>CM074719.1:468468055-469878636 GCA_037306005.1 Rhinophrynus dorsalis | reverse complement strand
GAGAGATCGGGAAGAAGAGATAGGAGAGAGAGAGATCGAGAGAGAGATCGGGGAAGAAAGAGATAGGAGAGAGAGAGAGAGATCGAGAGAGAGATCGGGGAAGAAAGAGATAGGAGAGAGAGAGAGAGAGATCGAGAGAGAGATCGGGGAAGAAAGAGATAGGAGAGAGAGAGAGAGAGATCGAGAGAGAGATCGGGGAAGAAAGAGATAGGAGAGAGAGAGAGAGAGATCGAGAGAGAGATCGGGGAAGAAAGAGATAGGAGAGAGAGAGAGAGAGCGATCGAGAGAGAGATCGGGGAAGAAAGAGATAGGAGAGAGAGAGAGAGAGATCGAGAGAGAGATCGGGGAAGAAAGAGATAGGAGAGAGAGAGAGAGAGATCGAGAGAGAGATCGGGGAAGAAAGAGATAGGAGAGAGAGAGAGAGAGATCGAGAGAGAGATCGGGGAAGAAAGAGATAGGAGAGAGAGAGAGAGACGAGAGAGAGATCGAGAGAGAGATCGGGGAAGAAAGAGATAGGAGAGAGAGAGAGAGATCGAGAGAGAGATCGAGAGAGAGATCGGGGAAGAAAGAGATAGGAGAGAGAGAGAGAGATCGAGAGAGCGATCGAGAGAGAGATCGGGGAAGAAAGAGATAGGAGAGAGAGAGAGAGAGCGATCGAGAGAGAGATCGGGGAAGAAAGAGATAGGAGAGAGAGAGAGAGAGCGATCGAGAGAGAGATCGGGGAAGAAAGAGATAGGAGAGAGAGAGAGAGAGCGATCGAGAGAGAGATCGGGGAAGAAAGAGATAGGAGAGAGAGAGAGAGAGCGATCGAGAGAGAGATCGGGGAAGAAAGAGATAGGAGAGAGAGAGAGAGAGCGATCGAGAGAGAGATCGGGGAAGAAAGAGATAGGAGAGAGAGAGAGAGAGCGATCGAGAGAGAGATCGGGGAAGAAAGAGATAGGAGAGAGAGAGAGAGAGCGATCGAGAGAGAGATCGGGGAAGAAAGAGATAGGAGAGAGAGAGAGAGAGCGATCGAGAGAGAGATCGGGGAAGAAAGAGATAGGAGAGAGAGAGAGAGAGCGATCGAGAGAGAGATCGGGGAAGAAAGAGATAGGAGAGAGAGAGAGAGAGCGATCGAGAGAGAGATCGGGGAAGAAAGAGATAGGAGAGAGAGAGAGAGAGCGATCGAGAGAGAGATCGGGGAAGAAAGAGATAGGAGAGAGAGAGAGAGAGCGATCGAGAGAGAGATCGGGGAAGAAAGAGATAGGAGAGAGAGAGAGAGAGCGATCGAGAGAGAGATCGGGGAAGAAAGAGATAGGAGAGAGAGAGAGAGAGCGATCGAGAGAGAGATCGGGGAAGAAAGAGATAGGAGAGAGAGAGAGAGAGCGATCGAGAGAGAGATCGGGGAAGAAAGAGATAGGAGAGAGAGAGAGAGAGCGATCGAGAGAGAGATCGGGGAAGAAAGAGATAGGAGAGAGAGAGAGAGAGCGATCGAGAGAGAGATCGGGGAAGAAAGAGATAGGAGAGAGAGAGAGAGAGCGATCGAGAGAGAGATCGGGGAAGAAAGAGATAGGAGAGAGAGAGAGAGAGCGATCGAGAGAGAGATCGGGGAAGAAAGAGATAGGAGAGAGAGAGAGAGAGCGATCGAGAGAGAGATCGGGGAAGAAAGAGATAGGAGAGAGAGAGAGAGAGCGATCGAGAGAGAGATCGGGGAAGAAAGAGATAGGAGAGAGAGAGAGAGAGCGATCGAGAGAGAGATCGGGGAAGAAAGAGATAGGAGAGAGAGAGAGAGAGAGCGATCGAGAGAGAGATCGGGGAAGAAAGAGATAGAGAGAGAGAGAGAGAGAGCGATCGAGAGAGAGATCGGGGAAGAAAGAGATAGGAGAGAGAGAGAGAGAGAGCGATCGAGAGAGAGATCGGGGAAGAAAGAGAGGAGAGAGAGAGAGAGAGCGATCGAGAGAGAGATCGGGGAAGAAAGAGATAGGAGAGAGAGAGAGAGAGCGATCGAGAGAGAGATCGGGGAAGAAAGAGATAGGAGAGAGAGAGAGAGAGCGATCGAGAGAGAGATCGGGGAAGAAAGAGATAGGAGAGAGAGAGAGAGAGCGATCGAGAGAGAGATCGGGGAAGAAAGAGATAGGAGAGAGAGAGAGAGAGCGATCGAGAGAGAGATCGGGGAAGAAAGAGATAGGAGAGAGAGAGAGAGAGCGATCGAGAGAGAGATCGGGGAAGAAAGAGATAGGAGAGAGAGAGAGAGAGATCGAGAGAGAGATCGGGGAAGAAAGAGATAGGAGAGAGAGAGAGAGAGATCGAGAGAGAGATCGGGGAAGAAAGAGATAGGAGAGAGAGAGAGAGAGAGAGATCGAGAGAGAGATCGGGGAAGAAAGAGATAGGAGAGAGAGAGAGAGAGAGAGATCGAGAGAGAGATCGGGGAAGAAAGAGATAGGAGAGAGAGAGAGAGAGAGAGATCGAGAGAGAGATCGGGGAAGAAAGAGATAGGAGAGAGAGAGAGAGAGAGAGATCGAGAGAGAGATCGGGGAAGAAAGAGATAGGAGAGAGAGAGAGAGAGATCGAGAGAGAGATCGGGGAAGAAAGAGATAGGAGAGAGAGAGAGAGAGATCGAGAGAGAGATCGGGGAAGAAAGAGATAGGAGAGAGAGAGAGAGAGATCGAGAGAGAGATCGGGGAAGAAAGAGATAGGAGAGAGAGAGAGAGAGATCGAGAGAGAGATCGGGGAAGAAAGAGATAGGAGAGAGAGAGAGAGAGATCGAGAGAGAGATCGGGGAAGAAAGAGATAGGAGAGAGAGAGAGAGAGATCGAGAGAGAGATCGGGGAAGAAAGAGATAGGAGAGAGAGAGAGATCGGCCTCGGGACGGGTAACAAACAAATCCTATTTCCAGGACTTGATGAATGTGGAGAGGTAGTTAACATCTAGGCCCTGTTTGATCCGTGCTATTCTCGTGAGAATCAAGTGATCTCGAGCTCTTGAGTGCCATTCTGCTAATGACGGGGGCTCAACATTTTTCCAGTGGGCTGGGATCAATGACTTAGCCGCAGATAGTAATATTAGCAAAATCCGACGTTTGTATGACGGAATGACAGATAATCCCAAGAAGAAAAGGGCCTGTTGGGGAGTTTTCAGTAGAGAGACATCAAGTGATTTTTCTATTTGCTCTAAGCAGGAAGACCAAAACCGGAGAATCTTAGGGCAAGACCACCATATATGGAGGAAAGTTCCCTCGTGTGTCAAGCATCTCCAACAGGTAGAAGTACCAGAGTGAAGGATGCGTCGAAGCTTAACTGGGGTATAGTACCATCTGTACAGGAATTTGTAATTGGATTCCAAAACTTGGGATGAAATAGACGAAGAGGCTGTGAGAGACCAAATCTCTCTCCAGTCCTCCTCAGAAATCGGACCACTCAGTTCTGCCCCCCACGCAGGCATATAAGCGGGAGGGGAAGAAGTCAGGGTCGACACCAGGATAGAATAGATCTTGCCCACAAATCTGCCAGAAGAATTGTTCGCATAACACAGGGATTCAAACTTAGTGGGCTGACGCGAGATTAAAGGGTGAAATAAAGGTTGTGTTAGAAAATGTGAAATTCGGAGATACCGCCAGATTTCCTTAGGTGGTAAGGTAAATTTGTCTGCCAACAAGGGGAAAGCAAGTAATTTAGACCCCTGAAAGAAGTCCCCCATTAGTCGGTCTGGTACATCTGACCAGAGAGGAAACGAAGATGAGAGAAGTGAGAAAGGTGTGGTCCTAGTGTAAAAAAGGCGTGAGACGGGCGATGGGAAAGAAGTCGGTGGAGATTTGACATGCCACCAGTCCCAAACACGCATGATGGTATAAAGTATCGGGTGAGATTTCAGGGTTGCATGTCTAAGTCGTGGCGGGAGGAAAAATTCCGTTAGTGTATCCCCTCCTGATACATAAGTACGTTCCAAGGCGAACCAGAGCTTCGAAGCACCACTGACAGCCCAATCAGGGATGGACGATAAGAGGGCAGCGTGGTAATAAAATTTAAGGTCCGGGATGCCCAGCCCCCACAAAGATTTCGGTCTACTAAGAGTCTCGCGTTTGATCCTCGGCTTAAGGCCATGCCAAATAAACTTCTGGAAAAGGCGGGATGCCGAGGTAAAAAAGTTTTGCGGTATCTGAATAGGCAATGTTTGAAAAAGGTAAAGAAAGCGGGGTAAGATATTCATCTTAATAGTATTAATACGGCCTAGCCAAGAGAGGAACAAAGGCTCCCATTTCTGAAGATCTTTTTTAATAGCGGCTAGAAGTGGAGGGAAATTGGCCACGAAAATACTTTCCAGATTTGGAGTTAAATGGACCCCTAAATATTTAATTGATGAAAACGACCATCGAAAGGGAAACAGAGAGCGGAGTGGTGATAACATATGAGTTGGTAGATTAATAGGAAGTATTTCTGATTTAGAATAATTAATTTGAAAGTCAGATAGAGAAGAGCAGGTCCGAAATTCCTCCATGATGGCCGGTAAGGAAGAGGAAGGAGAGGTGATAGTTGCCAGGACATCATCTGCGAACATTGACAATTTATGTTCATGTGCGCCGCATGTGATCCCTTTAATCTTCGGGTTCAAACGTATATGTTGGGCCATAGATTCCATCACCAGTATAAATAATATAGGTGAAAGTGGGCAACCCTGACGCGTACCGTTTGAGATGCGGAAAGGGGTCGAAAGGTGTCCATTGGTTTTGACTTTGGCAGTAGGATTAGAGTAAAGAGCCAATACTCGATCAATAAAAGAGGGGCCAAACCCAAAAGCTTGTAGAGTGAAGGAGAGGAAGGACCAGTTAACACGGTCGAACGCCTTCTCGGCGTCCGTAGCGAGTAAGAGAGAAGGGAGAGAGAGGCGGGAAGATGAGTGGATTAAGTTTAATACCTTCCTTGTGTTGTCTCTTGCCTCTCTCCCAGGAACAAACCCGGCTTGGTCCGGATGGATCAAAAAGGGTAAAAGTGGTTTAATCCGGTCAGCTAGGATCTTAGCATAAAGTTTCACATCAACATTTAATAGAGATATCGGCCTATAGCTAGAGCAGGAAAGCTTATCTTTGCCTGGTTTGTGTAGCACTGTGATGTAGGCCATCAGGGGATCAGTATGAGTTGCCATCGACCTGGGGAAGGATTGGAAGGAGTCCGTCAGCATAGGGGCAAGGATTTCCTTATAGGATTTATAATATGCCTGGGAAAACCCATCTGGACCTGGGCTTTTGCCCGAGGGAAGAGAGGAGATTGCTTTAAGGACTTCTTCTTCCGTAATAGGGGATTCGAGAGAGTCACTGGTCTCCACTGGAACTTGCGGTAATCGAGCTGCTTCAAGATAAGATAAAATACGTTGACATGAGCTCTCAGTGGGGTGAGAAGAAGTGCGAATGTTGTAAAGAGATTCATAAAATGAGCGGAATTCTGAAGAGATATCCGTATCTGTGTGAAGAAGAGAGCCAGAAGAGTTCTTAATAGTTGGAATATAAGTCGAAGGATTCGCTTGTCTAAGTTGTCTTGCTAATAGACGGTCCGCTTTATTCCCTTTTTCAAAGAAGAGCTGTTTAGGCCTTTTCCACCCTTTCAAAGAGGAGAGTTTTCAGCGAATTGCGTAAGTCAGTGAGCCGGGATAGGGTGGCAACAGCTTTAGAAAGTTTATGTTGTTTTTCAAGGTCCCGAATAAGGCAGAGAGTGTCTTCAATCTTCTGGGTACGACATCTTTTATAATGGGCCGCTAATTGGATAATTTCCCCTCTAATAACGCATTTATGCGCTTCCCATAGTGTCAGAGGTGAGATGTCAGGCGACCTATTGAGTGAGAAATATTCTGTAAGTTTGGTTTCAATAGCAGACTTGATGTCAGCTTGAGTAAGAAGAAATTCATCAAGGCGCCAGATTCGGGAAGGTAAGGCCGCTTGTGGTCTGTTAATGACCAAGGAAACAGGAGCGTGATCAGACCAAGTAATGGAACAAATATCAGCAGAATGCAATAAATGCAATGAAGAATGTGGGAGAAAAAGATAGTCAATCCTCGTGTAAGAGTCATGAGGGTGAGAGTAAAACGTAAGATCTCTAGTATCGGGGTGCAGTAGGCGCCATGTGTCGACGGGATGGAAGGAGTGGAGAATGGAGTTAAGCCGTCGAACCACGGAGTACGGGAAAGATGAAAGCTTGGAGGAGCAGTCCAGATGTGGCATAAGATGAGAATTAAGGTCTCCCCCAAGAACCAAGGTGCCTTCCCAGAGCGGATGAAGAGTTTCTAGGGTGTCCTGTAGAAAAGAAGCTGGCGAGTCGCTAGGCGTATATATATTGACAAAAGTGTACAGTTGTCTATCAATAAGTCCTTTAACCAAAAGATACCTTCCACTGGGATCTCTACGGACGAGCGAAGGGGTGAAAGATAGACGTTTATGCACAATAACAGCCACTCCACTAGTTTTCGAAGAGGAAGAGCTCAAGTATGCCTGTTTATAATATCTATTGGTAAGTTTCTGTTCCCGCCCACGGGAAAAATGCGTCTCCTGAAGAAACACTACACCCCCCCCGATTCTATGAAAGTCATTTAAGGCCATGGTGCGTTTTTGGGGGGAATTTAGCCCCTTAACGTTCAGGGAGATAACATGTAGTTTAGGTGAGCTGTCTAAAGGAACCGTCATCTCTGAGGTAAGTTAGAGGCTAGAGAGCGCACATAGACGATGACATACGTGACTCCCCAGCATATTCTCCAGTACTTGCGTCCAGAAAATATGTCCCGAGGCTCGATCTCACAAGAGAGGTAAAAAGAGGAGAAGAACCAAGCAGTAATAGGAAGAGACAGTGGTAGAGAGAAAAGGGAAAGAAGAACTGAAACTAAACAGAGAAAAGAAAAAAGGACCACTCTCGTCAGACTACCGTGGGCAGACACAGTCCACGATGTCTGAGCAGTATATACAGTAGAGAAAGACATAGGAGAGGCGTGGTAAATAATTCGATAATCCTAGGAGAAAAAAAACCCCTAGGTTAAGCAGTGGGGTAGGAAAAGGGAGAGAAAAGGAACCTGGACCCGAGATTCTAAAAAGAAAAGAGAAATATAGAAATATAAGATCCCTGTGGAGAGATGAGCAAAATAAGTGGGTACCTGCAGTGAAAAAGAACCACTGCAGAACTGTGGGTCAAGCCAGCCGGCTAGATGGGTCCCCAATAGGATAGTATGTGAAGAGGGGGACAGATAGAAAATCACCTGTAGCAACTTGAGCAGATTAGACCAGCACATCTTAAAAAATAAAATATCAGGTTTAACTTTGTAGAGGAATTAACTACACATAAACAAATTAACCTTGCATAAACAGCAGTATACATTAGAAAAAGAAATAAGAATACGGCGAGTCCCCCCGACTGCCGCGACCCCCTTGGAAAGGGACGCGACACCCGCAGGGGAGGCCACCCCACCCCTTCCTAGACAGAGCCCATTGCCTATCAGAATAGAGGTATCAATAAACCAGTATTGGGGATATAGTGGAGACCTTTAAGCCTACGACAGGCAAATAGTGGTGCTAAAGAGGGCTATAGTCTCACTATAGCACGGGTAGAAGGGAGGGAGGGAGATAATGCCCATCATTTACGTTAGTGTACTTCATAAGGTTCAAATATCTTGCCCCCGGATAGGGAAGAAACTAGCTTGCAAGGAGCAAACCTATCTGATACCTAGCACTTGCATGTCCCCAATGGTAGATCAATAACAAGGAAATATGAGAGCAGGAGGTCAGGGACCTAACTATCAGCCTCCCCATGCCATCAGTAAACATAAACTACACGACTATAAAATAATAGTGTAATTGTGGAAAATAGACCAAATGCCCAAAGACAGACCAAGCTCTGCGTCCTCCCCATGATCTGGAGCAGAACACAGAGCCCAGTCCAAAATATATAATAACATGGTATAAACGTAGCCCCATAAGTCCCAAAAGCAGGAAAAGAGCATTTTCTTACGTGTGTCCCGGAGGTCCGCCACCCCGAGAGAGGTCCCCCAACATAGTCGGGCGATCCCAACCAGCCCGACCGACCACCGGGAGACAACTACAACCTTCACAAAAATAACTGATACAGGTAATAAAAACATTCATCGGCTGAATAGTTACAGACTGGGGAAAACAGTCCAGCTGAGGGTCAAAATGAGCCGCCACTCTGCGAGGGTAAACAGTTCAGCCATGTCCCACCGGTTGTGCGGATAGAGGATCTGACACCTTGATCGGTGAAGTTTGAGCTCTTCGTTTCTTGGAGATTGACTGCCATTGCCCCGAACTCTGTGGGGGAGAGTTCCATTGCGCCTCCACCTGATGAGCCGCAGTGTCACTAGGCAAATCTTGCACAGAAAGATGGAGGGCCTCATCGAAGGCCTTTGTGTTGCCCCGATAGCGAAGCATGTGGGTCACGCCGTCCCGTGTAGCCAGGAGTTTTAGGGGGAACCCCCAACGGTACTGAATGTTGTTAGCTCGTAAAGCTGAAGTCAGTGGCCGTAGTTCTCGCCTCCATTGTGTGGTCATAGGAGAAAAGTCCCCAAATATAGAAATCGAGGACCCCTCAAACATAAGCGGGGATTTGCCTTTACATACATTCACAATTGCCTCCTTCACAGGGTAAGAAAGGAATTTGATGATCGTATCTTTTGCCGCAGCAGACGGGGCCGTTGCAGGCTTGGGCAATCTGTGTGCTCTTTCAATGCGGATTTCATCCGCCGAGGTTGTGCCTAGTATGAAGCAAAATAACTTCTGTAGGTAATCCGGTACATCAGGGTACAGGACAGAGTCAGGAATCCCACGAATCCGGAGGTTGTTTCTCCTGTTCCTGTTTTCAATGTCATCCATTTTAACGGTGAGGTCGATATTCCGGCGGTGAAGGTAATCTAATTTTTTATAGATGTCAGTTTTACAGGACTGCCAGCTATCAACATCATCTTCCAATGCGTGGACACGATCCCCTAGTAATGCCACTTCAGCCCTGATTTCCTTAATCTCTTCTCGAAGAAATTGCTTAAGGTCCAGTAACAAGTTCTGGATATCGTGCTTAGTGGAAGGTAAGTCCAACATATCCGAATCCTCTTGGGCGGTAGACTGCGCCACAGGATCCAGTGAAGACACCGTAGATGCGGCATCACTCTCCTCCGCCATCTTGTCAGTAGCGTCTTGTGTCGGTTTGACCTGCTTGGGCGGGAAAAAGTTTTGCAGGTTCTTCCCCCGTCTGGGTTGCTTATTTGCAGCCATCTGTCTACAAGAGCAAGTAGCTGTGTAAATCGATAGGGGTGGATGAAAAGTACAGGGATGTATAATAAAAAAGCCCAGTAAAGAATCTCAAGTCCAGGAGCTGAACTAACAACAGCCATCCGCTCGGCAGTCCAGGCCACGCCCCTGTGTTCCTATACTTTTTAATTTCCATTCCAGTACTATAGTGGGATTTTCATTTAAAATGATAGTAATGTTTCATAATAAAAGCAGCTCCAATTAATTTTAATAGTATTTGAGACATAGTGTGTTTCAGTACTGTCAGAGTTGTAGTTAAAGAGTAATTGAACGATAAATATCTCCCCCGCCCCTTTTACTGATGTAACACTGCTCAGTTCAGAGTAGCAAGACTGTCCAGATGGATCTCAGAGAGGGACAGTCTTCAATTAGCATAAGGGACAAACCTGTCAAAGGGGCAGGGTTTTCATTGTTTTCACAGTAAGAAGATTGTTCCCTGCTGCGAGCTGTCTGGTCTGTGGACCAGATTCCACATCTGAATTCACTCTCCATGACCCAAATACTATGAAGATTAATTGAAGCTGCTGGTTTTGTGAAACATTACTATCCTTTTAACTCTGGCACTGCCTCTCTGGCAAAGCATTCCTCTCCTTTTTTACTATGCAGTTTTTCTTTTGTGTCCCTACCCATGGCAATACAAAGTGGGTAATGTCTCCTCCTCCAGCCAAAAAGGTATATAAGGAAGGTCACATGGAGGTTGAGTGCATTTAAGAACGGTGAGGCAGCAGCATAGGGGATCTTGTGGTCCACTCTGGAACGTGCGCTGTATCCTCTCATTACAGGAACATGCAGTTGGGATGCTTACAATCATTCTTTTATAGCAAGATCTGGATAGATCTCCCCCAGCTCTGTTTGCTTCAAGTTAATCTGCTGCTTGTCTGTTATGTGGGAAGGATCAATGGTTCCAGTAGTGGAATGCATGCTGAACCAAGATATTTAAATTACTTTTCCCAAGCATTTTGCCGGTTTAATGGATACATTTTTAAATGCTGTAATAAAATGTATTGTTTTAGCTAATATTCGTATATCTGCTGCCCCTAAGCAATTGTCTTCCAAAGAGAATCCACCTACTGAACAAAAGGATGATGAGGCCCAACCTGTCTAGTTTGTGATGTCAAACTACCTGCTGTTGATTTTGCAAAATTATGTCCTTACTGTCTTTGAAAAGCAGCAGAGCAGACCATACCTTCCCAATTCCAGGAATATCTAGGATGGATGAGAAGTTTAATACAGGATACATTTACTGTGGAAGGGGATCAGTGTTTGGAAGTGACCCAGTTTAGAGGATCTTTAGGAAGGGGGTACATCCACCAGATTTGATTTGAAGAAGGAAAAGATCAGGCAAGTGTACAGCACTTTGAGTACTCCTGTGAAGAGGGAGTTGAAATTTCTGATGGTATAAGTTTCCTCACAAATTAAAGGAACCTTTCCTGGTAAACATGTGCGAGACTCTCTAACTCTCATAACCTCAAAAAGAGCTTGATGTTTTAGATACGGTGTCCCATTCCTGTCTATCACACAGTACTAGATTTCATAAAGTCTGAGTAGGTTAAGGGAAATGTGAACAAGCGTAACTAGAAATTTTTTTGAAGCTGTATCCTATAAGGAAGAGTCATTTGGAGAAGGGCTATCTCTGCCAAAGACTGATGCAGCCATAGCACAGCTGGAAAATCGGGCTACCATTCCAATGGAAGATGGTTCTTTAAAGGACTCTAGGTAGAGAAAATTGGAGGGTGCCTTAAAAAAGCAATTTCCCAATTAGGGCAAAACATGAATGCAGTTGCAGGCAATGGCTGTATTTCCAGAGCTATGTGCATCTGGCTATCAGAATTAGAAGAAAAGATGTAATGCTTTGTCTCAAACTCTAGATTGACGAAGGAGGCAGTTGTGTTCTCCTGTGATGCGCCTCTCAGCATTAAGTTGTTGGCAAGATCGCTGCCATGTCTTTATAAAACAAGAACATTATGGCTTTTGGAGTGGATACTTCATCAAGACACCAACTAGTGGCCTTACAGTTGTCTGGTTCAAAGCTATTTGGCCAGCATCTTGAAGAAATTTTAAGAAATGTGACAAGAGAATAACATTTGTTGACCAGTGATAGAAGGGCAAGATCTTCCCCAGACCTTCAGCAAAAGAATCCCTAAATAGTCAGTGCGAGTCCCTGGTTGTGGATGCCATCCCCAGCTGAAATGGCAAAGCTGTGAACTGGAAACGAGCAGACCTGCTCTTCAAGATTCCTCTCCAACTGAGAAAGCTTGCTTCTGTGGTGTGAACATCTCATCTGATATCATAAATTGGAATCATTTTAACAGATTCTTTGTTCAGTCACCCTGAGGCTTTCCTCTGACTCTTGCCGAGAGAAGAATCGTCTGAGAGATATTGTGGGAATTTCTATCAGAGGGACTCAGTGTGATTGAAGAGATTTAAGTAAATCGTGCTATATGAGTAACCTGATTCATGAAAGTGTTGCTCATTATCACTGAAATGTGTTTTCTTGAAAGGTAAGACATGCCCTGTCCTATATCTAACCTCATTCCCATAAGGAGATGCATATATTTGGGTCTATTTGTCCATTTTCGGGGGAAATTCAAAGGGTTGGCAGCATCTAAAGCTTTTATTGCAAGGTGGATTACTAAATACATGTTATCTTATTTAGACACAGGTCTAACCCCTCCTAAGATCATTTAGGCTCTTTCCTTGAGGGTGGTCTCTACTTTCTTGGGCTTCCAATGCGAAAGCTTCACTAGAGGACATCTGTAAATCAGCATCTGGGTCATCACTGTGTACCTTTATCAATATCAATATATGTTCTGACTAATGTTTCTTCTGTATTTGCTTTTCAAGATTACCATTTCCACTTTACAGTTCTGCACTTTGAGCTGGTGATGGTAGTGTGTTCATCAAACTGGTGGCATGCTTACTGTCCACATCCAGGAGCGGGGACTTTCAATCCCTATGTGGAGATTATTTTGCTGAAGCCTTCTTTTCTTCATACACTTCAAATGAAAAAAAAAAAAACAGCAGCTCCAATTAAACTTCAAAGTATTTGAGCCATAGAGTGTGTTATTTCAATACTGTCAGAGTTGTAGTTCAAGAGTAATTGAATGATAAAGTATCCCCCTCCAGCCCCTTTTAGCTAGTGTAAGCCTCCTCAGATGTGGAATCTGGTCCACAGACCAGACAGCTCACAGCATGGGACAATCTCCTTACTGTGAGAACAATGACGCCCCCCGACAAGTTTTTCAGGTTTTTCACTTATCTTAATTGCAGATTGTCCCTCTTTGTGATCCACCTGGACACACCTTGCTGAGCTGGGCAGTGTTACATCAGTAAAAGGTGGGGGAGGGAGATACTTTCATTCAATTACTCTTGAACTACAACTCTGACAATATTGACATAACACTATCTATGGCCCAAATACTATGAAGATTAATTGGAGCTGCTTTACTATCCCTTTAAAGGGTCCTATGCTTCTGTTGCTCTGATATGGTCCTTGGAGTGCTTCAGAGGGATCATTCTTAGCCATTGGTTTCTGTGCCTCTTCGTTCGTTCATTCTTTCAATTCTTTCCTTCTGTTAGTGGCTGAACTTCTGGTCTTGTCTTGTAAGGCTGACTTTCTCATTTGTCATACAACAGGATGGTTTTGTAGTAAATTTCTGTCATGCATTTTTTCTGTTGGAGTCTTCTGGATATATCTTTGCTCTTGTGAGATGGGCAAGTCTTAGACTGCTGGAGCATCATCCTTAATAACCCTTTGTTTCTCATGGTACATTTAAGGGACTTTGCCATTGTTTTAATATTCCTCTTATTATGTGGTCTCTATTCAGTCTCCATCTTCTCTTGAACAGGGGACTCTGTGGTTTGCAAGCCTTATTTCTCCTATGGATAGTTTCCCTTCCACTATTAGTCCCTGAATTCTTCCAGAGCCATCTTGTTCCCTTTTCTCTCTCTGCATGCGGTGGATCCTTCTGATGAGGAGGGGGAAACCTGATGAGGATGATTTTTGAATCCTCATCTACTCCGGGGGATTCTTTTGAGGGTGACTGCATTACCATCTTGAGGGTCTTAGCATATGTGTTTGGGGACCCTTAAATTCTGCAGCCTCTGAGTCAAATTATTTTTCTGTATGCTTTTGATTGTCACTAGTGGACTATCATTCCCCCGTTAGTTTTAAAGAATGGTATATCGCCTATTTTGGTGCTAGTTAGAGAACTCAACCAGATGGTGTCTGACCCCATAGACCGTCTGTGGGCTCTTCAGTCTTTGGTTTTAATAATTTCTTGGTCAAATTTCTAGGTTTTCCTGTTTGTTCCTCTTTCTGGCAACCTTCTTATTCATGTTGTAGACTCCATGGGTTGTATTTCCTTTTTTCCACTTTGTTTTCCTTGGAATTGAAGAATGTCAGTATGGAGCATGCTCAAGCAATTCTGATATCCCCGTTTTCACTGTCGTCCAATACAGGTCACTGGTTCTTCTGGGAGGCGATTCGCCCCTTTAATAGGCAGGAACAATTATGCAAATGATTGCAGGGGGCGGAGCCTCCCCTCCTACTTAAGCCACCTTCAGGCCAGAGCCACTAGATTGATTTGTTCCTGGGTGCTGTGCACACCAGGTAGAGAACATCTATGCATTCAACTTAGTATTTTGTTATTTTTTATTCAAATATGGAATACCACCATTAGGAGGGTGACCATGGCTGTGAATTGCCCTCTTTAAAGTGGCTGGTTCAGCTTCCAGGGATTTTCTGTGGACCTTATGCCCTGAAGAGGGAACAGCTTGAGTTAAGCAGCTTCCCTACTGGGGAATTTACCTCTGGTCTATTCCCACTTCATCATGGTCACCTGAAGACAGAAGTCCTGCAGGAAAGGTGAGCCACCCATTGAGTGCTGAAGGTCCACTTGTCCCCACAGTGTCCCTTTGCTGGGCTTGTATTTGGGAGTTTGCTTTGCACTCCAGCACTCATAGGGTGTTTTTTATTTGCATTCAATGTTTTAATGCAGTTTCTGTGGTATTCTCTGGGTTTGGAGCCTTGAATAGTGTTTATTTATGTGTTTTATGTATGTTTGGGCACTTTTTAATGTTTTGTTAAACTTTATTAAAATTGGTGTTCCGCGCCTTTAAGCGCGGCTTTTCCCGCTTAGACGCTATGGCTCCTTTACTCTCTATGAGATTTCACAGTGTGGGACATATCTCTGGAACCGCTTGTCACAGCAACTCCAGAGAGGGCTCATTTTAATGCTAGGCTCTTGCTCTATCATCCGGTGTGTGTTTTATTAGTGTGGGGTGTTCAGGGGGGCTTCGGGCACTGTTTGGGGTACTTGTATGGGGAAAACTACATTTCCCATGAGCACCCGGTTCGCGCTCGTTTCTGATTGGCTATCCTGACGGCCGCCATTTTGTGGAGCTCTTCCTCAGCGAGTACACTACGCAGGTTCCGAGCCTTCTCTCCCCTCAACAGATTAACCCTTCGCTGGCCAGATAAGTCCCAATTTAGGCATTTCTGGGGTGAAACTTTAATCTTCCACACTTTTACTGGGTGATAGAGTTTAAAGTGGGGTATATTGACGCTGTGAGCATGTCTACTTCACTGGAGCTAGGGGCTAGACCCAAGTCAAAGGAGGATGGGGGGGTCTGCTCCCCCCATGGCGTTTTGTTCCTCTTGTCACACTGGGCTATCTAGTGATAATGTGGGGGATCTATGCCCTAACTTCACTGGTCAAGATAGCAACCCTGGGCTTCCCAGCCATGCTATTGAGCCATCTTGGGTGAGGGAGTTTAAAGCTGCCACTAGGGATCTCAGATCCACTCTTCAACTCTTTCCCTCTCAGGTACAGGGGGCTCTCCAGGTCTGGCAGACCCCCTCTACAATCAGGACCTCCCTGCCTAAGCCACAGGGTGCTCCTGATGTGTCTGATTCTTCTGAGGAAGAACTCTTGCAGGATTCTGATGCTGAGGAACGCACTGTTATTGAGTCTAACAGGTCCATTGGGGACCCTTATGAATGTGACCCTGAAGTCTCGGCTGAGGGTCTGATTAGAGCTGTACTGAATACGCTCAACCTTCCTCTGACTCAGGAATCCACTTATGATCCTACTGACGTTTTTCAAAAGAAACCATCTAAGCCTGTTGTTTGTTTTCCAACTAACCCTACCCTTGCCCGTCTAGTCTCTGAGGCGTGGAAGAATCCTGATAGATCCTCCTCTGTCTCCAAAAAGTTTGCTAAACTGTACCCTTTTCCTGAGACTGAGCTGGCAAAATGGGTTCATCCCCCCAAGGTGGATGCTCCTGTTTCCAGGCTATCCAAGTCTACCGCCTTGGCTGTCTCTGATGCCTCTGCCCTGCAGGATTGGACGGATAAAAAGCTAGAGCTTTCTCTTAAGTCTATTTTTGCCTCCATTGGCACTGCCATGCGTCCAACCTTTGCAGTGGCGTGGGTTAATAGAGCCATTGCGGCCTGGACTGAACGACTGACTGACGCAGTTCGCCAGGATGCACCAGTATCTGAACAGTTGCAGCTTCTTGCTAATATCACTGAAGCTCAGAATTATGTTGCTGACGCTGCCTTTGATGCTGTGCGCATGATGGCGAGGGCCTCCACTTCTTCTGTGATGGCTAGACGTGCCCTTTGGCTGAAAATTTGGTCTGCTGATACAGCCTCTAAGAAAGCCTTGCTTTCCTTGCTCTTTCAGGGGAATTTGCTATTTGGGTCTGAACTCAAAGAAATGATCAGTGAGGCTACTGGCGGTAAAAGTACTCTTCTACCCTCAGTCTTTAAGAAAAAGTTTCCAGCCAAACGCAATCGGTCCTTTCGTTCCTTTCAGACTGAGACACGCTCCTCGGCCCAAACGGGTCCTCCCACTACGCGCTCCTCCTCCAAGCCCAAACAGTCCTGGAAGCCCAAAGTGGCCCCCAAGGCCAAGACCTCCAAGACTGCTTCGGCATGACTCGCCGAACCCGGGTCCGCATCCGGCTGTAGGTGGACGTCTCCGCATCTTTCGCCGGACTTGGGAGGAGTCCGTGGCGGACCCATGGGTCATTCAGGTGGTATCAGAGGGATGCAGGATCCCTTTCTCCTCCCTTCCTCCTTTTCGGTTCCATTTTACTCGTCCTTCTCAGGAACCCACAAAAAGACGTCTGTTCGACGCTATTCAGGATCTCTTGGACAAAGAGGTCCTGGAAGTGGTTCCTCCGGAGGACACAGGTTCAGGATTTTATTCCAACCTGTTTGTGGTGGCCAAAAAGGACGGAGGGGCTCGTCCTATTTTGGATCTCAAAGATCTCAATGCCTATGTGGTGACTTCCCACTTCCGCCAGGAGTCCCCGCGCTCTGTGATTGCCGCTATGTCTCCAGGGGAATTTCTGGCTTCCCTGGACCTTCAGGATGCATGTCTTCACATCCCTATCCATCCAGAGAGCAGGCGGTATCTCCGGATTCCCTTTGGGCTGACTTCAGCTCCTCAGGTCTTCCAGAGGGTGTTGGGTTCCTTGATAGCTGTGCTTCATCAGGACGGGGTCAGGGTGACCCCCTACATGGACGATCTCCTCCTCAAAGCTTCCTCAGCGGAGCTTCTTCACCAGCAACTGCAGAGGTGTATACACACTCTGACCCGCCATGGCTGGATCCTGAATCTGGACAAGTCGGACTTGGTCCCATCTCAGAGGCTTCTGTTCCTGGGTCTCCTGTTCGACACTCGCCAATGCATGGTGTTTCTGCCGGAGGATGTGGCTCATCAGATAGCCATCCGAGTGGCAGGGATTCTGGAACTGGACTTAGTGCCGGTAACGAAGTTGACGTCTCTGGTGGGGAAGTTCATTTCCACGATCGAAGCGGTACCATTTGCCATGGCCCACTCCAGGGAACTTCAGAGATTTGTGATCCAGACGTGCAAGAATCATCCAGATCATCAGCATGTCAGTCTCTCTACCTCCTCATGTGGAATCGAGTCTGCACTGGTGGTTGGATCTCTCATCTCCTGAAAGGGAGATCCTTTCAAGTTCCTTGTTGGACCACGATCACAACGGATGCCAGCCTTCGGGGCTGGGGTGCTGTGTTGGGTCGCTTCAGTGCTCAGGGGAAATGGGGTCTGGAGGAATCTCTTCTCTCCATCAATGTTCTGGAACTACGTGCCATCCGGCTTGCCCTGAGACACTGGGAATCTCAACTGACCGGTCGTCCGATCAGAGTGGAATCCGACAACGCCACTGCGGTGGCTTACATCAACAGGCAAGGCGGCACAAGAAGCGACACCGCCTGGTTGGAGGTCAAGGATATTTTGTCTTGGGCAGAAGATCACGTGCCTGTCATCTCTGCAGTTCATATTCCAGGCGTGGACAACGTCATGGCGGACTTCCTCAGTCGTCATACCGTCGACAGCGGAGAATGGGCTCTTCATCTAGAGGTGTTTCACTTGCTCACCCAGAGGTGGGGGATGCCGGAGGTGGACCTGATGGCCTCCAGACACAACAGGAAGGTTCCGATGTTTTGCTCCCGGCGGAGGGACTCCCTTGCTCTGGCAGTGGATGCCTTATCGATTCCTTGGGATTTTTCTCTGGCTTACATCTTTCCTCCTCTTCCTCTATTGATCAGAGTCATCCAGAAACTGAAGCAGGAGTGTTGTCCTGTTATCCTGATCGCTCCAAACTGGCCTCGCCAGTCCTGGTATCCGGAGTTGATGGCCATGTCAGTGGCGGATCCGTTCCCACTTCCTGCCCGTCCGGACCTACTTCTTCAGGGATATCTGTGGAAGGAGGATGTTCACTCTCTCCATTTGATGGCATGGCGGTTGAATCCTCGATTCTAGCAAAGAAAGGATTTTCTCCTTCTGTGGTGTCGACTATGCTCAGTGCTCGTAAGCCTGTGTCCTCCAAGATCTATCATCGCATATGGTCAACCTTCGTTGCATGGTGCTCTGATAAGAAATTATCCCTTGATTTTCATCTTCCCACTGTCCTGGCCTTCTTGCAGGACTGTGTTGAGAAAGGGCTCAGTCTGAGTTCCCTCAAAGTTCAGACTTCTGCCTTGTCTGTGTTTTTCCAGGAAAGGATTGCTATCCTTCCTGTGAAAGTTTTCTTCCAAGGTGTGACTCATGTTCGGCCTGCCTTCAAGAGTCCTGCTCCCCAGTGGGACCTCAATTTGGTGCTGGGAGTTCTCCAGCGACCCCCGTTTGAATCCTTGGCTTCCATTCCATTACGTCTCTTGACTTGGAAAATGGCCTTTCTCTTGGCTATTGTTTCAGTTCGCCGGGTAGCAGAGTTACAAGCTCTGTCTTGTAAACCTCCTTACCTGGTGTTCCACAAGGATAAGGCTGTGCTTCGCACTACCAAGGAATTCTTACCCAAGCTTGTGTCCGAGTTTCACATCAATCAGGAGATTGTGGTTCCCTCTTTCTGCCCTAATCCTTCATCTGACAAGGAACGAGATCTCCATTTGTTGGATGTGGTGCGTTGCCTCAAGTTTTATGTTCATCGCACCGAGTCTATCAGGAAGTCTGACACTCTATTCCTCATTCCTGAGGGGCCTAGGGCAGGGAGACCGGGTTCCAAAGTTACCATTGCCTCTTGGATTAAGGCTACTATTCGTGAAGCCTATCAGTTGCGGAATAAGCACGTTCCCTTCCGGGTGACTGCCCATTCCACCAGATCTATTGGGGCCTCTTGGGCCTACAAGAATCAGGCTTCTGCTGATCAACTGTGCAGAGCGGCCACTTGGTCCTCTGTGCACACTTTTTCTAAGCACTATCGAGTTGATGTACTGGCTTCGGCTGATGCCAGTTTTGGAAGGAAGGTCCTGGAGGCAGTTTTGCCTGTGTAGGTCTTCCGCTCTGTGATCCTTAGTGCTTCCTTACTGTTGAGCCCAGTTGGCTCTAGTTCCGTGTGCGGTGTTAGTTCAGGGGTTGTTCCCTTGATTGGTGTCCGTTGACACTTACAGTTTGGGCTATGTAATTAACTGGTTCATAGCAGTTTTAATGACTTGGGCCTTGTACTGGTCCTTGCCTTATTTCCCACCTCTGAATCAGCTCAATGTTTGTACATCCCAGAAGTACCAGTGACCTGTATTGGACGACAGTGAAAATAGGATTTTAGTCTTACCTGTTAAATCCTTTTCACTTAGTCCATACAGGTCACTGGTCTCCCACCCTGTCAAGGGACCAGACCTGGCTCTCCTGTGGCATTCAGTGGGAGACCTTTGGGGCATGCTCACAGGAGTCTTTCTTCTTGCTTACCTGGGGTCAGTTTTAGGGTCTCAAATCAATCTAGTGGCTCTGGCCTGAAGGTGGCTTAAGTAGGGGGGGAGGCTCCGCCCCCTGCACTCATTTGCATAATTGTTCCTGCCTATTAAAGGGGCGAATCACCTCTCAGAAGTACCAGTGACCTGTATGGACTAAGTGAAAAGGATTTAACAGGTAAGACTAAAATCCTATTTTAACTCTCTGGGCATGGTTTTTGGGTCCTCTGTGCCTCCTAGAGGTAGATATGTCGTTTTGACAGCTTGGACCTTGTTTCCAGCATGTTTAGCAGAAAGGTTTCTCAGATTCATCCTTTGTGCTTTAGGTAGCTCATGCCTAACCAGTGTTTAGGGATCCCACTTCTCCATGGGACTGGACCTTTGATTTTGTAAGTGTTTGCAAAGACTTCTTTTTGAACCTCTGTCTTTGTTTGGTCGTTGACTCTTAGGACAGCTTTCCTTTTTTGAAGTTTCTGTTCAGAATGTGGCCAAACTACAGGCCAGTAATGCAATCTTTTTGGTAGGGTATCTTTGAGAACTCCTGTAGGGGTTTCCCCTCAGTTGTTTGGATGTAGTTAAATGCTTTTACTGCTATTCTGACTTGCTTCTTGCTTTTCCTCTGGGCCCTTGTTCTGGATTGGTTGCATCATAGATGGCAGTGGTTTGTGACCTCGGGTAACAAGTCTGTTCCCCTTAAAGGTTACAGTTCTCTTCTCCTGAGTGGTGGATGCTTCAGACCCAGGTCTTTTTTGTAGCACTTTGTGCAAGGCAGTGACACGTTGATCTCCTCACACGCTTGTTTAACACTTCAGTGTTCCTGTTCTGGATTCAACTGATGCCAGTTTTGGTTGGATGGCCCTTCAGACCTGTGTAGGTATCATTGTGTTTTTACCAGTAATCTGTTGGCTTTTTTTCTTTGGACTGTAGGTTCTACATGCTGTTGAACCTTTATGGGTTTGCTTCCTTACTTTTTCTCCAGTAACTGGTGTTTGTTTCCTGTTGCTTGGATTCGTCTGTAGGAGTCCGTTGACACCTGAGTTGGTTGTGTCCATTGCACTTCTCTTCTTTAGAACTGGTCTGTGTTTTGAGGGGTTTTTCTCTTCTGTCCTGGAATTTTGTGCCTAGCTTTGGTATATCCCCATGTGCCCTGTGTTCCAAGTGGGAAGAGAGAAAGTGAAGTGTTTTTTTTTTTTTTTTAATTCTGTTCTGGTGATTACTGTTATACTGTGACCTCGGAAGGGTTTACTTTAAAAGGTCACAAGCGAAAGAGCGTGCAACCAAATACTACAGTAACTATGTCGCCATAATAAAAATGTCGACATGAGAATCTCGAACTTCATGTCAGCGCGAAATTCCTCCTATTGAAAAATAGCATATGTTTGGCTTGAAAAGGGCCAACCTATTCCGCAGTGTTGCTCAATGTGAACGTTTCAGTCCATGTTAGTTTCTGCAATCGGCAGCAACATCGATCACTTCTCATCCAACAGCAGATGTCAGTGACAGCCTACACTCAAAGCGTTTAAGCATTTACCCAAAGGAGGTGAGGCTGTCACCTGTAAAACAGCTACAAACATTGCTCAATTCTTCTCCAGCGGAGGCTACAACTCCCATCATCCTAACCCATGTGAACTCTGCCTGGCTTTCTTTCCCGTCCTCTGCAAAATGACAGGGCAGAGCAGTAAGGATGATGGGAGTTGTAGTCTCTGCTGGAGCATAAATGGGCGATGTTTATCGTGGTTTTACAGGTGACAGCCTCACCTCCTTTGGGTTAAACGAGAATCTATTTTGCTGCTGTTTGCAGTCCATTTTTATTTCTGCAGAATTCACACTGAGCATCACTGTGGGATAGGTTAGCCCTTTTCCAGCCAAAATATGCGATCCTTCAGTAGATGACATGAGAATCTTGCACTGTCATGCAGTGCAAGATCCTCATGGTGACATTTTTATTATGGCAACATGGTTAATGTAGTATTTGGTTAAATGCTCTTTCATGTTCAACCTTTTAAAAGGATACCAATTTTAAGAATCCATTCATCCTGGTGCATGCTTTTAGCCCATGGTCCTTGTGTCCCCCCCCCCCCCCCCCCCGGACTAAAAAAAAGAGATTAAAGGGTAAGTTTAAAAAAAATCTGCTGTAGCAGAATTAATAGTCACTATATATCTTTAAGCAGTTTATTGAATTATGGCAGGCTAGTGCAGGGCATTACATTTCATGGTGGAAACAGGTTTAAATGGACACTAATGTCCCATAAAAAAATTATTCTTTTGTAGAGATTAAAAAAATAAATGATGTGGCACAAATCCCATCTTGCAAACCTTTGTGGTTTGAGAGATTCACCTGTAAAGTTCCTCCTTCCCCTTCTCCTGACGTCAGCGCTATGCTGACAGCAGGAGACCCCGGTCCAAGGACCAGCCGGCGGCTTTGCAGCACACTATAGACCGTTCCAATGAAGTAGTTCTTTTTAAATAACGCGATTTTGACTCTGCTGAAGAGCCTCCTTTAGTTGGCCAACTCAAATTTCCTGTCAGATTTACAGCTGACAGCAGGAAAAGGGAAAAGTTTTAGGCGAATATCTCTCAAACCACATAATTTATTTTTTTAACCTGTACAAAACGAGAATAATTTTTGATGGGAGATTACTGTCCCTTTAATTGTACATCATTGCCTGTCATGATACATTGAGCTTTGTTGGAATTGTCTTATTTTACAAGTTGTTTTGTAGTTAATGCTGTACTCCATTCTGTAGCATCCACGCTTTTTGCTTTTTATTCAACTTACTTTAGATGGCAGTGGTGCAGCCTCTGATATATTATTATTCTCATACAGGAAGCATTTTTTGGGAAGGATTTAATGGATATCAGCAAACAGGCTCTGCTCGCTTCACGTCCAGTAACTCAGAAGGCAAAGCCCGTGCAAAGTGCTCCCATCCAAGCACTCAACTCATCAGCACAAACCTCACAAACCACATTGCAAAGCACAGGTAAGGGGATATGGAGTGATCCCAGTATTAAAAGAGAACTGTAATGAAAAATGCAATAAATTCTGTGGAAAGACAGGTATCTAGTGGGGTTCCTTAAAGGGATAGTAATGTTTTGCAAAAACAGCAGCTCCAATTAATCTTCATTGTATTTGAGCCATAGAGTGTTATTTCAATACTGTCAGTTGTAGTCCAAGAGAAATTGAATGATAAAGTATCCCCATCCTGCCTCTTTTAGCTAGTGTAAGCCACCTCCCCATATATGTGGAATCTGGTCTTGAGACCAGACAGCTCACAGCAAGGGACAATCTTCTTACTGTGAGAACTATCCCTTTAAGTGTCTGTGCTTGGTCTCGTTCTTTCAGTATTAGTGATATTTTTAAGGAAATTCAGTTTAAGGTGTGCCTATTTGCCGATGACAGATCTGTAACAGGAGTGAGACACCCGGAGGAATAAGTGTAAAATAAGGCACATTAACACAGAGTTGGAATACAGGCTAATGACTATAACAGAAGAAAGGGACTAGGGAATTGTCATTTTTCTGTTCTCCAATGTGGAACACAGGAATGATATGGGTAAAGTTCTCCTCACCTCTTTCTCTACTTTACCCATGCCTCCTAGTCAGTTTCAAGTGACCTGTTGAGTTTCTGTGAAGCGTTTCATTTTCCATAATAAAAGTCTGAAGACTGAAGCTGTCTGAGATAACCTCTTGAGTGCCTATGACCCTGTTATTCTGGCATCCACTTTTATATGCCTGTATTGTACTCTTTCGTTTCTCTCTCTTATTATTGTGTGTACCAACGACTGTCTATTTTTTGGGACTTTTCTCCTCTTGTGTGAGTAAATTAATTTTCTCTGTCATCCAGTACAGGTTACTGGTAACTCTGGGTAGGTGATCCGCCCCTTTAAGTAGGCAGGAACAATTCTAGAAGTGTATGCAGGGGTGGAGCCTACCTTCCCTCCGTGGCTGCGGATAGCCAACCCGCTTCAGAAAGATTGTTCCTTGGTGAAGATACAGGCAAGAGAACAGTTCTGCTACAGTTTTAGAATCTGTTTTTCTGTTAGATATGGAATGCCGCCATTAAGCGGTTTTCCATAACTGACAATGCCCTTAGATGTGTCTAGCTCAGTAGCCAGGTGCTATTTGTGGACCTTAAGCCTTTGGGGGGGGGGGTGGAATTTTGATTCCAAGTGCTTCCCCAGGAGTTACCCACTGAGGTTACTTCTTACTACATGGTAATCTGAAGACAGAAGATCTGCAGGAAAGGTGAGCAACCCTTTGAGTGCTGTAGGTCCACTTGTCCCACAGTGTCCCTCTGCACAGGGGTGTATTTATTAGAGTTCCTATTGCACATTCCTGCACTCATTGGGTCTATCTGTATGTCTTTCTGGATGTTTTGGAGCAGGTTTATGTGGTAATTTAACCCTTTAACTGCTGATTTGGTGCCTTTTAGGGGTTTTCTAACACTTTTCCTACTGGTTTAGTGTTTTTTGGGTGCTCACGTGTTCTATTGTATTTTTGCACATTTTACTGTTATACACCATTGTTCCATTCACTTCTATGGGACTGTACTGTTTGGGGCATATCTCTGCAACCGTTTAACCTAACGATTTCAGAGATGGCTCATTTTACTTATCTGCCCTTGCACTATCATCCGGTTCATGTTTCTAGTGTGTTGGGGGGCTCAGGGGGCTTCGGGCACTGTTTGGGGTTCTTTTTGGGAAAAACTGCATTTCCCATGAGCGCTTGCTTTGCGCGCTCCACTCTGATTGGCTCCCGCTGCGGCAGCCATTTTGTGAACTTTTCAGAGTGAGTATCCTACGCAGGGCTTGGAATCTCCTTCTCTCCTTGCTGATTAACCCTTCGCCTCCCAGATAACTCTATTTTAACGATTTCTGGGGTGAAACTTTAATCCTACACACTATAATTGGGTGATTTATTGTACTGTAAGGTTATTGACACTGTGAGTATGTCTATACCGCTGGAGCTTGGGGCTAGACTTAAGACTAAGGAGGCTGGGTTCTCTGTATCCCCCATTGCACTTTGCTCTTCCTGTCATTCAGGGCTGCCTAGAGAATTCTCAGGTCACTTATGCCCAGCATGTTCTGATGACCCTGACAGCATTCAGGGACCTCCAGCCATGCATTAGAGCCAGCTTGGGTGCAAGAGTTCAAGGCTGTTACCAGTTACCTTAGGTCCACATTTCAACTCTTTCCATTCCAGTTACAGGGGGCCTTTCAGTCTTGGCATGCCCCTTCCTCAGTCAAGTCTTCCCTGCCCAAACCTCAGGGAGTACCTGATGTGTCAGATTCGTTTGAGGAGGAACTGCTGGTAGATTTAGATGTTGAGGAATGTTCTGTATTTGGTTCCTCTCAGTTTTTTGGTGACCCTTTTGAGGCTGATCCTGAACCCTCCGCTGAGGGCCTGATCAAGGCTGTCTTTAACTACTCTTAACATTCCCTTAGTTCAGGAGGTTCCTTCTGACCCCTTTGATGTGTTCCAGGAGCCTAAAAAGCCCCTTACTTACTTTCCATCTAACCCTTCTTTTGACCGCCTTGTGTCTGAGGAGTGGAATTCCCCGGACAAGAAACCCTCTGTGTCCAAGAAATTTGCCAAGCTTTATTCCTTCTCTGAAGCTGTGCTTGCTCAGTGGGTTCATCCTCCCAAGGTGGATGCTCCTGTTTCCAGGATATCTAAATCTGCTGCCTTACCAGTCTCTGAAGGCTCTGGTCTGAAGGACTGGACAGACAAGAAACTTGAGGCTTCCCTCAAGTCCATTTTTGCCACTTCTGGTTCTGCTATGCGTCCAGTGTTTGCTGCTGCATGGGTGAACCCGGGCCATTATGGTCTGGACTGAACAGCTCACCTGGGCTGTCCGTCAGGATGTACCTACTTCGGATAAGTTGTGCCTTCTTGCCCACATTTCTTAGGCACAGCACTAAGTTTCTGCTGCCTTATTTGATGCCATCTGTTTGGTGGCTAGGGTTTCTACAATGTCTGTGGTAGCCAGACGAGCTCTTTGGCTCAAGATCTGGTCTGCCGACACTGCTTCTAAGAAAGCTTTACTTTCCCTACTCTTTCAGGGTACTTCCCGTTTAGGCCAGATCTTAAGTATCTGATCAGTGAGGCCACAGGTGGTAAGAGTACTTTTCTACCCTTGGTTTCCAGGAAGAAATTGCAGCTTAAGTGTAACTGGTATTTTCGTTCCTTTCATAATGAGACGGTTCCCTCGGCTCCGCATACCTCCTCCAAGCCCAAACACCAATGGAAGCCCAAGGTCCTCCTCCAAGCCCAAGGCTTCCAAGCATTCTTCGACATGACTCGCCGAACCCAGGTCCGCATTCTGCTGTGGGTGGTCATCTGCAACATTATCACAGCATTTGGGAGGACTCAGTGGCGGACCCATGGGTTTTACAGGTGGTGGCGAAAGGGTTCAAGATCCCTTTCATTTCTTCCTTTTCGTTTTTGTCCTTCTCACACGCCTCTGGGTGCAGAGAAATGCAGTCTGTTTGACAGCGCTTTTCAGGCTCTTCTGGACAAGTGTATTCTAGAGCTGGTACCTATCCAAGACAGGGGTATGGGTTTTTACTCAAACCTCTTTGTGGTCGCCAAAAAGGATGGCGGTTGTCGCCATATTTTGGACTTGAAGGATCTCAATTCCTTTGTGACCCGGACTCTGTCACCGGGAGTCTCTACGGACAGTCATTGCTGCCATGTCCCCGGGGGAGTTTCTTGCTTCTCTGGATCTTCAGGACGCGTACTTACACATTGCCATTCATCCGGACAGCAAGCAGTACCTCCGGTTTGCCTGTGACAGGGGGCATTTTTAGTTCTCAGCCCTTACGTTTGGTCTGACGATGGCTCCTCAGGTCTTCAACTGTGTCCTGGGTGCCTTGATATCCGCCCTCCACTGGAACAGCATCCGTTACTCCATACATGGACGACTTGCTTCTGAAAGCCCCCTCTGCGGAACTTCTTCATCAGCAAGTTCAGCAATGCATTCATGCTCTCACCCACCACAGGTGGATCATCAACTTGGACAAGTCGGATCTTGTCCCATCCCAGCAACTGGTCGTCTTGGGCCTTCTCTTTGACACTCAGAGCATGGTGTTCTTCATGGATGAGGTGGCTCACCAGATCGCCCCCAGGGTTTCCGTGATTCTGTCTCAGGATCCCGTTCCAGTCAAGAAGCTATCCTCTCTAGTGGGAAAATTCATTTCCACCGTAGAAGCGATTCTGTTTGCCATGGAGCACACCAGGAAGCTCCAGAGGCTTGTGATCCAGGTATGCAAGGGTCAGCCGGACCTTCTGAAGATGTCTGTTTCTCTTCCTCTTCATGTGGAACGGAGCTTGTCATGGTGGCTCGACCTTTCCAACCTGCTGAAGGGCAAGTCCTTCCTGGTACCCTTCTGGACCAATGTGATGACGAATGCCAGCCTCTCCGGCTGGGGAGCGGTCCTGGGTCGCTTGAGCGCTCAGGGCCGGTGGGCTCTGGAGGAGTCTCTCCTTCCGATCACCATATTAGAGCTTTGGGCGATATTTCATTCCCTTCTACATTGGACATCTCAGTTGGAAGACTGTCCAGTCCGAGTGGAGTCCGACAATGCCACATCCGTGGCTTACATCAACAAGCAAGGCGGAACAAGAAGTCTCGCTGCTTGGTTAGAAGTCAAGGCTATTTTGTCCTGGGCAGAAGAACACGTTTCTGCTATCTGCGCAGTGCACGTTCCTGGCGTAGACAACGTCATGGCGGACTTCCTCAGCCGACACACAGTGGACACCGGAGAGTGGGAGCTACACCCAGAGGTGTTCAACCTCATCGTTCAGAAGTGGGGTCCTACTTAAATCAACCTGATGGCGATGAGAGACAACAGGAAGGTGCCGAGGTTTTGCTCTCGGTGGAGAGACCCTCTGGCTCTGGCAGTAGATGCAATGTCCATTCCTTGGTTATTTCCTCTGGCCTACATACTTCCTCCCCTCCCTATGTTGCACAGGGTGTTATGGAACGTTGTCCTGTCATTCTGATTGCTCCCATACTGGCCTTGTCAGTCTTCGTTTCCAGAACTTCTGGATCTGTCAGTGGCGGAGGCATTCCAGCTCCCATACCATCCGGACCTCCTCCTACAGGGTTACCTGTGGAAGGAGGATGTTCATTGGCTAGCTTTGACGGCTTGGAAATTGAATCCTCAATATTGAAGAAGGGGTTCTCTTTTGGTGTGGTCACTACAATGCTTCCAAGATCTGCCATCGTGTCTGGTCGACCTTTTTGTCTTGGTGTGCGGACAGGGACCTGTCTCAGGATTTCGATCTTCCTATGGTCCTAGCATTCTTGCAGGACAGAGTGGATAAGGTTCTCAGTCTGAGTTCCCATAAGGTTCAGACTTCTGTGCTTTCTGTTTTCTTTCAGAAGCGCATTGCTATTCTTCCTGATATCAAGGTTTTATTCCAGGGTGTTTCTCATGCTGGTCCTGCCTTTAAGATTCCTGCTCCTCAGTGGGATCTTAACTTGGTTTTGGGCGTTCTTCAACTCCCCCCATTTGAGTCTTTGGCTACTATTCCTCTACGCCTCTTGACGTGGAAAATGGCCTTCCTTCTGGCGATTGTGTCTGTCCACCGTGTCACGGAGTTACATGTCCTGTCCTGTAAACCACCCTATTTGGTGTTTCACAAAGACAAGGCGGTGCTTTGCACTTCTCAGGAGTTTCTCCCGAGGGTGGTTTCTGAGTTCCACATCAATCAGGAGATTGTGGTGCCCTCTTTCTGCCCTCCCCCTACCTCTGACAAGGAGAGGAATCTCCCCTTGTTAGACATGGTGCTTTATCTCAAGTTTTATGTGCATCGCACAGAACCCAGGGCAGGAAGACCTGTATCCAAAGTGACTATTGCTTCTTGGATGAAGCCACTATTCGTAAGGCTTATGAGCTAAAGAAGAAGCCTGTCCCTTTCAGGGTCACGGCTCATTCTATTAGATTCTACTTGGGGCCTCTTGGACTTACAAGAATCAGGCCTCCGCTTACCAGTTGTGCAAGGCGGCCACTTGGTCGTCTGTGCACACCTTTTCGAAGCACTGCAGTGTTGTTGTGCTGTCATCTGCTGACACCAGCTTTGGGAGGAAAATCCTATAGACAGTCTTGCCTGTCTAGGATTCCCTTCGGTTCTTGGTGCTTCCCTCACTTTTGAGTCCTGTTGGCTCTAGGTCAGTGTGCTGTGTAACAGTTCCTGGGGTGTTACCCCTGTTCAGTGTCCTTTGACACTTCAGTTGTTTTGTTGGGCTGTCTTTGATCTGATGGTTCATATCTGCACTGGTGACTTTGTGGGCCTTGCGCCTGGTCCTTGCCCTTTTCCCTCCTCTGGGAAACTTAATGGTTGGACATCCCAGAGTTACCAGTAACCTGTATTCAACGACAGAGAAAAGAGGATTTTAGTCTTACCTTTTAAATCCTGTTCTCTTAGTCCATACAGGTTACTGGTCTCCCACCCTGTCAAGGACCATGCTTGGCTCTCCTGTGGCAGACTGTGGGGGTCCTTCGGGGTCATACTCACAGGGGTCTTCTTTTCCTTCCTCTTTCTAGTCTATAGTGTCTCAAATCTTTCTGGAGCTGGTTGGCTAACTGCAGCCAAGGAGGGAAGTTAGGCTTCACCCCCTGCATACACTCCTAGTATTGCTCCTGCCTACTTAAAGGGGCAGATCACCTAACCTGAGTTACCAGTAACCTGTATGGACTAAGAGAAAAGGATTTAACAGGTAAGACTAAAATCCTCTTTTTGTTCCCTTCATTCTTTTTTACTATTTCACTTGATTCTTATTAATGTTTCAGCCTTATTTTTCTATTCTGTATAAGATTTGGCATAGCTTCTTTAAGGTCCCATCCTTGTTTCACACAGGTCTTTAAAGAAACATGCCTCTGCTCTGGTTTGCTTCCTGGAGGTCCAAATAAGCTCATTAAGTTGGGTAATCCACTCTTTAGAATGTTTGGAAGCAGCCTCTTCTCTAGTCCCAGTAAGGAGGCGGACTGGGATGTTTTTTTCTGGCTTGATTATCCTCTTAGCAGGACAGAATGGTAGTGGTGATGGGGTTTTCCTTTAAAAATTACAGAAATCCCTAAAAATCCTCAATTGCCCCCAAAAGTTGATCAAAAAGAAAAGCCATTCAAGACCTTTTGACCAACAAGCTTATAGAGAGAGTTCCAGTGGACCAGAAGGCTGTTCAATCTTATCTGCAGTACCAAAGCCTTCAGGGGACGTTACACGCACACAAAAAAAAGTGTGTGTGTGGGGGGGATTCTTTAAAGGGCCAGCTAGTATTATTGAATATATCACACACACATTGCCCATACTGTAACAAGTACAACTCCTACAAAAAACAACTTAGAGATGATCTTTGCAGGACTTCACCCCAGTATAGAATAAGCTCTGTATAAATAAACATATAAACAGCAATAATAATGTAAAGCCTATATTCAATAGAAGCCCATATTCAATGGATTTCTTAAATACTTTTGTATATGTGTCACATTAATGTTAACAAAAAAGCATTCATAAAATATTGAAACAACGAATGTTAATGATGTAAATCAAATGTGTCCGTAAGATGATAATTTGCAATTCTATATAATCCAGCAAGGCCATTACATTAATGACTGTTACTAAGTAGAAGTTAGTTGAAAGCAGTGGTGACCCATGATAGTTCAAATTATTCAGTATTGTAACTGAAAGCAATGCATTCCGTACCCCTCTGGCACTCAAAGGGTTAAGACAAATTAAAAATGGGGAAGAAAGAAACAGATGGGCAACAGCCGAAATCTGTTAGTAGGCACTCAGAAATGTATGTGTGAGGGTTGATTTCACTTTATAGCGGTTAATGGTTCTGCGTGCAGCCTGTTCCCCGCCGGCGGGCATGGCATGTTGCAGGCTTTACCCATTAACCCTTAGAATGCTAGATGGGTATGGAATGCATTGCAAAGCAATGTGTTCAGTACACCTGGCACGGAAAGGTGTTAAGGCCTTGCTGCCCTCCCTTGTGGTCTCCACTCATGACATTGTGTGTATTGTATTAACGGAGCCGCCATCACACAGTTCACATTTACAGTCGTTTCACATTGTAAAAAGGGCAGTGAGGAGGAGAAGGGTTGTTGTATTGTAAGAACACTGCTTTTTTGGCATGCTATGAATGTTGTTTGGGGGGGGGGGGGGGAACTTGTGAGGGCACTAGGGAAAACACCCCAGCAGGGATCACAGGGAGCCAGTACCTCCCTTGGTATGCTCAATGTACACTGGGGCTGTACAACGTGGCATTACAGAGGGGACAGCAAAGCTGCAGTGGCTGGAGCACGCTTACTTCCTGGAGGAGTGTACCGCATACATGGTGTGCATAGTATGGGGGGGGAAGTGTGAAGAAGACATTTGGTTAGAGGAACATGAAATGCTGCGTTGCCTGGAGCTGGATGGAAAGAGCTGAAACGGAGGAGTGGTGTGTGGTGTGTTTATACATGGTCCAAAGTAAGACGGCCATGTTTGGGGTGGGGGGGGGTTTCTTCTCCCTCTCCATGCCCTCCAGGAACTTTTACCCGACAGTTCCTTTGTTCCTCTTTTTTTGGATGACTTAAAGATATGCAGGCTGTAAAGCAGTGGAAAAAGCTAATTTGGCACTGAGCTGCATAGAAACAGGTATTTGGAGCAGGGATATAGAGTTATTAATGCAATTTTATAGATAACTGGTAAAGCTGAGCACTGTAAGGCCTCGCCTTGAGTACTGTGTAAGGCCTCGCCTTGAGTACTGTGTAAGGCCTCGCCTTGAGTACTGTGTAAGGCCTCGCCTTGAGTACTGTGTAAGGCCTCGCCTTGAGTACTGTGTAAGGCCTCGCCTTGAGTACTGTGTAAGGCCTCGCCTTGAGTACTGTGTAAGGCCTCGCCTTGAGTACTGTGTAAGGCCTCGCCTTGAGTACTGTGTAAGGCCTCGCCTTGAGTACTGTGTAAGGCCTCGCCTTGAGTACTGTGTAAGGCCTCGCCTTGAGTACTGTGTAAGGCCTCGCCTTGAGTACTGTGTAAGGCCTCGCCTTGAGTACTGTGTATTTCTGGAGACCACCTCTCCGAAAGGACAGTAAAAAATTGGAGACAGTTCAAAGGAGAGTCACTAAACTGATGCAAGGCATTTGTGACAAAGCTTGCCAAGATAGACTCCAACCTTTATATGCATAGCTTGCAAAAGAGGATGGAATGGGAATAAGAAGAAAACTTTTAAATATGTTATAGGATTTACTAAAGCTCTGGAAGAAAGCATTTTTCTGAAAGACTGACTAAAACAAGAAGGTATGACCTAAAGTTAGATGGTGGAAGATTCAGAAGTACTTTGCCTAAGTACTACTTTACAGAAAGGGTGATTTGATTCATGGTTCAGGCTCCCAGCAGAAGTGGTAGAAATTAATACAGTAAACAAATTAAAATATGCCTGTGATAGTCTGTTCTGAGAACTATGCAAGACTACTTTGTATCTGGATAGAAAGATGGGTAAACTGGGCCAATAATTCCTCATTTTCCATCAAAATCTTTCTAAATTGTTTCCTTGAGGCTACATGGAGTGGATCCTCTGTTTACCAACACAGTTTTTAGTGTTTGCACATTATTTCCTAAGTTGACCGTGCAGCACACAAACACACACTTCATCACTCTGTCTGTCTTCCTCCCTTCCACAGCTCTGTCCATCCCTTATACCACTCCTTCCTTCCACTACTTTGTCTTTCCTTGCACCGAACCTTGTACAGTTTCATTGTTCAATCCCTTCCACTAACCCTTGCATCACTCCGTCCTTCTTCCCCCAACCCTTGCAGCAGTTTCTTTCCTTCCATCTCTTCCACACACCCGTGCACCGCTCCGTCTGTCCCTCCATTGGTTGCCTGCTCCGTTCTTCGGCAGCTACCATGTTCCTCCTGGTCACTGTGTGTCCAGAGGTTGCCGGACAGAGCTTTACCAAATAATGTGGTCTATGCCAAAACTAAATGACCGTATCTCATAAGTTTCAGCATCCTCCATTCACTCTCCGAGGAACAGACACACGGTGGCTGTTATGGTATTGGCATGTGGGGCTCCACTGGCCCCCCCATAGTGTATATGTGAGAATCTGTGCGTGTAGGAAGCACAGGAGGAAGAAGCTTGGGAGCATGGGAGGGTCTAATGGGTGCAAAATGGGGAGGAGGGGTACCTGTGGACAAAAGGGGAGTTGGTTCAGAGAGCAGGTGGGGACAAGATGCGAGTGGTGGGAAGAGGAAGGCTTGGATCAGGACAATAAACTGGAAGCATGGCAGAAGAGCTGCTTTGTTTAATGGTGTTTGCAACAAGGTATTGATGGAATATAACTACTGTTAATTTTACCCTGTATAAATATCGGAATGGGATTTCTTTACAACTAAATGAAGTTCAGTGTTTTTCACAAAAACTGGATTGAAAGAACCATGTTGAACCTTTTTATTTTTCTTTTGAAATAATTAAAGCATTTTAACATTGATGGAAAACTCTATATTATAAACAGTCAAATGTGAACACTGGAAAATCAACCTCTTTCAGTTTATTTCCATATCCGTCTGGTACTCAGAGTGGAACATTGACAGGTTTATAAAATGTTTACCACAAAAAAGGTGAAAATAAACTGTAAATATTTTTCTTTTACACCAACAGAGACCAGAGCAACCCCCACCCCTGCACTGCCACAGGAAGACTCCGAAACCAGTGAAACAAAGACTGAGAATCCAGGTTGGCAAAGCATATGTAGGGAAAACCCTTTGTGCAATAATGGTATTGTGTTTACTAGGTTATGAAAACTGATAAATTTGACAGTTTGCAGTTGAATAACATAATTTGTGCAGTTAAACCAGATACATTCTTGTGATTTCGAATGAAAGCCTTAACCATGTGCATTTCTTTGAACTATGGATTCCCTGGAGCTAAGCTGTGGTACTCTGGCACGAGGAATGCCAAGCTTGTGCTATTGCTACACAGAGCTCAGGAATGGTTGGTATGTAGAAATAGTATATTTCTTTTAATTTGTGACTTCAGTTTGACTGTAATCACCTCCATTGTTTGGACCTTTTGAATTTCTGCTTTTTTCAAGTTGCTGAAAGTGACCCTTACTGCCACAGGTCACTGAGGATATATTAAGAGTACCCCACTTTGCTTCAAGGGAGCCGTAATTTAAACATAGGAAGTGAACAGTCTTAACTAGAGAGATGCCATTTTAAGTGGGATACCCTTGTGTGAGGCCTGAATTTGGATGGTGTATAGCTCCTCTCCTCCTCCTTACCCTACTTTCTGAAAAAGTGGCCACAGTGATTTACCTGCCCCTCCCCTCCCTGCAGAGGATGCGACAGAGGTCCTGAATGTTGCTGCTGTTCCTCACAATGGAGAGAGAATTTTGATGCCGCTCCCAGAGGGAGCCCTCGGCTCGGATCTGGATAAAATCTCCACGGAGGGTTGGTCTCTCCTCTTTTCCCTTACTTTTCTTATTCTTTGTTGTGTTGGATATGCAGCAGTAATAGACAATTCCTCTGTGTCAAATGTTTCAGATCTCATTGGCTGCAATTGAGTTGCATCCCCTCTTCAACATGTTGTAATGTGATTCCACATCAAGTCAATGCTGTATAGCAGTGTGTCCTTGTTTATGTCTGGGTCTTATGCTTACATTAGCTAGCATGGATGCTGTGGACTCCTTGATGTACTACCACAATTAATGTTGTGCTGGGATTGTCTGTTCTGTTGCAGGTTTTGTAGTTCCTGTTTTCTCATTACTGATGATGTACTTGTGTTCTGACATCTCTCAGTAATGTGATGCCTTGAAACCACCATTGTTTGCACCATATCAGTCTTTCTGAATTATCACTTCAAAAATGTTGAGACCTTTAACTGCTTTTCATAGATTAACGTTTCCTGCTTAACTGTGAATGAAAGCAAATTAACTCCTTTGCTACATCCCACACTGTCTTCAGTCAGGGAAGGCACTAATTTATTTTGTTTTCTTCCTGCTCACTTACTATTAACTTATATTATGATATGTGGTGTGACGTTTCTGTTGACCTCTTAGACTACCAGCTACTTCCACATTATAAATATACAGATATAGAGATAATAGAACCTGTTTCAAAAAGTGCTTGATTTAACATCAAAGTAAAACGAATACAGAACTATTTCCAGTTGTGGGTGTTTTTTTTTTTTTGTTTGTTTTTTTTTCTTTTTTGTTCTTAACAGAACAAAATTGACATGACTTAAACATTTTGTAACGGAGAGATGTTTCCATACTAGTTATTCTTCATAAACTAAAACTTCTGGTTGGGTAAACTGTAGCTGTCCCACTGTTTTGAATGTGACTACAATTATTCAAAGCCAAGATTTGTATTCAGACAGCTGAAGAGCCACTGGTTGTCAACCCATGAGCTTTTAAAGCGGAACTACCATCTATTTGAAACTTTGTCCCAAATAATTACCCATCTGGCAACTAGCTACTAAAATAGTGGTAGCCGCCAGAATCATTACCACATTACTGAGAATGCACACTGCTCCTGGGACTGGCAACCAGCGCAGACATCTTTCCATAGAGACGTCTGCACTCAGTAGCAGTCTGCTCTAAGAGGCGTTGCTAGGAGGCATTTGACTCCAAAAGGGACTGACAGCGCAGGCGTGCAGACGTCACTATGGAAAGATGTCTGTGCTGGTTGCTGGCTGTCAGTCCTGGGAGCAGTGTGCATTCTCAGTAACACTAATAATTCTGGAGACTAGCACTATTTAGCAGCTAGTCGCCAGATGGGTAATTACTTGGGGCTAAGTTTCAAATGGGTGGTAGTTGCGCGTTTTTATTTTTCATCTTCATCTTCAATCCTTGTGGCACTGGATTAAGATCTATACATTTGCCAAACTCTTCAAATAGATTCCACCATTTAATGAAAGATGTTCATTGAAATAAATACAATTTGATCTCCTCGGAGTCTGAGAGAGTTAAACTAGCCTCACACACATGACACAAGGTTCCCTTGGTACTCTTAGTACTTATTTTCCCTTAACCACATTTTTATTTCTTTTCACTCTTGTCTTTAGGTGCAATTCTTCTATTCCTTTTAACTGCATGGGTGGGTGGGTGAAAGAAGAAATCCGTGCTGTTAATGGATTAAAGTGCTTTCGATTTTTTTGTGACAGGGCAGCATAATTTTCTTTTTTTTTTTTTTTTTTTTTTTTTTTTTTTCTCTCCTCAATATATTCTGCATCAGTGTTGGCATGGAGTAACTTCATCCTCCAGCCTTACATTTTTTGTCCGTTTTGATTTTGTATGTATGCTGCATGTGTCCCACCTTCTTGGATGATTAGTTGTTGCTAACTTCTCAAGATCAGAATACCAAACACTGTTACTTCTCCTCTCACACTACAGAACTCCCTAAGATGGAGAGCACAGACATACAGCACCTGCTAAAGGATGTGCTAGGACCCTCAGAGCGGGAACATATTCTAAACAGCTCCATAAGCAGCAAAATGGATGGAGTAACTAGTGGAGCAGTTAACCAACACCAAAGGCCATTTCTTCAAGGTAAAGTAGACCATGTCCTTTTGTAGACGAGTGTACAAGCTTGCTTTCTCTGCAATACAGGTTACTGATAACTCTGGGTAGGCGATCCACCCCTTTAAGTAGGCAGGAACAATTCTAGAATTGTATGCAGGGGGTGGAGCCTACTATCCCTCCTTGGCTGCAGCTAGCCAACCAGCTCCAGAAAGATTTGTTCCTTGGCGAAGACACAGGCAAGAGAACAGTTCTGCTATAGATTTGTTTTATTTTTCTGTTAGAAATGGAATACCACCATTAGGCGGATTACCATAACTGACAATGCCCGTAGATGTGGCTAGCTCAGTGACCAGGTGCTTTTTGTGGACCTTAAGCCCTGGGGGGAAAATCTTGGCTACAAGCTCTTTCCTCAAGAGCCTCCCATCGAGGCTTCTTCTTTAAACATGGTAATCTGAAGGCAGAAAATCTGCAGGAAAGGTGAGCAAGCCTTTGAGTCCTGCAGGTCCACATGTCCCACAGTGCCCCTCCGCACAGGGGTTTTTCATTTGGAGTTCTTATTGCACGCTCCAGCACTCACTGAATTTTGCATTCATTTGGGGGGGGGGGGGGGGGGGGTTCTGACACTTTTCCTACTGGTTCAGTGCTTTTTGGGTATCCTAACATGTTTTAGTGATGTTTCATGTCTTTTAATATTATACCTTCAATTTTGTAAAAATTGAGTTAAAGGCGCGCTTTACCGCATAGGCGCCATTGCTCCATTCACTCCTAAGGGACTGTACAGTTTGGGACCTATCTCTTCAACTGTTTAGCCTAGTCTGTGTCCCTCCCTCTTCATGTGGAACTGAGTTTGTCATGGTGGCTAGACCTCTCCAATCTGCTGAAAGGCAAGTCCTTCCTGGTATCCTTCTGGACCACGGTGACGACGGATGCCAGCCTTTCCGGCTGGGGAGCGGTCCTGGGTCGCCTGAGCTCTCCGGGTCAATGGTCTCCAGAGGAATCTCTCCTTCCCATCAACATATTGGAGCTTCAGGTGATATTCCATGCTCTTCGTCATTGGACATCTCAGCTGGAAGACTGTCCAGTCTGGGTACAGTCCGACAACGCCACGGCCGTGGCTTTACATCAACAAGGAGGGCGGTACAAGAAATCTTGCCGCTTGGTTAGAAGGCAAGGCTATTTTGTCCTGGGCAGAGGAGCACGTTCCTGCCATATCCGCAGTGCACATTCCTGGCATAGACCATTTCATGGCAGATTTCCTCAGTTGGCACACAGTGGACAGCAGAGAGTGGGAACTGCACCTAGAGGTGTTCACCCTCATTGTTTAGAAGTGAGGTCTTCCTTACATCGACCTGATGGCAGCAAGACACAACAGGAAGGTTCCGAGGTTCTGCTCTTTCTGGAGGGACCCTCTAGCTCTGGCGTTGGATGCTATGTCCATTCCTTGGTTATTTCCTCTGACCTACATCTTTCCTTCTCTCCCAATGTTGCACAGGGTGTTACGGAAATTACAACTGGAGAGCTGTCCAGTCATTCTGATTGCTCCGTACTGCCCTCGCCAAGCTTGGTTTCCGGAGCTTCTGGATCTGTCAGTGGCGGAGCCATTCCGGCTCCCTTGCCGTCCAGATCTTCTACAGGGTTACCAGTGGAAGGAGGATGTTCATCTGCTAGCTTTGACGGCTTGGAAATTGAATCCTTAATATTGAAGAAGAAAGGGTTTTCTTCTGGCGTGGTGGCTACTGTGCTCAGTGCCCGCAAGCCTTTTTGTTCGCAGATCTACCATCGTGTCTGGTCGACCTTCCTATCTTGGTGTTCTGATAGGGATCGGTCTCGGGAGTTTGATCTGCCTATGGTCCTGGCCTTTTTGCAGGAAGGTGTGGATAAGGGCTTCTTTCAGAGGCGCTTTGCCATCCCTCCTGATGTCAAGGTTTTTTTCCAGGGCGTTGCTCATTCTCGTCCTGCCTTCAAGAATCCTGCTCCTCTATGGGATCTTAATTTGGTTTTTGGTGTTCTTCAGCGCCCTCCATTTGAGTTTTTGGCTACTATTCCTCTACGCCTGTTGACGTGGAAAATGGCCTTTGTCTTGGCGATTGTGTCTGTCCGCCGTGTCGCGGAGTTACATGCTCTGTCCTGTAAACAACTGTTTTTGGTGTTTCACAAGGACAAGGCGATGCTTTGCACCTCTCAGGAGTTCCTCCCCAAGGTGGTTTCGGAGTTCCACAGCAATCAGAAGATTGTGGTGCCCTCTTTCTGCCCTGACCCCACCTCTGACAAGGAGAGGGATCTCCACTTGTTAGACATGGTGCATTGTCTCAAGTTTTATGTACATCTCACTGAGTCTGTCAGACAATCTGACGCATTGTTAGTCATTCCTGAGGGTCCTAGGGCAGGAAGACCTGCATCCAAGCTGTGTATTGCTTCTTGGATGAAGTCCACTATTCATAAGGCTTACGAGCTGAGGAAGAAGCCTGTCCCGTTCAGAGTCACGGCTCATTCTACTCGATCTATTGGGGCCTCTTGGGCTTACAAGAATCAGGCTTCTGCTGATCATTTGTGTAAGGCTGTCACTTGGTCGTCTGTGCACATCTTTTCGAAGCATTAGTGTTGATGTACTGACATCGGATGACGCCAGCTTTGGTAGGAAAATCCTGGAGGCAGTTTTGCTGTCTAGGATTTTCTTTGGTTCTTGGTGCTTCCTTCATTTTTGAGCCCTTTTGGCTCTAGTTCAGTGTGCTGTGTAACAGTTTGGGTGTTACCCCTGTTTAGTGTCCGTTGACACTGTTATTGTTGGGTTATCTCTGATCTGATGGTTCATATCTGCTCTGGTGACTTTGGGGGCCTTGTGCCTGGTCCTTGCCTTACTTCCCGCCTCTGGGAAACTCAATGGCTGGACATCCCAGAGTTGCTGGTAACCTGTATTGGATGACAGAGAAAAGAGGGTTTGTCTTACCTGTTAAATCGTTTTCTCTTAGTCCATACAGGTTACTGGTCTCCCACCCTGTCAAGGGACAGTGCTTGGCTCTCCTGTGGCAGACCGTGGGGGTCCTTCGGGGTCGTGCTTACAGGAGTCTCCTTTCCCTTCTACTGTCTAGTCAGTAGTGTCTCAAATCTTACTGCAGTTGGTTGGGTAGCTGCAGCCAAGGAGGGAAGGTAGGCTCCACCCCCTGCATTCCATTCTAGAATTGTTCCTGCCTAATTAAAGGGGCAGATGGCCTACCCAGAGTTACCAGTAACCTGTATGGACTAAGAGAAAAGGATTTAACAGGTTAGATTAAAATCCTATTTGACTCTGGTAAAATATGTAAGAGCCTAGGGTACATGATTGTGATGAGCACATCTATTCACCACACCCACCACCAATGATCATGGTCAGAGCAATTTTAAAAACTCTTGCGCAAGTTCATGATTAGTTACCAGTTTATATAATGCTTTAATGACTGGTCTGTTTACTACATTGGGTGGTTTATTTGCTGTTTTATATGTCTTTACACTGTCCTGTGTATTTAACTTTGTGTGATTGTATGTTATAGTCTAAGGGCATCTTGTATACTTGGCAGCATAGTTGGGCTACGAATGTTGTGCAAGTGGTGTTGTGGCTATAGGTTAACCTAGGCTATAGCACGCTTGCAGCATATGGGGTGTAGAAGTGCTGCAGCATGTTCATACAAAAATGCTGCAAAAACTGTTGCAACATGTGGCATTCACATGAAATGACAAGTCCCAGCATCAAAGCCAACCTCTGCAACTGTGGCTCACATGCACATTCTGTCCTGCCGCAGTTTCTTGATCCTGTGCTCTTGTTTGTTTACCAGTTCATAAACTTGACATCACTGTGCACTAGGTATGCCATGAAACATCTGACATCCAAACACACACCTTCTGATTCAAGTGACCTGTGTCAGCAAAAGGGCAAGCTGGCACTGTTCTCTTAATTTTCTGATTTTTTTTTTTTTATGCTTACATATGGGGCTGTATAATTCCCATATTAGGCGAGCTCTCCTTAAGTGGCTTCTCGAGTTGGATAACCCAGTTCACAGGTGTATTTATGCATGATTAATGAACTTCTCTGAGGTTCTTTATTTAAATAATTGGACCCTGAAGACAGAAGTAAGTTGACCTTTTGAGTGCTATGGTCCTTTCTATTATAATTACTTTTCCAATCTTTATCCTTTCTCAGCTGAGCCCTTGTCCTAGTGTGCTACTCCACCTGCCATTAATCCCTTCCATCTCTCCCCTGGTTAAATCCACAGTGCTACCTTTGACAGATGTTGCTGCCCTTAAGGATCAGGCTGATAAGTGCTTAGATTACTACTTAAAGGGATAGTAATACTTCGTTTTAACTTTATTTTATTTTGTAGGCATTAAAAAAACACGAAGAATGATATAAGTCTTATCTCTCAAACCTTTATGGTTTATGAGATATTCACAAGCAAAGTTCCCCTCCCTGCCCCTTTTTCCTAGTGTAAGCCATCTCTTCTCAGATGTGAGTCTGGTTGTATGACAGGACAGATAACAGAAGGGGACAATTTTCTTTGTATGAAAACAATGAAAGCCCTTCCCCCCTTGACACGTTTTTCAGCTTTTTCCCTTATCTTAATTGAAGATTGTCCCTCTCTGCAGTCTACCTGGGCATCTCCCTTCTGATCTGGTTAAACAGGGGGGGGATACTTTGTGAATATCTCTTAAACCGTAAAGGTTTCAGAGATAAGACTTATATCATTCTTCATGTTTTTTTAATGCCTACAAAATAAAATAAAGTTAAAATGAAGTTTTACTATCCCTTTAAAGTCAACTTTTGCAGCCCATTTTCTCTACAATTTGGATAGCTAGAGCCATTGCTAACTGAGGTGAAAAACTGTCAGATGCTATTAAGTGGATGTCCCCAAAGAATGCATATCTCACTGAGGTGGCCTTCTCAACCCATAACCTCATAGCTGCTTAACAGGCCAGAACCTGTGAGTTTCCTTGCTAGCAGATAGATGTGAACGGAGGTTCAGTCCATTTGTTTTACTCACTTGCTCTCTAACAAGGAAATCCACAAATCCTGACATGTTTTGAGCCCTGACGACATGGGTTGAGAACCACTGCGCTAAACTCGTTGGAAAGACCTTGGCTCAATAGCTGCTCATCAGACTTTGTAGTCAACCGGCCAATATTCTACAAAGTCTTTTGTTGCTCTCCTCTTTATAGGACTACAACTTTTTGGACCTGACCTGCGTAAAATCATTAGTGATGCTACTGTAGGCAATGTTACCTTATTGCCTCACAGTACACCTAGACTTGCCTTTTCCTGTGAATACTCTTGGATTTCGATATTTCTGCCAGTTTGGGGTGTCTAATCCGTCAGGCCTTTCTGGCTCGTGCTCTTGGGCTCCTGCACTATGGGTATCTTTATCATAACTATCAAAGTCAATTACGTGAGTTATGGAGCAAGGATGGCTACATTTGTGATAGTTAACATCTTTCCTGCTATTCTATACAGGTTGGGGGCTTTTCCCTTTAGTGGGCTGTCTGATGGATGCCTACTACATGTTCCCTGAAGTCACTGGGTTCTTTGGGCTACCTTGCTATATTGTCTGTTTTCTGTGTGCGTCCCCTTTATGAAAAGATTCCTGCTCCCCTGCCATCTTTGCTCCATTTACTTCAGTGGGTGAACTTCACTGGGCTATATATCTTCATCTGGGCTCTTTCTTGTCTCCTCATGCCCTTTCATCCAGTTCACATCCTGAGTGTCTTGGGGGGTTTGTGGCGATCCGGAGACAGAGTTGTAGGCATTGCTAGGCAAGAACAGAGAAAACGAAGTTTCCCAGAATGCCAGTTTAGTGGGATATCTTCCGATTGACTGCTAGTTTTGCAGTTACCATTTTACTTCTCTTGCTTATCCTACTCACTCTCCTTGCTTTCCTTTGGATTAACCTTTCTCCTGTCAGATAATACCTTTTTGGGCTTTCTAGGGTGAATTATTAGTCTGGGGAGCGGTTACTAGTGATTTCTGCTAGTCTTAGACACTTCTGTCAGGATGTCCGATTCTAAGGGACATGGGACTAGACCTAAGGCTAAGGACTCGGTCACATCACTTATCCCCCTTGCTTGCTGTTACATATGGGAAACGGGGCACCATAGTGTGTTCTTGATCTCTCTGCCCCTCCTGTACTGTGGCCTCTAATACCCCTCTGGGACCCTCCAGCACTGAACAAGGGCCGGCTTTGCTAAAATCAGTGTTCTATACAGTGTTCCAGCTTCTATTTTCTCCCTCCAGGGGGTTCTTCAGTCATGGAAGCCCCCCACTACCATTCAATATGTGGTCCCCAGATATGTGTTCCTACACTTCTAGGGGCCTCCTTTGAGGAGGAAATTTCAAATGAGGAGAATGGAAGGGTAATATGATGATGTGAGTCTGAACCCCTTCCCTTGGTTAAGGGACTCATTAGGGCTGTCTTTTGAGACCCTTCAGGTCCCTTAAGAGTGGCCTTCCAGAGGAATGCCACTCTGGATCAGATTCTTCTGGATGAGTGGAAGACTCCTGATAAGACGTTCTCTCACCAAAAGGTTCTGTAGACAATACCACTTTTCAGAGGCAGCTTTGGTGCTGCTGGCCTCCCCTTCTACTCTGGCTCCCCAGTCTCCAGGCTATCTAAGTCTACTGCCCTGCAGTTGGCAGATGCAGCAGGCCTGAAAGATACAGCGGATAAAAAGCTGGATTCTATCTCCTTCAAATTTCACAGCTGCTGGGGAAGCACTGAGGTCTATTTTTGCCTCTGCCTGTGTTAACAAGGCTGTTACCTTGTGGGGTGACTAGCTGATGGAGGCTGTCTTTGTTGATTCTTCCAAGGCAGATCTGTTTGAATTTTGCCAACATGAAGGAGGCTAACACTTCTGTTTCTGAGTCCCTTTTAAGGCGTTCAGGTTGTCTGCAAAAGCTTCAGCCTTTTCAGTTACTGCATGACCAACTTTGTGGCTTAAAATTTGGTCTGTGGACCAATCTTCCAAGAAATCACTGGTTTCCTTACACTTTAAGGGCAACTCACTGTTTGGGCCTAAACTGAAGCAAACAATTATTGATGCTACTAGGGGCAAGCGTGCCTTGTTACCTTCTAAACTCCCCCCCCCATTTCTAGTGTTGTTGGTGTTATAATGGAAGAAGGTGTAGTAGCTGAATCAACTGCTGCATCTGACAGTGAGACAAACAAGCACCTGTCCTCAAAGAAGTGGCAAACTTTGTGAAATTGACACCTCTAAAAGCTTAGAAGAATATAAAGGTAGTGGTCAAGAAGCGGTGGGCGATGCTGAGGATGACCTAATGTTGACTGATGATGTAAATCTAGAATATATATCCCTCCAGCATCCTCCTCTTCAGATGCAGGTGAAGTTGAGTGAGAGATGATGACACAGCCAGAAAGTTAGCTGAAAGGCAAAGGCTCAATTTTCCACACTGAAAAGCAGCATTGTGCCTGTCTATAAACTGTTTGAGAAAGCAATTGGGAAGTGAACAGGTGGAAAGCATGCTCACACCTCCTTAATGAGATCCCACCTGAAGCAGAACCACAAGTCTGACTGGGAGACACACCATCAACAGGTCAGATGTCCCACAACTAGCAGCAGCTAGTACTCTTAAATGTACCCAGGTCTCTGGGGTACATAAGAGAAGTGCTTTTGATGTGTTAGAAAGTGTGCCAAGATTGTTCGCTCCTGCAGCAGTTTTTCAAAGATGGTTGTGTCAATGTTACTTAAAGTGTTTAGTAATGTCCAGAAGAGCTTAAAAAGCTGAGCTAAATGCAAAAAAAAAAAAGTTTCTCTCAAACAGATACAGGTGTTTAAAGGTTGACCTCTCCTACTGACAGCTGTAAAGCTGTCAGCAGGAAGTCCGTGTCGGCCGATTCGGAGGTGCTTGAGCAGAGCCGCGATCTTGTTATTTACCACGAATCCCTTAATTGGAATGGTCTAAAACGAGTGCTTGAAAACCAGGCACATGCTTTAGACCATTCCAATGAAGGGATTTGTGGTAAATAACGAGATTGCGGCACTTAAGCGCCTCCGTGTCGACCAATACAGATCTCCTGCTGACAGCTTTACAGCTGTCAGTAGGAGAGCTCAAACTTTAAACATCTGTATCTCTTAAACCATAACGGTTTGAGAGAGACGTTTTTTTTTGGCATTTAGCTCGGCTTTAAGGTCTTCTAAATGCAAAAAAAATTTTTTGTGGACATTACTAACACTTTAAGCAGGAACTTAGTATTGTGTACAAGGGCACTGTGCCTGCTGACCTTTTTTTCAAGGCATATTTTGCTGTACAACTGACAACTTTTTTTACTTTCAGCTATTTATTTCTCAACTGCAGTCCTCAGTGTGGTGGGAAATGTTGCGGTCATAGTAAACATAGGTAAAAAATGTATTTGCAGTTGTGAAAAGGAAAAATGTTCACAATTTTTTTTTTTTTGCAAAAGTCATGCAGGAAATTTTTCTGACTTTTGTCCACCCATGTTTGGGACCCCCGTCCCTTTCACTTGCTTTTGATTTTGGCCTACCTACAGGAAGGTCTCCACAGGTGGTCTTCAGCTTATTTCCATTAAAGTACAGATCTTAGCATATCTGTTCTTTTTCAGTGTATATCTCTTGCCAGATGTCCAGGCATTTGTTCATGGAGTGGCTCATGGATCCTGGGAGTGCTTTAGATGGATCCTTTTGAGATATTGTTTCTGTTCCTTGACCTTTAACACATTGTTTCCTTTGAGTGTTTCTGTTTGGAGTGTATGAAAGTCAGTGTTTGTCTTGTAGGGCTTCCTTTTTACAGAGTAGGTAGTTCTATAAGCTTCTTTTTGGTTTCTTACCAAAGTTATATCTGATATACATGTTAATCAGGAGATTGTGCTTCCTTCTTTGTCCTTATGCATCTAATAGATGAGAACCGTATCTGCAGTGTTTTTGGACATAGTTGGGTACATCATTCATTCCCCCCCCCCCCCCAATGCCCTGTGAGTGGGTTACATTGCATGAAGGTAATAAACAGAAGCCCTTAAAATGAGGCACACAACTCAAAATGTAGCAAAGATACAAAGGAGTTTTTTGTACAAAGAATATAATGGAGTCTCACATTTAAAACCTTGTTAAAAACAACTAACAAATGGAGGGGTGAACTGACATGACATATATGGGAAACTGCAGCATGTATGTATATTCATAGATACATAAGCCCAGACGATACTCCAACATTGCCCCAATCCTAATTTCTTCTGTATCCATAACCTGCAGTTCTAATCTTCAATAACCATACACACTCCGTACATTCCACACTCATCCTGTCACCTACAGCATGTAGTATATTGAGTTCATAAAAACACACATCCCCTGACGAAGCCTTGTGGCAATAAGCGTCGGGATATGTGGCTCTTTTGGAGGGCTAACTGACTGGACTGTGTCTTTAAGATAGGATATCTCCCTTCTCTTCACTCTAATATCTTTTCCAGATAGTCAGTCAGTATTTCATATTTGGTAGAGTTCACTTGTTTAGTATTTATACATAGCCTTGGGATATTTTGAGCATGTTCATGCTGGGTTAGCACTTGTACTGATGGATATTTTGAAGGTGATTAGTATTTAAGCGCTTATGAGAGTTTTTTATCCACACTATCTCCTATTTTGAGATAATTCACATGGTCGATGTTAGGATTCTAATTAGTGATAGAGATTACTTTACATTTCTATTTTTTGTGAACTTAATATACTACATGTTGCAGTTTCCCATATGATGTCAGTGTACCCCTCCATTCGTTCATTGTTTTTTAATGATGTTTTAAATGAGTCTCCATTATATGCTTTGTACAATAAACGTAATAAATCTCCTTTGTACCTTTGCTATATTTTGAGTTGTGTGCCTCATTTCAAGGGCTTCTGGTTTAGGGTTTTCTTTATTCCCTTCATGCAATGTATATATTGCCCCTTGAGAGCACCAGACTACGGAATCTTATTATTTTTGTAATTAGGCTATAATTGGGCTAGTGTGGGCCGCCTTTTGTATATGCTGTGAGTGGGTTAGGCAGCTTATAAGGTGACACTAGCCGCCTGGATGAAGGCAGCCAGTTGGTAGGCATCCTATAGAGCCCAGTGTCCTTCTGGCTGACAGCACATTCAGTCAGCAGTGACCTCATTGTGAGCTTACAAAAACCAGGGTTCTGTTCTGCTGAGCAGTTGTGAAAGGAGGTGAAGCATTTAGGTCATCAAACATAGCTTTAAGATATTGTGTCATTGGCAGGTCTTTCAGGGTGTCTGCCATCGCTGAGGTAGATCAAGAAGCCAGTCTGCATTCACCAGAAATAGAGCCTTCAATAATGAGGCCCGAATTGATTGATCTGGCAGTGGCAGAGGAGACTCAGGCCTAAGGTCTTCCAGAGCTCGCTGTAGGGACTGAGTCGTACGTGGCATCGAGGTTGCCTGGCGGGGAGCAACATCAGGCTGCTTTGCATTATATCCCTTGTGTCTGCTAGATCGGGTTCTCCTACTCGCTGACATGGGCATAAATCGTGTCTGCACAATTTATGGAATAAAAAAGAAAACATGCAGGGGAAAAAGGGTGATCCTGCCTCATATGTTGGTTGCAAAAGCCCCCGGAGTTAGAGAGCCTCCGGCTCGCACATCCATTTCTAAGCGCACCCTAGAGACAACATGTTGGCCTCAACTGAGACCAATTTTGGGAGGGAAGTCTTCTAGGATGTAATGTCTGTATAGGTTGTTTTCTTCCTTTTTCTGACAACTTTTTTGGTGTTGCATAGTTCTTTGTGGATGAGTCTGACACATGGGCTGCATGATTTCATTTGGTTTTGACTCTGAGATATTTGATTTGTTGTTGGACTTTTTTCTCCCACGCCCACTAGATCTGGTTGGAACAGCTCTGGTATGTCCCAATAGTTTGTGATCCACAGTGGATGAAAAAGGATAGAGGATTTTTGTGTACTTATGGATAAATTATTTTCGCTTAGACCATGTGGAACACAGGGCATCCATCTGAAAAAACATGTGGTTTACATCCTGGCCAGGGGTATCCTCTTTGTTCTTTGGCATAGTGACTCTGCCTCCTAGTCGTAGCAACCTAACCCCATGGTTCCTGTGTTCCACAAAGACCAAGAGAAAAGGATTTATTGGTAAGTGCACAAAATCCCCCACCCCCATATCATATAGTTTTGTTTCTTATTTGCTTTTACTTGTGTAACTTTAGCCCTTTTTGTTCCAGAGGGGTATGCAACGCATTGTCTTGCGATGTGTTGCATACTCCTCTGGCACTCGGGTTAAGTTATTTTACATTTGTGGGATTTTATATATTCCTACACTGGTGGATTTATTCATTTTGTGTAATTATTTTAAATCCTCACATTGATTGCTGCATGCTCATACCATGTCACTCATTTCAGTGCTTCAGAGACTAAAGGGACTTACTCAGGGGATGCACACTTTCTCTGAAGTGGAGAGCTGTAACTCCACAATTATAGCATCCTGTGCTGCATTAGCTTAGACCGTAGAGGGACATCAAAGTCAGAACAGCAAATTTTGACACCATGACGTGTGTCCAGTTTACACGGCAAGGAGCTCTCGTTTAAGTGTACAACATTAATGGGAGTATTAGGCTGGGTCCCCAGAGGTGCTAAAAGCCAAGGAAGTGTGTATGTGTTTGTAGTTTGTTTAACTTGTTTGTATTTTAACTATATAAAATTTTCTTCTCTCTATCTATTTTGCACATTATATCTTAATATTGGGAAGAAAACTATGAAAATTTAGCACAGTAGAGTTAAATACATCATTGCATTCAGATTCTATTGCACTTTTTATTTTGTTCTCCAGGTGTACCCCATACCTCTGGTCTTCAGTTAGAGTCCTATTCCCAGCCAGGATTCCTGGACAACAGGTTTGTGTGGGATGTGTCCTTTATCTTGAACTTCAAAATGTAACAGCCCAGCAGTACACACTTTGTGGCACCTAATCTCTGCTGCTACTTGCAATGCAGTTTCAGATGACCGAATGAACAGAAATGCACAATATCTCATTTGTAATTTTTTTTTTTTTTTTATATATATGTCTATGGTGTATTTACCTTTTTCATATAGGGACAGAAGTGGTTTGTTCAGTCCTGAGCACTGTGACACTGATAGCTCGTGGACTACTGCCTCCACTCCTACCACGCCGACCGCGGAGGGGGAAAATGATGGTCTCTCTTACAACCAACGCAGTCTTCAGCGCTGGGAGAAAGATGAGGAACTGGGTGAACTATCAACCATTTCTCCTGTCCTGTATGCTAACAAGAACTTCCCCAACCTCAAGAAGGACTATCCAGGTGAGAAATCTGCTATCTTTATATCTTAACTCTTAGTGCCAGAGTGCAAAGCAATGCGTTGTGTACCCCTCTAGCATTCAAAGGGTTAACATTGCCACAGATTTCTTTAAGTCCCATACGTGCGTGTGTGCGTGTGTGTGTGTGTGTGTGTGTGTGTGTGTGTGTGTGTGTGTGTGTATATATATATATATATATATATATATATATATATATATATATATATATATATATATATATATATATAATATTATATTAAATATGAGTTCTAGTTGGAGACAATCCTCAACTATTGAGCACTATAAGAACTTTCTTAAAGAATAAAACGAATTTTATTGTTGACGTTTTGGCTCTGCTAGGAGACTTCCTCAGAACAACCACGAGATGGTAACCCTAAATGCCCTCACGCAAACCACACGCTGCACGAGGTGTCTGACCCCTGACGTCATCATTAGGCAACGTCATTATTCGCATAAGAAATACTTGTAACATATCAATGAATGAAAATAACCTTAGTAAGCACCTCAATGTAGGCTAATTCTGACACTCCATGTCTATGTACCCTTCTCGTGATGGAGAAAATGCAGTGGGACCATAGCCAAGCAGCACGGGAAGGGTTAACGCCGGTGTTGGCTGTCCAGTCGAGCATTGAAAAATGGCAACCATCCAGTAGTCCCCCTGCTATCCATGAAATTTGCTAACCCCCTGTGTGCCCCTAGGACCCAGCACGACCCTGTATCTGGTCACAATATGCCCCATTGACACACACGGGCCAGACAATGAAAGAAAAATGGAGAACCCAACAAATCTAGTTTAAAGTTAATTTCATACGGGAATGAAACAGCTGTATAAACAGTAGATTACTACCTGATACTGCGTATCTATAGAATAAGAACATTGAAGCAAGGTCCCTGGTTCCTAGTGTGCTGTCCTCTGACAGACATCACGGTTCCTGTAACGGGACTAAATAAACGTCTTATTCAACAATCCTTGATCATGTTGTCCTGACACGCATGTCCCTGGCTCTATGCGGGCTGATATATTCAGACAACCACAGAGAGTCCTATTTTGGGTAACAGTGTAAATGTAGTGGAAACAGCCTCTGTTTACCAGTGGCGTTGGTACATTTATATTGCCACCAAAGTATGAATAATCCATAGGAGTGTAGAGTAAAGGCTCAGGCTTAGTCCATGAAGAGGACGACAAATGTAATAGAGCCACTGTGATTCACTGTATAAGGTGCATGACCGAAAACCACACAAATAAATAAAAGGTATCATAAATGAGCATACATTCACAAAAGACACATAATTTACAGGAGACAAGGGGACACTGCAGTAATTACCACAATTGCTCTGAACCTAAATCCAGACTTGGCACCAGCAAACCTAACAGCTATCCAGATGACTAAGACAATAACCTCAAGATGAGAGGAGCAAGCCAAATAAAAACATAATAAACATTAGAGTAAAAAAAAAAAACGTAAATACCCATCAAGCTACCAGATTCAAAGAGAGTGAAAAGAAAAATACTGAAACTGGAAAATAACATTTTCAAAAAAATGTAGACGCATATTTAACAAACTGCAATTTGGTTGTGTGAAAAAAGTGTTGATTTTTTTTTTTTTAATTTGTGTGTGTGTGGTTTTGCTCCTTTGTGCTCTGCTTTTCTTTCTTTTTATTCATTTTTTGGAATTTATACTTTATTTAACAGTTATTTTCCAGTTTCAGTATTTTTCTTGTCCCTCTTTGAATCTGGTAGCTTGATGGCTCATTTATGATAACTTTTATTTATTTGTATTGTTTTCAGTCATGCATCTTATACTGTGAATCACAGTGCATCTATCGCGTTTGTCATCCTCTTCATGGACTTCTTAAACTTGCCTGATCCTTTATTCTACATTCCCATGGATTATTCATACTTTGGCAATATAAGCTGTACCAACACCACTGGTAAACGGAGGCTGTTTCTACTACTTTTACACTGTTACCCAAAATAGAAATCCGTGGTTGTCTGAGTATATCAGCCTGCATAGAGCCAGGGACATACGCGTCAGGACAACATTATCGAGGATTGTTGAATAAGACGTTTATTTAGTCCCATTACAGGAACCGTGATGTCTGTCAGAGGACCGCACACGAGGATCCAGGGACCTTGCTTCAATGTTGTTGTTCTGTAGATACGCAGGATCAGGTAGTAATCTACTGTTTACACAATTGTTTTATTCCGGTATGAAATTAACTTAAAACTAGATTTGTTGGGTTCTCCATTGTTCTTTCATTGTCTGGCCTGTCTGTGTTTCAGTGGGGCACATTGTGACCAGATACAGGGTCGTGCTGTGTCTTAGGGGCACACAGTGGGTTAGCAAATTTTGTGTGTAGCAGGGGAACTGTTGGATGGTTGCCATTTTTCTATGCACGCCGTTGGGGGAATCCAGAACCCAGCCACAAAAAAAAAATAAAATAAAAATGCTCTGTGGTCCTTAACGGACTGCAAGGTGTCTGCGCAGCCAGTCGTTAAGGGTCCTTATTAGTGCTCATTATAATGTGTGTGTGTGTGTGTGTACATATATATATATATATATATATATATATATATATATATATATATATATATATATATATATAATATCCAAATAATGTATATGTATGTGTGTTTATATAGCTAGCAGGTGTGTGACCGTGAAGTTTTATTTATTTATTTTTAACCCTTTAGTGTGCCAGATACCTATTCAAAGCTCCTCTGTGGGTTAATTTGTATTTAAAGGCAGACCTCATGGTGGGGCATCAGGGCCCCTCTTGATGGCCTCCAGCTACTGATATTCCAGCTGATTTGCAATCTCCCCTACTTCCATTCTACCAGGAGCCACTGGTTAGGAGTAGGCAGGATTGGAAATCCCTCTTTATATCTTTGAGGGAGGCTATGCCCCATACATGCTCCTCAACCAATCAGTTTTCCACCCATGCGTCCTGACAGTGAACCAGAATCACTTTTACGTTTGTACGTACGTACGTACGTACATACATACATATGTATGTGCGGAATTTGTGTGCACTGTAGCCAACTGCCACAGGCCAGTGAGTTTGACAGCCCTGGTCACGCCTCTCAAAATCACTGCCCCCACGCTGCCTTCCATCTTCCCATTTATTGCCTTCTACCTGCTCTGTTTACCCACACATCCCTGCATTCTGACCGGCAGCCTGGGCACTGGCGCACTTTCCCTACCCTGGTATAGTATTGCAGCAGGCAGCGGCCACACCCTTCCGGTGTGGGGAAAGAGACAGTGCTGACGAGCACCAGCAGCTGGGTTGCACAAGACGAACGATGAAGCACCGGATGGGAAGCCACTCACTCCACCAGAGCTCTGTTTAAAACCAAAATGTGCACATTACATATTCTGTAATCCCATGGGCAACGTGTGCAGTACTTGCTAGTTTTTATATAAATTGCTGACAAACTAGGCTAAGTAATTTGTGCTTTCCTTTGAAAATCTAATATTGTTGTGTTACAATTTTTAGATTGGTCCACACGATGCAAGCAGATTATGAAGTTGTGGAGGAAAGTGCCAGCACCAGACAAAGCTCCCTACTTGGTGAGTCATCTTTTAAACCTATATTTGTACGTACACTATATGGCCAAAAGTATGTGGACACACCCTTTTCTAACTTCTTCTTTGAAATTCCTGGGCATTAATATGAAATTGGTCACCTCTCTACTCTTCTGGGAAGGCTTTCCACTAGATTTTGGAGCATTACTTATCAGTGAGGTTGGGGAATGGTATTGGGCGATTTAGTCCTGGCTCACGGTCGCCATTTCAGCTCATCCCAAAGGTGTTAGATTGAGTCAAGTTCAGGGTTCTCTGCACACCAGTCAAATTCTTCTTCACCAATTTCGACAAACAGTTTGTGTGTGGCCTCTCTGTGTAAGGGAGCATTGTAATTCTGAAACAGGAAAGGGCCTTAGGCAGAGTTATCTAGAATATCATTGTTTGCTGTAAAATTGTCCCTTCACTGAAACTAAAGGGTTTAGCCTGAACCAGAAAAAACAGTCCCAGACCTTTATTCTTCTTTCGGTAAACATTATAGTTGACAGTATGCAGTCAGGCAAGTAGCGTTCTCCTGGCATCAGCCAAATCCAGAGTTGTCTGTTGAACTGCCAAATGGTGAAGTCAGTGATTTCATCGCTCCAGATAATGCATTTCCACTGTGCCCGAGTCCAGTGGCAGCAAGCTTTACACCACTCCAGCCAATCTCTTGGTAATTGTGTATGATAATTAAGCTTGTATGAGGCTACTTGGCCATATAATGCCATTTCGTGAAGCTCGTGACCAACAAATCTTGTGATGACTTTGCTTCCAGTGGCAGATGGAACTTGGTAATGCGTTGTTACTGAGGATAGACTATCTTTTTTTCGCTATGCGGTTCATTACTTGTTGTGTGAGCTTGTGTGGCCTATCACTTTGTTTTTGGTCCTACATGTTTTCAATTCATATAACAGCATTTACAGTTGACTGGGGCAACTGTAGAAAGGCAGAGATTTGACAGATGGACTTGTTGGAAAGGTGACATTCTATGATGGTGCCATATTGAAAGTCTGTGAACTTGGCAGTAGAAAGGCCCCTTCTACAAATATTAGTCTATGAAGAAAGCATTGTAACGGTTTATACCTTTGTTCTCAGATACTGACTCAGGAGGCAATTATTCCCTACTCTTTGTACAGGTTCATCTTACCCCCTGATGTTATATGTGTAGATCCAATATGACTGTGTATAATCAAATATGCTTGCAGTAATAAAAGTATTGCATATCAAGTCTTGCATCTCTCCCTCTCTCCCCTTCACACCAGGGTAAATTATCAGTACACATTACCACACCTTTCCTCTTTGTTCCACACACTATATTAGTTTATGGCAGTGGTTCTCATCCAGGGTGCTTTGACACTTTTGTGTTCCACGGACATCCACTTAGGGTGCACCAGGTTCTTTATGAAGACTTTGACAAAAATTCCAAATTTGTGTATCTGGAAATTTCTATTCACATATGCTTATTTTTGTTACCGAGTGTGAGATCAAAAAATAAAATAATTGTATATTTTTTATTCACTTCACTATAGATTGTGAGTTAGGGGTGCCCTAAGCATGAAAATATTGAGAACCACTGGCTTATGGGTATCTTATGGACATCTATGCTCCTTTAGAACGCCACCTGTATAAGTTAGTACATTTGTGCACTAGATTTTTAGGTTTAAAATCACTTTTTAGTATTATGCATGCTTTAGCAAAAATTAGGCTTTATTACTACATTGCAGATTGAGAGCCTAGACACATGTCCTTGCTAAGTATGAACACAATTTCTATGCAAAACATTCTGCAAATGACCTTTGTGCACAAATTTGCTATAAGAAAATCAGTATTTTAACGACTGGCAGTTAAGGACCAAAGGAACACAGTTTTTTTTTGTTTTTGTTTTTTTTTTCCCCTAAATGGATTTAGGGGTCCCGAAGCAGCGTGAATTCATTGATGTGCCAGGACCGTCATGGGGTCCTTAACACAAGTTTACCCATGACTGTCCTGGCACATCATGGCTCTTTATGAGGTTAAAGTGCATTATGTAGTTTTCCTCTGTCATCCAATATGGGTTACTGGTAACTTTGGGTAGGTGATCTGCCCCTTTAATTAGGCAGGAACAATGCTAGAATTGTATGCAGTGAGTGGAGCCTACCTTCCCTCCATGGCTGCAGCTAGCCAACCCGCTCCAGTAAGATTTGTTCCTTGGTGAAGACACAGGCAAGAGAACAGTTCTGCTATAGTTTTAGAAAACTTTTTATTTTTGTTAGAAAGGGAATACCACCATTAGGTGGATTACCATAACTGACAATGCCCGTAGATGTGGCTAGCTCGGTAACCAGGTGCTTTTTGTGGACCTTAAGCCCTGGGGGGGGGAATCTTGGGTACAAGTTTCCTTGGGAGTTGCCCACTGAGGGTTCTTAATACACGGTAGTCTGAAAACAGAAGATTTGCAGGAAAGGTGAGCAACCCTTTGAGTGCTGCAGGTCCACATGTCCCACAGTGCCCTTCCGCACAGGGTTTTTTCCCTTTGGAGTGCCTATTGCATGCTCCTGCACTCATTGGGTTTATCTGTATGTCTGTTGGGTGTTTTGGAGCAGGTTTATGTGGTAACTTAACCCTTTAGCTGCTGGTTTTGCATCTTTGTTTTTTGGCACTTTCCCTACTGGGTTCAGTGTTTTTTTGGTCTTTATAACATGTTCTAGTGATGTTTCATGTACTTTTATTTTACTGTTTCAACTTTGACAAAATTTGAGTTCTGCTTTACTGCATAGACACCGTTGCTCCATTCACTTCTATGGCACTGTACAGTTTGGAACATATCTCTGCAATCGCTCACTTCAGAGATGGCTCATTTTAATTGTCTGCCCTTGCTCTATCAGCTGGTTAATGTTTTAAGTGTGTTGGGGGGCTCAGGGGGCTTCAGGCACTGCTGGGGTGCTTTTTCCGGGAAAACATTTCCCATGAGTGCTTGCTTCGCGTGCTCATTTCTGATTGGCTCCTGCCGTGGCAACCATTTTGTGCCTTTTCCAGAAAGAATATCCTACGCAGGGCTTGGACTCTTCTCCTCTCCTCTGCAGATTAACCCTTCACCTGCCAGATAAGTGTATTTTAGCGATTTCTGGGGTGAAATTTTAATCTGACACACTGCAGATTGGTCAGGGTATTCCTTATACTCTAAACGTTTTGACAATGTGGAATGTCTAATACGTTGGAGCTTGGGGCCAGGCCTACGACAAAGGACACTGGCGTCTGTGTCCCCTATTGCGCATTGCTCCTCATGTCATTCAGGTTTACCTAGAGAATTCTCAGGTCATATATGCCCAGCATGTTCTGATGTCCCTAAGTCTCTCCCAGGGACCTCCAGCCAGGCATTAGAGCCAGTTTGGGTGCAAGAGTTCAAGGCTGCTACTAGGGACCTCAGGCCTACATTGCAACTCTTTCCATCCCAGTTACAGGGGGTCTTCCATTCATGGCAGACCCCTTCTTCAGTCAAATCTTCCCTGACAAAACTGCAGGGAGTACCTGGCATATCAGATTTCTCTGAGGAGGAACTGTTGGTGGATTCAAATGTTGAGGAATGTTCTGCTGTGGGCTTCTCTCAGTTTTTGGGGGCCCCTTTGAGGCTGGTCCTGAGCCCTTGGCTGAGGGCCTGATCAGGGCTGTCTTGACTACCCTAAACATTCCCGTAATTCAAGAGGTTTCTTCAGATCCCTCTGATGTTTTTCAGGGGCTTAAAAAACCCCTTGCTTTCTTTCCACCTAACCCCCACTCTTGACTGCCTTCTGTCTGATGAGTGGAAATCCCCGGACAGGAAACCTTCTGTTTCCAAGACATTTGCCAAGCTTTACACCTTCTCTGAGGCGGTGTTTGCTCAGTGGGTTCATCCCCCCCCAAAGTATCTCCAGGCTATCTAAGTCTACTGCCTTGCCAGTTTTTGATGCGTCAGCTCTGAAAGACTGGACTGACAAGAAACTTGGTTTCCCTCAAGTCCATTTTTGCCACTGCTGGTACTGCCATGCATCCAGCATTCGCTGCAGCATGGGTTAACTGGGCCATTGCGGTCTGGACTGAACAGCTCACCCTGGCTGTCAGTCAGGGTGCTCCTACTTCAGATAGGTCCAGAGCTATGTTTGTGTGGCCTTATTTGATGCCATCCATTTGGTGGCTAGGGTTTCCACCATGTCTGTGTTTGCCAGATGGGCTCTTTGGCTCAAGATCTGGTCTGCTGATACTGCTTCTTTCTAAGAAAGCATTGCTCTCCTTGCCATTTCAAGGCACTTCATTGTTTGGGCCAGATCTCAAGGATCTGATTAGTGAGGCCACAGGGGTAAAATTACCCTTCTGCCCTTGGTCCCCAGTAAGTAAACGCCTCTCAAGCGTAATTGTTTTTTTCGTTCCTTCCAGACTGAGACATGTCTGGCGAAACAGGCGGTTCCTTTAGCTCTGCGTCCTCCTCCAAGCCCAAATGGCAATGGAAGCACAAAGTCTCCTCCAAGCCTAAGGCCTCCCAGCCACCTTTGTCATGACTGTCCAAACCCAGGTCCCCACTCCGCTGTGGGTGGCCGTCTGCGTCACTACCACAGCATCTGGGATGATTCCGTGGCAGATCCGTGGGTTTTACAGGTGGGGATGGAAGGGTACAGTATCCCTTTTGTTTCTCTTCCTCCTTTTCGCTTGTTTCCTTCTCATATGCCTCAGGGTGCGGAGAAACACCGGCTGTTCAGTGGCGCTATTTAGGCTCTTCTGGACAAGGATGTTCTAGAGCCGGTTCCAGTTCAGGACAGAGGTATGGGTTTTTACTCGAACCTCTTTGTGGTCTCCAAAAAGGACGTCAGTTGTCGCCCCATTTTGGATTTGAAGGATCTCAATTCCTTTGTGATACGGACCCATTATCACCATGAGTCACTAAGGACGGTGATTGCTGCTATGTCCCTGGGGGAATTCCTTTCCTCTCTGGATCTTCAGGATGCTTATCTACACATCGCCATTCATCCAGAGAGCCGGCAGTATCTCAGATTTGCCTGCGACCAAGGGCACTTTAAGTTTTCAGCTCTTCCCTTTGGTCTGACTACAGTGCCTCAAGTCTTCAACCGTGTCATAGGAGCTTTAGTGTCCGTCCTACACAGGATGGCATCAGAGTTACTCCATACATGGACGTCCTGCTTCTGAAAGCCCCTTCTGTGGAACTTCTTCCTTAGCAGGTTCAGGACTGCATTCGTGCTCTCACCCATCACGGGTGGATCATCAACATGGACAAGTCTGATCTTGTCCCGTCCCAGTGTCTGGTCTTCCTGGGCCTTCTCTTAGACACTCAGCAGAGCATGGTGTGTCTCACAGACGAGGTAGCTCACCAGATCGCCCACAGGGTTTCTGCTGTTCTGGCTCACCATCCAGTTCCAGCCAAGAAGCCATCCTTTCTAGTGGGGAAATTCATCTCCACCATAGAAGCAGTCCCTTTTGAGGTTTGTGATCCAGGTGTGCAAGGGTCAGGCGGATCTTCTGAAGACATCCGTATCCCTTCCTCTTGTGGAATTTCCTCATGTGGAACTGAGTTTGTCATGGTGGCTTGACCTCTCCAATCTGCTGAAGGGCAAGTCCTTCCTGGTAACCTTCTGGACCACGGTGTTGATGGATGCCAGCCACTCCGGGTGGGGAGCGGTCCTGGGCTGCCTGAGGGCTCAGGGTCAGCAGTCTCCGGAGGAATCTTTTCTTCCCATCAACGTGTTGGAGCTTCGGGCAATATTTCATGCCCTTCATCATTGGACACCACAGCTGGAAGACTGCCCAGTCTCGGTACAGTCCGACAACACCACTGCCGTGGCTTACATAAACAAGCAGGACAGAACAAAAAGTCTCACCGCTTGGTTAGAAGGCAAGGCTATTTTGTCCTTGGCAGAAGAACACGTTTCTGCCATATCCACAGTGCACATTCCTGGCGTAGACAACGTCATGGTGGACTTCCTCAGTCGACATAGTGGACAGCGGCGAGTGGGAACTGCACCCGGAGGTGTTCAACCTCATTGTTCAGAAGTGGAGTCTTCCTTGCATCGACCTGATGGCGACAAGACACAGCCGGAAGGTTCTGAGGTTCTGCTCTCGCTGGAGGGATCCTCTAGCTATAGCGGTGGATGCCATGTTCATTCCTTGGTTATTTCCTCTGGCTTACATCTTTCCTCCCCTCCCCATGTTGCACAGGGTGTTGTGTAAATTGAGACTGGAGCCCTGTCCAGTCATTCTAATTGCTCCGTAATGGCCTCGACAGGCTTGGTTTCCGGAGCTTCTGGATCTGTCATTAGCGGAGCCATTTCGGCTCCCTTGCCATCCGGATCTTCTTCTACAAGGTTACCTGTGGAAGGAGGACGTTCATCCGCTAGCTTTGATGGCTTGGAAATTGAATCCTCAATATTTAAGAAGAAAGGGTTTTCTTCTGGTGTGGTGGCTACTATGCTTAGTGCCCGCAAACCTGTTTCTTCTAAGGCCTACCATTGTGTCTGGTCGACCTTTCTATCTTTGTGTGCTGACAGGGTCCTGTCTCAGGAATTTGATCTACCTTTGGTCCTGACATTTTTGCAGGATGTTGTGGACAAGGGCCTCAGTTTGACTTCCCTTAAGGTTCAGCCTGCTGATGTGGAAAATGGCCTTTCTCCTGGCGATTGTGTTCATTTGCCGTGTCACGGAGTTACATGTACTGTCCTGTAAACCACCTTTTTTGTTTTTTTCACAAGAACAAGGCGGTGCTTCACGCTTCTCAGGAGTTTCTTCCGAAGGTGGTTTCGGCGTTACACATGAATCATAGATTGTGGTGCCGCCTTACTGCCCTGACCCTACCTCTGACAAGGAGAGGGATCTCCACTTGTTAGATATGGTGTGTTGTCTCAAGTTTTATGTACATCACACTGAGTCTATCAGGCAATCTGACTCACTGTTTGGCATTCCTGAGGGTCCCAGGGAAGGAAGACCTGCATCCAAAGTGACTTGCGTCCTGGATCAAGTCCACTATTCGTAAGGCTTACGAGCTAAGGAAGAAGAGTTTTGGGTCACGGCTTATTCTACTTGAGCTATTGGGGCTTCTTGAGCTTACAAGAATCAGGCCTCTGCTGATAAGATGTGCAAGGCTGCCACTTGGTCGTCTGCACACCTTTTCGAAGCACTACTGTGTTGATGTGCTGTCATCGGCTGATAGTTTTGGGAGGAAAATCCTGGAAGCTTTTGCCTGTCTTGGATCTTCTTCGGTTATTTGGTTCTTCTTTCACTCTTTAGCCCTGTTGGCTTGACAGTTCCTGGGGTGATGTTACCCCTGTTCAGTATCTGTTGACACTTCATTAGTTTTGTTGGGCTATCTCTGATCTGATGGTTCATATCTGCTCTGGTGACTTTGGGGGCCTTGCTCTTGGTCTTTGCCTTCCCGCCTCTGGGAAACTCAATGGTTGGACATCCCAGAGTTACCAGTAACCTGTATTGGACGACAGAGAAAAGAGGATTTTAGTCTTACCGGTTAAAACCTTTTCTCTTAGTCCATACAAGTTACTGGTCTCCCACCCTGTCAAGAGGCCGTGCTTGGCTCTCCTGTGGCAGACTGTGGGGGTCCTTTGGGGTCATGTTCACAGGAGTCTTCTTTCACTTCTACTATCTAGTCAGTAGTTGGTGTCTCAAATCTTATTGGAGCTGGTTGACTAGCTGCAGCCAAGGAGGGAAGGTAGGCTCCACCCCCTGCATATACTTCTAGAATTGTTCCTGCCTAATTAAAGGGGCGGATCGCCTACCCAAAGTTACCAGTAACCTGTAGGGACTAAGAGAAAAGGATTTAACAGGTAAAACTAAAATCCTGTTATTTCCTACCCAGAATTTAGTTTTATTGATTAAAACGAAATTGATTACCCATGGCAATATGGCTTGTGTGCTTGGTTTTATACACTTATCAGCAATGGTTGTGGCTTAAATATCCAAATCCACTAATTTAGAAGGAATGCTACATAATTTTGGCCATGTATTGAGTATAGGTAATGTGCCTGTATAGAAAATGTATTTAAAATTCTTATATATCTATATAGATAGATTTAGATATAGAAAAATAGATATAATTGGTCTAATCCATTATTAAACCTTTTCTTAGGTTAACCTATCTCTGCAATACAAGAGTATTTATATATTAACCGTTTGAGTGCTAGAGTGGTACGTAAAGCAATGCATAACAAACCCCTCAAAGGGTTAACAACTTTTCCTTGTAGCATGCAATCTTTCAGTTTTTATGAAGAACTTAAAATCAGATCCATTTTTTTTCTATATCTTTCTAACACCTGGTGTTTAATTGTATATTTCAGCAAAAGGCCAAAGACAATCGTGCAGCACACCGTATCAACAAGGTTCAGAAGGTAAGTGTTTGAGCATTAGAACGTTTTTTGCAAGATTCATGGGCACTCTTAGAAAATCGCCAATACACTCCTATGTCACAGAAGGCTTTCCTACAGAAGCAGGTTGAACATGCATGCACACACAAAAGGGAGGAGATGGGACACACACAAACACACACTTAAAGAGATGGGAGGGGGAGGAGGATGCTTGGGCAAAAGCAGACTGTATTTGTGCTTCTCTTGCTTACCAGTGGATAGGGGAATCCTTGGCTGGGGTGTCAGATTGCCAGGCTAATGTACCAAGAAGACTTATAGCTCTTCTGGAGCATTCCAACTGCACTATATGGGACAAATTATTAATTCCCAAATTCTCATTGATCTAAATAAAAGACATGCCATGCTTAGCTCTCAAAGGTTAAAAATGTCCAATTACATTAATGGTCCTTTTTCTTTGTCCCCTATTCCGGTTTACACAAGAATTACTCTTTGTCTCTAGCATCACTGAGGGTTGCAGGGACCATGAGGTATAGAGCCGCTCCTTCCAGGATGAAAGACACCCCAAACTAAACTCCTCCCACTCAATCTTCTATACCTCTCCACCAAACTGCTACAAGCTAGTTTTTCGCGTGACCTTCAGGAGGTTCAGGACTTTCTCTGGAGGGAGATGGGTTTTCTATACTTTTTTTTTTTTTTCTACTTACGAGACCATCACTTAGTGGGGAGTGTTCCTGTGACTTTGGCATCGAATCACTATGTACCTCAGTCCCGTGGGGGCTGTGGACTGGCGGACCTAAATGTTGTGGTTCAAAGCCTTAGGTTTGGTGGTGCTTCATGGTCTGTGCAAGTACTTTGTATTGGCCCTCTGCCCAGGTGATACCGCTTGATGGAGGTATCTGCTTATGTCCATGTGGGACAGATTCTTCCTCTACAGTCTCATGCTCTATGGATTTAACCCTCTTGCTATGACATCCTTCCAAGAGAAGCGGTTGCCTTTAGTGCACTACTTTCATTCACCTGTTTTGGATGCTTTTCTTCTGGGATACTTTGCCTCCTGTTACAGGAGTGTTTTGTGATGAAGCGGCTGTATTACCGCCCTGTTTTTGTATTGCCACATCCAAAAAAAAAAAAAAAAATCATCATGGCAGAGGCCAGAAAGGGAGATATTAAGACTAGAGGCAACAAGACTATATTACTGTCTCCTGTGTTTCTTGTGTATCCACTCTTTCTGAGACTGAAACTTGTGTTCAGGTTGTTCTTGCTCTGGCATGACGGCGCCATCTCCAGGGGCTTCCAGAGACTTGTCATCACTGTTAGAGGCAGAATGGGTTAAAGCCTTGCTAGGCACAATTAACAGTACCCTGTAATGGGTGTTAGGCAAATGGCTGGTTACCTTACCCCATGGTCTGACTAAAGGTACATGACCGGTCACTGTGAAATAAAACTCATCTGTTCTTTCTGACCATCTGGCATCGGGCGATCAGAGGGAGATTTGCATTGAGGGTGCTGACCTTCCATATTCTCTGACTTGTCTTTCCAGGGATGACAAGGACATTGAGTTGATGAAACCTTTAATCAAGGCCATTCTGCACGTTTTAAAAGTCTGATGGGTTGCCTAAGGAAGGCTCATCAGTGTCACGCTTCTAATGTAAAAATAAATAGGTTTCTTTATCTATTGGCGTAAAATTGAACCAGATTGTTCAGGATGAGTGGTGTTTTCCAAGCAAAGCTCTCTCTGTCCCTAATAAAATGTTCACACCTCTACACTTTTCCTCTGGGTAAAGTTAAACTATGATCTGGTCCGCAAGTGGTATATTCCACTGTGTCTCATGTCTTTAAGCACACTATATTCCCTGTTCAGAATGTGGCAGCTCTTAAGCATTACACTGAAAAAAACGATTCTCTCAATAAATAGACTACTGCTCTCTGGCCAGGGTGCTATTATTCATTTCACCTTTGCTATGTTTGGTCTTGTGTGATGGAAGCTTGGCAGAGTCAACTACTGCAGGCTATTCAGATCAATGCTCTGAAGGAGGATATTCTCAACTTAGTTCAGTGGTTCTCAACTCCTGTCCTCAGGACCCAATAACAGGCCAGGATTTGATGATTTCCTTGTTAGAACACAGGTGAGTTAATCAATGTGAATGAGCCTCTGATCACCACACCCATGCTCTAGCAGAGAAATTCCTAAGTCCTGGCCTGGTAGTGGGTCCTGAGGAGAGGAGTTGAGAACCACTAACCTTAACCACTAACCTTAGTTGGTCTCCTGCAGGACCCCATGGTTTATAATGGTGAAGAGGCTTTAGACATTGCCAAGATGGATGCCAGCTGCACAATCCACTCTTTGGCTCACACATTGGCATGTGGATTCAGCTTCCAAGAAAGCCTTTTTGGTATTGCCATTCACTGGTTCACTTCTGTTTGGTCCCAAGTTATATATCCTTGTCAATTAGGCCATGGGTGGCAAAAACACTCTGCTGATTTTCAGAGGAAAAGCATTTTTTTAAATGCTATTAGGGTCTTTCGAGGCTCTCCATCATTCTGGTTCTGCATCTGTGGGGTCTTCCTTTCATCTTGGCCCAAGATGAAATCTGCATCCAACTCTTTGGTCCTGAAATCCACCTCAGCGTGGTGGTGGGGTCTGAGCTCCCCAACAATCCTTCATTGGAGGAAGACTGTGACAATTATATTTTTCAGTGGAGGAATTTCACCTCCATACCTCCAGCCTGCTTCATGTCCAGGGTTCCCACGGACAGACGTTTTCTATTTGGCTTTCCATCAGACTAGTCGCACCCTTCTGAAAGCTGAGCCAGAGTGGTGGTTCCAGTCCCAAGGGATCAACAATTGCAGGGCTTTTTATTCCAGTCTTTTCATTGTTCCAAAAAAGTGAATGTTTTTGCCCTGGTATTAGATCTAAACACTTTGAATAAGTTTTTACATGTTCCCAGGTTCAAAAGAGTCTTATGGAGGACCTTCCTGTTCGGATTCAGTCCGACAAAGCCACAGAGTTGGCAAGGATCACTAGGAGAGGCTTCCTGGGTGTAAGTGGCACAAATTCTTCTATGGGTAGAATCCCACTTCAGCTTTTTAGTCGGCTACATTACAGCAGTGGAAAATTGTGATGCAGATTATCTCTGCAGACAGTATATTGATTTGAGAGAATGAAAACTAAAGCAGGATATTTTTCTTCACCTAGTGGATTGTTTGCTCAGGCCAGATATAGATATGACTTCTCATCTCAATGCAAAACTTCTAGTGTTCTGCACCAGAGAGAGGTATCCAGAGGCAGTAGCACTGAATGCCCCAACTATTCCTTGGTGGTGCATTCTGGTGTATTGTGTTTCCTCCACTGGCAACGATTCACACTCGCCTCATTACTCCATTCTGGCCAAGATGAGCTTTCTTCCATCAGCTGCTCAATGTGTTCATGGCAAAACCTGGCTTCTTCCTTCAATTCTACACATTCTTTCTCAAGGTCCCATTCATCATCCCAGTTTTCACAATCTCACCTTAATGGCAAGTAACTTGAGGCTGACATTTTGAACCACATGGGGTTGAGCGATTATCCAGGTTTTATACAGGGACACAGCCTGAATTGGTAACGATCTATCATTGGGTTTGGCATGCTTACTTTGCCTTTTGTGATGCATGGAATCTCGATCTGTTACAATTCCATCTTAGTCTGTTTTGGATTTTTTGCAGGCTGGGCTTGAGAAAGGTCTGCAGGTAAATTCCCTTAAGTTTTTGCCTTTTCCTTTTCCAGAGGAAAATTGCTAGGATTCCCGAGATTCAGACTTTTCTTCAAGGAATGATTCTTATACTCCATACTTCCATACCAGAGGTCCTACCCCTCCTTGGGACCTGATTCTGGTTTTGGAGGTGCTTCAGTCCTCTCCTTTTGAACAACTGTCTTCCACTTCACTCAAGCATTTGACGTGTAATACTGTGTTTCTTACTGCTGTTGCCTCTGCAAGAACATTCTCCATACTCCTTTCCTAACCTTGTTTTGTTCCAGAATTTCAACCTAAAGTTGTGTCTGCATTCCACGTCCTTTCATAGTTGGTTCTTCCATCCTTGTGTCCTGACACTCTCAGTTCAAAGGAGGAGGTTCTTCACACTTTATATGTGGATAGATGCCTTTCCCTTTGCATCCAATCCACCCAGTCTCTCAGGCAGATGGACACGGTTTGTCATTCCTGACAACGCTAGAAAGAGCATCCCTGCTTCTAAGCCCATCATTGCCACATGACTTAAATGGACTATTAGGCAAGCCTATATTCTTAAGTCCTAGCCTGCCTCTATTCCACGGTACAACCCATTCAACTAACAGTATGTCATGAGCTTTGAAGAATCAAGCATCTGTGGGCCAACTTTGCAAGGCAGAAATGTGATCATCTATTCACACTTTCGCTCAATATTATAAAGTTAATGGTTTTTACATCGTAAGATGACTGTTTTATAGTTCTAGCATTGTCTCCCTCCCTCTGTTATGGGACTGCTTTGGAACGTCCCCATGCTCCCTTCATCCCTCGGTGATGCAAAAGAAAATGGGATTTTGTTTTATACTCTAAGATAAATCCTTTTCTCTTAGTCTGTTGAGGGATGCAGGGCATCCCACCCAACAAACACTGGTGTATGGTTAGTGATGCCCTGCCATTGTTTGGCTGTTCTTTCCTGGTGTCTGTATGTTTCCTGGCTATGCTAACCCTCTACTAGCTTGTAGCTGATAAGTGAAGGGATATAGAGGAAAGGGAGTGGGAGGAGTTTAAGGAGCTCTATATTCCATGGTCCTGTATACTTCAATGGACTAGAGAAATTATGAAACTTTATTTCTACCCGTTTGTAAAAATAAGTTGAACAAGTGAGCAGTCCCTTTCACAAAGCCAAAAACATCTCCTAAATAGAATTGCCCACAGTGGATCAAACGTAGTCTACAGTGCAAGACTCTTATAACATCAGTGTTCATGGATTACAATGTATGTCCCACATGATGTTAGAGTTTACAATCCAAGAGGAATTACCCACTGTGGAGGATAGGCAGCCTGGTCAGTGGAGCCACTCCATGGGTCCTTTTCCTGGATACTTTGGATCAGACGGGAAATGATGGCCTCTGCTCACTGGTAGCTAGTGAATTTAGCTGCAGTACCCAGGGTGGGTTTTCCAGGAGCCACACACTGATTGACTGGCAAGGCAAATGAATGCCCTCTTGCGGGGGCTAGGGAGAGAATCCCCCAGCCAAATCCCTCCAAAAATATACCAGTAGTCAAAACTTCTGTTAAGGAGGGTAGAAAAGAACAGCTTTTATTTATGAAAAACACTTCCAGATACTCAAGATCAGAATCCATATTTGCTCTTGAAACCGTATTGTCACATTTGACCAGTTAGGGGAAGCTCTGCAGGAGCTGATTACGTTTCCAGCCCATTATTTATTGTCTGGTGGAAGTTGATAGCTGAGCATACCACATACACAGGAAAATGCAAAAAAAAAAAAAAAAAAATACCTCAAACATTTGTAAGAGGGGCACGGCAGCAGGGAAAACATTGCCAGGCTTAACCTTGATTTACTTTAATCTAAGCAAAAATCCAGTTTTTTGCTGGATAAGCCCATGGCAAATGTCCTCCTGTAACTCTAGTCCTCACATCAAAGGGCGGTTATATCCTGTTTCTCAACATTCACGATTGGTTACTTTCTGTGAAATGCAAGTTAATGTGTTACTTCAAAACGGTTACCTACATGATGGCACTGGTGATTAACCCATATGGCATATTAACCCATGCAAGCCCTGAAGAAAAGGCCTACCTCCTTACAGTGCTCATTCTGTGTAATTTATCTTAGTTTTTAGCACATCGGGAGTCTGTATTGCTAGGCTGCATCTGTTTATCTCCTTCGGTTCTGAAAATTCAGACCTACCTCCTTACAGTTCTTATTAGATGGCAGATATATTTGCTCTGTACCTGAATATTGTGACTGTTTCTTGTCTTATCCTTAACCTATCAGCAGTTTGTTGAAGCCATGAATAAACAGCAAGCTGTTCATGGCCACGCAGAAACAGAGACCAGTGGACATTCTGCCTGTTCTCAGAGTGAAATTTAAGCCCCTCCTCCTAATGTCCTGTGCATATGTGTTTATAGTTGGTGTGTGCAGCTGCATTTGATTGTGCAGTGGAAGCAGATGTATCTGCTCCAAAATCAGCAACCCCTTGCACACAACACCTATATGGTTGGTTATTGTTTGAAAGGGGAGTGTGTCCCTTTCCAAGTACTATTTGTGCAGATAGTGCCAAGATATCGGCTCTGAAACTGCCACACTTTTTTTCTATCAAATGCAGCTTTCAGGGAAGGTTACTTTATGCTGGTGTGCTCAGTGTAGCTGTTACCCTCAACAGTGTCTTACAAATTGTCATAACTGTTTTACATGTTAACACTCATTTTACTACTTACAGCCCCCTAAAGAAAAAAAAAAACAAAAAACCCTCAAAAAAACCCAAAAACTAATTATTTTTAATATTTTGTTTAGAGCCTGACTACATTTTGTTTTGCATAGCATATAACAAGCGCGAGGTATAAGAAGGTTTATATTTTGTTGACTATCCTGTATTTGTTGGCCATTGTTGACTATCCTGTATTTGCTTGTACAGCAGGCAGAAAATCAGATCAACAAACAGTCCAAAGTAGAAGGTGCACGGAAGGCAGATCGTCCAGTGCTTCAGCTTCAGATGCCAGTCCAGCCAGGGGCCCATCCTGTTGGCACACCTGATTTTAGGACTGGAGTAACAGGGGGACAGGATCCCTTTATGTCTAGTGGCCCTGTGATGTCTACCTCCTCGAACTTGTTTCTGAAGCCATCACCAGCTGGCACACCAGGAGCAGAGTCTCCTAGTGATATTTTCTTCAAAATGCCTCCCCCGTCACCATCTCAGGAGCCCTTTTCCAGCTCTCCTGCTTACTCTTTGGACACTCGATATCAGTCTTCCATGGGACAGTCTCCAGCCTCTGGTGGAACTTTCCAGACTCTCTCTGGGACAGAGAACCTATCTGGTCCTAATACACAGCATGCATCACAGAATGTGGATTACCAACATGGTCACCCAGCTTCTACAACCCATCACCAACCTCTTACCCCAGAACCCTTTATCAAGCCACGCTACCCTACTGGTTCCCTTGATAACCTTTCATTGGTGGGCAGTCCAGGTCCAAGGCTATGCCAGACATCTGAGAACACCAATAAGCCTGTTGAACCTATGCTGTCCCCCTCCCGTTACGGAGATAACAAGAGACAGCCTGATGGAATCCTCCTTCAGATCAAAAAAGAAGATATTGGAATTGGTTCTCCTAACTTCGTGCATAGTATTGGGACTTCTGATGGAACACCTGAGATGAAATGTGATGTTTTCAAAGCACCTCTAACCCCTCGGATGTCTCAGATGGAGCCTCACAGCCCTGCTGCCTCACACAGAGATGCTCACTTGCAGGCACAAGTGGCATCACCCCAACCCCACTCAGATATGTACAGGCAATCCTCTTCTGCCCCATATGCAGATCCTTACTCCCAATCACCTCTAACTCCTCGTCCTCAGCCAGCAGAAGGTAACTGCACTTTGACACCTCGATCTCTGCCCTCTGATCCCTTCACTCGTGTCCCAACAAGCCCACAGTCACAGGGCAGCTCTCAGTCTCCACTTACACCTCGTCCCCATTCTGCAGAGGCATTTTGCCAGTCTCCAGTCACTCCAAGATTCCAATCCCCAGACCCATACTCCCGTCCCCCCTCTCGCCCCCAGTCACGAGATCCTTTTGCTCCACATCACAAACCTCCCCGACCACAGGTATCTGAGCAAGGTTTCAAACCTGCTTCCCAAATTTCCCTCATGTCTCCTGTCAGTTCAGGCTATCAGCCATCTCAGGAGGGCCACCCCAAAGTACAGGTTAACCAGCAACAGACTTCTATGTTTGCACGATCTCCTGGTGCCAACATCTACCCAAGCACTCAAAACCAGCTATGTTTCACTTTTCCTCATTCGCCAGTAGATGGTATAAAAAGTTCTCCCTCTCACCAGCCCAACTTTCCACCTTCCCATTCGACTAATAGTCACTTTCCTCCCAGCAAACCTCAGAGTTATACCTCTCCCAGTAGCAGCACTCCCTCCTACCACCCTGCAAACAGTCCACAATCATCTGGAAATAGTAGCACTTCTGAGATATATGCACAGTCTCCCCACAGACCACCTTCGGTTCTGCCCCAAGAAGCACCCTACCAGTCTCCTGCTACTGGCCAACGGCAAGGACTTACCTCTCCAGCAGAAAAGCAAAGGGAAGATATGACTGGGATTCCAAATGCCCTTGGCACTACTTCCAGGGAAGTTCCAGAGCTTCAGGGCACCCTTGAACCTGCACTTAGTAACCTGAGCCAGACAGAGCTGGAGAAACAGAGACAGGTTTGCTGCATGTTTTTTTATTATTTTAATCAGTCACAGTCAACCTCCTTTTTGACTTTACGTGATCTGCAAGTGCATATGGCAAGTCAGATTTCCATTGTGTCCTATTTTTTTTTTTATTTTGCTTACGTCCCTAATAGTGATCCAGCTGAATATTTCTGCTGCAGGGATAGTGCAACATTCTATCACTCTCCCTACTTGCACAGTCCGACAGCCCTCTTGAAACGAAAATTCAGGGAGCTACGTGTATGAAAAATATATAAAATAATCTCGAGCTATAGATTTATGTTTGTAGAGGGGGGAAGACACTGATAAATTGAGAGTGTTGTGTATGTGTATATAATTTCAAAAGAATGCAAGCGTTCACAGGTCTTCATAGTCGCTATGTGCTATAGAATAGCTAGAGTTCCGCATATCTTCTTCATGACCAGGTCCTGGTAGTTATATTGGAGCATGTTCAAACATTGACCTCAAACTACTAAATAACACATAGTGACTGAAGACCTGTGAGTGCTTGCCCTTTGTTATAGCTAAATGTTTGTCCTAGTGGTTTCAGCATCCAAGCCAGTGACTCTTAAAGTGAGAGATCCTTTCCACTTGGTTTTGCTATGTATGCATAATACAATATGAAGATTATTTGTCTTTACATGTTATGCACTTGCAGAATGTGTGAACTGAAGGAGATTGACTTTTACTTTTAGATCTGGTTTAAAATATTATATAGTATTATCTGCTATGCTTTAGTCACATGTCACAACATTTGTTGTATCAGAAATGGCACTCCTAGTTCCTGAATAGATTGCATAAAATACCGTTTGAACGTTTTATTTGGATTCAGTCCATAGACTGAGGTTTTTCCCATAAGATATCACTTTCTCTGTCTCAAATATGACATACGGGTACCACAGGGAGGTGACAGATCCTCCCAGTGGGCTGGAACAATTCTGAAAGCAGTGCAATGGTGGAGCCTCCCCCTCCTCCATATCAGGCTACCTTAGCCTCTCCCTTGGTCAGAAGGCTGTGAACACTTCTTTTTCATTTTTAGTTATTTTATTATTTTTTTCTTAGATATGGGGTGCCCCAATTCCCCTATTAGGTGGATTACCATTATTGTCTTCCCCTGGAGTATTGCCCAGTTAACAGGTGCTGTATGCGGACCCTTGAAGCCCTTGGAGGGAATCGTGTAAACAATGTCTCTCTCTCCAGAAGGAGTCTTTCTGAGGCTTCTTCCTTACAAATAAAAGGTGAGCAACCCTTTTGAGTGCCATGGTCCACTTGTCCCACAGTTCCCCTCCACACGGGTTTTTCTGGAGTTCATTATAACTCCTACGCTCATGTTGGTAATTTACCTCTGTTCTCTGTGTCTTTGGATCATTTTGGGCTATTTCTTGGTAATTAACCTCTTCCCTGACATGCCCTTTTGGATCGAGGTAGCTTTTTTTCACATTTTCCTTTTGAGTCATGTGTTTTTAATAGGTGTTATATGTGTTTTGGCACTTTTTAGCTATTTTTTTTCCCTTTGTTTTATTTGAATTCTGCTCCTTTAAGGGTGCACTTTACAGCATAGCCACAATGCTCCATTGACTTCTATGGGACATGCTGCTTTGGGACATATCTCTGCAACCACTCCATGTACCAAGTTGAGAGAGGGCTTATTCTTCATTCAAGAGATAACCTACATTTCCCATAACGCCTGTTTCACAGGCTTTTCTCTGATTTCGGACGCCATTTTCTTTCTATCCTGGTCTGAGTATCCTATACAGGGCTTGGATTCCTTTCCTCTCCTTAGGTTAATTCTTCACCTGCCAGGTAAGTAATTTATAGGGTTTTTGGGGTGATTTTATTGATATGTGTGACAGTATTTGGGTTCCCTATTACTGTAAGACACTTGTGTTAGGATGGCTGATCAAAAGTGACATGGGGCTAGGCCTGAGGCTACGGATTCGGGGGTGTCTTTGACTCCCCTTGCTTACTGTTCCTCATGCCAAGGGGGGCTTCCCAGAGAGTACTCAGGTCACTTATGCCCCTCATGCGTTGTGGCCCCTGCTTCTCTGCTAGGGCCCTCCAGCCATGAACAAGAGCCACGTTGGGTCAGTGGCTTAAAGTCCTTTATGGCACAGTTTCCTCTCTGTCTTCAAGGGGTTCTTCAGTCCTGGAAGCCCCCCACTTCCTTCAGGTTTGTGGCCCCCTAAAGTCCCTGATATTCCTGACCTCTGAGGAGGATTCTTTTGAGGAGTCTGTGGATGAGCAGTGTGACCCCCTTGAGGCTGACCCTGAACCCACTTCTGAGGGTCTTATCAGTGCAGTTCTGACTACCCTTAACATTCCTGTTAACGCTGTAGAATCATAGTCTACTTCGGACATTTTCCGAAGGCGTAAGAAGTCCTGCAATTTTTTTTCTGCCTATTCCCACTCTTGATCAGGTTATCCTGCATGGGTGGAAGACTCCAGACAAGCATCCCTCTCTCTGAGATTCTCTAAGCTGTATCCCTTTTCTGATTCAGCCTTGGCTCAGTGGGCTACACCTCATCAGGTGGATCCCCCAATTTCCAGACTGTCTATATCCAGTGCTTTTCCCTTGGCAGATGCCACAGCGCTTAAGGACTTAACTGATAGGAAGCCTGAAGCTTTCCTGAAGTCTACCTTCACTGCCATAGGTGCCTCTTTGATATCTACCTTGGCTTCTGTATGGGTTACCAGAGCCTTTGCTGTTTGGACTCAACAGCTTACTTACTCTGTCCGTAAGGGTGCCCCTAAGGAGGACCTTTTGGCTATTTTAGCCAACGTCTGAGGCTCAGAACGATGTGACTGATGCCCTCTTTGATGCTGTCAGGCTTGAGGCTAAGGCCTTTGCTTTATCTGTAGCTGCCAGACACACTCTGAGGCTTAAGAATAAGTCTGCTGACTTCTCTTCTAAAAAGTCACTAATTTCTCTCCCTTTTCAGGGTAAGTCTCTCTTTGGGCCTGAAGTGAAGAATCTCATCAAGTGAGGTCATTGGAGGTAAGAGCACTTTGTTGCCTTAGGTTCTTAAATGCCCTAATCTAGTGAAGTGGCATTTTTCTTCATCCCTGCGCTCCAGCCCCAAGCCCAGACAGCAGTGGAGGGACAGGCATTCCTCCACCGAACCCAAATCCACCAAACCACCTTCGGCATGACTCTCCAAACCTTGGTTCGCATCTCCCTGTGGATGGTCGCCTGAAGCATTTTTCAAACATTTGTGCAGGCTCTGTGGGTACTAAAGGTGGTTTCGTTTCAGGAGGCTTGGTATCCCTGCCTCGCTTCAGATTCTTCCTTTCTCTATCCCGTCAGGGTCAAGAAAAGTTTAGTCTCCATCGGGGTGGTGCATGCACTCTCTTGGACAAGGGAGTCCTGTCTCTAGTTCCTCCTCAAGAGAGAGGTTTAGGTTTCTATTCAAACCTATTTGTGGTTCCCATGAAGGATAGAGGAAGTCCACCCATCCTGGATTTCAAGTACCTCAACTCTCTTGTGGTCCATGCTCACTACAAGATGGAGTCTTTGCGCTCTTTCATTGCTGCAATGTGTCCAGGGGAATTCCTGTCCTCTCTGGATCTGCAGGATGCTTGCCTGCATGTTCCAATACTTCCGGACAGAAGTAGCTCAGGTTTGCTTGCGCTCTGGGACACGTCGAGTTCACCACTCTTCCCTTTTGTACTCCCTACTGCTCCTCAGGTGTTTGCACGTGTCTTGGGTGCCTTTATTGCCTTCCTGCACACCAAGGGGGTACAGGTGTCCCTGTATATGGATGACCTTCTGCTGAAGGCTCCTTCCAGGGATCTCCTGGACAGTCTCAGAATCTGGTTTTCCTGGGTCTCCCATTCGACACTTGTCAGGGCATGGTCCATCTGACAGAGGATTCTGTTCAGCAGATCAAGAACAAAGTGTCCCGTGCTCTGGAGTGGACCTCAGCCCTGATGCGTGGGTTCTCATCCTTTGTGGGCAAGATGATCCCCTGATGAAGTGAGCATAAGTCTTGTGAAACGCACTGGAAAAGTCATCCTAATAAAGCTCTTTGATCCTTATTGATCCTGAGACTGGAGTGATTTATTCTGAAGTGCCTGTATCTTTTGGACATCTGGTGAGTGTATATTTGAGGGGCTATTACTCTGGACACACTGTATGGAACAGTCTGCCCTTAGAGAAGTTATTCCCTTCATTCTACAGATTAAAGTGTGAATTGATCAGAAGAATCAGTCAGAACTGGTACACGAAGGGGTAATTTTTTTTCTATCCAGTATCTGTGAAGTGACTTAACCTGAAATGCCCATATTTTCTGGACATCTGGTGAGGGTATATGAAAGGGACTGACACTTTGGGACACACAGTGTAAAACAGTCTGCCCTTAGAGAGGTTATTCTCTCCACTCTTCATATCCAAGTTTGAATAGATTAGGAAGATCTCCGTTTGAATCGGCATGGTAAGGGTCAATTGGCTTGTCTCTGTGCCCTCATTATGAAGAGATTCAACATATACTTGGAAGCAGCTCATCACTGAGTTTTACTATGGGCTCTCATCCAAGTTACAATCTAGTAAGTGCATTTGTTATACGACATACACCAATTTTACTTCTGCTCTTAGATCTTTTCCACTTTTTTCTCTTTTCTGCAAGATATCTACCATGGAAGTGGTTCTGTACTCCATGTTGCACACCAGGGAGTTTCAGAGGTTCACTATCAGGGCTTACTGGGGGAATCCATAACTCTTGGGTCTACTCTCTCTTCCCCTAGAAGTGAGGAAAGGGAAACCCTTTGTTGTCCAGTATCGGACTCTGGTGACAATGGACGCCAGCCTGTACAGCTGGTGAGCTGTCCTGAGTCACCTGGAAGTTCAGGATCGATGGAATGCGGAGGAGACCCTCTTACCCATCAATTTTCCTGAGCTCAGAGCGATTCGCCTTGGTGTACTGGTACTCTCCACTGAGGGACTTCCAGTCTGCGTCCAGTCAGACAATGCCATGGCTTACATCAACAAGCAAGGAGGCATAAGAACTTCCGCTTGGTTAGAGGTCAAGGCTATTTTGGCCTGTGCAGAAGAACACGTTCCTGCCATCTCCGCCGTGCACATCCCAGGTAGACTTTCTTAATTATTAGATGGTGGACCCTGGGGAGTGGGAGCTCCATCTTTGAGGTCTTTGACTTGCTGGTCCAGAAGTGGGGGCATCCTTCGATAGACCTGAAGACTACCAGGGATAACAGGTTCTGATGTTTGTTTTGCTCCCGCTGGGGGGATCCTCTGGCATTTGCAGTGAACGCTTTGTCCATTTCTTGGCACTTTCATCTAGCTTACATTTTTCTTCGTCTTCCTCTCATCCCTAGGGTGTTGAGATGGATTGGGAGATGGGGCATCAGTCATACTGATTGCTCCTTACTGGGCCAGGCAACCTTTGTTTCCAGAACTGTTGACATTATCTACTAAAGATCCATTTCCACTACCACGCTGTCTGGATCTCCTCCTCTAGGGTTACCTCTGGAGAGGACGTTGACAGTCTGGCTTTGACGGCATGGCTGTTGAAGCCTACAGCTTGAGGAGGAAGGTGTTTTTTCCTGAGGTGGTCTCCTCCATGATTCAAGTCAGGAAGCCAGTTTCTTCTAAGGCCTACCACAGGGTTTGGTCGACCTTTCGTTCTTGGTGTGTGTACAGGGATCATCACAGAAGTTTGATCTTTCATACATCTTGTCCTTTTTGCGGCATGATGTGAACAAGGCCCTTAGCCGGAGTTCCTTGAAGGTCCAGACCTTCACTTTCCCTTTTTCCAGGGGCGTATTGCCATTTTGCCAGATTTCGTCTTTCAGGGTGTAGCTCATACTTTCCCTGTCTGTAAGGCTCCCACGCCCCAGTGGGACCTTAACTTGGTTCTGGGACTCCTGCAGCGGCCTCCATTTGAGTCTTTGGCTACCATTCCTCTGTTCTCTTGACATGTAAGATGACTTTTCTTTTGGCTGTGATATCTGACAGCAGAGTAGCTGAGCTGCAGGCTCTGTCTTACAAACCGCCTTTCCTGGTGTTTCACAAGGTAAGGCTGTTCTACTTACCTCTCAGGAATTTCTTCATAAGGTGGTCTGAGTTCCACATTAATCAGGAGATTGTTGTGCCTTCCTTTTGTCCTGACCCTAAATCTGACAAGGAGAGGGATCTCCACTTGTTGGATGTAGTGTGTTGCTTCAGGTTCTGTGTGCACTGTAATGAGTCCATCCACAAGATGGATGCCTTGTTTGTCAACCCTGAGGGTCCCAGTGCTGGTTTGGCTGCATCTAAGGTCACTATTGCACCCTAGATTAAGTCTACCATCCTCAAGGCTTGTTAGCTCAGAGGGAAACCTCTTCCCTTTCGAATTACAGCACAATCCACCAGGTCTGTAGGGACCTCCTGGGCCTACAAGAATCAGGCCTCTGCTGAACAGCTGTGCAAGACAGCCACTTGGTCTTCTATGCGAACCTTTGCCAAACATTACCTTGTGGATGTTCTGGCTTTGGCTGATGCCAGTTTTGGCAGGAAAGTCCTGGAGGCAGTTTTGCCTGTCTAGAACTTTCATTCCTGTGCCTTAGCTCTTAACTGTTGAGTCCTGTTGGTGGCTGTTCTTGTGTACTGTTATTCAGTGTCCGTTGACACTTTGTTAGTTTTGGCTGTTCCGTACCCTGGATAGTCCATGGGAACTCTGGTATCGGGAGGACTGGCGCTTGATCCTTATCTTCTCTTGCCAGCCTGGGGTGCTCAATGTTGGTACATCCCCATGGTACCTGTATGTCATATTGGAGGACAGAGAAAAGAGGATTTTAGTCTTACCTGTTAAATCCTTTTCTCTTAGTCCATATGACATACAGGGCTCCCACCTAAGGAAAGGGACCATACTGGGTCTCCTATGGCTGGATGTGGGAGTCCTTTTTTGGGTTAATTGCTCACAGAAGTTTTCCCTTCTTCCTCCTTGCTGTCTTAGTTAATAGATTTATTTTCTCAAATAAATATATCTGGCGTGTAGGGGCGAAGGTAGCCTGCTATGGAGGAGGGGGAGGCTCCATCCCTGCAGTTCTTTCTGAATTGTTCCAGCCCACTGGGAGGAGCTGTCGCCTCCCTGTGGTACCTGTATGTCATATGGACTAAGAGAAAAGAATTTAACAGAAATTGAATGCGAAATTCCATATAGTAGACTTAGTATATATTGTTTAGTTTTACTTTTTGAATATATTTTTACTGATGGCAGTTTTTCAGAGACACTGAACGAAGACCCTGATTACAGTTCGTATATATTTAACCCTGTAACGAATGGCTGCGCAGGCACGCGGCGGTCACTAAAGGACCACGGAGCATAATATTAAGTTGGCTATTAATATAAATTATAAAAGATACGTGAAAGTTCCTTACAAGTAATTAGCAATTGTTATTATACTTCTAAAATATGGAAGGTCCATAAATTTTATGGCCGTCTAATTAGATGATTCTTGTAATTAATACTAATTCCAATTTACAAAATGTACCATATCTGACGATATTTAGAGTTCCATTCTCATATACAGTCTCTCTCCTTCACCAGTATATGTCAATCTTGCTTAACGGTTCAAACATCAACCTGTAAAGAGTAGATAATATATTCTCAGTTTTCAGTATATAAAAATAGAGAGAGTTTTCTCACTTACATGTAAGCTACATGTGATCCGCCTTCAACTTTCTCAATAGAACCTCTCGGGTCTGTATCCACAATATTATTCACCCTGACACTCATAAAAGAAAGGAAACAATTTATCTCAATTACATATATTGTTACCAAGAGCAGTGTAACATCCACACTTATGTGTAAGCTGCACTGGTCCTCCTTCCGCTATGTTACCAAGATTCATCTCAGGTGGGACGCAATGTAATAAATCCCTATCTGGTTACCAGCCTTAGGGCTCTTTCTACTCCCTCAGGAAATCGGTCACATGTTTAGAACTCTCTCACATGCCTAGAATCGCATTCTAACTATCTGAGAGGATTCCTGGGAACATAGCAGAACAAAGAGTAGAGAAACTTACACGTAAGTGTGGATGTTGCACTGCTCTTGGTAACAGTATATGTAATTGTGATAAATTGTTTCCTTTTTATGAGTGCTAGGGTGAAGAATATTTTGGATACAGACTGGAGAGGTTCTATTGAGAATGGTGAAGGCGGATCGCATGTAGCTTACATGCAAGTGAGAAAACTTTCTGTATTTTGGTGCATATACTGAAATATCTCCTTTTTATATGTTGATGTTTGAACCACTAAATGAATTTGACACATATCCTGGTGAAGGGGAGAGAGACTGTACCAGAGAATGGAGTTTTGGATATCGTCCGAGTTCTTGGTATATTTTGTAAATTGGAATTAGTATTTGTTACAAGAATCCTCTAGTTAGACTGACCTTGTGCTTTTTAGAAGTACAATAACAAATGTTAATTACTTGTAACGAACTTTCACGTATATTGTGTAATTTTATAGTAATAGCCAACTTTAATATTATCCTCATTTTATTGACCTGGCACTAGCAACTTTCCCCTTTTTTGTCTGAGAAGTGCGTTGATCCAACACAATCATCTTTCCTTCTGTATCTCAGCGGCAGAGACTAAGAGAGCTCTTAATCAGACAACAAATCCAGAGGAATACTTTACGTCAAGAAAAGGAGGCCGCTGCAGCTGCTCTGAGCTCCTCACAATCAGCGTGGTCTACAGAGCCCAGTGGGCAATCCTATGATTCGGTTGGGCGTGCTGTGATGTACCCCCCTACACAGGCAAGTCCTTTATTTCCTATGAGTAAGTGAAATGTTACTGTGGTGTGATGGATTCTGCTACAAATGTGACTTCATATCTGAATTTTCTTGTTGTTAGAGTGGATCATTCACCCAAAAACAAGTTTAGTCTGTTTTACACAAAATGATCTGTAAAATAAACAGATTTTCTCTGTCGTACAATACAGGTTACTGCTAACTCTTGGTAGGCGATCTGCCCCTTTAAGTAGGCAGGAACAATTATAGAATTTTATGCAGGGAGTGGAGCCTACATTCCCTCCTTGGCTGCAGCTAGCCAACCAGCTCCAGAAAGATTTGTTCCTTGGTGAAGTTACAGGCAAGAGAACATTCTGCTATAGCTTTAAAAGTTTTTTTATTTTTCTGTTAGAAATGGAATACCACCATTAGGTGGATTACCATAACTGACAATGCCCTTAGATGTGGCTAGCTCAGTGACCAGGTGCATTTTGTGGACCTTAAGCCCTTGGGGGAAAATCTTGGCTACAAGTTCTTTCCTCAGGAATTGCCCACCAAGGCTTCTTCTTGATACATGGTAATCTGAAGACAGAAGATCTGCAGGAAAGGTGAGCAACCCTTTAAGTGCTGCAGGTCCACATGTCCCACAGTGCCCCTTCGCACAGGGGTTTTTCATTTGGAGTTCTTATTGCACACTCCTGCACTAATTGGGTATGTCTGTTGGGTGTTTAGAGCAGGTTTTGTGGTATTTAGCCCTTTAGCTGCTGGGTGGCATTCATTTGGGGGGGTTTCTGACACTTTTCCTTCTGGTTCAGTGTTTGGGTGTCCTAACATATTTTAGTGATGTTTCATGTCTTTTAATATTACACCTTAATTTTTGTAAAATTTGAGTTCTGTGCGCTTTACCGCATAGGCGCCATTGCTTCTTTCACTCCTATGGGACTGCACAGTTTGGGACATATCTTTGCAACAGTTTAACCTAGCGACTTCAGAAATGGCTCATTTTACTTGTCTGTCTTGCTCTATCATCCGTGTCATGTTTCTAGTCTGTTGGGGGCTCAGGGGGCTTCGGGAGCTGTTTGGGGGTACTTTTCTGGGAAAACTACATTTCCCATGAGCGCTTCCTTCGCGCGCTCGTTTCTGATCGGCGCCTGCCGCGGCAGCCATTTTGTGATCTTTCCAGAAAGATTTTCTTCGCAGGCCTTGAACTCTCCTTCTTTCCTCTTCTGATTAAACCTTCACCTGCCAGATAAGTCTATGTTAGCGATTTCTGGGGTGAAACTGTAATCCTACAAACTGTAATTGGGTGATTTCTTGTACAATAAGGTTATTGACACTGTGAGAATGTCTTTACCGTTGGAGCTTTGGGGCCGGACCTAAGACTAAGGATGCTGGAATCTCTGTATCCTGTATTGTGCATTGCACTTCCTGTCATTCAGGGATACCGAGAGAATTCTCTGGTCATTTATACCCAGCATTTTCTGGTGTCCCTGAGAGTCTTCCAGGAACCTCCAGCCATGCATTAGAGCCAGTTTGGTTGCAAGAGTTCAAGGCTGCTCCTAGGGACCTCAGGTCCACTTTGCTACTCTTTCCATCCCAGTTACAGGGGGTCTTTCATTCTTGGCAGACCCCCTCCTTCATCAAGCCTTCCCTGACAAAGCCTCAGGGTGTACCTGATGTGTCAGATTCCTCTGAGGAGGAACTGTTGGTGGATTCAGAGGTTGAGGAATGTTCTGCGGTGGGCTCCTCTCAGTTTTTTGGGGACCCTTTTGAGGCTGATCCTGAGCCCTCGGCTGAGTTCCTGATCAGGGCCATTTTAAATACCCTAAACATTCCCTTAGTGCAGGAGGTTCCTTCTGACCCTTCTGATGTCTTTCAGGAGCCTTAAAAAGCCCCTACTTGCTTCCCACCTAACCCCACTCTTGACCGCCTTGTGTCTGAAGAGCGGAAGTCTCCGGACAGGAAACCTTCTGTCGCCAAGAAATTTGCTAAGCTTTATCCCTTTTCTGAAGCAGCGCTCTCTCAGTGGGTCCATCCTCCTAAAGTGAATGCTCCTATCTCCAGGCTATCCAAGTCTACTGTTTTGCCAGTGTCTGGTGCGTCTGCTCTAAAAGACTGGACTGACAAGAAACTTGAGGTCTCCCTCAAGTCCATCTTTGCCACTGCTGGTTCTGCCATTCGTCCAGCATTCGCAGCAGCATGGGTGAACTGGGCCATTGTGGTCTGGGCTGAATAGTTCACTCTTGCTGTCCGTCAGGATGCTCCTACTTCGGATAAGTTATGCCTCCTTTCCAAAATTTGAGGCACAGCACTATGTTTCTGCTGCCCTATTTGATGCCATCTGTTTGTTTGGTGGCTAGGGTTTGCACCTTGTCTGTGTTTTGCCAGACGGGCTTTTTGGCTCAGGATCTGGTCTGTTGATACTGCTTCTAAGAAAGCATTGCTCTCCTGCCTTTTCAAGGCACTTCTTTGTTTGGGCAAGATCTCAAGGATCTGATCAGTAAGGCTACAGGGGGTAAGAGTACACTTCTACACTTAGTTCCTAGGAAGAAAACACCGCTTTAAGCGTAACTGGTGTTTTCGTTCCTTTCAGAATGAGACACGTCCGGTGAACCAGACGGTTCCCTCAGCTCCGCGTACCTCCTCCAAGCCCAAACAGCAGTGGAAGCCCAAGGTCTCCTCCAAGCCCAAGGCTTCCAAGCCGCCTTCGGCATGTCTCACCAAACCCGGGTCCACACTCTGCTGTGGTTGGTCGTCTGCTTCACTATCACAGCATTTGGGAGGATTCAGTGACAGACCCATCTGTTTTACAGTTAGTGACGGAAGGCTACAGGATCCCTTTCGTCTCTCTTCCTCCCTTTCGCTTTCTTCCTTCTCATGCGCCTCAGGGCGCAGAAAAACACTGTCTGTCTGGCGCTGTTCAGGCTCTTCTGGACAACCACTTTCTGGAGCTGGTTCAAGTGCAGGACAGAGGTATGGGTTTTTACTCAAACCTCTTTGTGTCCAAGAAGGACAGTGGTTGTCGTCCCATTTTGGACTTGAAGGATCTCAATTCCTTTGTGACCCGGACTCATTATCACCAGGAGTCTCTTATGGTGATTGCTGCCATGTCCCTGAGGGAATCCCTTGGATCTTTTGGATGTGTACTCATTGCCATTCATCCAGAGAGCCGACAGTACCTCCGGTTTGTCTGCGACCGGGGACATTTTCAGTTCTCAGGTCTTCCAATTAGTCTGACAGCGCATCAGGTCTTCAACCGTGTCCTTGGGAGCCTTCGTGTCCCCTCCTGAGACTGCATCAGAGTTACTCCATACATGGACGACCTGCATCTGAAAGCCCCTTCTGTGGAACTTCTTCATCAGCAGGTTCAGCAATGCATTCATGCTCTCACTCATCACGGATTGATCATCAACTTGGACAAATCAGATCTTGTCCCATCCCAGCGTCTGGTCTTCCTGGGCCTCCTCTTCGATACCCAAAAGAACATGGTGTTTCTCACAGACGAGGTGGCTTACCAGATCGCCCACAGGGTTTCTGCGATGCTGGCTCAAGATCCAGTTCCAGCCAAGATGCTGTAATCTCTTGTGGGGAAATTTATTTCTACCATAGAAGCGGTACAGATTGCCATGGCGCACAGTAGGAAGCTCCAGTGGTTTGTGATACAGGTGTGCAGGGGTCAGCTGGACCTTCTGAAGACTTTGGTGTCACGTCCTCTTCATGTGGAACTGAGTTTGTCCTGGTGGCCTGACCTTCAATCTGCTGAAGGGCAAGTCCTTCCTAGTTTCCTTCTGTACCATGGTGACGATGGATGCCAGCCTCTCCGGATGTGGAGCGGTCCTGGGTTGCCTGAGTGCACAGGGTTGGTGGTCTCCGGAAGAATCTCTCCTTCCCATCAACATGTTGGAGCTTTGGGTGATATTTCATGCCCTTCTTCATTGGACATCTCAGCTGGAAGACTGTCCAGTCTGGATAGAGTCTGACAACGCCACGGCTGTGGCTTACATCAAGAAGCAGGGAGGAACAAAAAGTCTCGCCGCTTGGTTAGAGGTCAAGGCTATTTTGTCCTGGGCAGAAGAACACGTTCCTGCCATATCTGCAGTGCACATTCCTGGCGTAGACAAGTCATGGCGGACTTCCTCAGTCGACACACAGTGGACAGCGAGAGAGTGGGAGCTGCACCCAGAGGTGTTCACCCTCATTGTTCAGAAATGGGGTCTTCCTTACATCGACCTGATGGCAACAAGACACAACCGGAAGAAGGTTCTGAGGTTCTGCTCTCGCTGGAGGGATCCTCTAGCTATAGCGGTGGATGCAATGTCCATTCCTTGGTTATTCCCTCTGGCCTACATCTTTCCTCCCCTCCCCATTTTGCGCAGTGTGTTACGGAAATTGAGACTGGAACATTGTCCAGTCATTCTGATTGCTCCGTACTTGTCTCGCCAAGCATTGTTTCCGGAGCTTCTGGATCTGTCAGTGGCAGAACCATTCCGGCTCCCTTGCCGTCCGGATCTTCTTCCACAGGGTTACCTGTGGAAGGAGGATGTTCGTCCTCTAGCCTTGACGGCCTGGAAATTGAATCCTCAATATTGAGGAAGAAAGGGTTTTCTTCTGGTGTGGTGGCTACTATGCTCAATGCCCGCAAACCTGTTTCTTCCAAGATCTACCATAGTGTCTGGTTGACCTTCCTGTCTTGGTGTTCTGACAAGGACTTGTCTCAGGAATTTGATCTGCCTACGGTCCTGGCTTTTTTGCAGGACGATGTTCATAAGGGCCTCAGCTTGAGTTCCCTTAAAGTTCAGACGTCTGCTCGCCTTTCTCCTGGCGATTTGTGTCGGTTTGCAGAGTCGCGGAGTTACATGCTCTGTCTTTTAAACCACCTTATTTGGTGTTTCACAAGGACAAGGAGGTGCTTCGCACCTCTCAAGAGTTTCTCCCAAAGGTGGTTTCAGAGTTCCACATTAATCAGGAGATTGTGGTACCCTCCTTCTGCCCTGACCCCACCTCTGACAAGTAGGGAGATCTCCACTTGTAGACTTGGTGCGTTGTCTCAAGTTTTATGTACATTGCCCTGAGTCTCAGGCAATCAGACGTGTTGTTTATCATTCCTGAGGGTCCTGGGGAAGGAAGACCTGCTTCCAAGGTGACCTATTGCTTCTTGGATCAAGTCCACTATTCGTAAGGCTTATGAGCTGAAGAAGAAGCCTGTCCCTTTCAGGGTCACTGCTCATTCTACTCGATCTATTGGGGCCTCTTGGGCTTTCAAGAATCAGGCCTCTGCCGATCAGTTGTGCAAGGCTGCCACCTTGTCGTCTGTGCACACCTTTTCGAAGCATTACCGTGTTGATGTACTGGCATCGGCTGACGCCAGCTATGGGAGGAAAATCTTGGAAGCAGTCTTGCCTGTCTAGGATTTTCTTCGGTTCTTGGTGCTTCCTTCACTTTTGAGCCCAGTTGGCTCTAGTTCAGTGCGCTGTGTAACAGTTGGTGTGTTACCCCTGTTCAGTGTCCGTTGACACTTCATTGTTTTGTTGGGCTATCTCTGATCTGATCATATGTGCTCTGGTGACTTTGGGGGCCTTGCATCTGGTCCTTGCCTTCCCGCCTCTGGGAAACTCAATGGTTAGACATCCCAAAGTTACCAGTAACCTGTATTGGACGACAGAGAAAAGAGGATTTTAGTCTTACCTGTTAAATCCTTTTCTTTTAGTTCATACAGGTTACTGGTCTCCCACCCTGTCAAGAGACCATGCTTGGCTCTCCTGTGGCAGACTGTGGGGTTCCTTCGGGGTCACGCTCACAGGAGTCTTCTTTCCCTTCCACTATCTAGTCAATAGTTAGTGTCTCAAATCTTTCTGGAGCTGGCTAGCTGCAGCCAAGGAGGGAAGGTAGGCTCCTCCACCTGCATTCAATTTTAGAATTGTTCCTGCCTACAATTAAATGGGCGGATCGCCTACCCAGACTTACCAGTAGCCTGTATGGACTAAGAGAAAAGGATTGAACAGGTAAGACTAAAATCCTCTTATGTCTTGGTGGTGCAGTGTTCTTTCCCCAATGCCTTTGTTTCTTAACCTATGATACAAGTACCCCCCCCCCCCCCCCCGCAAGTGTGCCAAATACCCCTGGGTCTACTTGCCGTGAGTGAGGCTGATATGCGCACTGAAGAGAAATTGGGCCATGGAGAGTATTATTTCAATACTGCCATAGTTGTAATTCAAGAGTAATTGAATGATAATGTATCCCCCTCCTGCCTGGTTTGCAAGCACACTTAGTAGACCATTGCAATGCAGTAATTCCGTTTAAAAAAACGTGATTCCGGCACAGCTGAAGAGCCTCCGTGTCGGCCGACCCGGATCGCCTGCTGACAGCTTTGTAGCTGACAGCAGGAGACGTCAAACTTTGAATGAAGATCATTGAAGAAGCGGTTTGAGAGATACGGGTTTTTGAGTTAAACTCTACTTTTTAATCCCTACAAAATGATAAAAACATGTTCTGGGACATTACTATCCCTTTAAGGCTGTCATACGCCAAGTCTATGAAAACTTGAAGAAACCAGTTCCCTTCATGGATTTCTCCAGATCTGTTGGCGTCTCGTGGGCCTACAAGAATTGGGCCTCAGCTGAACAGATGTACAAGGCTTGTTACTTCTCCTTACATATTTTCACCAAACACTATTGCAAGCTTTGTCTGGAAGGTCAGGCAGTCTTCCCTGTTTAAAGGATCTCGATTCTTTCTTTCTACTGCCAGTTGTTTGTATTTTTTCGGAGCCCCATTGGCTCTTGTTTGGTGTGCTGTTAGTTTAGTGTCCTTTTGACACTTGTTTTCAGGTTATTCAGATCCTGAGAGAACTCTGATATGTTTGTATCCCTATGGCACCAATGTTTGCAACATTTAAAACACCAGCTAGAAACTAGTTTTTCATAGCCATAATTCTACAGGTCCACTCAAGGTTGCAGTGCTGTATTCTTTAGTAGCTGAAACTGCCACTGGCAGCCTCTTTCCTACTGGTTATTTATGTGTTTATGTGACATCACAGCAGCTAGTAGTATTTCTTTGTTACCTCTCTGCTCCTAGCAAATGCTATAGATAGGAAAAGCCCAGGGAGTCCTGTATATGTGGAGTGGGCGGGGGGAGTTTTATAATGTGAAAACTGACAGAAGCCGCAGTCAACTAGTAAAATATTTTAAATGTCACTTGCTGCTAAAGTTTTTGTTTGTTTTTTTGTGGAGCCAGCTAGTGAAATTTCTCCCTCTTTATTATTACTCAATATTACTAATTGTACGGCTGAATATGGTTTTCTGTGTGTGCTGTGTGACATACACAGTACTGTGCAAAAGTCTTAGGCAGGTGTGAAAAAATGCTGTAAAGTAAGAATGCTTTCAAAAATAGACATATTAATAGTTTATATTTATCAATTAACAAAATGATAGTGGGTGGACAAAAGAAAAATCTAAATCAAATCGGTATTTGATGTGACCACTCTTTGCTTTAAAAACCGCATCAATTCTAGGTACACTTGCACAAAGTCCAGGGATTTTGTAGTCATGTAGTCAGATGCATGATTAAACAATTACACCAAACATGTGCTAATGACCATCAATTTAATATGTAGGTTGAAAAGCAATCATTAACTGAAACAGAAACAGCTGTGTAGGAGGAATAAAACTGGGTGAGGAACAGCCGAACTCTAACAAGGTGTGGTTACTGAAGATTGTTTAATCCTTTGAACGCCAGAGAGGTACTAAATGCATTGCTTTGCAATGCATTGTGTACCTCTCCAGCGCTCAGTGTTGATGAAAAAAAAATGATACACCATGGCAAGACTGAGCACAGGAACAAGACACAGGGTAGTTGTACTGCATCAGAAAGTTATCTCCCAGGTAGAAATTTCAAGGCAGACAGGGGTTTAGACGTGCTGTCCAAGCTCTTTTGAAGAAGCAGAAAAAAACGTGCAACACTGAGGACTGTAGACGCAGTGATCAGTCAAGGAAAATTACAGCAGCAGATGAACTGCAATCGGAAGATGTTCAGCAGTGCCATCAGCTGAGAATTGGCAGAAAACAGTGGGATCCTGATATACCCATCTGTTGTCCAGAGAAGTCTGGTCAGAAGTGGTCTTCATGGATGACATGCATGCAAAAAGCCATACCCCTGATGTGGAAACAAGGCCAAGTGACTCAACGATGCACAAAAATACAGGAACTGGGTTGCAGAAAGTTGTCTGCAGGTGCCCTTAACGGAGTCAAAGTTTGAAATATTGGCTGTAGCAGAAGGCAGTTTGTTTGCAAAGGGCTGGAGAAAGGTACAAGAATGAGTGCATGCAATAGTGAAGCGTGGTGGAGGTTCCTTGCAAGTTTGTGGCTGATTTCTGCAAATGGAATTTGGGATTTGGTCAGAATTAATGGTCTACTCAGTCCCAAGAAGTACAGGCAGATACTTATCCATCATGCAGCACCCTCAGGGAGGCATCTGATTGGCCCTAAATTTATTCTGCAGCACGACGACCCCAAACATACAGCCAAAGTCATTAAGAACTATCTCAAGAGTAAAGAAGAACAAGGAGTGATTGTATGGAACCCACAGAGCCCTGATCTCAACATCATTGAGTTTGTCTGGGGTTACATGAAGAGAGCGAATCAACTGAGGCTGCCTGAATCCACAGAAGAACTGTGGTTAGTTCTCCAATATGTTTGGAACAAACTAACAGCTGAGTTCCTTAACAAACTGTGTGCAAGTGTACCTAGAAGAACTGATGTTGTTTTGAAGGCAAAGGGTGGTCACACCAAATATTGATTTAATTTAGATTTTTCTTCTGTTAACTATCGTTTTGTTAGTTGGTAAATAAACTATTAACAGGTCCATTTTTTAAAGCATTCTTGCTTTCCAGCATTTTTTCACACCTGCCTTAGACTTTTTAGCACAGTACTGTATATTACTTTAAAGGTATAGTATTGTCAAATATTACATAATCTGTATCTTGTATCTATTACAAAATAAAACGAAATGCCACCATTCCTATCTCTCAGACCTTTATTTTCCAAGCATACATACTTTCATTATTTCTATTGCAGGAAAAGGTAAACCTTGGTGTAGTACCTGCTTCCCCTGGGGCAGGTAAGCTTCCTGGACCAGCTTCAACATCTTTTCCTCAGGAAGATCGCTTGAACACCTCTATACCCAATTCACCCCTTGGTGCTGCTGACATTTCTGCAAGGTATGTGGGGTGCAAAGATTATCCTAGTGCTGTTACTAGTAGGAAAACACCAGCTCCAGGGTTCAGATAAAGGAGAAGTAACACCTAATAACCCTCATTTACCTTAATATGGTCAGCAAATCCTAATTGCCCTTACAAATGTTGCGCTTGTGCTTTTGCTCAAGCTATTACATCCTCCACTCCTCCTGGAGGTCATGGAGAGGTAGACACGCATTTCTGGCAGGATTACTGGCCCTCAAATTCCTTGCATTGTATTTAGTAATCTGCAGCTTACAAACCACTTCCTTCAGTTTACGGGATTCTGTTGGATGGACTTAGTGTCAGTAGTCCTGCTAGCATCTATGAACATGTTATTCAGGGTTGATTGAAGATTTATTTTCTCGAACAAATGCACAAGGGCAAAATTGATAGTGACCCTTAGAGGGTTATTAGGAGGTGTGTTTCTCCTTTAGAAGTTTAACACCAAAAAATAAAACTTTCTTCTTAGCAGCTTGCAATTGCATATGCAGAATTGTGAATCATTCCTGAACTCCATGGGAAGCTTGACTGGGTCCAGGCTATGTTGCTATGGAGAATTAGTTCAAACCATCCATTAGCCCCTCCCTTTTTATATAATTTTTTCCACATAAACACATCCCTCACTGAATGTATCTGGTTTCATAGGATTGCCTTGTTTATATCTAGAAGAGAGGCGGCAGTCCTGTTGCAGAAGACTCTCGGCCCCTGCCAGCCTCATCCATGGACAGCAGTAGGAGGAGATATGCTAATCTTCTCCTTACAGTCTCTCCAACACATACAGGGTGTGATTTTGACTGGAGTGACCTGGTCACTACTGTCAAAATCGCTGCAAGGACTTTCACATCCTTACATTCCTCTCCTTCTGCCTTGGTCTTCCTCCAACCTGCCTTGTTTGCCATGCCCCCAGTGGCACTCCATGCCCATCTGGCTCTCCCCTGCTTCCCTGTTCATGTATCCCATCAGACCCTCCCTGCCTCCCTGTATTGTGATCAGAAGCACAAGGAAAGGGGGGATTGCAAATCCCTCAAATGTGCAAGCACTCATACACATGCAACTCTCCACATTCACTTTGAACAGAAGTGTGGCCCTCGTGCAAAATTAACTGCCTACCCCTCGTCTAGACCCTCACGCCTGGTACTGAAGTACCTCATTTTTGTACTAGCTTGAGCTGCACCATCTTCTTTTTAATGTAGCTAGCTGTATTATAAAATTGTTAAATCCCAACTTCAAATGCCTGCACCATTGCCACATTATTTGAGATGAGACTACATCCTACACGGAGTAGCCTGTTTTTTCTTCCTGCTACTTGCACAGTTATTGGCATCCTACTTCTCACACGCTTTCACTACCATCAATTGCCACATGATGTCTGTGTAATTGATGTGTTGTCTGTCTTGGGTATCCTATCAAAATGTCTCCCTGAACTTGGTGACCAAGCCAGGGGCACATTAAATATGTCGCTGGGCTTAAAATGGCGACATAAGAATCTTACCTGCATGACAAAGGCGACGTGCATGAAAGAAAACTGGCAAAAAGTATACCAAGCTGAGAAGAATTAATGAATGAGATTTACATGCAGCAGATGCAGAGTAGCAAGTGTGACTGTGATGCCTCATTGGCATGATTGCAGGTGCTGTAATTTGGCACTCAAAGGGTTAACAGACGTAATGGAGTGAACTCTTACTCGCCCAATTTGAGTCCCACATCACAGCACCTACGATTGCACCGATGGGGTTCCACAGTTGCTAATGAACTAAACAGGAGATTTTTCTTTAAATGGCTTGTGTATCCCTGTTATACTGAGCGTTGGCACTTTGGGTCAGGCCCCAATGTTTGATCCCTCAATACCTTGTCTTGCAAAAAATACTGCTTTGCCACTATGGCTCTTAAGAGTCATGCACATAAACATCTGGATTTCATTTTGCAGGCAAATGTTGCAGCCTCGGGCAATCTGTGAGACGTGGGGAAATCCGCTTTTGGATGCAATCAAGTAGGAGTATCTGTGGTCCTCATGTCCAGTATCCTTGTAGCAAATGCATACGTCATTGAAGCAGTTTTAGAAGTTACAAAGCTTGCAGGAAAGGCCATAGCTTTCTATGTGGCCATTTGTTTTACTTCGTGGCTTAAAATTTGTTAGTTTGTCTGGTCTTCCAAGAAATTCTTAGTGTCTTTCCCCTTTGTGGGAAAACAGCTATCAGTCACGCCACTAGAGGCAAGAGTACATTGTTACTTCAGGTTACTCCTTAAAGTTAATTTGTCCCTCAAGAAAGATGTGTATCTTTTGTTACCTCTGCTGTACCAGTATACTCCTAGGGAGCTGCCCCTCTCTCTGTGACCCATGTGCGTTCCGCCCCAAACTGGCTTGGGCAGGCAAGAAGCCTGTGCAGAAAAACAAATCTGGCAAAACTCCCTCCACTAGACTTGCAGGGGTCTGGTCAGTCAGGTCATCTCTATGGAGCTTTGATAGCTTTCATAACAGATCTGTGGATTCTGTGTCATTTCAGAAAGTTGTTGTAAAGATTTCAAGTCCCTTCCCCCTGGTTTCTTCATGTACAGAGTTCTTCAATATACCAAGCAAAGCAGTCTGTTTTTTGATGAGGTTATTTCCCTGCTAGACATGCAGATTTTAGTGCCTGTTTGTTTCTTGGACGAGGTTTGCTGGATTCAAGTCCAGTCTTTTCATAGACCCCAAGCAGGACCCTGGATAACAACCTATTCTGGGCTTGAAACTCCAACTGTTTTGGCATTGCACCACATTTCAAGATGTCTTGATGAGTCTTTGTACTCAGTCTTTTCCCCCATACGTGTAGGAGAGTTTTTGGCTGTCCTAGACGGTCACCCATCTGCCCATTCCTGTACAGGCATAGTTGTATTAATGTTCAGATTTTGGCTCTTTCTGTTCTTTTCCAGGAGAATTTTTCCTGCTGTGCAAATATTCATTGAAATGATGGTTCATACCCACCTGTTTTCTTGATCACACTCCTTTGTGGAACTTGAACCTGGTTCTATAAGTTTTTCAGAAGGTTCCTTTTGAGACTGTCTTTGGTTTCTCGCGAAAGTTGTTACGAAGTATCACATCAACCAGAAAATTGTTCTTGGAGTGGAACCTTCTCCTTTTGGATGTGGTGCAGTGCCTTAAGTACTCTGTCCATCACATGCTTTTTTTTTTTTTTATGGAATTTGGATTACCTCTTTGTTATCCTTGGAGAGCCATGTCAGAATCTGGCTGTGTCTGAAGTTTAAGTGGCTTCTTGGATCAAGGCGACCAAGGCAGGGCATGTTTTATGGAAGAAATCCATTACCTTTTCAGGTTAGGGCAGGGATTTCCTTTTCCTCTTCAGTGTCTTGCCTTGTATTTCTTTTTGTACATGTACAACTGGGGAGAAGTGGTGCAATCTCCATTACAAAGAGCTCTTTTTGCAAATGCCCTGCCCTTGCTTCACCATGGTGCTGTGGACCAAGAGAAAAGGACGCACATGCTCTTGTACGCGAATACTGTAACCATGCAAAAAAGAAAACTCATGGTTTATATATGCTAGTTTTTCTTTTGCACGTACCATAAAACCTCAGGTATAATATGCATTTGTGTATAGTACATAGGTGTACATTATACCCAAGATTTAAGAGGAAAACAAGAGTGCCTTTGTATAATACGCACCCTTGTTTTCAACTGTCACAAAAAAAAAATTCCCATTGCCACCGCTTCCCTCCCTCCCCGCTTGCCCTTATCCTCCTCCTCTTGTAGCTGGTACAGTTGCACATTAGCTCTGTGGTATTGCCCTGCGAGGACCTTGCTGTCCTCGCATGACATGAGCCATTGGCTTCAAAGGAGAGGTCCTGACAGGGCTATGCTGGAAGCAGGTGGCAGATGCAGGCATGCTGCCTACTGGGACCCTTTCAAGCTGAGACATTCTAACACTGATATGGGGTAAGTGGGGAGGGAAACTGTTGCAATCGTAACTTTTTTAATACACTAGTTTTTGTTTCGTGTATAATACCCGCTCCCTCCCCACTTCACATAATATACTGTTTTTCCCATTGTACTTTTGGAGTGTTATGCATAGTACCATAAAATCTCAGGTATAATACTCACAATTTTACCCCACGTCACCTTATGTGTGTGTGTGTGTGTGTGTGTGTGTGTGTGTCTACACTTACTTTGTTCAGTTTAAGTTCCTATTGATGTCCCCATCTTTTCCACAGAAGAAAAATACAAACTACGTAAACCTTCCCTGCTGGCAGCATGCTTCCATTTGCCACCCGCTTCCTTCAATGGGCTTTCAGAACCTTCTGTCTCCAGCCAATGGTAATGCCCTATGAGGATCTCCAGGTCCTCATAGGGCAATACCATAGGCAGAAGGTCCTGAAAGCCTATTGAAGGAAGCAGGCAGCAAATGGAAGCATGCCGCCCGCAGGGAAGGTTTTACATAGTTTGTTTTTTGCCTTCTCTTCTATAAAAAATTGGGGACTTAGGTGGGGACTTAAACTGAACAAAGTAAGTGTATTTTGAAAGCAGATTGCGTTGGGGGAAGGAGGGAGGGAAGGTATCTGCAAGCCTTAATGTTTTTATTTTTTATTTATTTATTTATTTTTTAAGTAAGGGGGAAAATAAGGGTGCGTATTATACATAAACACTCTCTTGTTTTCCCCTAAAATCTTGGGTATAATATACACCTGCATATTATACACAGGTGCGTTTTATGCCTGAGATTTTACAGTATAGTAGTGAGTTTCATAACTCTCTACTTGTATGTTATTTTGGTTAGTTTATTTTCAATCCTGTTCACTATTGGTTCTATAGAATCATAGAGATTTTTAACTATATCCTTTATATACAGCAGTGGTGTCTGGCATTCTGTGTATTGGCGCCAGATTTCCAATAATTTTGGAATCTCTTGTTTTATTGAAATAAATATAGATATATCTGTGAGCTAACTGTTGGCTAAGACACCAGCTGTGAAATCTGCTCAAACGTTCTGTTGTGGAACACAAGAATCATGAGGATAAAGCATCTGCCACCTGAAAGCAGGGAACTTGCATAAATGAGCTCTTTGGATGTGGACGCTTCATCTGTACTCCACTTTACCCCTACCAGACCTATTCACTGATAAGTGAGTTCATTGGAGATTGTTAGGACAAAGACTTTCTTAGATTACTTTATTTTTACACCTTATATGAGGCTACTCAATCTCCTATTTGGTGGTTTTCTGTTTACTATTCCTTCTACTGCACATGGACCAGGAGGCAGACTTTTATAAGACCTGGGGTCTGCTTGAAAATGGATATCTCAACTTTATTCAGCTGTTCTGTCCCCTTTCATTGCACTTCATAGAAGCCTGACGAGGATGCCAGTAATTTAGGTGTGCAGGTCCTGTGATTATTCTCCTCTTTGTTTAGCAGTCACATTCTGAGGGCTGGAGTGTAAGGAAGACCATGTGACATCTTTTCAGGGTCTTGTTTGGGAGGTTTTTGGACACCCTTTCACTGTCGTCCAGTACAGGTTACTGGTACACTGGGAGGCGATCCGCCCCTTTAAGTAGGCAGGAACATTCATCTAAATGTATGCAGGGGGCGGAGCCTCCCCTCCCTCTCAGTCAGAACAAGCCAGAATGATTTGTTCCTCGGTGTGTTCACACCAGGCAGAGAACAGCTCTCTTCAAGTTTTAGTTTCTTTGTTATTTTTACAAATATGGAATACCACCATTAGGCGGGTTACCAAGGCTGTCAAATGCCCTATTTAAAGTGGATAGCACAGCTTCCAGGGTACTTCTGGTGGATCTTTTGCCCTAAAGAGGGAATAACTTTATTTCAAGTAACTTCCCTGGGGGGAATTATCCTCTGTGGTGATTCCTTTCTGATCTTGGTAACCTGAAGACAGAAGTCCTGCAGGAAAGGTGAGCCACCCTTTGAGTGCCGAAGGTCCACTCGTCCCCCAGTGTCCCTTCATTGGGATTGTGTTTGGGAGTTCTCATTGTGCACTCCAGCGCTCATTGGGTGTTTTTATATACTTTGCTAATGCTATGTATTTGTGTATGTCTGAGTTTTGGAGCAGTTTATGTGGGATTTAACCCTCTGCTGGGTTTGGCTATTTTATGGGCATTTGCATAGTGTACCTTGGTTGGGTAATGTTTACTGTTATAGCATATCTGTTTGCTATGTGTTATGGAACTTTTACTTTAAAGGTAAAATTTATTGGAAATAATGTTCCCCGCCTTTAAGCGCACTTTTCCCGCATAGACGCCATTGCTCCTTTACTCTCTATGGACTTACGCTCTGTGGGACGTATCTCTGGAACCGCTTCACCTAGCGAATTCAGAGAGGGCTCATTTTAATTGTCTTCCCTTGCTCTATCATCCGGTTGTATGTCTGAGTGTGTTGGGGGACTGGGGGGACTTCGGTCACTGTTTTGGGGTACTCTGTGAGGAAAACTACGTTTCCCATGAGCGCTTGGTTCGCGCTCTTTCTGATTGGCTCCCGTCGCGGCAGCCATTTTGTGAGGAGTTCTCATCGAGTATACTACGCAGGGACCGGACCTTCTCTCTCTCTCCCCTCTGCTGATTAACCCTTCGCTTGCCAGATAAGTTTAGTTTTAAACGTTTCTGGGGTGAATATTTAATCTTTCACACTTTAATCGGGTGATTCCTATTAGTGGGGTATATCTGACGCTGTGAGCATGTCTACTCCACTTGAGCCTGGGACTAGACCTAAGACGAAGGAGGCTGGGGTATCTGTTTCTCCCATTGCGTTTTGCTCCTCCTGTCACGCAGGGCTACCTAGAGAATTTTTTGGTCATCTGTGCCCAACTTGTGTGGAAGGTCATGGCAGCAACCCAGGGCCTTCCAGTCACACTATTGAGCCAACATGGGTGAAAGAGTTCAAGGCTGCAACTAGGGATCTCAGATACACTCTTCAGCTCTTTCCCTCTCAGGTTGAGGGGGCTCTTCAAGTATGGCAGACCCCCTCCACTGTCAGGACCTCCCTGCCCAAGCCACAGGGAGCTCTTGATGTCTCTGATTCTTCTGAGGAAGAATTGTTGTAGGATTCTGATGTTGAGGATGGTACTGTTGTTGAGTCTACCAGATCCATTGGGGACCCTTATGAATGTGACCCTGAACTCTCTGCGGAGGGTTTGATCAGGGCTGTTTTGACCACCCTCAATCTTCCCTTGCGTCAGGAATCTACTCTTGACCCAACGGACGTGTTTCAGAAACCTTCTAAGGCTGTTACATGTTTTCCTACTAATCCTACTCTTGAACGCTTAGTCTCTGATGCATGGAAAAATCCTGATAAGTCCTCTTCAGTCTCAAAAAAGTTTGCCAAACTTTATCCTTTTCCTGAGACTGAACTGGCTAAATGGGTTCATCCTCCTAAGGTGGATGCTCCAGTTTCTAGATTGTCTAAATCTACTGCTTTTGCTGTATCTGATGCTTCTGCTTTACAGGATTGGACGGACAAAAAGTTGGAAACTTGTCTTAAGTCTATTTTTGCCTCTATTGGTACTGCCATGCGTCCAGCCTTTGCTGTGACGTGGGTTAACCGGGCCATTGCGGTCTGGACTGAACAGCTTACTGTGGCGGTTCGCCAGGATGTGCCAGTGTCAGAGCAGTTACAACTTCTTGCTAACATTTCTGAAGCTCAGAATTACGTTTCTGACGCTGCTTTTGACGCAGTTCGCATGATGGTGAGGGCCTCCACTTCTTCGGTGGTGGCTAGACGCGCCCTTTGGCTGAAAATTTGGTCTGCTGACACCGCTTCCAAGAAAGTTTTACTTTCTTTGCCCTTTCAAGGGACTTCCCTATTTGGATCTGAATTAAAGGAGTTGATTAGCGAGGCTACTGGAGGTAAAAGTACTCTTCTACCCTCAGTCTTTAAAAAGAAGTTTCCAGCCAAGCGTAATCGTTCCTTCCAAACTGAGGCACGCCCCACGTCCCAGGCGGTTCCGCCTGCTTCTCGCTCCTCCTCCAAGCCCAAACAGTCCTGGAAGCCCAAAGTTGCCCCTAAGGCCAAGACCTCCAAGACTGCTTTGGCATGACTCGCCGAACCTGGGTCCGCATCCGGCTGTAGGTGGGCGCCTTCACATCTTTCGCCGGACTTGGGAGGAGTCAGTGGTGGACCCTTGGGTTCTTCAGGTGGTGTCAGAGGGATACAGGATCCCTTTCTCCTCTCTCCCTCCTTTTCGGTTCCATTTTACTCGTCCTTCTCAGGAACCTACAAAGAGGCGTCTGTTTGACGCTATTCAGGATCTTTTGGACAAATAATTCCTGGAACCAGTTTCTACAGAGGACACAGGTTCAGGATTCTATTCCAACCTGTTCGTGGTGACGAAAAAGGACGGTGGCGCTCGTCCTATTTTGGACCTCAAAGATCTCAATTCCTTTGTTGTGAGTACCCACTATCGTCAGGAATCCCTGCGCTTTGTGATAGCTGCTATGTCTCCGGGGGAGTTCCTTGCCTCCCTGGATCTTCAGGATGCTTATCTGCACATCCCTATCCATCTGGAGAGCAGGCGGTATCTCAGGTTTGCCTGCCACAAAGGTCACTTTCAATTTTCGGCTCTTCCCTTTGGACTGACTACAGCCCCGCGGGTTTTTCAGAGAGTCCTGGGTGCTTTGATAGCGGTGATCCATTAAGATGGCATCAAGGTGACTCCCTACATGGACGATTTACTCTTGAAAGCTTCATCTGCAGAAATCCTTCACCAGCAGGTTCAGGCTTGCATTCAGACACTCACTCGACACGGGTGGATTGTGAATCTGGACAAGTCAGACTTGGTCCCATCTCAGCAGATACTCTTCCTGGGTCTCCTGTTCGACACTCAGAAGTGCATGGTGTTTCTCCCAGAAGAGGTGGCTCATCAGATTGCTCTCAGAGTAACAAAGATTTTGGCTCTCGAGCGGAAAGTTCCAAAGTTAACATCTCTGGTGGGGAAGTTCATTTCCACCATAGAGGCGGTGCCATTTGCCATGGCACACACCAGGGAACTTCAGAGGTTTGTGATCCAGACGTGCAGGAATCATCCAGACCATCTGCACCGGTCAGTCTCTCTGCCTCCTCATGTCGAGTTGAGCTTGGAGTGGTGGTTGGACCTGTCTCATTTCCTGAAAGGGAGATCCTTCCAGACTCCATATTGGACCACAGTCACGACGGATGCCAGCCTCCTGGGATGGGGGGCAGTGTTGGGTCGTTTCAGTGCTCAGGGGAAATGGGGATTGGAGGAATCTCTCCTCTCTATCAATGTTCTGGAGAGCTACGTGCCATCTTCCTTGCCCTGAGACATTGGGAGTCTCAACTGGAGGGTTGTCTAGTCAGAGTGGAGCCCGACAACGCCACCGCAGTGGCCTACATCAACAGACAAGGCGGAACAAGAAGTCTCGCTGCTTGGTTAGAGGTCAAGGCCATTTTATCTTGAGCAGAGGCACATGTTCCCGTCATTTCAGCGGTACACATTCCAGGCGTAGACAACTTCATGGCAGACTTCCTCAGTCGTCACACAGTCGACATTGGAGAGTGGGCTCTTCATCCAGAGGTGTTTCACCTTCTAACCCAGTTGTGGGGGGTTCCTGTAGTGGATCTGATGGCAACCAGGCACAACAGGAAGGTGTCAGTGTTCTGCTCCCGGTGGAGGGATACACTGGCCCTGGCAGTGGATGCCTTGTCCATACCTTGGGACTTCCCCCTAGCCTACATCTTTCCTCCTCTTCCTCTGCTGATCAGAGTCATCCAGAAGCTGAAGGTGGAGCGTTGTCCGGTCATCCTAATCGCTCCGAACTGGCCTCGTCAGTCCTGGTATCCGGATCTGATGGAAATGTCTGTAGCGGAACCCTTTCCGCTTCCTGCTCGTCCAGATCTCCTGTTACAAGGGTACCTGTGGAAGGAGGATGTTCATCGTCTTCATTTGATGGCCTGGAGGTTGAATCCTCAATTCTGAAGAAAAAGGGTTTTTCCTCTTCTGTGGTGTCTACGATGCTTAAAGCTCACAAGCCTGTGTCTTCCAAGATTTATCATCGAGTCTGGTCAACCTTTGTTGCATGGTGTGCTGATAGGGATCTATCACTTGATTTCCATCTTCCTGCTGTCCTGGCCTTTCTACAGGACAGGGTAGAGAAAGGGCTCAGCCTAAGTTCTCTCAAGGTTCAGACGTCTGCTCTGTCTGTCTTTTTTTTTCAGGAGCGCATTGCCATCCTCCCTGATGTCAAAGTTTTCTTCCAGGGTGTGGCTCATGTTCGGCCTGCTTTCAGGAGTCCAGCTCCTCAGTGGGACCTCAATCTGGTTTTGGAGGTCCTCCAACATCCCCCATTTGAGTCCTTACCTACTATTCCTTTACGCCTTTTGACCTGGAAGATGGCCTTCCTTTTGGCCATTGTATCAGTTCGCCGGGTGGCTGAGTTTCAAGCCTTGTCTTGTAAACCTCCTTATCTGGTGTTCCACAAGGATAAGGCTGTGCTTCGCACTTCCAAGGAATTTTTACCTAAGGTTGTCTCCGAATTTCACATCAATCAGGAGATTGCGGTGCCCTCTTTCTGCCCTAACCCTTCCTCTGACAAGGAGAGGGATCTTCATTTGTTGGATGTAGTGTGTTGTCTCAAATTTTATGTTCATCGCACTGAGTCTATCAGGAAGTCTGACGCCCTATTTGTCATTCCTGAGGGGCCTAGGGCAGGGAGACCGGCATCTAAGGTGACCATTGCATCTTGGATCAAATCTACTATTCGTAAGGCTTACGAATTGCGGAATAAACATGTGCCCTTTCGGGTCACTGCTCATTCCACCAGATCAATTGGGGCCTCTTGGGCCTATAAAAATCAAGCGTCTGCTGATCAGCTGTGCCGGGCGGCCACTTAGTCCTCTGTGCACACTTTCTCAAAGCACTACCGTGTGGATGTGCTGGCTTCGGCTGATGCCAGCTTTGGGAGGAAGGTCCTGGAGGCAGTTTTGCCCATCTAGGATCTTCTGCTTCTGAGATTCTCAGTGCTTCCTTACTGTTGAGCCCTGTTGGCTCTGTTCAGTCTGCTGTGTTTTATTCTTGGGGTTTGTTCTTACCCCTAGTTGGTGTCCGTTGACACTTCTGCTAGTTGGGATCTGTGACTGGTTGGTTCATAGAGGTTCTGTGACTCTAGGGGCCTTGCGCCTGGTCCTTGCCGCCTTCCCGCCTCTGGGAAAACTCAGTGTTTGGACATCCCAGTGTACCAGTAACCTGTATTGGACGACAGTGAAAATAGGATTTTAGTCTTATCTGTTAAATCCTTTTCACTTAGTCCATACAGGTTACTGGTCTCCCACCCTGTCAAGGGACCTTGCTTTGCTCTCCTGTGGCTCGCTGTGGGAGTCCTTGGGGCATGCTCATAGGGGTCGTCTTCTCTCCTATCTCTGGTCAGTGTTAGTGTCTCAAATCATTCTGGCTTGTTCTGACTGAGGTGCAGCCTAAGAGGGAGGGGAGGCTCCGCCCCCTGCATACATTTAGATGAATGTTTCTGCCTACTTAAAGGGGCGGATCGCCTCCCAGTGTACCAGTAACCTGTATGGACTAAGTGAAAAGGATTTTACAGGTAAGACTGAAATCCTGTTTTGTGAGGCCTCAGATTAGAAAGCATATTCTTCATTCATCTTTAATGGCTGCAGGAAGGATCCTGTGCCCCCCCCCCCCCCCCCCACACACACACACACACACCACTACCACCACCATTGTCACTACCTTGACTAAGTGTTTTTTGTTTAGTGGAAGTCGCCTGATAAGATGATATATATTCTCAAGCAGTTTTCTCTCATGTCCCTTCTGCTGCTGCATTACAGCAGTGGGATACCCCTCTTGCTGCTGATCCCCATACATGCCAGTTGCACAAGCAGCTACAAGGATCAAGTGGATAAACTCCTTTTGACTTGTGGAGGTCAGGTCCACCTCAGGCAATCAGAGGACATTTCTTCCACAGTATGTTGACTCTGTCCTTGGCACACCAATGGGTGCTAACAGTGATTTTGGAAGGTTATTGTGGATTTGCAGGTCCTGATATCTGGTTCCCCCAAGGAAGAGAATGTCAAGGGATTCAATTGCAACCCATTCACGCTTCCCACAGTGAACAGTAGGTCTCATCCTAACACACACCAAAAGCATGAAAGCATGTCCATCTTTGTCCATGCATCTCAGTCAAAGGCTGAGTCATTGTTAGAGATCTATCTATCTATCTATCTATCTATCTATCTATCTATCTATCTATCTGTATATGTAAAAAATAATCATCTCTGGGGGTTCCCTAGTCATAAAAACTCTTGTCTGAAGATCATCCTTGTTTCTCTGTCATCCAGTACAGGTTACTGGTAACTTTGTGTAGGCGATCCACCCCTTTAAGTAGGCAGGAACAATTCTAGAAGTGAATGCTTATTTTTCTGTTAGATATGGAATCCCACCATTAGACGGATTACCATAACTGACAATGCCCTTCGTTGTGGCTAGCTCAGTATTCAGGTGCTTTTGTGGACCTTAAGCCCTGGGGGAAAATCTTGGGTTCAAGTTCTTTCCACAGGAGTTGCCCACTGAGGCTTCTTCTTAATACATGGTAATCTGAAGAAAGAAGATCTGCAGGAAAGGTGAGCAACCCTTTTTTGTGCTGCAGGTCCACATGTCCCACAATGCTGGCTCCGCACAGGGGTTTTCCTTTGGAGTTCCTGTTGCACACTCTGCACTCATTGGGTTTATCTGTATGTCTGTTGGGTGTTCTGGGGCAAGTTTCTGTGGTAACTTAACCCTTTGGCTGCTGGTTTAGCATCTTTTGGGGGGTTGTTGGCACTTTCCCTACTGGGTTCAGTGTTGGGTCTAGTGACATTTTTTTGGTAATGTTTGTTGTACATTTACTTCTTAATCACTACTTTGCAAAATTTGTGTTCCGCGCGATTTTACCGCATAGACACTGTTTCTCCATTCACTTCTAGGGGACTGCACAGTTTGGGACATATCTCTGCAACCACTCATTGTAGCGACTTCAGAGATGGCTCATTATTTGTCTGCCCTTGCTCTATTATCCGGTTAACGTTTGGTGTGTGTTGATGGGCTCGAGGGGGCTTCAGGTACTGTTTGAGTACTTTTTCTGGGAAAACTACATTTGCCATTAGCGCTTGAATTGCACGCTCGTTCCTGATTGGCTCCCATCACTGCAGCCATTTTGTGCTTTCCCTGAACGAGTATCCTACGCAGGCCTTGGACTCTCCTTCTCTCCTCTGCAGATTAACCTTTCGCCTGCCAGATAAGTAAATATTGGCTTTTTCTAGGGTGAACTTTTAATAATACACATTGCATTTGGGTGATACCTTATACTTGAACGATTTGACACTGTGACAATGTCTAATTCATTAACATGTTCTGATGTCCCTGAGTCTCCCCCAGTAACCTCCAGCCATACATTAGAGCCAGTTTGGGTGCAGGAGTTCAAGGCTGCTCCTAGAGACCTCTGGTCTACATTGCAACTGTTTCCATCCAGTTACAGGGGGTCTTCCACTCCTGGCAGACCCCTACTTCTGTCAGATCTTCCCTGCTGAAACCGCAGGGAGTTCCTGAGGTATCAGATTCCTTTGAAGAGGAACTGTTGGTGGATTAGTTGAGAAATTTTCTGCTGTAGGCTCCCCTCAGTTTTATGGGCACCCCTTTGAGGATGGTCCTCATCTGAGGGCCTGATCAGGGCTATTTTAAACACCCTAAACACTCCCTTGGTTCAAGAGGTATCTTTGGATACCTCTGATGTATTTCAGGAGCCTAAGAGGCCCCATACTTGTTTTCCACCTAACCTCTCATTCTTGATCGCTTAGTGTCTGAGTGGAAGTCTCCGGACAGAAAACTTTCTGTTTCCAAGAAATTTGCCAGGCTTTACCCCTTTTCTGATGTGGTGCTTGCTCAGTAGAGTAATCCCCCCCCCAAGGTGGATGCATCTGTCTCTAGGCTTTCTAAGTCCACTGCATTGCCAGTTGTTGATGCGTCTGCTCTGAAAGACTGGACTGTCAAGAAACTTGAGGCCTCCCTTAAGTCCATTTTTGCCACTGCTGGTACTTCCCTGCGTCCAGCGTTTGCTGCGGCCTCGATGCATAGGGCCATTGCGGTCTGGACTGAACAGCTTACTCTTGCTGTCCGTCAGGGTGCTCCTACTTCTGATATGTTGCGGCTACTTGCCAACATTTCTGAGGCCCAGCACAATGTCTCTGCTGCCTTCTTTGATGCCATCTGTTTGGTGGCAAGGGTTTCTACCATGTCTGTGGTTGCCAGAGGAACTCTTTGGCTCAAGATCTGGTCTGCTGACACTGCTTCCAAGACAGCTTTAGTTACCCTTTCAGGGTACTTCTCTGTTTGGGCCAGAATTTAAGGATCTGATTAGTGAGGCGACAAGGGGCAAGAGTACCCTTCTGCCTATGGTCTCTATGAAGAAGATGCCTATCCAGCGTAATCGGCTTTTTCGTTCCTTCCAGACTGATACACGTTTGGCGAACCAGACGGTTACCTCAGTTCTGTGTTCCTCCTCCAAGCCTAAACAACAATGAAAGCCCAACGCCTCTTCCAAGGCTCCTTCGGCATGACTCGCCGAACCCAGGTCTCCACTTGGCTGTTGGTGGCCATCTGTGTCACTACCACAGCCTCTGGGAGAACTCAGTGGAGTATACGTGGGTTTTGCAGGTGGTGGCAGAAGGGTACAGGATCCCTTTCGCCTCTTTTCCTCCCTTTCGGTTTTTCCCTTCTCACACGCCCCAGGGCATATAGAAATGCTGTCTGTTCTACAGCGTTATCCAGGCCCTGCTGGACAAGGAAGTTCTGGAACCTGTTCCCGTTCAAGACAGGGGTATGGGTTTTCACTCAAACATCTTTGTGGTCTCCAAGAAGGACGGTGGCTCTTGTCTGTTTTTGGACCTGAAAGATCTAAATTCCTTTGTGATCAAGACTCATCACCAGGTGTCCCTACGGATGGAAATTGCTACTGTATCCCCAGGGGAGTTCCTTGCTTCTCTGGATCTTCAGGACACATATGTACACATCGCCATTCATCCAGAGAGCTTGGCAGTATCTCCGATTTGCCTGCGACCAAGGGCATTTTTAGTTTTCAGCTCTTCCCTTTGGTCTGACCACAGCTCCTCAAGTCTACAAAAGTGTCCTGGGAGCCTTAGTGTCCGTCCTTCATCAGGACGGCATAAGTCACTCCATACATGGACAACCTGCTTCTGAAAGCCCCTTCTTCTGAACTTTTTCATCAGCAGGTTCAGGACTGCATTCATGCACTCACCCATTTGGGTGGATCCTCAACATGGACAAGTCGGATCTTGTCCCATCCCAGCGTCTGGTCTTCCTGGGCCTTCTCTTCGACAGTCAGCAGAGAATGGCGTTTCTCACGGATGAGGTGGCTCACCAGATTGCCCACAGGGTTTACGCTGTTCTGGCTCACTATCCAGTTCCAGCCAAGTTGTCCTCTAGTTGGGAAGTTCATTTCCAGCATTGAAGCAGTCCAGTTTGTCATGGCTCACACCAGGGTAACTCCAGCGGTTTGTGATCCAGGCGTGCAGGGGTCAGCCGGACCTCCTAAAGATGTCAGTGTCCCTTCCGCTTCACGTGGAACAGTCTGTCGTGGCTCAGCCTCTCCAATCTGCTGAAGGGCAAGCCATTCATGGTGTCCATCTGGACCACAGTGATGACTGATTCCAGCCTGTTTGGCTGGGGAGCGCTTCTGGGTCGACTAAGTTCCCAGAGTCAGTGGTCTTTGGAGGAATATCTCCTTCCCATCAATGTGTTGGAGCTTCGGGCGATATTTCATGCCCTTCGCCACTGGACACGCCAGCTGGAGGACTGTCCGGTCCGGGTCCAGTCCGACAACACCACTACAGTGGCTTACATCAACAAGCAGGGCGGAACAAGAAGTCTAGCAGCTTGGTTAGAGGTCAAGGCTATTTTGTCCTGGGCAGAAGAACATGTTCCTGCCATGTCTGCAGTGCACATTGCCAGCGTAGACAAAGTCATGGCAGACTTCCTCAGTCGACAATTGGTGGACAGCGGAGAGTGGGAACTGCACCCAGAGGTGTGCCACCTCATTTTTCAGAAGTGGAGTCTTCCTTGCATCGACCTGATGGCGACAAGACACAACCGGAAGGTTCTGATGTTTTGCTCTAGCTGGAGGGATCCTCTAGCTTCTAGCAGTGGATCCCATTCCCATATCTTGGTTATTTCCGGTGGTTTACATCTTTCCTTCCATTCCCATGTTGCACAGGGTGTTAAGGAAACTGAGACTGGAGCGCTGTCCAGTCATTCTGATTGCTCCATACTGTCCTCGACAGGCTTGGTTTCCGGAGCTTCTGGATCTATCCATGGCGGAGCCATTTCGGCTCCCTTGCCGCCCGGATCTTCTTTTACAGGGTTACCTGTGGAAGGAGGGAGGATGTTCATCCTCTAGCTTTGACGACTTGGAAATTGAATCCTCAGTACTTAGGAAGAAAGGGTCTTTTTTTTTTTTTTTTTGTGTTGTGTTGGCTACTATGCTTAGTGCCAGCAAACCTGTCTCATTTAAGGCCTACCATTGGGTCAGGTTGACCTTTCTCTCTTGGTGTGCTGATAGGGACCTTTCTCAGAATTTTGATCTACCTACGGTTCTGGCCGCTTTGCAGGATGGTGTGGATAAGGGCCTCAGTTTGCGTTCCCTTAAGGTTCAGACTTCTGCTCTCTGTTTTCTTTCAGAGGCGCATTGCTGCTGTTCCTGATGTCAAGGTTTTCTTCCAGGGTGTTGCTCATACTCGTCTGGTTTTCAAGACTCCTGCTCCTCAGTGGGATCTTAACTTGGTTTTGGGCTTCCTTCAGCTCCCTTCATTTGAGTCCTTGGCTGCTATTCCTCTACGCCTGCTGACGTGGAAAATGGCCTTTCACTGTCGTCCAATACAGGTCACTGGTACAATGGGAGGCGTAAGTCCCCTTTAAGTAGGCAGGAACATTCTCTAAATGTATGCAGGGGGGTGGAGCCTCCCTTCCCTCTTAAGGTGACTCATCCAGTCCCGCCCCCAGAATTGTTTGTCCCTGTGTAAGACACACAGGTGGAGAACATCTCTCAATCAAGTTTAGTTTCTTTTTTATTTTCTGTCAAATATGGAATACCACCATTAGGCGGGTTACCAGGACTGACAATGCCCTCTGCAAAGTGGCTAGTTTCAGTAGCCAGAGCATTTTGGTGGACCTTAAGCTCTGAAGAGGGAATCATCTTGATTTCAAGTAACTTCCCTGGGGACTCCTCTCTGAGGTACTCCTCTTTCACTGGTGACCTGAAGACAGAAGATCTGCAGGAAAAGGTGAGCCACCCTTTGAGTGCTGAAGGTCCACTTGTCCCACAGTGTCCCTTAACTGGGCTTGTATTTGGGAGTTCTCATTGCGCACTCCAGCACTCATTGGGTATTTTGTGTGTGTGTATGTATATGTATGTGTATATATATATATATATATATATATATATATATATATATATATATATATATATATATATATATATATATATACACACATATATTTTATATATATATACACACATATATTTTATATATATATATATATATATATATATATATATACACACATATACATATATTTTATATATATATATATATATATAATGTGTGTGTATATGTATGTATTGTATACATAAGTGTATGTCTGTGGTTTTGGAGCAGTTTATATGGCATATTAACCCTTTCTCTGCTGGTTTGACTAGTTTTATAAGGGGTTTTGGGACACTTCCTTTACAGGGTAGTGTTTTATTCTGATGTACATGTGTTTACTATGTATTTTAACAGTTTTCCCTTTGGGGGTTACTTTTATTAAAAATTATGTACTGCGCCTTTATGGCGCGCTTTACCGCACAGACGCCATTGCTCCTTTACTTTCAATGGGCTTACACTGTTTGGGATGTATCTCTGGAACCGCTTCACTCAGCAACTTCAGAGAGGGCTCATGTTTCTTGTCTACCCTTGCTCTATCATCCAGTTTATAGTTCAAGTGTGTTGGGGGGCTTCGGGCACTGTTTTGGGGTACTTTTTGGGAAAAACTACATTTCCCATGAACGCTCGCTTCGCGCCTAATTTCTGATTTGCTCCCGTCCAGCCATCTTGGGCACTTTTCTCAATCAGTATCCTATACAGCGCTTGGACAATCCTTTGCTCCTCTGCAGATTGACCCTTCGCCTGCCAGAACAGTCTATATTTAGCGTTTCTGGGGTGAAGTATCAATCTTACACACTACAATTGGGTGATTCATTGTACAGTTGGTTATTTTGACAATGTATGAATGTCTATACCGCTGGAGCTAGGGACTAGACCTATGACTAAGGAAGCTGGGGTTCAGTATACCTCATTGCGCACTGCTCTTCCTGTCACACAGGGCTACTTAGAGTGTTCTCTGGTCATTTCTGCCCAGCAGGCTGGAGATCCTGGCAGCAACCCAGGGCCTTCCAGCCATGCTATTGAGCCAGCTTGGGTGCAAGAGTTTAAGGCTGCAACTGAGTCTTCTTTACAGCTCTTTGCATCCCAGATTCAGGGGGCATTTCAGTTGAGACAGACCCCCTCGATTATCAGATCCTCCCTGCCTCAACCTCAGGGAGCACCTGATTAGATTCTTCTGAGGAAGAATTGTTGCTAGTTTGGAATGTTGAGGATTGGTTCTCCTTTGGAATCTTTCAGGTCTCTTAAGGGACCCATTTGTAGCCGATCCTGAACCCTCTACTGAGGGCCTGATCAGGGCTGTATTACCCACTCTCAACATTCCATCGGTTCAGGAGGTTCACTCTGTTCCCTTTGATGTTTTTCAGGTGCCTGTGAAGCCCCTTGAACATGGACCAGACAAGTCCTCTTCAGTGTCTAGAATATTTGCTAAACCTTTTCCCTTTTCTCAAACAGAAATGGCTACATGGGTTCATTCCCTTAACGTGGACGCACCCATATCTAGACTGTCTCAACTTACTGTCTACATGTTTCTGACGCTGCAAGATTGGACTGACAGGTAACTGAGGTTCCCCTCAGACTCGTTTTCGCTTCTTTTGGTCCGCTATGATTCCAGCCTTTGCTGTAGCATGGGTTGACCGGGCTGTTGCAGTCTGGACTGTGCAACCCACTGGAGGTCTGTCAGAATGCGCTTTCTTCGGAGTCATTGTGTTTCCTTGCTATTGTCTCTTTAGATCAACGCTATTTTTCTGCTCCTGCCCTTGATGCCGGGCAAGGGCCCTCACTACTTCTGTGGTGGCTTGGCGTGCGCTTTGACTTGAAATTGATCTGCTCTCATTGCCTCCAGGAAAGTTTTCCTTTCTTTGCCTTTTGAGGGTACTTCCTTGTTTGGTTCCGAACTAAGGAACTGATTAAAGGGCTTTAGGGGTTAGTGCCTCTCTACCCTTGGTTTCTAACCAAATAAATAAATATAAGGGTTGCCGTTTACGCGTAACCGGTCTTTTCGTTCCTTTTCTCTCAGTCACGTTCAACGAACCAGGCGGTTCTATCTGTTCCGCGTTCCTCCCAGAACATGAGGCAATTGCAGCCCTAGGCTGTTTACAAGCCCAGGATTTCGTGACTGCTTCGGAATGTCCTTCGGCACCATGGGATCATTCAGTGTCGGACTTGTGAGCTTTTCTGGTGGTGTCTGAGGGATACTAGATCCCTTTTTCCTTCCCACCTTTTCGCCTTTAACTTCTCATTCTCCTCAGGTAAACGAGAGTAGCCGTCTATTTGAAGACGCTTTTCCGGTTCTCTGGACAAGGATGTCCTGGAATAGGTCCCCCCTGCGGTCAGGGGTTCAGGATTCCATTCTGGCCTCTTTGTGGTGACCAACAACAATTACTAAATAAACAGAAGGGTTGTCGAATGTCACCTCATTTTGGATCTGAAAGATCTTAATTCATTTGTAGTGCAGTCTCCTTATTGTCAGGAGTACCTCCTCTCAGTATTCACTGCGGGGAAGTTTCTAGCTCCTCTGGACATTAGGATGCGTTTTGCACTTCCCAGTCCTTCTAGAGAGCAGGCAGTATTTGGGTTTGCCTGCGCCTGAGGTCATTTTCAGTTCGGCCTTCCATTGGTCTGTCATCAGCCCCAGGTTTCCAACGGGGCTTGGGGTCTTGATATCCGTCCTCTGTCAGGACGGCATCATACTTCTTCTTTACGGACCACTTGCCTTACGCAAGCATCAGCTGTGGGCCGCCTTCTTCTATCAGCAGGTCCAGGCCTGTATTCTGTTCCTTCTTTTCATGGTTGGATTGTGAAATAGGGTTAGTCAGACCCTGTTCCGTTTCACCTCCTGGGTCTTCTGTTCGATCTTGGAGGTCTATGGTTTTTCTACCGGACTAGGTAACCATCAACTTACTCGAATGATCCCTATGATTCCTATCCCGCGATCGGATACTGGCCTTGAGGTTATTTCTCTGGTGGGGTGGTTCATCTCCACGATTGCGGCGGTTCCATTTGCCATGGTACACGCCAGGGAACCTCGAGGTTTGTGACATGGAGGTTCAACCAGATCTTCTGAAGCTAATGCTCTCTCTCCCTTCTCAGGTTGAGTTGAGCTTGGAGTAGGTGGTTGAGCCTTTTCCATTTCCTACTGGGTAGATCTTTCTACTTCCCTCTGGACCGAGGTCTTATTGGATGCCAGTCTCCTGGACTGGGGAACTGTTCTGGGTCGTTTTAGCACCCAGGGAAAGTGGTTCATGAAGGAGTTCCTTCTTCCCTTCTTCGTGTGCTTCATCTGGTGGGCGAGTCCAACAATGCCACGGCAGTGGCTTATTTCATCAGTCAGGGAGGGACACGAAGCCTCGCCACTTGGTCGAAGGTCTAGGCCATTCTGTCCTAGGCAGAGGTTCTTGTTCCTGTCATTCTGCAGTGCTCATTCCAGGAGTGGACACCGTCTTGACAGACTTCTTCAGTCGTCACGCAGTCGACATTGGAGCCTGCATTAGGATGTGTTTCGTCTCCTAATTTGAGATGGGGAATTCCCCAGTGGATCTGCTGGCTATGGGATGCAACAGGAAGGTTACGCCGTTTTGCTCTATTGAGAGACTCCTTAATTCTGTTGCTGATGCAGTGTCCTTCCTTGGACGTCCTTTCTGGCCATCTTTCTTCTCTCCCCATGTTAATATGAGTGTTACGGACATTGTAATTGTATGTTGTCTGATGTTTTCGATTGTTCTGGATTGACATTGTCAACCATGGTATCTGGGGGGTTTGACCCTATCTGTGGTGGAGTCATTTTGGCTCTCCTCTCGTCCAGCTCTTCTGCTTCTACAGGGTTCTCTGTGGATGACTCTGTTCTTCGGCTCACATTGTTGGCCTATATGTTGAATCCTCGATTTTGGGTTGACAGGGGTTTTCTCCTGCTGTGGCGGCTACTATACTGCGCGCTTATCATCCCGTTTCTTCCAAGATCTATCACTGAGTCTGGTCAACCTTGTGTCCTGGTGTGCTGACAGGGATCTGTCTCATGCTTTTCCTCTTCCTACTGTCCTGGCCTTTTTGCAGGACGGTCTCGATACGGAGCTCAGTCTGAGTTCTCTGTAAGTCCAGACTTCGGTGCTCTCTGTCTTTTTCCAGGAGCGTTTGCTGTTTCCTGATGTCAGGATTCTTTTCCACGGTGTGGCTTATGGTCGTCCTGCCTCTAGGAGTCCAGCTCCTCCATAGGACCTTATTTGGTTTCGGGGGTTCTTCAGCGCCCCCCTTTTGAGTCCTTGGCTACTATTCCTTTACACCTTTGTCTTGGAAGATGGTCTTCCTTCTGGCTATTGTTTCAGTTCGCCGGGTGGCGGAATTCCAAGCTCTGTCTTGTGAACCACCTTATCTAGTGTTCCACAAGGATTAAGCCATGCTTCGTATTTATACGGAGTTCTTGCCTAACGTGGTGTCGAGTTTCACATCACTCAGGATTTGTGGTGCCCTCTTTCTGCCCTAATCCTTCCTTTGACACGGAGTGGAATCTCCGCTTGTTGAATGTTGTGCGTTGTCTTAAGTTTTATGTTCATCGCACAGAGTCCATTAGGAAGCCTGATGCTCTGTTTGTCATTCTTGAGGGTCCTAGGGCAGGGGGACGGGCATCCAGGGTAATCTTTGCATCCTGGATAGGTCTACTATTCGTAAGGTTACGAATTGAGGAATAAGCGTGTTCCCTTTCGGGTTACTGCTCTTTCTACTAGGTCACTTGGGGCCTCTTGGGCCTACAAGAATCCAGCGCGTGCTGACCAGCTGTGCTGGGCGGCCACTTGGGTTTCTGTACACACCTTTTCGGAGCACTACCATGCGGATGTGCTGGCCTCTGCTGATGCCAGCTTTGGGGGGAAGGTCCTGTAGGCAGTTTCGCCTGTCTAGGGTCTTCTTCTTCTGTAGTTCTCAGTGCTTCCTTACTGTTGAGCTCTGGGGGCTCTAGTTCAGTATGCTGTGTACCAGTTTCTGGGGTCTGTTTTACCCCTAGTTGGTGTCCGTTGACACTCCCGTGTTGTTGGGACCTCTGACCGTTAGGTTCTTGGTGGTCCTGGTGTCTCTGGGGGCCTTGCGCCTGGTCCTTGCCTTCTTCCCGCCTCTGGGAAAGCTCAATGTTTGTACATCCCATTGTACCAGTGACCTGTATTGGACGACAGTGAAAATAGGATTTTAGTCTTACCTGTTAAATCCTTTTCACTTAGTCCATACAGGTCACTGGTCTCCCACCCTGTCAAGGGACCATGCTTGGCTCTCCTGTGGCATTCGGTGGGAGACCTTTGGGGCATGCTCACAGGAGTCTTCTTTCCTTCTTCTATCTAGTCTACTTCGTTCTCAAACAATTATGGGGGCGGGACTGGATGAGTCACCTTAAGAGGGAAGGGAGGCTCCACCCCCCTGCATACATTTAGAGAATGTTCCTGCCTACTTAAAGGGGACTTACGCCTCCCATTGTACCAGTGACCTGTATGGACTAAGTGAAAAGGATTTAACAGGTAAGACTAAAATCCTATTTTCTCCTGGTGATCGTCTGTTTGTCGTGTTGCGGAGTTGCATGCCCTGTCTTGCAGACCACCCTTTTTGGTGTTTCACAAGGACAAGGCGGTACTTTGCAGTTCTCAGGAGTTTCACCCGAAGGTGGTTTCTGAGTTCCACATTAATCAGGAGATTGTAGTGCCTTCTTTCTGCCCTGACTCTACCTCTGACAAGGAGAAGGATCTCCACTTGTTAGATGTGGTACATTGTCTCAAGTTTATGTTCATCACACTGAGTCCATTCGACAGTCTGACATGCTGTTCGTCATTCCTGAGGGCCCCAGGGCAGAGAGACCGGCAACCAAAGTGACCATTGCGTCTTTGATTAAGGCCGCTATTCGTAAGGCTTACAAACTGAGGAAGAAGCATGTCCCCTTTTGGGTCATGGCTAATTATACTAGGTCTATTGGGGCTTCTTGGGCTTACAAGAATCAGGCCTCAGCTGATCAGTTGTGCAAGGCTGCCACTTTGTCGTCTGTGCACACCTTTTCAAAGCAATACAGTGTTGATGTGCTTGCATCGGCTAATGCCAGCTTTGGGAGGAAGATCCTGGAGGCAGTCTTTCCTGTCTAGGATCTTCTGGGGTTCTTCAGTACTCCCTCATCTTGAGCCCTGTTGGCTCTAGTTCACTGTGCTGTGTAACAGTTCCTGGGGTGTTGTTACCCCTGTTTAGTGTCCGTTGACACTTCATTTGTTATTGTTGGGCTTTCTCTGATCTGATGGTTCATATATGCTCTGGTGACTTTGGGGGCCCTGTGCCTGGTCCTTGCCTTCCTTCCCGCCTCTGGGAAACTCAATGGTTAGACATCCCAAAGTTACCAGTAACCTGTATTGGATGACAGAGAAAAGAGGATTTTAGTCTTACCTGTTAAATCCTTTTCTCTTAGTCCACACAGGTTACTGGTCTTCCACCCTGTCCAGGGACCATGCTTGGCTCTCCTGTGGCAGAATGTGTGGGGGTCATTTCGGGTTCATGCTCACAGGAGTCTTCTTTCCCTTCTTACTATCTTGTCAATAGTTAGTGTCTCATATCTTACTGGAGCTGATTGGCTAGCTGCAGCTAAGGAGGGAAGGTAGGCTCCACCCCTCCATTCACTTCTAGAACTGTTCCTGCCTACTTAAAGGGGCGGATCGCCTACCCAAAGTTACCAGTAACCTGTATGGACTAAGAGAAGAGGATTTAACAGGTAAGACTAAAATCCTGTCTTCCTTTGCGTTGCTCTTTTAAGACATTCTTTTTCCGTTCACAGCTCTACCTTTTTGGCTCCTCAGGTTTTCTCAAAGGTCATGGCAGTTTGCACACGTTCATTCAAATGGGATTTTCATAAATCCTTATCTGGACAACTTTTTGCTGAAGGCTTCTTCATCATACTTTGTGTCGTCACCCAGATGTGATGATCCATTATAGACGCACATGTCTGAGGCTGATCAGTTTCTTGAAATTCTCTGGTTTCATCCTAGGTAGTAGGATGCTTTTAAGTGTTTTTTTTCACCCAGAGGACAAGATTTGTTTATATCCTCAGCAGATTTCTCAGGCCTCATCTTTCCCTGCAGTGGTTAAGGAGTACATGAAGTTGCTGGAATATCTGTTCTCTCCTTTCAGTTTTCACAATTCAACGCATGGGAACTGCAGCTGGGGATTCTCAGAAATTTCTTCAAACTGTAATGTCTTCTCTCCTCTGTGTCATGTGTCTCTTCATCTGGTTGTACACCCAAACAGGCGAGGCTAATGCTGTGACACTTCCCCATGTTGCAACTTGATCCATTATATTCAGATGTGTATTGGCTACTTTGTATATTGATGTTTATCATTTGAATGCTCTCATCTTGCTCGTTCATTTGGATATTTTTTGTTTCAATATGGGGGGTATAGTCTTACCATCTTTTCACTTTCTTCATATATTACCTCGCCTTTATGTGTGATTTTAATTGTTTTTAGATTGTGTACTTAAAATATTATATTACTTAATAAAGCATTTTGTATTTTTGGACTTTTGTGTGCCTCCATTAGTGAGTCCCCCTTTTTTAACAGCCGCATGGTTACTTTAGCCATTCGACTTTCAAATTTTCTTTTTTCATGCTATTTTTAGACCTTGAGTGCACCAAGATTATTTGTATCTCTATTTAAAGTCATATTACATTTGGCTAGAGTAGCCACATTTTCCTCTAAATGCTGTTATATTGAACTGGTCCATATTCACAACAGATGTCCGTCCGAGCTGGAGAGCCTAATTTAGTTGTCAGATGGCCCAGGCCTTTTATCAGACAGTGTCCATCATTTTTTTGGAGCTTTTGGCAATCCTCATTGTTCTTCTGCAAGCTGCTCCCATCTTCTCTGGGGTGTGCTGATCCAGATTCAGTCAAATAATGTGGTGGGGGTGGCTTATGCCAACAGCCAAGGAGGGACTAGCTGAGTACCTAGCTGTGAGGTCAGAGTTTTGCCTGACCCTCACTTGGGCAGAAGCTCATGTTCTGTCTTCAGCCATTCACATTTTGGGAGTAGACAGTTATGGCAGATTTATTTTCAGCGCTAAATGTCTGGAGCCCGGCAATTGAGATCTCATCCTGTCCACGCCTTTTAAAATCTCTGCAAGGCGTTAAAAGCAGTGGGGTATATGCAAGAATGTAATTTTGGAAGGAGTAACCAGATGTGAGAGGCCCTTTGAAATATCTTCAAGAAACTCACACTGAAACAGCTTCAACTGAATATAAAATTGTGCACCTGCACATTACACACCACCTCTTCTTGTCTGGCTTCCCCACAAAAAACCGGAAACAAAAAAAAAAAAAAAAAAAAAAAAAAAACGAACATTCACTACATACTCTGCTTTTGCTGAACGCATGCAGTGGGTGCATCTACTTCCTTCCACTCCCACACTCAGATTGACATACATTCTGACACCTTCCAACATCACATTCTACAAAGTCTCCTCTTACCCAAGACCATACCGTCAACTCGGTACTGTACAACATCCTCTGCCACTTTGCCCTCTCATTCATGCACCATAATGCACTTTACAGTCCCAAACTTACACTTGCTGACACCTTCTCTTTTCTTTCCTACACTCACATTACATTAATGATTCTCTTTTACCTTTATGTCCAGACCTCCCTCTTTGCTGCCTTATTTTATCCCTTTCCCTTAATTTCACCACTTCTCTCACCCTCCTCACCTTTACTGTTTTGTCCCCATTACTTCCTTTTGACCCTTGCCTCACCCTCCTGTTTCCACGGTTCCTCTTCTAACACACTACCATTTGTGCCCTCCCACCTTCCATTTCACTGCACTTTCACTACCTTTAGTTTATAACGAACATTTCTTTTTTTAAAGACACTTTCACTTTTCTCCTTTGAATGCTGCAATGCATTGCAAGCTATGTTGAGAGTACCCTGCTTGAAATAAATAAATAAATGAATGTGTGCTCCCTGTGACAACACCTATCCAATTACAACACTGAGCATAATTTTCATACACCATTTAACTGTGTGAGGATACGTTTCTATTTAGTTTAAACACTTTTGTCTCCTGCACACCCGATGTACACAAAACTGACCTAGGTACATGTCATTATTTGTGGATCAATTGAAGGATTGGCACTCAACATAACAAATGAGCAAATACATAAGGTAAATGCTATGTGAGCCAAACATTTTATAATTTATACAGTATCTGTATTTGCAAAAAAAAAAAAATATATATATATATATATTGTGTGCCAGTCCATCAGTTGATACATAAACACTGATAGATTCCAAGGTCAGTTTTAAGTGCACTGTAAGTGTTGGCCAATTGTGAGGGTGTGTGGGGGTGTTTGTTTTGACTCTGCCTTGGGCCTCTATCAAGAATATGTGTATATAATTGTGTGTGTGTACAGTTTTTCAAGATTTGTTTATTGACAAGTATCGCTGTCTGTGGTGGATACTGAACACAATGCATTCAGTACACAAACCCACATCTAAAAGGAATATGGCTTCCACCATGGTTTTCAGAGAGTGAATGGTTGTGGATGTTGGTAAAGCTTTCTGGCTGACTGTCTTCATTTTTTGTGTTCTTCATATGCAGCTACTTTGCCTTGTTTCAGAATTGTTTTGAAGGGAAAGTATCTTTCATGCCATTTTGCCATTTCTACAATCATAAATAATGAATTATCACTTTTTCATTCTCTTGAAAGATACAAATAAATGTTGAGGTTGCTGTTTATACTCATAACATCATTTTTTTTTTCCCTCATTTTACAGACAGTCCTCAGAAGGGCCACAAACATGTTATCCAAGAGGATCTCTTTGTAACCAGCCACAGGTATGGCAGTCTTCAGTGGCATCACACAGGACTTCAACACCTGCTCGCTTCCAGGAAGTTAATCGTCCTCCTTTGACTCCTACAGTAAGCAGTGGAGGAATTGTGCGTTTACCATTTCCCGGGGAGCAGGCCACTCCCTCTGCAGTCACTGTGGGTGGTGCTCCTTACATAGAATTGCGCCATCATGGACAGAAAATACCCCTTGGTGCTGCCTTTTCACCTCCACCCCCCCAGAGCAGACCCCGTTTTTATATGCCAGGTGAAGGAGGGGGGTCTCCTCTGATACCTGGTGTTGTGAGAGGAGATGGTAACTCGTTACAAGCTCCAGTGATGAGAAATGCATTGTTGCAAACTCAGAAAATCCTGGCTTCCACTCTTCCTCAGGGAACAAACCTTGTCAATGTCCAGCAGCCTGTTAAAATCAAATTGGACACAGCTCCTGAAATGCCACAACACCAAGCAACTGTCCAGCTTCCGTTACAAACAACAACCCCAGGTCAACTGGCAGGTTCCAAGGAGGGATCTTCAACTGGATTGGAGGGTGCCAGAGTTCCTTGTGATGATCCTCCAGAAATTGATGTTGATTTTGACACTCACAAAGACTTAGAGGATGATGACCTTGCAAATTTGAGCCTTGATGTAGCTAAAGCAGATGATGATTTAGATAATTTAGATAACCTTGAGACAAATGACCCTCATCTAGATGATCTTTTAAATGGGGATGAATTTGACCTGCTAGCTTACACTGACCCAGAGTTAGATACAGGAGACAAGAAGGACATCTTTAATGAGCACTTGCGACTGGTTGAATCCGCCAATGAGAAAGCAGAAGAGGAGGCAATGCTGAAGATGGAACCAGACCTGAGTGAGGCAAAAACAGACAGCCTTCCTAACAAGTTGGAACAAGAATTGCCAGCTAATGTGGATGTGAAATCATCCAAAGATAGATTGGCAGCAGACTTGGAAATAGAATTATGCCCTCTTACTCATGGTGGAGATGAGAAGCCTGCTCAGATTCCATCTACGGAGGAAATAAATCACTCTCCTTACTCTGGTAATTTAAAACCAAAGTTAGAAGATGGTCTGAAGACAAGCACTTGCCAGTTTTCTAATGGTAATCCAGTGTCCATTAAAATGGAATATCCTCATAGCACTGATAAAGATTTGCTTGGTGGAAGCTTATTAAAGACTGGACCTAGGCTTCAGAGTCTCAGTGTAAATAATACCCAAGCAACAAACCTAGGTGGATCTCTGTTACCAGCTAAAGGATCTGTAGACTCGGTTATGACAAGTCAGAGCAGCTTAATGCTAGGGAAGTTTGAGCTGGACGAAGGGAGTCTGGGTCTGCAAGGCTCTAGGCATTCTCCAAGTGATGACATTGATAAGATGGAGAGCTCTCTAGTGGCCAGTGAACTTCCACTGCTCATAGAGGATCTCCTAGAACATGAGAAAAAAGAACAGCAGAAGAAACAGCTGATGACAGGGCAGCATCCAGAGGGCATACAACAGAGTTCCCTGATAACTCATTCATCCATGCAAACTCCACAAGGGCATCACATTCAACAGCATCAAGATGCACATCATGCTAGTCTTGTTGGGCTTGGACTGGTGCCTAGACATCCGGGGCCAAGTACAGCTCCCCAGCTTCTAACGCCACAGCATCTGCAGCAGAGGCTTGTTGGGGCACAATCCAGCTCTACAACAGAACCACCCAGTTCTGGTGCTCCTAATCAAAGTCCCTTACTAGGTGGTCAACAGTTAGTACCAACTGGTGGACCTTCGCATCAAGGTCTTCCTCCCAAGCCTGTGATTGAGCAACAGATTGTAATGAAGCCACAGCAGCTAGTCATGCAGAAGCAACAACTGACAAATAACATTTTTCCTGATACAGGTACAAATCTTAAACTTTTTTTTTTTTCTCCCACTTCTATGTAGCTCTAATCGTCTAGTACATTGATAGGTTTGCAGGTCAGAACAGTAACTTATGAAACCCATGGTTTCTGGAGGCTTCACCAACTCATTGCAAATCAGTGCTCAGAAATCTTATCCAGCAGTCAAGTGATTACTGCATTGGAAGGCAATGCCACACCACTGCTCACAGTGCATGTTTTAGGATATCTTTGCTAGACTATAGGGGATCAATCTGTAATCAGCAGAAATATTTTGAAAACCTGTTAACCAGCCCATGATGAGAGAGGTGCCTATCCATTCTTAAATTTCCCAATACAGTGCATTGGAAATAAAAACACTGTAGGGGTTATTCTCTAAGGCCTGAAAGACATGATAAAGTGGAGATGACTTCTCCATTGTTATCTCTTCTCCAGATCCTATGTTGGTCTATGGAGCCAATTCATTAACATTTCTTAAGTTTCGGAGAACATGGTGCATAGGCTCCATAGAATAACATAGGAACCGGAGAAGTCATCTCCACTTTATCCCCTCTTTATCATGCCTCAGTGAATAACTCCCTTATGGCCTATTTTTGAAGAGATTTTTAAAGCATAACAAACATACCCTGGGCAGAGTGTGCCTGGATAGTAGACTAGCAGCGCATTTCTTTGCATGGGCTTTTTAGAGTTTGTTACTTGTAATTTCTGTTCATTCAAAGTCATCTTTTCAAAATATTGTACTCTGTGACCAATATACAAAAAAAAAGAAATATCGGGCAGAGGATTGTATATATCTTTTAAACACTGAAGTGATGACACTCTTCCGTGTGAGATTGTGTAATAAACCTGTATTGTTTTAGATGTAGTTCTTTAAAGGGACAGTAATGCCCCATAAAAATGCTTAGTGTTGTAGTGGATAAAAAGTTAAACTATGTCACAGATCCCATCTCTCAAACTGCAATGGTTTGAGAGATTCACATTCAAAGTTCCCCCCTCCCTTCCCTTCTCCTGTCAGCTGTAAAGCTGACAGCAGGAGATCCGTGTCGACTGACACGAGGAGGCTCTTCAACCGAGCCGAAATCATATTATTTAAAATTAACTACTTAATTGGAACGGTCTACAAAGTGGGCTTGCAAACCAGGCACACTTTGTTGACCTTTCCAGTGAAGTAACTCTTTTCCAATAACACGATTTTGCCTCTGCTGCAGAGCCGCCGGCTGGTCCCCGGACCGAGATCTCCTGCTGTGTCAGCACAGCGCTGACGTCAGGAGAAGTGGTTGGGGTGGAATTTGAATGCGAATATCTCTGAAACCATAGCAATTTGAGAGAGAAGATTTGTGGCATATAGTTTAATTTTTTAACCACTACATAACTATAAGCATTTTATGGCACATTACTGTCCCTTTAAAGGCAGCCTACATTAATTTTACTGACATGACTTTGTTAATGGTTTGAAAGGGTCTAGATCACCAAAATATTTTATTCTAGCATAATTTTCCCTAATTATTGATGTATATGCAATTAATTTGCTCTATGTTCATTACATGTTAAGTTCCCTGCCCTCTTAACCCATCCTAGGTGATGACCTCTTCCATGCATTGCACATGTCTTTGGATCATCTTTGTATGCTAGTTCTTATGGTATGGTAAATGTGCCTAATAGAACACATCTGTTTTAGACCAACATCTGCTTCTTAGAACATGTTCTCAGACCTCTACAGCAGGGCAGATTTTTAGGATATTCTTACATGAGCACCAACATAGTCTTTAGCTCACTCTCTTTGAGGGAAATTCCTGTGCTAATGATGGTGCCACCTGTTCCCAGTTAAGAATATCCTTAAAAAAAAAAAAAAAAAAAAAAAAAAAAATCTTTCACTGGCTGAGTCTAGAGACCTGTCTATAAGAACTTATGTTTCCATTGGGCGTTTCCATCTCAAAATGGTTTGCATGATTATTCATTTCCATTCATTTTTCTCTTTCGTACATTGTGGAACACAGGAAACATGGGGTTAAGTTGTTACCACTAGTAGACACAGCACTCGAAGACCAAGCTCTCTTTAGGAGACTCCCTTCCAACCCCACTTAACCACTACCCAAGCAGCAGCCTTGGTTTTTAAGTTTCCTGCCTTGGAGATGTAGGGACTTTCTCTTTTACTTTATCTTCCTTTCGCCCATGTGGATTGACTTCTGTTAGATCCCATCACTTGTCTTCAGAGTTGAATAAAAAGCTGCCTCTCCCCAGTACTACAACAGTGGCACCATGTGCCCTGGGGTTGTGATAGAAATTACAGCAATCCATCTAGGCCTTCAGCATGGGTCCCAGTTGCTTCGTGGGTGGGCGCCTATGTCAATCTGCAAGGATGAACCAGAAGAGTGTCATAAGGGAACAAGGTTTGGCCAGTTCTCTCCAGCTTGGAGGCTGATTTTCTTTGAATATCAGAAATTCATTTCCCAGAAGTGGACCGTGCAGCAGCGGACTATCTCCGCATCTGTATTCATGATAAAAGTAACAAAAGCAGTCTGTTTTAGATTCCATAGTATAGAAGTGGAATCTTTTGGTTATATGCCTTATGGACTCTTGAGCTTATTTCAGGCTTTGCTCCAGGTCCCAAGTGATGAAGATGATGGTGATTCCATGGTGCTTTCTCGTGGCCTATGCATTTCATCCTTAATCCCCATTGTGTTGAGAAAGTTAAAGTTGGTGTACTGCTCGCGTCATTTTGATTGTGCCCCGCTTACCACTCAAGTCTTGCTTCGTAGTTCTGATCATTCTGGTGGTGGGCGAGCTGTGGTTTCTATTTTATTCCATACCTCCCCTTTCAGGGTTTGCGTTGTCATCCAGACCCTCCAAGGAAAACCTTGATGGCAGATATCCTGAAGAAGAAGGACTTCTCTGAGACATTCATTGTGACAGTGTTTAAAGGGATAGTAATGTTTAACAAAATAAGCAGCTCCGATTAATCTTCATAGTATTTTGGCCATGGAGAGCATTAATTCAGTTGTGTCAGAGTTGTAGTCCAAGAGTAAATGATAAAATATCCCTCTCCCACTCCTTTTACTGATGTAACATTGCACACCTCAGAGCAGCAAGACTATCTGGATGGATCGCAGAGAGGGACAATCTTCAGTAAGCATAAGGAACCACCTGTCAAGGGGGACAGGGTTTTCCTTATGCTCACAGTAAGAAGATTGGCCCTTGCTGCGCCCTGTCTGGTCAAGAGACCAGATTCCACATCTGATGGGATGCTGCTTCTGCTAGGTAAGTGGTGGGAGGGGGATACTTTATCATTCAATTACTCTTGTACTACAACTCACGTTGTTGAAATAACACTCTCCATGGCCCTAATACTATGAAGATTAACCGGAGCTGCTGCTTTTGTGAAACATTACTATCACTTTATGACCCATAAGTAGTTTACATCCAAGATTTACTAGAGGGGCTGGTCCTTGTTCTTCAAATAGTGTGAAGAATATGGTTTGTGACCATGTATGTAACCTCTCCAAGTGGATTTGACCTTTCTCCTGGATGGCCTCCGCAAAGGACTTAGCTCCAGTAATGTATGAATGTCAACCTTATTGTGTCCTTTTCAGAAGTGTTTAACTATGTGACCCTTGGTTCTGAGTTTAGTTCAAGGGTTGGTGCATGCGTACTCAATCTTTTGGGATCCCACCTGGTCCTTTTGAGTGCTTCAGATGGATACTTTTGAACTGTTTCATCACACTGAATCTTTTCAAACATTTGATGGATTGCTCATTGGTCCCGATGCCCTATGTGCGAGCCAAGCAGCTTCTAAGGTGACAGTCATCTTCTTGATCAAGGTGACCAACTCTCCAGGTGTATGCCAACAGAAAGAGGCCTCTTCCTTTTTGGTTGACTGTTCACGCCACCAAACTGAGCCTGTCTTTGGCCTACATGAATCAGAACCACTGAACAATTGTGTACCTCAGTGACGATTGTTGCTTCACATATTTTGCAAAACATTAACTTGTCAGTGTGCTGGCCTCTGTTGAGGTCCGTTTTCGGGGAAAAGTCCTCCAGGCAGTAGCGACAAACTAGGCGTATGTGTTTGTTTTTTGTGTCCCCTTCCCCTCAATTTTATGGTAATTTTTCTTCTGTTACATAGTTCTTCTAACACCTAAGGTTCTTGGTTTTATTATATTTTTGACTCTGGAGAATGAATTTGTTCCTTGAAGTTCTTTTTCCTGGAACTATTGTTGGGGGTGTTTGTATATTTAAAGGGATAGTAGTACTTCGTTTTATCTTTATTTTATTTTGTAGGCATTAAAAAAACATGAAGAATGATATAAGTCTTATTTCTCAAACCTTTATGGTTTGAGATATTCACAAGCAAAGTTTCCCCCTCCCGCCCCTTTTACCTACTGTAAACAGTCTCTTCTCAGATGTGGAATGCAGTCCATAGACTGGACAGATAACAGAAGGGGACACTCTTATTCCTATGAAAACAATGAAATCCCTGCCCCCCTTGACAAGCTTTTCAGGTTTTTCCCCTTATCTTAATTGAAGATTGTCCCTCTCTGCAGTCTACCTGGGCACCTCCCTTCTGCTCAAGCTGAACAGTGTGACATAAGTAAAAGGGGAGGGAGGGGGACACTTTGTCATTGAATTACTCTGGAACTACAACTCTGACAGAATTGAAATAACACTCTCCAAAGTCCAAATACTATGATGATTAATTAAAACCTGTTTTTATTATGAAACATTACTATCCTTTTAAAGCTATATCCTTTTCTCTTAACCCTGTATCATTTCTTGGGGAAAACATGGTTTGCATTTCAGGCAGCAGTGTCCTCTGTAATCTGATGTGATGGCTGCCTTCCTGTTCTCTCTTTTTCTGTCTCTCTGGTTTTACAAAAAGCAATGTGCTGCTGGGTGAGGAAGTCTCCTTACCCAGATTGCTTTGTTTGCAAATGCCCTACTGATAGCAACTTGACTCCATTGTTCCTGTGTTCCACAAGGACCAAGAGAAAAGACTTTATCTGTAAGTAAACAATCCCCTTATTCTAATCCTCTGGTGAAAACGGACAGGGTCTAGCAGCCTTATAAGGTGGAAAAGTGTGATTCTTCTGAACATGTAAGTTATTATGCAGGTTATATCTCAACAAGTCCAAGAATAAAGCTCAGCTTCTAAATTAAATCTCCAAAATTCATTCAGTTCCTAAAACAAAAATCAGATTATATAGGGATTTTAAATGCCTATACATTTTTTTAAATCCCAAATGTAACTGGTTCATTTTAAATTGAACTATACAGAGTTACTTGATAAATAGAACACTTGTCAGTAAGTAAAGTTATTGTGAAATTTGAAGTGGCTCATAAAGCTTAAAATCGGGAAATGTCTAAACCATGCGTGTCCATGTTTGGTCCTCAAGAGCTACCAACAGTCCATGATTTAAAGGGATAATAATGTTTCAAAATAAAAGCAGCTCCAATTAGTCTTCGTAGTATTTGGGCCATATAGAGTGTTGTTTAAGTACTGGTAGAGTTGCAGTTCAAGAGTAATTGAGTGATACATTTTCCCCCAACTTCCCCTTTTACCTATTGTAAACCGCCTCCCCTCAAATGTGGTGTCTGGTCTCAAGACCAGACAGCTTGAAAGATTTTTCAGGTTTTTCCCTTATGCTATTTTAAGATTGTCTGTCTCTCTCTGCAAGCCATCTGACACTACCTTTCTGTTCTGATGTGAGCAATGTTACATCAGTAAAAGGGACGGGAAGGGGATACTTTATCATTCATTTACTCTTGAATTACAACAGTATTGAAATAACACTCTCCATGGCCCAAATACTATTAAGATTAATTGGAGCTGTTTTTATTTTGAAACATTACTATCCCTTTAAGGCAGTGATTCTCAACCAGGGTGCCGTGGCACTTTGGTGTGCCACGGACATCATCTTAGGGTGCCTCACATTTTCTATGAAGACTAACAAAAATGGACTTTTAAGTAAAGATTAATAGAAATTGTTCTGCACAATATATTTAGTTTTGTTATTATGATTACAATACCTAATAATAACTGTATATTTATGTATTGTACCCTTCTTCTGCTCTTGTTAAAGTACGATAAATATGTTAGGGGTGCCCCAAATGTTTTAGATTGAGTTAGGGGTGCCTCGAGCAAAAAAGATTGAGAACCGCTGCTTTAAGGAGATCACCCTGTTTTGAGGGCTGGTGGGTCAGTTAAAACGAATGCACTTCTGATTAACACATCTTTGCTTAATTATAGAAATAATTAAATCCTGGCCTGTTGTTGGCCCTTCAGGGCAACATTTGGACACTCCTGCTGTAAATTATTATATATCACATCTAAATAGAACAAAGGAAACGCACTGATTTCCCTTTGTATGTGCTGCAATTCATATAGGTTATATGATCTATATAATGCATACTCCTGATTCCCCATGTTCAAATTTATGCATTTATATGCAGTTATATTAAGCAATGAATTGTTCAGAATCTGAGCAGAGCAACATAACCAAAACCACTATGATTTAGTTTAAATGCTTCATAGGATGTGTTTCTTGCCTTCATTGTTCCTTACTTATGGTGTCATTGCAGATCTTGACAAGTTTGCAGCTGATGACATCATGGATCCCATTGCCAAGGCAAAGATGGTTGCACTAAAGGGAATAAAGAAGGTGATGGCTCAGGGGAGCATTGGAGTCACTCCTGGCATGAACAGGTACAGTAGTTATGTAACCGTGAACTTCAACTGCAAGGTTTTAGTTGTCCTTTTGCATTTTTTTTTTCTTTGTGGTACAAGATGTTCTTCCATTATGCAAAAGTGCAGTTGAGATGTTTCTAATTGCATTACTTTTCTCACCAAAGACAACAGGTGTCCCTCCTTGCTCAACGACTAGGTGTTCCAGGAGCATCTGAGGCCAGCAATCAAGCACCTACTGCCATTACACAGGTAAGCTAACCCAAAGTAAAACTGATACTTTCTCGAATGTAAGCTGAGTAGAGGAATAAACCATGGCGGGCAATGTAGGGACAATGGGATATAAGAGAATTTTAGTCTTACTTGTTAAATTATTTTCCCTTAGTCCATATAACATACAGGTACCATGGGGAGTTGAAAGCTCCTCCCTGTAGGCTGGAACAAATCTGAAAGCCTCCCCCTCCTCCATATCAGGTTACCTTAGCCCCTTTCCTCCAGATAGATTTGAGACAAAAATCTGGAAGGAGCCTTCAGCAGAAGGTCTTCAATGTACGGAGTCACCGGATTCCCCTTGGTTTGCAGGAAGGCAGTCGAGGTGTCTAAGCCCCGTGCAAACACCTTAGAAGCAGTGGGGTGTCTGAAGGAGCGGGCGTTAATTTATTGTGAACTGTTCATGCTTTTCATCCTAAGGTTGTTTCTGACTTTCACATCAGCCAGGAACTTGTTTTTAATCTGTTTTCTTCTCCTTTGAATCAGAAGGAGGAAATTCTCCATAATTCAGATATGGTTCACAGTTTTGAACCGTATGTGGATTCTACCTGTTTTTTTCCGTCAGTCAGGTCCTAGGAAGGGCTGTCTGGCTTCAAAAACTAGGCTGGTTTCGTGGTTTAAATTGACTATTAGGAAAGCCTTTGTGCTCCTATCCCGTCCAGCTTTGTTCAGGATTACTGACCTTTGGACTTGTGCGGTTAGCACCCTACTGGTCTTTCAAGAATCAGACCTCTGTGTCTCAGTCGACCACTTGATTGTCCAGCTTTTTGCAAAGTGTTCTCAGTTTCAGATATTTGTATCTCAGAATGCTAGTTATGGTGGCAGAGTTTTGCAGGCTATTACTCCTTGTGTGCTCTCCCTCCCTCTATTTGGGACTGCCTTGGAATGTGCTCATGGACCCTCTATCCCTTGAGGGCTTACAGAAAAGGGCATTTTTACTTGCCAATAAATTTATTTTCTTATAGTCTATAGAGGGATGAAGGGCATTCCACCTGTTGCAGTCTTGTCTGGTGTGGGGTGCCCTGCTCTTATTCTTCTGCTCTGTTTTGTTCTTTTTCACACTCTGCTTTGCTAGCCTAAAACTGTGAGATCTTCAGTTGGAGCTGGGTCTATAGGGGGTGGACATTTAGAGGAGCTTTGATATGAATGCCCAGCCTCCTTAAAGGAGAATCTCTATACCCCATAGTCCCTGCATTCCTCTATGGACTGTAAGTGAAGAATTTATAAGCAAGTAAAAAAAATCCCCTTTTCTTGGGGTTGTGTTAGGGAACAGTCTTTCAGTTTATAAAACTAATTTGCATAAATGTCTGTTTGATAATGTAGATGTACCATATAAGTTAATATATTCCATTTTTGTTCCAGGAGAGGACCAGCATAGATCCAACTCAACCTCGACCCAATCCTCCTGCATTTGTTCAGGGAGTAATCAGTAAGTGTCTGAGATATGATCTATAATCTCACTTTATACAACTAGTAAAAATCTGAGCAGTCATTAATGTAGTTCAGACAGGGTATGCAGCATTGTGAAAATTGGCGTACGGAACATCGTTTCAAATAAATGGAGTCTGGAAATAATTGAATGTTGGGGATGTAGTGAGATTTTCTCAAAGAAATTACATTATAAGTGGTATAATAGAAGACATTTTGTCTTTAGTGTGTGTTTGGTTGAAATGTCTTTTCTGGTTATGAGTCTCAAACTTTTTTTTGACTCTTTGGTTTAAGATCAAATTCCTGAGAAACAATAACAGTCCTTAATGTTTTTAACACCTTGGTTCTTTAACACCTATGAAGCAGTACACTGGAGTAGAAATGTAACATTTCGAGTCCATGGAACAAGTATAGTTCAGAAAAATGTACTTTTAAGGAATAATATATATATATATGTAATATATGAAATCATGTGTAGTGTGTATATACAATGTTCCTTGGTTATGGCTGATGGGAAAGGTGTGGATTGTGGTTTCACCAGGGGCAATACAGTTACTTGTATGAATTGACAGTCCCCTAAGCAGCTATGTAGGTTGGCTCTGCTGATGACATTTGGGTTGTGTGTGAACAGGCCATGAACAGCTATGATACCTATATATTTTTATTTATTTGGGGGTTGTCACAAAGTTGCCATCTGAACCTATTTTAAAGGTGAAAGAGAAACAGTTACTTTTAATCTTTGTGTCCTGAACTTGTCTCATTCAGATGAAGATATTGAGGTAAAATTCAGTAATTCTGTGGTTCTGAACCTTTTTGTAGTAATCGGAACCCTACATGAAAGCTCAGTACAGCCTTGTCAAATCACTCCCCTTCCTTCTGTCCTCACATTTTACATATTAAGGTTCTGAACTTTCTTCTGCTCTGTTTTATTTAGCTTTCATACCATTTTATTATCCCTTCTTTAACCCATTAAGGACTCATGACGGTCCTGGGCTGTCATTGGTTAAAATGTCCCATCGCCGCCTCATGGAGCGATGGGATAGCGCAGGCTGATTGTTGCCAAGTGCTCCGATACCGGGGCACTTAGTTTCAACCAGTAGAGATCTTGTTGCAACATGTGATTCTCTAGATGAGCGAATCACATGTTGCAGAATGACAGACAGTATTTACAAATACTGTCCCTGTCACATCTCTCTGCCTCCCTCCATCTTATACACTTCTAAGGTGGAGAGGGAGAGCGATTGTGTTCTGGTGTTAGACCCTTGTACAGCATTTCTGTGTAAAACAAAAACAAAAAATTAACTCATTGATCACTGGTGTTGCACTGATAAATTTCTCTGTGGTACTTCCCCCAACCCCCTTGTATTTTTTTTTTTTTTTTTAATTTTATTTATTTATTTTTTTAATATAACTATTTAGTGTAGTTTAGGTAGGTAGTTGGGTAGGTTTAGTCTACGTGTGTTAGGGAAAGGTTTAGGGTTAGATTTAGGTTTAGGAGTGGAGTAGGGAAAAAAAATAAGTTTTATAGTTTAGATAGGTAGTTGACTTGGGTTAGGTAGGTTCAGGGTATACGTGAGTTAGGGTAAGGTTTAGGGGTAACAAAAAAACAAAACAAAGATTTTTATTTAAAAATGTATTTTATTTTATAAGCTAGTTTAGATAGTTGGGTTGGGTAGGTTCAGGGAATACGTGTGTTATGGTAAGGCTTAGGGGATAGATTTAGGTTTAGGAGTAGCATAGGGGGAAAAAAAATACAAAAAAAATGTATCATAGGAATAGCGACCTTTTGGGGTGAGAGTTAGGTATTGTTAGGTATAGAAGTTGGTAATTTATTTAGTTTAGAGTAGGTGTATACAATGCAGAGGAGGTACAGTTTAGAAGAGGCGTATTCCTATTTGGTGTCTGACTCCAACTCCACAGCCACTGTGTCAGATTTTGTTGTCAGGTTTCGGGGAGTGAGAGCAGCTCTAATAGTGATGATGCAGGACCTTCTATGAAAAAGACGCACTGCTCCAACAGGTGCCCCAGCAACTGGTCCAAGAGCTGCCCTAAGAAATGCCCCAAGTCCTGCCACTCCTGCTGATGAATGGGTATCACCAGCCAATTTATGCCCACAAATTCCTGAATTCACAGGCAACCCAGGAATTCAAGTGGATGTGGCAGGATTTACCTATGTTCAGTTTTATTTATTTTTGGAGGGAGAAATTGTGGGTGAAATCGTGTCTCAAATAAACTTATATGCAGCAATACTTACCCTCCAAGGGATCCAAATTTGGCATTACATTTTATAAATTGTGCGAAAGTGCCACAGGCTGTACCCAGGCTTTTTGAATTTACAAGGGCAAGCACAGCACACTTGACCCTCGGGGTTGCCCCGAATCTCTGGGAAAATATGGGAAAATTGTTTGGGATCTAATTTACCCCTTATTAAATAAAGCATATCATTTATATGTTGACAACTATTACACCAGTCCCCTTTTGTCACTTTTTTATTTTGACCCTGTGGCACTGTCAGGCTCAATTGCAGGGACCAAAGAACTTGTAGCAAAAAAAAAAAACTAAAAACCGGGCCGTCATCAGCTTTGTGCCAATGAGCTGCTGGCAGTTAAGCTCAAGATCTCTGCATTGCTGATTTTTTCCTTTTTTTATTTTTTTTATTTTATTTTTTGTGGGGTATAGCTTTGTTCCCAGTTGTCCAGACTTTTGTTAAGGTGTGGAACGTGCCTAATGCCATCTTTAGGCATCCTATGCTTACATGGAGATTGAATCTGGTCCTGGGAGTGCAGGAGAGGGATCCTTTTGAACCACACTTTTTCTGTATCTGTTTGTTATTTGACCATTAAGCCTGTGTTCCTTTAACAATTATTTGTTTGGTGAGGTGCCAAACTACAAAGGCCTTCATAAGGCGGGTTGGCAAAATTGTTTTGGGCCTCTTCCCAAGGTTATAGCTGATTTCTGTGTTAATCAGGAGGCTGTGCTACCTATTTTTCTCCTGAGCCAGCTAATCAAGGGGGAATTATTCTGCACTGTTTGGTTGTAGTTAGGTGTCTCAAATATTGTGTTCATCAGTGTCCCTTCGTAAGTTGGATGTGTTGTTCATTCTCCCTAATATGTCGTAAGCGGGTCAAGTGACCTCTAAGTTGACCTCCTTGATCAAAGAGTGCATTCTCCAGGCCTGTCATCAAACATTGGTCAGTGCCTTTTTGGGTGATCATGCAATCCACTGGAATTGAAGGACAATCATGGACCTAAATGAACCAGGCTTCTATGGAGCAGTTGTGCAAGATGGCGATATGGCCGTCGCTTCTCAGATTTGCAAAACATTGTAGAGTCAATGTTTTTGTCTCACGTGAGGCCAGTTTTAGGACAAAAGTCCTGCAGACCATAATAAAAAAATAGAAACTCACATCGCACAGTGTATCTGTATTTTCATATGTATTGAATATAATTGAATTAAGGTTATGAGAGCAGCAAGGAATCAGGTGGTGGGGGTTCTCCAAGTCCCGAAAAGTATGTAAAAATCTAAAGCAAGAACAGACAGAAAAACAAACCTGTGATTCTACATACAGGTTACCCAAATGTGAAAGAGCATATTCTACCACAGGGTTGATACATTTTCAAAAAAAATGTTGCATAGTTTGGCCCCCATTTCAAGCCAGTCCTATTTATTACGTGTTATCATCCCAGTCTGTTTAAAATTGCCCCTGAGGAAATCTTGTGAAGAAAAACGTTTGATTTAACCCCTTAACGACCCTTGACGGTCATAGTACATCAAGGGTCGATTTGACTTAACGACCGATGACGTACTATGACCGTCATCGAGTTCCGGGCTCCCCCCGCGGCTGCACGCCGTTCGGGGTGTCCGGAACGCAACGGAGCAAAAAACAAATTTGGCTCCGTGGTCGTTGAGTCGCGTCTTCGGCCGGATTTCCCGGTCCTTAAGGGGTTAAAGAAATGTTAAAAACGTAGTCTTAAAGATCAGCAGGATCTGACAGCAGGAGATCCCAGTCCTGGGACCAGCCGGTGGCTCTTCAGCAGAGCTGAAATAGCAGTATTTAAAAAGAATTACTTCATTGGAATGGTCTACAAGGTGTGCCTGGCTTGCAAGCACACTTTGTAGAGAAAGTGAACTCTCAGCTTAAACTCACCATTACATATCCATATAATAATATAACTTTTTAATGTGAATATAAAGAATAAGTACATAGACATCAGCAGCGAATGAGAGGGTTCTCCAGTCCCCCAAACCTCAGGCACAAACCCAAAGCGAAAACAGACAGACTAACCTGTGCTCGTCTATATAAACTTAAATGTCTGCCTTGTAATGTGCATATATAATATTTCTTGGAAAATGAATGAGATTTTAGTATTCACAACTTGGCCAAGTCGTGAGTAAGCTTGCCACCGCACCAAGGTATCTCACTTGCAGCAAGTCCTGCTCTAATAAAATTTAAAATTCCCTGAGGAGATGTTATAGGAAACGCGCTGGAGGGGGACCCTTTAAATACTTTCTTTGCAATGCTTGTGGGTCCCAGTGTGGTGCAATTAAAACAGAAGACATACAATATAAAAAAACATAGATAAAGGACTTACCTAGTGCAAAACCTCAATGGGTGTGCAAAGTGAGTATATGAGAGCCTTGAGTCGGCCGACACGGATCTCCTGTCAGTTTTATTGCTGACATAAGGAGAAGGGGAAGGAGGGGGGGAACTTTAGCGACGGATATCTCTCAAACCATAAAGGTTTGAGAGATGGGATTTGCTCCACATACTTTATTTTTTAAAATCTACAACACTGCATAAAAGTATTATTGGACATTACTATCCCTTTAAGCTTCAAGTGCATTTCATTCTATATCATTTATAATCATGAAACAAAATGAAATATGATGAAAAAGAAGCTAGAATAAGGAGAAACCATATGCTACTGCAAGCTAATTCTGTTTACAGGTTAGTTTTATCAGAAAGATATTACTTTTATTTTTGTATTTTTTTTATTATCTAGCTGCTTTTATATCCAACACACTTACAAGAATCCCTCACTGGCAATTTTAAACTTTGATTAGGGATGCTTCCCTACAACTTTCTTGATGTTGCATATTGCTGTGTGGCTGTATATGTAAACATAAAAGGTTCATGTTTCATTTGATTTTGAATCTGACGTTGGATATGTTTGGAATTTTTCTCCATGTCTGGATTTCTGGTTGGGACAGCATTGGTGTGTCTCCATGGTTCCTGTGTTCCATTGTAGAATGAAGAGAAAAGCTAATTTTTGTGTACTTGCTGAAAAATACTTTTCTCTTAGTCCGTGTGCAACACACAACATCTTTTCTGTAGAAAAAGCATGTTTGCATTCCATGCAGAGGTGTCTTCAGTGACACCCCTGCCCTACTTTTTCTGAAGACTGTTGTACTGTGCGGGTTGCTGTGGTTGGGCTGTGGGATGTTGAGTGGGGCTGGGAGGGAGCGTTCTCTTACAGAGAGCTTTGTGTGCAAGTGGCCTTCCTCCTATTGGCATGATTCCTGTGTTCCATAAGAACTTGGAGAAATAGATTTATTAGCAAGTTTACAAAAAGTCCCTTTTCCAGTGATAAACTGTAGATAGATAGATAGATAGATAGATATTATAAATAAAAGGCCAGATGTATGTTTGTCCGATGCAGTCATTAGCAGTAGAAACTGCCCGAACACAGGCCAGATGTATGTCTGTCCGATACAGCAATGCGCAGTAGACGCTGCCTGAACGCTTGGCCCGTGCACACAGGATTTTACACTAGTACAGGAATAAATTGAAAAATCTATCAACCAACGGTAAAATATATTTTTTGTGGTCTAGTTTTCAGCTAGGCATCAGGGAAGAGACAAATATCAAAAACTGTGAAGAAAATACACGTTAAAGTACTCGAATGACCTTAACTTCTATCTGCTTCTGTAGGCAGCACTAAGCAAAAGCTAATGTGAGTCTCTCTCACTCACTCAGTAGACACTTGAGGCAAAAAGTTTTCTCCCCAGCAGTTGCTACTGAGTGCTGGGGAATGAACATCTTGTCAGCATTGTATTTCACTTACTGATGAAACATTTTTTTCTTCAGAATTCAGGGATTTTTTTGACCCCTTAGGTGCAGTTGGTTTGCCCCAGAATTGAACTGCTTTTGGTTTCTATATATCCACTATGGAACCAAAATTTTTTAACATGTTTACTGTAGGATATGTTTGTATCCCTATATGTACAGATGAAGCTGATCATCGCCAGTACGAAGAATGGCTATTCCACACACAGCAGCTATTGCAAATGCAGCTGAAGGTCCTTGAGGAACAAATTGGTGTCCACAGGAAGTCCAGGAAAGCTTTATGTGCTAAACAACGAACAGCCAAGAAAGCCGGGCGTGAATTCCCAGAGGCAGATGCAGAGAAGCTGAAACTGGTCACAGAGCAGCAAAGCAAAATCCAGAAGCAGCTTGACCAGGTGTGTGATAAATTTAATTGGGCAAAAGAACATTATAATATTACTAACTGGTCTTCCCTGTCTAAAGCTATATGAAATTTGGAGTATTGTCATACAGTGTTCAGTAACACTTTGAGTTCGAGGGGTACGCAACACATTGCTTTGTAAAATGTTGCGTGCACCTCTGGTACTCAAAGGGTTACTCATTTAGTTGACTTTTAGAAAAAATACTACTTTTACGATCAATTAATAGGTGTCAGGAATCCCTTCTTGCATATCAAATCTGCTTTTTACAGCAGATCTTTTTCAATCCTAGGGTCTAAGGTACATGAGGTTTGTTGCTTTTTTCTTACAGCAACATTTATCACCCAAATTTGTTTTTGCCAATAGTAGTTAAATTACAAAGCTGAGATGGATTTGTTTAGAATTAGAGGCAGTATACTCTAATTATGGAAAATAAAAAATGTTGTAGGGCATTTCCTTTAGATCAAAACAAGAGGGCACTCCAAATACTTGGAGAGGTTTCTGTCAAAAGTTTGATGCAGATGTTCACAGTATCCTATTGAAATGTCACCCTCTCTTGGGCGGTCATCAAAATGGTGAGTTTAAAATGTCGCTGGAATCAAAACGGCGACATCAGAATGTCGCCCGAATCAGGAGTGACATTCTGATGTTGAATGCCTAAAGATCGCCAAATAGAGGGTGACGTTTCATGAATAAATACGCTTGATGCCGCCTTATATGTATGTTTCCTGTAGCTTCTTATCTCCACATTGTATATGTGTGCTTGAACCTCTGTACAGTCTTACCTGAGTGCTTATGCAATTAGTCATAAAATAGACATCTACAGGGTACCTTGTGTCAAGCTACCTCTCCACTATGCACAGTGTGTAAGGGGTCAACTGTCAAAGAACGTGAGCTTTTTCCACAGGAGGGGTGTGACTAGAGAGTGACCTGAGACTGCTAAAGTGTTGCAAAAATGTTAAAACAAGCTTCGCCTTAACCTGTAATAAGATTGACAGCCCCAGCCCTTCCCCATCCTCCATATCATATAGCTCTGCATTCAGATGTGGCCTTCCGTCTCTTGGCCTGCCGAGAATGTCGCTCGCATCCCACAGCTCCTGGAGGTGGACGATGAGTGCTTCCAGAGGTGAAAACATTTCCTGAAGGAGACCGAGCTGTCTGATAGGGAGGGCGCTCAGTAGACTCTTGCCTTTCATTTTTGATATGCTGAGTATTTATCCCTCCTTTACATGTAGTTGGATAATGCACTTTCTGTACAGTTTTAAGGTCCTGTCTTGGCACTAATGGAGGGCAAGACGTGGACTGGTAGCATCTGTTGCCACACTTTACCGCAAGTCTGAGGAGGTATGTTTCAGCTGATACATCTTGTCAGGCCTTAACTTATCGCATGCCTGTAGTGCTCTCCCTGATCTGCCATTGCGGCAGTGATGAGTGCAGGCCTGATGATGACAGGTGTCTTCTTTAATTTGGCTAGACTGGTATTTTTTGTATGGTCAGTCTGTCACTACCAGACCTCGATGGAATCACATTTCCTTATCTCCTTTCCCTGTTTGTTGCCCTTCCACCATGAGGTGGAGATACAGGATTGGAGTGGTGAAATACCACCACTTCTATCTTCTGTTATATGGGCACTGAGATGGGGGTTTCTTGGGGGGGGACTCCTGGCTCACCTGTTTTTATTTTGACTACTAGGTTTATCCTGCATGAACTTTGGCTATACCTCTAAATCATGAGGTGCTGTTGGGAGAAGTGACTTTTATCATGCAAGCAGCAAATACTTGTTTTCTTGAAGCTGTGCTCCTCATATTCAGCACATCAGAGAATGCTTTTCACTAACTTGAGCCGTGCATGGATCCTTAGGATTGCCTATTTTGGGAGGAAGATGTGACTTTTTAGAATGTGTTCACTTCAGCTTAACTGGTTGTGCTGGAACAAACTTAGGTATACCACCACCTTTTCTTTTCCTTGAAAGTTCTGTCTCTGCAGCAATAAGCATGGTCTCTTAGAAGCATGAAGCAGAGACCTGGTTTTGTCATATCATGCTGTTTCCAGGTATCTGATGTTACTCCAAAAGTCAGCATACCTTAAAGCAAAACACACAGTGACAGTGCAACTGAATTCTTGAATTCACGATCTAGTGGACATTAAAACAGATTACCTACACTACATTTTATTTGCAGATCACAGCTGGTATCAACATTTTTGCTTTTCAGAATCGGCATTGCTAACTCATGACATTGCTATACAAACTGGCTACAATGCTGAGGATCTTTACACATATTGTGGTCCAGTTATTGTACATGGGTGGCAGTCTACTCTGTGTGATGCTTTGATCTAAGCCTTTTATTTACAGCAGCATCACATTTTTTTTTTTTAATTATATTTCTTGGTTTCATAATCCTTCTGGAGCAGTACAACCATATGCCTAGTTGCAGGAGGATTTTGGTTTTTCATTTCTTGGGCTGGAGTGCAGCTTTTTTTCTGAAGGCCGTTCTTCTGGTCTGGGTCTCTGGTCTAATTTATGAGTTGAGTATCATTGCTCGGGCAGTTTGAGACTGTGTAAGAGTAGTAGGTATTTAAGTCTCCCCACTAGAAGCAGTATCATTTGTTCAGTTGCATATGAGGCCTCCTAGATATGTACATCCTACAGGGGTGGAACAATCTGAATCGTATTACTGTATTGGCAGTTGTCCTTAGAAAATCTAGAATTAAACATTCACAATTTCAACAGGGTCGGTAGTCTCTATTGGTGATGGTTTTATTGTTGATAGTCATGGTCTTTTCCACACATCCCAATGGTATCAGCCATTTTCATCCTTTGTGGTGAAATTTGAGTGGCCCTTTGTTTCAGCAAGTGGATGTTGAGCCAAAAATTATTCTGGGTGATCTCATTTTGATGGGGCAGCCAGAAATGGACCTGATCGCATCCAGGTTCAGCAACAACATTCTGCTGTTCTGTTCTAAGGTTTTAGATTCAAAGATTGTGATGTTGGAGGTGTTGTGAACCCTTGGGACTGCACTCCTGCATACCTATTCCCACCTCTTACATTGATTCCTGAAGTTCTTGCTACACTCTGATGTGAAATGGTTCACATAATTCTCGTGCCGCTGGCAAGTTTGATAAGGGCTTGGCCTCATTCATTGGATGCGTTGTCAAGATCAGGAACTTGGCATATGCCATTGATGCTGTACTTGATGACGGGGTTACAAATGGAGCCTAAATATATATGCTCTTGCTTTGGTGGAGTGGAAATTGACCCATCACTCTCAGTGGAAAGGATATTCTGATGTGGTCATAAACACCATGCTCAAAGCCACTACTTGACGCATTTTCTTAGAAATCCGGTTTGGGTAAAGGGCTGCAGCTCTTGTCCTCTCTGGTTCAATTTCCTGCTTTTTTATTTCTATTGCAAAAGATACCGAAGATGGGTTATTCCTGATGATCAGACTTTTCTTTAAGTGGATGCACATGTAATGCCTCATTTCAAGGATCCAGTTTTCTCCTAGTCCAAGAGGGATGCATGAACCAATGTGGTATAGAGAGCCTACTTTTTGGAGGCAGGGTCAGTCACTGTTTACACTGGTGAGACCGCTTTGGACATTGCCAAAATGGCAGCTAAATGCTCGACTACCTCTGTTGCGGCTTGCTACACTCTTGTAATGGATCTGGAATGCTGATGTGGTGCCTCAGAATACCTTGGTGGCTTTACCATTCATTGGTTCACTTCTCATTGGTCCTAAACTTCATAAGATGTCAGTAAGGCCACAGTGGATGAGTACTTTGCTGCCTCAATAAACCATGTAAGATTTCTGGAGGAAGAGTAATACCTCTCATTTTAGCAGAGACTTTTGGGGCTCTTCATGATTGTCTAGTTCCTCAGCAGCTGGATCTTCCTTTTATTACTCTGAGAAGTCCAAGTCCACCTTTACCCAAACGTAGTTTATCTCCAAGTACCCAGATCCCAAACCACCTTCTGCATGAAGGTGGTTGTCCAGAGCCACCCAAACATCCTTTTTTATTGGGCTAACTCCATCACTTCGTTCTTCGGTGGAGTAAGTCCATTTTGGATTTCTGGGTACTGCATTGATTGGAGAGGGTTATCTCTCCTCGCTCTCTCTTTTTGTTTTTGTTTTTTTTTGTATCAAGGGTTCCCACAAAACATCTCGTTCTGGCTTTTCATCAGGCCATTTTTACCCCTTTTTGAGGCTGGGTTAGTGGTTCCACTGGATGAGGGAGTTTATTCCAATCTTTTCATCATTCCCAAAAAGGAATGGAGGATTTCATCCTGTCTTGGGCCTCAAGGCGTTGAATAAATTTGCTGAGGTTCCCAAGTTCAAAATGGAGTCTCAGGTCTGTTATAGTTGACATGGCACCAGACAAGTTTATGACCTCACTCAACATAAAGGATGCTTATCTTCATGTTCCCATTTGGCCAGGACATCACTTGTTTCACCGGTTTGGTTTCCAGGGCCAACTCTTTCAGTTTATTTCCCTGCCTTTCTGCCTGGGCATGGCTCAGGGGGGTGTTAGTCTATCTGCAGATTCTGGGGGTCAGTATGACTCTATATCTCAAGTAACTTCTGCTGAAGGCACTGTCTCCAGTTCGCTTGCAGGAACATCTGTGTCTCACCTTGACTGTTCTTCAGTAACATGGGTGGATAATCAGTCTTCTGAAATCTCACCTGGTAGTGACTCAGTGGCTGCTGTTCCTGGGCCTAGTCCTCGAAACCTCTCTTCCTCAGAGTAAGCTGTCTGGTATGCAAATGAAGATTCTTCTCTTTCAAGTGCAATCGAGACATTCGATCAAGGACTGCAAGTGTCTGGTGGGCACCCGTGTCCACAATGGAAGCTGTTCCAGGTGCACGATTTCACTTCTGACCACTTCAACGCAATATGCTTTAGCACTGGGCTCTGTGGCCAGTGCATCTTCACTACTCTGTGCCTCTTTTTCAAGCTACCTTGTTGTCTCTTAGGTGGTGGCAAGTCCATCTCTGTCCCAAGGTCATTCCTTCCTTCTCCCAGACTGGACATTGTTGTTAATGCAGTCCATCCTTTTCGGGTGGGGGCATGTGCGGCCATCAACCAGCTTACGGCTTCTGGTCCCGTGGCAAAGTGTGGCTTCAGCTAAATATTTTGGAGCTTAGCCCCATATTTCATGCTCTGTCATCCTGGACAAGTCTCCTGTGGGACCTTCTCCTTCAGATTCAGTATTCTGGGCATTTATGCCCCTCATGTGCTGCAGCCCCCGCGTCTCCGCCAGGGCCTTCCAGTCATGACCAAGAGCCACTTTGGGTTAAGAACTTTAAGTCCTCTATTGCACAGTTTTCTCTCTCTATTCAAGGGGTTCTTCAGTCATGGAGAACCCTCTACCTCCTTCAGGTTTGCGGCCCCTAAGGCTCCTGGCATTACTGATTTATCTGATTCTTCTTTTGAGAAATCCGTTGGGGACGGTGTGAGGATGGTGTGTATTCTGAATGAGCGGCTTCCCATTTTTATGGTGACCCCTTTGAAGCTGATCCTGAACACACTGCTGAGGGTCTCATTAAAGCGGTACTGACCACTTTAAACATTCCCTCTACTCCTTTAGAGCAACATACTACTTCAGACGTCTTTCAAAAGCCTAAGAAGTCAAGCACTGTTTTTCCACCTAATCCCACTATGGATTAGATTATTTTGGATTAGTGAAAGACTCCTGATAAGCTCCATGATAAGAGTCTTTCACTGTCGTCCAATACAGGTTACTGGTAACACTGGGAGGCGTCAGTCCCCTTTAAGTAGGCAGGAACATTCTCTAAATGTATGCAGGGGGGTGGAGCCTCCCTTTCCCTCTCAGGCTGCTGTTCACTTAGCCTGCTTAGAATTGTTTGTTCCTGTGTAAGACACACAGGTGGAGAACATCTCTCTTCAATTTTTAGTTGTTTGTTATTTTCTGTAAGATATGGAATACCACCATTAGGCAGGTTACCAGGACTGACAATGCCCTCTCCAAAGTGCCTAGTTTCAGTGGCCAGAGCAGTTTGGTGGACCTTAAGCTCTGAAGAGGGAATAATCTTGATTTCAAGTGATTCCCTGGGGATTCCTCTGAGCTACTCCTCTTTCCCTGGTGACCTGAAGACAGAAGATGTGCAGAAAGGTGAGCCACCCTTTGAGTGCTGAAGGTCCACTTGTCCCAAAGTGTCCCTTAATTGGGCTTGTATTTGGGAGTTCTCATTGCGCACTCCAGCACTCATTGGGTGTTATTGTATATATAAGTGTATGTCTGTGGTTTGGAGCAGTTTATATGGCATATTAACCCTTTCTCTGCTGGTTTGACTAGTTTAATGGGGTTTTGGGACACTTCCTTTATAGGGTAGTGTTTTCTTATGTTGTACATGTGTTTACTATGTATTCTTAACCTTTTCCCTTTGGGGGTTAATTTTATTAAAAATTATGTTCTGCGCCTTTAAGGCGCGCTTTACCGCACGGACGCCATTGCTCCTTTACTTTCAATGGGCTTACACTGTTTGGGACGTATCTCTGAATTCGCTGTGTGAAGCAGTTCCAGAGAAGGCTCATTTTTCTAGTCTGCCCTTGCTCTATCATACGGTTTATAGCTCAAGTGTGTTGGGGGGCTTCGGGCACTGTTTTGGGGTACTTTTTGGGAAAAACTACGTTTCCCATGAGCGCTTGATTCGCGCCTAATTTCTGATTGGCTCCCATCGCAGTGGCCATTTTGGGCACTTTTCTCAATGTGTATCCCACACAGGGCTTGTACAATCCTTTTCTCCTCAGATTGACCCTTCGCATGCCGGAACAGTCTATATTTGGCGTTTCTGGGGTGAAATATCAATCTTACACACTACAATTGAGTGATTCATTGTACAGTTGGTTATTTTGACAATGTGTGAATGTCTATACCGCTGGAGTTAGGGGCTAGACCTAAGACTAAGGAAGATGGGGTATCAGTATCCCCCATTGCACATTGCTCTTCCTGTCACACAGGGCTACCTAGAGTGTTCTCTGGTCATTTCTGCCCAGCAGGTTTTGAGGTTCCCGGCAGCAACCCAGGACCTTCCAGCCATGCTATTGAGCCATGTTGGGTGCAAGAGTTAAGGCTGCAACTGGAGACCTTAGGTCAACTTTACAGCTCTTTGCATCCTGGTACAGGGGGCACTTCTATTGTGACAGACCCCCCTCTATTATCAGACCCTCCCTGTCTCACCCTCAGGGAGCACCTGATGTGGTAGATTCTTCTGAGGAAGAATTGTTGCTAGATTCGAATGTTGAGGTTGGTGCTCTTTTGGAATTCCCAGGTCTCTTCGGGGACCCACTTGATGCTGATCCTTAAACCTGATCAGGGCTGTATTGCCCAATCTCAACATTCCATCAGTTAAGGGGATTCACTCTGTTCCCCATGTTGTTTTTCAGGTGCCTGTACAGTCCCTTACTCATTTTCCTCCTACCAACTCTTGACTGATTGGCTCTGACGCATGGACTATTCCTGACAAGTCCTCTCCAGTTTCTAGGAAGTTTGCTAAACGTTTTCCCTTTTCTGAAACAGAAATGACTACATGGGTTCATCCCCCCTGAGGTGGACGCTCCCATATCTAGACTGTCTCAACCTACTGTCTTGCATGTTTCTGATGCTGCTAGATTGGTCTGCCAAGTGACTTGTGGTTCACCTCAAGTCCCTTTTTGCTTCTTTTGGTTCTGCTATGCATCCAGACCTTGCTGTTCTAAGGGTTAACCGGGCTGTTCCAGTCTGGACTGAGCAACTCGCTGGTGGTCTGTCAGGATGCACCTACTTCGGAGACATTGCGTCTCCTTGCCATTATCTCTGTAGATCAACACTTTATTTCTGCTGCTGCCCTTGATGTCATCCGCATGATGGCAAGGGCCCCCACTACCTCTGTGGTGGCTAGGCGTGCGCCTTGGCTTCAGATTGGACTGCTGTCGCTATTTCCAGGAAGGTTTCCTTCTTTGCCTTTTGAGGGTTCTTCCTTGTCTTCTGTTTTTTATCAGTTTAATATCTGATACGTCCCCTATCTGGGGACCATATATTGAATGGATTTTTAGAACAGGGAGATGGAAGAAGAACTTGTTCTGTCCACTCCATGATAAGGAACACTCTAGACAGGCCTCAGGGGTTAGAGTGCTTTTCTACCCTTGGTTCTTAAAATGAATTTAAAAAGGGTTGCCGTTTGCGCGTTCCGGTCTTTTAGTCCCTTTTCTCTGGGTATCGTATGACGAACCAGGTAGTTTCTTCTGCTCCGCGTTCCTCCTGGACCATGCTGCATGCAGTCAGGTAGTCGAGAGTAGCCGTCTGTTCAACGACGCTATTCAGGCTCTTCTGGACATGGATGTCCTGGAACAGATTCCCCCTGTGGTCAGGGGTTCAGGGTTCTATTCAAGCCTTTGGTGGTGACCAACAAAATATTTTAATACAGGGGAAGGCGGATGTCGCCCTAGTTTGGATCTGGACGGTCTTACTTACCTTGTTGTTCTGCTCTCAGTATTCGCTGCTATGTCTCCGTGGGAGTTTCTTGCTTCTCTGGATCTTCAGGATGTGTATTGCACATCCTAATCCATCTAGAGAGCGGGCAGTATCTGAGGTTTGCTGGCGCCAGGCTTATCAGTTTCAGCCTTCTCTTGGTCTGTCAACAGCCCCCCCCCCCTCCACGGGGCTGGGGGCCTTGATATCCGTCCTCCTTCGGGACGGCATCAGAGTACTTCTTGCTCGGACCACTTGCCTTATGTTAGCATCATCTGTGGACCTTCTTCATCAGCTGATTCAGACCTGTATTCAATTCCTTCTCTTCTCGGTTGGTTTGCGAACTTGGTCAAGTCAGAGTTTGTTCCGTCTTTGCACCTGGGTTTTCTGTTCGATACTTAGAGGTGCATGGATTTTTTTCTACCGGTCGAGTTAACCACCAACTTGCTCGAAGGGCCTCAATGATCCTTTCCCACGTTCGGATTCTGGTTCCGATGTTATCGTCTCTGGTGGGGTAGTTCATCTCCACAACAGAGGCGGTTCCATTTGCCATGGTACACACCAGGGAAATTCAAGGATTGTGATACGGACATGCAGGGACAGACCAGATCATCAGAAGCTATCGATCTCTCTCCCTCCCCATGTCGAGTTGAGCTTAGAGTGGTGGTTGGGGCTTTCCAATCTCCTACTTGGAAGATCCTTCCAGATTCCCTACTGGACCAAGGTCACATCTGATGCCAGCCTCCTGGGCTGGGGAGCTGTTCTGGGTCAATTTAGCGCTCAGGGGAAGTGTTCCATGGAGGAGTCCCTTCTTCCCGTCACTGGGAGTCTCAACTGGTGGATGGTCCAGTCTGAGTGGAGTCCGACAACGCCACGGCAGTGGCTTACTTCAACAGTCAGGGCGGGACAAGAAGTCTCGCCGCTTGGTTAGAAGTTAAGGCCATTCTGTCCTGGGCAGAGGTTCCTGTTCCTGTCATTTCCGCAGTGCACATTCCAGGAGTAGACAACGTCATGGCAGACTTCCTCAGTTGTCACGCAGTAGACATCGGAGAGTGGGAACTACATCCGGACAAGTTTCAACTCCTAGTTCAGAGATGGGGAATGCCCCAGTGGATCTGATGGCAATGGGACACAACAGGAAGGTTCCGCCGTTTTGCTCTCTGTGGAGAGACTCTCTACCTCTGCTGCTGGTGCAATGTCCATTCCGGGACATTATCTCTGGCCATTTTTCTTCCTCTCCCTATGTTAATATGGACGTTACGGAAATTGTGATTGGTACGTTGTCCGGTAATTCTGATTTGTTCTGGATTGACATTGTCAAGCATGGTATCCGGAGTTTATGACCCTATCTGTGGTGGAGCCATTTTGGCTCTCCTCTCGTCCAGCTCTTCTTCTACAGGGTTATCTGTGGAAGACTATGTTCATCGGCTCAATTTGTTGGCCTGTATGTTGAATCCTCTGTTTTAAAGAAGAAAGGGTTTTCTTCTGCTGTGGTGTCTACTATGCTTAGTGCCGTAAGCCTGTTTCTTCCACGATCTATCACCGTGTCCGGTCACCATTTGTGTCTTGGTATGCTGACAGAGATCTGTCTCATGACTTTCATCTTCCCACTGTCTTGTCCTTTTGGTTGGACGGTGCTGACTGGGGACTCAGTCTGGTTCCTCTTAGAGTTCTTACTTCAGCGCTTTCTGTCGTTTTCCAGAAACGCATTGCTATCTTCTTGTAGTTCAGGGTTTCTCCCAGGGTGTTGCTCATGTGCGCCCTGCCTTTTGAGTCCTGCTCCTCTGTCCTTAATTTGGTCTTGGGGGTTCTTCAACATCTTCCCTTTGAGTCTTTGGTTTCTCTTCCTCTTTGTCTCTTCTGTGCCAATGGCTTCTTCTTCTGGCGATTGTATCAGTCGCCGGGTGGCGGACTTGAAAGGTCCATCCTGTAAACGACTTTATCTGGTGTTTTCTAGGATGACGCAGTGCTTCGCACCTCCTACGGAGTTCTTGCCTCAGGCGGTCTCCGAGTTTCTCTTCAATCGGGAGATTGTGGTGCTCTCTTTCTGCCCTAACCCTTCTTCTGACAAGGAGAGGGATCTCCACTTGTTGGATGTTGTGCGTTGTCTCAAGTTTTATGTTCATTGCACTGAGTCTATTAGGAAGTCTCTGACACTCTGTTCGTCATTCCTGAAGGTCCTAGGGCAGGGAGACCGGCATCCAAGGTTACTGTTGCTTCTTGGATAAAGTCTACTATTCGTAAAGATTACGAATTGCGGAATAAGCATGTTCCTTTTCGGGTTAATGCTCATTCTACCAGGTCTATTGGGGCCTCTTGGGCCTACAAGGATCAAGCATCTGCTGAACAGCTGTGCCGGGTGGCCACTTGGTCCTCTGTGCACACCTTTTCGAAGCACTACCGTGTGGATGTGCTGGCCTCAGCTGATGCCAGTTTTGGGAGGAAGGTCCTGGAGGCAGTATTGCCTGTTTTAGGTTCTTCTTCTTCTCAGGTTCTTAGTGCTTCCTTACTGTTGAGCCCTGTTGGCTCTAGTTAAGTGTGCTGTGTTCAGTTCTGGGGTCTGTTTTACCCCTAGTTGGTGTCCGTTGACACTTCTCTTTTGTTGGGATCTCTGACCAGTAGGTTCATAGGGGTCCTGGTGACTCTGGGGGCCTTGCGCCTGGTCCTTGCCTTCTTCCCACCTCTTGGAAACTCAATGTTTGGACATCCCAGTGTTACCAGTAACCTGTATTGGACGACAGTGAAAATAGGATTTTAGTCTTACCTGTTAAATCCTTTTCACTTAGTCCATACAGGTTACTGGTCTCCCACCCTGTCAAGGGGCCAGGCTTGGCTCTCCTGTGGCAATGCGTGGGAGTCCTTCGGGGCATGCTCACAGGAGTCTTCCTTCGTTCTACGATCTAGTCTGGTTAGTTCTCAAACAATTCTGAGCAGGCTAAGTGAACAGCAGCCTGAGAGGGAAAGGGAGGCTCCACCCCCTGCATACATTTAGAGAATGTTCCTGCCTACTTAAAGGGGACGGACGCCTCCCAGTGTTACCAGTAACCTGTATGGACTAAGTGAAAAGGATTTAACAGGTAAGACTAAAATCCTATTTTCTCTGTCAAAAAGGTTCTCTAAACTTTATCCCTTTTCAGAAGCTGCCTTGACTCAATGGGCTGCTCCTCCTCAGGTTGATTCCCCCATCACTAGGCTTTCTAAGTCCACAGTCTCTTTTGTGATGGATGTTTCTCTTCTAGAAAACGCGACTGACAGAAAACTTGACGCTGTTCTGAAGGCTAACTTCACGGCCATAGGTGCGTCCATGCAATCCACCTTTGCTTTGTTATGGGTCAGTAGGGCTGTTGCAGTTTGGACTGAACAACTGACCACATGCTGTACACAAAGCTTCCCCTAAAGCTCGCCTGTTATCACTTTTGGCCAGCATTTCTGAAGCTCAGCTTTGTTACTGATTCTCTTTTGGATGCTCTTCGGAATGAAGCCAAAGCATATGCCTTCTCTGTGACTGCTAGGTGCACTCTGTGGTTGAAGATCTGGTCTGCTGACTTGATATCTAAAAAAAAAAAAAAAAAATAATCACTGATTTTCCTCTTCCTTTTCAGGGTTCATCTCTTTTTGGTCATGAATTGAAGACGCTCATCAGTGCGGCCACTGGAGATAAGAGCACATTACTGCTTAAAGCTCCTAAACATACTCGGGCGAAAAGACAGTCTTTTTCGTCCCAAACAATGAAAATGTTTAGGGAGATTTTGGTGGCTCCTCAGGCCCCGCGTTCCACGCCCAAGCAGCAGTGGAGGTCGAAACACGCCTCCACCAAACCTTCAGCGTGACTCGCCGAACCCTGATCCAAGATTAGGGGGTTGCCTGCTTCACATTTTGAGTGTTTGGCTGGCTGTGCTGCATATCAGTGTGTATTACAGGTGGTTTCTGAAGGGTACAGGATTCCCTTCAAATCCCTGCCCCCTTTCACGTTCTTTCCGTCTCACTCCCCTCAGGGACAGGAAAAGCTCAGGCTTTTCAGTGTGGCAGTCCTGTCTCTTAGACAAGGGAGTTCTGACACCGATCACCCAACAGCAGAGAGGTTTTGACTTTGATTCTCCAACCTCTTTGTCGTTCCCAAGAAGGATGTTTGCACCTGCTCGATCTTGCATCTCAAGGCCCGCAACAAGTTTGTGGTCAAGAGCCACTACAAGATGTAGTCCTTGCGCTCAGTCATCACAGCAATGTGTCTGGGGGAATTTCTGGCATTTTTGGATCTTCAGGATGCCTATCTGAACATCCCTGTGCGTCTGGAAAGTCAACAGTACCTCGGGTTTGCCTGCAAACTGGGTAGCTTCCAGTTCATTGCTCTTCCATTCTGGGTCACAGCAGCTCCTCAAGTATTCAGTCGGGTTCTGGGAGCATTGATTGCCTTCTTGCACACCAAGGGGATTCAAGTAACGACTTACATGGACAACCTTCTCCTCAAGGCACCCTCCAGGGACAACCTGGACTGCCAAGTCCAAGACTGTGCGCAGATCCTCCTCCAACACAGTTGGATTCTGAAAATAAACAAATCGGCCCCGGTGCCCTCACCTGGTGTTCCTCGGACTCCTCTTAGTTACTCAGCAGAGTATGGACTTCCTGACGGAGGACTCAATTCAATGGCTCATCTCCAAGGTGTCTTCGCTTTTGTCTTGGACATCGGCTCCAGTGAGGACATTCTCCTCCCTGCTGGGAAAGATGATATCCACCATGGAAGCGGATCCTTTTACCATGGCTCATGCCAGAGAATTCCTGAATCAACCTTTCTCCCTTCCTTCGGAGGTAGCCCAGAACCTTCACTGGTGGTTGAACATCTCTAATGTAGCGAAAGGGAGACCATTTGTGATTCCATACTGGTCCACAGTGACGCCGGATGCCAGCCTACACAGTTGGGATGCAGTCTTCACCTAAGTGTCCAGGGCTGCTGGTCAGATGAGGAAACTCTTCTTCCCATCAACATCCTAGAGCTCAGGCCGTTTTCCAATGCTCTGACTTATTGGACCTCCCATCTGATGGGGTGTTCAGTTTGAGTCCAGTCCAACAACACCATGGCCATGGCTTACATCAACAAGCAAGGAGGCGCCTGAAGTCCCGATGCTTGGTTAGAGGTTAAGGGTGTTTTAATCTGGGCAGAAGATCATGTACCTGTTATCTCCGCAGTGCACATCCCAGGCATAGAAAACATCCTAACCAACTTCCTCAGTCGATACAAGGTAGACCCGGGCGAGTGGGAACTCCTGGTTCAAATGTGGGGTCTTCCCATGATAGACCCAATGGCTAGCAGGGACAGTCGGAAGGTTCAGATGTTTTTCCCACTCTGGAGGAATCCCGTAGCATTTGTGGTGGATGCTCTGTCAATTCCATGGAGATTTCATCTGGCATACATCTTCCCTCTTCCTCTCCTGCCCAGGATGCTGTGGAAGATCCGGATGGATGGGACTCCCGCCATCCTGATTGCTCCATATTGGACCAGACATCCTTGGTTTCAGAACTACTAGCACTGTCCAAGCACAGTTTCCACTGCCACACAGACCGGATCTCCTTCGCCAAGGGTACTGTCTAGGTCTAGGGTCCATATACTGCCAGTGTCTGGTTTCTGTTGCCTCCGTTAACCCTAGCGTGCTAGGGCCAAGTCGCTGCCAGATCCCAGTCTGTGTTGCCTCCATTAAACCCTAGCGTTCTAGGGTCAAGCCACTGCCAGAGTTGCTTCCGTGTTGCCTCAGTATCCCCTAGCGTGCTAGAGTCCAGTCTCTGCCAAAGTCCTGTCAGTGTTGCCTCATTAACCCTAGCATTCTAGGGTTTTACCGCTACCTAAGTCCTGTCAGTGTTGTCTCATTAACCCTAGCGTTCTAGGGTTTTACCGCTGCCAAAGTCCTGTCGGTGTTGCCTCCTTAAGCCTAGTGTTCTAGGGTCCACTTGCTGCAGAGTCCTGTCCGTGTTGCCTCCGTTTACCCTATCTAGGGTCAGTTCTCTGCCAGAGTCTTTGCTGCCTCTACTACCCCTAGTCCTCTAGGGGATTGCCCTGCAGCTATCCTTCGCTTGTGTCGCCTATTGCGGAGTGGGGCTGTTGAGGAGTTCCTCGTCCATGTAGCCTCCTATTGTATCCTGCATGCTAGTCCAAGCTACTCAGTTATCTTATATTATTACTCTGTGTGTATTCTTACCCTGACCTGTGTCAGATTTGGAAGGTACTTGGTACGGGCCTCATCTGGACCTGAGTGGGGTATTTGCTTATTATTTTTCAATTAAGCTTTTTAACCTTACCTGACTGAGTGTTCTTTACAAAAACCGTAACACCAGGGCTTGTAAGGTGTCATCCAAGGTGACTGTTGCGTCTTGGATCAAGTCTACCATTCTCAAGACTTATGATCAAACAGAAACCTGTTCCCTTTCGTGTCACAGTGCATTCCACTAGGTTCATTGTGGCCTCCTGGGCCTACAAGAATCAGGCCTCTGCTAATCAGCTGTGCAAGGTGGTCAACTGGTCTTCTGTGCACACTTTAGCCAAACGCTATTGTATTGATGTCCTGGCTTCGGCTGAAGCCAGCTTTGGCAGGAACGTACTGGAGGCATTTTTGCCTGTCTAGAATGTTACTTTCCTGTGCCTTATTGTTCTTTATCCCTTTGAGCCCTGTTGGCGCTTGTTCTGTGTGCAGTTAGTTATTCAGTGTCGTTGACACTTTGTTAGTTTGGGCTGTTTCGTGTCTGGATTGTCCATGGGAGCCCTGGTATCATGCGGACTGGTACTTGGTCCTTTCCTTCATTTTTCCCACCCTGGAACTCAATGTTGGTACATCCCCATGGACGACAGAGAAAAGAGGATTTTAGTCTTACATGTTAAATCCTTTTCTCTTAGTCCATATAGCTTACAGGTCTCCCACCCAGTGAAAGACCATTCTTGGTTTCCTGTGGCTGTACGTTGGAGTCCTGTTGGGTACATGCTCACAGGAGTTTTTTCTTCCTCCTCCTCTTCTCACTATCTAGCTCAGTAGGTTTTTATTTCACAAATCTAACTCGGGAGGGGAGTGCTAGCCAACCTACTAGGAGGAGTGGTCTCCTCCTGTGGTACCTGTAAGCTATATGGACTAAGAGAAAAGGATTTAACAGGTACGACTAAAATCTTCTTCTTTCTTCTGTGTCCAATCCATTGCAGTAGAATGGACATGATCTCTGCCCCCCAGCTGGAAGGACCAACCAAAACTCCTTAAAGTCACCCCTCATGACTTGCCCGCCAGTTATTTTGTTGGTCCTACAAGCTGGAGGACGAAGAAATCTTTCCTCCCACACTTGTTTTTTGTTTCCCCGTTACCTTGCTCCTATTTTCCTTCGGCCGCATCAGGATGCTGTCCCAAGGGTTAGACCTTCCCCATGAGTCCGTTTCTGCTCTACACTGCTGAATCCCTTTTGCTGGACCGCACTGTGCTTCGGCAGCGTGTATAGCAGACTGCTTTATCACCTCGGATCTTGTGTTCACGAAAGATGCACCGAAAGAGGACGTCATTGATGTGTTCCATCACTGGAACACACGCCATTACAGGGCCTATGCAAAAGGTTGCCATGGGGGAAGACTTCTGGAGCAGGTCTGTTAAGTTTATATATACCTTTTCTAAGATATATATATATATTTGTTATTTTTCTATATATCTGATGCTAGCATGTCTAAGTCTGGGGGGGGGGGGAGACAAAGTTGCTTCTGAAGAGGACAAAGTCCAGAAAGTTAGAAATTGTTCTGCCTGTGATTCTATTCTTTCTTCTAAAGATGCTACTAAATTTTGTGCTGAATGCTTTAGACAAGCAGCAGGACAGGATATCCTTGCACATTTTAAAGATTTTTTAACCTGGATGAAGTCCTCTATGATAGACACTTTTTTTCATCCATTCAGCAGTCTTCTGTTCCTAGAAAAAGATCCCGTAAGGATGATCCAGATGAGGGTCCTTCACTTTGCCCAGGAACTCAAGAGGATGCTTTTAGTATTAAAGATTTAGATTTGGTCTATTCCTCTGAGAAGGATGAAGCCCCAGAGGAATCTTCCTCTTTTAATATGGACAAAATTGACATCCTAATAAAGTTAATGCGTAAATCATTGGGTATCACTGATGCACAAAAACAATTGAACACCATGGGAACAGCATTTATTTGTAATCAAAAAGAAGTACTTATGTTTCCAATCCATATCTCCATTCACTCATTAATCAAGTCAGAATTGGATAAAGTGGATAGAAGGTTCTTTGTCAAAATGTTTTCTCAGGATGTACCCCTTTGACGATACTGAAGTTCTTGATTGGGTGTCCCCACCTAAGGTGGATATTGCTGTGGCTCAGTTAGAGAAGAAAACCACTTTGCTCATGGAGGACGGGTCTTCCTTAAGAGACCCAATTGACAGAAAAATGGAGTGTTTTCTTGAGAAGCAATTTGTCTTGCTAGGCCAAAATAATAGTCACTACTGCCATGTATGTCCAGAGCAATGAGGATATGGTTGTCTGAGCTGGAAGAGAAGATAGATTCACCCATATCCAGATCCAAATTGCTAAAAGAAGTGGTAGAAGTGGTAGTTATCAAAGAAGCCACCAGCTGTACATAGTGGCCCTAGCGGCCTTCATCCATGCTCAGGGCATTTCTCTGATATCTTACATAGATATTCTCATGATCAAGGCCCAATTGGAGGAGCTCCTAGATTGTCATGTTTAAAGGGATAGTAATACTTCGTTTTAACTTTATTTTATTTTGTAGGCATTAAAAAAACATGAAGAACGATATAAGTCTTATCTCTCAAACCTTTATGGTTTATGAGATATTCACAAGCAAAGTTCCCCTCCCCGCCCCTTTTACCTAGTGTAAGCCATCTCTTCTCAGATGTGAGTCTGGTTGTATGACAGTACAGATAACAGAAGGGGACAATTTTCTTTGTATGAAAACAATGAAAGCCCTTCCCCCCTTGACAAGTTTTTCAGCTTTTTCCGTTATCTTAATTGAAGATTGTCCCTCTCTGCAGTCTACCTGGGCATCTCCCTTCTTATCTGGTTGAACGGGGGGGATACTTTGTTTGTGAATATCTCTTAAACCATAAAGGTTTCAGAGATAAGCCTTATATCATTCTTCATGTTTTTTTAATGCCTACAAAATAAAATAAAGTTAAAATGAAGTATTACTATCCCTTTAAAACTGCTCCCACAGTCTTGTGGGTGGATTCTGAACTGCAGAATTAGTCTCCAGTTCCCTTCCAGGTTTTGTTATTACTGGGGATGTGGTTCGACACCCTCCAGAGATTGGTTTTCTTGTCGGAGGGCAAGATTATGATGCGTCACGGGCCCTGGAGTGGTCCTTGTCCACAATCAAGGGAGTTTTTTGTGAATGTTTTGGGCAGACTGGTGTCAACCCTGGATGCTGTGCCTTACTTATTAGGTCCATGAGAGGGAACTGCAAAAAGCTGTTCTTAGGAATTGGTCTGGACATTCAGAGCATCTGTGTCAAGATATCTCTCTGAAGATCAGGAGGGATCTCCGGTGGTGGTTGCCGTTGCCGAATATGGAGCAAGGGAAGCCAGAGTGGACCTTTGTCACCATGAATGCCACCTGAGTGGCTGTGGTCAAATTTTGCATCACTTGGTTGTCCAGGGCAGGTGGACTCAGGACAAGTGCCTTTTTGTCCGTCAACCTCCTGTAGCTCCAGGCTATATGACTAGCCCTTATTCATTTGACCCCACTTCTGTCGGGAAAGTCAGTCACACCTGTGGCATACATAAGTCGTCAAGAAGACACTTGCTACATTGCTGTTTGTAACGACGTGAGGAGCATCCTCTGTTGGACAGAGACCTATTCTGGCCAGATCAGTTGTTCACATTCCAAGTGTACAAAATGCTCTGGTGGAGTTTCTCAGTCGCCAAGGCTTACATCTAGCAGAGTAGGAACTCAGTCTGGAAGTGTTCTACCTGATAATGCAACAGTGGGGTGTGCCTACGATAGATCTCATGGCTACCAGGGAAAACAGGAAGGTGCAAACCTTGTGCTCCCGGATGGGAAATCCTCTGGCCTTTGCCAATGATAAGATGATGGATACGATGACGATTCCTGGGAATTTCCACCTCTCATGTTTCTTCCAATTCCTCTCATCCCCAGGGTGATCAGAATGGATGGGGCGGCTGCCATTCTGATCGCTTCTTACTGGCCCAAGAGTGCGTGGTTTGCAGACTTGATCAGTTTCTAGGTTCAAGATCTGCTCCACCTTCCTTCCAGGCTGGATCTGTTGCTCCAGGGTCACCTGTGCCATGAGCATGTGGAGAAAATGTAGTTTGACTGTATGGCTTCTGAGGCCACCATCCTGAGGTGGAAAGGTTTCACAGCAGAGGTAATTTCCACCATGATTCAGGCAAGGAATCCCATCTCTTCCCAAGCATTCCATAGGGTATGGTCTTATCTTTCTTAAGTGGTGTGCGTGCAAGGATGTCTCATTCTGGTTTTAGGTGTTTTCCAGAGGCCTCCCTTTGAGCCTCTTGCCTCCATCTCTTTGTACCACTTGACACTAAAGATAGGTTTTCTCCTGGCAGTGGTCTCTGTGAGATGCGTTGTCGAGTTACAAGCTCTGTCTTATGGACCTCCCTTCCTAGTGTTTCTTCAGGATAAGGCAATATTTCGGACCTCTCAATTCTTTCTTCCCCATGAGGTCTTTGAGTTTCACATCAATCAGGAGATTGTGTGCCTTCGTTTTGTCCTAAGTTTGAAAAGGAGAGGGGTCTCTACTTGTCGGACGTAGTGTGTTGCCTTAAAATTTATGTGCATCGTACTAAGCCTTTTCACAAGGCAGAGACTTTGTCATCCAGAAGGGTACCAGGACTGGGTCAGGCTGCTTCCAAGGTCACCATTGCTTCTTGAATCAAAGCCATCATACACCAGGTGTATTAAATCCGGAAGAAACCTGTTCCCTTTAAGATCACTGCACACTCCATCAGGTCTGTGTGGACCTCTTGGGCATAGTGACTTGGTCCTCCTTGCATACTTTCACTAAACACTACCGCATCAATTTTCTGGCCTCCGCTGAGGCCAGCTGTGGCCAGATGTTGTTGCAGGTGGTTCTGTCTGTCTAGGGACCTGCACACTTCTTTTTGTTCAGTAAAGTTTTTTTGTTCTTGAACCCTGTTGCCTCTTGTTTTAGTTGTCTGACACTTATCACTTGCATTATTCAGGTACTGGATAGCCCTAGGGAACTCTGGCATTATGGAAACTTGCATGAGGTCCTTTCCCACCTTTTGTAAGCTTAGCGTTGGTATATTCCCATGGTACCTGTGTTCCATGTTGGACGTAAGAGAAAAGGATTTAAGAGGTAAGAACAATAATATCTTTTCTCTTTAGTCCATTTGGAACATAGGTTTCCCACCCAGAGAAAGGGGCACTTTTTGTGGTGGTCCTTTGCTTGGCACAGGAGTCCTCTTCGAGTCTTTCTCTTAGGAGTTGTTTTTCTCTTCCTCGCTTAATTTTCTATTGTGTCTTCCATCACATGAATTCTGTGAGTTGAGGAGGAGGAGGGAGTCTCCACCCCAAAGACTGTCTTTTGAGATGTGTCCTGCCTTCCAGGAGGAGGGACTCAACCCCATGGTACCTGTGTTCCATATGGACTAGAGGAAAGGATTTAAACCTTTGAGTGCCAGTGGCTATGCAACACATTGCAATACCCCTCTGGCAGTCAAAGGGTTAACATGTAAGAACACTAAAATCATATTTTTGATAGATTCTTAATCTGTTGTGACATTTTATTGTGTGTGTATATAGACTATCATATACAGACACATTGGATGTGTTTCTGCTGTATGTAATGATATGAGAGCTAATGCTGTTGATGTGTTCAAATTGGTACTCACTTTTCTAATACTCAAAGGCCTTGTTGCTTTCTCCTGGCCCATTTACAGACTATAAAACACTAGCACAGACTATAAAACACTAGCACTTCAGACACCTATAAAGATTGCTATGTTAATGTTCTGTTAAAGGTAGCATACGTATCTCTGCCAGAGTCTTTGCTGCCTCCACTACCCCTAGTCCTCTAGGGGATTGCCCTGCAGCTACCCTTCACTTGTGTCACCTATTGCGGAGTGGGGCTGTTGAGGAGTTCCTCTTCCATGTAGCCTCCTATTGTATCCTGCCTGCTAGTCCAAGCTACTCACAGTTATCTTATATTATTACTCTGTGTGTATTCTTACCCTGACCTGTGTCAGATTTGGAAGGTACTTGGTACGGGCCTCATCTGGACCTGAGTGGGGTATTTGCTTATTATTTTTCAATAAAGCTTTTTAACCTTACCTGACTGAGTGTTCTTTACAAAAACCGTAACACCAGGGCTTGTAAGGTGTCATCCAAGGTGACTGTTGCGTCTTGGATCAAGTCTACCATTCTCAAGACTTATGATCAAACAGAAACCTGTTCCCTTTCGTGTCACAGTGCATTCCACTAGGTTCATTGTGGCCTCCTGGGCCTACAAGAATCAGGCCTCTGCTAATCAGCTGTGCAAGGTGGTCAATTGGTCTTCTGTGCACACTTTAGCCAAACGCTATTGTATTGATGTCCTGGCTTCGGCTGAAGCCAGCTTTGGCAGGAAAGTACTGGAGGCAGCTTTGCCTGTCTAGAACGTTACTTTCCTGTGCCTTATTGTTCTTTATCCCTTTGAGCCCTGTTGGCGCTTGTTCTGTGTGCAGTTAGTTATTCAGTGTCGTTGAAACTTTGTTAGTTTGGGCTGTTTCGTGTCTGGATTGTCCATGGGAGCCCTGGTATCATGCGGACTAGTACTTGGTACTTTACTTCATTTTTCCCACCCTGGAACTCAATGTTGGTACATCCCCATGGACGACAGAGAAAAGAGGATTTTAGTCTTACATGTTAAATCCTTTTCTCTTAGTCCATATAGCTTGCAGGTCTCCCACCCAGTGAAAGACCATTCTTGGTTTCCTGTGGCTGTACGTTGGAGTCCTGTTGGGTACATGCTCACAGGAGTTTTTTCTTCCTCCTCCTCTTCTCACTATCTAGCTCAGTAGGTTTTTATTTCACAAATCTAACTCGGGAGGGGAGTGCTAGCCAACCTACTAGGAGGAGTGGTCTCCTCCCGTGGTACCTGTAAGCTATATGGACTAAGAGAAAAGGATTTAACAGGTACGACTAAAATCTTCTTTCTTCTGTGTCCACTCCACGGCAGTAGAATGGACATGATCTCTGCCCCCCAGCTGGAAGGACCAACCAAAACTCCTTAAAGTCACCCCTCACTTCAGACACCTATAAAGATTTCTATGTTAATGTTCTGTTAAAGGTAGCATACGTATCTAGATCTCAGGACTCACAAAATACAATCTAAGGTATGTAAAATGTGTTACTGGGAAATAAGGAGTTCCCCTATTTATCTGAATGCAGCATGAAGTATTTATTAGATCATTTATCTGATTCTCTAAATGTGAATGTATATTATATGTTACTAGTCATCACTCATTTTAAGTAACAAATTTTCTCACTTCTTTAAAGGATGAGATATGGAATTTGACCATAATGTCTCTTCTCTTTCTCTCTCCTCTCAGGTTCGAAAGCAGCAGAAGGAGCATACAAGTCTTATGGCTGAATATCGTAATAAACAGCAACAACAGCAGCAAAGCTGTGGGGTTCTCCCTGTTAGTCCCAATCAGAACTCTCGCGTTCTCACAAAGGCTCCAGGTCAACTACTTGCTGGGCACAGTATGCCGCAAACGGCCCCTCTACAGCACAACCAGTTAGTTGGACAAGGTGGCTCTATACGTGGTCTGCAGCCTGCAATAACTATGCAGGCCCAGCAAGGTGCCTCCTATATCAAGTCGATGCCCCCACAACTCCAAGTTCAGGGGAGTAGTTCTGCTATTCCAAGTACCTCTGGTGGCTTTTACCCAACAGCACCTGCTATCCATGGCCTCACTGCTGAACAGAGGATGATCCAAGAGAGGCAGCTTCAACAGCAAAGGATTCAGTTAGCTCAAAAGGTTCAGCAACAACAGGGCTTTCAATTATCACAGCAAAACAATCTGCCCCAATCAATGTTAGGGAAGCATCCTGGGTTAATTGGGAATTCCCATGGGTTAGTGACACAGCAGGCATCCTCTCAGTCCCAGCAATCAATTGTGGGTCACTCTCAAGCATCTGTATTGCAGTCCAACCCTTCTCAGCAGCGACAGATTTTAATTACTCAACAGCAGAGAGTTCTGGGACCCACATCATTAGCTCAATCACAAAGTTTGATGGGACAGAGGCTCATTTTGTCACAACCACAGCAGAACATGGTAGGATTGTCTCAAATGCAGCAGCATATTGGCTTACGTCAGGCAGTCAGTACTACTTTGGGACAACATCCACTTGTAGGACAAATACAGACCACAACTCAAAATATTTCTGGCCACCAGCAAAATGTATGTGCCAGGGATCCTAATCTGATAGAAAGCTCACTGGTTCAAGAAGGTGCAGACACCCAGGGGCAACAACAGATGTCAACCTGCAGTCCAGTGAGTCAAGATTCTGGAGATCAGCAATCTCAGGAACAGCTCAACCATAATTCTGCTGTTTCACTAAAACAAGAACCAGTTCCTCAGCAACTTAGACCAGTGGAAGATGTACAGCAGCCAAATCAATATCCAGAGACAGCACAGACTCCATTTGGTGTATCAAGTCCCTTGCAGCAGCCTATGAGGCAGCAACAGCATAACATTACGCTCCCACCTACACAGCAATCATTACAAAATCTCGGGGCACAAGGGAGGCCTGATCAGCTTCAGGGTGCTAATCCACACCACCACACACGAGAGTCTCCACATCTTCCTCTTATGACACAACAGGGTATGACTGGAGATCAACAACCAAATTTGTTACAAGCTCAGAGGGTCATGGGTGACAGTCAGGTACAAACACAAGGAAACGAACAGGCTAAAGGTATTCTTGGACAGCATCTGCCACGTCCATTGGGTCAGCAGAGACCTGCTTTAAACAGTCAAACCTTACATGCCACAAATGTTCTCGGGCAGCAAAATACTCCACTTATGAGTCATATTAGAGCTCAACTACAGAGCATCATTGCAAAAAATCCACATTTGCGACACTTGACGCCTCAACAGCAGCAGCAGTTACAGGCTATACTCATTCAACGGCACCAACAAACACAGAACCAGGTTCTAAGACAAGCTTCATTCCAAGATCCAGCAACTCGGCAGCCTACTCCACATTCTGCAGTTTCAAATGGGACAGCTGGTTGTCAGACACCTTCAAGAGGAATATTTGAAGCTCGGCAGTCTGGATCTGTTGGTCCTGAACAGATACAAACAAGTTATGCTGAAGAAACTCGACCAGCAAATGTACAGGACACAACATCAGACCATTCTGTAGCAACGCAAGTAACTGAGTTAGGGCAAAGCTCTGGATTAAAGTCACCAGGTGTGGCAAAGTATTGTGCTGTTCAGTCTCCAGAAACTTCAGCTGGCCAACATTCTCAGAGTATAGTAAGCTTGAGACATATGTCACATCAGCCTCCCCCACAATATAGAATGCAGTCACAGCATTATCAAATGCAGCAGGTAGTGCAGCAGACACAGTTACAGCAGACACACGTGCAGCCCCTTCAGATGCAACAAATCCAACAAACGCAGTCACAACCAGTGCAGCAGCTACAACCTCGGCAGCCGGCACAACAGCAACAAGTTCAACCGTTACAGCAAACACAGCAGCAAGAGCAGCAGCATCAGATACTGGACCAAACACATCAGCAAATACAGCAGCATCAACTGCGGCAACAGCTGCAGCAAACTCAGCAGCAAGTGCAGCTCCAGCAGCAAACTCAGCAGCAAGTACAGTTGCAGTTGCAGCAAGTCCAGCAGCTGCAGCAACAGTTGCAGCAAGTGCAACAAACGCAACAGTTGCAGCAACAAACGCAGTTGCAGCAAACACTGCAGCAAGGGCAGCAAACGCAGCAGTTGCAGCAGCAAACGCAGCTGCAGCAGCAAGTGCAGCAAACGCAGCAGCAGCAGTTGCAGCAGCAAGCGCAGCAGCAAGCTCAGCAAACGCAGCTGCAACAACTGCAGCAGCAAGCGCAGCAGCAAGCTCAGCAAACGCAGCTGCAACAACTGCAGCAGCAAGCGCAGCAGCAAGCTCAGCAAACACAGCTGCAACAACTGCAGCAGCAAGCGCAGCAAACGCAGCTGCAACAACTGCAGCAGCAAGCGCAGCAGCAAGCGCAGCAGCAGTTGCAGCAGCAAGCGCAGCAGCAAGCTCAGCAAACACAGCTGCAACAACTGCAGCAGCAAACGCAGCAGCAAGCTCAGCAAACGCAGCTCCAACAACTGCAGAAGCAAGCTCCGCAAACGCAGCTGCAACAACTGCAGCAGCAAGCTCAGCAAACACAGCAGCAAGCTCAGCAAACGCAGCTGCAACAACTGCAGCAGCAAGCTCAGCAAACACAGCAGCAACAACTGCAGCAGCAAGCTCAGCAGCAAGCACAACAGCAGCAAGCGCAGCAGCAACAGCAGCAAGCTCAGCAATCTCAGCAGCAACAGCTGCCGCAGCAATCTCAGCAGCAACAGCTGCCGCAGCAATCTCAGCAGCAACAGCTGCCGCAGCAATCTCAGCAGCAACAGCTGCCGCAGCAAGCTCAGCAGCTGCAGCAGCAAGCTCAGCAAACACAGCAGCAACAGTTGCAGCAGCAAGCTCAGCAAACACAGCAGCAACAGTTGCAGCAGCAAGCTCAGCAAACACAGCAGCAACAGTTGCAGCAGCAAGCTCAGCAAACACAGCAGCAACAGTTGCAGCAGCAAGCTCAGCAAACACAGCAGCAACAGTTGCAGCAGCAAGCTCAGCAAACACAGCTGCAGCAAGCTCAACAGCTGCAGCAGCAAGCTCAGCAAACACAGCTGCAGCAAGCTCAACAGCTGCAGCAGCAAGCTCAGCAAACACAGCAGCAACAGTTGCAGCAGCAAGCTCAGCAAACACAGCTGCAGCAAGCTCAACAGCTGCAGCAGCAAGCTCAGCAAACACAGCTACAAGCACAACAGCTTCAACATCATCAGATGCAGCAGACACAACAGCTGCAACAAACACAGCAGCAGCTGCATCAAACACAGCAGCAAATACAGCCTCTACAACAAACACAGCAAGTGTCGCAACAAATGCAGCAGCAAGTACCGCAATATACGATACAGCTGCAACAAATGCAGATGGTACAGGAAATGCAGCAACCACCAAAAACACAGCTGCAAGTGCCACATCATCAGATGCAGCAGCAGCTGCAACAGATACAGCAACAATTGCTGCAACATCAGACACAGCAGCAGCTGCAACAGATACAGCAGCAAGTGCCACAACAGCCGCAGCAGCCACAACATCAGACACAGCAGCAAGGGATACATCCGGCTCAGCTTCAACAGACGCAACAGCTGCTACATCAGATGCAGCAACAAGGGACACATCAGGCTCAGCTGCAACAGCCACAGCAGCAAGTGGGGCAACATCAGATGCTGCAACGACTGCAACATCAGGCGCTGCAGCAGCAAGGTCCGCAACATCAGGCGCTGCAGCAGCAAGGTCCGCAACATCAGGCGCTGCAGCAGCAAGGTCCGCAACATCAGGCGCTGCAGCAGCAAGGTCCGCAACATCAGGCGCTGCAGCAGCAAGGTCCGCAACATCAGGCGCTGCAGCAGCAAGGTCCGCAACATCAGGCGCTGCAGCAGCAAGGTCCGCAACATCAGGCGCTGCAGCAGCAAGGTCCGCAACATCAGGCGCTGCAGCAGCAAGGTCCGCAACATCAGGCGCTGCAGCAGCAAGGTCCGCAACATCAGGCGCTGCAGCAGCAAGGTCCGCAACATCAGGCGCTGCAGCAGCAAGGTCCGCAACATCAGGCGCTGCAGCAGCAAGGTCCGCAACATCAGGCGCTGCAGCAGGCACCACAGCAGCAAGTGCCTCAACATCAGGTGCTGCAGCAGGCACCACAGCAGCAAGTGCCTCAACATCAGGTGCTGCAGCAGGCACCACAGCAGCAAGTGCCTCAACATCAGGTGCTGCAGCAGGCACCACAGCAGCAAGTGCTTCAACATCAGGCGCTGCAGCAGGCACCACAGCAGCAAGTGCTTCAACATCAGGCACTGCAGCAGGCACCACAGCAGCAAGTGCCTCAACATCAGGCGCAGCAGCAAATGACGCTGCAGCAGGCACCACAGCAGCAAGTGCCTCAACATCAGACGCAGCAGCAAATGACGCTTCAGCAGGCACCACAGCAGCAAGTGCCTCAACATCAGACGCAGCAGCAAATGACGCTACAGCAGACACAGCAGCAAATGACGCTACAGCAGACGCAGCAGCAAGTATCACAACATCAGACGCAGCAGCCTGAACAGATACAGCAGCAAGTGCAGCTGCAACAATTGCAGCAACAGCTACAACAGACACAGCAGCAAGTGCAGCTGCAACAATTGCAGCAGCAACTACAACAGACACAGCAGCAAGTGCAACTGCAACAATTGCAGAAGCAGCAGCTACAACAGACACAGCAGCATGTTCAGCAACTGCAACATAAGGTGCAACAATCCCAGACGACAGAACAAGTACAGCAGCAGAATGAAATAAAACAGCAGGAACCAACTCTGTCACCATCATTACACCAACACCCGATATCACAGAAACCAGATCAGGGGAAACAACAAGAGATTCTGCAACCACAGCAAACCGAGCAAGTGCAACAAATGAATCAAATACAGGACATGCAACAAGTGGAGCACAATCCAGTGACACAGCAAGCAGAACAGGTGCATACACTGCACCAGCAGATTCAGCAGACTAACCAGATTCAGCACACTAACCAGATGCAGCAGCCAGCACCACAGCAGTCATTGCCTTCACATCAAATGTTGGCACAACCAATGAAACCTCAGCAGCATTTGCAACATGTTCAACAGTCACAACAGCTAATGCAACAGCTCCAGCAAACACAGCAGGTGTCACATTTGCAGCAACAGTCGATTCAGCAGGCTTCACAGACACAATCAGTTCAAGAATTGCAACAGTCTCAGTCACTTCAGATGCAGCAATCCTCAGAAACTTTGGAACACCAAATAAATAATCGAACATCCCAGGTGTTGCAACAGTTACCTCAACAACATATTCAGCAGCTGCAGCATCAGAACAAAGTGCAGTTGCAGTTTTCACAAATGCAACAGATAAATCCTCACCCTCAGCAAATTATACAGCAACAGATTCAACAAGTATCCTTGCAGACACCACAGCTGCAACAGCAGCAGCTTCAGATAAAACCGCAAATGCATCAGCAGCAACCTCAGCAGATGCAACAAGTTCAGTTGCAACTTAATCAGACACAGCAATTGCAGCAGGTGCCAATGCAACACCAGCCTAATCAGGTAAAACTTCAAAATCAACAAAACTTGCTACAAGTGCAGCAGCACTCTGTGCAGCAAATACATCACCAGATGCAGCAGCAAACACCAGTACAACAGTCACAACCAGTTCTACCACAACATATTCATCAGTTGAAGCAGAATCAAATGCAACAATTGCATCACCAAAAACAGTTGCAGCAACTTCAGCCTCATCAGATTCAGCAGGTGCAACAAATTCTGCAGTTGAAGCAGCAAATGCTTCACCAACCACCTGAAAAACAGCTGCAGCTACAACAACAACTCCAGATGCATTTGCAGAAGTTGCGTCAGCAGCATGCACAGTTACAGGTAGAGCGACCGCAAGAACCAAAGAGAGAGCCAGTAGAGTCCACTGCTGTGCATTCGGAGCCTTTGCCAGCATTACATCTCCAAGGTCAGAACAGACACCCTGATGAACAGATCAGCTCCTCACCCTCAGAGGATGAAATTCCTATGGTGAAATCTTGTCCGACCAATTTGTCACAGTCTTTTGATAGTCAAACCCCAAACCTGACATGCTCCAGAGCTGGCTCTCCAAATCAACTTGAATCTGTTGTTCAACATGCATCTACCACAGATGCTATTCAGGCTGACATTTTGGGCACTGAAGTCTCTACAGAGCCGTCTCAAGAGTCAAAAACATCCAGTGATGTCCGATGTCAGTCTGGATCTACTGAAGATGGTGAATTACTGTTGAATACATCTGCTCAGGAAGGGGAAAAGAAAACAGAGACTCATTTAGAACATGAAACTTGTACAAAGCCATCTTCTGTTGAGAATACTCCTTTAGAGAATGGAGAGAGGACTAAATTGCCAAAGAGTCTCAAACAGGAGTCCATTGAGGAGGAAGTGTCTGCTAACCAGGACTTCAAGACTGAGGCAAATGGTGACATTGTGACCCTTGGGGCCAAAACCGAGGCTGGACATCTCCTTCTGCAGAAACTGCTGCGTGCCAAGACAGTACAGCTTGCATCCCAACGATCTTCAGATGCTCTTCATGCAGAAATAAATGGTCACATTGACAACAAATTGAGTGTTCTTGAGCAAAAACTGCAAGCTGCTCCACGGAATAAGGAGGTGAGTCACTATGCTGTGTGTGTATGGTCTTGAGAAAGGTCCTTAGATTGGACCAAAACGTTAACCATACTATTTGCCTTTTGTGATTAAATAAATTGATTTGGAAAGTCCCATGGGTGCTGCCCAATCCTTTCTCTATAATTTATATATATAATAATGTGTGTCTATATGTGTGTGTATATATAAATATAAATTAGTGCGTAATATAAAATAAAAATGGGTCCTCACCCATGGGACTTGTTAGATGCAAAAAAAAAAAAAATATAACTATTTTGATCAGTCGTGTTTTGGGGACCACGGGGACCTTTGTCAAGAAATATATGTAAAGAAAACCACAATGTGGAAATGGCTCAGTCACTCTATTATCCATATAAAAAAAATGTATTTATTAAAACAGTAATTAAAGGGATAGTAATACTTTGTTATAAAAAAATCTCAAAGATTGTAGATATTAATAATAGAATAAGCTGCTTCCCATGTCTCAAAACTTCATGCTTTCAAACCAGGCACACTTTGAAGACCGTTTCAATGAAGTGTTTCTTAATAAACGTTGCGATTTCGGCTCTGCTGAAGAGCATCGTCTGGTCAAATGAATGGATTCTGCAGCTGCCAGCTGAAGCGCTGACGTATGAGAAAGGGGACGGAGGGCTGAAGTTTAAATGCTACGAGCACAAAAACTATGACTTTTTGAGACATGGGAAGTAGCTTATTCTAATTCAAAAGTTATCTACGATTTTAGAGATTTTTATAACAAAGTATTACCATCCCTTTAATATCGCTTATATCCAAACAAATAGTTAGTGGAACTAGTCTTAGAATAGATACAAAACACAAAAATATGTAGAGCGCTATCAAAACACACTGTATGTACAAAAATATAAACTTGATAAAAAAATAAAAATACAGAATAACAATGTTAAGTATAAACTTTAATGTCCTAGCGCTATGTTCGTTTGTTCCAGAGGACTTCAGACTTATTCTGTAAACAGATAATAACCCTTAATGGGCTCAGCCAGACCAGAAGATATATCCCTTGCAGCCTGCAGTCCTCCGGAGTGACTTGGACAATAGATCTTAGAGCGAGGACATTAGAGTTTAAGATTATTTTATGTATTTCTGTAGTTGTTAAATTTAATATATATAATAAAGACTAGTAGAAGAGCCCTTGTACACGGGCCACAGTGGCGGGCGGTCGGGTGCAGTCATGGCCAGTAGAGACTGCCTGTGCAGACTTCGGAGTGCCCAGCTCTGTTTCAGCCTCGTCACGGGCAGTCACTACTGGGCATAACTGCATTGTTACAAACTTTGTAGCAAATTATTATATAGGATAAAGGTAGGGGGAGACAGAGCATAGAGCATCTAAGCGTAGTATAAAGGTTTATTTACGAAGACCAGTCAGAATGAAAAACATAAGTATAATAATCTCAATTAAAATAAAGTATAAATTTGCTGCTAAAGGATAGTAGTTCAAGGGTTAAAAAGAGCAAAACTGCTCTTGATAAAAATAGCGATGTATTCTGTATATTAATTCAATACAGTTCTGGTGTGATAAAGCAGTGAAAACATACAGACAAAGAGAGTACTAATGTGGAGTGATAGGGAATATGGAGTATTAGCAGGACAATGTATTCAAATATAAGTAATAGATGGCCCTTACTGGAGAGACCGCATCTATAAGCGTGCTACAATACAACTTGGTGCAGAGCTCAGCTTATGCTCCTCAGTCCAGTATATGGATGGCCCCTTACTTTATTTTCCCGATGGGTCTTGGTGGATCATGGATATTAGTCCAAATCAGTCTTTTTCTGGTGTTGCTCCTTTCTTCACTTCTCACTCTGTCTCTCTTGTTCCGATGCGTCTGATGATTCAGCTTCTGTCTCACATGTGGAATGTGTCCTCTCCAACTCGTTTCGGCGCTGTTTTTGCGCCTTCTTGTGAAAAATGCTTGAGGTGGCCAATAAGCTCTCCCTAATTTATAGTGATGCTAGCCAATCAAAGTGTAGGTACATATATCGATGTTGAAATACTTTTAAATAATATTAAAACTAGCAGACCTGCTGTTCGGGATATGTTGTTAATCAGTATTCAAAAGTATTTTTGTAGATGGACAGGTTTCTATATCTTTTGGTGGACATCTATTAACCTCCTGGGGTCTGATGCTTAAGCATGTTGAATAAATAAACTGTTTTTGATGTGTTCTTTAATAGTGACAATGTTACTGTTGATAGCAAGGCATGTTCCTTTCACTTTCAGATGTCTTGCATTAACTCAAATACTTGTGTTATGTAGTAATTATGTTCAGACTATCGTTTTGAGTATGAGAATAAGAATAAAACATTACATGCGTCCAGTATTCAGTTAATATAGTTTGTGAAGAAACTTGATAGGTTATCCTATATTTGAAATATCTTAAAGGGATAGTAATACTTTGTTTTATCTTTATTTTATTTTGACGATAACGATATAAGTCTTATCTCTCAAAAGTTTATGGTTTCCCCTCCCGCCCCTTTTACCTAGTGTAAGCCATCTCTTCTCAGATGTGGAATGCAGTCCATAGACCAGACAGATAACAGCAGGGAACAATCTACTTCCTATGAGATCAATGAAAGCCCTGCCCCCCTTGACAAGTTTTTCAGGTTTTTCCCTTATCTTAATTGAAGATTGTCCCCCTTTGCTGTCTACTTGGGCACCTCCCTTCTGCTCTGGCTGAGCAGTGTTACATCAGTAAAAGGGGTGGGAGGGGGATACTTTGTCATTGAATTTCTCTTGAACAACAACTCTGACAGAATTTAAATAACATTCTCCAAAGTCCAAATACTATGATGATTAATTGGAGCTGCTTTTATTATGAAACATTACTATCACTTTAACTGTTACTTGGCCATATTAGTCTATTATTCCTTAAATCTTTATTAATGTTTTGTTTGGTTTCTTTGTTCGTTGTTCTTGGTTAGCAGAGGAAAATAGACTATTGAAATATATGATGCCTCTTACAGCAGAAAAAGGTTAGTTCTATTGGTATGTCTTAGATAGTAGTAATAGTTTGAGTGAAAATAGATCTTATGGACCTACACAGATTATCATTATCATTGCATTAATCTGATTTCTCTGTCATCCAATACAGGTTACTGGTGACTTTGGGTAGGCGATCAGCCCATTTAATAGGCAGGAACAATTCTGATAAGTGACTTCTGGGTGGAGTCTAACTCATCTCCTTAGCTTGCAGCTAGCCAATCCCCAACCAGTAAGATTTGTTCCTTGGTCAATACACAAAGCAAAAGAACAGTTCTGCTATAGTTTTAGCTTTTTTATAATTTTTCTGTTATATATGGAATGCCACAATTAGGCGTATTACCATCACTGACAATTCCCATCACCCAAATGTGGATAGCTCAGTTTACCAGGAGCTTTTGTGGACCTAAGCCCTTGGGGGGGGGGGGGAATCTTGGCTGCAAGTTCTTTCACCAGGAGTTGCCCACTGAGGCGTGTACTTGATATATGGTAATCTGAAGACAGAAGACCTGCTGAAAAAGGTGAGCACCCTTTGAACGCTGAGTTCCTCATGTCCCATGCTTCCCCTCCAAAGAAGGGTCTCATCTGGAGTTCCTATTACATACTCATGCACTCATTAGGTTTATTTGTATGTCTTTGAGGTGTTTGGAGCAAGTGTCTGTGGTAACTTAACCCTTTTGCTGCTGGTTAGCACCTTTTAGGGGGGTTGGGCACTTTCCCTACTGGGGTCAGTGTTTCTTGGGTCTACTGTTTTATTCTAGTGGGCTTTTGAATGGTTTACTTTTGGTATTCACCTTGTTAACTTTGTTCCGCACCTTTAACCCCTTAACCACCCATGATGGTCCAGGACCGTCATGGGTGGAATTCAGTTAAGGACCACAGCGTGCCTCCATTCACACTGCTATCATTAATTCCAGGCTGAGACTGAACGCTCCGAGACCGGGGAGCTGGAAAAAGAGCGTATAATCAACAAACAGTGGCCAATGTTACAGGGCGATAAAATTCTGACTAATCTACTCCCACAAAAAACAGAAATAATCTACAAAAAGTCAAAAGACCTGAAGAACAAACTACCACTGAGTCATCTAGACACTAAAACAACCCAGAAAAAGGGAAAAAAAGCTATTTGATGGAAGTTCTATCAGTGGTAATTAGAAATGTGGATCCAAAATATGTGTAACTTGCAAACTTTCAACAGAAAAACAACACCTTCCGTAGCCATCACACAGGGGAAGAATTTAAAATAGAACACTTCTTACAATGTACAAGCAAATATGTGGTCTATTACAATGTAGAGAGGGCCATTAGAAAAGCAAAAGAACATTTCCTTGAACACCGTAGTAACATCTTGAGAAGTATTCAGAAGCATAGTGTGGCAAGACATTTTGAGGAAAAACACCGCAGCAACCCTGAAGAAATCGAACTATCCATCATAGACCATATACCACCGCAAAAAAGAGGTGGAGACAGATTCCGGAAGCTGGCAATAAAAGAGACACAATGGATCTTCAAATTACAAAACTTGAGCCCATATGGGCTCAATGAAGAAGTAGACTTATGTTGCCTCTAAAGAAAAGAATATAACTGGATAATGAAGTGGAAACTACATATACATAACATCTAGTTCTGATTCACTCAGAGACCTCTAAATTCGTGTGGGGTTACATTTATTAATATCAACTGCCAAACCCCATGAGTGTTTATGAACACAATACAAGTAATCTAACTAACCTTATAAATTTTAACTTCATAATTACATTAGTAACTAGCGGCAAAGAAAAAAAATAATTTTTTAAAATTATTAAAGAAACCCAAATAAATCCACAATGATTAAAACACCTCATCTAACAGAGATACCAAAATCAGATTAATGCAATAATAATGATGATCTGTGTAGGTCCATAAGAACTATCTATTTTCACTCAAACTATTACTACTCTCTAAGACATACCAATAGAATTAACCTTTCACTGTCGTCCAATACAGGTCACTGGTACAATGGGAGGCGATCCGCCCCTTTAATAGGCAGGAACATTCATTCAAATGTATGCAGGGGGTGGAGCCTCCCCTCCTACTTAAGCTGCCTTCAGGCCAGAGCCAAGCTAGATTGATTTGAGACACTTAAACTGACCAGAGGTAAGCAAGAAAAGGAAGACTCCTGTGAGCATGCCCCGAAGGTCTCCCACTGAATGCCACAGGAGAGCCAAGCATGGTCCCTTCTCAACCCCATCCTGCAAAAAGGCCAGGACCGTGGGGAGATGGAAATCAAGTGACAGATCCTTTTCAGCACACCATGCAACGAAGGTTGACCATATGCGATGATAAATCTTGGAAGATACAGGCTTGCGAGCTCTAAGCATCGTAGACACCACAGAAGAGGAAAACCCTTTCTTCTTTAGAATCGAGGATTCAACCTCCAAGCCATCAAATGGAGATGTTGGACATCCTCCTTCCACAGATAACCCTGAAGACGTAGATCTGGACGGACAGGAAGCGGAACAGGATCCGACACAGACATGGCTAGCAGCTCCGGATACCAGGACTGACGAGGCCAATTTGGAGTGATCAGAATGACAGGACAACGCTCCAACTTCAGCTTCTGGATGACTCTGATCAACAGAGGAAGAGAAGGAAAGATGTAAGCCAGAGGAAAGTTCCAAGGGATCGACAAGGCATCCACTGCTAAGAGCGAGGGGGTCCCTCCACCGAGAGCAAAACACCGGCACCTTCCTGTTGTGTCTGGTAGCCATCAGATCCACTACAGGCACCCCCCACCTCTGGGTGAGAAGGAGAAACACCTCTGGATGAAGCGCCCATTCTCTGCTGTCAACTGTGTGACGACTGAGAAAGTCTGCCATGACATTGTCTACGCCTGGAATGTGTACTGCTGAGATGACTGGCACATGATCTTCTGCCCAGGATAAAATGGCTTTGACCTCTAACCAAGCGGTGAGACTTTTTGTGCCGCCTTGTCTGTTGATGTAAGCCACTGCGGTGGCGTTGTCGGACTCCACTCTGACTGGACAGCCTTCCAGCCTGTATGGACTAAGTGAAAAGGATTTAACAGGTAAGACTAAAATCCTATTTTTTCTGCTATAAGAGTCATCATATATTTCAATAACCTATTTTCCTCTGCTAATAGAGAACGAACGAAGAAACCAAAAAAACGTTAATAAAGATTTAAGTAATAGACTAATATGGCCAAGTAACATGGTTAAGATATTGCAAATACAGAATAACCTATCAAGTTTCTTCACGAACTATAGTAACTGAATACTGGACGCATGTAATGTTTTATTCTTATTCTCATACTCAAAACGATAGTGTGAACATAATTACTACATAACACAAGTATTTAAGGAGTTAATGTAAGATATCTGAAAGTGAAAGGAACATACCTTGCTATCAACAGTAACACTGTCACTGTTAAAGAACACATAAAAACAGTTTATTCATTTATTCAACATGCTTAAGCATCAGCAACCAAGAGGTTAATAGATGTCCACCAAAAGATATAGAAACACATCCATCTATAAGAATACTTTTGATTACTGATTAACAACGTATCCCGAACAGCAGGTCTGCTAGTTTTAATATTATGTAAAAGTCTTTCAACATCGATATATGTACCTACACTTTTTTGATTGGCTAGCATCACTATAAATTAGGAGCTTATTGGCCACCTCAGGCACTTTCCAGAATAAGGAGCAGAGACAGCGCTGAAACGCGTTGGAGATGACACATGCCACGTGAGAGACAGAAGCTGAATCATCAGACACATCGGAACAAAAGAAACTGAGTGAGAAGGGAAGAAAGGAGCAACACCAGAAAGACTGATTTGGACTAATATCCATGATCCACCAAGACCCATCAGGAAAATAAAGTAAGGGGCCATCCATATACTGGATTGAGGAGCATAAGCTGAGCTCTGCACCAAGTTGTATTGTAGCACGCTTATAGATGCGGTCTCTCCAGTAAGGGCCATCTATTACTTATATTTGAATACATTGTCCTGCTAATACTCCATATTCCCTATCACTCCACATTAGTACTCTCTTTGTCTGTATGTTTTCACTGCTTTATCACACCAGAACTGTATTGAATTAATATACAGAATACATCGCTATTTTTATCAAGAGCAGTTTTGCTCTTTTTAACTACTATCCTTTAGCAGCAAATTTATACTTTATTTTAATTGAGATTATTATACTTATGTTTTTATTCTGACTTGTCTTCGTAAATAAACCTTTATACTACGCTTAGATGCTCTATGCTCTGTCTCCCCCACCTTTATTTTTTTTTTTTGCATGACCATAAACCTATGGACATCGTACTGCTATTAACCTCGAGACCAGCCGCAAGGAGTGTCATAAGAGGCTGTATACATAAAGACTGTTTGTTTCAGGGAAAGTTTTTTTTTTTTTTTTTTTTTTTTTTTTTTTTTTTTTTTTTTTTGCTCCTGTCACCAAAACAATTTACTGTATCTACATATATAGATATACAGGTATTTAAGACCTTAGTGACCTAGCTACTTAGTATATAAATAACCCTACTTTATACTAGTTAAAGGGATCATGTCCCGTTGATTATCGGTACACCTCTATCTCATTCTTGCTTATACATCAATTTAGTGTATATAGACACTGAGTGGCACTGTGTATCTGCCCTTTCTTGAAATATAATAAAGATACATACAGTTCGGAGCAGGTTAGACAGCACTCACAGGAATCATTTGTAGACAAACAAGCGATATCTTATTGTTTCGGCCAAGGATTGTGGCCATTTACAAGAACCTTCTTGAAAATGGCCACAATCCTTGGCCGAAACATAGAAACAATAAAACATTGATTGTCTACAAATGATTCCTGTGAGTGCTGTCTAACCTTTCACAAACTATATATTTTTGTGTGTGTAGAGAAATAGCTAGATATGTATAATAAAATATTAACTGTATTGGATATGTATGTAAAATGTGTGTTTGTTTCTCATACATCCTACATATGAAACACAGGTAGAGTATCTTCTAGCAGGAGGGCAAGGCACTTCACTTTATTTAAAAAAAAAAAAAAAAAAACTCTGATGTGAGATTCCCTTCCTGTTCCAACTTTACTCAACTTGACATGCTCAGTTTTATAAGTGGCCTTGCATTGGATGGAAGCAGGGTAAAAATGGTTTCTTAGCCTTATTTTTCATTTTACTCTCCTAGGAATGGGACTCTGTAAAAACGCATTAGGAGGGCTCCTGTCTCTGGCCTCCATTGTGATATTGAGCCAGAACACAGACTTACGATACCTGGTTATCTGTTGGAGGATGGCTTTCATTATTATCCCTGTCCATATAGTTTTATCTGAACAGTTTATCTGCTTGGAATAATAGGGCCTAATGACAGAAGACGACTGATTATTTCTTTAAGTGCACATGTGCTGTGAGTATGTCCCTGTTTGTTTGACAGCCATATCTTTGTTTTGAATACAGCTTTGCTGCTTCAGATGCTTTGGTATTTAAGGATCAGGTGTTAAGCACCTGGTTCTGTTTTGAAGGAAAATTTTTCAGCCTCTGGTGCTGCCTAACACCCTACCTTTGCTCTGTTGGGTAGGTGACTAGAGCTATGGGTTTTTTTTTTTTTTGTTTGTTTTTTTTTGGGGGGGGGTAAGATGAATGAAGCTAAGGAGGTTCTGGTGTTGACGGTATCCTGGATCTTTGAGGATAATGTATATCTTACTGAAGCAACTTTAGAGGTCACTAGATTTACTGGAACGACATCCGCTTTCTCTGTGGCCTCGCATCTCACTCTGTGGCATAAGATTTGCTCTGCTGACCAGTCATCCAAGGAGCCTTTGGGGTGTCTTCAGTTTGTGGGAAAACAGATGTTTCGCCCAGAATTAGAGATTTATCAGCCACGCCAGCTCCTTTTTTCCATATGAGATTTGCTGTTTTTATTACCCTCATCAGTATGGATACTTGCCCAGGACACAGATTAATTTGGCATCTCAGGCATGTTACTCCCCAATACCGAAGTAGGGATGTTCAGGCAAGAAGCATGTACAGAAGCCCAGTCCTGAAAAGCCTATCGCTGCTCAACTTGCTTTGGTCTGGTCCGCCCCAGGCAAAAAGTGATCTGATTTTTTTTTTTTTTTTTTTTTTTTCCCCACTGCATGTGGGCCAGTTCTGTGCAGGATCAGTGGGTTTTTCAGTTCATTTCGGAAGGGTAATTCATAGATTTCAAGGCACTTCCTCCCTTTTTGTTGTCAGGAAAGTTTCACAAGATTCTACTGCAACCTTTTCATAGGCTCCAGAAAGATGGCAGATGCTGTGCTTTTCTGGATTTAAAGCTTCTCAACCATTTTGTTCTTGCTCCTTTTTTCAAGATGGAGTTCTTGTGATGGCCATCGTGTTCTGGGGAGGGAGGGGGAACTTTAAAATGTTCTATCTCTCAAACCATAAAGGTTTGAGTGGTATGAATGACATTGTTAGATTTGTTTCATGAGCTACAAGATTTATTATTCATTTTTTATTTATTTATTTTAATTACACAATATATCCCTTTAGCACTGTCATGTTAATGTTCTGGCTTCAGCTGGAGCCTGATTTGGCAGGAATGCCCTTCAAGAGGCTGTGTCTGTGTTGTTGTGCTTTATTTTCCTTAGTCTGTAACCTTTTTTTGGTTCTTGTTCTTTGGTTCTCAGTGTTGGTGTCCATTAATACCTGAGGTTCATGTTGTGCCAGTTTTTCTGTGCGGACTGTTCTTTGTTTTGAGTGTTTTTCTCCTTCCCTCCCTGGAATCGTGGTGGATATTTTGGTATATCCCCATGGTTCCTGTGTTCCACATAGGACATAATGGAAAAAGGGATTTTTGTGTACTTAGAGATAAATTATTTTCTTTTAGCACAGGACTTCCCTACTGGATAAAAAACAAAAAAAGTGGTTGTGTCCCTAGTAGTTGGGACCTCTTGGGTTCTTCTCTGGCTCAGGGGATTCCGTTTTTCACTTGTTTCTTTTTCATCTTTGCTATATGTTAAAACTGAGCATATCTAGTCAGGGCTAAAGTGGAGCAAGCTGTGAGCCTTTTTTATTCAAGTACTTTACCTTTTTCATCAGTAATACACTGAAATATGTGTGTGTAGATGTATATCTATACATTTGTGTGTAAACACGATACCTGAATTTCAGCTTTAGTTGATTTAAAGGCTAAAATCAAAACAGATTATTCCTTATAAAAATAATAATAATAATAATAATAAAAAAAAAAAAGTTCCTTGATTGTACAAGTGCGCACACCCTTTTACTGATTCCTTGTGGAAACAACTTTTGCTTTTATTGGGGCAGTAAGTCTGTTTGGATAGGTCGCTATCTACTTGTCACAACTGTATTTTGCAATTTTTATCCCACCTTTCTTTGCAGAAGCATTCAAGCTCAGTCAAATTGTGAAGGGGGTCTCCTTCACACACACCCCTTTAGGACATTCCACAGGTTTTCTATAGGATTGAGGTATGGGGTGTGACTGTGCCATTCCAGGACATTGATGATCTGTTTTGTAAGACATTCCTAGGTTGATTTTTGCAGTGTCCTTAATTAGATCCTTGTTGAGGCCTAAAGGGGAAATTCATAAAAATGTGTTTTCTGGACAGAAGGTTATCAGGTTCTGCCCCTAAATATCCTGATATTTGGTTATTAATTTTCCTCTCTACCCTGACTAGAGCACTTGTCCCTGCTGAAGAGAAGCAGACCCATAACATGATGTTGCCGTCACCATGATTGACAATAGGTACTGTGTTCTTTGAATGATGAGCTGTGTTGGCTTTGTACCAAACACATCTCATGAAATTAAGGCCAGAAATTTGTAGCTTGGTCTCATCAGACCATAAGATATTTTCCTGCATGGTTTTGGGAGATTGCATGTGTTGTCCTGCAGAATTTATATGGACTCAAATGTTCTATTTCTGAGAAAAGGCTTCCGTCTTGCCACCCTACTCCTCAGATAAGACTAGTGATGAATACACTAAATGCTTTTAATATGCAGCGAGTGGCCAGTTACTACCATAATATACTGCAGCTCCTGTATGGTTGCTGTTAACCTCTTAATAATCTCTATGTGCTTTTGTCCTTACCCAGTCATCAATTTCAGAAGGATGTCCTGAATTTTGCAGTGTTGTAGTGGTGTCATATTTCATCCTGCTCTGTTCTTTTCACCAACAAGATCATGTAGATCAGTTGTTGGCTGTTTTTGGACCATGCCTCTCTCTGATCTATGCATTCAAAAAACTTTCAAGAAAATCTTACAGCTTTGTACTTAGGGCTAATCAGCAGGCAAAAATTACCTTTGCATATGATTTGTAATGTGGTTATATCTGAACACCGTTACAGCCCACATTGTAAATGGTGTGCACTCTTAGCAACCAAGGAGTTGACAGATTTTTCTGTGTTTCTACATGATACATTTGTTTTTCACTAAAATATTGTTGGATGCAAGATCCTTATTGAAGGTGATGAAAGGTCTGAGATAATTTTTGATTTTAGCCTTTACATAAACAAAGGAGATGTAGGCTTTTGATATCCACCTTAGGATAATCCTTTTGAGTGCCAAATGGGTTTGCAGCACATTGCTTCCCAATGTGTTGTATATACTCCTTCTGGCATTCAAAGGGTTGAAGGAGAAACATATTACAGAGTGATAACAGTTGTTATGTTAACAGGATAATTGTGCAAAAAAAGCTCTGGCAAAGCCAAAGAGGACACAGAAGACCAATGAAAAGTTACCCAACTCTCGCAAAAAAATTCGCAGAGAGGACAGTCTAAAATCTCCTGATGTCATTTTGAAACAGCTGAAGCAGGTAACGTTACGTTATATTGAACCATGTTCGTGTATTCTGCCTTTAACCCTTCAATGCTTTGGATAACTTTCTGGCACTCAAATGGTTAAATGTTGCTTGAGTACACCTCATATCTTGTAATATTTTTTCACACAAAATTGGCATCTTCAGATTAAATCACCAAAGAGCAAGTATTAATTAAACTGCATTGATAAAACGGACTTCCCAGATTTCCAGGAAACTTTACTACAGCATGGTACATTATGTACCCATTATGGTTACAGCACTGGCCTGCGTTCAAGTATCTAAAATAGGGTTTCCCGAAACACAAATTCTATGCATTTTTATTGTAGATGTATTATTTCTCTGGCATCTAATATTTTCACATAAAATTGGCATCTTCAAATTAAATCACCTTTGAGCAAGTATTAAACTACATTGATAAAACAGACTTCCCAAACTTCCAGGAAACCCTACTACAGCATAGCACATTATGTACCCGTCAAGGTTAAAGAGCACTATTTTGGCATACTGATCTAGACATGCAGACTGTTTTTTGTGCTTTCCATTTAATATTGCAACCTGAGTTTTGCTTTTGAAAATAGGAATGCCATATTAATTGAAATACAGAACGGTTTATTAGGTGCAATATCATTCTGGGATAAAAAGCACCTTGAATCTCCTATATGTGCAGAGAGTGGTGAGCTGATTTTTACAAGTTTAAGCCAGAAGCTCTTTTATAGGGAAGAGATGCAAGAACTGGAAGTTATTTTTGGCAGTTAAAGGGGTACAAGACTTTGGTGCAACAATTGCAAATTTGTCTTTACAGAATTTGTAGTGGATGAAAGGAAGAAGTGTTAGATGAGCTAACTTAATTCTCAGAATACATTCTTGAATTCTCCTAGTTGCTAGGCATTGGAGGAGGGGACTGAATCACCGGGTCTCATACTTAAAGCCTCGGATCTTGTTGCAAATTTGGAGGCATGTAATGGTGCTAATCTCCCTACTAGTACTGGTGTAGTTGAGATGTAAATTGCACTAGTAGTAAAGTGTTTGGTTGGCCCAAGCCCCAGGTCTCTTGGGAACCCATGAACTACCCTGAAGTCTGAACATTTCTTTTTTTTTTTTCTTTTTCAAGTCCATGGATATAGATGGGCTAGATGGGCCACTGGGTTCTTACCCTTACTTAAATTTAATAGGTAGCTATACAAAGACAAACACGGTTCAGTTATGATGCAACACATTGGCACCTTGTGTAACCAGATTCCCAGTAACCTGCATTAAAGGGTTGGCAATGTCTATAGATTAAAAAAGGTCATATTGCAGCTATTAGAAAATTAAACCAAATGACCCTAGTCCCATCTCTAAAACCTTTATGGTTTTTGGAGATATAGAAGGCTAACATTCCACCCTCCCTCCGCTTTCCCTGATGTCTGCTGTAAAGCTTGACAACAGGAGATTCGAGTAGGACGACTCGAAGTGGCTCTTCAGCAGAGCTGACATAGCTCAATGTAAAAAGGAATGTTTTGTCGTAATGGTCTACAAAGTGTGCCTGGTTTGCAGGCACACTTTGTAGACCGTTCCGATGAAGTATTTCTTTTTACATCGTTCTATTTAGGCTCTGCTGAAGAGCCGCTTGCTTGTCCCGAGAACAGGATATCCTGCCATCAGCTTAGAGCTGATGTCAGGGAAAGCGGAGGGAGGGGGGAAATTTAGCCTTCTATATCTCTCAAACCATAAAGCTTTGAGATATGGGACTGGGTAATTTTGTTTAGTTTTCTAATAGCTGCAATATGACCTTTTTTAATCTATAGACATTACTAACCCTTTAAGATTTTAACTCCTTAAATGCTAGGAAGATCTCAAAAGCCTTGCTTAACAATACATTGAAGACTCCCTAATTTCCAAAGGGTTAATTTTATAAAATGTGGGGCATATGTATAAAAGAAAAAGGGAAGCAATTCTGGAGTAAAACAAGTGAAACATTTGAAATGAAGCATTGCTTCAGAACTATTTTGCATTAAATTAGTTCATTTTATAAATATGGTACAAAATATTGTTGCCCCAGAATTGCTTCCCTTCTGCATTTATGCATAAGTACCATTGTTTCCACAGAGTTGATTATATGATTATATGGCTGTGCATAACAGATGTCCAGCCAACTGAAGATTATGGCATTTGTAATCCTTTGAAAGGTAAAGGTTGCCCACACTATTTTAACCCCATCCCGACAATGGACGTACATGTACACCCCACAGAAACTGTCACTTAGTGACAGGAAGCCTTTCAGTAGAAAGGGGAGAAAAAAGTTTGGCGGGCGTTAAGTGCCTGCCGGCCATGTGCGAGCATGTGGCCGGTCACTAAGGTGTTAAGAAGGTGCTGTTCAGATGTTGAAGACCTTCTTTTGTCCCAATCATGTCAGATATAAACCTCTAGCATTTCAAAGCTTGCTGCCAGTGATCAAAACCTGAAGTCCTTCAACTGCTAGACTAAAATTCCCATCACCCTCAAATAGCCATTGGCTGGCACAGAATGATGGGCATTGTAGTTCAACAACAGCTGGAACGCAGAGCCTCTCCTGGCCCTGCGTTCAGGTATCTGAAATGGGGTTTCCCTAAAAACAAAATTTAGGCATTTTTATTGTAGAAGTATTATTTTTCTTGCATCTATTGAAAGATGCTGGGACCATGGTAGTATGTATTACTCCCCCGGAGGCAAGGCACTCAAACCAAAAACTATTCCTTAATACTGCCCCATATATATCCCTCTACTTACTGTAGCTAGATCTGTTTTCTTTGAGTGACCAGTGGAGGTTCAAGGCCATTACCCTGTTGAGAAATACTTATTTTATGTTCTCTTACATGCAATACAGAACATTGGAACCATGGAGTAAAGGATCCTCCACATGGGAGGGCAGAGCACTTGCCTTTAAAGACCATTTCTGAGGTTTAGAGACTCTCCTTAAACTTTACACACACCAATCATTCTCGGTTTTAAAGGTGACCTCAATGAAAGGCGCATGGGCAAAGATTTTCTTAGTTAACATGAATCTGACAATGGGGACCAGAGAGAAGCCAGCCTAATCCCCTATTTTTTTCTGTCACTGGCTTCTATTGTCTGTTTGTACTAGAGTGCAGACTAAGTAGAATATGTGTCTACTAGAGGATGGCTTGCATTATCCAGCCTTTCTCTACTCAGTTCTACTTAGCTTATCTGAGCAGAGTCTGGTATGGTACATAGGAGCCTGAGGATTGAAGGGGACAAGATCTCCAGTATTCAGAGTGTACAGGACCTGTTAGTATGGTCAGCCTTTTTTGACAGCCACATTCACACTCTGGTAAAATGGCTTTACTGGCACTCTGCTCCTCATTTCTGTCTGTCCCTACTAGTTCTCTCCTGTCTGGCTGGTGATTTTATTTCATTGTATTAAATTTTTACTTTGTGTTAATTATATTTCACTGTCGTCCAATACAGGTCACTGGTACTCTGGGAGGCGTAAGTCCCCTTTAATAGGCAGGAACAATTATGCAAATGATTTGCAAGGGGCGGAGCCTCCCCTCTTACTTAAGCCACCTTCTGGCCAGAGCCACTCATATTGATTTGTTCCTGGTGTGCTTCCACACCAGGTAGAGAACATCTATGCATCTTAGTATTTTATTATTTTTTTATTCAAATATGGAATACCACCATTAGGAGGGTGACCATGGCTGTGAATTGCCCTCTTTAAAGTGGCTGGTGCAGCTTCCAGGGATTTTCTGTGGACCTATACCCTGATGAGGGGACAGCTTGTGTTAAGCAGCTCCCCTGTTGGGGAATTTACCTCTGGTTCTTTCCCTCCCTATCATGGTCACCTGAAGACAGAAGTCTGCAAGGAAGGTGAGTCACCCATTGAGTGCTGAAGGTCCACTTGTCCCCACAGTGTCCCTTTGATGGGCTTGTATTTGGGAGTTTTAATACACTCCAGCACTCATAGGGTGTTTTTATTGCATTATTTCTGTTTATGCAATTTCTGTGTTATTCTCTGAGTTTTGGAGCATTGGGTATTCATTTATTTATGTTTCTCATGTGTTTCATGCTTGTTTGGGCACTTTTTAATGTTTTACTAAACTTTATTAAAAATGGTGTTCCGCGCCTTTAAGCGCGGCTTTTTCCCGCTCAGACGCAAGGGCTCCTTTACTCTCTATGGGAATTCACAGTATGGGACATATCTCTGGAACCGCTTGTCACAGCAACTTCAGAGAGGGCTCATTTTAATTCTAGGCTCCTGCTCTATCATCCGGGATGTGTTTTGTTTATGTGGGGTGTTCAGGGGGGCTTCGGGCACTGTTTGGGGTACTTGTAGGGAAAAACTACATTTCCCATGAGCGCTTGGTTCGCGCTCGTTTCTGATTGGCTGTCACGGCGGCCGCCATTTTGTGGTACTTTTCCTAGGCGAGTACACTACGCAGGGACCGAGCCTTCTCTCTCCTCCACAGATTAACCCTTCGCTGGCCAGATAAGTCCGTTTTTAGAACATTTCTGGGGTGAAACTTTAATCTTAACACTTTTTCTGGGTGATAGTGTTATTAGTGGGGTATATTGACGCTGTGAGCATGTCTACTTCACTGGAGCTAGGGGCTAGACCCAAGTCTAAGGAGGATGGGGGGTCCGCTACCCCCATGGCGTTTTGCTCCTCTTGCCACATTGGGCTGGATGGCGATAATGTGGGGGATCTATGCCCTAATTGTACTGGTCAAGATAGCAACCCTGGGCTTCCCAGCCATGCTATTGAGCCATCTTGGGTGAGGGAGTTTAAAGCTGCCACTAGGGATCTCAGATCCACGCTTCAACTCTTTCCCTCTCAGGTACAGGGGGCTCTCCAGGTCTGGCAGACCCCCTCTACTATCAGGACCTCCCTGCCTAAGCCACAGGGAGCTCCTGATATCACTGATTCTTCTGAAGAAGAACTTTTACAGGATTCTGATGCTGAGGAACGTACTGTTATTGAATCTAACAGGTCCATTGGGGACCCCTATGAGTGTGACCCTGAAGTTTCGGCTGAGGGTCTGATCAGAGCGGTTCTGAACACGCTCAACCTTCCTCTGACTCAGGAATCCACTTATGATCCTACTGATGTTTTTCAGAAAAAGCCATCTAAGCCTGTTGTTTGTTTTCCAACTAACCCTACTCTTGCCCGTCTGGTCTCTGAGGCATGGAAGAATCCTGATAGATCTTCTTCTGTCTCCAAAAAGTTTGCCAAACTTTACCCTTTTCCTGAGGCGGAGCTGGCAAAATGGGTTCATCCTCCCAAAGTGGATGCTCCTGTGTCTAGACTATCCAAATCTACTGCTTTGGCTGTCTCAGATGCCTCTGCCTTGCAGGACTGGACGGATAAGAAACTAGAGCTCTCTCTTAAGTCTATTTTTGCCTCCATTGGCACAGCCATGCGCCCAACTTTTGCTGTGGCATGGGTTAATAGGGCTATTGCGGCCTGGACTGAACGACTGACTGAAGCGGTTCGCCAGGATGCGCCTGTATCTGAACAGTTGCAGCTTCTTGCTAATATCACTGAGGCTCAGAACTATGTTGCTGATGCTGCTTTTGATGCTGTGCGCATGATGGCGAGGGCCTCCACTTCTTCTGTGGTGGCTAGACGCGCTCTTTGGCTGAAAATTTGGTCTGCTGATACAGCCTCTAAGAAGGCTTTGCTTTCCTTGCCCTTTCAGGGGAATTTGCTTTTTGGGTCTGAACTCAAAGAAATGATCAGTGAGGCTACTGGCGGTAAAAGTACTCTTCTACCCTCAGTCTTTAAGAAAAAGTTTCCAGCCAAACGCAATCGGTCCTTTCGTTCCTTTCAGACTGAGACACGCTCCTCGGCCCAAACGGGTCCTCCCACTACGCGCTCCTCCTCCAAGCCCAAACAGTCCTGGAGGCCCAAAGTTGCCTCCAAGGCCAAGACCTCCAAGACTGCTTCGGCATGACTCGCCGAACCCGGGTCCGCATCCGGCTGTAGGCGGTCGTCTCCGCATCTTTCGCCGGACTTGGGAGGAGTCAGTGGCGGACCCATGGGTTATTCAGGTGGTGTCAGAGGGATACAGGATCCCTTTCTCTTCCCTTCCTCCTTTTCGGTTCCATTTTACTCGTCCTTCTCAGGAACCCACAAAAAGGCGTCTGTTCGACGACGCTATTCAGGATCTCTTGGACAAAGAGGTCCTGGAGGCGGTTCCTCAGGGGGACACAGGTTCAGGATTTTATTCCAACCTGTTTGTGGTAGCCAAAAAGGACGGAGGAGCCCGTCCCATCTTGGATCTCAAAGATCTCAATGCCTATGTGGTGACTTCCCACTTCCGCCAGGAGTCCCTGCGCTCTGTGATTGCAGCAATGTCTCCAGGGGAGTTTCTTGCCTCCCTGGACCTTCAGGATGCTTATCTTCACATCCCTATTCATCCAGAGAGCAGGCGGTATCTCAGGATTGCCTGCCACAGGGGACACTTTCAGTTTGCAGCGCTCCCCTTTGGGCTGACTTCAGCTCCTCAGGTCTTCCAGAGGGTGTTGGGCTCCTTGATAGCGGTGCTCCATCAGGATGGGATCAGAGTGACCCCCTACATGGACGATCTCCTACTGAAGGCCTCCTCAGCGGAGCTTCTCCACCAGCAATTACAGATGTGCATGCACACCCTGAACCGTCATGGCTGGATCCTGAATCTGGACAAGTCGGACTTGATTCCATCTCAGAGGCTTCTGTTCCTGGGTCTCCTGTTCGACACTCGCCAATGCATGGTGTTTCTTCCAGAGGACGTGGCTCACCAGATAGCTGTCAGAGTGGCTGGAATTCTGGACCTGGACGTGATTCCAGTTCCGAAGTTGTCGTCCTTAGTGGGGAAGTTCATTTCCACAATCGAAGCAGTACCATTTGCCATGGCCCACTCCAGGGATCTTCAGAGATTCGTGATCCAGACGTGCAAGAATCATCCAGATCATCAACATCTGTCTGTTTCTCTTCCTCCTCATGTCGAGTCGAGTCTGCACTGGTGGTTAGATCTCTCTCATCTCCTGAAAGGAAAATCCTTTCTAGTTCCTCCTTGGACCACAGTCACTACGGATGCCAGCCTTCGGGGCTGGGGTGCAGTCTGGGGTCGCTTCAGTGCTCAGGGGAAATGGGGTCTGGAGGAATCCATGCTCTCCATCAATGTTCTGGAACTTCGAGCTGTCCGGCTGGCCCTGAGACACTGGGAGTCTCAATTGACCGGTCTTCCAGTCAGAGTGGAGTCCGACAACGCCACGGCGGTGGCTTACATCAACAGGCAAGGCGGCACAAGAAGCGGTTCCGCCTGGTGGGAGGTCAAGGATATTTTGTCTTGGGCAGAAGATCACGTGCCTGTCATCTCTGCGGTTCATATTCCAGGCGTGGACAACGTCATGGCAGACTTCCTCAGTCGTCATACCGTCGACAGCGGAGAATGGGCTCTGCACCCAGAGGTGTTTCACATGCTCACTCAACGGTGGGGGATGCCTGTGGTGGATCTGATGGCTACCAGACACAACAGGAAGGTTCCGGTGTTTTGCTCCCGGTTGAGGGACTCCCTTGCTCTAGCAGTGGATGCCTTGTCGATCCCTTGGGACTTCTCCCTGGCTTTCATCTTCCCTCCTCTTCCTCTATTGCTCAGAGTTATCCAGAAGTTGAAGAGGGAACGTTGTCCTGTCATCCTGATTGCTCCAAACTGGCCTCGCCAGTCCTGGTTCCCGGAATTGATGGCCATGTCAGTGAAGGATCCAATCCCACTTCCAGCCCGTCCGGACCTGCTTCTTCAGGGGTATCTGTGGAAAGAGGATGTTCACTCTCTCCATTTGATGGCATGGCGGTTGAATCCTCGATTCTAGCTAAGAAAGGCCTTTCTCCTTCTGTAGTATCGACGATGCTCAGTGCTCGTAAGCCTGTGTCTTCCAAGATCTATCATCGCATATGGTCAACTTTCGTGTCATGGTGCTCTGACAAGCAGTTGTCTCTTGACTTCCATCTTCCCACTGTCCTAGCCTTCTTGCAGGACGGTGTAGATAAGGGGCTCAGTCTGAGTTCCCTCAAAGTTCAGACTTCTGCCTTGTCTGTGTTTTTCCAGGAACGGATTGCTGTCCTTCCTGATGTGAAAGTCTTCTTCCAAGGTGTGACTCATGTTCGACCTGCCTTTAAGAGTCCTGCTCCCCAGTGGGATCTCAATTTGGTGCTGGGAGTTCTACAGCGACCACCGTTTGAATCCTTGGCTTCCATTCCATTACGTCTTGTGACTTGGAAGATGGCCTTCCTCTTGGCTGTTGTGTCAGTGCGCCGGGTAGCAGAGTTACAGGCCTTGTCTTGTAAACCTCCTTACCTGGTGTTCCACAAGGATAAGGCTGTGCTTCGCACTACCAAGGAATTCTTACCTAAGGTTGTGTCAGAGTTTCACATCAATCAGGAGATTGTGGTTCCCTCTTTCTGCCCTAATCCTTCATCTGACAAGGAAAGAGATCTCCATCTGTTGGATGTGGTGCGTTGCCTCAAGTTTTATGTTCATCGCACCGAGTCTATCAGGAAGTCTGACGCTCTATTCGTCATTCCTGAGGGGCCTAGGGCAGGGAGACCGGCTTCCAAAGTTACCATTGCCTCTTGGATTAAGGCTACCATCCGTGAAGCCTATAAGTTGAGGAATAAGCATGTTCCCTTCCGGGTCACTGCCCATTCCACCAGGTCTATTGGGGCCTCTTGGGCCTACAAGAATCAAGCTTCTGCTGATCAACTGTGCAGAGCGGCCACTTGGTCCTCTGTGCACACCTTTTCTAAGCACTATCGAGTTGATGTACTGGCTTCGGCTGATGCCAGTTTTGGAAGGAAGGTCCTGGAGGCAGTCTTGCCTGTGTAGGTCTTCCGCTCTGTGATCCTTAGTGCTTCCTTACTGTTGAGCCCGGTTGGCTCTAGTTCCGTGTGCTGTGTTAGTTCAGGGATTGTTCCCTTGGTTGGTGTCCGTTGACACTTACAGTTTGGGCTATGTTATCAACTGGTCATAACAGTTCTAGTGACTTGGGCCTTGCGCCTGGTCCTTGCCTTACTTCCCGCCTCTGGATCAGCTCAATGTTTGTACATCCCAGAGTACCAGTGACCTGTATTGGACGACAGTGAAAATAGGATTTTAGTCTTACCTGTTAAATCCTTTTCACTTAGTCCATACAGGTCACTGGTCTCCCACCCTGTCAAGGGACCAGTCTTGGCTCTCCTGTGGCATTCAGTGGGAGACCGTTCGGGCATGCTCACAGGAGTCTTTCTTTTTGCTTACCTGAGGTCAGTTCTTGGGGTCTCAAATCAATATGAGTGGCTCTGGCCAGAAGGTGGCTTAAGTAAGAGGGGAGGCTCCGCCCCTTGCAAATCATTTGCATAATTGTTCCTGCCTATTAAAGGGGACTTACGCCTCCCAGAGTACCAGTGACCTGTATGGACTAAGTGAAAAGGATTTAACAGGTAAGACTAAAATCCTATTATTTGGTTCTTAGGACACAAATGGTGTTTTGGGGCTCTGTTCCGCCAGTAGAGTTCCATTGGGTGAAAGTGGGCTAATTATGATTGTCTTGTTTTTATACAGGACACCCCCTTTGGTATCAGGTTGTGCTATTGTTGCAGCACCCCTACACCATTTTGAAAAGGATAAACATGTCCTATGAAACACAGTTTTCCTGGGCTTTAGATAATAGGTCGAGGAGGTTCTAAACTGGTCCTCCTCCTTTTTTTTTTTTTTTTTTTTTTGCCTTCAACATGCAACACATGAGGCTGGTTCTCTTCATCCTTGCATACTATTTAAACCCTTTCACTACTTTTAACTTCAGAGAAGTAGCTTTATCTTTTCTTCTGTGATCTAATCCACAACAAGACAAGTGGATGTTGTCACCTCCTCCCCACCCCTCCCAGCTATGTAGGTCCAATGAAAAGATTACTTAAGGAAACTGCCTCACGTCTCACTATTGCTTCAGTTATTTTGGTCTTACCCAGCTGGAAGAACAGAGTTGTCTCATCTCCATCTGTGCCTATGATTCTAGAAGAAGTGGAAAAGATTGATGTATGCTCCTAAATTCACACAATTTTTGCTGCCCAAACCACAGTCCTGAAATTTCCCTGATGCCCCTGGAACCACACATTGGATCATAGCCTGTGAAAGCGAGTTGATGATCTTCCTCTGTCACCCCTTTTTGTCCCTCTAACCTCTGTGGTACGGTGTTAGGATTCTTAATGCCTATTGCATGATGTTGGCCTCTCTTGTTCACCTTTATACCCTGGCAAACTGCTTTTGGGAGAAGGGTTGTGATAAATACCAGCAATTTGCCCCTTTTCTAGGACAGAGTGTTTCCCTTGATATGTTTTGCCTTGTGTTCCATGATAGAAATGCATGTGGTGTTCCTGTCTGGCGGACTTCTTCCACAGAGTAGGAATCAAGAAGTGGTTTGAGTTATTTATTGATGGTCGTTTTCAACAGAGGGTTCATTTGATTCTTTGCTCAGGAAAATAAAATATATATAATTCATCAAGCTTCTGTCTTTTGCAGTGGAGCCCCTCAGAGAGCAAGGTATTACCATAGTTCCTTAGTTGAGCGACCTTATTGTGGCAGGTTTAAACAGTTTGAGCATTACATCATATTGACAAAAGAATTAATAATTTTCAGCACCTGGGGTGGTTGGTAAGCCACCACAGAAGTCATTGGATTCCCTCCCAGGAATTGATGTTCCTTCTAATTCATCAGAATTCAAAATCAGGAATAGCCTTTTTTTGGAGGACAGGATTGCATAAGTGAGGAGGAGGACCAAAACATTCTGTTTTCAGTTGATACATACAGCCTGGGGCTTATATGGACATTTTTGGGTATTCTAAATTCCACTATTCAAATTGTACCATGAGCAGTGTTTCACATGTGGCCTATTTGGAACCATTTTCTAAATACATGTAACAAGAATACATTCAATAATACCCATAGAATTAATATTCTAGCCCAGATAAAATAATTGCTCTGGTGACTGAAGAATGCAATTATTTCAGAGTCTCCCATTACAGGATCTCTAGTGGAAACACCAAACCCAGAGGCAGGGAAGGAGTGTGGAACAACAATTCAGCCAAGGGAACATGATCAAAAGTAGAATCGAAACTGAACATAAATATTCTGGAAATAAGGGTAGTAGCAAGGTGTCAAGATTCAGAAGGGTTTTAAAGGGGAAAACTGTTCACATCCATTATGACATGTCCAATGTCATGTACCTAACAAATCAAGGGGACACACTAAGAAGGTCTCTAAACAGGGAAGTGAGGAAGGTCCTTCTGTGGGGAAAATAAAATTTAGCAGCAATATCTGACTCTCACATGTCTGGAGACTTTTAAACATCCAAGCGGAAGACTCGAGCAGAACACATTTAGACCAGGGGGAGTGGTCCCTGAATTAGGAGGATTTTTGTTTTGTTTTGTTTTGTTTTTGTTTGTTTTGGCAGATCACTATCAAGTGGGGACTACCAGAGAGATTTGATGGCATCCAGCCACAACCGCAAGGATGAGAAGTTCTTCTCCCTGTTGAGTTAAGTAATGATTGTGGGGCAAGATGCTTGGAAGTTTGTATGGAATTTCTGATCTGTATCTTCCTCCGCTATCGCTTTACTGGATGTCAGTGGACCCAACTGTGCCTCTTCACATCCAGACAGGACCTTCTGGTTCAGGTTCTGATTTGTCATTTGAACTTTGGTTTCTTCAAACTGATAGCTTGGAAGGAGAGTGGGCATCAATGGATTTGACAATCATTGGATCCAGTGGTTAACACCATCTCTTCCGGCAGGAAAACTTCAACATCCAAAAATGTCTTTCTGGGTTCCAACAGTTTTCAGACTGTAGTGTTTGGAGAACATCTTCTGGACTTCCTGCAGAAAGGATATTATGCAGGTCCTAGCCAAACATCTATCAAAGGTCCGCTTTAGTGGCATTCTTCCAGCAGTAGAAAAGTCAGGCCCAGGATCCGACAGGTTGTGCCCCCATGGGATTTGAACATCTTTCTGAGTCAGTTATATGATTCATCCTTTTCTGAGCCTTTTTAACATCTTCTATTGAGTCTTTGACTCTGAAAAGTGTTTGTAACAGGTATAACCTCAGCCAAGAAGGTTAATGAGTTACTGTCTCTTTCTTGTGAATCATCATATCTGGTTATACATCAGGCCAGGGTGGTCCTTTATCAGAAACCGTTTTGGTAAAGTTGTCTGATAAATTAGGATATTATCTTGCCCTCATGCTGTCCTAATACTGTAGGAGAGAAAGATACATTTAATGTCATAGGCCTTATTACATGTATTTCCAGTTACTTTCAGAGAACTGCAAACCTGAAACCTCAAATTAAGGGTGCATTCTTCAAGGGCACTCAACTTTTTTGGCTAGTAATGCCATGGCAGCAGCCCATGAAGATATCTGCAGCGCAGCTCCTTGATCTTCAGTATTGACTTTTATCAGACTTCACCAAGATGTTAAGGCCTCGGCAGAAGCCCGCTTTGGGATAAAAGTGCTTCCGACTGTTGTACACCCCTAACTGGTAAGATTTTTCCTTGTTTTATCATCACATTTACAAGGATTGAGTTACCCCGCTTGCCTTACTTCCTTCTGGCTTCCTCACTTGGGTAAAAGGAACCTCAGTCCAACAAGATCTATGATAAGTGACCTATTATTTTTGGCTTTTCCCACCCCCTTTTTTATTTTGTATGTTCCACTTGTAATACCATGTATTGGTACACAGAAGGAAGGGAGAAGTTTGCTTACAGATCTTTCCGTATTATGTCCATACACTGTATGTCCTACCCTTTTGCTCTTTTACAGCTTAGACAAGTGTAACTTGCGCAGTACTTGTGGAGGCTTCCTTAAGTATTCTTTTGATTGGTCTACCCTACTAGGAAGAGGAGACCAAACCCACTTGTTTTGCTGTGTGTGGACACAGAACAAAATGAAATATTGGTAAGCAAATATCACACTTTGTGTCCCTGTATTCTGTTTAGCAGAGTCTCTTTGCTATGTTTGACCACAAGGGGAGGCATGGGCGTAAGGCCAAGGGTGACAGGGTTTTGGGGGGTTCTCCCCTTTAATACTTCACTCCTCATATTAGACTGGCCTTCCTAGGGATTCCTCTGGTATGTTCCTTTTGCTGTTTGTCCCTGCATAGCTTCCTGGGTCCTCTTCTGCTGAACTAGTCTGCATGGGTTAAAGTTTTCACTATTGGAGATTTTTTTGGTAGTTCCTGGTTCTCCCAATGAGGGTCCTATACAGGCCTTTCTGGAAACCCTGAAGTGTCAGAGGCCTCAGATTCAAGTTCATCTTCCCCTAATACTTTTAAAAGTCTCAAAGAACAGACTGACATTTTTCCTCCTCACAGTTCTTTAGGCCAGGCACTGCTGGAGGATGGTAAGACCCCCGACGAGGTTCATTCCCAGACGTATCTATTGTATGTTTTTTTTATTTCTGCCAACTCCTATGCTTAGTAGGCTTTGCTTTCAATTTGTGCTTTGTGAAATACCCTTGGTCCCTGCATCTCTCAATAGGCACCAGTATACTATATGTATCCTTACATATAAATCATTTTCTCTTAGGTGATTGAGGAATGCAGGCATCCCACCTGGGAAAAAACTCTATTCACACCTTCAGGGTTGAGATGCCTGGCCATTTCATGGCTTCAGTGTCTGTATTTTCCCTTACTCTGCTTTGCTAGATATAAATTGATCTAGCTGCACTAGATGAAGAGGTTATGGGACAGAATTAGTCATGATTTTTTGGTTGGAATATCCTGCCTCCTAGGTGAGTGCTCAATACTCCCATGGTCCTTGGATCCCTCAAAAGGAGTAAAATATTTATCGGTGAGTATAACAATCCCTTTTTTCTTTCTGAAACCTCTATGGAAATCTTGGGTTTGGCCCTGTAACTTTTGTCTTTTAAAGAAACCAAATATCCCTGTCTAAATTTATTTAGAAAAAGAGTACAGCTTTTGTCCATTATTAACTTGTCTTTGCTTCACAGGAGCTCTCCCTTCTGCCACTTGTGGAACCATCAATCACTACTAACTTCAGCCTTTTTGCCCCATTTGGGAGCAGCAGTCCTGTTAATGGAAAAAGTCCCCTTAAAGGTACTTTTGGCAGTGGAGCCCTAGAGAGCATACCAGATTATTACACGCAACTGCTGAGCAAGGTATGTGCCAAAGACATCAACAGCACCATTTTAAGAAAGTCCCTTAAATTCCTTTTGATATTAACCCATTGAAAACTGAAGCTATCAAGCATTCAAGGGGTGTTTAACTCAAACCGCAAACACACCCACACATTGCAATCAGTGTTGTGCCGCTTTAGCTTAAGGAATAAGGCAGGAGAATTCTGCTAGGGTGGTCATACATAGATTTGTTTTCTGTTCATACCCCCTTCAATGTTAGATATGTTTCCAGTGCATTGATTTGTAATGCATCTGAGATGTGTCATCTCTTTTATTCAGTAAAAATTTAACATTTCTATTTATCTTTTATTTTCATTACAGAACAACCTCAGCAACCCACCTACACCACCAAGCTCTCTGCCACCTACTCCTCCCCCCTCTGTACAGCAGAAAATGGTGAATGGTGTAACTGTCGCAGAAGATTTGAGTGACTCAAAGAAAGATTCTGAAGGCAGTGCAGAAGCAGAAATCAAGAAAGGTGAGCCCAGTCTTCTTCCTAGTTTTCTTGCTTTGCTCCCTCACAAAGTGCTGAGCCCTTATCCATTCAGCAATATAGTAAATAAGATGAAAATGAACAGGGTTCATACTCAAATGTAATGCATTTCTAGTCTTCATTTCAACCACTTGAGGAACTGAGGGGAAATGCATTAGAAGCAGGGCTTTGCTTACCCTTCTGCTTGATAAGGGTGTTGTGGCTTTTGTTAAGAGTAAATGACATGCTTCATTGGAAGTGCATGTTGACCTAGGTATACACTCAAAGTTTTAAAGTGTAAAATTAATTACTTGTGAGTTGCCAGAATTACTTGCGTTATGGAATCAGCAAGTGAAGTTCAACATCAGACTTTGAAACCCCAACTAATGAAGTGTGTGTGCGCATTATGAAAGGCAAGCAGGTAAATGTTAATAGTTAGAATTTTCATTGATTTGTGGGCTTTCACATTACTGAATATGATTTATATTTTGTTGACATAAGTGTACACAGGCTGTGGGTGCACTTTCCTCTCATTATTGTCTCTCTCTTTTTAAGGCACTGTTGAGCGTAGCCTGGACCTTTTGGCTGCGTTGCCTACTCCCCCGCACAACCAGAGTGAAGATGTCCGGTAAGGAATCTGTGTGCACTGAACATTAATAATACATCATTAGATGCTAGAGATGCCTCCTGTGCATTGCTTTATATCCCGTTGAATAACACTGGATTAAAAAACTGAAACCTGGTGGCTATTGGTATAGTAGATTTCAGCAATATGTAATCTAGAGTAGCACCAAAAGGGGGTTGTCCTGAAATGTTGTCTCTTTGGGTGCCTTGGCTAAGCTTGATCTCTTTGAGCCTTAAATACATCTATTCCCTTGGTTTTTATCCGGATGACTCTCTATTCTAGTTGCGGCCACTGGAAGAATATTTTCTCTAACCTGCTCAATCAAGAAATGGGTGTGACACTGCTCTACGCAATCGCCATAGGCTGCGTGAGGGGTCCCCCAACTCTTGTCTCTCTCTACGCTTGGACACCAGGAGGAGACCTGCCTCTTTTCCAATTAGTGAACACTTCTCTTTTGGAAAGACCCCAACTCTCTTTCCATGGAGACCCGGTACAGCTCAAGATGAGTCCTTTTCATAGCCCATGGTCCCACTCTCGGTCCTATGCCCAGTTTACCTCACTAAATATCCTGCTTAGACACCACCTATCCTAGGCAAATTCCCAGGAATTGCCCAGTTCCCATGGAGGAACTAGGGAGCAGCTAAGTATAGATTTTCCATGGGTAATTAATGCATGAGCCCTGTATTTGCGAAGTGGTAGTTTTCTTTTAATTCACTTGCAAGTGAATGTTATGTATATAGAAATATGAGCAATTAAGGCTCCACACAGAATATATTCATAGTGAGACTCATGCCTTTCTGTCCAGATTAAGTGGAGGTTTCTTATCGAGATGGGTTTGTGTTTCTTTAAAGAAGAACCATTCTTTATTGGTGGCTCTTTATTTAACTGAAGGACTTGTCTAGGTAGGCGTGCTTCAAATTGCAGTCTGTTATTTGTATAGTATATTTAGTGGACTATTTGATCTCTCTTGTAGCCTACTATAAAGGATTCCCAACTACCTGTACCTAGTTAAACTAGTCTGCTAAAAGGACACTGTCACTTAAAATCAAATTGGGGGTTTTTGAAAGAGCTTTCAGCATCACCGACTCTCTGCCACTGTCCAGAAATACAGCTCCTGCCCTGGAAGGGTTATGTGTCAGTTACTGGGGAGAATCGTAATTGTAAGGCCTTCATGGCATGCCTTTATTGGCATAAGTAATTAATCCAAGTAACTGAAAAGCTAACTCTCTCAAAAAAAAAAAAAAAAAAAAAAAAAAAAAAAAAGGTCTACTACAACCTATAGGTTATTTTGAAAGCTCGTTCAAAGTCACTAAAACTGTTTTTAGATGGTGTCTGTTTAAACAAATTTAGGAGCTATTTATTCCTAGTGTAAAACTCCCCATTTCCTATTTAACAAATTAAAAGCTGAATGATTTTATTCAAAAAAAAAGTGTGCTTTATATTCTCTTCTGTTTGTTAAAGAATTACTAACACCTAAAATGAATATAGAGTTTATACACTTTTAAATGTGTATTACACAATAGCATCTAAAATATATTTGCCTACATATACCTACAACAGAGTACGCCTGAAGGCACACAAACCTGTTTGACTTTGAAGTGCAGCAGGTTTTGGCCTTGTCAATACTTGGAAGGGAGCCCTCCATGGAAAACTAGGCTCCGTAGGCCATCTTTCAACCCAAACTGGATCAGTTTGGCAGATTATGTTCCACTCCCTGTTTTGGCTTGATGTAGAGTGGATTGATAATGGCTGCAGCTTGGTTTATCCAGATAAAAGTATGAAAACCTAGCCCTAAGCACTTTCCCCCTGCATTCTATATATTATGTTACAGAGATAGATATATAGATATATATAATATGTGTGTGTATCTGTATCTCTATATCTGTATTGTAATGTAATACACTGAGCCTAGGCATTGCCGTGATATTTAAGCCTAGATTTTAAGCTTCAAGTGCCAAAAAGAAAATGTTGGCTGAAACTGTATACCTGCCTCGGTGCTACTTATATGAATAAACTATAATGGTAGCAAACCATGACATAAGTGCACACACAGGGCTTCAAAAAAGTGCTAGTTTATTTGTCAGTGTTTCGGCCCCCTGGAGGGCCTTTATCAAGACTTGATTAGTCTTGATAATTGCCCTTCTGGGGGCCGAAACATTGACTAATAAACTAGCACTTTTTTGAAGCCCTGTGTGTGCACTTATGTCATGGTTTGCTACCATTTCTTTTGAGATTATATATATATATATATATATATATATATATATATATTATATAATATTATTATTATTTTTTAATAGGTTTAGTTCTCTTTTTTTGCAGGATGGAAAGTGATGAGGAAAGCGATGCACCTGATAACATTGTTCCAGCCTCCTCTCCTGAGAGCATTCTTGGGGAAGACACACCGCGGTTCCCCACTTTGTGTGACGTTGAGGAGGAGCAGGAAGAGAGGTCTTTGTCTCCTGTTATACCACTTATTCCACGATGCGCCATACCAGGTATATGTTCATAGGTGCAAGTCTACACAAAACAGGCAATTAATGGTTTTTGGATGTTTGTATTTTAAAACAGAACAATGAACCCGCAGTTATATACTTTAAACAACCTGTACGTCATGCAAGCATCTGTAGTTTAAAAAAAAAAATTTTTTGAGGCTTAAAATGTATTCTCACATGTTCTCTGAGGGAGCAGACATTCCTGCCTTTTCTAGGATTCCCATTTGTTTGATCCAGGATTCTATTTATACATTCTGAGATTTTCTGAATACAAGAGCAGTGGGGACTAATTGCAATTAAGGTAATCTTAATATAAACCTCACAAAGCAAAAGCTTGAAATTCACTCTGAGTAGGACTGTTCATATGCATTAAAAACAAAGCTTAAGGATTGTAACATATGAAGATTTTTTTATGTAATATCTGTAAGTATATGGTATTTAAAGTTACATCAACCTTCTGTATTTCGGGGTTCCTCTAATTTGTCTGCACCACTGCGTTGAGGGAAATCCCCCCCCCCCCTTCATGGTAAAGTCAGTCCGTATGGACAAATCCTGGATGAATAGACAGAAGTCTGTGAATAGTAGAGACATTATGTAAGCGAGTTTGGGGGGGTGAATGTGAGTCAAACTAGGGGGCTGTAGGTGCATGAATGTGAGTCAAATCGTGGGGATAGTGAACTGGGGGGGTTGCATAATTCCTCCTTACTGACAGCGATAGGTGTGTGTGTGTGTGTGTGTGTGTGTGTGTGTGTGTGTGTGTGTGTGTGTGTGTGTGTGTGTGTGTGTGTGTGTGTGTGTGTGTGTGTGTGTGTGTGTGTGTGTGGTGTTTTTCAAGCTGATGGTGTCCTGGTGCATGATCCCAAAATATCAGACAATCATAGAGATGCACCACCTGTTGGCAAAAGAAAATTATTATTTAGGGTCAGCATTTTGTTTCACAATGGACCATTGTGCACCGAAATGTTGACCTGAAATAAACTGCCCTTAAAAACTCCACCTAGTGCTGCCTCTTTATTTCAGTTTATATTTGAAATATATTTCATTGTCTTCATTGACTGATGCAGGGACCATTGGGTTAAGCAGGGCACTTTAAGCAAAATCTCCTCCTGCTTCCAGTTGCTAGCCCCTCCCTGTAACTCAACTGTCATTTTTTTCAAGAGTGTCCCTCAAGGAGGTCCAGGGTTTCCCCCCTTCTGTGAAAGAATGTCAACATTTATACATTTGTTGTTTATTTTCCTTAAGATTCTGGAGGACCTCAAGTTGTGAGGAAAGCCCCCATAGTTTAAAGGCAAACTCTCACCTCTACGTAATGTTCCTTTAGGGTTAACCTGTAATCTGTTTTTTTGTGTTTAATGCAGGATATGGCAAGATTTAACATTTTAAAAATGAGCCAGTGACCTCACTTCAGGACAGGCTGCGGGACAACTCTGTTCCGCAGCCTGTCAATATGTCTGTTCCCCTCCCCTGATGACTGAGGATTTCTCTATGTGAGCTGGAGTGCTCTCTTGCCAGTCATCAGAGGAGGCACTACTTAGGGAGAGGAAGCGATGAAGATTGACAGGCTGTGGGACATAGTTCCTAGAGAAGGGGGTGGTTATCCCAGTACCAATAGAACAAAAATGTAAATGCTTTTCTTCCAATATTTTATGGTACTCAAAAAAAGGAGGATTCCGTCCTATTCTGGATTTGATCTAGACTTAAAAGCATTAAACCAGTTTCTCAGAGTATCCAAGTTCAAGATGGAATCTATTAAATCAGTGATAGCAGCCATGGACATCTTTAGACATAAAAGATGCATATGCGGTATGGCCTTCACTGATATCTCAGGCTTGCATATCAAAAACAACACTTTCAATCTGTGGCACCTCCCCTTGGCTAGCCATGGCATCTAGAGTGTTTACAACGGTGATGGCCTCTCTTATGGTACATCTTCAGTCCAAGAGAGTAAATCTGACTCTGTACCTTGACAATCTATTACTAAAAGCTCTGTCTCAGAAGCTAACTCAAAAAAATTTTCATCTAACTTTACGAACCACGAAGATTGTGGGAAAAATGATAGCTACAATAGAGGTGGTTCTTTTTGCTCAGTTTCACATGAAATCACTACAATTGGAATTACTCAACAATTGGTCCGGGAATCCAAACCATCGTCATCACAAAATAACTATATCACAAACCACAAGACAGTCACTACAGTTCTGGCTTACAGCTCCAAACTTGTTCATGGGAAACTCTCCATAACAAAATGGAAAGTAATTAAAACAGACACTAGTCTGTTTGGGTAGGGAGTAGTGTATGAACACCTCTCCATTTAAGGTCAATGGATTCTATGAGAATCGCACCTAACTATAAACATTCTGGAATGGTGTGCAATTCACAAGGTGCCCTCAGCATGGACAAAGATTCTCAATCACAGTCCCATTCGGATACATCCGACAATGCCACATCTGTGGCTTACATAAATCACCATTAAACAAGGAATGTTTCCTTTAGATTATAGTTCAATGGGGATTACCCAATTAGACATAGTGACATCAAGAATAAACAGAAAACTACTGACATTCGGAATCCACAAGTAATAGCGGTGGATCCGCTAATGATTCCATGGTATTTTAGACTAGCGTATGTCTTCCCTTCACTAGCTATGATTCCGGGGGTCTTCTGAGAACTAAAGTAAAAGAGCAAGTACCTTTCTGGCCAAGGAGATGTTAGTTTCATCACTTGAGAAAGATGTCATTGACAGCTGTGGCATCTTTCTCAGATTCCAGACTCAAATCTCATGGACAAATTAACCACCACAACTTAATCATTCTCGCTTTGACAGCGCAGAACTTGAGCCCCAAATATTAAAGAATAAGGTTTTAAGTTCTCTAGTTATTCAAACATGCTTAGGGCTCTTAAACCTGTGTCTACCAAAAATATAAATGTATTTGGAAAATAGATTTTTCTGTATTTTCTCACAAAGTTATAGAATTATACTTTTTCCATCTCCGGTCATTTTTAGAGCTCCTGCAGGAAAGCCTAGAGAGTTCAGGTTTCAGTGTGGTCAGTTCTAGTTCAGAGAAAAATTGTTTCTATCCCTGAAATTCTAACTTTTCTTCATGGGTAAACAGAATAGTTCCTACATATGGAGATTCATCCCACCATGGTATTTAGTGCTATAGGCTTAACAGTCCTCTCCATTTGACCCATTGTCTTCAGCTTCCATCAAAGCTCTGACTTCAAAATAGTGTTACTCATGGTAATTGAGGTAAACTACAAGAAGAGTTTCAGAACTCAGTGCACTATCTTGTGAATCACTGTATCATATTCTTCATCAAGACATCAACGCCATTCATTGATGTATAAGACCTCTAAGACAATGTGTCTATGTAACACAATCCTTTAAGACATCTGATACAACATTATTCCAGAAGGCCTGAAAAAGAGCAGACCAGCATCTAAGACAACTGTTGCTGCATGGATTAAACAGACTGTTAGAAAAGCATACAGGCTAAAATATGTTCCAGTTCCTTTCAGGATCACAGCTCATTCAACTAGGCCCTGAAGATCCAAGTTACTGTCAACTAGTTGTTCAATGCATCAACATGGTCATCTGTTAACAGGTTAAAAAGTTAATACTTTGGCATCTCAGATGCCAGTTTTGGCCACAAGGTTGAGGCAATTGTTCATTAGTTTTCTTCCCTCCTTTTTTTGGGACGTCACTGTGGTCCCTGCATCCATCAGTGATGACAGAGAAAAGATGATTTTTATACTTACTGAAAAATCCTTTTACCTTAGGCCACTGAGGGACGCAGGGCATTCCTCCCACAGAAAACTAATTTAGTGAGGATGCCCTGCCTTTCTTGGCTCTGTTTGTAGTGTTTGTTTCCTTACTCACTCTGCTAATGTAAAACTGACCGTTGCACTGCAGGGGGAGGTGTTAGCAACTGGGAAGTGGAGAAGGAGTTTTTGCTTAGCATGCCATGTCTCCTATAAACACGCAGCTACCCCATGGTCCCTGCATCCCTCAATGCATTAAGAGAAAGTGATTTATCTGCAAGTATAAAAATCACTATAGATAGATATATCTATCTATATCTGTCTCTATATCACTAATCTAATATAATGAACGGGGTGGGGTGTATATTGTATTGATACATCCAAAATTTTAGTAATAAAGTTAACTTATTTATTCTTTCTTTTTATATATAGGTATATATATATATATATATATATAATTTGAATGCAGAGATACTTTTAAGTAGTCTGTATCATGACTAACATCTCTGTCCCTTTCGCAGTGTTCCCTGACCTGAAGCCTACAGAAGCCTTGCCTGCTACACCAGAGCATCCTGGGAAGATGCTCGTAACTGCTACAGGGGGAACAGTCTCTTGGGAAAAGGGAAAAGGCAGTGAAGTGTCAGTTATGTTAACGGTGTCCACTGCAGCAGCTAAGGTAATTGAAACTGGGTTTGATCTGTATTTGAGTAGTTATACACCTTGTGATAAGTTGCCCATTTCAGAATGATAAATCTCTTTCCTTGTCAAATCTACATCCATTCGCTATCATCCAGTGGACACAGGAACAATGGTTGTGGTGGGGGGGGGGGGGGGGGGTAGGTAGAGTCCACTCATCCTGGAGACAAAGGGCACTTCTACAAACATGGACTCCCATCTTCCCTCCACTTTACCCATGTCTACTACATCCAGTTTTAAGCAACCACCTAGTATAATGGTCTGTGTAATCATCCGCCATTAGGCGGATTTCCATAAACTTGCTTCTTTGTTCGTTGATTTCCCAGTTTGCCGGTTCATTTCCAGAACCTTAAACCTGTTGATCTGATTTTCTAGTCTGTACACCACTATTGAGTTTCTCTGAAGCTAGAAGATTGAAACTGTAGGTGAAACACTCTTGAGTGCTATGGTCCTGCTGTATATCCCCAGTCTACTGGCACCCAGTGATCTGTTAAACCTATAATGCACTCTATTCTTTTATTTTATTATACAATAAAATGTATGTATTCTGAACCTGTTTTTACTGTAAGGGCTATTATTAACCCCTTTCAATCCTATGTCTGTTTCACACATTTTGGAGTATTCTTCCTCCATGCAGAAACAAATACTTCACTTTGGTGAACTCACCTATTGATTTGCTCACTTTTTATTTTAATTCTGACTTTTTTTGTTCATTTAACTTGGGCTGAAACAGCCCCCTTATGATCGATTGTCCACTAGGCAGCAGTCTGTTGCACACACTGTGGTGTATGGTACATATCTCTTCCCCGTTCATCTCTCGTGGGTAAGAGTGGGCTCATATAAAATCAGATGACCTGATCTTCATAGCGGTCACTGTGGGGACCCTGTCTAGGTGGTTCTGTTTTTGAACAGCTGGAGAGCCACATTTTGCTTTCCATGCATTTATAAACTATAAATCCCCTGTTTCTAGTGTTCTTTCAGTAGCTATCTCTCCTTGTGATTGCAGATGCCGTGCATCTTCCTCCTTGCCATTTTATCTACTTGCAGTCAAATAAGTACATATACCTTTTTCTGAGTGCTTTTCTCTTCCCATTGGCTAACTTTAAAGAAAAGAATTCTGGTGTCCCCTTAACCCATTTTAATCCATTGTCTCTCATGACAGACTGGACTTCATAGGAAGTATTTTGGTACCTTGTATCCATCTTGCACTGTGTCCCTCACGCCACCTCCAGTTCCCTCAGTGCTGTTCAGAAACCAGTTTGTGTTAAGGCTCTTTCTTCCAATAGACTCTTCGATTCCCTCATCTATTCTTTGGGTTTGGTGGGTGCCCAATGCCCCTGTTAGACTTTAAGTCCTATTTTTGGCGGTCATTCTCACGTTATTGGGGATTCTTCTGCTGAGGAATGTGAGACTGATAGGGAGGAGTTCATTTCTCCTGGTCATTGGTGCTGTCTACACAGGGAAACTTTGGCTGAGGTACTAATCAGAGTGGTCCTGGGGAAACTTTGTGTCTCGAAGGCTTCTGACTCTAGCTCCTCTTCTCCAGATATCTTCCAGTGAAGTAAAAAGGATTCCTTTTTTTTTTTTTTGCTCATATTTATTTAGGCTAGGTTCTCAAAGAAGAGTGGACGATTCCTGCTAATCGTTTAACAGCCATATTTGTATTCTATATCCTTTTTCAGCAGAGGCTTTAATGAAGTTGGCTATACCACCTGCAGTTGATCCCTGTATCGCTCTCTGCCGAGAACACCTCTTTGTGGAAGGTTTCTCTGCTGAAGGCATATTTTGCAGCCTTGGGCGCAGATTTCTGACCCACATTTGCTACTATCTGGGTCACTAGTTATGGCTGTCTGGAGTCAACAGCTTTCTGATGCCATTCATGGGGATGTTCTCAAGGTTGAGCTGTTGATGCTGCTCCACAAAATTCTTTAGACAGATAATTGCCTTACAAAAGTTTCATTTGATGAAAGCCTTGGCCTTTTCAGTGGCTTCAGATCACATTCTTTGGCTCAAGATTTGGTTAGCTGATGAATCTTCCAAGAAGTCTCTTCCCTTTGTAGCCAAGATGTTTGGCCCTGACCTTGGGATGGTTTTTAATCATGCTACCAGAGTGCCATTTTTCCTAGGAAGAGGTCTGATATTAATTATCCCCACCAATTTTGTTACACACCTAGTTTATAGACCCCTCAGTCTTTCCAAGTGTACCCTACCCAAAGCCCAAACAGGCTTGAGCAGGCAAGACAACTGACAAACCCACCTCCACATGACTCATGGGGTCCTGGACCATCTCTGTCCATTGTGGGTCACATCAGTCTCTTTCAAGACATGGGGGGGCGATGTCGGTATCAGATTAGTGGGTTTTGCAGGTCATTTTGGAAGGGTACCACTTTGATTTAAAATCCCTTCCTCCTCACCGTTTTCTTGTCTAGAGTTCCTTAGGATCCCGTTTGGGGACATCTTTTTCTCTGAGCAGTATCCTCTCTTCTAGGAAGAGGTGTTGTCCCGGTTCCATCACAAGAGGAGATTTTCAGATTTTACTCAAATCTTTTCATTGTTCCCAAAAAGACAGTTGCTACCGACCTATTTTTGGCTTAACTATTTTCTGTTGGCTCCTCTATTCAATATGGAGTCTCTGAGCTGTGTCATCTGTCTCAGGTCATGTCTCTGTCTCCCTACAAGAAGTAACACCAGTGGCTAGTGGCTTTAGCTGTCCTATCTGACATTGACATGCTAGTTTGTCTTCCCAAAGTGAACTGGGCCACAATGGAAGCCAGTCTGTTGGGCTTTGGTATTGCCCTGGGCCCCCCAGTTTGCTCCTAGATCCCAGGAGTTGTGGGTAGCCCATCTAGCTCTACACCACTGGTTTCATCCCATCAGAGTATCCAGTAATGATTCTGTCAGGCAATTCAACAGCAGTTTTACATCAGTCATCAAGGAGGAACCAGAAACATAATGGCTTGGGCAGAGGTTTGGAAAAGCCTCCATTGGACCGAGGCTTCTGTTGCCGGCTCTCTGTGGCTCACATTCCAGGTAGAAAATATAGTGGAAGATTTCTTGAGTTGTCCGTAACTGCATCCTGGAAATTGGGAGCCCAACCAGAGTGTATTCAACCTAATTGTCCTCCATTGGGTGGCCTCCATTGGTATGCAACAGACAGGTAGAAAGCTGGCTTTGATGGTTTGGCTTTTCAGGCCAGCATCTTGAAGAAAAAACTGTTTTTTGGAGACTGTCGTTTCTACTGTGCTTCAAGCTAGAAAACCGGGATTTGTCCAAGACCTATCATAGGGTTTGGTCCCTCTTGTACCAGTGGTGGTCTGACCTTGGTTCAGCACCCTGGACTTTCAGGCTTCTAGTGGTTTGGGCCTTTCTTTAGGATGGCATTGAGAAAGACTTCTTTTTGTATTAAGGTGCAGATCTTGGCTTTCTTTTCTTTTCCAGTGACTTATTGCTTTGCCCCTTAACGTGAAGACCTTTATTCACTGGGGGCAGCTCATGCTTACCTTGTCTTTCAGGATCCCACTTCACCATTTGACTTTAACTTTGTATTAGGAGTGCTCCAGAAAGCTTATTTTGAACATTTTTCTTCTGCTTCCTTGTATCTTTTGACTCTCAAGACAGCCTTTCTTCTGGCAATTGTCTGTTTCACCAGGATAGGGTGGTTTTATGAACTTGTAGGTGTTTTGTTTTGTTTTTTCATTTGCCAATGTTATTTTGGAGTTTCAAATCAACTAGAAAATTGTCCTCCTAATAGACAGGAGTGTGAACCACATCTGTTGGATGTGGTACATTTGAAGAACTGTTATTCACTCACAGCTACTTTGTAATTCTTATTTACTTTTTGTCATCCCTGGAGGCCTGTGTATGGGTCAAGGTGGCCACCTGCCAGGACATAAAACCTGTTCCCTTTTTAGTCACAGCACACACCACCAGATCAGTGGGCACCTCTTGTGCCTATAAGTATCAGGCCACTGCTGCACAGCTGTGTAAGGAGGGATGGGGATGAGAGTCTCCACCTCAGAGGCCTTGATTTCAAAAATGTCCTGCCCTCCAGGAGGTGGGGACTTTACCTTCCATGGTTCCTGTGTTCCACGTGAACGAAGAATAATTCTATTTAATGTTAAGTTCACTAAAATCCTCTTGGGTTCTAAACTTTTGGTGCTCTTTTACTTTTTAGAATCTTAATGGTGTAGTCGCAGCTGTTGCTGGATTGTTGAGCATCAAGTTACCAAGTTCCTATGAAGTACTTTTCACAGACAGTGGAATCAAAAGTAGTGTAGAAGTAAAGAAACCCTCAAATACTTCCACGGATGGTAAGTAGTTTAGGAACTTTGCACTTCTGTTTATCTTTGAAATGATATGATGTAATACTACATATCTTCCCAAGTAGTTATGTACCAGTTTCTATATCCTATTGTGGGGATGTTTTACAGCAACATAAGTTAGGTAGTTTGGGTTGTTTTACATATGCAAAGGTATGTGAGATATGCTCATCTAGATTTATAAACCTGTAAGGGGATGCCAGACAGCCCATTAGGACTAGTGTCATTCACCCAGGGGGCCCCACACACAGAAAACATATTCTGAAGCATTTCATACTGATAATGATAGTCCAGCCACAAAATGCCAACCATTTCCTCTATGAACGACAGAAGCTGCCAACCCCAGATGTTTTGACCTAATTGGTCTTCTGTGAGGCGCAGCTGTTCTCTCTAGGCACATATGAGCAAGGGGTCTATATCTGAATTCCCCCATTACTTTTAGGGTGACCAACCCCAAGAGCAGTTTATATGTGCAAAAGTATTGTCTGGTCTTATAATTGCAGCAGTATGCAGACAGCTCATTAGGAAGAGTGTCCGTCACCCAGGGTGCAATCACGTTTAGCTCACAAGTGCCAAAACAAAAATATTTTGAAGCATACCCTATTGACCCTGCCAAAATGACAGTCCAGCCACAACATTCCAGATCATTCCTCTGTGAATGAAAGAAGCTGTCAACAGAAGTAGTACGTTTTGGCCTTGTCCTTAATGGGCATAGTCTGAGGGGCAGCTGTTGTCTCTAGGCTTCTCTCGTTTAGAGAGGAATGTCTGGCGTTTTGTTCTGCACTGTCATTTTGCAGGACGAGTATGATATGCTTCAGAGTATTTCTCCTCTCTGTATGGCACTTGTGAACTAAAAGATTGCACTCTGGATGAAAGACACTAATCCTAATGAGCCGTTTGCATACCCGTGCAGTTTTAAAATCACAGTTGAGCATCTCTACCCAATACTTTTGTGGGTTTTTTATATACAAACTACAAGAACAAGATGAACTAGCTGCTAATAGGGAAGAAAGTAAAGGAGGTTACGTCTGATCTGGACACATGACCACCTGATCATGAAAGGGAAATGGTCCTCCTACAACTGTGTATAATATATGAGAAATAAGGGGAAGGGATACTTCTATTTCTATAGTAATGTATTTCTTTGGTTATATACAGAATTCAGAAAGTCACCTGCAGTTTTTTATCCCCTCACTCCAATTACTAATGCAAGTGTGAGGGAGATGTAGGGAGAGCGTCTGTTAATTTTGCATAAGCATCAGTAAAGCTATATAACTGAATCTATTAAAGTTTATAAAAAAATACACAACATATAGGTGATTCCTAGACTTCTCTGGCATGACTTGCCGAACCCGGGTCCCCATTCAGCTGTGGGTGGTCGTCTTTGTCACTATCACAGTATTTGGGAGGATTCAGTGGTGGACTCGTGGGTTTTACAAGTAGTTGCGGAAGGGTACAGGATGCCTTTCGCCTCTCTTCCTCCCTTTAGCTTTTTCCCCTCTCATACGCCCATGGGCGTGGAAAAACGCCGTCTCTTCTATGGCTCTATCCAGTCTCTTCTGGACAAGAATATTCTTGAACCTGTTCCAGTTCAGGACAGATGTACGGGTTTTTACTCAAACCTCTTCGTAGTGTCCAAGGACGGCGGTTGCCTTCCAGTTTTGGACTTGAAGGATCTCAATTCCTTTGTGAGCCAGTCTCATTATCGCCAGGAGTCCCTCAGGACGGAGATTGCGGCTATGATTCCGGGGGAATTTCTTGCTTCTCTGGTCTTTCAGGATGCGTATTTACATATTGCCCTTTATCCAGAGAGCCTGCAGTATCTCAAATTTGCCTGCGACCAAGGGCATTTTCAGTTCTTAGCTCTTCCCTTTGGTCTGACTACAGCACCTCAGGTCTTCAACCATGTCGTGGGAGCCTTAGTGTCCGTCCTCCACCGGGACGGCATCAGAGTTACTCCATACATGGACGGCCTGCTTCTGAAAGCCCCTTCTGCGGAACTTCTTCATCATAAGGTTCAGTACTGCATTCACCCTCTCACCCATCATGGGTGGATCATCAACTTGGACAAGTGTGATCTTGTCCCGTCTCACTGTCTGGCCTTCCTGGGCCTTCTCTTCGACACTCAGCAGAGCATGGTTTTTCTCACGGAGGAAGTGGCTCACCACATCGCACACAGGGTTTTGTCTGTTCTAGCTCAAGATCCAGTTCCAGCCAAGAAGTTATCCTCTCTGGTGGGGAAATTCATCTCCACCATGGAAGCAGTCCCCTTTGCCATGGCTCACACCAGGGAGCTCCAGAGGTTTGGGATCCAGGTACGCAAGGGTCAGCCGGACCTTCTGCAGACGTCTGTATCCCTCCCTCTTCATGTGGAACTGAGTTTGTCGTAGTGGCTCGACCTCTCCAATCTCCTGAAGGGCAAGTCCTTCCTGATATCCTTCTGGACCACTGTGAAGACGGATACTAGCCTCTCCGGCTGGGGAGCTGTCCTGGGTCGTCTGAGTGCTCAGGGACGGTGGTCTCCAGAGGAATGGGTCCTTCCCATCAATGTATTGGAACTTTGGGCAATATTTCATGCCCTTCATCACTGGACACTCCAGCTGATGGACTGGACCCGGACTGGGCATTCTGACAACGCCACGGCTGTGGCTTACATCAACAAGCAGGACGGAACAAGAAGTCTCGCTGCTTGGTTAGAGGTCAAGGCTGTTTTGTCCTGCCATATCTGCAGTGCACATTCCAGGCGTAGACAACGTCATGGCGGACTTCCTCAGTCAACACACAGTGGACAGCGGAGAGTGGGAACTGCATCCAGAGGTGTTCAACCTCATTGTTCAGAAGTGGGGTCTTCCTTGCATCGACCTGATGGCGACAAAACACAACCGGAAGGTTCCAAGGTTCTGCTCTCGCTGGACGGATCCTCTAGCTTTGGCAGTGTATGCCATGTCCATTCCTTGGTTATTTCCTCTGGCTTACATCTTACCTCCCCTTCCTATGTTGCTCAGGGTGTTATGGAAATTGAGACTGGAGCGATGTCCAGTCATTCTGGTTGCTCCGTACTGGCCTCGACAAGTTTGGTTTCTGGAGCTTCTGGATCTGTCAGTGACTGAGCCGTTCTGACCCTTCCAGATCTTCAAATCCAGGGTTACCTGTGGAAAGAGTACGTTCATAGTCTAGTTTTGACAGCTTGGAAATTGAATCCTCAATATTGAAGGTTTTTCTTCTGGTGTGGTGGCTACCATGCTTAGTACTCACAAGCCAGTTTCCTCCAAGGCCTGCCATTGTGTCTGGTCGACCTTTCTGTCTTGGTGTGCCGATAGGGACTTGTCTCAGGAATTTGATCTGCCCACGGTCCTGGCCTTCTTGCAGGATGGTGTGGATAAGGGCCTCCGTTTGAGTTCCCTTAAGGTTCAGACTTCTGCTCTCTCTGTTTTCTTTCAAAGGCACATTGCTATCCTTCCTGATGTCAAGGCGTTCTTCCAGGGTGTTGCTCATATTCGCCTAGTCTTTAAGGATCCTGCTCCTCAGTGGGATCTTAATCTGGTTCTGGGTGTCCTTCAGCACCCTCCATTTGTCTCCTTGGCCACTATTCCTGTACGCCTCTTGATGTGGAAAATGGCATTTCTCCTGGCGATTGTCCGTTATGTCGTGGAGTTACATGCTCTGTCCTGTAAACCACCCTCTTTGGTGTTTCACAAGGACAAGGCGGTGCTTCGCACCTCTCAGGAGTTCTTCCCCAAGGTGGTTTTGGAGTTCCACATCAATCAGGAGATTGTGGTGCCCTCTTTCTGCCCTGACACCACCTCTGACAAGGAGAGGGATCTTCATTTGTTAGACGTGGTGCGTTGTCTCAAGTTTTATGTACATCACACGGAGTCTATCAGGAAATCAGACGCGCTGTTCGTCATTCCTGAGGGTCCCAGGGCAGGAAGACCTGCATCCAAAGTGACTATTGCTTCTTGGATCAAGTCCACTATTTGTAAGGCTTATGAGCTGAGGAAGAAGCCTGTTCCCTTTCAGGTTACTGCTCATTCTACCAGATCTATTGGGGCCTCTTGGGCTTACAAGAATCAGGCCTCTGCTGATCAGTTTTGCAAGGCTGCCACTTGGTCATCTGTGCACACCTTTTCGAAGCACTACAGTGGTGTGTTTGCATCGGCTGATGCCAGCTTTGGGAGGAAAATCCTGGAGGCAGTTTTGCCTGTCTAGGATTTTCTTTGGTTCCTGGTGCTTCCTTCACTTTTGAGCCCCGTTGGCTCTAGTTCAGTGTGCTGTGTAACAGTTTGGGGTGTTATCCCTGTTCAGTGTCCGTTGACACTTTATTGTTGTTGGGCTTTCTCTGATCTGATGGTTCATATATGCGCTGGTGACTTTGGGGGCCTTACGCCTGGTCCTTGCATTCCCACCTCTGGGAAACTCAATGGTTGGACATCCCAAAGTTACCAGTAACCTGTATTGGACGACAGAGAAAAGAGGATTTTAGTCTTACCTGTTAAATCCTTTTCTTTTAGTTCATACAGGTTACTGGTCTCCCACCCTGTCAAGAGACCATGCTTGGCTCTCCTGTGGCAGACTGTGGGGTTCCTTCGGGGTCACGCTCACAGGAGTCTTGTTTCCTTCCACTATCTAGTTTAGCTTTTCAAGACCATCCTTTACCGTTCACTGCCCTTCCTTTGGGCTCATGTCTTCACAAATTTTCACAAAGATCATGGCAACATTGTCTGCCCACATTCATTCTGACGATTATTCATACTCCCTATTTATATGATACTTATATTTTTTTCTCATTAAAGGCTTACTGCAAGGAGACCCAGCATCTTTAGCTTCATACATGTATGCCCATATTGGAGCAGCACTGTTTGATGATCAATTTCAAGAAATCCTCTGGTTCCATCCCAGGTTTTGGTCTTTATTTGTATGAGATTCTACACTCTTCGGAGATGGGTCTTTTCTGCCAGAAAACAGAATTACAGTTTTTTTTTCTCGGCAGGTAGCTTTGACCTTACGCCATCCCTCAGGGAATACATGAAGGTAAGGTACTTGTGGTATCTGGTCTCTTACTTGGAGGCAGTCCATTTTGCCAAATCCAAACTCTACAACTGCAGGTGGAGAGTCACAGGAGTTGGTCCAGACAGCAGTGTTGTCTCTCCCGTGTCATGTCTCTCTTCAACCGGAGAAAGTTTGATCTTCCTTGGTGTCATATGGACTTTGGGCCACCCTAAGGTCATCCTGAACTGGGAGGTAGTCACAATGGATGGCAGTAGGTCAGGCTGGGGAGACACCTTTTGGCTTTGATGGCTCAGAGCCTTTTGTCTGAGTATGAGCCTTCCGTCTGTCTACATATGGGAGTTCTTTGCAGTTCACCTTGGTCTGCTGCATTTGTCTCAGGTTCTACATGGTCTACCACTGTGGATCCATAAAACAATACAACAGTGGTGGCTTATGTCAACCCCCAAGGAGGGACCAGGTATGCAGCCGCTTGATGAGAAATCTTCAATGTCTGTATCCCAGGAATTGGGAAATTAAACAGGCAGATTGTCTCTGTAATTGACTGCAGGGTCTTACAGCTGTTGTCCTAATGGTATCTTGTTCAAAACGCAAGGTTCGCCTCTTTTGTTCCAGGTCTCGGGATTCTCTCACTTTCTCACTGTACACTGTGAGGATTCAGTGGTATTTTTCCCTAGTGTGTTTTCTCTTTTTCTTCTGATTCCCACAGTGTTAAGGAAGGTCAGGATGGAGCAGGCATATTAATCTTGCTTGCCTCCTGTTGGCCTCACCGGACGTGGTTCTTGGATTTTCTCAGTCTGTTGCAGAGATGATTTGGGGGAGGGACTGGGTTACAGACTTTCTCAACCTGTGAATTCAGGGGTTGCTTTGCCTACCACCGAGACCTGCCAAAACACAAGATCCAGACTGTATTTCAGGATGTCTCAAACCCTGTCCTGGAAGTCGGCGATGATGACGTTCTCCATGAGAGTCCTGAAACGTCTGTGTTGCAAGCAATCCTGCATGCTTAGTTTCACACAAGGGTGCTTAAGCTGGATGTTCTCAGTGGCTGGTCAAGGCAGCTTTCCCATCTGATGCATATCATGTCTCTATCTCCTTGGGTGAGGGAACATCTGTTCTTGTGTCTTCACAGCTCACTTCTGACCCTAGATCTCCCTTTAGTAATATGCAGTTCACAATGGGGACACCACGGGAGCCAGCCTGAGCGACTTGGGAGTGACCTTGGATCCCCTAATAACTCAAGGCTGTTGGTCTGGGCAGAAGTCTCCTTTCACTCAACAATAAGAGCCATTCGCCTAGTCCTCCTTCACTGGTCTCCAGTACTCATGATGGTACACCAGTGAGGCTCTAGTCATTCAATGTAATGGTGGTCGCATATATCAACTGTCAAGGAGGAACCCAGAGAGAATCTGCTTTGACAGAGGTTCGCAAGCTCCTTCAATGGGTGGAAGCCCATGTACCAGCCATGTCGGATGTTAACATCCCAGGAGTAGAAAATGTAGTCGCAAACGTAAAAAGTCCTCAAGAGCTGGATCCTGGAAACTGGAAGTACAACCCGGAGGTATTCTAACAAATTGTCTTCCATTTGGATCTTCCATCAGTGTACCTCATGGCATCCTGCGAGAACGGTAAGGTCCCACTAGTCAGCACCAAGACGTAGGATCCTTTAGCTGTCATGATGGATGCAATGTCCAAATAGAACTTTCATCTGGCCTGTGTATTTCCACCAATTCCTCTGATTCTCAGGGTGCTGTGGAAACTAGAGGGAGAATGTTAAGGTGATACTGATTGCACCTTTCTGATGAACCATTTCTTTCCCCCCTGAGACTGGATCTTCTGACCTAGGGTCCTCTCTGCTACTATAGGTGAAAAGATTGGCCTTAATGGCATGGCTGTTGAAGCAGACATCTTAGTGGAAGGGGTCCTTGGACACCAACATCTACCATGATTCGAACTAGGAAGCCTGTATCTTCTAAGACCTGTCATATGATCTTTTCTCTCTTACCAGTGGTACTCTGGTAGGGATATGTTCAGACGATCCTTCAGACTTTCCTATGGTCTCCGTCTGACCTGTGTTAAAGTCCAGATCACAGCACTGTTTGTTCTGTTTCAGAAGCAGTTGCCTTTCTGCCTGGTAAGACTTTTTTCAAGGGTTGGTTCACATCTTCCCATCTTTTAGGGGATCACACTCCTCAGTGGGACTTATCTTGGTGTTGGGTATTCTTCAAATACTTCCTTTTGAATTTCTCATTGGCTTCCATGAGCTATAGGCTTTTTCTTTTAAACCCCCTTTCTTGTTTTTTAAACAAGACAAGGTGGTCCTTTGTACTTCTAGAGGGTTTTTGCCCAAGGTCTTATTTATTTTTCACATCAACCAGGAAACTGTCTTTCTTTTTGCCCTGATTCGTCTACCAAGCAGGGCAGGATCTTCACTTGTTGGATGTTTGGTTTAAGTGTTATGTACATCGTAGACAGCCTTTTAGAAAGGCTAATTGCCTTTCTTTCCTGAAGGCACTAGAGTGGGTCAGGCTGTGTCCATAGTCACTATTGCTACTTGGATCAAGGCTACTATATGACAAGCATGTGTAATCAGAAAGAAACCTATTATTTTCCAAGTTATAGCTCACTCCAAGAGATCTGTGGCGGCCTCCTCTGGGGCTTACAGGAACCATGCTTCTACTGACAGCTGTCTTTGCACACATTTACCAGACACTACCATGTCAATGTCCTGAACTTTGTTTTGGCCAGGTCATTCAGGCTGTTGTGTCGACCCTTTTCAAGCCTAATCAGAATTTTTGAGCCCTTCTTGCTCTTTGGTTGCTTGCTGTGGTAATTCAGGGTCCATTCACACCTGAGGTTTACATGTCATTTTAGTCCTGTGAAATACAGGTCTGCTGTGGGGAGAGGATTTGTTTTTCCTCTTCCCAAGGGTTTTATTATGTACTATGGTATATTGCCATTGAAAATATGATTTTAGTGACACCCATAAATATTTTTTTCTTGCTCCATATGGAACACCCTACTGCCACCTAGAGAAAAAAAATTGTGTTTAATTCCACAGGCAAAGGAGTTCTTGTGGGTTCTTCGTTCACTTGGTTCTCTTATCTATCTTCCCACTTGTTGTTTTTTCTTGGGGCCACCTTTCTGTACATAAATCTACAGGTGTGGGGGGGATAAACCTGGGGGAAGAGAGGGGAGCCTCTGCCTCAAAGGCACTGCCTTTTTTGCCTTTCTGAGGTGGGGAGCTTTACACAATGGTTCCTGTGTTCCATATGAAATAAAAGAAGAGGATTTACGTAAATATACATGTAATGTACAGTAAGGTGCAAATGTGTTAGGCAGGTATGTGGAAATGCTAGTTTCAAAAATAAACCTGTTAATAGTTTATATTTATCAATTAACAAAATGCATAGTGAGTGAACAGAAGAAAAGTCTAAATCAAATCAATATTTGGTGTGACCACCCTTCAAAACAGCATCATTCTAGGTATACTTCCACAGTCAGGGATTTTATAGGCATATAATCGGGTGTATGAGTAAACAGTTGTACCAAACAGGTGCTAATGATCATCAGTTTAATATGTGGGTTGAAACACTATCACAGTAGTTTTATTGCATCAGCAAGGTGTCAGGCAAAAATTTCAAGGCAGACAAGGGTTTCAAGATGTGCTGTCGAAGCTCTTTTGAAGAAACACAAAGAAACAGGCAACATTGAGGACCGTAGACGCAGTGGTCGGCCAAGGAAACTTAGTACAACAGATGACACCTCATACTTGCTTCCCTTCACAATCAGAAGATGTCCAGAAGTAGCATCATCTCAAAATTGGCAGAAAACTGTGGAATCCTGATACACCCATCTACTGCCTGGAGATGACTGCTCAGAAGTGGTCTTCATGGAAAACTTTGGGCCAAAAAAGCTATACCTCAGATGTCGAAACGAGGCTAAGTGACTCAACTATCCATGAAAACACTGGAACTGGGGTGCAGAAAAATGCTCTGGACTGATGAGTCAAAATTTTAAATATTTGGCTGTAGCACAGTGTTTCTCAACCTGTGGGTCGGGACCCCTTAGGGGGTCGAATGACTATTTGCCAGGGGTCGCCTAAAACCATCAGATATTTATATTTCGATTCATAACAGTAGCAAAATTACAGCGATGAAGGAGCAACTAAACTAATTTTACTGTTAGGGGTCGCCACAACTTGGGAAATTTTATCAAAGGGTCACGGCACTAGAAAGGTTGAGAACCGCTGCTGTAGCAGAAGGCAGTTAGCGAAGGGCTGGAGTGCAGTACAAGAATGAGTGTCTGCAGGCAACAGTGATAAATGGCGGAGGTTCCTTGCATGTATGGGGCTGAATTTCTGCAAATGGAGTTGTGGATTTGATCAAAATTAATGGTATACTCAATGCTGAGACGTACAGGAAGATACTTATCCATCATTCAATACTATCGGGGAGGAATCTGACTGGCCCCAAATGTATTCTGCAGCATGACAACGACCCCGAACATACAGCCAAGGTCATTAAGAACGATATTCAGTGTAAAGAAGAACAAGGAGTCCTGGAATTGATGTGATGGCCCCCACATAGCTCTGATCATCATTGAGTCTGCCTGAGATTACATGAAGAGAGAAAATCAACTGAGGCTGCCTAAATCCACAGAAGAGCTGTGGTTAGTTTTCAAAGATGTTTGGAACAACTTGCATGCTGAGTTCCATAACAAACTATGTGCAAGTGTGCCTAGAAGAATTGATGCTGTTTTGTAGGCAATGGGTAGTCGCACTAAATATAGATTTGATTTAGATTTTTTTTTTTTTATGTTCACTCACTCACTTTAATTGATTAAAAATAAACTATTAACATGTCTTTCTGAAAGGCTGCTTACTTTACATTTTTTTTTTTTTTTTTTTTCCCCTTTCTTCACCCCTGCCTAAGACTTTTGCACGGAAGTGTGTGTATGTATGTGTTTGTGTACACACGCACACACATGCACATGCACACACACACACACAGCTAGAGATACCTATCTCTATCACCTATCTATATATATCTCTATAGATATATAGCGATATATAGTAAAATATATATCTATACCAGTGATTCTCAGCTCCGGTCCTCGGGGCACACCAACAGGTCATGTTTTCAAGATATCCCTAATTAATCACAGGTGAATCAATCACAATGACTGAGCCACTAATTACTCACCTGTGATTAAGCAGGAACAACCTGAAAACCTGCACTGCTGGTGTGCCCCGAGGACTAACGTTGAGAAACACTGATCTGTACAGACAAAAAGGACAGCTTTCGGCACTTGACTCGCCTACGTTCATAGAAATGTGTGTGTGTGTGTGTGTGTGTGTGTGTATATATATATATATATATATATATATATATATATATATATATATATATATATATATATATATATATAATGTGTGTGTGTGTGTGTGTGTGTATATATATATATATGTAATGTGTGTAATACCTAATGTTTTTTGTTTTTTTTTTAATTTATTTATATTGAAATGTCCATTAGAAAAATTTAGGGTAACTAAAGTGGGCAGCAAGGAGTAAAAGGGTTCTCCAGTCCCCCAAACAAGTGCAAACCTAGAACATACCATAAACCTGCGCTCCTGCAGTATTCTAGTGATTAGTGCGCCCTGTATTGGGCATATATATAATAACACTGTGAATAAGTTTGAGGCATTAGTGCCAACCTTTTAGGCAAAAAAAGGGGGTAAGCCCGCCAACCACGCAAAGGTTCCTCAAATGTGGCAAGTACCTACTCTCAACACTTGAAATGCCTATCTAGAAAAATTAAAATAAAATGTAAAAATACTCCCTGACAAGATGATGTAATAACGTGTTGGAGGGAGACCCCTTTTCTTTGTATTTTGTTAGATGCGTGAAGGTCCCCATGTATGCAATTAAAAACAATGAACAAATAACAGTTTAAAAAGTGTGAAGGAGGACTTGTGTACCTGCATTGGGTAGATATTTCCACACAAGAACTGAACTTCAGTCAGCCCTTATAGGAAACATGTAACCATCCCCACAGGAATAATCTGTAGATCTATCTATCTATCATATATATCTATTATATATCTCTCACTGCATGAATGCGCCTGCTTCCAGTAAGAGGCACTGCTGATCCAGAGCGGGGCTCTTAGAATGGTCCACCGGCTCCGGGGCAGCAGCTGAGGCCGCTGGCTAGCACTTTGGCTCGTTTACACGTGCCTTCAATACTAGTTTGTATGAGAGAGATAGATAGATAGAGATATATATATATATATATATATATATAATTGTATTTGTGTGTGTTTTGGCAGGAAAAAAATTAAATACAAAAAAAAACCTCTGGCACTCGGTGGTTAAGGGGCCTGATATGAATGTTACATTTATATGCTTCATGAAAGGTTTAGGACCAGAGGTTACAACACTTTTTGCAATGTCTTCTTCTCTCCCTAATCTTTGCTTCAGGTGAAGACAGTAAGAAAGAAAAGTCTCAACCAGCAAAATTAGAAAATACCACTGACTGGCTGAAACAGCTTGATGCTGTACTTCCTGGATACACCCTTAAGAATGAACTGGACATTCTCACTCTTCTCTCACAGGTCTTTGTTGCTCTGATATTTATTTAATACTAAAGCTGCTTTTCTCTAATGATCTTTTGAAAGTAGTTAGACTTTTTTTAATCTGTGTATTTATACATTCTAGGAGGAGACCGTGCTGGAGAAGGCTGTGCATCATTGTTATGTCAACAATGTGTCCAACCTAGACGTGCGCCAGCTTCCTGTGTTGCCTGAAGAAACATCACCACCTCCATCACCTTTTGTTCCTTCACCTTCTTCCCCTGGAGAACCCCCTGCTGCTGAACCAGATCCTCCTCCCCCTCCTCCCCCTCCTGTACCATCACCTTTGCCTCCCCCCATGTCTCCTGAAAAGGAGGACTCAACTGAAACAGCCAAAATGAAGCAACGCGCGCGACCCTCAGAGGATGATATGGAGGATCCACGGCCAAGAATAAAGAAATGGAAAGGGGTTCGTTGGAAAAGACTGCATCTGCTGATCACTTTCCAAAAATTAACATCACGTCACTGCGAAAAAGAAATTTGTGAGGTGATTGAAAGACTCGGAACCACTCTAAGGCCCGACACCTTACCACCAGACCTTCGCAAGTGCTGCTTCTGCCATGAGGAGGGTGATGGAGCTACTGATGGGCCAGGTCGGCTACTTAACCTGGACCTTGATCTCTGGGTTCATCTTAACTGTGCCTTGTGGTCCACAGAGGTGTATGAAACACAAGGTGGTGCTTTAATCAATGTGGAGGTAGCTCTGCATCGTGGTTTGCTCACAAAGTGCAGTTTGTGCCAGAAAACAGGAGCCACCAATAGTTGTAACCGTCTTCGTTGTCCATATGTATATCATTTTGCCTGTGCCATCCGTGCCAAGTGCATGTTTTTCAAGGATAAGACCATGCTGTGTCCAATGCACAAATTAAAGGGGCCCTGCGAGCAAGAGCTAAGTTGCTTTACAGTCTTCCGACGTGTGTACATTGAGCGAGATGAGGTTAGCCAGATTGCTAGTATCATCCAACGTGGAGACCGCATCCATATGTTTCGGGTCGGGGGACTTGTTTTCCATGCCATCGGCCAACTTCTCCCCCATCAGATACAGGACTTCCACAGTGTGACCGCTCTCTACCCTGTGGGATATGAAGCCACACGGATCTATTGGAGTATGAGGCACAGTCACCGCAGGTGCTCGTATCGATGCAGAGTCTGTGACAACAATGGTCGGCCAGAGTTCAGCGTACAAGTCATTGAGTATGGCTATGAAGATGTGGTGCTTACCGACTCTTCTCCTCAAGGTACGTGTCTACTGTAAAAACTTGATATGCTTTGAAGGAGTGGTTCTACAATGGAACCAATACTCCGCTAAGTAATAGCATGAAACTTAAGACTCTTTAGGTGCTGTAGTATCATAGCTGTCATCCTCCTCAGCTGGCCTCCCACTATTGTTCAGCTGCAATTTCCATCAATTTCCATAATTCTTAGCTGATAGCAGAGGATGGATACGACTTGTTATCCAACATAAGCTGAAGAGCAAAGTGTACCTCATCCATGCTCACTGCGACTTTTGGGCACAGACCCATCTAAGAGCAGATCTGTTTCGGTATTCTAAAACATATCCCCCTTATAAGTGGTACTCACTATCAAATGAATTAGTCTTATTGTATAACTTTTCTTGTTTGATTTTATCCACTTTTATACCATGGGAAAGGACTACAGACCAGACTTAAACAGAAGTTATTGTTTATTCATTTTGTATTGTTACTTAATACTACTTCAAGGGATTAGCGCAGTCATGACAAGACTTAAATACTTTAGTTGTTTCCTCCTCCCAGCTTCCGACTGGTTTGTCAACTCGCCCCAGTGCGTATGCACGTGAATCGCTAAGTGAAACCTCTATATCGTTCCCTTAGTGCATTCCACCACTGGAACACAGATTGGTCCTCCCAGAAAAGCCGGTGGTTGGAACTATACACTATATATATATATATATATATATATATATATATGTGTGTGTGTATAGAATATAAAAAATCATACACAATATTGATTATCTGTATATCGTAAAACAGAAATGTCAATTTAAAAACCGTTATCTCAAAATTTGACTTCAATCAGTAGTAACTTATTACATTATTTTAAAGGTATACTGGATAAAACATTAAATATGTCACTTAACTATTTTAATGTTTTTTCTATTTTATGTACACATATATACCTCTTTTTGCAAAATGTTCATGTATATATATACAACTAAGTTAATAATATAAACGTGTACTTATTGCAACGGGTCTGCTCCCCGTTTTCTTTTGTCCCAAACTACTACAGTGTTTGCTTTAGGGAAATTAATTTCCACTGTATAAAAGGTGCTGCATCCAAATGGGGGGGGGATATATAGATAGTAGAATTTTTCTTTATAGAAGTACTTTTCAGTCACTTCTAGTGTCTAATATAATATTATATCTAACACCATTTGGGTTAAAGGGATAGTAATGTTTCACAAAAACAGCAGCTCCAATTAATCTTCATAGTACTTGGGACATGGAGAGTGTTATTTCACTACTGTCAGAGTTGTAGTTCAAGAGTAATTGACAGTTTTCCCCTCCCACCCCTTTTACCTAGTGTAAGCCACCTCCCATCAGGTGTGGAATCTGGTCTTGAGACGAGACCGCTCACAGCAAAGGACAATCTTCTTACTGTGAAAACAATGAAAACCCTGCCCCTTTGACAGGTTTTTTCCCTTATCTTAATTGGGAATTGAAGATTGTCCCTCTTTACGATCCACCTGGACACCACCTTGCTTCTCTGAGCTGAGCAGCATTCCATCAGTAAAAAGGGCAGGAGGGGGATACTTCATCATTCAGTTACTCTTGAACTACAACTCTGACAGTATTGAAATAACACTCTGCATGGCCCAAATACTATTACGATTAATTGGAGATGCTTTTATTGTGAAGCATTACTATTCCTTTAAACACTGTAATTGAAAATTGGGTATCCTGTCAAAAAGTCTCTCTCAATTTGGTGACCAGGCCATGAGCACGTTAAATGTCGCCAAGTACCACTGATGAAAGCTGTGCTCACTTTGGCTACAGCTAACTGGTGTGCAGACTTCAACACCTGGGCCTGTCTCTGGCAGGCCAGACAGTGATACCTGACTGGACTTGAAAGAGCTAATCACTGATTGCCAAAGAGCTTCCAATAGCTCACAAGCTGGTTGTTCAAAACCCATGGTCTAACCTGTTTCCTTTAACTTCCAGCCCTTTGGAATCGGGTTGCAGAACCTGTAGCACGCATGAGAAGAGAAACTGGTATGTTACGCCTGTTCCCAGAGTATATAAAAGGAGAAGAGATGTTTGGGCTGACGTTGCATGCAGTGCTGCGCATCGCTGAGTCTGTAAGTGGTGCAACAAATAATTCTTTTATCATTCAAACTTAAATCTGAGGCCACATTTTGAAGTTGATGCAATCTTGGACTGAAAATGTTCAAAATTCCTATTGAATGTAATTGGGCTGTTAGTCCCTTGAATGCTAGAGAAGACTCCAATTCTAACATTCAAGGGTTTAGAAGCTCCATTAATAGCAATGTAAATATTTACATGTCCTGTGTGGTACACTTAATTTAGGCCCATAATCCAGTTTCTCTATTATTTTTCACTGTTCAGTTTCTCAATGACTGCTATTTGAACACCTCTATTCCAGATCATACAATCTGTTTTAACCATTGCGACCTCCTGTTTTTTCTTTATTTTAGTTGCCAGGGGTAGAGAACTGTCAGAACTATCTGTTCCGTTATGGTAGACATCCTTTAATGGAGCTGCCTCTTATGATCAACCCAACTGGCTGTGCGAGATCTGAACCCAAGATTATGACCCATTACAAGCGGTGAGTCTCTCAAAGGCTTGTATTGATTTGTTTTTGAGTAACTGAAGCATAGAAAGTATACACTGGACAAATGTATAATTCAGGCAATTAACTTTCTTAATCATTTTCTATCGGCAGCTGTAATTAACAGGTGTTTGCATTTAGAAACCTGTCGTCCAATACAGGTCATTGGTAACTTTGGGTAGGCGATCAGCCCCTTTAATAGGCAGGAACAATTCTAAGAAGTGACTGCTGGGTGGAGCCTACCTCCTCTCCTTAGCTTGCAGCTAGCCAATTCCCAACCAGTAAGATTTGTTTCTTGGTCAAGACACAACCAAGAGAACAGTTCTGCTATATTTTTAGCTTTTTTATTATTTTTCTGTTAGAAATGGAATACCACCATTAGGCGGATTACCATCACTGACAATTCCCATCACCCAAATGTGGATAGCTCAGTTTACCAGGTGCTTTTGTGGACCTAAATCTGGGCTGCAAGTTCTTTCCCCAGGAGTTGCCCACCGCTTCTTGATATATGGTATTATGAAGACACACGATCTGCTGAGAAAGGTGAGCACCCTTTGAGTGCTTGATGTCCACATGTCCCATGCTTCCCCTCCTCCCAAGGGTCTGTATTGGAGTTCCTATTACATACTACCGCATAGACGCCATTGCTCCATTCACTTCTATGGGACTTTACAGTTTGGGACGTATCTCTGCAACCGTTCCACGTAGTGTGGTCAGAGATGGCTCATATTGTGGGTCGCCTGAGTGCTCAGGGTCCGTGGTCTCCGGAGGAATCTCTCCTTCCCATCAGCATATTGGATGCCCTTCCTCATTGGACATCTCCGCTGGAAGACTGTCCAGTCGGGGTAGAGTCCGATAACGCCACGGCCGTGGCTTACATCAACAAGCAGGGCAGAACAAAAAGTCTCGCCGCTTGGTTAGAAGTCAAGGCTATTTTGTCTTGGGCAGAAGAACATGTTCCTGCCATATCCGCAATGCACATGACAATGTCATGGTGGACTTCCTCAGTCGACAAACAGTGGACAGAGGAGAGTGGGAACTGCACCCAGAGGTGTTCATCCTCATTGTTCAGTAGTGTGGGGTCTTCCTTACATCGACCTGATGGCGACAAGACACAACAGAGGTTTCTGAGGTTATGCTCTCGATGGAAGGACACTCTAGCTCTGGCGGTGGATGCAGTGTCCATTCTTTGGTTGTTCCCTCTGCAGTGTCCAGTCATTCTGATTGCTCCATACTGGCCTCGCCAGGCTTGGTTTCTGGAGCTTCTGGATCTGTCCTTTGACTTCTGGATCTTCCTCTACTGGGTTACCCGTGGAAGGAGGATGTTCATCGTCTAGCCTTGACTGCTTGGAAATTGAATCCTCAGTATTGAAGAAGAAAGGGTTTTTTTTCTGGTGTAGTGGCTACTATGCTCAATGCCCGCAAACCAGTTTCTTCCAAGCTCTACCATCGTGTCTGGTCGACCTTCCTATCTTGGTGTGCCGATAAGGACCTGTAGCGGGAATTTGATCTGCCTATGGTCCTGGCCTTTTTGCAGGACGGTGTGGATAAGGGCCTCCGTTTGTGTTCCCTTAAGGTTCAGACATCTGCTCTCTCTGTTTACTTTCAGAGGCACATTGCCATCCTTCCCGATGTCAGGGTTTTCTTCCAGGGCGTTACTCATACTCTTCTTGCCTTCAAGATTCTTGCTTCTCAGTGTGGGATCTTAACTTTGTTTTGGGCGTTCTTCAGCTCCCTCCATTTGAGTCCTTGGCTACTATTCCTCTACGCCTGCTGATGTGGAAAATGGCCTTTCACCTGGTGATTGTCTCTGTCCGTTGTGTCGCGGAGTTGCATGCTCTGTCCTGTAAACTACCCTGTGTGGTATTTCACAAGGACAAGGCGGTGCTTCGGACCTCTCAGGAGTTTCTCCCAGAGGTGGTTTTGGAGTTTCACATCAATCAGGAGATTGTGGTGCCCTCTTTCTGCCCTGACCCCACCTCTGACAAGGAGAGGGATCTCCACTTGTTAGCCCTTGTGCGTTGTCTCAAGTTTTATGTACATCACACTGAGTCTGTCAGGCATTCTGATGCGTTTTTCATCATTCCTGAGGGTCCTAGGGCAGGAAGGGCCTGCATCCAAAGTGACTATTGCTTCTTGGATCAAGTCCACTATTTGTAAGGCTTATGAGCTGAGGAAGAAGCCTGTCCCTTTCACGATCTATTGGGGCCTCTTGGGCTTACAAGAATCAGGTCTCTGCTGATTAGTTGTGCAAGGCTGCCACCTGGTCGTCTATGCATACCTTTTCGAAGCACTACCGTGTTGATGTGTTGGCATCGGCCGATGCCAGATTTGGGAGGAAAATCCTTGAGGCAGTTTTGCCTGTCTAGGATCTTCTTCGGTTCTTGGTGCTTCCTTTTGAGTCCTGTTGGCTCTAATGCAGTGTGCTGTGTCATAGTTGGGGGGGGGGGGGGTTACCCCTGTTCATTGTCGACCCTTCATTTGTTTTGTTGGGCTATCTCTGATCTGATGGTTCATATCTGCTCTGGTGACTTTGGGGGCCTTGCACATGGTCCTTGCCTTCCTTCCCACCTCTGGGAACCTCAATGGTTGGACATCCCGAAGTTACCAGTAACCTGTTTTGGACAACAGAGAAAAGAGGATTTTAGTCTTACCTGTTAAATCCTTTTCTCTTACTCCATACAGGTTACTGGTCTCCCACCCTGTCAAGGGACCATGTTTGGCTCTCTTGTGGTAGACCGCGGGGGTCCTTCTGGGTCATGCTCGCAGGAGTCTTCTTTCCCTTCCACTATCTAGTTGATAATTAGTGTCTCAAATCTTTCTGGATCTGGTTGGCTAGCTGCAGCCAAGGAGGGAAGGTAGTCTCCACCCCCTGCATACAATTCTAGAATTGTTCCTGCCTACAATTAAAGGGGCGGATCGCCTACCCAAAGTTACCTGTATGAACCAAGAGAAAAGGATTTAACAGGTAAGACTAAAATCCTCTTTTTGAGACTGCAGGCTCTGCCCTTCACCCTACCTTTGCGGCTGCATGGGTAAATATGGTTGTATCTGTTTGGACTGAACAGCTCAATTCTGCTGTACGTCAGGAAGGCCCCTACTTCTGACATGTTGCGTCATCTTTCCAGCATTGCTAAGGCTCAGCATTATGTCTCTGCTGCCCTGTTTGACACTGTGCGTATGGTAGCCAGGGCATCAACCATGTCTGTGGTAGCCAGACAGGCTCTTTGGCTTAAGATCTGGTCGGCTGACATGGCCTCTAAGAAGTCTCTGCTGTCTTTGCCTTTTTGGGGGTTGTTCCTTGTTCCTGCCTGAACTCAAGGAACTCATCAGTGAGGCCACTGGAGGGAAGAGTTCTCACCTGCCAGTGGTCCTGAGGAAGAAGTCACCTGTCAAAAGGAATCTGCTTTTTCGTTTCTTTTAGGCAGACTCGCGCCAAGCGACCAAGACGGTCCCTCAGGCTCCGCTCTCCTCATCCAAGCCTAAGCAGCAATGGAGATCCAAGTCCTCCACGAAGCCCAAGGCTTCCAAACCTCCTCCTGCATAACTCGCCGAACCCGGGTCCCCACCCGCAGGTAGATGGCCGCCTTCGCCACTACCTTTCAGCTTGGCAGGCATCTGTGGCGGACCCATGGGTTTTACAAGTGGTGGCCTCTGGATACAGGATTGCCTTCACCTCTCTTCCTCCTTCCAGGACCTTTTTCTCGTTCTCCCTTGGGAGCAGAAAAGAGATGCCTTTTCAAGGACGTTATCTGGACAAGGCGGTCCTGGAGCCGGTTCCCCTTCAGGAGAGGGGCTTGTTATTCTACTCTAACCTCTTTGATGTTTCCAAGAAGGATGGGGGCTGTCGTCCCATTTTGGATCTGAAAGATCTCAATTCCTTTGTGGTCAGGTCCCAGTACCGCCAGGTGTCTCTGCGTACTGTGATAGCAGCCATGTCTCCTGGGGAGTTTCTGGCCTCTCTGGATCTTCAAGATGCCTATCTGCACATCACCACTCATCCAGAGAGTCGGCAGTATCTCCGCTTTGTCTGCGACTGAGGGCACTTCCAGTTCTCTGCCCTCCCCTTTGTCCTGACCACGGCTCCTCGTCTTCAACAGAGTCCTAGGCACTTTGATCTCCGTCCTACAGCAGAACGGCATCAGCGTGACTCCATATATGGACAACCTCCTTCTGAAGGCCTTGTCTACTTCACCATCAGGTGCAGGACTGCATTCATGCTCTCTCCCATCATGGGTGGATCATCAGTTTGGACAAGCCAGATCTTGTTCCTTCTCAGAAGATGGTCTTTCTGGGCCTCCTATTTGACACTTAGAGGGGGATGGTGTTTCTGACCGATGAAGTGGCTCATCAGATAGCGCTAAAGGTCAAAGCTGTCCTGTCTCAGGATCTGGTTCCAGCTAAGAAGTTGTCATCCGTGGTGGGGAAGTTCATTTCCACCATAGAAGCAGTTCCGTTTGCCATGGCTCACACCAGGGAACTTCAGAGGTTTCTGATCTTGGCCTGCAAGGGCCATCCAGATCTCCTGGAGAGATCCCTGTCTTTCCCTCTTCCAGTGGAGCAGACTCTCTCGTGGTGGCTCAACCTGAATAATCTAATGAAAGCCAGATCCTTCCTGGTGCCCTTCTGGACCACAGTGACTATGGATGCCATCCTCTCCTGATGTGGAGCGGTGCTTGGGGCACTTGAGTGTTCAGGGCTGGTGGTCTCAGGAGGAATCTCTCCTTCCCATAAATGTCTTGGAGCTTCGGGCGATATTTCTTTCCCTACGTCACTGGACATAACTGGAGGATTGCCCGGTAAGGGTGCAGTCGGGCAACGCCACAGCGGTAGCCTACATCAACAAGCAAGGCGGCACAAGAAGTCTCGCAGCTTGGCTAGAGGTCAAAGCTATTTTGTCTTTGTCAGAGGAGCATGTCCCTGCCATTTCCGCAGTTCATATTCCTGGTTTAGACAATGTTCTGGCAGACTAAATCAGTCGACACACAGCGGACAGCGGGGAGTGGGAGCTGCATCCAGAGGTGTTCAACCTAATCATCCAGCAGTTGGGTCTTCCATGCATCGACCTGATGGCAACCAGGCACAACAGGAAGGTGCCAACGTTTTGTTCTCGATGGACGGATCCCATGGCTCTGGCAGTGGATGCCTTGTTCATCCCATGGACATTTCCTCTGGCTTACATCTTCCCTACTGTTCCCTTGTTGAACAGAGTTCTTCGGAAGCTGAGACTGGAGCGCTGCCCAGTTCTGATTGCTCCGTACTTGCCTCGACAGGCTTGGTTTCCAGAGCTTCTGGACCTCTCTGTGGCGGAACTTCTTCGACTTCCCTCCCGTCCAGACCTTCTTTTACAAGGTTACCTCTGGAAAGAAGATGTTCATCTTCTGGCTTTGTTGGGATGGAGATTGAATCTTCAATTTTGAAGAAGAGAGGATTTTCTTCTGGTGTTGTGGCTACTATGCTTAGTGCCCGCAAGCCTGTTTCCTCTAAGGCCTACCATCAAATTTGGTCTATCTTCCTGGCTTGGTGTGCTGACAAAGACCTATCTCAGGATTTTGACCTTCCTCCAGGATGGTGTGGATAAAGGTCTCAGTCAGAGTTCTCTCAAGGTTCAGACTTCTGCGCTCTGTCCTTTTTTCAGAGGCGTCTTGCCATCATTCCTGATGTCAAGGTTTTTTTCCAGGGTGTTGCTTATACCCGTCCGGTGTTCAAATCCCCTGCTCCTCAGTTGGATCTTAACCTGGCCTTGGGAGTGCTCCAGCGTCCTCCCTTTGAGTCTTTGGCTACCATGCCTCTATGTATGCTGACGTGGAAGATGGCCTTCCTCCTGCCGATTGTTTCCATTCCCCAAGTTGCAGTGCTGCATGCCCTGTCCTGTAAACCACCTTTTTTGTTTTTTCGCAAGGACAAGGCAGTGCTTCACACCTCACAAGAGTTTATCCTGAAGGTTGTGTCTGAGTTCCACATCAATCAGGAGATTGTGGTTCCTACCTTCTGTTCTAACCCTTCTTCTGACAAAGAGAGTGATCTTCATCTGTTGGATGTTGTGCGTTGTCTCAAGTCTTTGAGACAGTCTGACACATTTTTTGTCATTCCTGAGGGTCCTAGGATGGGGACGCCTGCTTCCAAGGTTACCATCACTTCTTGGATCAAGTCCACGATTTGTAAGGCTTACGAACTTCGGAAGAAGCCTGTTCCCTTCTGGGTCACTTTTCATTCTGTGAGGTCTATTGGGGCTTCTTGGGCCCAAAAGAATCAGGCCTCAGCTGATCAGTTGTGCAAGGCGGCCACTTGGTCATCTGTGCACATCTTTTGTATACACTACCATGTGGATGTCCTAGCATTGGCTGATGCCAGTTTTGGGCGAAAGATCCTGGAGGTAGCCTTGCCTGCCTAGGATCTCCTTAGTCTCTCAGTACTCTTTCACTTTTGAGCCCTTTTGGCTCTAGTTCATTGTGCTGTGTAACAGTTCATGGGGTTTGTTTTACTCCTGTTCAGTGTCCGTTGACACTTTGCGGTTAGTGTTGAGCTATTTATGATCTGTAGGCTCATTGGTGCTCTGGTAACTTTGGGGCCCTGCGCCTGGTCCTTGCCTTTCTTCCCGCCCTGGGGAACTTAATGGTTGGACATCCCAAAGTTACCAGTAACCTGTATTGGACGACAGAGAAAAGAGGATTTTAGTCTTACCTGTTAAATCCTTTTCTCTTAGTCCACACAGGTTAGTGATCTCCCACCCTCTCAAGGGACCATGCTTTGTGCTTCTGCGGCAGAACGTGGGGGTCCTTTCGGGTTCATGCTCACAGGAGTCTTCCTTTACCTTCTTACTACCTAGTCAATAGTTAGTGTGCAAATCTTACTTTTTTGGAATTGGCTAGCTGCAAGCTAAGGAGAGGAGGTAGGCTCCACCCAGCAGTCACTTCTCAGAATTGTTCCTGCCTATTAAAGGGATAGTAATACTTCGTTTTAACTTTATTTTATTTTGTAGGCATTAAAAAAACATGAATTATACAAGTCTTATCTCTCAAACCTTTATGGTTTAAGAGATATTCACAAGCAACGTTTCCCCCTCCCGCCCCTTTTACCTAGTGTAAGCCATCTCTTCTCAGATGTGCAATGCAGTCCATAGACCAGACAGATAACAGAAGGGGACACTCTTATTCCTGTCAAAACAATGAAATCCCTGCCCCCCTTGACAAGCTTTTCAGGTTTTTCCCTTATCTTAATTGAAGATTGTCCCTCTCTGCAGTCTACCTGGGCACCTCCCTTCTGATCTGGCTGAACAGTGTTACATCAGAAAAAGGGGCGGGAGGGGGACACTTTGTCATTGAATTACTCTTGAACTATAACTCTGACAGAATTGAAATAACACTCTCCAAACTCCAAATACTATGTTGATTTATTAGAGCTGCTTTTATTATGAAACATTACTATCCCTTTAAAGGGGCTGATCGCTTACCGAAAGTTACCAGTAACCTGTATGGACTAAGAGAAAAGGATTTAACAGGGAAGACTAAAATCCTATGTTGTAGGTCAATATGGTTTTGCTAATACTCACCAGTAAGGGGAATGTAATGTAATTACTCAGTCAGCCCTACACATAGTATTGTACGCAAGTGTACGTGTATGTATACATAATATCTGTCTGTGTATGTGTGTAGTAGGGGTTTGTATGTAATTATTGTCCTGTGGTGAACACAAGAACCATATGGTTGCAGGGTATGTCACAGAGGAGGGGTTTTTCAATAATTATTTATTTTGGATGATGGACTTCTAAAGGCACTGTTCTTGTAAATCCTGCAGTATCCGTTTTAAGACTGTGTAGGTGTTTTAGAATGTTAGTTGTATCACTACTCGTGATTTTCAACCTCGTACCATCACGGTCTATATTTCTAGGACTACGTTTAACACCCTTCATTAGAAGGTGTTACAAAAAAATATATAAAAAAAAAAATACTGAATATCTCATCCAAGTTGTTTGTTCCTGAGGGACAATGAAGTAATTGTTCAGGGCAGTACGTGGATTTTAGGAATGTTTGTGTCCACATTCTAAGCAATACCATAAGCACAATTCCACTCCAGATTTCAGCAATTGGAAATGTTGAAGTGATCACTATGGCTCCATCACTGACTCATCAAAACCTTACGTTAAACAGACATGCATATGGACTTAGAATGGTTGATGAGTGTGCACAATCTCACAAGAAGAAAAACATTTATAATTTAAAAAAAAAAAAAAAAAAAAAAGAAAAAAAAAAAAAAAGAATTGTAAGGACAGATGTCAGCCCGATGGGATGGCATACAATACAGTATTAAAGGAAAACACATTCAAGGTTAATGCTTGAAACTGAGAAGGTCTTTTCAAATCAATGTTCTGGAACTCTGAGCAGCAATAATAGCTCTAGAACATTCCCCCCACACACACACACTAATAATGAACAGTCTGGAATGCATTTCATTAGACCGTTAAGTGACCATACCGCACTTTCGCACTGCAGAGGAAACAGGAACAGAGATATCTGGACAGAAGTTTGGGAATTACTAAAGTGGGTGGACATGAACGTCCCAACGATTTCTGTATTATACAACTCAGGAGTGAGTGTTATAAAAGTAGTCTGTTGACAAGGACAGGATCCAAGAGAATTAACTGGTGGAAAAAAGAACAAATTGAAACGTACAGAAGTTCAGCACAAGAACAAGTGGGACTTCAAACTGCAGTACGTATTTCCATCCATTCCGTTGGTTCACAGAGGTATACACAAAATCTAGGTAGACAGTTCTCAGGTAATACTGATTGGACAAAGATTGGTACATAGGTCTTCTCAGTCTATCAATGGATGAACAGTCGCATCTACCTATTTCAAGATTTGTTGTCTCAAGATCTTTCTGCTGTTGAGAAATAGAGGCTTTCTGTAATGGTGTTGTGTTTGAGGTTGAAAGCTTGAAAGTGAAGGGCTTCTCTACAGAAATCATTCATATACTAAAGGTGAAAAAGAGGGCATCAGCCAAGATTTTTCATAGGATTTAAAATACAGATCTCATCATTCTAAATTTTATTTCAGATCAAGATTACATTTATACCAGATAACCAGGTATTTATATAAAGACGTTCAAAGCAGTGCAGCAACCGCTCTGTGTACTGAGTTGAGAGGTGTCTCATTTTGTTAGTCTCCCCTTGCCTAACTATCCGGTGAACAGTTTCAGTGTCTTGGGGAGATTTGGTTTTGTTGTTTGATACTCTGTGTTGAGAAACTACATTTCCCATAAACACCCGCTTCGCAGGCTGTTTTCCAATTGGTTCCCTTTGCAGTTGTCATGTTGTTTTCTTCTCTACCGAGTATCATACGCAGGACTTCTCAGCTCTTCTCTTCAGGTTAACCCTTCACCAGATAAGTGTGTTTTAGGCTCTCTGGGGTGAAATCTGTAATCTGAGTGACATTATTTGCATATTCCTTTACTGTATTGACACTGTTCTCCTGTACTATGTCAGATCCACTAGGTCTTGGGGCTAAGCCTAACGCTAAGGACTCGGGGGCGTCTTTCACCCCCTTTACTGCTTCTCATGCCAGTCAGGGCTTCCCAAAGGCTACTCTGGTCACATATGCCCCTCATGTTCTGTGGCCCCTGAGTTTCTGCCTGGGTCTTCCAACCATGATCATGAGTCACCTTGGGTCAAGGACTTAAAGTCCTCTATGGTAGTTTCCTCTTTCTCTCCAGGGGTTTCCTCAGTCCTGGAGACACCCCCCCCCCCCATTTCTTTCAGGTTTGTGGCCTCTAAGGCACCTAGCATTCCTGATCTATCCGATTCTTCTCTTGAGGATTCAGATGTGGGTTATGAGGATGGTGTGTGTTCTGAAGATTCTTCTTCCCAATTTCATGGTGACCCCTTTGAAGCTGACCCTGAGGGTCTCATTAAGGCGGTATTAACTACCTTCAACATTCCCTCTACTTCTGTAGAACTTCAGGCTACTTCTGACATCTTTCAGAGGCGCAAGAAGTCCTGTACTAATGTTCCGCCTAGTCTCACTCTGGATCAAATTATTTTGGATGAGTGGCATCTGGCTTTGTCTAAGAGAATCTCTAAGCTGTATTCCTTTTCTAAAGCTTCCTTGACATAATGGGCTACTCCTCCACAAAATAATTCTCCCATTTCCAGGCTCCCTAAAGCCACTGCTTTGGCAGTTGCGGATGCTTCAGCTCTTAAGAATATGACTGACAGAAAGCTTGAAGGCTAATTTCACTAACATTGGTGCTTTCTCGAGACCCACCTTAGTTTCTGTCTGAGTCACTATGGCCATTGCTGTTTGTACTGAACAGCTGACTGCTGTTGTCCATAAGGGTGCTCCAAAAGCTGACCTTTTATCCCTTTTGGCCAACATTTCTGTGGAGCAGCACTATGTTACTGATGCTCTTTGATGCTGTTAGGTGTAAAGCTAAGGACTCATCCATTTCTGTGACTGCTAGGTATATGCTGTGGCTGAAGATTTGGTCTGCTGACTTTATCTCTAAGACTTCACTGACTTCTCTTTCTTTTCAGGGTACCTCTCTTTTTGGCCCTGAACTGAAGAACCTCATGAGTGAAGTCATTGTTGCCTCAGGTTCCTAAACGTAATCCTCCGGCGAAGAGACATCGTCTTTTTCGTCCCAAACAAGAAGCGTTTAGGGCGAACCAGTTGGCACCTCAGGCACCGTGGTCCACTCCCAAGCCCAAACAGCACTGGAGGTCCAAACCTCCTTCTGCATGACTCTCCAAACCCTGGTCCGTGTCCAGTGTGGGTCGCCTGCAACACTTTTTGAGTGTTTGCACAAGCTCTGTTGTTGATCAGTGGGTATTGCAGTTTGTTTCAGAAGGTTGCAGGATTCCCTTCAAATCCCTACCCCCTTTCTGGTTCTTCCCTTCTCACTCCCGTCAGGGACAGAAGAAGCTCAGGCTTTTCAACAGAGCAGTTCAGTCTCTCTTGGACAAGGGAGTTTTGGCCTGGTTCCTCAGCAGGAGGTTCACTACTGCCCCTCAGGTGTTCACTTGAGTTCTGGGTACATTGCTTGCCTTCCTGCACACCAAGGGGATTCAGGTGTGACACCTTACATGGACGACCTTCTCTTCATGGTGTCTTCCAGGGACCTTCTGGAGCCCCAAGTTCAGGAGTGCTCAGATCCTGCTCCAACACTGCTGAATTCTGAATATGGACAAGTCTGTCCCAGTTCCCTCCCAGAATCTGGTATTTCGGGGACTCCGGTTTGACTACGGAGCATGGTCTATCTGATGGAGGATACGATTCAGCAGCTCGCCTCTAAGGTTTCGTCTGCCCCGTTGTGGAAGTCTGTTCTGGCGAGGACGTTCTCCTCTCAGGTGGGGATGATGATATCGACCATACAAGCGATACCCTTTGCCATGGTTCATGCCAAGGAGCTTCAAAGGTTTGTGATCCATGTGTGCAGGGGAAACCCGGACCTTCTGGATCATCCTACCCTCCCGACTGTGGTGAAACACCACCTTCATTGGTGGCTGGATCTCTCCAACCTGGGGAAGGGGGAGACCATTTGTAATTCCATACTGGACCATTGTGATGATGGACGCCAGCCTACTAGGTTGGGGTGCAGTCTTGGGTCACCTGGATATTCAGGATTGTTGGTTTCAGGAGGAAACTCTTCTTCCCATCAACATCTTGGAACTCAGAGAGATCTCTCATGCTCTGAGATATTGGTCATCTCATCTGACGGGATGTCTGGTCAGAGTCCATTCTGACAACGCCATGGCCATGGCTTATATCAACAAGCAAGGAGGCACAAAAAGCCCTGTGACTTGGTTCGAGGTCAAAACTATTTTGGCTTGGGCAGAAGACAATGTGCCTGGTATCTCAGCTGTGCACATCACAGGTGTAGAAAATGTCCTTGCAGACTTCCTCAGTCAACCCACAGTGGGGACTTCACCCAGAAGTGTTTGACCTCCTGGTATGGAAGTGGAGTCTTCCATGTATATACCTAATGGCCACAAGGGACAACCAGTAGGTTCAGATGTTCTGCTCACGATGGCAGGATCCCCTAGCGTTTGCAGTGGATTCTCTATCGATCCCATGGAGAGTTTGGCTGGCCTACATCGTTCCTCCACTTCATCTGCTGCCCAGGGTCCTGCGGAAGATCTGAATGGACAACATCTCCCTCATCCTGATAGCATCTTACTGGACCAGACAGCCTTGGTTCCCAGAACTACTGGCCTTGTCTGCTCAAGAACAGTTTCTTCTGTCACGCAGCCCGGATCGCCTTCTGCAGGGTTACCTATGGAAAGAGGATGTGGATCAACTGGCTTTGACGGCATGGTTGTTGAGGCCTCCATCTTGAGGAGGAAGAGCTATTTTTTTTGCAGTGGATTCCACCATGATTCAGGCTAGGAAGCCATTCTCTTCTAAGGCCTACCATAAGGTGCGGTCTATTTTCCACACTTGGTGCTTCACAAGGATAAGGCTGTTCTCTGTACCTCTCAGGAATCTCTTCCTGAGGTGGTCTCTGAGTTCCACATCAATCAGGAGATTATTGTGCCTTTCTTTTGTCTTGACCCTAAATCTGACAAGGAGAGGGATCTCCACTTGGATGTTGAGCATTGCCTTACATTTTATGTGCACCGCATTGAGTCTGTTTCAGACTGATGCTTTGTTTGTCATCCCTGTGGGTCCCAGGGCTGGTAAAGCAGTGTCCAAGGTGACTATTGCATCTTGGATTAAACTGGCTCAATTAAATGTACCATTCGCACGGCTTATGAGCTCAGAGGTAAACCTGTTCCTTTCCGTATCACTGCACACACTACTAGGTCTGTTGGAACTTCCTGGGCCTATAAGAATCAGGCCTCTACTGATTAGTTGTGCAAGGTGGCCACTTGGTCTTCTGTGCCAAACACTGTTGTGCCAAAACACTGTTGTGCCAAAACACTGTTGTGCCAAAACACTGTTGTGCCAAAACACTGTTGTGCCAAAACACTGTTGTGCCAAAACACTGTTGTGCCAAAACACTGTTGTGCCAAAACACTGTTGTGCCAAAACACTGTTGTGCCAAAACACTGTTGTGCCAAAACACTGTTGTGCGAATGTGCTTGCTTCGGTTGAAGCCAACTTTGGAAGGAAAGTCGTGGAGGCAGTTTTTCTTGTCTAGGACTTTATCTTCCTGTGCTTTATTGTTCTTTAACCTTCAGGCCCTGTTGGCTCTTGTTCTTGAGTGCTGTGTATCGTTTATCAGTGTCCGTTGACACTTTTTTTAGTTTGGGTTGTTCCGTGCCCTGGATAGTCCCTTGTGAACTCTGGTATCATGGGGACCGGTGCTTGGTCCTTTTCTTCTCTTCCCACCCTGGGAACTTAATGTTGGTACATCCCCATGGTACCTGTAAGCTATATTGGACGACAGAGAAAATAGGATTTTAGTCTTACCTGTTAAATCCTTTTCTCTTAGTCCATTTAGCTTACAGGTCTCCCACCCAGTGAAATTGACCATGCTTGGTTCTTGTGGATGGACGTGGGAGTCCTATTGGGTCTGTGCTCACAGAAGTTTTCTTCTTCTCACTATCTAGCTCTGTAGGGTTAGTGTCTCAAATCTAACTGGAGGGGAGCAGCTAGGTAGCCTGCTAGAGAAGAGAGGGAGGCTGGCCCCCTGCAATTTTTGAAGAATTGTTCCAGCCTACTGGGAGGAGCTGTCTCCTCCCCCATGGTACCTGTAAGCTATATGGACTAAGAGAAAAGGATTTAACAGGTAAGACTAAAATACTATTTCCTAAATAGTGCGGGTACTTAATAAAGATTATAACAGTATTTCAACGCTCACTGCTATACTAAGAATTAATTGGGGGGCAATTATATCTAAGTGATAGTTCCGCTTTAACAGTAAGTTCACGAAAATCCTCTTATGATATATATATCATTATTATTATATATATATATATATATTATTATATGCCCCAGTGTGTATGTCACCCAAACAGATTTCTACATATTGACTGGATTTTTAATTAAAATATTCCTTTATGCTAGGTTTTAAGGCTTGTGTTACATGCAGCTCCATCTTCTGGAGATTTAATTACAGTCCAATTTCGAGATGACCCCACTCTGAAATTGTAATTGTGTGTACTTTTAAAACATATACAGCTTTTCAGGGTTCTGTTTCTTTGCTGCTTTTTTTGTGTTAGACATGAAGAATGGTGCTAAATGTAAGAAAGAAAGAGGGGAAAAAAAAACCCTGGTGCCTATTTAGCCATTAGTAAACTTTTATGGGAAGGTAAAACCATTGTGCTGTTTTGGAAACAAAAAACAAAGGGAGGGGGCTCAAAAACAGTAAAAGAGAGTTCTGGGTATATCTTCTGTGCTGTGATAGGGGCTAACAAACTACTATCAGCTTCTCAAAGTGCAGGTTCTGTTGGAATAAAAGAAGTATGAAGTTTTAAAAGGAAATTGAATGACTAGAATGCAACAGCAGCATGAAATTATATGCAGCACAGCGAGGCCTTATAGTGCAGCAATTCAGGTGTTAAATAGAAACCCTATTTACCTCTTGAATTAATATGTTTGCATTGTTTCTAGCATTCAAAGTCCCATCTAAATCAGAGGCAATATTGATCCACTGTGGCACAGTTGGTTTGCCTCACAGCTGCTTCAGTTCCTTGTTGGTATGGCCTGTGTGTCTGGAAATTTGGTTAACACTTATACATTCCTCCCGTTAACTGCTAACATCTGTAAATCGTGAGATGGAGTATCTGTACAATACAAGCCTAATGTTGTTTGTATTTGATACCCATCATGTCTCTGCAGGCCTCACACTCTGAACAGCACTAGTATGTCCAAAGCCTACCAAAGCACCTTCACAGGGGAAACAAACACACCCTACAGCAAGCAGTTTGTTCACTCCAAGTCCTCTCAGTACCGCCGGCTAAAGACAGAGTGGAAGAACAATGTGTATCTTGCTCGTTCACGGATTCAAGGTTTGGGATTGTATGCAGCTAAGGATCTAGAAAAGCACACCATGGTTATCGAGTACATAGGAACTATCATCAGAAATGAGGTTGCAAACAGACGTGAAAAGATCTACGAAGAACAGGTAAGCTTAGATAGAAATGTAAACTTAAATATTTGTTAACCCCTTGAGGGAGAACAGCCATGGTCCTCTTCATTCAGAACAGTATGAAAAAAAAAAAAAGTTACTGTAGGGGATTTCCTGCTGAGTAAAAGGAATAAACTACCACTGCTCAGAGGGGCTTCATTGAAGAGTTCAGTGCAGACGTGATATTTTCTATTTTCGATTGAGTTTAATAGTTTGTGTTGCCAGGTGGTTCTTTTTTTTTTCTGTATTTTTAGACCAGGGACTTCCAAGGTGTGGCCCATGGGCCAAATGCAGCTCGTTTGAAATTTAAAAAAAAAAAAAAAGAAAGAAAAAAAAATATATATACCTAATTAAGTAGATCAAAGCTGTCCAAGTTCAGTCCTCAAGGACCACCAACAGGCCAGGATTTAAGGATTTCCCTGATTAAGCCCAGATGAGTCAGTGAAAATGAATGAGCCACTGATTAACTCACCTGTGCTTAATCAGGGAGATCCTTACATCCTGGCCTATTGGTGGCCCTTGAGGACTGAACTTGGACAACCCTCATCTAATTAATTAGGTATAACTTTTTGCTGTTAAGGAAGGCCATGAAGACTTTTAGATTTTTGAATAGCTGACCGGGTATAATTCAGCACGGCTTTCTGATCATGTTGCCTATGGCCGAAAAACCTTGGACACCCCTGATGTAGACTGTGTTGCGATTACAGGCAGTGACAGAAGAATGACTATAAAATAGAATAAGCCCTAAAATAATATAGTCAAATAAAAAAAATAATTATAAAAAAACTGTAATAACCTTTGAAGCATTTTACAGCAGTAGAAGTCCTGCCATATATTGTTTCCATAATATGAATTTACTGCCTCTTTAAAGTAAACTGTAAAGGACCGTTCTATGCAAACTGTCCATACAGGAATGTATGCTGCTAAATAAGTTTGCTTTGCCATAGCAGCCTCTGATGCAGTGAATAAATATTTTTGTGTACATGCAACAATTTTACTCTTCTCCATTCTATCTAGGAATGCAGATGACACTCCACAGTGCACATCATGATACTAAAAACTGTACACAATTCCAAATTTAAACCTTTTAGTCATTGTATATACATAAACAAGGAGTGTTGGGGTGGCTTAAATGATGCCTTTTCTTAAAGGAACATTAAACTCTACTAAACTCATGCTGGCTGTGTGCCCTTGTCTACTGCTAAGTTCTAGTGGCTGAGAGGTTAATACTTTAACACATGGTCAATCCTTAAGGCCAGGGAGGAGGAGCCTCCGCATCATGTCCAAGATCATCAACTGGTAGTTTTGGAGCTAGGACTGGTATCTCAAGCCCACCTAATGCCATGAGACTCATGATATTTCAGCCCAGCACATGCACACTGGTTCTATGAGGGCTTGAGACTTCAGTCCCAGTTCGAACAGTGCCAGTCGTGGAGATGACTTCTACCTAGTCTTAGTGAAGCACCTCAGGATTGGCCATGCAACTCTAAGTATTAACCTGAGCTACAGGAGCAAGTTAGCAGTAGTCCGGGACACAGCATTTTAGTCACTTCAGTTTAGGAGGGTGTACGGTATCTTTAAGGAGACACTTTGTAGCTTGTAGTGCAGATGGCTTGTAAGTGACAGATTTGGGGTTCTTTTGAATTCTGTACACTTTGTTTTGACAGTGTCAGGGTAACTTCTTTAACACACAAATATCCAAAAAGAGGGGAAAAGGACCCCTAGAAAAAAGTGGATCTAATGAGGGCATATAATGGTTAAATGTAATTTGTTTTTGTTTTGTTGGTATAAAATATAACTTATTACAGTCATGACCTACTGACATAGATCCATTTTGATGTCACACTCAATCCTTATGTGCCTTCATTAGATCCACTTTTTTTAGGGGTGCTTTTCCCCTGTTTTTGGATATTTATGTGATGTAAGAGCGGATTTGGGAGCACAGTTGCGATAGAAACATTATCTAGATATTAAGCAACTGAGAAGATGTGCTATGATCAGTGCCCTAATATTATTTTTATCAATCTAGCTTGTATCTGTGTAGAATGTTTATAGGAGCAACAAAACTAATAATGTTTTTCCCCCTTAGAACCGAGGAATTTATATGTTTCGAATAAATAATGAGCATGTGATTGATGCCACTCTAACCGGTGGGCCAGCCAGGTAAGTTGCATGTTGGCTAGATCTAAAGGTGTATATTATAAAGAAAAGTGGAACAGTTACAGGACAAAACAGTGCAACATTTATGTAATTAACTCCAGAGCAATGAGTTGGAGTATTTTCTAGTGTTTAAGGGGCTAAAAGCTTCTTTTTGTTTTATTATATATAATATACAGAACACCGTATGGTGTAATTCTTATTTGCTTCTCATTTGTCTTTTTATTCATATGCCCCAAACATTTTGCATATAGTAGAGAATGAAATACATTTGTTTTATTCTTTCTGCATTCTTCAAGGTACATTAACCATTCCTGTGCCCCCAACTGTGTTGCTGAGGTAGTAACTTTTGACAAAGAGGACAAGATTATCATAATCTCCAGTCGAAGGATCCCTAAAGGAGAAGAGGTGAGCTTGAGTTTACAGCAGTGTGTTTCTACCTATTATGTACCTCTCTGGATAAATTATTAGGACCATTCTCCTTACCTAACCTTTCTTCTTTCTTCTAGCTAACCTATGATTACCAGTTTGACTTTGAGGATGATCAGCACAAAATTCCATGTCACTGCGGAGCATGGAATTGCCGAAAATGGATGAACTAAGAAGTGTGAAGTTCAACTGCCTCTCTTCATCTTGGACTTGCACCTTTTAGAAGAGAATTTGGGGAGAATGCACAGGACATCCGTGTGTGTTCTGTGCCATCACCTCATCACACCACCTGTGCTATCCATGCCTTCCTTTGAATGTGGCTGCAGAATCCAGGCAACCTAATGCCTCAAGTACAGCAGTCAGTGGTGTATGGAGAAATCTGCAACTTATCTGAAGGCCTCTCCTGTGGTGAAAAGGATAGAAGCTGCAAGAAAAAAGGAATGTTGCAGAGAACAGATGTTCACTAAAGACAGCCAAATGTGTACGTGTGTAGCACCCTTTCCTTCACTGAAGCTACAGATGCTCTGTGGAGAAAGGAACTTTTTTTTTTTTTCTCCTTCCTGACTTCTTAAAATGAGAAGATCGAAAACGAGAGGAAAAAAAATGCAAAGAAAAAAGTCATTACTTAACATAGCAGTTTGACAATCCTAAATCTACAGGACCATCAGAGCTCAAGAAAGCACATGAGCCTGCAGACAAAGAGCACAGGAATTGCTTTCAGTGAGCACCAGAGACGGTCCCAATGACTGTTACCTGTCACAGCTACCAAGTCCCTGAGGCACCTGCCAGCATCTACCTCATCTGCCTGTTGGAAACTAATGTGTATATGTGACACTCCCACAGCAATCTAAAATGATAGCACCTCATGAACAATGACACTGCTTATCTAATAGTTGTTTAAGGAGATATCTCCCTCTCATCCCAAAGGGTCAGTGTTGAAGTAGTGTGATCCCCTTCTGAAGCTTTGTGGCCTGTCTCTTGAACTTTGAAACTGGCAGAAGTGCACTAAAGAACATGTTTTCTGCAAACTGCCTGCTTTTGGTCTCTCCTTCAGCAACCCATTTCTTCCCTCTTCTCTGCCTGATGTACTTACCCTTCTCTGTGGATGGAACATGAGGAGTGGTGGGAAGACCTGCTATGTAATGGGGTAGAGGAAAAGGCTATTATTGCAGGTGTGTGCGTGTGTAAGTGTGTGTATGTGTGAATTTCTAAGATGCCCTTGGTTAAAGTATGTTAGCAGCTCTGAGTTCATCAAAATACTCCCCTACACAGTATATCTGTACAGTCCAAGATAAAATTTATGGGATGTTATGTTAGTATATATTTTTGAAGAGTTGATACTTTTTTAAATCTGATTTTAGAAATCTACTGCTGTCTATCCATCCTTCCATGTTTGCCTCACTTGCGTTCCTCTGAAGCTGCTGCTTTTCTCTCAATAGATCTTTCAAATCCTGTTTTTTGTTTTTGTTTTGCACAATGCTTGGGCTGGGAATAGGTATTTATTTGTACATGTAATTATATTTATATATTACAGCCTTGTGTGAGGGAAGTACAGGGTCAATTTCTGACTGGCATGGTGCCCTTGGGATTAGCATATACTAAATGCTTCGGTGATCAATTTTCAATGTAACCCATATGTACAGAGGGATGGATTGCGCACTAGTGAAGTCCTAAGATGTGTGGTCAGTCCCTGAAATCTGGTTATAAATAAGTAGGTCACAATCCTTTTGGCTTCCATTCTTGATTTTTCTAAACCTGCTATTGAGTCCGAGGCAAGAAGTTACTTTTATGTACCAGAGCAGTGTGAAATATCAGTCTTTAACCCACTCACAACCTTATGTGGCTGTTCCTTTCCCTAACAGACACAGCAATTATGTTTTGAAATGCACAGAAAATAAATATTGATGGCGATAAAAGGCCAAGGGCATTTAAAATCAAAGCTAGTGTGAATATGAGACAGATTAAGTGCTGTTGCTTTTTAATACAAGCTGCTTCCACAACTGTTTAAAAGCTGCAAAACTTGTACAAATAAATGGAAAGGAAAGTGTAAATAAATATGTAAAGGAAATAAAAGCAAAAAATATGAATGTTGTGCATAGTCAGGCTCCATTTTAGCAAGAAACCACTGGACACTATAAAAAGCCTGAAATTCTAAGTGAAATAAACCCTTTTTTTTCCTTTTTATTTTCCTGCTTCTTTAACAGTTAATTTTGGGAGAGTATTGAACTCTTCCTTCGAAGCTGACAGGAAAGTCCTGTCAGACGTGATATTAGATTACAGTAGCTATTAAATACAATAATGTAGCTTTTAGTTAAACCCTATACAATTTTTTATTTTCACTTTTTTTAACATGTGTGTATATATGTGTATATATGTGTATATATATATATATATATATATATATATATATATATATATATATATATATATATATATATATATATATATATAAATAAATACACACTCACACACACACACAAATATATATAATAATCTAATCCAGACCCAGGCTTGAAATACTTGATTTGTTCCCAGTTGTATAAACACTTTCAGTTGTAATGTTTTAAGTTTGGTCATAACTTGCATAACTTCCCATAATATCTCCATTCATTTTTTTTTCTGTTGACAAGAGTCCATGAGGAGCTTGTAAAGCTGTAATTTGTGTGGTGAGGATTCTGTACAGATTTGTCCTTCGTAGGAAAATAAAATTATTCCTTTTTTAAAAAAAAAAGAAACAAAATTAAAATAAAAACTTGTACGTGGCATGTTTTGTATTGAATATAATTTTGAAATGTATATAATTTATGGAAAGAGGCAAGGAGAGTCTGATTTTGCTTCTTTTGGTTTGTTTTTAAAGGATAAATAAAATGCATTTTAACTACTTGGAGCTATTGAATTACCTTTTTATTTTGTAACTTTATCATACCTCCCAACATTTCAAATTGCCAAAGAGGGACAATTGTGTTTTAGGGGGTGTGGGTGTGGGTGGGGGTGTGACCGGTGAGCGGGGCATGAACAATATTTTTCAGGCTGTTTCATGACCTATTGACACCTCCTTGTGTTACCTAATAAATGACTTATGACAAGACCAAAGTATTTTATTTAAGCACGCTAATTTATAAACACATATACTGACGTTTAAAGAAACAATAATGTGAGTTTTTATTGCTGTGGAGTAATGTGATACTTGTATACACACACCACACAGTCTGGTCTAAAAAGAGGGACATTAGGGTGGGAAAGAGGGACAGTGGGATTTGGGTCTAAAAGAGGGACATTTGGGAGGTATGACCATACCTGGGACCTTTCCAAGTTAGCTGGCCCTGAGATCTTTGGAATATTAACCCTTAAAGCTTCCTATAATGTAGATTTTATGAAATACATACCTACTTGCTCTAACTGGGAGGTACTCCAATCAGTCTGCGAGAAACCTTTAACATATTACAACATAGAGATCTCGCTGCCTAAACACAAATTAAACAATCAGGACATTTCCTGCTGCTTTTCTGGTACAAATGGCACACATTTAGAGACTAAATAAACATTTAATAGTGGCACCTCTTATAGTCAGAATCACAGACCTCTCTCACCCTGAGAATTTGGCCCTTTACCCTGAGATTTGGGTCTAAACTCTGAGTCTCAGGGTCAAACCTTGAGAGTTCCAAGGTTATGGGTATGACTTTATTGCCACCTTTACAATCACAGTGGCTATGTAGTCACATTCTATTTCCATACCCTCTGACAGTTCATAAACAGTAAAAGGTACACTCAGCTATTTCACCACCCTTTCCACATTTTTAGATGTTTTGTACATGTCAAACCTATAGCTACATGTGTTAGATATATATATATATATATATATATATATATATATATATCTAATAAAGCATACGTTATCTTTGCATGCCTGATGTAGGCAGCATTTGCCACTCCCATTCGGTTGGTAATCATAGGAGTTGTAGTTCCCAACAGCTCGTGCCAGTGGTTGGGTTACCTTGTGTGTATACAATATTCATCAAAGGACAGAGAGTTGCACACAGAATCATGTGAGTTGTAGTCTGCAACTGCAGTAGCAAGGGAAGGAGACAAAATGTTTACATTTTTATATAAAAAAAAGTCCAACAACTATTACTATTTTAGAAGCATCAAAATCACAAAAGTACTGTACTTAGCGAATAGTACAAATGGATTACATATACTCTTTTGTAACGGTGAGTAGATTTCCCCATTCATTACGTCTCCTGACACATCATACCGGAAGGTATATGGCGTCCTTCGGATGTGACGTAACATGTGGGCAGAAATGTTCATCGCGGGCAAGGGCGGAAGTGGATCGCTATCAAGTATGCTCATTGATGAAGAGGCAGCCATGGAACCGGTGAGAGACAGGGATAGCGCCATACGGATAACAATATACTACGGCAATGAGATACCCTGAAACAGGTTTCTAAACATTTTGCTGTCCTATGGCACGGCTTGGGATAGATATTTAATGCATTTCTGCCGATATGTTACTGTGGGGGATGTGTGGCCTGCTTATTATTCGTATGTGCTTTTTCTGTAGAGGAGTTTATAGTCGTCATTTTTTTCTGTGGTGATGGCAAAGGCACTGGACAACCTGTACCCCCAGCTACTGTTAGACTACAGACCCGATCACAACTCAACTATGTTCATATTGGCGGTGACGGGGGCTGTAGTGCAACAGTAGCTGGATAGTTTCAATTTGATCCCGTTTGAGTTACTTACTGGCACGGCATTTTATTTAATCCCATATTTATATGCAGTATGTCTGTTGGTCCCCTTCTAATAACGTGAGTGTTCTGCGATGCGTTACACTACACCCTGACAGTCAAGGGGTTAAAGCTCATGAAAAACTTTTCTATTGGTAAAACCTTTATTGGTGGTAAACATTTTCGCTCCTTGAATTGTAAATAGCGGTTATGTCGCATGCAACAACACCACACTGAAGGTGTTTAAACCTTTGGGTTCCGGAGGGATGCGCAACCGGTTGCTAACCTTTCTGGTACTCAAATGGTTAACAATATATGTCCATGTTGTTGTGTGAAACAATCATGTAATTAACTTGGAACGTTTATTTTAAAATGATTACACGCTTGTTTTTCCACGTTATTTTCGGGGTTAACGGTGGTATTCTTTTATCAGCGGGATTTGTTTAATTTCTCCCCCATGGTTCAGTTACTTTGTCATAGAATTGCTCATAATTATTTGAGCATATAGCACGTTGTGAAGGTGTTTCTGTGACAGCTAGAGATGTCTCCGATATCTTTTTCCTGGTGCGTTTGAGTTGTCTAACCTAGTTAGTGCTAGGGGGGGTGCGCAACGCATTATATACTACTGGCATTCAAAGGGTAGGCTTATATATATATATATATATATATATATATATATATATATATATATATATATATATATATATATATATATTAGAAGTTATGAAGTGCAGTTTAATCATGCTGTGCTCCAGTTTTAATTCTAATTAAGCAACTGCAAAATTTAGGCTTTATACCATAATACATTAGGTACTAGAGGTTTCAATTTGTTGTGACCTTAAAGTGACAGTAATACTTAAAATGTAAAAAAAAAAAAAAAAAAGTTGTAGGATTTATTGCCCTGAGTAAAACAAGGGTGCTGAGAGGTGTTTTATTCAAAAGTTATTGCAGTTCAAACTTTGATTTTTTTTTTTTTTTTTTTTTTTTTTTTTTTTTTTTTTTTTTTAGGTGCAGTATCACAGTGGCCTGAAATTGTACAGTGGCGCGGTTACTATACCATCCTATGGAGATTTATGGTAACTGACCAGAGCTGTCCATAGAATGTTGTAGCAACAGTGCCACTGTACAATTTCAGGTAACCAACAATGCACCTAAAACTGACTTTTGAATAAAACACCTTTCAGAAGTGAGAGAACACTACAGTATATATTTTACATTTTAAGTCGCGCACACACCAAAAAAAAATTATATATATATATATATTTTTTTTTTTTTATTTATTTTATTTTTTTTTTTTGCAGAATATTTCCATGCAATGGTTTAGGAGAAAGCACTCACTCCAAAATATTAATCTGCCCAGGTGCACAATCCCAGATATGGAGAATGTAAAAGGGAAGAGAGGGCACAGCACCCGTGGGTCTTATTAAAAAGATTTGTTAATCAAATATAGGCACAAATAATGGTCAACGTTTCGGTCCACAAACCAGAGCTTTATAAAGGTCTGGTTTGTGGACCGAAACATTGACCATTATTTGTGCCTGTATTTGATTAATCTTTTTAACAAGACCCACGGGTGCTGCCCCCTCTCTTCCCTTTTTTATATACATATCTCACAGTGCCACCCCGGAGCCTCTGTACAGACTGCCCGAAAGCGCCCTGGCTGATACGGAGTGGGGTGCTCTGAATTCAGACTGGAGTCCTCTCTGCTCACCTTCCTGGGACCGGCTTCTGACAAATATCCTAGCAAATTATTATATAGGATGAATGGGGATAGATATAGATATATATATCTCAGATACAGAAACAATAGCTTACAGCGCTGTCTTATTTTAGTGTTTAGCAATATATGTGTGTATTTAAAGTGGATGTATCACCTATGCACAACATCCTGTAAATAGGTGACACATCCAATAGCATTAAAACTTTATTTTATTTTAAGCTTCTGTTTGATTTAAATGTAACTTATAAATGTCTGTGCTGCAGCCACTTCCGTAAAGACTGCAGCCCAAAGCTCTGCCTCTGCTCTCCTCCTTCCTCTGATGACTGAGGTTTCTGTCAGTAAGCTGGAGCAGTCTCATTGGCTAGATATCGATCTCTGCCAATGAGACCACTCCAGTTTACTGACAGAAGCCTCCATCATCGGAGGAGGGAGGGGAGCAGAGGCAGAGCTCTTAACAGCGGAGAACCGCAGTCACCAGGGAGTGGCTACAGCAGATACTTTTGTACGTTACATTTAAACCAAACAGAAGCGTAAAAAATAATAAGGTTTTAATGCTATTGGATGTGTCACCTAACTATTTAGGGGATGTTGTGTATAGGTGATACATCTACTTTAATACATTTATATTTTTTGTGAAGTATTCATTGAATAAGTGTAACTGAAGTGTGCAGCAAGGAGTGAGAGGGTTCTCCAGTCCCCCAAACATCAGACAAAAGCCCAAAGTGCAAACACAAAACATGATTCAAACCTGCGCTCCTCCATCCTAATTAAGAATAGTGTGGCAAGTACCTACTCTGAACACTTGAGATCCCCATCTAGACAAAATAAAATAAAAAATGACCCCTGAGGAAAAGTTATACAACATCTCAGGGATCATTTTTTATTTTTTTGGCCAAAAATGTGGGCACTAGGGCCTCAAGTTTATCAACAGTATTATTATATATGCCCAATACAGGGCACACTATTTAAACTGGAGGAGCGCAGGTTTGAATCTTGTGTGTGTGTATATAATATATACACTGGGTGGAGCCTACCTCCTCTCCTTAGCTTGCAGGTAGCCAATCCCCAAGCAGTAAGATTTTGTTCCTTGGTCAAGACACAAGCAAGAGAACAGTTCTGCTATAGTTTTAGCTTTTATTATTATTTTTCTGTTAGATATGGAATACCACCATTAGGCTGATTACAATCATTGACAATTCCCATCACCCAAATCTGGATAGCTCAGTTTACTAGGTGCTTTTGTGGACCTAAGCCCTGTGGGTAAAATCTTGGCTGCAAGTTCTTTCCCCATGAGTTGCCCACTGAGTCCTCGTCTTGATATATGGTAATCTGAGGACAGAAGATCTGCTGAAAAAGATGAGCACCCTTTGAGTTCTGAGGTCCACATGTCCCATGCTTCCCCTCCACACAGGGGTCTCATTTGGAGTTCCTATTACATACTCATGCACTCACTGGGTTTATTCTGTTTGTTTGTGAGGTATTTGGAGCAAGCTTCTGTGGTAACTTACTTTTTTTTTTTTTTTTTTTTTTCTGGTTGGCACATTTTGAGGGGGCTTTGGACACTTTCCCTACTGGGACCAGTGTTCGGTCTACTGGTTTATTCTAGTGGGCTTTTGAGTGGTTTTACGTTTTGGTATTCATCTCGTTAACTTTGTTCAGTGCCTTTAAGCTGTTTACCGCATAGACGCCATTGCTCCATTCACTTTTATGGGACTTTACAGTTTGGGACATATCTCTGCAACCGCTCCATGTAGCTAGGTCAGAGATGGCTCATTTTGTTGGGCTTCCCTTGCTCTGTCATCCGGTCAATGTTCTGGGGATGTTGGTGGCTTTGGGCACTGTTGGGGTACTCTGTCAGCGAAACTAAGTTTCCCATGAGCGCCCGCTTCTCGCATTCGCTTCTGATTGGCTCCTGTCACTGCAGCCATTTTGTGTATTCGCAGATGGAGTATCCTACACAGGGCTTGGACACTCATCTCTGCAGTTTAACCCTTCGCCTACCAGATAAGTCTTATTTAGCGTTTCTGGGGTGCGTTTATCATAAACACTATTTTGTGGCTGTTTTGATACTTTAACAGCTTGACTCTGTGAGAATGTCTACTCCATTAAACTCTGGTGCTAAACCTAAGACTAAGGATACTGTAGTGTCTGTGTCCCCCATTGCTTCTCGTGTCACTCAGGGTTACCTAGAGAATACTCAGGTCATGTTTGCCCAGCACGCGCTGCTGCCCCTGAATCCTCTGCAGGGGCCTCCAGCCATGTGCTAGAGCCAATATGGGTGCAAGAGTGTAAGGCTACTACCAGGGACATCCGGTCCACCTTTTGCAAGTACTTCTGTCACCTTTACAGGGGGTCTTACACTTGTGGCAGACCCCTGCCCCTATTAGATCTTCCCTGCCTAAACCGCCGGGTGTACCTGATGTGTCTGATTCCTCTGAGGAGGAATTATTGGTGGACTCTGAAGATGACTGTTCAGCTGTTCCTTCATCTCAGTTTTTTGGGGACCATTTTGAGGCGGACCCCATCCCCTCAGCTGAGGGCCTGTTGTCCACCCTGAACATTCCCTTGGTGAAGGAGGTGTCCTCTGACCCCTCTGATGTTTTTCAGGAGCCTGTTAGTTCCCATGCTTGCTTTCCACCTAACCTCACCCTTGACCGCTTGGTGTCAGAGGAGTGGAAATTTCCAGACAAGAAACCTGTGTCTAGGAAGTTTGCTAAACTTTACCCGTTTTCCGAAACGGCCCTCGCTCAGTGGATTCATCCCCCGCAAAGTGGATGCCCCAGTTTCCAGGCTTTCTAAGTCCACTGCCTTGCCAGTGGCTGATGCCTTTGCTCTCAAAGACTGGACTGACAAGAAGCTTGAGACTTCTCTCAAGGCTATTTTTGCAACGGTGGACTCTGCCCTTCACCCTACCTTTTGCTGTTGCATGGGTAAATAGGGCTGTGGCTGTTTGGACTGAACAGCTCAATTCTGCTGTCCATCAGGTGGCCCCTACTTCTGACGTTGCGGCTTCTCGCTAACATTGCTGAGGCTCAGCATTATGTCTCTGCTGCTCTCTTTGATGCTGTGTGTATGGTAGCCAGGGCATCTACCATGTCTGTGGTAGCCACAAGGGCTCTTTGGCTCAAGATCTGGTCGGCTGACACAGCCTCCAAGAAGGTTCTCCTGTCTTTGCCTTTTCAGGGTCCTCCTTGTTTGGGCCTGAGCTCAAGGATCTCATCAACGAGGCCACTGGAGGGAAGAGTACTCACCTGCCAGTGGTCCTGTGGAAGAAGGCACCTGTCAAAAGGAATCTTCTTTTTCATTCCTTTCAGGCAGACTTGTGCCAAGCGACCCAGACGGTCCCACAGGCAGCACTCTCCTCATCCAAGCCTAAGCAGCAATGGAGAACCAAATCCTACATGAAGCCTAAGGTTTCCAAACCTCCTTCTGCATGACTCGCCGAACCCGGGTCCCCCCACCCACAGATATGTGGCTGCCTACACCACTACCTTTCAACTTGGCAGGGCTCTGTGGCGTACCCATGGGTTTTACAAGTGGTGGCCTCGGGATAAATGATTCCCTTCACCCCTCTTCCTCATCCCAGGACCTTTTTCCTCATTCTTCCTTGGGAGCAGAAAAGACGCCTTTTCGAGGAAGCTATACAGGCACTTTTGGACAAGGCGGTCCTGGGGCCAGTTCCCCTTCCGGAGAGGGCTTGGGATTCTACTCCAACCTCTTTTTGGTTTCCAAGCAGGACTGGGGCTGTCGTCCCATTTTGGATTTGAAAGATCTCAACTCCTTTGTGGTCAGGTCCCAATACCGCCAGGAGTGTCTGCGCACCATGATAATGGCAATGTCTCTTTGGGAATTTCTGGCCTCTCTGGATCTTCAAGATGCCTATCTGCACATCACAATTCATCCAGAGTCAGCAGTATCTCCACTTTGTCTGCGATCGAGGGCATTTCCAGTTTTCTGCTCTCCCCTTTGGCCTGACCATGGCTCCTCAAGTCTTCAACAGAGTCCTAGGAGCTTTGATCTCCGTCCTACATCGAAACGGCATCAGGATGACTCCATACGTGGAAGATCTCCTTCTGAAGGCCTCTTCTCCGGAACTCCTTCACCAGCAAGTGCAGGACTGCATTCATGCTCTCTCTCTCATCACAGGTGGATCATCAACTTGGACAAGTCAGACCTTGTTCCTTTCAGAGGATGGTATTTCTGGGCCTCCTCTTTGACGCTCATGGACTAAGTGGCTCATCATATAGCACTGAAGGTCCAGGCTCAACCTGAACAATCTCCTGAAAGGCAGACCCTTCCTGGTGCCCTTCTGGCGTACAGTGATGATGGATGCCAGCCTCTCCTGATGGGGAGCGGTGCTGGGGCACTTGAGTGTTCAGGGCCGGTGGTCTCAGGAGGAATCTCTCCTTCCCATCAGTATCTTGGAGCTTCGGGAGATATTTCATGCCTTACATCACTGGACACGACAACTGGAGGATTGCCCAGTCAGGGTAGTGTTAGACAAAGCCACAGCGGTAGCCTACTTCAACAAGCATGGCGGACAAGAACTCTCGCAGCTTGGCTGGAGGTCAAGGCTTTTTTTTATCATGGGCAGAGGAGCATATCCCTTACATTTCTGCAGTTCATACTCTTGGCGTAGACAACATTCTGACCGACTTCCTCAGTCGACACACGGTGGACAGCGGAGAGTGGGAGCTACGTCCAGAGGCGTTCAACCTCCTCATTCAGCAGTGGGGTCTTCCTTGCATTGACCTGATGGCAACCAGACACAACAGGAAGGTACCAATGTTCTGTTCTCGCTGGGCAGATCCCCTGGCTCTGGCAGTGGATGCCTTGTCGATCCCGTGGACATTTCCTCTGGCTTACATCTTCCCTCCTGTTCCCTTGTTGAACAGAGTTCTTTGGAAGCTGAGACCGGAGCGCTGCCCAGTTATTCCGATTGCTCCATACTGGCTCCGGCACAGACTTTGTTTCCGCTTCCGGACCTCAGTGGCGGAACCTCTTCTACCCCCATCCGGACCTTCTTCTACAGGGTTACCTCTGGAAGGAAGACGTTCATCGTCTGGCTTTGACGGCATGGAGATTGAATCATCCATTTTGAAGAAGAGGATTAAGCCTACCATCGAGTTTGGTCTACCTTTCTGGATTGATGTGCTGACAAAGACCTGTCTCAGGATTTTGACCGTCCTACACTTCTTTCCTTCCTCCAGGATGGTGTGGATAAGGGTCTCAATCTGAGTTATTTTAAGGTTCAGACTTCTGCGCTCTGTCTTCTTCCAGAGGCGTCTTGCTATCATTCCTGATGTCAACGTTTTCTTCCAGGGTGTTGCTTATGCCCGTCCGGTGTTCAAATACATCATCATTGTATTAGGGTATGTATTATGTAGCACAGTGTTTCTCAACCCCTGTCCTCAGGACCCACTAACAAGCCAGGACTTAGGGACTTCTCTGCTAGAGCACAGGCTTGGTGATCATAGGCTCATTCACATTGATTCTCACCTGTGCTCTAACAAGGAAATCCTCAAATCCTGGTCTGTTAGTGGGTCCTGAGGACAGGAGTTGAGAACCACTGATGTAGCATATGTTGTATTTGGTGTGTTGAAGGTACTTACATTTTTTTAATTGTATTGTATGTTATGAAAGGATGTGTTGTGTAAATGTAATATGTTTGGATGTAAAAGGGTCTCTCAGTTAAATATGGAGCAGCAGACGTGAGCATAGCAAGTGCGTGAACACTTTTAGTGGCATGTTTGTAAGTAACACATTGCACAGCAATGTGTTGCGTACCCCTGTGGCACTAAAAGGGTTAAAGTCTGTGCAGATCTCAGGGATTTTATCCCCTTGAATGCAGAGGCGTTCAAAAGGGCGACCGGACAATGTCGCGTTGCATATAAACGCAAGATTGTCATATCGCTTCTTTAAAGAGCACGATCGGGCAGTACTATGGTGGTATGTAGGTTCCGGTTTGAGCGATGACCACCCTCCAGTTTGAGCAATGAGCTATTAAAAAATATGTCCATTTAACTCCCTTGGTTCGCTCTGGAAATACCTTCATCACATCACAGTGGTTTCTTCCGTTGTGATTACTACATATTCGGGAGCCGACTCTCTCTTCCCCTACACTCCTTGAAACCCAGATCGTGACATGACACACTGGGACTGAAGGAACAGAGGAGGAGAGAGAGTCTGCTCGTGAATATGTAGTGGAGCAAAAGTAGTAATCACAAAGGGAGAAAACACTGTGATGTGATGAAGGTATTTCCAGCGTGATCCAAGGGAGTTTAAATATTCATATTTCTCTGTTGTCCAATACAGGTTACTGGTAACTTTGGGTAGGCGATCCGCCCCTGTAATTAAGCAAGAACAATTCTAGAATTGAATGCAGGGGGTGGAGCCTACCTTCCCTCCTTGACTTCAACTAGCCAACCAGCTCCAGTAAGATTTGTTCCTTGGTGAAGACACAGGCAAGAGAACAGTTCTGCTAAAGTTTTAGAACAAAATTTTTTTTTGTTAGAAAGGGAATACCACCATTAGGTGGATTACCATAACTGACAATGCCCTTAGATGTGGCTAGCTCGGTAACCAGGTGCTTTTTCTGGACCTTAAGCCCAGGGGGGAAAATCTTGGCTGCAAGTTCTTTCCTCAGGAGTCGCCCACCGAGGCTGCTTCTTTATACATTGTAGTCTGTAGACAGAAGATCTGCAGGAAAGGTTAGTAACATGTCCCACATTGCCCCTTCACACATGGGTTTTCCTTTGGAATTCCTGTTGCACACACTGGCACTCATTGGGTTTATTTGTATGTCTGGGTGTTTTAGAGCAAGTTTATGTGGTAACTTAACCCTTTAGCTGCTGGTTTTGCATCTTTTCGGGGTGTTATTGGCACTTTCCCTACTGGGTTCAGTGTTCTATGGGTCTTCTAACATGTTCTAGCGATGTTTCATTTACTTTTAATTCACAGTTTCAATAAAAAAATAAATAAAAAAAAAAAAAAAAAAAAAAAATTGTTCAGTGTGCTTTACCGCATAGACTCCATTGCTCCATTCACTTCTATGGGACTATGCAGTTTGGGACATATCTCTGCAACTGCTCAACATAGCAACTTCAGGGATGGCTCATTTTAATTGTCTGCCCTTGCTTTGTCATCCGGTTAATGTTTTATGTGTGTTGGGAGGCTCAGGGGGCTTCTGGCACTGTTGGGGTACATTTTCTGGGAAAACTACATTTCCCATGAGCGCTTGCTTCATGCGCTAGTTTCTGATTGGCTCCCGCTGTGGCAGCCACTTTGTGCCTTTTCCAGAACGAGTATCCTACAAAGGGCTTGGACTCTCTCTCTCTCCTCTGCAGATTAACCCTTCGCTTGCCAGATAAGTGTATTATAGCGATTTTCTGGGGTGAAATTTTAATCTTGCACACTGTGTTTGGGTGATTCCTTATACTCTAAACGTTTTGACATTGTGAGAATGTCTAATTAATTGGAGCTTGGGGCCAGGCCTAAGACTAAGGACGCTGGAGTCTCTGTGTCCCCTATTGCGTGTTGTTCCTCATGTCATTCAGGGTTACCTAGAGAATTCTCAGGTCTAGGCCCAGCATGTTCTGATGTTCCTGAGTCTCTCCCAGGGACCTCCAGCCAGGCATTAGAGCCAGTTTGGGTGCAAGAGTTCAAGGCTGCTACTAGAGACCTTCGGTCTACATTGCAACTCTTTCCATCCCAGTTACAGGAGGTCTTCCACTCATGGCAGACCCCTTCTTCTGTCAAATCTTCCCTGCCAAAACCGCAGGGAGTACCTGATGTATCGGATTCCTTTGAGGAGGAACTCTTGGTGGATTCAGATTTTGAGGAATGTTCTGCTGTGGGCCCCTCAGTTTTTGGGGACCCTTTTGAGGCTGATCCTGAGCCCTTGGCTGAGGGCCTGACCAGGGGTGTCTTAACCACTCAAAACATTCCCTTAGTCCAAGAGGTTTTTTCAGATCTGTCTGATTTTTTTTTTTTTTTTTTTTTCAGGAGCCTAAGAAGCCCCTTACTTGTTTTCCACCTAACCCCACTCTTGACCGCCTTGTGTCTGATGAGTGGAAGTCTCCGGACAGGAAACCTTCTGTTTCCAAGAAATTTGCCAAGCTTTACCCCTTCTCTGAGGCAGAGCTTGCTCAGTGGGTTCATCCCTCCCAGAGTGGATGCTCCTATCTCCAGCCTATCTAAGTCTACTGCCTTGCCAGTTTCTAATGCGTCCGCTCTGAAAGACTGGACTGACAAACTTTGTTTCCCTCAAGTCCATTTTTGCCACTGCTGGTACTGCCATGCGTCCAGCATTCGCTGCAGCATGGATTAACTGGGCCATTGCAGTCTGGACTGAACAGCTCACTCTGGCTTGTCCGTCAGGGTGCTCCTACTAAGAATATGTTGCGGCTTCTTGCCAACATTTCTGAAGCCCAGCACTATGTTTCTGCTGCCTTATTTGATGCCATCCGTCTCGTGGCAAGGGTTTCCACCATGTCTGTGGTTGTCAGACGAGCTCTTTGGCTCAAGATCTGGTCTGCTGCCACTGCTTTCAAGAAAGCCTTGCTCACCTTGCTTTTTCAAGGCACTTCATTGTTTGGGCCAGATCTTAAGGATCGGATTAGTGAGGCCACAGGGGGTAAAAGTACCCTTCTGCCTTTGGTCCCCAGGAAGAAAATGCCTCAAGCATAATCTGTTTTTTCATTCCTTCCAGACTGAGACACATCCAGCGAACCAGGTGGTTCCCTCAGCTCCACGTGCCTCCTCCATGCCCAAACAGCAATGGAAGCCCAAGGTCTCCTCCAAGCCTTCTTTGGCATGACTCGCCAAACCCAGGTCCCCACTCAGCTGTGGGTGGTCGTCTGTGTCACTACCACAGCATCTGGGAGGATTCCGTGGTGGACCTGAGGGTTTTACAGGTGGTGGTGGTGGGAGGGTACAGGATCCCTTTTGTCTCTCTTCCTCCCTTTTGTTTTTTTTCCCCTCTCATACGCCCCAGGGCACAGAAAAACGTTGTCTGTTCAATTGTGCTATCCAGACCCTTCTGGACAAAGATGTTCTGGAGCCGGTTCCAGTTTAGGACAGAGGTGTGGGTTTTTACTCAAACCTCTTTGTGGTCTCCAAGGAGGACGGCAGTTGTTGTCCCATTTTGGATTTGAAGGATCTCAGTTCCTTTGCGATCAGGACTCATCACCAGGAGTCCTTAAGGACGGTGATTGTTGCTATGTCTCCGGGGGAATTCCTTGCCTCTCTGGATCTTCAGGACATGTATGTACACATCGCCATTCATCCAGAGAGCAGGCAGTATCTCAGATTTGCCTGCGACCATGGGCACTTTCAGTTTTCAGCTCTTCACTTTTTTCTGACTACAGCTCCTCAAGTCTTCAACCTTGTCCTGGGAGCTTTAGTATCCGTCCTCCTTCGGGACGGCATCAAAGTTACTCCATACATGGATGACCTGCTTCTGAAAGTCCCCTCTGCAGAATTTCTTCATCAGCAGGTTCAGGACTGCGTTCATGCTCTCACCCATCACGGGTGGATCATCAACATGGACAAGCCGGATCTTGTCCCATCCCAGCGTCTGGTCTTCCTGGGCCTTCTCTTCGATGCTCAGCAGAGCATGGTGTTTATCACGGACGAGGTGGCTCACCAGATCACCCACAGGGTTTCTGCTGTTCTGGCTCAAGATCCAGTTCCAGCCAAGAAGCTGTCCTCTCTAGTGGGGGAAATTCATCTCCACCATAGAAGCGGTCCCATTTGCCATGGCTCACACTGGGGAACTCCAGAGGTTTTTGATCCAGGTGTGCAAGGGTCATCCGGACCTTCTGAAGACATCCGTATCCCTCCCTCTTCATGTGAAACAGAGTTTGTCATGGTGGCTCTACCTACCATAGTAACATAGTAGATGAGGCTGAAAAAAGACATGCGTTCATCAAGTCCAGCCCATGCCAAAAACACCCCTGTTGATCCAGAGGAAGGCAAAAAAAAAGCCCTCTGGAGCCATTTCCAATCTAGTCTCAAGTGTGTGTGTGTGGGGAATTATTCCTTCCTGACTCCAATTGGTAGTCAAATAGTTCCCCGGATCAAGATCCTATCTGCTTTGAATCCATCTGTCATAATTGTCAATATTGTTCTGTGCTAGACAGACATCAATTGCTTTTTTGAATGCAGTTGCATTATCTGCAAGCACAACATCCCGAGGCAAAGAATTACATGACCTTACCGCCCTTACTGTAAAAAATCCCTGCCTTTGTTTTAGTCAAAAGAGCCTTTCCTCTAGTTTTAATGGATGACCTCTTGTTCTTAGCTCAGCTCTTTGCATAAATAATTCATTTGATAGTTTTGTATTGACCTTGAATGTATTTGTAAATGGTAATCATATCACCCCTTAGACGTCTCTTCTGTAATGTGAACCAACCCTGTTTGGCTAGTCTCTTTTTATAACTCAGATCCTCCAAACCCTTTGTCAGTTTTGTTGCACGTCTCTACACCTTTTCCAGTTCAGCAGCATTTTTGCACTTGCAGCAGCTGAGTGAGACTGCACATTGCTGTGAAGTCTATTGTCTACCAGTGCTCCTAAATCTTTCTCTAATGAGGATTTCCCAAGTTGTTTCCCATATAGAGTATATGTAGCAAGTTTGTTTCTACAGCCCAAATGCATAACCTTTACATTTATCTGCATTAAATGACATCTGCCACTTTTCTACCCATTCACTTAGTTTATCTAAATCCTTCTGTAGGGAAAAAACATCCAGCTTTGTATGTATTTCCTTACATAGCTTAGTGTCCTCAGCAAAAATTGAGATGCTACTTTCAATTCCCGCTTCTAGATCATTAATAAACAAATTAAAAAGCATTGGTCCCAGGACTGAATCCTACGGCACCCTACTTATAGCCTTAGACCAATTTGAAAAAGTTCCATTTACAACAACTCTCTGCCATCTATCATTTAACCAGTTCTCAATCCATGTACAGATAACACCGCCCAAACCAAAGCCTTTTAATTTATGCGGTAACCTGTTGTGAGGCACTGTATCAAAAGCTTTTGCAAAATCCAAGTATACTACATCAACAGTAATTCACCTGTCCAGATTACTACTCACTCTTTCATAAAATGCAAGTAAATTAGTCCGACATGATCTGTTCTTCGTGAAACCATGCTCATTCCTACTAATGATATTGCTTGTCTTCACATAGTTCAGTTAATAACCCTTCTAGTATGTTACCCACTATGGAAGTCAAGCTCACAGGTCTATAATTTCTGGTTTGGATAGTGCTCCTTTTTTAAACAATAGAACTACATCAGCTTTCCTCCAATCACAGGGAACTATGCCTTATGAAAGTGAATCAAATATTAAGTATAATGCTTTTGCTATTGCTGAACTAAGTTCCTTAAAGGGATAGTAACACTTCGTTTTAATTTTATTTTGTAGGCATTAAAAAAACATGAAGAATGATATAAGTCTTATCTCTCAAACCTTTATGGTTTATGAGATATTCACAAGCAAAGTTTCCCCTCCCGCACCTTTTTCCTAGTGTAAGCCATCTCTTAGATGTGAATCTGGTTGTATGACCAGACAGATAACAGAAGGGGACAATTTTCTTTGTATGAAAACAATGAAAGCCCTCCCCCCTCCCCCCCTGACAAGTTTTTCAGCTTTTTCCCTTATCTTAATTGAAGATTGTCCCTTTCTGCAGTCTACCTGGGCATCCCCCTTCTGATCTGGTTGAACAGGGGGGGATTCTTTGTGAATATCTCTTAAACCATAAAGGTTTGAGAGATAAGACTTATATCATTCTTCATGTTTTTTTAATGCCTACAAAATAAAATAAAGTTAAAACGAAGTATTACTATCCCTTTAAGTACTCTTGGGTGTATACCGTCCGGTCCATGCGCTTTATTAACTATAACCCTTTCCAGTCTCTTATGGACTTCTCCAATCTACTGTAGGGCAAGTCCTTCCTGCTGTCTTTCTGGTCCACAGTGACGACGGATACCAGCCTCTCCGGCTGGGGAGCGGTCCTGGGTTGCCTGAGTGCTCGAGGTCAGTGGTCTCCGAAGGAATCTCTCCTTCACATCAGCGTGTTGGAGCTTCAGTCGATATTTCATGCCCTTCGTCATTGGAGACACCAGCTGGAAGAATGCCCAGTCCGGGTTCAGTCCGACAATGCCACGGCCGTGGCTTACATCAACAAGCAGGGCGGAACAAGAAGTCTCGCCGCTTGGTTAGAGATCAAGGCTATTTTGTCCTTGACAGAAGAACATGTTCCTGCCATATCCACAGTACATGTTCATGATGTGTAGACAACATCATGGCAGACTTCCCCCAGTCGACACACGGTGGACAGCGGAGAGTGGGAACTGCACCTAGAGGTGTTCACTCATTGTTCAGAAGTGGGGTCTTCCTTGCATCGACCTGATGGCAACAAGACACATCCAGAAGGTTCCGTGATTCTGCTCTCGCTGGAGGGATCCTCTAGCTCTAGCAGTGGATGCCATGTCCATTCCTTGGTTATTTCCTCTGGCCTACACCTTTCCTCCCCTCCCCATGTTGCACATGGTGTTACGGAAATTGAGACTGGAGCACTCTCCATTCATTCTGATTGCTCCATACTGGCCTCAACCGGCTTGGTTTTCGGATCTTCTGGATCTGTCAGTGGCGGAGCCATTCCGGCTCCTTTGCTGTCCGGATCTTCTTCTACATGGTTACCTGTGGAAGGAGGATGTTCATTGGCTAGCTTTGACGGCTTGGAAATTGAATCCTCCATATTTACGAAGAAGGGTTTTTCTTCTGGTGTGGTGGCTACTATGCTCAGTGCCCTCAAACCTGTTTCTTCTAAGGCCTACCATCATGTCTGGTCGACCTTTCTGTCTTGGTTTGTTGATAGGGACCTGTCTCAGGAATCTGATCTGCCTACGGTCCTGGCCTTCTTGCAGGACGGTGTGGATAAGGGCCTTAGTTTGAGTTCCCTTAAGGTTCGGACTTCTGTGCTCTCTGTTTTCTTTCAGAGGCGCATTGCCATTCTTCCTGATGCCAAGGTTTTTTTCCAGGGCCTTGTTCATACTCGTCCAGTTTTCAAGATTCCTGCTTAACTTGGTTTTAGGCTTCCTTCAGCTCCCTTCATTTGAGTCCTTGGCTGTTATTCCTCTACGCCTGCTGACGTGGAAAATGTCCTTTCTCCTGGCGATTGTGTCTGTTCGCCGTGTCAGAGTTGCATGCTCTGTCTTGCAGACCACCCTTTTTGGTGTTTCACAAAGACAAGGCGGTACTTCACACCTCGCAGGAGTTTCTCCCGACCGTGGTATCTGAGTTCCACATTAATCAGGAGATTGTTGTGCCTTCTTTCTGCCCTGACCCTACCTCTGACAAGGAGAGGGATCTCCACTGTTAGATGTGGTGTGTTGTCTCAAGTTTTATGTACGTCGCACTGAGTCCTTCAGACAATCTGACACGCTTTTAGTCATTCCTGAGGGCCCCAGGGCAGGAAGAACTGCATCCAAAGTGACTATTGCGTCCTGGATCAAGTCCGCCATTCGTAAGGCTTATGAGTTGAGGAAGAAGCCTGTTCCCCTTCAGCTCAGTGCTCATTCTGCTAGATCTATTGGGGCTTCTTGGGCTTACAAGAATCAGGCCTCTGCTGATCAGTTGTGCAAGGCTGGCACTTTGTCATCTGTGCACACCTTTTCGATGCACTACCGTGTTGATTTGCTGGCATCGGCTGACGCCAGTTTTGGGAGGAAGATCCTGGAGGCAGTCTTGCCTGTCTAGGATCTTCTTTGGTGCTTCCTTCCCTTTTGAGCCCTGTTGGTTCTAATTCAGTGTGCTTTGTAACAGTTCCTGGGGTGGTGTTACCCCTGTTCAGTGTCCGTTGGACCTTCATTTGTTTTGTTGGGCTATCTCTGATCTGATGGTTCATATCTGCTCTGGTGACTTTGGGGGCCTTGCGTCTGGTCCTTGCCTTCCCGCCTCTGGGAATCTCAATGGTTGGACATCCTAAAATTACCAGTAACCTGTATTGGACGAAAGAGAGAAGAGGATTTTAGTCTTACCTGTTAAATCCTTTTCTCTTTGTCCATACAGGTTACTGGTCTCCCGCCCTGTCAAGGGACCATGCTTGGCTCTCCTGTGGCAGATCGTGGGGGTCCTTCGGGGTCATGCTTACAGGAGTATTCTTTCCCTTCTACTGTCTAGTCAGTAGTGTCTCAAATCTTACTGCAGTTGAGTGGGTAGCTGCAGCCAAGGAGGGAAGGTAGGCTCCACCCCCTGCATTCCATTCTAGAATTGTTCCTGCCTAATTAAAGGGGCGAATCTCCTACCCAAAGTTACCAGTAACCTGTATGGACTAAGAGAAAAGGATTTAACAGGTAAGACTAAAATCCTCTTTTTTGTAATAGGTAATGGCTTAGACCGGAGGGAAGCCAGCAGAGCTCCACTTTCTTGGCTGAAGTTGTGTTATAAGCGTTGGGGTGCCACCGATCGATGCAAATTGCACAATGATGTAAATAGGGTTTTGAGCAGTCGTCCTGTGTTGCACCTCCTTGTCACACGCACAAATTTTGATGTTACCTGTTGTGGGTCCAGCAACACATAGTTCCCCCAGTGTCTCAGCAGGGGGAACAGCAGCAGGGGGGGGGGGGGGGGGGTTAGGCACCACTTAGTAGGAGTTGTGACTGCATAGACTTCTCTATCCCGCACAGTAAAACACTGCAGCGTGGATAGGGCGTCTTACAAGCGCTCTGTCTGTGCTGCACTCTGTTGTGTGTGTAGGATACAGTAGTTTATGCAGTCAGAACTCTGCTGAGACTGGAGGAGACTTGGATAGAGACATGGCTACCGTCATCACATCACGAGCCGACTGTCTTTTGCCCTCCGCTCATTCAGTCCCGGTGCGTCACATCACGATCTGGGTTTGAAGGAGCAGAGGGTCAGAGACAGTCTGTTCGTGAATATGTAGTGGAGCAAAAGTAGTAATACTAATGGGCGAAACCACTGATATGATGAAGGTGCTCAACAGGTTAAAATAATGCATAAACTAAGTTATGAAGTTATAAATGCAGCATAGTGCAAAACAATTGCCTGCAGTAAATGAAAAGTTGTACGGACAAAGCTGTAAATACGTCCGTACGTGCCTTCTAAAGAGATGTGTCCCGTCAATCTGAATAATTATATTGTTACCTCTTCTCCCATCTTCTGTCCTCACATTGGCACACAGTGATATGCTGTTCATTGGAGGAGTGCAGCCCACCATGGCCGTCCATACAGAACCTCATTTAGTATGGTAGTCCGCTGTGTGCCGATGTGAGGACACCAGACGGGAGAAGAGGTAACAATATTATTATTCAGACTGACGGGATAGAGGTATTATAGCAGGCACATACATACGTATCTACAGCTTTGTCCGTACAAGTTATGATATACTGCAGGCAATTGTTTTGCAGGATGCTGCATGTTTAACTTGATATGTTGGGTTTTGCACTGTTTTAGCCCGTTGAATGCCAAAGGGGTAACGGTTAAAAGGACAGCAAATATTTTATGTACCATAATGAGCACTGGATTTTCAGTTTGCAGGAACTGTAGGGAGCGAGCACACACAGATAGGCAGGTCATGGGCCGTGATTGTATTAGAGAGGGGATGGCAGTCTTACAATTGCCGCAGGCAACAGCAAGAAGATAATGTTTAAAAGACAAATTATGAAAGACACACTGTGCTGGAGAGACGCGACAGGCAGGACTACTGCTGCAGCAGAGGGAGCATGCAAAATAAATTGAGTGCAAAGTGGTGTGTGTATGTCTGTGGTTTGTGTGTGTGGGGGCTTGTACAAAGTTGTGTGGTGTATCTTTTGTGGGGGGGGGGCTTGTGGGTATGTGTGGGCCTTGTCTGTTTCTGTCGCTTCTGTGTGTGGGGCTTATGCATGTGTCTGTGGTGTAAGAGAGAGTGGCAGCCATTCCAGGGGTAGAAAGCATCCTGGCGTACTTCCTAAGTTGCCAAGAAGTAGATCTGGAGAGGGGTAACTCCATCCGGAAGTGTTCACCATGATTGTGCAAAACTGGGGTCTACCTCAGATAGACCTAATGGACACAAGGAACAACAGGAAGGTTCCAGTATCTTGCTCCCGTTGGGGGTGGGGGAATCTTCTGGTCTTTGCCACAAATGCTATGGCGATTCAGTGGAGATTTCACCTCGCAGATATCTTTCGTCTGATTCCTCTCATTTCCATGGTGCTCACGAAGATAAGGATGGACGGTCCAATGGTATTTCTGGTTGCACATTATTTTGGACCAAGAGGGTGTGGTTTGCGTAGCTGATGTGTCTTTCCATCCAGGATCCATTTCCACTGTCACTCAGACCAGACATTCTCTTTCAGGGCTACCTTTGGAAAGAGAACGTGGAGACGTTTGCTCTGACGTCATGTCTGTTGAAGCCTCCATCCTGAAGAGGAAGATTTTCTCTCCTGAAGTAATCTCTACCATGATCCAGGCTAGGAAGCCTATCTCTTCCAAGGTTTACCACAGGGTTTGGTCCATTTTTCATTTGTGGTGTGTGGACAGGGATCGATCTTCCCAAGAGTTTGATCTCCCTTTGGTTCTGTCCTTTCTTCAGAAAGATGTGAACAAAGGACTCTTTCTGAGTTCCTTGAAGGTTCAGACTTCTGCTCTCTGTATTTTTCCAGAGGCAAATTGCTATTCGGCCAGTTGTCAAGGTATTCTTTCAAGGGGTCACCCATGCTTTCCCTTCCTATTCGGCTCCCGCACCTCTGTGGGACCTTAATTTGCTTTTGAGTGTTTTACAGAGGCCTCCCCTTGAGTCTCTTGTTACCATCCCTTTGAGTTTCTTGACGTGGAAGTTTTCTTTTCTTCTGGCCGTGGTCTCTGTCCACAAAGTTGCTGTGTTGCAGGCTTGTCATGCAAGCTGCCTTTCCTGGTTTTCCACAAGAACAAGACTGTTCTTCGAACCTCCCAGATATTCCTTCCTAAGGTTTATTAGTTCCACATCAATCAGGAGATTGTTGTTCCTTCATTTTGCCCTAACCCCAAGTCTGACAAGGAAAGGGATCTCCACTTGTTGGATGTGGTGCACTGTCCCAAGTTCTTTGTGCACCGTACAGAGTCTTTACATAAGAATGATACCTGGTTTGTCATTCCTGAGGGCCCTAGGGCAGGACAGGCTGCTTCCAAGGTCACCATTGCCTCTTGGCTCAAGTCTACCATTCATAGGGCATACAAACTCAGGAAGAAAACTGTTCTCTTTCAGTGTTATAGCATATTTCACCAGATCTGTTGGGGCCTCTTGGGCTTACAAGAATCAGGCCTTGACTGAGCAGTTTTGCAAGGCTGAGACTTGGCCCTCCTTGCACACTTTTTGCTAATCATTATTTTGTGGATGTTCTGGCTTCGGCTGAAGCTAGCTTTGGCAAGATGGTTCTTAAAGCAGTTCTGCCTGTCTGAGGACCTTTTTTTTTTTTTTTGCGTGTCCCTTGACTGTTCAACTGTTTGAGCCGGGTTGGCTCTTGTTCTTGTGTGCTGTGCTTTTAAGTATCCATTGACACTTGGGCTGTCTCTAGTTCTGGATAGTCCTAGGGAACTCGGGTATCATGGGGACCAGTGCTAGGTCCTTTTTCCTAGTTCCCACCTGTGGGAGACTACTGTTGGTATATCACGTGGTACCTGTATTCCATATTGGATAAAAGAGGATTTTAGTCTTACCTTTGCTAAATCCTTATCTCCTAGTCCATATGGAATACAGATCTCCCACCCAGAGAATGGGACCTCTCTTGGTCTCGCCTGTCTGGACGTGGGAGTCCTCCTTTGGATCTTTTCTCACAAGACTTACCTCTCCCTCTTTCGCTGTCCTATACTAATTAGCTTTTCTCACATCAAAACTGGAGGTGGGGCTGGGTCAGCCTGCAGAAGGGGAGGGAAGGCTCCACTCTCAATACCTTGTTTTCTGATATGTTCCGCCATCCAAAGGAAGATCACCTTCCATGGTACCTGTATTCCATATGGACTAAGAGAAAATGGTTTACCAAGGTAAGACTAAAATCCATTTTTTCAGATTCTAGCATGAAGTACAGGGTATTTAAAGGAATAGTAACAAAAAAAAAATGTTTATCCCCTTGAGTAAAATAAGGCTACTCCCACTGCTGAGAAGGTTTTTTATTCAAAGGTTATTGCAGCTTAAACTTGAATTTTAGGTGCAATATCACAGCGGCCTGAAATTGTTCTGTGGTGCTGTTGCTACACCATCCTATGGAGATATGTGGTCAACTGACCAGAGCTGTCCATAGGATGGTGTAGCAACAGCGCCACTGTACAGTTTCAGGCCACTGTGATACTGTACCTAAAAAAAAAATTCAACTTTGAGCGGTAATAACTTTTGAATAAAAAAATTTCTCAGAAGTGGGACTAGCCTTGTTTTACTCAGGGGGATAAACCCTACAACAAATTTTTTTTTTTATATTTTAAGTATTGCTATCCCTTTAAGCGTATATAAATATAACCCCAGAGTTAACTCTCACGTGTTGGTGTTCCTTTAACTACTAACATAGCCAAAAAATCACCTCTCTCCTCATCAATAGGATGCTAAAGCCAATCTGCTGCTACCAGTGGGTTGTAATAAATTAAAAAGGAGGAATAATCATGCAGATCTTTTCAAGATGGACGCTCCCACCTAGGAGAGGACTTTGAAAATTGACAAGTCAGGGTTGTGGAATTTATATCGCCCGACACCCAGGACATGTAGTTCCGGGACTCAGGGCAGGTAAAGTTTTCTCACATTTAGCCCTGCTTCGGGCAAGCAGACAGAACTGGATTACCAGTAAGGCACCCAAAGCAAGTGCCTAGGACCCAGTCAAATTGAGGGGGCCCGCCTGCGCCCCCCCTGCCATTATACAAATCAAGGTATCAGGGACAAGGAGACCTTCCAGCATCCCTGCTGATAAAACAAATCGAAACTCTTACAGCACAAGTGCCAGGACTCTTCCTGTTGTCCTGGCACATGCGCATGTGTGGAAGAGAAGGATTAGTTTGCGGTGTGATGTGCGGAACTCACAAATTGTAAGTTAAAGCTCCTGCCCATGCCTCCATTTGGCCAGTCAGTTGTCGTTAGTATGAAGTGGTGGCAGGAACATCAAAGTAAAGAAAATTAAAAAAAAATAATAATAAATACAATATTTAACCCTTTGAGTGCCAGAGGTGTATATTTCTTTGCAATGCGTTGCATACCCCTCTGGCACGCAAAGAGTTAACTATTACCTTCCCTCGGCAATCAGCTGTTGCTCCTCACTCCAAAACATGTTTTGGCACACTGCATCATAACCCACTTCATTTAACCCTCTCAGTGCCAGAGAGGTAGCCAACACATTACAATGCTTTGTATAGCTCTCTGGCACTCAAAGGGTTAACACACACACACACACACACACACACACACACACACACACACACACACACACACACACACACACACACACACACACACACACACACACACACACACACACACACACACACACACACACACACACACTCTGTGGCATAGGGGGACAAAAAAAAAAAAAAAATACCAATTTCCCATACACTTAAATATAGCTTTTTAACGCATTCAATGGCAGGTATCCAATGCATTTATTTGCAATGTGTTGGACACCTCTACCATTGTCCAATTTAAGTTATTATCAAATGTATTTTACTCCAGGATGATTTTATAAATGATGTCCCTTTAAAGTTCATGATAACATCCACTCACACAGTGTCCCACACTGAGTGAAACATATTGCTCTCTTTACAGAGAATGGGCCACATGAATATATGCAGGGGGGCAGGCTATTGGGGGCCCTAATTTGGGATCCTGCCTAGGGCCCTGTGGAGTCTTAGTTACCCATCATTATTTTGTGTATCAGGACAAGGAGATTGTCATGAGGGACAAGGAGATTGGGCTCCCATTTTAGTCCCTTGGACAAGTAGCTTTTTTTTGTTTCTTTTTTTTAAACATTTCCACAACCCTGCAAGTCCTGTTTAAAGCAGAACTATCACCATCATAATATTGCTGCCCAAATCCATTACTAATGTAGCAATATGTAAAGCCATATTTGTATTATGCTGAAAAAGTCCTCGTTATTAAGTAAAGCAGATTCCAGCGGACAACAGCGCAGACCTCTTAGAGGTAAGGTACATCTGAGTCTGTGCTGTGTGTCCCGTTCTCTGCCCGGATTGGTGGTGACGTTCATTGGTTACCTTAAGGTAACGGTAGTTGCTGAAGGTGCAGGCGCACAGCGCTTCTCTTGTAAGCTGTGTGCCCTGGATGCGTACAGAAGAAGTTTATTTTCTTTAATAACGCAAACTTTTTAATCATAATAAAAGTATGGCTTTACCTATCGCTACATTAGTAAAGGATTGGGGGGCAGTATAATGAAGGTGATAGTTCCGCTTTAAATAAAAATAAATAAAGTGTGTGTTAGAGAAAAATGAAAACATAATGTAAGTTTTTGCATTTTAATTAGTAGAACATTTTTTAAAGGGATAGTAATGTTTCATAATAAAAGCAGCTCTAATTAATCATCATAGTATTCGGACACTGGAGAGTGTTATTTCAGTTCTGTCAGAGTTGTAGTTCAGAAGTAATTCAATGACAAAGTGTCCCCCTCCCACCCCCTTTTACTGATGTAACACTGCTCAGCCAGATCAGAAGGGAGGTGCCCAGGTAGATTGCAGAGAGGGACAATCTTTAATTAAGATAAGGGAAAAACCTGAAAAGCTTGTCAAGGGGGCAGGGATTTCATTGTTTTCATAGGAATAAGAGTGTCCCCTTCTGTTATCTGTCTGGTCTATGGACTGCATTCCACATCTGAGAAGAGATGGCTTACACTAGGTAAAAGGGGCGAGAGGGGAAACTTTGCTTGTGAATATCTCTTAAACCATAAAGGTTTGAGAGATAAGACTTATATCATTCTTCGTGTTTTTTTAATGCCTACAAAATAAAATGAAATATTACTATCCCTTTAAAGGGATAGTAATACTTAAATTTTACTATCCCCCAGCTTGTAGCCCTTAAAAAAGTGAATTAAATGAGCCCAGCGGCATCGTTCTAGCTGACAGCAGGGGAATCTAGTCACTGAGCAAGCAGAGGCTTTTCAGCAGAGACGAGATTGCATTATGGAAGAAGAAATCCTTCACTGATATGGTCTTTTATGTGTGATTGGTTGGCAAGCACACGTAGAAGACCATTTCAGTGAAGGATTTCTTCTTCCATAACGCGATCTCTGGTGTGCTGAAGAGCCTCCGCCAGTCCCATGACCGGATTCCCCTGCTGTCAGCTACAATGCTGACATCAGGGGAGAGGGAAAAAAAAACAATACTTTGAAAGTGGATATCTCTCAAACCATAAAGGTTTGTGAGATGCTGCTGGGCTCATATAATTCAGGTTTTTAAGGGCTACAAGATGGGGCATAGTAAAATTTAAGTATTACTATCCCTATAAGTGATAGGTCCATTTTATTGGATGCATGCTTCATTTTTTAAACCTGCTGTAACCTTTATCAGCATAGCTAATAAACCTTTCCCAAACCTAGCCAAACCTCTACCATTTGCAAATGTTGAAAAAAAAAACAACATAAGTGTCTTATCACTCCCCTTGGAAGAGACCTGCAGATGAAGCTGCAGTTGCTTTGTGGCCAGGAAGGAAATCTAAAAAGAGACTTTCCATTCACTCCTGTGAGAGAGACTGATTTTTCTAACACACAGCACAGTACAACCCCATGCTTCTATGAGGTATGTTCCAGAAGTAGCAGACTTGGTAAACTATGATGCTTCCTATATAAATAAGCATTCCAGAGGGGAGTGCAACATATTGATTAGAAATGCTCTGCTTTAGGACTGCTAAAAATTAAGGTATTGGTGTTAAATTCATATAACAAGAAATACATGTGACTTCTGGACTTCTAGATCCAGCTGGTGCTTTTGACATAAACGCATTTTGAGTGTCTGTAAAGTACATCAAACATAAGGTAAGGAGGCAAGGGTAGCGGCAACCTTTGGATCTGATGGGAGTTTTAATCCTCAGCAGCTGAAAGGTAAAATATTGCATTCCCTTGAGTTAAGGTAAAATGAGACATGCCCAAAATCCTTCCTGTGCCAGTAACACCTCATCTTATGTTTCAGGGTTCTGTTATGATTGAAACCAATGTACAGGAGAGATATGCTGTTCCCTCTGAAGGTAAGTCAGATAATGTTGACTTGTCTGGGAGATTCTGTCTCTTTATAAGATTCCATTTCATCTCTTCCAATCTCTCATCCTCAGTGTCGGAGTCAGAAAGTGGTGTTTACACAAGGTTCATGAGGAATCACAAATGTTATGATCTCATCCCCATCAGCTCAAAGCTTGTTGTGTTTGATACCTCTCTGCAGGTGAGTCACTCCTTAACACATTTTCGGCCAGCTAAACAACAGGGGTTAGGCTGATACAGTAACAGGGTTGGAGTAATTCTGGGGCAAACCAACTGCACTGTAGGGGACAAAAAAAAAACTTCTCAAAGATTTAATTGATGGGGTTTTTTACCCCTTGAATGCTAGAGAGGTCATGGAAGCCTGTCTGACACTCAAAATGTTATAAGCTCCCATTTAAATCATTTGATATTTTTGTATTTATGTTACACCCTATTGGGGGACACTGGAACTGTAGAAGTAAAGCTTATTCTGTGAGGAGACAGAGCACTTTACGTGGGAACTTCCTGCTGTTGGTGGAAAGGAGGAGAAGTGGGCAGTGTTACTCAAGAAATTCACCAGCTCAAGAATCAGCCTCTGTTCCGGGAGACCCAGTAATTAACATTAACCCTTTGAGTGCCAGAGGGGTACGGAATGCATTGCTTTGCAATGCATTCCGTACCCCTCTGGCACTCAAAGGGTTAAAAACCTGAGTTTCCAGGGCAGATATGGAGATTTCCCAGTTATGTTTACAACCTTATGTTTCTGCCTCAATTACGTTTTTAGGCCTCTTTCATATGGGTGACACCAACAGAGTGATTTCACAGTTTTTATCTGTTGCCCATGGGGAAAGTTACAAATCTGGACCGTAGTGCCTTTCAGACCAGCAGCTGGAACATCACCACCTGTGACTGCACCAAAGTCCAGCATGCTGCAACTTTACTGCGTTCCCTCAGGAATGCAGTAAAGTCAGCCTGTGGGGGATGTCTGCAGACAATCCATGTTGGAAGTTGTGATGCTACCACCAGTGAATGTTTGACCCACATTGGGCACTAGACAGTAATATTGGCATTACTTTGCAATGTGTTGGACACTTCTCTGGCACTCAGCTGGTTAAATGTGCAGCCTGTGTGTCCCAGCAAGAGAGAGCAGACAGTGCTGTCACATTTCAGGATAAAAATCCCACTGTTGAAGAATTATTAGTTAGGTTCTGGATCTGAACAAAATGAAGACTAAAGAACATTGTTTAGAGGTCAGAGAAAAAATAGTACAAATGCATTGATTAGGAAAAGGGTACAAAATCATATCCAAGTGTTTGGATAGCCTAGTGAATCCGTAATCAAGGAGTGGAAGTTGTCACACCACCCAGGCACTGCCAAGAAAAGTCTGTCCTTCAAAACCCAGAGCTGAAACAAGGAGGACAATTGTGTGGGAAGCCACAGAGTGGATGTGACTGGAATAATGGAATGGAGCACCAGTCAACCACATAAAGAGCCCTGCATAACAATGGCCTGTGAGGGAGTGTGGCAAGAAACAGCCAGTTTCTCAAAAAGAACTACTTAAAAGCACATCTGAACTTTGCCAGAAAGCATAGGTTTTTGTGGTCCAGTGAGACCAAGATGCAGCTTTTTGGCCAAACTCAAATCAGAATGTGTGAACCAAACCTAACATTGCACACGCCATACCTACAGTGGAGTATGGTGGTGGCAGCATCATACTACAGGGATGCTTCTCATCAGCAGGAAAGGAGCTGTTTGTTCAAACTGAAAGATAACCAAACGGAGCAAATTACAGGGAAATACTGCAAGAGAACATGCTTTAGTTGATTAAAAAACTGAAGCTTGGACTATGATCCCAAGCACAATGCCAAAGCAATTCTGGAGTGGTTCAAGAACAGCAAATGCCAGTGTCGTACAGTGGCCCAGTCAGAATCTGGCATTATCAGAAAATAGTGGTCTGTAAACAACATCCAACTAGTGTGCAAGGCTGGTACATACTTACCCCAAAAGACTTATTATAAAATCTACCAAGGTTGGAGTGAAAGCATTAATGCACACAGAGCCAGGATAGGACAGCACCCTTCAGCCTTTTAAATAGAGAAATAGGCAGTTTATTGTGATTATCATTTTGTTCCTCACAGGGACCTTTCTCAAGACCGAAACTTTGATAACAATAAATAGCCCATTTTTCAGTTTAAAAGACCCATGGGTGCTGCACTTTAGCGGCAAATACATTTATTTTTTGTAACACTGATTATTTTGTTCTGTTCTTAGGTTATGTGTGTTAGAGCTAGTTTCAGTGAATTCTAGATTGTCTAGAGTTCTACACACACTCTAGCAGCCAGTGTTGCCTGCCTTAATTCCCTGCCCAGCATGCTTATTAGTTATGTTTAAGGCCAAACATATAGTTTGCTGTGCTGTTAGAAATCCCTCCAGAGCATGGGGCTATGCCTACATTCATTTGTAACTAGGGCCAGGGCCGGATTTGCCATAAGGCAGAGTAGGCATCTGCCTACAGGTGCACCCCACAGAGGGGCGCCTGTCATTGATCAATATTTTATTTTTTTATTTATTTGTTTTAATTTTTTTTTTTTTTTTTTTTTTTTTTTATTTTTTTTTTTATAAAGTGGCGTGCCGCACCACCCGCCGCATGGTAAGGTCTGTGCCTCACAGACCTGAAGCTGCTGAGCTCCCCCAGCTCTTTAGTAATGCAGAGCGCTGGGTGATGACATAATCTCCCAGTACTCAACATTACTACAGAGAAGACCGCGCAGGACCTCAGTAGCTACAGGTCTGTGCAGAAGCACAGACCTCTCCTGCTGCTGGACCACCAGGGAGGTAGGAAACGGAGGGGGAGGGGGGGCAATGTGAGGCTTAATGTGGAAATGGGGAGGATGGGGGCAACATTGGGAGGATGGGGGGCACGTTGGAGCTGATGGAGGGCAATGTGGAGCTGATGGGGCAATGTGAGGGCAATATGGAGATGGGGGTAATGTGGAGATTTGGAGCATTGTGGACATGGACATGGGGGGCGCTTCAGATTTCTGTGCCTACAGGCTCCGGAGATGTAAATCCGGCCCTGACTAGGGCCATTTCTAAACAATGTTATGGCTTCCAGTACAGAACTGTAAAATGTGCCACCCCTCCGCTAGGGTTTGTCACACACATCCTCATCCATATACATTGTCCCTGCATACAGTTCCCAGACAGATACCACACACACTCACCTGCGTATACACAGTGCTTCTGAACAGAGTGGTCACACTCGCCCACATACTGTGGCTTCACACAAACACACGCAAATTAGCTTCTCAGCAGTGCATTTCACCCTCACATGTAACTAGTAGGGAAGTGCACCATTGTATTATCTGACAGGAGTCTGTGCTAGTGAATATACCCAAGGACAGGTTGGGGGTCTAAGATGGTTTTTAGAGATAGATAGTTGACAAGAATCTTGCATATGATTAGTTGTTATGCTAGCTGGGCAGGGGTCTAGGCTAGTTATTAGGTTAACTGGAAAGAGGTCAGGACCCATAATTAGATATTAGTCTAATTTGGCAGGAATATAGGAGATTTTATGTTAGGACTTCCTGGAGAGGGCCTGTACCAGTTCTATTAGCTTTAGTAAAATGAACCGTTTTCCGAGGGTGCTATCAGTACATTTCTGGCAGGAATGGGGTTAAATAATTGCTTAACTTGCAGTTGGTTCTATAGCTGAATCTTTATAACTGCTGAATTTTCTGGCAGACATAATGTGCAGAACAAGTTCCATGGCTTAGTTCAGTGGAGCCATTCCTCCATCCGTTCTTCCCGTGAATTGCTCTGGTGGGCAGGTCCATGTTATTTTTTTGTGTGTGTCCACCCCACCCTTCCATGAGAAGCACATCTGACCCACTTCAGCCTTCTCTGTCAACTTTTCTCAACCATAAGCCTGTCTGTGTACTGTACGCGTAGCATGGAACCGCCTGGCAGTAGACCTTATGCTTTTATGCACCCCCCTCCAGACCTGTTGTGTGCCCCACCCTTGCATGAATCAGATGGCAGGACCGGCACCGTGTCCTCTATTAAACTGATATGACTGGATGTGTCCAATTTAAATCTTTGGTAATTTAAGAAAAAAAAATTTCTATATGCTGTAGTTGTTTCATTCCAGAATTGCTCATCTTCTTTATTTGTACATATGCCACATTGTATATTTTTAGAAACTGGGCTCCACAATGTACAAAGTAGGAACTCCTCTCTCAATAATGTTTTTTTTATACCTTCTTGAAGGATAATACCTGAAGTTCCCCCACCCTTCTGGCTTGGAAGTTATGACCACTAAGAAGGTAACTTTGATGGTCCTTTTGATAGAAACTTACATAAGAGATTAGAATGGTAGTCTTGTTAAGATGTTCATAACTTGGTTCAAATCACAGGGAGGTGACTGGGGTATAGGAGGCGGCCTGCTTTTAGATACAGCTCTGATAAATCTCTTGATTAACAGAAGACTGAGCCATTGAATGGGCCTTAGGGTTGTAAGAAGTCCAGAAAGTAAGACATTTTTTAGCAGTTGGATCCAGATGCTTAGAATGGCACCATTCAGACTTTTATTTCCAGATATAAAGCAATGGACTTAACTGCAGAGCATCGTATCCATCACTTGATCTGATAGGCCATTGGAGTTCAGAATTTCCCCTTCAGCATCCATTCAGTCTGTTTCAGCATCCTGGCTACTCATAATAGACTGATTCCTGGTATAATAGAATTCCAGGAAAAGCAGACTATACCTTAGACAACTTGATCCAAAGGACAAAAAAGAGGGGAAAAAGTACAATAAAAGAAGTACTAAGTGTAGTAAATTTCATAAATATGCTTGAACAAACATAAAACAGACAAGTGTTCACTCGCGTAACCTCCATACTGTGTCCTCCTTCACTAGTATCTCACAATTCAATCAACTGTTATGTTCTTAGCTGTGTACCTGTGTCCTTGTAGGTTCCAGCAGACCAGAAATTGCAACCTTTGAGCATCCACAACACTACACTGAATCTCTGCCACTGATTACAGTGGCAACTGGAACACCGGGGTAGTGGGCAAAACTATAGGTGTATCTCTGGGAGAAACCTCACGAGGATGTGAAGCAAGATCACTACAGAGTGCAAGCTAAAACACTATTTCATTCGCGTTATGCTGATTTCCCCAAGGGCTCAAAAAGCGTGGGATATCTGCTTGTACTACACATATACCTTCTCTTTGATTAAACAGCATATATATGCAAAAATAAGTTTAGCAGCTATGGTGGTAGTACAGTATATTAACTTTGTTACATACATAATTATGGTAGTTTTAAAAACAATGAGTGATGCACAATAAATACAAAGTATAAAAATGTACACACTTCTGGCCTGAGGCTTTATTTAAAAGTAGCTTTTCTCGTATAAATACAAGATAAAAATGCTTAAATAGTTCCAGCTAGTGGCCAAAGAAAATAAATCTATATGCTTGGTATTGTTAAAAGAGGATGATAACATATATGTAGATATAGAATATAAGGCAATACGGTATGAAAACCCTTGTTTGACCAGCCTTTTTTGATACCAAAAAGTATATAAGAGATCGTTAAAAATTATGATATAATAAACAGAGCAAATGTCTGATGTTTGACAAATTATAAATGGACTAGTTGAAGATCCCGGTACACGGGCCACAGTGCCACTGCCAGTCGGTCACGGGGCAGTCAGGCATAGTAGAGACTGCCCACGCCGCGGCTGATACAGTGCCAGCCGGTCGCGGTGCGGTCATGCTCAGTAGAGACTGCCCACGCCACGGCTCCCACTCTGAATCAGCCTCGTCACTGGCAGCCTCTACTGCGCGTGACTGCAGCACGTGCAGTAGTCTCTACTGCGCACGACTGTGTCGTTACACACGTTTTAGCAAATTATTATATAGGATAGTAAGTGATGAACAAGTGAGTGAGGACAACAGTTAAAAGCAGGAAGGAGGGAGAAAGAAAAACAGCAACATAACCCTATTCACCAAGAGCTAGGGTCTGTTATTCATATACCTAATATTTTTGTCTTTACCTTAATAGTTTATCTCAAAAATGAGAAAAAATGCATTGACAAGTGCTAAAACAGGAAAGGATTATCTTGAAAGAATTTGGAAATGATGACAGTACGTCATTTATTTGATGAGATATAATTGCAACTTCTAATACATAGGTAGGACCAAGAGAAAACTTTAGAAGACGTTCAGCGAATAATTGAGAAATATTATTGTAGGGTTAGTCACTTATAGGGGGAGATGGACTAAGGTGGGGATAAGCTGTTACAATTGCAGTAATGAGAAAGATATTGGATATATGAATTACAGACCCTGACTTCTGGTGGCCTTAACATAGATGTTGATTTGACAGAGTTTGAGTGAGTGATGGTGTGATTGTGAGGTTTGTTTTTCTTTCTTATTATTGTCCTCACTTGTGTATCACTTACAATCTATGTATCATTTGTCAGCCATCAGAAATTTGCTCCATTTATTATCTTATAATTTTGGTGTAGAACTCAGGCAAAAGGGTGGTTAACAAGGGTTTTTGTACATTACTATCTTATATTCCACATCAACGCACACACGTTATCATCATCTTTTTGAGGTTATTCCAAACCCAAGTGTGTGGAGAGGACCAAGGCTAGGTGAGGAAAAGGGGGCCTTGGTACATGCTGCTTCAAGCCAGTCAATTAAAGGGATAGTAATACTTAAAATCTAAAAAAAAAAATGTTGTAGGTTTTATCCCCCTGATTAAAACAAGGGTACTCCCACTGCTGAAAGGAGTTTTATTCAAATGTTATTACAGCTCAAAGTTGAATTTTTTAGGTGCAGTATCAGTGGCCTGAAATTGTACAGTGGCGCTGTTGTTACACCATCCTATGGATATTTATGGTCCCAGGACCAGAGCTGTCCATAGGATGGTGTAGCAATAGCACCACTGTACAATTTCAGGCCACTGTGATACTGCACCTAAAAAATTCAACTTTGAGCTGTAATCACTTTTGAATAAAACACCTTTCAGCAGTGGGAGTACCCTTGTTTTACTCAGGGGGATAAACCCTACAACATTTTTTTTTTTTTTAAATTTTAAGTATTACTATCCCTTTAAAAAATGGAAGTTAAAGAAACAAAAAAAAAACATTTATTACTTGAGAAATGAGTTCCTACAATGTACATAGAGCCTATTTTGCAAGAACACCCAATGGTACAAACCAACTGCACCATATTACAGTAAGAGTTTTCATGACTAGTTCCATCTATCTATTGCGCACCTTATTGATTCTCAAGGGGTTAAAGCTTTCACTGCAAGTGCTGTCAGGTAATTCATATGGGCAGGTTATACATTGTAGAACACTGGAGAACAACACAAGGCCATCCGTCTGCTGCCAGACTACAACTCCCATCATCTCCCACCAACCTTTAGGGAATGATGGAAGTTGTAGTCCAGAAACAGCTGGAGAGCCTAATGTATCCTACTGCTGGTGTACTCTATAGGCACTGCGGCGTCCAGAAATACTGGGGTGAACTCTGCCTTTCACCATGTCTGCTTCAGAAGCAGGAGCAGGCTGTGGACCAATAGTAGGCTGGTCTCTGTGCACCTTCCTTGGAACTTGAAACCACCCTGCTGAGGACCTGCTGCTTTATGCACCCCCCCCCCCCTTCCAATGCATGAAACTGGCAACAGGACTGTTGCACCATCCCTTCCGGCCCTCCCTTACATGAAAGTGATGGCAGGCCTGGCACTGCATCCTGTATAAAATTGCTTTGACATGCAGAGAGACAAACACATGCAAAGACATCCATCCAGAGAAAAAGAGGCAAAGATCGGGACAGAGAGAGAAAGAAGGAGACCTACACAGAGAGTCATAGAAGGAGAGACGTAGAGAGAGACATCTACAGGCACAGAGAAAAAGAGAAATCCATAGACACAAAAAAAGATATCCACAGACATACGACAGACATAAAGAAAGATATTCACAGAGAGGCAGATGGACAGAGAGAGAGATGTGGACACAGAGGGAGTGAGAGACTGACATCCACACAGCCACAGAAAAACACACACACTGAGACAGGCAGACCTATACAGAGAGGGAGAGAGGTACTGACAGACACAAAAAGAGAGTGAGTGATGGGCACAGAGAGAGGGGAATCTTGGGGTCCAGTGCACACACAATGCCAGGGACCCTAACCCATCCAATTCACCCACCCATTGATTCACCCCTGATGTGCTTCCTGCTCTGCCCATCCCACGCACTCTGTGACACCCCAACCTTTTCATCTGTGCCCTGGTAGTCAAACCCAACATACACTGTGTTACATCCCAACTTTGTCCCACTGTCCCCTAGTAGTCTCAGATCGCCACATAAACGGACACCCAGCCTTGTTCTTCAGGTGGTCTCAGATCCCCAAATACACTGTCTGTTCCTGCCAGTCTGATTCCACTGGTATTCTCAAATCCACACATACATTATCTGACCCCCAGCTTGGTTCCACTTGTGAGTGCAAATCCATAGGTACAATACAATGTCTGCCCATCAGCCTGATTCCACTGGTAGTCACAGTCCCCACATACATTATCTGCGTCCCAGCCTGGTTCCAGTGTTCGTCACTGTCCTCACATACAATATCTGTCCTCAAGCTTTGTACAAGTGGTAATTGTCTGACTCCCACCATGGTTCCACTAGTAGTCATGAATCCCAACAAACATTGCCTGACCCCTCTGCATTTCTCTTTTTTTTAGTAGATGAGAATTTGAGCAAATAGCAGTAACCGAAAGAGAGGAGGCCATGGACATGGTGCTGCATGAAACACAATGGAAGATAGCGAGGCAGCTGTGCGCTCAATTCTCTGAAACCCCCCCCCCCCAAAAAAAAAACAAAAAAAAAAAACAGTGGAGTCTGGCTGCATTCCACCCTTCCTTCACAAGGGCTTCTGTAACGTCCCTGTGCTGTGGGGAGACAACTCCCTGCTTGCCCATTTCCTGTTGAAGTGTAATCCCAGTACCCCCTTGATGGCAGCCCTGACAGAGAGAGATGGACACAGACACAGAGAATATGATGGGCACAGACAGAGAGATGGACAGACACAGTGTGTGAGATGGAAGACTTGCACTTTGGGATATCTGTGTGTTACTCACCTTGGTACAGTTCTGATATGTAAAAAAAAAAATCAATTATATTTCTCTGTTGTCCAATACAGGTTACTGGTAACTTTGGGTAGGCGCTCCGCCCCTTTAAGTAGGCAGGAACAATTCTGAGAAGTGAGTGCAGGGGTGGAGCCTACCCTCTCACCTTAGCTGTAGCTTCCTGTTTTAACTTCAGTACGTTTTGTTCCTCATTGAAAGCATCAAGTCAAGAGAACGTTCTGTTTAGTTATAGATTTATTTTCTGTTAGATATGAGATACCACCATTAGGCGGATTACCATCACTGAAAATTCCCATCACTTAAATTTGGATAGCTCAGTTTACCAGGTGCTTATTTGTGGACCTAAGCCCTGGGGGGGGGGGAAATCTATGCTGCAAGTTCTTTCCCCAGGAGTTGCCCACTGAGACTTCTTCTTGATAATATGGTAATCTAAAGAAAAGTCCTGCAAAAAAGGTGAGCAACCCTTTGAGTGCTGAGGTCCATATGTCCCATGGAACCCCTCTGAACAGGGGTCTTTATTACTGAGTTCTTATTGCATACTCTAGCACTCATTGGGTCTGTCTGTATGTCTGGGTGTTTGGAGCAAGTTTGTGTGGTAAATTAACCCTTTCACTGCTGGTTTGGCATGTTGTGGGGGGTTGAGGACACTTTCCTTACTGGGTTTGGTGTTTATATTGTTTAACTACATGTTCTAGTATGTTTTTAACTTGAATTTTATTTTCATTCAGTTTTTGGTGAAATTATGTACTGCGCCTTTAAGGTGCGCTTTTTACTGCATAGACGCCACTGCTTCATTCACGTCAATGGGACTGTACAGTTGGGACATATCTTTGCAACCACTTATGGCAGCAAGGTCAGAGATGGCTCATTTTGCTTGTCTGCCCTTGCTCTGTCATCCGGTCAACATTCTGAACATGCTGGGGGGCTTCGGGCACTGTTGGAGTACTTTTTTCAGAAAAACTACAATTCACGCTCGTGTCTGATTGGCTCCTGTTGCAGCAGCCATTTTGTGCTTTTCTGTGAATGAGTATCCTATGCAGGGCCTGGACTCTCCTGCTCTCCTCAGCTCCTTAACCCTTTCATTTCCAGATAAGTTTATAATGTTTTCTGTGCTATTTAATCACTTTTAAACACCGTTTTTGAGTGATTTAGTGTACTTTTGACCACTTGATTTCTGTGAGAATGTCTACTCCACTAGAGACTGGGGTTAGACCTAAGACTAAGGAATGTTGGGTGCCTGTGTTCCCCATTGCTCATTGCTCCTTATGTCATGCAGGGTTACCTAGAGAATTCTCAGATCATGTTTGCCCAGCATGCGCTGCTGTCCCTGAATCTCCTGCAGGGACCTCCAGCCAAGCACTAGAGCCATTATGGATGCAAGAGTTTAAGGCTACTACAGGGACCTCCGGTCTACCTTACAACTCCTTCCATCCACCTTACAGGGGGTCTTTCACTCATGTCAAGCCCCCGCTTACATCAGGTCTTCCCTGCCTAAACCGCCGGGTGTCCCTGATTTATCTGATTCCTATGATGAGGAACTGTTGGTGGATTCTGATGATGATAAACTGTTCTGCAGTACTTTCCTCTCAGTTTTTTTTTGGGGGGAATCTCTTTGAAGCTGATCCTGTCCCCTCTGCTGAGGACCTAATCAGGGCTGTATTGACCACCCTGAATATTCCCTTGGTACAGGAGACCTCTTTGGACCCCTTCAGATGTGTTTCAAGAGCATCAGTGCCCTTATACATGTTTCCCACCCTTGACTGTCTGGTCTCTGACGAGTGGAATTTTCCAGATAGAAAGTCATCTGTCTCTAAGACATTTGCTAAGCTTTATCCATTTTCTGAAGCAGCGGGGTACATCCACCCAAGGTGGACACCCCTATGTCAAGGTTGTCCAAATCTACTGCTTTGCCTGTAGCAGATGCTTCTGCTATGAAGAACTGGACTGACAAAAAGATTGAGACTTCTCTCAAAGCTATTTTTGCTTCAGCTGGTTCTGCCTTACGCCCGGAGTTTGATGCTGCATGGGTGAATAGGGCCGTAGCCATCTGGCTGAACAACTTACCTTGTCTATTCGCCAGGGGCCTTCTACTTCTGAAATGCTGAGACTTGTCGCCAACATTGCTGAAGCTCAAAATTATGTGTCTGATACTCTGTTTGACACAGTCCATGTGATTGCCAGGGCTTCTACGTCTGTGGTTGCCAGACGGGCTCTCTGGCTCAAGATCTTGGCCTGCTGATACCACATCATCTCCATGATAGAAGCAGTCCCGTTCACCATGGCTCATGCCAGAGAGCTTCAGGGGTTCTGATCTTGGCATGCAAAGGTCAACCAGATCGTCTGGAGGAGTCTCTGTCTCTCCCGCTTCATTTAGAGTTGAGTCTTTCATGTTGGCTCAACCTGGACAGTCTCTTGAAGGGCAAGCCCTTCTTGATACTGTTCTGGATGATGGTGACTACGGACGCCAGCCTCTCAGGATGGGGGGCTGTTCTGGTCCACCTGAATGCTCAGGGATGGTGGTCTCAGGAGGAATCTCTCCTTCCCATCAACGTCTTGGAACTTCAGGTGATATTTTATGCCCTGCGACATTGGCCACTCCATTTGGAGGACTGCCCAGTCAGAGTCCAGTCAGACAACACCATGGCGGTGGCTTACATCAGCAATCAAGGCGGCATAAGAAGTCTTGAAGCTTGGTTAGAGGTCGTGGCTATTTTGTCCTGGGCAGAGGACCATGTCCCTGCCATCTCCGCAGTTCATATTCCAGGAGTCGACAATGTCTTGACAAACTTCCTCAGTCGACATACGCTGGACAGTGGAGAGTGGGAACTTCACCCAGAGGTGTTCAATCTGGTAGTTCAGAAGATGGGTATCCCATGCATAGATCTGATGGCAACAAGACACAACAGGAAGGTTCCAGTGTTTGTCTCTAGCTGGGAGGACCCGCTAGCTCTAGCCGTGGATGGCTCTACCTTGGATCTTTCCTCTGGCGTACATCTTCCCTCCTGTTCCAATGCTTCACAGGGTTCTGAGGAAGCTACATCTGGAGCGCTGTCCATTCATTCTGATTGCTCCGTTTTGGCCTCGCCAGAGCTTCTAGATCTCAGTGTCAGACCCCTTCAGGCTTCCTACTTGTCCGGATCTTCTCTTACAGGGATACATGTGGAAGGAGGACGTTTATCATCTGGCTTTGATGGCATGCTCCTCAGTGGGATCTTAACTTGGTTTTGGGCGTCCTTCAGCGCCCTCTCTTTGAGTCTTTGGCTACTATTCCTCTGCTCCAGTTGACGTGGAAAATGGCTTTTCTTTTGATGATAGTGTCTGTTCGCCATGTGGCAGAGCTCCAGGCCTTGTCTTGCAAACCACCTTTTTTGGCGTTTCACAAAGATAAAGCCATGCTTCGCACTTTGCAAGCGTTTCTTCCGAAGGTTGTATCGGAGTTCCATATCAATCAGGAGATTGTGGTTCCTTCCCTCTGCCCTGGCCCTTCTTCTGACAAGGAAAGGGATTTTCGCTTGTTGGATGTTGTGCTCTGCCTCAAGTTCTATGTGTGCCGTATTGAGTCTTCGCGTCAATCTGACATGCTTTACATCATTCCAGAGGGCCCCAGGGCAGAGAAACCTGCGTTTAAGGTGTTCATTGCTTCTTAGATTAAGTCCACTATTCGGAAGGCTTACGAACTGAGGAAGAAGCCTGTGCCCTTCATGGTCACAGCTCATTCCACTCGCTCCATTGAGGCATATTGGGACTACTAGAATCAGGCCTCTGCTGATCAACTGTGCAAGGCGGCCACTTGGTCGTCTGTGCACACCTTTTCCAAACACTACCGTGGTGATGTGCTGGCATCGGCCAATGCCAGTTTTGGGAGGAAGGTCCTGGCAGCAGCCTGCCTGTCTAGGATCTCCTTTATTCCTTCCATACTCTTTCACTTTTGAGCCCAGCTGGCTCTAGTTCAGTGTGCTGTGTATCAGTTCCTGGGGTCTGTTTTACCCCTGTTCGGTGTCTGTTGACACTCAGTTGTTTGTGCTGCGCTGTTTATGACCTGTAGGTTAATTGGTGCTCTGGTGACTTTGGCGGCCTGCACCTGGTCCTTGCCTTTCTTCCCTCCCTGGTGAACTTAATGGTTGGACATCCCAAACTTACTAGTAACCTGTATTGGACGACAGAGAAAATAGGATTTTAGTCTTACGTGTTAAATCCTTTTCTCTCAGTCCATACAGGTACACTGGTTTCCCACCCTGTCAAGGGACCATGCTTGGTGCTCCTGCAACAGAACGTGGGGGACCACTTTTGGGTTCGTGCTCACAGGAGTCTTTTGTTTCCTCGCTGACTACTTGTAGTAGTTGGTTCCAAAAGTTACTGAAGTTAAAACAGGAAGCTACAGCTAAGGTTAGAGGGTAGGCTCCACCCCTGCACTCACTTCTCAGAATTGTTCCTGCCTACTTAAAGGGGCAGAGCTCCTACCCAAAGTTACCAGTAACCTGTATGGACTAAGAGAAAAGGTAAAACTAAAATCCTATTTTATTGCACCTAATTAAATATGGCAGTCACGTGCTTTGATACTTTGTCCCTACCAAATACAACCAGGGGAGGAGTAAGGAGTTATGCTAATCCCTCTCCTTTACTGCCTGCAGGTTCCACCCTCTTGTCTAAGTCATTTCTGAGTAAATACATGGTGAGGTGGTGAATTGGACAGAGAGTTGAAACCCCCCTGACTAAATCCTACCTTCTCTTTTCCACTATCATTTATTTTCCTGTACACCCGCCCCCTCATTTCATTGGCTGTCCCGCACCTATGGCATTCCATGGCCCCACACTTGAAACACTCCCAATCACACACTTGCCTCCATCATTCGATGGCCCATCACCTCTGATTGCACAACTGCCCTTCTCATCTGCCATGCTGTGTTAAATGATTTCCTGCTGTGTGAAAGTAGCTCCTGCTTTAATTCTAAAGGCTCCGGTGCACTATTGAGCGCCTTATGTGGTGCTGTGCTTCTCAGAGTCACTCAGCAAATCTGGCTGGAAATAGTACAACATATAGGAATTTTTAAATTCTCCTTAAAACTAAACTTAGGTGACAGGTGTGTATGCATGCATTATGTGCATGATGAAGCCTTCCATGCATACTTTACTTAAGTTAATGCATCTTTAATTTTCAGGTGAAGAAAGCCTTCTTTGCTCTGGTCAGCAATGGTGTAAGAGCAGCTCCGCTGTGGGACAGCAATAAGCAAAGCTTTGTGGGTAAGTGAAGTATCAGGCAAATTGAGTCTTTATAAAGAAAAATATATGTTTTTAATCCTTTTTTTTTTTTTCTCCTCTGATTAAGGTATGCTGACCATCACAGACTTCATTAATATTCTCCATCGTTACTACAAGTCTTCCATGGTGAGTCCATCTACTTTGTAGGGGGTTAAAAGTGTAAAATGTTATTACATGCAGTCTGCAGGATACTAGTGTAACATAAACCTGAGACTGCTATGGTACACACAGGTTTTAAACAACTTTAACCAGAAACACAAAGTTTCAAACAAAGAAATATGCATATATGGCAAGGACATTACATCTGCACAGTTAATTAAATTGCAATTACACAACACACTCCTTTTATCTTACCTAAGGCTACTTAACTTTCTGTGACCTTCTGTTAATCACTTACACATCTCATCCTTCACTTCCTTCCCTTATCTATCTAACCACATTACTTTGTATAAGAGAACATAATATTTTGAAACTCCTATATGTAGTCTTAACCCCTGGGAATCCTGAAGAATATCCTCCCAGCTCAGTCCCCACAGACAAATAATCCCTATGCTCTCATAGTCACAGTCCTCCCTTTTCCACCCCTTATAACAATTTAGGAGTGGAATCCACAAGTCCATGTTCATCCATGAGATTGTGAAAAGTTCAAGCCAAGATCCATGTAAGAAAGATAGAGGGGTGTTTACTGGCAAGATTACAGTTCCATATTACTGAATTTCTGAAATGCCTGCAGGATTGAGTGGTCACTTCCCCTTTCATCAGGCAGTGTAAGTTGCATATAATGCTCCCAAGTTCCCTGGCGTTGATGGGTAGGAGGAAGAAAGTCCATGGGAAGGCTGTTGCTTATATGCTTCTACAATATGATCTATTTGTGGTGCAATGGTTCCAAGTATTCACAGAAAGAAAGTAGCCTGACCTAAAGTCCCACTCCCAGCGTGCACAAAATACAGACAAATAAACTAACAAAGGACAGAGCTATACCTTCCTTTATGAAAATAGGCTGTAATCATTAGATTCAATGTATAATATAAAAATGTATTTTGTTTCAAGAATTAAAACACAATGTTTAGTTGTTTCCAAAAAACTCCTAGAATCAATAAGTATCTCCAACTCAAAACATCACTTAGGGAATTAATAAGTATCTGCTTCTAATTCAGAACACTTATGAAGAATACAGTATATCACTAGAACTCAAGTCGTTAGAGACAGCATGTCCTGTCAGATTTGGCAAAAAAACATGTCCCCCAAGACGATTGGTCAATCGGAAGAAACACTATATATAGTTTTATATATACAGTACATTTCTTCCCTACAGCTACACATATACACAACCATCCGGTACCAGCTCTCCAACATGTGTTCCTCACATAGCACAGAGTTCTGAGTGACAGTCCAGGGAGGTTGGAAATTACCACCACCCCCTCCCCCTGTAGCCACTGTACACAAAACAACTACAATTGAAACATGCATACATATAAAAGACTGTGCACATTAGTACATTAAACACACACACATAAGCTACAGTATATACAATGCAAGGGGAAAAATCCAGATTTTATTTTCTTTCCCAAATATAACTAAAATAATAATGAATGTCTATAAATTGTATTTCATTAATTTTTCCTGTTCTCACCTATAATTCTGAACAGAGAGAAGGGGTGTATAATGCTGCAGGGGAATTTGTGAGAAGATTTAAAGTTAATCCATAGTACCACAACTTCGTTTCAGAGTTTTGCCTTTCTCTTCATCTGACCCCACACATTTATTGGGTGCTGATGAAGAGGAAGCAGCTTTTTTGTCTGAACTATGAAAAAAAAAAAAAAAAAAAAAAAATTCTTTCCACTGTAACTCAGACATCTTTCTAAAAGTAGTAAGTGTTTAACTACATCAACAACAGGGTGAGTTCTTCCCCGCCATTGACCGCGCAATATCCTGAACCAGTGAAAGTTATCTATATTCTATTGTATCATGCATTACCAAGAATTAGTCAAATTTCATAACCCTTTTTTCTTTTTCAAACATTTAATCTTAGTATTTTCTTTCATGTCACCTCAAATCTCCACTGCCACTTAAAATACTGACTCCATTGTTCTGATAAAGTTTACCCTTTCTTTTCTGTAGAGCTCTTCTTATATGTACCAGAATATCAATTTGAACACTACTTTTTCTGGGAATTGTTTCTCTCGGTTATCCCTAGTAACCCAATGCCAATTTCCCAGGAAACTGGAGCCCTTCGGTCACCTATTTCATCTAGCTCCTATCCAAGCTTTGGACTTTCTCTGGTCCTCAACCAAACTCTTATCCCAACTATGCTTTCCTTGTGGTCCATCCTAACTACAAGTTCCCTTAATGCCCAATTATGTTTTCTAGTACATTGTAAACAATTCTACACATATATTAACTTACACTTAGATCGCTAACCCACTTGGATCCTGTCACCCAGGAATAACACTTACCCAGACCTTATCCAAACTCAAGAAACCCAGAAGGGAGAAAGTCAGGTACACATCCAGCTCCTGGGATGTGGGATCCCATCACTGCCACCAGGAACTGTTGTGGAAATATGAATGAGCTGAATGTTCACTCATGTTCGTAAGGGTTAAAGATGTAAAGGTTTATTACATGCATTCTGCAGGAGACTAGTGTAACATGCACAAGTCTGATATTGCCAACAGAGTTTTTATACAGTTTTAACTGGAAACATAAAAGTTTCAGATAAATGTACAAATACGACAAGGACATTATAGCTGCACAGTTAATAAAATTGCTGTTACACAGCACACTCCATTTACCTGACATATTGCTACTCTACCTTTCTGTGACCTTCCGTTAATCACATACACGTCTCATCCTCTATTTCTCATCCTTATCTATCTAACCACATTACTTCTTGCATATAAAACATTATTCTGTACATCTCTGGTCTTAACCCCCATGGGAGCTTGAAGAATGTCCTCACAATCCCCACAGATTATCCCTATGCGGTCATAACCACAAAATTATTCACTTGCATATTCAACCCATAGTTTGCTATGCAACCGCACACCACCCCCTTCCCCAAATATTATATGGGTAATGAAGTGACCTATGTAATGAAAAGCATTGGGGGAAGAAGGGTTCATATGCAGCATAGGGATCTTCATATCTAAATATGATCTTGGTGGTAAATCACCACTTTAACCTTTTGAGTGCCAGAGAGGTTCGCAATACATTGCTGTGCAATGCGTTGTGTACCTCTCTGACACTCATGGGCTTAAAGGAACACCTCCCAAAATGTACCCCCAATTACCTTATCCATGGCAGAAAACCCTAATGGTCACTGAATCAATTCTGTGTAGATTTGTTTTCCACAATGCATCTTTAGTTATTACTGCATGATCTGCCCATGGAGGCAGACATGATTCTTCTTTGTAGGACCCTGAACTCCTCCTACTGTTTTTAACCCCTTGTGCGATGGAGAAGTCTTTGACATCCAGGAGGTTTCAGGAGAATGACAGCGGGTGTTGAGTCCTTGGTTTTACTTAGTTATAATGTTCTGTGAACATAATGCGAGAGATCAAGTTATTGCAGAGGACATAACTTCTCATTTTAATTATTTACATTTTTTGTAAACCAGAAGTGAGAAGCCTCTGGTGCTCTGTTGTTGAACTACAATTACCATTATCCTTAGCTAGAAAATTACCACATTGTTGTAAATATTTTATTTATATACTAGTGTAAAAGCCCGTGTACACGGACCAAGGTCCGGGTGAAGTTAACCCTTTGACTGCCCGAGGCACTGGCAGTCAAAGGGTTAAGAGGCCGGTCCTTCTCTGCGTACTGCCGCTACCTCACTGCTCCGGTCCTGCTCCGTGTACTGACACTACTCCACGCGATGCAGTCATGCACAGTGGAGACTGCCCAAACGCAGGCAGTCTCTACTGCTCATGACTGCTTCTGACAAACATCTCTAGCGTTTTATTATATAGGATACATATATATGTATATGTGAATCTGTTTCACTGTCAGAGGGTGTGGCTGGAAAGCTCAGACTGGTTGAACCAACCTCCGCAGCCACTTTGTTTAAAAGTAAAAAGAAAAGTTACTCTGTGGCTTAGGAGGCGCCACTAAAAAAAAAAAAAAGTACATACCTCGTGGTGGGGCATCAGGACCCCTACTGATGCCCCCCAGCTATTGATCACTCAGCTGATTGTACGTCAATGAGAAAGGTGTTCCCTCACTAACATCAGAGGATTTCCCGATCCTGCCCACTTCTACTCGGGTGCTCTGAGTAGAATGGAAGCAGGGGAGCTCTCTTGCTCCCCTGCTTCTACACTATTGATCTTCCAGGCTAATCAGCTGGGCAGTCAGTAGCTGGGAAGCATCAGGAGGGGTCCTGATGCCCAACCACGCTGTCTGACATTTAATACAATTCAACCCTTTGAGTGCCACAGAGGTATCCAGTGCATTGCAGTGCAATATATTGGTTACTGCTCTGCACTCAACTGGTTAAAAAAATAAACGCCACCACAAGGTTCGCAGCACGGACAAAGCTGTGCCACACACCTGTTAGTCTACTGTATAGAATTTGTTTTGTTTTGCTTACTTGGATTACCTAATTTTAAGTAATCATATGGATTATATCTGGTTCTCCCTTATCAGAAATAGCAGTTTATAAAGTAACATAGTATTCCTTAGGACTATGCTAAAAAAATAGGTGTTCTGCAACTTTTATATTATTCATTTTTTTTTTTTTTTTTTTCAAATGTGATCTCTGATGAACACCCAGAATCTATTGCTTTCCTCTTTGTAGTAAGAGGAAACCTTTAGAGGTTTTTTTTTTTTTTTTTTTTTAAAAGAGTGTGAGACATAGGAATCCTATATAATAATTCGCTAAGTTGTGTGTAACGCCGGACATACGCAGTACAGACTGCCCGCGCCGCGGCTGATACAGAGCTGGGCGCTCCGAAGGAGCGTCCAGCTCTGTATCAGCAGTGGCGCGACCAGTTTCTGCTGTGCGTGACTGTCCCGCGACCGGCTGCCAGAGGCACTGTGGCCCGTGTAACGGGCTGTTCAACTAGTAGTAAATAAAAGCATAGAAATGCTGATGTGCTAAGTGGAACTGGAGGAATTTTGGAGCAAATTAGATTCTAAAAATTGTGAAACATACATGTTCCTGGTGAGGGTCCAGGGACCTGGTGAGGGTCAAGGCACCCCAGCTCAAGGCAAGTCCCTATCTGACTAATATGTGAACATGTATTTTGCATAATGCAGTTAAGAACAGTGATTCCACTTTACCTCTACTGTGAACAAAACCCTTGTAAGGGAAATGAGGGAGGCATTTATACCTTCCCTAATTCATCTATCCCCCTGTTTGGGGAGCTACCGACTAAGAGATGAGGAGTCAAAACCTCTCAAAATACATACAAAAAATATGAAACTCATAGCTCAAGCTCAAAATAGCTTTTGGTAGTAGTGTTCAATTAGTTACATATGTGCGTAGTCAGGAGAGCAGCAAGAACAATATTTTGGCTACTATAGTAAGTGAAAAAAAAAGGTTGTCTGTGCATCAAACCCTGAGATTTACAGTCAAGCAACCTATGACTTGCTACAAATAAAACAGTGAGTTTGGTGTCATGTTTTGGCCAGGGATATGGAAAACTCGCCTGCTGCTTAAAGGGATAGTAATGTTTCACAAAAAAAGCAGCTCCAATTAATATTCTTAGTATTTGAGCCATAGAGAGTGTCATTTCAATACTGTCAGAGTTTTAGTTCGAGTAATTGAATGATAAAGTATCCCCCTTCCACCCCTTTTACCTAGTGTAAGCCACCTCCCCTCAGATGTGGAATCTGTTCCATAGACCAGACAGCTCAAAGCTAGGGACAGTCTTCTTACTGTGAGAACAATGAAAGCCCTGCCCCCATTGACAGGCTTTTCAGGTTTTTCCCCTTATGCAAATTGAAGATTGTCCCTCTTTGTAATCCTGGACACCACCCTGCTGTTCTGAGCTGAGTAGTGTTACATCAGTAAAAGGGCGGTAGGGGGATACTTTATCATTCAATTACTCGTGAACTACAACTCTGACAGCATTGAAATAACACACTCCATGGCCCAAATACTATGAAGATTAATTGGAGCTGCTTTTATTATGAAACATTACTATCCCTTTAAAGCAAGTCCATCGTTTCCCTTACAAGAGTTTTGTACACGATAGAGGTAAGGTGGAATCACTGTTTATAACTGCATTATGCAAAATACATGTTCACATATTAGAAGCAGATAGGGACTTGCTTTAAGCTGGGGTACCTTGACTGGGCAGGCAAGCTTTCCTTATCCTTGGCAAAAATATGAAACCAAGCCCCACTGTTTTATTTGTAGCAAGTCATAGGTTGTTTGTAAAACTCAGGGTTTGATGCGCAGACAACCTTTTTTGTTCACTCAAATTCTGAAAATTGTCTTTGACTTAAATGTGATGTTTAACCGCATGAATTCAAGAAAGGCTCCAACACACTGAAAAGCGTTTATATCATTGGGAATTTGTCTTTTTTCTCTCAGTGGTATAGTTGGCTTGCTCCAGAATAGCTACGCTATGGTATTTAAAAGGTAAAGATATTCTAGGAAAACGTCTCTTAAGCTAACAGAAGAACTTATCTAGGTTGGTGTCCTTCAGATTATGATATGTGGGACACTACACTTAGGATATTATTCAGTAATATTAGCTTGTCAAAAGACAAATCTGGTGGATTCCTTGGATAAGCTGTAAATGAGTTTGTAGCTCATCTGTGAGTGACTGATGAGGAACTCTATTGAGGATTTACTAAACTGTGATACTTTGACCCGTCTTTTATTAGGTGCAGATCTATGAGCTGGAGGAACATAAGATTGAAACTTGGAGAGGTGAGTCCTCACAGGCTGCTTTATCTTAGCATTCAGGGTTTAATCTCCTAGAGCTCAAATGTTTGATAGAGAGTGAGTTGGTGTGTTTGAACAATAAGTGCATTACATGGGTGGATATTATGTACGTTTGAGAACGTTTGGAAAATGGGTGCTTTGTAGAATCTTGAAAGGTGTAAATTAAAGAAAGTGATATGTGTTGCTCCAAATTACATTTTAGAGGGTGTGAAAATGATCTGCGTGTGCACTCATTTACTTTAGGTACAAGTTCTGCATATTCAATTTCTCTGTTCTCTTTAGAGCTCTACTTGCAGGATTCCTTTAAGCCACTGGTCAGCATTTCACCCAGTGCCAGGTGAGAACAGATCTTTGCTACATTAAGTTGTCAATGTTTATCTGATCACACAGTAGAGCCGTGATTCTCAAACTGTTTGTGGTGATAGAACTCTATGGTTTCCTACTAAATCTCATATGAACACAGACAGCCAAACCCATTAAACATATAGTATGAGATCCATGCAAGAGTCTTTTAAATGCTAGACTGCACCACAAGTTCCCAAAGTTCTGAACTCCATTGCCCTCTGGAAAGCCTTTCAGATAATGATGAGTAAGGTGCTTATTGCAGATTGTGTTCATCTGCATGCTGTTGTATAGAAGATGCATCAAATCTGCCAACAATGGGCTTCTATAAAGAGGAGGGCAATCTCCCATAAGCACCTCACTCTGCACTGACATCGGCCAGCTGCAAGGATTACCGGAGGGAGAAATACTAGCTTAGAACTGCGGTACTCTGCTCCCATAGTTCTTGAGGCTTAGCCTAGCATTTAAAATGGTCACTTATAGACCATAGGATCAGAAAAAGTTAATTTTAGGTGATAGCATGGCTCGTGTTTGCAATAGTCGTTAGTCATTGCTGTGTCTCCATTGCTTCAACAGCTTTACTCTTCCAAAGCCATGGTTTTCCCTCAAGATGGATGATGTCACAGATTGCCTTGGTGCTCCTGGGATATCCCCATGTAGCCCATTGTAATCCTGTGTCATTAACACTCAGCTTTTCAATGGCTGTAATAGCAACAGGGCTGCCTGGCTGCAACAGTTCTTTAACTTGACCTACCAGAAAATTCTAAGTTATCTGGTTAAAAACTTTTAAAAGAAACATCTCCAAGTACTGGGAGTACCCTTGTTTTACTCTATATGAAAAGCCCAGCGACATGATTTTCATAATTGCATGCTCAAGAGGTCGGTTTTGCAGTGTGATGGATACCTCTAGCATTCAAAGGATTGCGTTTTATGAATATCAAATGTACTGGAATAAGAATGGTTGGCTTTTAATTTAACAGAATGACTTATCTTGAGTAGGTGCCTATCTCTTTTAGTTCATTGCTGATTGTTTCAGTTTACAAACTGCTAGCAACTATTATCCTATTCAAGTCATTCAGGTCAAAACCCCCTGTTTGCTGTGAGTAGATGTGACCTAGAGGCAGAATGCAATAGAAATCACTATATAATGAAAACTGCAGATATAATACAAAAAAGTGTGAAGAGCACCTAATTAGGTAAATTAATGTTAAAAATGTAAGAACCACTATTTCTTGGGGCATAGTTCCCCTTTAAGACTAAATTATTTGACTTACATTTCAGGCATCGGTTTCCGTAATCTTCCAGGTATCCACTAGTAGTCACAGAACCTTATATACACTTAGGCTGATGTACTAAGATCTGAATCAACCCAGCTGCACAATAGGGATCAAATAAATGTTTCTAAACTTCCAGCTGATTTTAAAGGGATATTAATACTTAGTTTTATCTTTTTTATATTGTAGACATTAAAAAAACATGAAGAACGATATAAGTCTTATCTCTCAAACCTTTCTGGTTTGAGAGATATTCACAAGCAAAGTTTCCCCTCCCGCCCCTTTTACCTAGTTTAAGCAATCTCTTCTCAGATGTGAATGCAGTCCATAGACCAGACAGATAAAAGCAAGGGACAATATTCTTCCTATCAGAACAATGAAAGCCCTGCCCCCCTTGACAAGCTTTTCAGCTTTTTCCCTTATCTTAATTGAAGATTGTCCCTCTCTGCAGTCTACCTGGGCACCTCCCTTCTGCTCTGGCTGAACAGTGTTACATCAGTAAAAGGGGCGGGAGGGGGACACTTTGTCATTGAATTACTCTTGAACTATAACTCTGACAGAATTGAAATAACACTCTCCAAAGTCCAAATACTATGATGATTAATTAGAGCTACTTTTATTATGAAACATTACTATCCCTTTAAAGGGACTTTCAATTCCTTGAATACTAGAGAATTATCCAGCCCATTAGAAATCCCCTTTAAATCAATAGGAATTCTTCTTTGTCCCTTATGGTGCATTTGGTTTTCTTCAGAATTGGTCCACTTGTTATTACAGTAGCCTCATTGCCACTCAAGTCTTGTTCCAGTGTCCACTATAACAAAAATACATTATGCAGAGCTCCTTGTACTATGTTGACAAACCCTGATGTTCCGTGGAACACAATTTGAGAACTTCTGCACTAAAGGAAGGATACATTTCCTAGGTACAGAGGCAGGCAACAAGAAATTAATAATGAAAAAAATAAAATGGAATGAAAGAATTAAGCTGTGAGGACAGTTTTACAACTGTAGGCAGGGACAAAACAGCAAAATCTGGGGACTGTTTATTCATCAGAAATGCATAGATTACAAGATGTCACCCACAAAGATCAGAGGAAAGGATATTTTCCCATCTACAAAGGAAGGGTTCTTTAGTGTAATGACAGGAAAATATGGGATTTGCTACTACAAAGGGGTGGTGTTGCATGTACAATAGAAATATTCATGAAAGTAATTTGCTTCTTTTTAGAATATCATGATAAGTGCTATAAAACTGAAAGTGTTGAATTTAATGGATTCATGTGGATTAATGTCCATTTTAACTTAGATAACTATGTAACTTAGGGCTGTATTCCAGAAACTATAGAGGAGCAATGCTGGGGCAAACTGCAACATACAGGCCAAATAAAAATTAAATCAAATTCCAGTTCCAGATTTAAATAGAACTTTTTTCTCCTTTAATGGTTGAGAGGTTCCGGTGCATTGCATAGCTGGGAAACCTTTACAGCTTTCACTGAGTGAAAAAACGTATTTAAATCAATTGGAACTTTGATTTATCCACTATGGCGTAGTTTGTTTTCTCCAAAATGACTGCTCTTTAGTTTTTTAACGGCCCCTTACTTCGTACACAGTAAACAATGGGACCAAGGGCACATTTACAGATATTGTTCTTTTACCATCAGTCTGTATGATGCAGTGTCATCCCTGATTAAGAATCGCATACACCGTCTGCCAGTCATATCACCAGACTCTGGAAATACCTTGTACATCCTGACACACAAGCGCATCCTTAAATTCCTGAAGCTTTTTGTGAGTATTGCCTTTTCTCTTACTTCTCCAGTAACAGCTACAGATTTTCAGCCAGCTAACCTCAGTTTTGCTTTGTCTCTGTGCAGATGTCTGAGCTGGAGAAACCAGCTTTTGTGACTAAAACGCTAAAGGATCTGCACATTGGGACATACGATAACATTGCTCTGGTTCATCCTAACACTCCTGTCTATGTTGCTTTGGGCATCTTTGTGCAGCGGCGTGTATCAGCATTGCCTGTTGTGGATGAGTCTGGTGAGTTCAGGAGTGCAGCAGTGCCTCTTTTTTATCTAAGGATTGTAAGCAGTTCTGGAGCAAACCAGCTGCATTATGGGGTAGCTAAATATTCCCAAATTCCCCATTGATTTTAAACACTTGAATGCTATACGTGTCCTAAAAATGCTTTGGAGACCTCTCTCACATGCAGTGTGTTAAACTAGCAGTAAAGTTGTATTTCTAATTAAAAAATATTGTAATTTTTTTCCTTGGTAAATAAGGGTGCTTCCCCGCTGGAATTTTTTTCATTCAAACATTGAACAGCTCCATTTTTTTTCTTAATTTTATAAATTAAAGAGCAGCTTTCCATTATGCTTATCAGGTAGTGTTATTCCTATTACTTACTATGCAGAGCTGTAACCTTACTGAAGCTCTCCTGTAGAGAGACTTTTCAATACCATTTGAAGCTACTGCTAAAAGTTTGCTTTAATTTTAAGTGCCAGACAGGTGTTACCCCTCTAAAGAGTTAAAACACAATACTGATGAGTTGGAGCTCTTTTGAATGAAAATCATCCAATATTGGGAGTATCCTTGTTTTACTCCATTTTTTAATTTATTAAAACAACTGCTCCTTTTAAAAGCCCAGTTTAAATCATTGCAGATTTTAATTTCACCCCATGTTGCAGTTAGTTTGTTCCAAAATTCCTCCCCTTCTTTGTGCATTAAGCTATAAAACTTGTCTTTGAAATCTAGGCTTGAACTTTCATATTAAGAAATGTGCAGCGGAGCACATGATCTGGAGGAGGGGTCTATCACAGAACCCCACTAATGTTCATGTTACAGTTCCAGAAAATGAATCCACCTGCATAGTGGGCAATAAAAATCCAAAACCAAATGTTAATTATTATGTACCACATAAGAAAAACTGCTGTTAAAACCACTGCTCTTTATACAAGATCTATGGGCCATATTCAATAACTTACAGAGGATCAATTCTGCAACAGACTGCACCATAAAGGAAAATTAAAACTTTCCACTTATTTAAATGGGACCTATTTGTTTCCATATGGCGCAGTTGTTTGCTCCAGAATTGTACTTTTCTAGCCCCAAGTTTTTTGTCTTTCCATCAAGCTCCTGTTTTGTGGATTTTTTTTTTGTAATTATTGATGATTTTTATTTTCTTTTTGAAGTTTAAGCTGATGGGTGGGAAAATGTAGGGGTGATTTTTCTAAAAACAACAAATTTACCTGCTCACCTTATTCTGTAATGGCGTTTTGCCTTGGAAGCTAGAGAAAGTAGTGCTTTGCAGTTCTGTAGAGAGCTCTCTATCAGCTAATGGGTTAATCTTTTATCAACCTCAGTTGTGTTTGAATTCTGATTTTTACTGGTAACTTAGAGGAATGCTACCACCCCTAATAATAACCCCACTTACCTGAGTATGGCGAGGAAATCCTAATCGCCAGCATGATTTTTGCCTTTGTGCCTTTGTCCAAGAGACAATGCCTTCAGTCTGTATGGTGTCATATCCATGGAGATGGTTATGACAGTTGCTAACAGGACTTTAAAGAGAGAGTAATGTTTAAATATTACAGCAAGCTTGAATCTTCAATATAGTTTTTTATAATGAAACATACCGTTCTAACTGCTCATAACTTTGTGGTGTTCGTTTTATTTAAATTAAAAGTGTGTCCCCCTCTTTCCACTTTTCCATGCGTAAAGCAACCTCCCCTCAGATCTGAAATCTGGTCGCTTAACCGGACATGTCGCAACGAGAGACAATCTTCTTTTTATCAGTATATGGGAAAACCCTGCACCACCACCCTTGATGAAGGAGGGCAGGTTTTTCCTTCTGCTGACAGAAGATTGTTCCTCGTTGTGACCAGCTCTCTGCTCTGACGGGAGGTAGCCTTATGTATGGAAAAGTGTCAGGTGGGGTACACTTTTAATTAAAATAAAATGAACACCACAACATTATGAGCAGTTAGAACGGTACGTTTCGTTATTAAAAAAAAAAAAAAATTGGAGTATCCAGTTTGCTGTAATATTTAAACATTACTATCTCTTTAACTCCACCCACTGCATATGGTTATCTTCTGTGGGCTCATGCACTCTCTGCCTGCTTCTGTTTGGTGGAGGAAATAAAAAAAACATTTCTGTAGTTCAGGTAATTCTGCTAGGAACTGTCATGTCTGCCTCCATGACATCCAGGAATGATTGAAGATGTTCCCTCTGGAACCAAGGGGCAAGGACAAAATTCATAATGGACATTAGGATCTACTGTCCAGAGTAAAGTATTATTATTTGGAAGTGTTGGTGTTCCTTTAGGGGTGAATTAACCATTTTTACGACCAGTGGGGCATGAAGTGCATTGCTTTACAAAGTGTTCAACACACCCCTGGTACTTAAAGGGTTAATAGGATACCATTATTATGTACCAGGCAATTGTATTGTTCCTCTTGCTTCTGTTACTAAAATGTATTCTATGGAAACCCCTTTGAGGTTTTACTGATATTTAGGAATGAGAAGACTCTTTAAGACAAGTTTTTAGACTTTTAAGGAATTTTCACACCTTGTTTCTCCTCATTTGAGCAATAATACACGCTTTTTTTCCCCAGGCCGTGTTGTTGATATATATTCCAAATTTGACGTCATTGTGAGTACCTGTCAGTCTACATTACTTCTTATGGTGCATGAGGGAAGAGGGGCAATCTCACTTAACATGTCTTTATTTCTTAGAATCTGGCAGCTGAAAAGACGTATAATAATCTGGATATCACCGTGACCAAAGCTCTGGGGCATCGCTCACATTACTTTGAAGGTGTGCTGAAATGCTTCCCACATGAAACACTTGAAACCATTATCAACCGGCTAGTAGAAGCAGAGGTAGGGTGTTTGTTGCATTCACACGATGAGGCTCATGAACTAAGAACTGGAGCTATTCTGGGGAAAACCAGCTGCATCACAGGGGAGAAATAGAAACAGCCATTCATTTAAATGGGGGCTTTTAATCCCTTGAGTGCAAGAGATGCCCCCAGTTCATTGCTTGACAACGCATGGGGACCTCTAGCATTCAAGGGGTTAAAAGCCCATTTAAATCAATGTGGATTTGGAGAATTTTTGTATTTTCCCTGTTTTGGGTGCAGATGGTTTGCCCCAGAATAACGCCAGTTCTTCTTAGTACATCAGCCTCAAAGACTGAACATTGGTGTTCTCATGTGGGCTACCATAGTTAACCCTTTGAGTGCCAGCAATGCGTACCCCTCGGGCACTCAAAGGGTTTAAAGTTCAGACAGAAGATCTATGTTGAACGGAATGACCAATTTAGATAACACTGAAGATTCGGGAGTTGCATTTCTAGAGCCTGCAGTTACTTCTAATTCATACAAATCAGTTCACTAATTGTTTCATATCCTTCATTCTCAAAAATGTGTCTTCCATTCTAATTTGTATGATCTCTGTTTTTGTGAGACCAAATTCTACTGAAGGGATTGACACCAAAGGATTGAAGTCACTTTTGTTTAATCCTTTGAGTGCCAGAGTGGTGTTCAACACATTGATTTAAGAACCTTGTGGTCCTTAAAAGTTTAAGGTGTAAAAAAAAAAATATATATATAGGAAGTCTTTAAATTGTTGAAATGCACTCACTGCGAATGGATCAGGGTGACCTGGGTGCTCATTGGATGAAGAGGTGATACAAAAAGTCCACAGGGAATGACGGCACTCACAGGGTCTGTTTTCAAAGCTTGAAATAAGTTACATTTATTAGAATCGATGTTTCTGCTGTTGCCGCAGCCTTTCTCTTGAGACAGCCGAAACGTCGATTCTAATAACTGTAACTTATTTCAAGCTTTGAAAACAGACCCTGTGAGTGCCGTCATTCCCTGTGGACTCTTTTATATATATATATATATATATATATATATATATATATATATATATATATATATATAATATTAAAAGTGACTTAATTAGTAGGGTCGTGGCAGGAGCTTTAGTGCAAATGGTATCTGAATGAGCAAGCTTCATATCACCCTGGGTTAGTTATTATCTTTATGTATTTAGAGCCCACTTTTCACTTCTTATGTCACATGAGCATCTCCGTTAAATCCTGAAATATCAGCAGGTCATGACCTAAGGGCAATAACTCCTCCACAACTCCCACTTTACCACAATATTTTCAGAAGCAAGACAGCCTTCCCAACATGTTGGATACCACTGAAACGTATGTCGAGCCAGATATAGACAGCACTGAGAATTCTCCACTAAGACCTCGTTATACAGCCTTGTCTTAATCTCATCGTTGAACATATATATGTAGTTTCTCCACAAATTTACAGACATACTGTCTGAAAAACTGGATTACATTACCAAAACAATCACTGAAAACGTAACTTACGAAATACACAACATAGTCCAGAGAACTGACCACCTTGAGCAGAAAGTGAATGATAATGTGCATGCCTCGAACACTCATGACCGCCATATATCAGATCTCAGTGCTCACTTTCTGACTCAAACAATCTGTAAGATGCAGAAAATAGGGCACATCACAAAAATATAATTTTCACTGTCGTCCAATACAGGTCACTGGTACTCTGGGAGGCGATCCGCCCCTTTAATAGGCAGGAACAATTATGCAAATGACTGCAGTGGGCGGAGCCTCCCCTCCTACTTAAGCTGCCTTCAGGCCAGAGCCACTAGATTGATTTGTTCCTGTGTGCTGTGCACACCAGGTGGAGAACATCTTTGCATTCATCTTAGTGTTTTGTTATTTTTACTGAAATATGGAATACCACCATTAGGAGGGTGACCATGGCTGTGAATTGCCCTCCTTAAAGTGGCTGGTGCAGCTTCCAGGGATTTTCTGTGGACCTTATGCCCTGAAGAGGGAACAGCTTGAGTCAAGCAGCTTCCCTACTGAGGAATTTACCTCTGGTCTATTCCCACTTTATCATGGTCACCTGAAGACAGAAGTCCTGCAGAAAGGTGAGCCACCCCTTGAGTGCTGAAAGTCCACTTGTCCCCACAGTGTCCCTTTGATGGGCTTGTATTTGGGAGTTTGCATTGCACTCCAGCACTCATAGGGTGTTTTATTTGCAGTTATCATGTTTATGCAATTTCTGTGGTATTCTCTGGGTTTTGGAGCTTTGGGTACAGTTTTACTTATGTTTCTCATGTATTGGGTAACTGTTTTGCACTTTTTAATGTTCAGTGGGACTTTATTAAAATTTAGTGTTCCGCACCTTTAAGAGCGTCTTTTCCCGCTTAGACGCCATTGCTCCTTTACTCTTTATGGGATTTCACAGTGTGGGACATATCTCTGCAACCACTTGTCACAGCAACTTCAGAGATGGCTCATTTTACTTCTAAGCTCCTGCTCTATCATCCGGTGTCTGTTTACAGGGTGTGGGGAGTTCAGGGGGGCTTCGGGCACTGTTTGGGGTACTTCTGAGAGAAAACTACATTTCCCATGAGCGCCCGGTTCGCGCTCGTTTCTGATTGGCTGACCTGACGGCCGCCATTTTGTGGTGTTCTTTCTCAGCGAGTATACTACGCAGGGACCGAGCCTTCTCTCCTCTCAGCAGATTAACCCTTCGCTGGCCAGATAAGTCCGTTTTTAGGCATTTCTGGGGTGAAACTTTAATCTTCCACAATTTTTCTGGGTGATATTGTTAAGTGGTGTATATTGACGCTGTGAGCATGTCTACTCCACTGGAGCCAGGGGCTAGACCCAAGACTAAAGAGGCTGGGGTGTCTGTTCCCCCCATTGCGCTTTGCTCCTCTTGTCACTCTGGGCTGCCTAGAGATTGTTCTGGTGATTTATGCCCTAAATGCACTGATTGTCGTGATAGCAACCCTGGGCTTCCCAGCCATGCTATTGAGCCAACTTGGGTGAAAGAGTTTAAAGCTGCCACTAGGGATCTCAGATCCACTCTCCAACTCTTTCCCTCTCAGGTACAGGGGGCTCTCCAGGTTTGGCAGACCCCCTCCACTATCAGGACTTCCCTGCCTAAGCCACAGGGAGCTCCTGATGTGTCTGATTCTTCTGAGGAAGAACTATTACAGGATTCTGATGCTGAAGAAGGCACTGTTATTGAGTCTACCAGGTCCATTAGGGACCCTTATGAATGTGACCCTGAAGTTTCGGCCGAGGGTCTGATTAGAGCTGTGATCACTACGCTCAACCTTCCTCTGACTCAAGAATCTACTCATGATCCAACTGACGTTTTCCAAAAACCATCTAAGGCGGTTGTATGTTTTCCAACTAACCCTACCCTTGCCCGTCTAGTCTCTGAGGCGTGGAGGAATCCTGACAAATCCTCCTCTGTGTCTAAAAAGTTTGCCAAACTTTACCCTTTTCCTGAGACTGAACTGGCAAAATGGGTTCATCCTCCCAAGGTGGATGCTCCTGTTTCCAGGCTGTCCAAATCTACTGCTTTAGCTGTCTCTGATGCCTCTGCCCTGCAGGATTGGACGGACAAAAAGCTAGAACTTTCTCTTAAGTCTATTTTTGCCTCCATTGGCACTGCTATGCGTCCAACCTTTGCAGTGGCGTGGGTTAATAGAGCTATTGCGGCCTGGACTGAGCGACTGACTGAGGCAGTCCGCCAGGATGCGCCGGTATCTGAGCAGTTGCAGCTACTTGCTAACATTACTGAAGCACAAAATTATGTTGCTGATGATGCCTTTGATGCTGTGCGCATGATGGCGAGGGCCTCCACTTCATCTGTGGTGGCCAGACGTGCCCTTTGGCTGAAAATTTGGTCTGCTGATACAGCCTCTAAGAAAGCCTTGCTTTCCTTGCCCTTTCAGGGGAATTTGCTATTTGGTTCTGAACTCAAAGAAATGATCAGCGAGGCTACTGGCGGTAAAAGTTCTAGAACACAGAGAAGTAGGTGCTACCACGTTTTTGTATATTATGAAATGCAACAGCAACAATGTAGCAAAATCCTATTAAGGGACTCACCGCTCAAACTTCATCCGGGTGCTCACTTCTCAATCGGGTCTCTCTTCCGAATACATACATGAAGATAAAGGAACGAATGGCACTTCCAGAGAATGATTAAAACATAGGTAGCTTTATTGGGCTCTTTAAAATGCTATGGCAAATTATAGCAGGACAGAGGTGAGACTAAACAAAGAATCCATATGAAACAGCACTGACAGTTACAGTCTAATGCGTTTCGCGCTCATACTAGCGCTTAGTCATAGACACAAACAAACATAATCGCCATTGCTACTTATAAAAGGTTAAAATCAACAAATCAGAAATACCTGTTTCAACATAGCCACCGCCAATAAAGGCGGACCAATGCTATATTCTCCTTGTTAACCCTTTTGTTCAACACCGAATCTACAATACAGGGACATCCTTCACAGCAAGGTTCAGAAACCCCAATCATGACTCCTTAAACCAATTCATAAACACACAACATTATAAGAAAATTATATATATGTATATTCAAAAACCTCACAATATAATGATTTAAATAATAAGTCATTCGTGGGATCCAGAACCTAAATATAGCCGTTAAAGGCATAATCCCATTTAGATTCACTTCACTGTACTGACAGAGCAATTGTTCTACTTACATAATGTGGCTAATATCCCACTCGAAATTTAAACCCAGGGGCATCCTGGTTTTGAACTGGAAAATCCAGTAAGCTTCTCTCCTATTTAAAAGCTGTAACATATCACCCCGCCGAAATGGCAGAGTGACTCTCTCTATGCCTTGAAAACTACAAAATGTAGAATCTCCCCCATGTACTTCGCAAATATGCCTAGCTATAGCTGAGTCACTTTCACATTTCAGGATCTGGTAGAGATGTTCTCTCACCCGCATCTTGAGGGGGCGAATCGTACGCCCAACATACTGTACAGAGCAGGAAAGACATGTAAAAAGATATACAACATTCCGTGTATTACAATTGATGTAACTGGCGGTAAAAGTACTCTTCTACCCTCAGTCTTCAAGAAAAAGTTTCCAGCCAAACGCAATCTGTCCTTTCGTTCCTTTCAGACTGAGACACGCTCCACGTCCTCTGCGCGCTCCTCCTCCAAGCCCAAACAGTCCTGGAAGCCCAAAGTTGCCCCCAAGGCCAAGACCTCCAAGACTGCTTCGGCATGACTCACCAAACCCGGGTCCGCATCCGGCAGTAGCTGGACGTCTCCGCATCTTTCGCCGGACTTGGGAGGAGTCAGTGGCGGACCCATGGGTCATTCAGGTAGTATCAGAGGGATACAGGATCCCTTTCTCTTCCCTTCCTCCTTTTCGGTTCCATTTTACTCGTCCTTCTCAGGAACCTACAAAAAGACGTCTGTTCGACGACGCTATTCAGGATCTCTTGGACAAGGAGGTCCTGGAGTTGGTTCCTCCAGAGGACACAGGTTCAGGATTTTATTCCAACCTGTTCGTGGTGGCCAAAAAGGACGGAGGTGCTCGTCCCATTTTGGATCTCAAAGGTCTCAATTCCTATGTTGTGAGTTCCCACTTCCGCCAGGAGTCCCTGCGCTCTGTGATTGCAGCAATGTCTCCAGGGGAATTCCTTGCCTCCCTGGACCTTCAGGATGCTTATCTTCACATCCCTATTCATCCAGAGAGCAGGCGGTATCTCAGGATTGCCTGCCACAGGGGACACTTTCAGTTTTCAGCTCTTCCCTTTGGGCTGACTTCGGCCCCTCAGGTCTTTCAGAGGGTGTTGGGTTCCTTGATAGCTGTACTTCATCAAGAAGGTGTCAGGGTGACCCCCTACATGGACGATCTCCTCCTGAATGCCTCCTCAGCGGAGCTTCTCCTCCAACAACTGCAGCTGTGTATTCACACTCTGAACCGTCACGTCTGGATCCTGAACCTGGACAAGTCAGACTTGGTCCCATCTCAGAGGCTCATTTTCCTGGGTCTCCTGTTCGACACTCGCCAATGCATGGTGTTTCTACCAGAGGAAGTGGCTCATTAGATAGCCATCCGAGTAGCTGGGATCTTGGAGCTGGACAGAGTTCCAGTACCGAATTTGACGTCTCTGGTGGGGAAGTTCATTTCCACGATCGAAGCGGTACCATTTGCCATGGCCCACTCCAGGGAACTCCAGAGGTTTGTGATCCAGACGTGCAAGAATCATCCAGATCATCAGCATCTGTCAGTCTCTCTACCTCCTCATGTCGAATCGAGTCTGCACTGGTGGTTGGATCTCTCTCATCTCCTGAAAGGGAGATCCTTTCAAGTTCCCTATTGGACCACGCTTACAACGGATGCCAGCATCCGGGGATGGGGTGCTGTGTTGGGTCGTTTCAGTGCTCAGGGGAAATGGGGACTGGAGGAATCTCTTCAGGCCATCAATGTTCTGGAACTGCGTGCCATCCGGCTTGCCCTGAGGCACTGGGAATCTCAACTGGAAGGTTGCCCAGTCAGAGTGGAGTCCGACAACGCCACTGCAGTGGCCTACATCAACAGGCAAGGAGGCACAAGAAGTTGCACCGCCTGGTTGGAGGTCAAGGATATTTTATCTTGGGCAGAAGATCACGTGCCTGTCATTTCCGCAGTTCATATTCCAGGAGTAGACAACGTCATGGCAGACTTTCTCAGTCGTCACACAGTCGACAGCAGAGAATGGGCTCTTCATCCAGAGGTGTTTCACCTAATCACCCAGAGGTGGGGGGTACCTGCAGTGGACCTGATGGCTACCAGACACAACAGGAAGGTGCCGGCGTTTTGCTCCCGGTGGAGGGACCCTCTTGCTCTAGCAGTGGATGCCTTGTCAATCCCTTGGGATTTTCCTCTGGCCTACATCTTCCCTCCTCTTCCTCTATTGATCAGAGTCATCCAGAAGTTGAAGCTGGAGCGCTGTCCTGTCATCTTGATCGCTCCAAACTGGCCTCGCCAGTCCTGGTATCCGGAGTTGATGGCCATGTCAGTGGCGGAACCGTTTCCTCTTCCTGCCCGTCCGGATCTACTTCTTCAAGGATATCTGTGGAAGGAGGATGTTCAGCATCTCCATTTGATGGCATGGCGGTTGAATCCTCGATTCTAGAGAAGAAAGGATTTTCTCCTTCAGTGGTGTCGACGATGCTTAGTGCTCGTAAGCCTGTGTCCTCCAAGATCTATCATCGTATCTGGGCCACCTTTGTGGCTTGGTGTACTGATCGGAAGATGTCCCTAGAATTTCATCTTCCCACTGTCCTGGCCTTTTTGCAGGACGGTGTTGAGAAAGGGCTCAGTCTGAGTTCCCTCAAAGTCCAGACTTCTGCTTTGTCTGTGTTTTTCCAGGAAAGGATTGCTATCCTTCCTGATGTCAAAGTTTTCTTCCAAGGCGTGACTCATGTTCGGCCTGCTTTCAAGAGTCCTACTCCCCAGTGGGACCTCAATTTGGTGCTGGGAGTTCTCCAGCGACCCCCGTTTGAATCCTTGGCTTCCATTCCATTACGTCTCTTGACTTGGAAAATGGCCTTTCTCTTGGCTATTGTTTCAGTTCGCCGGGTAGCAGAGTTACAAGCTCTGTCTTGTAATCCTCCTTACCTGGTGTTCCACAAGGATAAGGCTGTGCTTCGCACTACCAAGGAATTCTTACCCAAGGTTGTGTCTGAGTTTCACATCAATCAGGAGATTGTGGTTCCCTCTTTCTGCCCTAATCCTTCATCTGACAAGGAACGAGATCTCCATTTGTTGGATGTGGTGCATTGCCTCAAGTTTTATGTTCATCGCACCGAGTCTGTCAGGAAGTCTGACACTCTATTCGTCTTTCCTGAGGGGCCTAGGGCAGGGAGACCGGGTTCCAAAGTTACCATTGCCTCTTGGATTAAGGCTACTATTCGTGAAGCCTATAAGTTGCGGAATAAGCATGTTCCCTTCCGGGTGACTGCCCATTCCACCAGATCTATTGGGGCCTCTGGGGCCTACAAGAATCAGGCATCTGCTGATCAGCTGTGCAGAGCGGCCACTTGGTCCTCTGTGCACACATTTTCAAAGCACTACCGAGTTGATGTTCTGGCCTCGGCTGATGCCAGTTTTGGGAGGAAGGTCCTGGAGGCAGTTTTGCCTGTTTAGGCCTTCTACTCTGTGGTTCTTAGTGCTTCTTTACTGTTGAGCCCGGTTGGCTCTGGTTCTGTGTGCTGTGTTAGTTCAGGGGTTGTTTTTCCCCTGGTTGGTGTCCGTTGACACATTTTGGGCTATGTAATTAACTGATTCATAGCAGTTCTAGTGACTTGGGCCTTGCGCCTGGTCCTTGCCTTACTTCCCGCCTCTGGGTCAGCTCAATGTTTGTACATCCCAGAGTACCAGTGACCTGTATTGGACGACAGTGAAAATAGGATTTTAGTCTTACCTGTTAAATCCTTTTCACATAGTCCATACAGGTCACTGGTCTCCCACCCTGTCAAGGGACCATGCTTGGCTCTCCTGTGGCATTCAGGGGAGACCTTCGGGGCATGCTCACAGGAGTCTTCCTTCTTGCTTACCTATGGTCAGTTTTAGTGTCTCAAATCAATCTAGTGGCTCTGGCCTGAAGGCAGCTTAAGTAGGAGGGAGGCTCTGCCCCCTGCAATCATTTGCATAATTGTTCCTGCCTATTAAAGGGGCGGATCGCCTCCCAGAGTACCAGGGACCTCTATGGACTAAGTGAAAAGGATTTAACAGGTAAGACTAAAATCCTATTTTTATTTTGTAGGCATTAAAAAAATATGAAGAATGATATAAGTCTTATCTCTGAAACCTTTATGGTTTAAGAGATATTCACAAACAAAGTATCCCTTCCCTGTTCAACCAGATCAGAAGGGAGATGCCCAGGTAGACTGCAGAGAGGGACAATCTTCAATTAAGATAATGGAAAAAGCTGAAAAACTTGTCAAGGGGGGGAAGGGCTTTCATTGTTTTCATACAAAGAAAATTGTCCCCTTCTGTTATCTGTCCTGTCATACAACCTGATCCACATCTGAGAAGAGATGGCTTACACTAGGAAAAAGGGGCGGGGAGGGGAACTTTGCTTGTGAATATCTCATAAACCATAAAGGTTTGAGAGATAAGACTTATATCATTCTTCATGTTTTTTTAATGCCTACAAAATAAAATAAAGTTAAAACGAAGTATTACTATCCCTTTAAATTAATATTCTAGCCGCACATGGTTAATTAATTTTTCAGCGTTTTTAACTTAGTAGTATTTTTTTTTTTTTTTTTTAATTTATTATAATAAAAGTTAAGTTTTATATATTGTAGTCTAGCACCCGTTTGGCAATAGAGGGGAGGTCTGGTGCTATATAGGGTGTCTCTTTTCCTCTTTCTTACAACATAACTGCTTATACACTTCATCACATTCCCCAGCTTACAACAGCAACATCATTTACACTTCCATATATAGTGATGCACCCCTCTCATCCTATAACATTTTACTTAGGAACAGTCTAGATACCAGACTTCAATAACACTACAAATAATGAATCAACTGTCTGATATGAGCTGCAACTTATTTCCTGCTTCTCCAGTACTTGGCTTTGATAATACATTATGCCTTTACATTACTACCTCCATGGCTGTATCAGGCAAGTAATGTAGTCCCATTATGAAATTCTGGTGCAGGCTGCAATTTTATTCTTAATAATACTGAAATGGAAAAACATCCAAATGCAGAGGATAAACTGTGCACCCCAACATGCAACATATATTATTCTAGTTTTATGAGTGGGAAACTTATTCCAACACCTTGGCCCCATAAACATCATCTCTTATTCATAGTCATTGATTTGGACTGTTGATACAGAGATTTGGTGATAAGTTACAGTTGGTAAGAAGACACAGTAACCCTTTGAGTGCCAAAGGGGTTTCTGGCACATTGCTTTGTAAAATGTTTGACGACCGTCTCACACTCAGTGGGTTAATGTAGGCCAAAAGCAGGCATCCTAGGTCTGATGATGTTGGATTACATCTCTGCTCAGCTAGCTGAGGATGTTGGGAGTTGTAGACCAACAACGGTTAGAATGAGACATATTACCCACTACTAATCTACTTTCTAAATTTGTTTTGCTTTAGTAAGAACAAGCTGGCCCATCTGGTCTGCCCATCGGTTTAAAAGTTCTTTCTTTTTCTCCCTTCAGGTGCACAGGCTGGTTGTTGTCGATGAGAATGATGTAGCGAAAGGAATAGTTTCTCTTTCAGACATCCTTCAGTGTCTGGTTCTGACAGCAGGAGGTGAGCGTGTGTAAACTGAGTGAGTCATGAACTCACATTCTTTATTGGCTGGTTATATCAGCACTAAATTTTCTTTAACCTTTCAGGTGAGAAGGACCTGTAACTGGTTTAAGCTGCATGAGACAAACCAAAAACATCAACAGCTTCATGCAGTACTAAGAGATGTACAAAGACATCACAAGAGACCTTGAAATATAAACACAGTTAAGCAATACCGAAAAAGTTTAATGGGAAGCTTGCAATATGGAGAAGAATAACAGCAATATTGATGCATCCTAAAGAATCTTCAGCAATACCCTAAACCAACACCAGGAGAGCTCTTCAGCAGTTATCAATGTGCGAGAACTTTGTGTTTCAGGAACAGAAGAGTACAAGAACTATCTGTATAGAATCCATATTGAGGGGTCATTTCAGCCCTTCAAATCAATTTTAATGCACCTAGGAACAATATGTACCTGTCACCAGTTCTTGATTAGCCATATTCCTCAGCATTTTGAAAGGCAACTTACGAGATTTCAAAGAGCTTTCTAAATATCTTATAGTTTGTTAGCCATTTTGTGTTGCAAATATCAAGATATTTAACTTTTAGTTATCAGTTTATGCTAATTAGACAGTATTGTCTGGCATGACAGCCATATTTCAACATTCCACACAGCTCTCCCTCTTGCCAGTCGCTCCCTTAACCCTTTCATTGCCAGAGGGTAAAGGACCCGTGATGTACATGTACGTCATGGATTTCAGGGCTCCCCGCGAGGCTGCATGCTGTTCGGGGATCCTTGAAATAAAAACAAAATGCTCCGTGTTCCTTAAGTGCCAGCCAAATGTGTGCACATCGGTCCTTAAGGGGTTAATATTGTAGGCATTAAAAAAATGACATCAATATAAGTCTTGTCTCTCAAACCTTTATAGTTTGAGAGATATAACTAGCTAAATTTCCCCCCTCCAGGCTGTTTCAGAGAAGTCAGCGTTCTAGCTGACAGCAGCAGATTCCGGTAATTTGACCAGACGGCGGCTCTCCAGCAGAGCCAAAATCACATTATTTAGAAATAAATACTTCATTGGAAAGGTCTACTAAGTGTGCCTGGTTTGCTGCTGTCAGCTAGAGCACTTACCTCTCTGAAACAACCTAGAGGGGGGGAACGGTAGCCAGTTATATTTCTCAAACTATAAAAGTTACATTGATGTAATTCTTTTTTTAATGCCTACAATATTAAAGAAACTTAAAATTAAACATTACTATCCATTTAAAAGCTAATTCACAATAGTCCACATTGTAATAAGGTGTTGATTCAACTTTCACTGCAAGTTAATGGGCGGTAGAAGAATGAATAGAGCCAGTTTACTCATATCATATCACATTTGAAGTGCACGTGTGAATGTGTGGTATCTGCACAGTAGTATGTGTGTGTCAGGGCTGGGTAACATATATAGCTGTTGTTGAACTATAATTGCCATTATGATGAGCTTTGTACTTTAACAGCAGCTGAAGGACTATAAGTTGCCCACCCAGCTATTTTTTGTAAGCTCATTGCACATTCATGGTTTGGACTCAGGGGCATGTCACTGCTCACCTGTTTTTCTTAGAAAGAGGGCCTGTTTTTTGTTTGCACTTGCACGACTGAACTATCATGATACCCGTTCGAGCAGTTTAATTTTTAACCCTTTGAGTGCCAGAGCGGGTCCGCAACGCATTGCGTTGCATACCCCTCTGGCACTCCAAGGGTTAAAATAAAGAAAAAGCTGGCACTGTTTTGGGTCAGCTCCAGCTCTATTTCTATAAACCTGATCCCTGTTCCTGTAGGCTCAACGTGGCTGGTAGTTTTGCTATTTAAATGTTTCCCTGTGTGTCCATTTTATTTTCAAAACTAAGACATAATATCTAAGCTAATTGTATAAAATAAAATTCTCTTTTCTTACGTTTCCATATTTTTAAATTGTATTTAATTTTGTTGGTAAGTTTGGAAGCATAAACCTAATTCATAAATTCAAAATGTACACTATGTAATCACAGTTTGGAGTTGTAAACCCAAATTAAATGTTTTATATATGGATCTTACATTACATTTTTTTTTCTTTGATTATCTGTTTCAATGTGATCAGTGACTTTCAGTTCCAGCCCTTAGGGCACCCGAACAGGGGCTGGATTCAATTGCAGGTGCTAATTTTCTCTCTGCTTTTATCTCCAGGTTTCCCCATAGACTTCAATAGGCACATTTTTGATAAAATGGGAGGTAGCATTTATCACCTGCAGTAGAATCCAGCCCCAGGTCAGGTAATTAAAATGACCAAGCCACTGATTAAAAGGGACTATCACTACTATACAACGTTGCCTAAAAAGTACCTTTATATAGTGACTAAGTGGCATACTTGTGTCATTTAAAGGGATAGTAATGTTTCATAATAAAAGCAGCTCTAATTAATCAGCATAGTATTTGGACTTTGGAGAGTGTTATTTCAATACTGTCAGAGTTATAGTGCAAGAGTAATTCAATGACAAAGTATCCCCCTCCCGCCCCTTTTACTGATGTAACACTGCTCAGCCAGAACAGAAAGGAGGTGCCCAGGTAGACTGCAGAGAGGGACAATCTTCAATTAAGATAAGGGAAAAACTTGTCAAGGGGGGCAGGGCCTTCATTGTTCTCATAGGAAGAAGATTGTCCCTTTCTGTTATCTGTCTGGTCTTACAACAAGATTCCACATCTGAGAAGAGATTGCTTATACTAGGTAAAAGGGGTGGGAGGGGAAACTTTGCTTGTGAATATCTCTCAAACCAAGGTTTGAGAGATAACTTATATCGTTATATTGTTATCCTTATATAACTTATATCGTTCTTCATATTTTTTTAATGCCTACAAAATAAAATAAAGATAAAATGAAGTATTACTATCCCTTTAAAAGGTTAATTTTGGACAAACAACAATTTCTTTTTTAAAATGACACAACTATGCCACTTAGTCGCTATATAAAGTTGTATAGTGGTGAAAGTTCCCCTTTAAGCAGGGATTTCTTGAAAAGCAAACCTACTGGTGTGCCCCAAGGACTGATGTTGAGAAACATTGTGCTGAGAAAAATAATCACACTGAAAAATTATTATAGTGATTAGTTGCACATATTTCAGCTTTTGAGCTCCAGATTTTTTAATTTTTAGTGTCACACACAAATATTGCACAGGCAGCAATAGCAACCATGCCATCTGGATAAAAATAAATCTAAAGGAAAAATTGCAATACAGTCACCCTCCCCCCACCTCCCATACTCCAACCCTATACTATCCCTAAACTGACACTTAAACAATATTACCCCTAACATGTAACTTGTTATCCATTGTCTGTCTTCTTCTTGAATCTTTTGTCTTCTGTAGTCATTTTTCTCTTCTTTCTTCTTTAAAAACTGTTTAATTAAAAAAAATATATATATATATCCAATTAAAGTTGTATTAAAAAAAATGGCCCCCAAAATATGCCAGAGTTAACCCTTTGAGTGCCAGGGGTATTCCTCCAGCGCTCAAAGGGATAGATGCAGTGTGGCATATGTCTTAAAAATAATATTCTTCCATCCTGTTTGAAAAAAAAAGAAAAGTGTAAGTCATTCCTTTTTTCAGAAATAAAAGGGCTTCCAGTGTTAAAAATATGTCCGCTGCCACTACTGGCGGCAGCAGGCATGCATATTGACACCGACACCCCCCATTCCATTGCTTTTAATATACCAGTCTCTGTTCAAAATGGATACCAGCCTCCAATTACCTGGGATATGTGCTTATGCACCTTGCAGCCAAACAGCTTCTGGGGGGGGGGGGGGGCCAGAATGACAAAACCCTCTAGAAGATGATTGGCTGGGAGGTGTGTAAGCATACATTCCAGCCAATTGGAGGCTGACATCCATTTTGAACAGAGACTGACATATAAAAAGCCAGTCTCTGTTCAAAAGTCCCTCATTCGGATTGGGGCAATGGCCTGGAAGGAGGAGCATCTGTGCCAATATGCATGCCTGCCGCCGCCAGTGGGCATTTTTAACATAAGGAAGCCCTTTTATTTCTGGAAAAGGGAATGATTTACATTTTTTTTTTTGTGAAACAGGATGGCAGAACATTATTTGTAAGACAAATGCCACAGTGTATTTAACCCTTTGAGCGCCGGAGGGGTGTCCCTTCGGCACTCAAAGGATTAACTCTGGCATATATTGAGGGCATTTTTTTTAAATACAACTTTCATTGGATATTTTTAAAAATAAACATATTTGAAAGAAGAGAAGGAAGATTACAGAAGATTCAAGAACAGTAGCTGACCAACGTGCTGAGGACCCCACGGAACAGGATTACAGGTCAGTTTTTATGGGATGTGTTTTCTCTAGAAAGATTAACCCTGTGAGTGCCAGTGGGGTATGGAATGCGGTGCATACCCCACTGGCGCTCAAAAGGTTAATCTTCTGTTTTTAAACAGAATTGTGTTAGAAAATAGGATTTTAGTCTTACCTGTTAAATCCTTTTCACTGTCGTCCAATACAGGTTACTGGTAACTCTGGGAGGCGAAGCCCTCTAGTGGTAGGCAGGAACGATTCACAAAGTGTATGCAGGGGGTGGAGCCTCCCCTTCCCTCCTGGCCGCACCAGCCAATGAGCTCCAGATTGAATTGTTCCTCGTTGGAGTAACAGGCTAAAGGAACAGCTCTTCAATAGTTTTAGAAATTTTATTATTTTCTGTCAGATATGGAATACCGACCATTAGGCGGATTACCATGACTGACATGCTCTTCTATGTGGCTAGCTCAGTGTCCAGGACTTTTTCAGTGAACCTTTAGTCCTGAAGGGAAAAATCTTGGTATCCAAGTGCTTCCCAGAAGTTACCCACTGAGGTAATTTCTTAACCCATGGTAATCTGAAGACAGAAAATCTGCAGGAAAGGTGAGCGACCCTTTGAGTGCTGCAGGTTCACTTGTCCCCCGGTACCCCTCCGCACAGGGGTGAACGTTTGGAGTTCTCATTATGCACTCCTGCACTCATTGGGTCTATCTGTATGTCTGGGTGTTTGGAGCAAGTTTCTGTGGTAACTTAACCCTTTAGCTGCTGGTTGGCTCTTTATTAGGGGGTTTTATGATACTATTCCTACTGGATTAGTGTTTTTATAGTATTCTTACATGTTCACTTGCTGTTTTACGTGTTTTTATGCCTTACTTAAAGTTTTACTTTATTTGAGTACTGTGCCTTTAAGGCGCGCTTTACCGCATAGACGCCATTGCTCCATTCACCTCTATGGGACTGCACTGTTTGGGACATATCTCTGCAACAGCTTGACACAGCAAATTCAGAGATGGCTCATTTGATTTGTCTATCCTTACTCTTTCATCCAGTTTACAGTTCAAGTGTTTTGGGGGGCTTCGGGCACCGTTTAGGATACTTTTTGGGAAAAACTATATTTCCCCTGAGCGTGTGCTTCGCGCCTAATTTCTGATTGGCTCCCGCTGCGGCGGCCATTTTCTCAGCATTTTTGGCGAGTATCATACACAGGGTTTGGACTCCCCTTCTCTCCTTAGCAGATCAACCATTCGCCTGCCAGATAAGTCTAAATTTAGCATTTCTGGGGTGAAATTTTAATCTCTACACATTGTATTGGGTGATTTAACTGTCAGTGGGTTAAACTGACACTGTGATTATGTCTATACCGCTGGAGCTAGAGGCTAGACCTAAGACTAAGGAGGCTGGGGTATCAATATCTCCCATTGCGCATTGCTCTTCCTGTCAGTCAGGGCTACATACCTATTTATGCCCAGCATGTTCTAAGGTTCCTGTCAGCAACCCAGGGACCTCCAGCCATGCTATTGAGTCAGCTTGGATGTAAGAGTTCAAGGCCGCAACTAGGGACCGCAGGTCCACACTTCAACTCTTTCCATCCCAGATCCAAGGGGCCTTCCAGGCTTGGCAGGACCCCTCTGGTATCAGATCTTCCCTGCCTAAACCACAGGGAGCACTTGATGTCTCTGACCCCTCGTACGAGGAGTTGCTCATAGACACTGATGTGGAGGATAGTACTGTGTTAGAATCCACCTGGGATATTGGGGACCCCTTTGAGGCCTGGTCAGAGCTGTGTTTTCCCCACTTCTCATTCCCTTAGTTCAGGAGGTTCCTATTGATCCCTCTGATGTTTTTCAGAAGCCCCTGACTTATTTTCCTCCCAATTCCACTCTGGACCGGCTGGTTTCAGAAGAGTGGGAAATCAACGGACAAGACTGCTTCTGTCCCTAGAAAATTTGCTAAGCTTTATCCATTTTCTGAGGTTGCGCTTGCTAAGTGGGTTCATCCCCCTTAAGGTGGATGCCTCTGTTTCTAGGCTGTCTTAATTTACTGCCTTGCCTGTTTCTGACGCTTTCTTCTTAAAGGACTGGACTGTCAGAAACTTGAGGTTTCTCTCAAGTCTATTTTTGCGACTGCTGGCACGGCCATGCGGCCTGCCTTTGCTTGCGTGGGTTAACCGGGCTATTGCAGTCTGGACTGAGCAACTCACCACGGCTGTACGTCAGGATGTGTCTACTTCAGAGAAATTGCTCTTGCTAGCTAATATATCTGACGCACAACATTATGTTTCTGCTGCTGTCTTTGACGCTGTCCGCATGATGGCTAAGGTTTCTACTATGTCTGTAGTAGCCAGGTGAGCTTTGGCTCAAGATCTGGTCTGCTGACACTGCTCCTAAGAAAGCTTTGTTGTCCCTGCCTTTCCAGGTTACTTCCTTGTTTGGGCCTGATCTTAAAGAACTGATCAGTGAGGCCACTGGGGGCAAGAGATCTCATTTGCCATTGGTGGCTAGGACAAAATTACCGCTCAGACACAACAGGTATTTTCGTTCCTTCCAGGGTGAGACACGTCCAGCGAACCAGGCGTTTCCCTCAGCTCCGCTTCCCTCCTCCATGCCCCAACAGCAATGGAAGCCCAAGGTCTCCACCAACCCCAAGGCTTCCAAGACTACTTCGGCATGACTCGCCGAACCCGGGTCCGCATTCCGCTGTGGGTGGTAGTCTTCGCCTCTTTCACATCGTTTGAGAAGAGTCTGTGGCGGACTCATGGGTTTTACAGGTGGTGTCGGAAGGGTTCAAGGTCCCTTTCTCTTCCTCCTTTTTGCCTTCTTCCTTCTCGTACTCCTCAGAGTGCAGAGAGACGCTGTCTTTTGACAGTGCAGTTCAGGCTCTTTTGGACAATTTCGTCCTAGAGCCAGTTCCTGTTCCGGACAGGGGCTCCGGGTTCTAGTCGAACCTCTTTGTGGTCTCCAAGAAGGACGGCGGATGCCGCCCCATTTTGGACCTGAAGGACCTCAACTCCTTCATAACCTGGACTCGCTATCGCCAGGAATCTCTACGCACAGTGATTGCTGCCATGTCGCCGGGGAAGTTCCTTACCTCTCTGGATCTTCAGGATGCATATTTACACATCTCCATCCATCCAGAGAGTCAGCAATACCTTCGGTTTGCCTGCGACAAGGGACACTTCTAGTTCTCTGCTCTCCCCTTCGGACTGACTACGGCCCCTCAGGTCTTCCAGAGGGTGCTTGGGGCTCTGATTGCTGTCCTTCATCGAGAGGGCATCAGAGTGACTCCCTACATGGATGACTTGCTGTCGAAGGACACGTCTGTGGACCTCCTTCTTCATCAACTTCAGACCTGTACCCAGTTCCTATTCCATCACAGGTGGATGGTCAACCTGGACAAGTCGGACCTGATTCCGTCTCAGAGACTGATTTTTCTAGGCCTTCTCTTCTACACTCAGAAGTGCATGGTGTATCTTCCAGACGAGGTGGCTCACCAGATCGCTCACAGAGTCTCGGCGATCTTGTCTTGGGAACCGGTTCCGCTCCACAGGCTGTCCTCCCTGGTGGGGAAGTTCATCTCCATGGTGGAGGCGGTTCCCTTCGCTATGGCACATACCAGGGAACTTCAGTGGTCTGTCATCCAGATGGGAGGGTGCCTACCCCTACTTCAGATGAAGATGGTGTCCCTTCCTTTTAATGTGGAACTGAGCCTATCTTGGTGGCTCAACCTATCCAACCTGCTGAAGGGCAGGTGCTTCCTGATTCCCTTTTGGACCAAGGTGACCACGGATGCCAGCCTGTCCAGCTGGGGTGCGGTTCTGGGTCGCCTGAGTGCTCAGGGCCGATGGTCTCCGGAGGGATACCTCCTTCCGATCAATGTCTTGGAGCTATGGGTGATCTTCCATGCCCTTCGCCATTGGACGGCCCAGTTAGAGGACTGCCCGGTCCGAGTGGAGTCTGACTATGCCACGGCTGTGGCTTACATCAACAAGCAAGGGGGTACTAGAAGTCTCGCTGCTTGGTTAGAGGTCAAGGCTGTTTTGTCCTGGGCAGAAAGGAATGTTTCTGCCATATCCGCAGTTCACATGCCAGGTGTAGACAACGTCATGGCGGATTTCCTCAGTCAGCACTGTGGACAGCGGGGAGTGGGAGTTGCATCCAGAGGTGTTTCAACTCCTTCTTCAGAGATGGGGGCCTCCTTGCATCGATCTTATGGCAAAGAGACACAAAAGGAAGGTTCCTGTGTCTGCTCTCGATGGAGGGATCCTCTAGCTGTAGCAGTGAACACTCTGTCCATCCATTGGATGTTCCCACTGGCTTACATTTTTCCTCCTCTACCCTTAATCAGGGTAATTCGGAGGCTTCGACTGGAATCTTGTCCAGTCATTCTCACTGCTCAGTTCTGGCCTCGACAATCTTGGTTTTCGGAGCTACTGGCTCTGTCTGTAGCGGAGCCATTTCGGCTCCCTTCTCGACCAGATCTTCTTCTGCAGGGGTACCTGTGGAAGGAGGATGTCCACTGTCTGGCTTTGAAGGCTTGGAGGTTGAATCCTCAATTCTGCGGAAGACAGGATTCTCCTCGGGGGTGGTGGCTACCATGCTTAGCGCTCGTAAGCCGGTTTCCTCCAAGATCTACCACCGTGTTTGGTCTACCTTTACGTCTTGGTGTGCTGACAGGGGTCTGTCACTTGAGTTTTACCTTGCCAACGTCCTGGCATTCTTGCAGGACGGGTTGGGTAAGGGACTCAGTTTGAGTTCCTTAAAGGTTCAGACCTCTCCGCTTTCTGTGTTCTTTCAGCAGCGCATTGCGATTCTGCCTGATGTCAAGGTTTCCTTCCAGGGCGTTACTCATGTCCGCCCTGTCTTCCGGAGTCCTGCTTCTCAGTGGGACCTCAATTTAGTTCTGGGGGTTCTTCAATGTCCCCCCTTTGAGTCTTTGGCAACTATTCCTTTACGTCTCTTGACGTGGAAGATGGCCTTCCTTTTGGCGATTGTGTCTGTTTGCCGTGTTGCGGAGTTACAGGCCTTGTCCTGTAAGCCGCCTTATCTGGTGTTTAACAAGGATAAGGCGGTGCTCCGTACCTCCAGGGAGTTCCTTCCTAAGGTGGTCTCCGAGTTTCACATCAATCAGGAGATTGTAGTGCCCTCTTTCTGTCCTGACCCCTCCTCTGACAAGGAGAGAGATCTTAACTTGTTGGATGTGGTGCGCTGCCTCCGGTTTTATGTGCATCGCACTGAATCTGTCAGGAAGTCTGACGCGCTGTTCATCATTCCTGAGGGGCCTAGAGCAGGAAGACCTGCATCCAAAGTGACTATCGTCTCCTGGATCAAGTCCACGATTCGTGAGGCATACAAGTTGAGGAATCAGCACATTCCCTTCTAGGTTACTGCTCCTTCCACCAGGTCCTTTGGGGCCTCCTGGGCCTATAAAGATCAGGCCTCTGATGATCAGCTGTGCAGGGCGGCCATTTGGTCCTCCGTGCATGCCTTTTCGAAGCACTACTGTGTGGACGTGCTGGCTTCGGCTGACGCCAGCTTTGGGAGGGAGGTCCTAGAGGCAGTCTTGCCTGCCTAGGATCTTCTTCTTGGTTCTTAGTGCTTCCTTCACTGTTGAGCCCTGTTGGCTCTTGTTCTGTGTGATAGTTCCGGGGTCGTTTACCCCAGTTTGGTGTCAGTTGACACTTCAGTTTGGGGCTATCTCTGACCTGTTGGTCCATAGCTGCTCTGGTGACTTTGGGGGCCTTGCGCCTGGTCCTTGCCTCCTTCCCACCTCAGGGAAACTCAATGGTTGGACATCCCAGAGTTACCAGTAACCTGTATTGGACGACAGTGAAAATAGGATTTTAGTCTTACCTGTTAAATCCTTTTCTCCTAGTCCATACAGGTTACTGGTCTCCCACCCTGTCAAGAGACCATGCTTGGATCTCCTGTGGCAGGCCGTGGGAGTCCTTCGGGGCATGCTCACAAGAGTCTTCTTCCTTCCCTTAACTTGTCATGGTTAGTGTCTCAATTCAATCTGGAGCTCATTGGCTGGTGCGGCCAGGAGGCTCCACCCCCTGCATACGCTTTGTGAATCGTTCCTGCCTACCACTAGAGGGCTTCGCCTCCCAGAGTTACCAGTAACCTGTGTGGACTAAGTGAAAAGGATTTAACAGGTAAGACTAAAATCCTATTTTCTAACACATAAATTGCTCGTTTTCACTTCAGGTTAGGGACTCTGTGCCTCCTTTTCATGGCAGTTTTTTAGCGATAAAAAGTGTATTCCTTAACGTGAGTTGAAGCCACTGAGTATAATGCAATATCAACTCAACTAGTTTTACATGGTAAATATTGTGCCCGTTGGACATTTTTACATGGTGGTGGGTTTTGACAGGACAGTTAATAGCATACCTACTTTTGCTGTCAAAACCACCATCGCCAGCTTTTTAAATTAATGTGGGCAATAGAATAGAGCCCCTGTACCGTAGGGTGACTGGTAATTAGTTCAGAAGTTATTACAGAATTTTGATCACAGACAAAAGCCCCTGACACCTGCTTAAAAATAATAATTTAAAACTCAACAGTCAAAAAATTCAATTTAGATTTAATGGTATTAAGCATTTCCCAACCATTGTTTTACTCAATGGGAAATGTATTACAATGTATATTAATGAGTGCAATAAGATATAAATGTTACTTTTCATACACAAGGACCCGTATTTACTAAGGTCAGGGAAAAAAACAAAAAAATCTTACCGATCGAGGCAAAGCATTGGAGAGCTCCATGTTTTCCAGTTGCTTTAAAGTTCAATATGAATCAATGATAATTTGTATTTGTGTCCTGTGGTGCAGTTGCGTTTTTACCTTATACATATGTCCTATTATCTTTGGTATCCTATTGAAATGTCGCCATGTCTTGGGTGACCATTAAAGCAGTGAATTACATTTACGCCTTAATCAAAAGAGAGTCATTCTCATGTCACCCGCTTAAAAGTCGCAACTCATCCGGTTCTGGAACAAGAATATAAAGTCTGTAACATTTAGTTATTGCATGTCGCCAGTGCTGCTAGACTATGCCACCCGCAGCACTATAGTAAATAAATTATACAGATTTTATATTGTCCCAGAACCAGATGAGTTACACACTGATGAGGGGTGCTGGGATGATGTGGAGGACTAGAAGGTCGTGCCAGATCTGAACTTCATGTGAATGAGGTACAAGCCCCAGGGCAGAAGGACATGAGTGTGACTTCTAGCAAGGCAAGAAAACAGACTTAATGCAACCTTTAAGCGGGCGACATTCTCATGTCGCCCTTTTGATTCAGGCGTATTTGTTAATGTGCCATTTTCATGTTCACCCAAGACATTTCCATAGTGAACCATATCTTCATTCATGCCTGGCTGCTTGTAGATAAAATGTGTGTGTGTGTATATATATATATATATATATATATATATATATATATATATATATAATTTACAAGGGAGAGATATGAGGCCTTTGCCTGTAACACAAAGGACAGATCTTGTGTGTGTGTATATATAGATAGCTATCTATAGATATATAGATAGATATAGAGATATATAAAAGCATAATTATATAATTTGTTTCCCTCAGGAGACAAACCCACCTAGGGTCGGCAGTACGGAGGAAACATTAAAATCTCCTCTATGCTGCCTGTCCTGGAGATATAGGAGGGTGGGATTTTGACAGGAGTGGCCTGGGGGCCAAGGAGTTTGCCCGTCCTCAACATCCACCTCAAAAAAAAAAAAAAAAAAAAACACGCACACACACTGGCTTCAGCCGGCCCTGTAGTATGGCCACCTGCAGCACTGGGGGGGAATGTCCTGCCACTCAAGGTGTTAAGTAAGCCCATCAGTGCTCAATTATTTCATGTGTTGCAAATTCTGGCACACGAGGATGAAGAGAGGCATCATAACGCCAATATTCCATTGAGTGCCAGATGTATACACAAAGCATTGTTCAGCAATGCGCTGCATACCCCTCTGGTGCTAAAGGGGTTATGGAAGGCTGTAATTGTTGAATTATTTCATGTGTTTTAAACGGTGATACTGCACACTTGCATATTGTGGTCAGTGTGACACCGTACAGTTGCACATGCTGGGCAGACAACACAGTGCAGCAGGGAGGGACAGTCCTACAACCGCTCACAGCATAGCCTTACATATGGTGTGTCCTGCGCATTGTATGCACAGCTATGCTGTGAGCACTTCTAGGACTGTTGTGTCCGCCCCGGTGTTGCACTGTGTTGTCTGCCTAGCACATGTAACTCTACGGTGTCACGCTGGCCAGGATATGCAAGTGTACTGTGTCACCTTTGGGAGAACGTTTCCTCTGATGCTGCTGCTCTGTCCTGTGGCACAAATGTTAAAGCACACAAAATATTTCCACAATTAAGGATGTCCGTAACTCCTTGAGTGCCAGAGCCCTCCACTGGAACTCAGAGGGTTCAATTATAATGTTTTGTTGCTCACATTATAGACAAATACCTCAGTTGAGATTCTTGGTCCATCACCAGCATGTATTGACTATAGCCTAATCCCTTACCCACATGACCGGCAGGTCGCTAGGCTCGATCAGGCCTAGATCTACTCTTCGCACTTATCCCTCAACATGGTCATCACCTCCTCTTTATGCACCAGTACAATGTTTTATTCCCCACCAGTTCCAAAATGCAAACTATTAACCCTGTACTTGTGTTACAATTGAGGTCTGGAATTTCAGAATAAAGATAAAAACACACTGAAGTGAAATACAGTTTATTAAAACATGCAATGATTTAACAGGTGGTGAGATAAAAGAAACCAGAGCTTACATTAATAAAACAGACTCTGCAATACACAAAGAAGAAGAAAGGAAAAAGTACTTATAAATGGAGTAGCAAAGCAGCGTGGGAGAGCCGCCACACGAAACTCCGTAGTTCAAAACACAGGTGAACGGACAGATGTGTAAATCAGGTACACTCTTGTTGTCCCTCAAGATGGCTCTAACAGTTATAAACACAGGGTAAAAACACAGGCTACGCCCTTATCGGCATGCAAGGAATGTCTAACACTACACATGCATATATGCTGGTTATGTAACACGGGATATTGCACAATCATAAACACCACGTAAGCTGGCATGGCCTGCCCCTCTGCTGTTGCTAACCATACCTGCAGAGCATTAACCCCCAACTAACTGTGAGGAGATCACCAAAAAAACTATCCCTTACACTCCACCCTTGGTCTCCTCACATCGCATAGGTAAGTGGTACGCGAGAAAGCAGGCACCAAAGTCATTTGCGCTAATTGTCTGTGAATCATTCTCGAATCTTCTGCAATTAAGCGAAAAGCATCATCATACAGTTTGGTTATATTCGCAATGAACCAGGCCTGGTCTTGTATATAGTCACAGTTCAAAACCTCTTCCATGGAGAAACGAAGAACCACAGAAGGACATCTTTTCTCCAAAACCAGGCTGTGTTGGATGTTTTCTGCTCCATGTCTCCCGGTACAACCAGTCTCCCAAAAGGAAGGATCTGCATCACGGTAGAAGCAATAACCTGTAAGAGGGAACATAAATCTGGTTAGTTTCTCCTTCACACAATACCAGAAACATAGCCCCTTGTCCCTGAGCCAAAATTTCTCCTGTCACTATTTGTTTATGGCTTCCTGAGGGCAACACTCTCACCTTGGCACCCTCATTCAACAACTGAACTTGCTCAGTAATCTGCTGTGCATCAGCCACAATGCCCACCCAACCGACCACGGCTCCTGCAGGCACTGTCCCAGTAGCCACAGGAGTAATGATCACAACATATTCTTCACCATCCTTCACTTGCATGACCTCACTCCATGTACACCACTCACAAATCACGGGGTGGGGTATGAAACACAAGCAAGATATGGGGGTGACAACTACAATGCCAGTATTACACACCACACCCCCTTCCTCTGTTTCTTCCTTTGTTATCTGTCTGGGTGTCGTGATCACTACTAAATTGCTTTGGTCTCTAAGTAACTTTTTCTGAGTCCGAACAACCACCCTGGGTACACAATCCTGTGCATTATGCCCATGCCCCAACATTTGCTCCAACGGGGTTACATCTCGAACGAAGCGGCCATTTAAAATGCTGACAGCCTCATCCAATACTTTATCCCAACCCCTTAGAGTATGTGTTAGAGTCATCTTGCGTGTTTGTTCCTTCAGCAAACCATTCATTCTTTCAATGAGACCCGCAGCTTGCGGGTGATACGGAATATGGTACACCCAATGTACATCCTGAGTTTCAGTCCAGTCTTTAATCATTTTTCTGGTAAAATGAGTTCCATTATCTGTCTGAATCTCCCTCTGTAATCCGTAGTACTTTGTCAGTAAGTGTAACAGCTTCAGTGTTGTCTTCTGATCTGCATGTTTGGATGGACATACCACCATCACCCCTGAGTAGGTGTCTACTGCAGTCAGGCCCGGATTTACATCTCAGGCGCCCCTAGGCACAACACCTTGTGGCGCCCATAGCCCCTCCTTTTCCCCACCCACAACCACACCCTCTCATATTTAAACACACCCACTTTTGTGGCCACACCTATCTTAGATCAATTATTCACATTAATATAATGACATGTATTAAGTACATGTTTTAATATTGATGAATACAGGTATACCTGTTTTTGTTTTTTTTGCACACCTATGCCCGGAACAACCCCACCACAGATCCAGATGCACAGCGGATGTGATGGGTATCAGTACCCAAGGAGCGTTATGCATGCTCCCCGTGTCCCACCCAGGAATACTCCACTGGAGCCACCCATTACGTCATTAGCACCAATGTCTCCCCATGCCCCAGGAACCGCAGAAGCTCCCCTAAGACACCACCTATAACACACACACACACATATATTATATAACTACATACATACATACATACACCCACATATACACACACCCCAATACATACAAACTCATATACACTTTTTTTTTCATATATACACACATGATGATATATAACTACATACACACATTCGTACACACAAACCCCAATACATACACACACATATACACTTTTATTTCTTCTTCTTCTTCTGCATAAGACCAGTGGCTAGAAACCCACAGGCAATCACCCACCTCCCTCAACTCCAACCAACATCAATGGGTCCCCAACCTTGCAGGCCCTGGTTGGGCCTTGAATCCGGTCCTGCTGTCACCTGGCTGTAGAAAACTGCTGGCAGAGGCTGCTCCTCCACAGACACAGACTCCCGCCCCGTTGCAGCCGTACTGGACCGGAAGGCCGCTCTCGCGATGCAGCCGTGGCGGGTCCTGTACTTGGAAGTGTATTAGTTCATAATTCAGTTGGCTGCTGAGGCGCCCCCTGCTAACGTCACAGCCCAGGGGCAGGGGAACATGCGAGCCCAGCATAGCAGAGGATGGATGGAGGAAGGATACAGGCACTATCGTGTATATAAGCAGCCACGCAAGCTATACATAGTACACGGCTGCTTATTACCATGTCATCCTGCGAGACTTGAAGAGGAAGTGAGCAAAGACTCACGGGCGGTCAGTCCGGGCAGCGCATCCGCTCTGACTGAGTTTGGAGCGCACTCACCTCACAGCATTTACTGGTGAACCCCAAGTGGGCGGGGCAGTGGGCGTGACAGGCCATTGCCAGGCCCGGCGGCGCCCCTAAAAATCTGGCGCCCTAGGCAGGTGCCTTGTCTGCCTATTGGTAAATCCGGCCCTGACTGCAGTTGCACAATACCGCACTTGTCCTACCCCAGGTGGTAAGGGGCCGATGAAATCCAACTGCCAGACTTCTCCACTTCGTGTTCCACAATATATGTGTCCAGGAATAGCCTTAAGCTTTCTTTTTTGTACTGCTTGACACACAGGACACTTCTCCACAATGTCTCTTGCTTGTTCGATTGTCAATGGGATACCTTTGTAATTAGCCCACTGGTATGTAGCTAACGCTCCTCTATGTCCTCCTTGATGATGCACCCATTGTCCCAAGTGCACCACCTCTTCCACATCTTGCATTGCTATTTGAGCCAGATTATCTGCCATTTCATTCCCTGGTAGTCCAGCATGTCCATCCACATGACCCAAGGCAATAGATCGTGTATGGCCATAGTCCCATAATTTCTGCCAGAGATCAGCACCAAGGTAATCATATCCGGTACTGCAGCAGACAGCGGGGGCGCTACTTTATTGAGTCCTCTATAATCTACAGTCATGCGCCAACTGCCATCTGGTTTCTTCACAGGCCATACTGAACTATTGTATGGACTGATTGCAGGTCTCAGCACACCTGCTTGCAACAAGCCTTGTATAGTCTCTGTTACTTCTGTATGGCCTCCTGGTATTCGATACTGTTTCAGCTTCACTGGCTGTGAAGGTGGGGGAATGTACAGTGGGGTCCAGTTTGCATGCCTTCTGACAAAGTACGAATAGCAGTGCCGAATATATAACAACCTGTCTCTGTGTATACTGTCTGTCTCTTTAAGAAGTCCATACCCAAAATGTTATCTGGTAACTCGGAGACCAGTATCTTCGCTGGAAAAATAGGACCCTTTCCTATCTGCATTCGATACGCAAGTGTTTTTGCGTCCTCCCAACCCCTCAACTGTCACACTACTTATAGTGTATTTTGTATTCCTGGTGTTGTTGTGAAACAAATACACTTCTGCTCCAGTATCCAGCAAAGCTAGTACATACTGTGGTTTCTTCTGTTGTCCCCAATATAACTTCACATGTACATATGGGCGGCGGTCCCATGCTTTCAATGCTGCTATATGGAAAACAGTAGGGTTTGGGGACGGGGACTGGCCAACACTTCATAATGGTTGAGGGACTGTCCATGTCTGTTGGTGTTCATGCAATGCCTCAAATGCTTCCGTGTATGGGGTGGTCATTGGAGGGGGCGGTGTTGTAGGTGTCACTTGTAGTACATCAGTAGGTGCTACGTCACCCTCTCCTCCTACTTCTACATCACTCGTTGCCACCTTTTTGGGTCTGGCAGTTTGTAACTTCCCTGTTTGTTTCAATTCCTGCCAGCGTTTCAACAAGGCATTTGTAAGTATCCCATCAATCTCCTCCTTGGGGACCCCACTAGCCAACAAGTCCACAAAGAGTTGTCCACGATTAATATTCACTCTAGTCCCACCTCCACCTGTCTTAGTGTCAACGGATCGATTCTTCGCCACTGGCTGTGTCTGACCCTGGTCCAGTGCACTCAAACGTCCCATAAGACCACTAGCTGAGTACACCATAGCACCAAAGGTATGAGCACCCAGTAAAGCGAACAATGGAGCCTTATACCTGGGAGGAGCACACTGCAACAACTTGTTACACATCAACGGGACAAACTACTCTGCATCCGGACCTTGCCAATCTTTCTTCACTCCAATACTGCCTTGCTCACCTATTATCTGCTGACATGTCTCGTGATCTCTGAATTCCATCCCCCAAAGTAGTCCAGGGTGTGAGATCTATCAACTCAATTGGATGTTCATGCACCTGTGCTATAGAATCATGCATTAAATGCAACAACGTAAACAGCTCATTTGTGGCCCTAGCGCTTCGCATTTGCAATCTGACCAAAGGATCTACACAAATGTTACCCAACCCAACTGCTTCATCCTTGGTCAATGTCACACATTCACCACCAGCGTCCCAAGCACACAGAAGCCATGCCAACAAATTTTCATGCATAGTTTGTTTGTATGCCTTTCCTAAATCTGCTAACTCTGTAGCTGAATAGGACCTTGTTTCCTCTGTATATTGTTCCTGTGCGGCAGTGGAAGCAGCGGGCTCTGCAGCAACCACATCCTCTCCAGCTGCTTGGGGCTGAGAGGTTTGCATACGGTTAGTCAAGTCTTTCTGCTGCCGCTTAGTAACAATAGGTCGTGCCCCATATTGTGGAGCATCTGTTTGATCATCTGATTCGCTTTCTGCATCAGATGACCCATCCCATGTATACAAATCATCCCATTTTTCCTCCGCCACTAGGGTTCGAATGTAGACAGTGCTCTGAGGAGACATCACCCTCCTGTTCCTTCTCCGTCGCCTTCTCATCTTTGACACAGCACGGACCACATACAAAGCAAAACTGTCCCCCATCTGTTCCAATCTTTTTTGTTGTTCCTGCACAGTACTTTGCATCATAATGCATTTATCCTCTAAATCCTGATTAGCACGTTTCAAACCATCATACTCATTCTGCAAATCTTGCAAAGCTTGAAACAACAGCCACCCTGTATGCGTGGCTGCCTTCTGTTCTGCAGCAGAATACAGAGATAGATCCAACCTGAGAGCAGCTTTCTGCGGCTCTGCCAGTTTGTGTCCATCAACATATTTATATAACTCTTGGGCGATTGGGAACCACGGTCCCGTCTCTGCCCTTGCCGACACTGGTGCCCTACTCCCTTTATGGGTTAATTTCTTCAGTTTGTTAAACATGCCTGTACACACTTCTTATCTTTAGTGAAATTCCAATCCCACTTCTGACACCAAAATGTTACAACGGAGGTCTGGAATTTCAGAATAAAGATAAAAACATACTGAAGTGAAATACAATTTATTAAAACATGCAATGATTTAACAGGTGGTGAGATAAAAGAATCCAGAGCTTACATTAATAAAACAGACTTTGCAATACACAAAGAAGAAGAAAGGAAAAAAGTACTTATCAACGGAGTAGCAAAGCAGCGTGGGAGAGCCGCCACACAAAACTCTGTAGTTCAAAACACATGTGAGAGGACAGATGTGTAAATCAGGTACACTCTTGTTGTCCCTCAAGATGGCTCTAACTCTAACAGTTATAAACACAGGGTAAAAACACAGACTACGCCCTTATCGGTATGCAAGGAATGTCTAACACTACGCATTCGTATATGCTGGTTATGTAACACGGGATATTGCACAATCAAACACCACGTAAGCTGGCATGGCCTGCCCCTCTGCTGTCGCTATCCATACCTGCAGAGCATTAACCCCCAACTACCTGTGAGGAGATCACCAAAAAACTATCCCTTACAACTCTGTATAACTGTATGTATGTATTTTGTACACTGCTGATTGTGCAGCCTCAGATGTCCTACGTGACAATTTGTGACTTATTTTTCATATTATTCTCTCCCCCTCAGCTCTTACTTCTACCGCCATGGATCTCTTACATCTACTCCCCTGACTCTCTCTTAAAGGGATAGTAATGTTTCATAAAAAAAGCCGCCCTAATGTAGTTCAAGTTATTGAATGATAAAGTATCCCCCTCCTGCCCCTTTTACTGATATAACACTGCTCAGCTCAGAGCAGCAGGGAGGTGCCCAGGTAGATTGCAGAAAGGTACAATCTTCAATTAAGATAAGGGACAAAGCTGAGAAACCTGTCAAGGGGGGCAGAGTTTTCATTGTTCTCACAGCAAGAAGATTGTCCCCTGCTATCTGTCTGGTCAAGGAACCAGATTCCAGAAGTGTTACACTAGGTAAAAGGGGCAAGAGGGGGATACTTTATCATTCAATTAATCTTGAACTACAACTCTGACAATATTGAAATAACATTCTCTATTGCTCAAATACTATGAAGATTAATTGGAGCTGCTGTTTTTGTGAAACATTACTATCCCTTTAAAGAGATAATAACATTTAATATGTATACTGCTGGAGATCACATGCAGCAGGACAGGGACTGCAGGAGATCACACACACAACACAGAAGGGGAGAGACTACAGGAGATCACACAAAGACACACAGGAGGACAGAGACTGCAGGAGATTGTACACAAACACATGCAGGAGGACAGTCACAGCAGGACAGACACTGCAGGAGATTATACACAGACATACTAAGGAAGACAGACACTGCAGGAGATCATACACAGTCACACTAAGGAAGACAGACACTGCAGGAGATCATACACAGTCACACTAAGGAAGACAGACACTGCAGGAGATATACACAGACACACAGAGGACAGACACTGCAGGAGATCACATATGCATGAGGACAGACATTGCAGGAGATCACACATGTGGGAGGACAAACTGCAGGAGATCACACAAACAGACACGCACGAGGACAGAGACTGCAGGAGATCATACACACACAAAATGAGGCAGGACAGAGACTGCACCTTTCAGTGCTACAAGGGACACAGTTCATTTCAAAACAATGCTTTACCTTTCCTTCTGGCCCTCAAAGGGTTAAGCATTGCTTTAAAAAAAAAAAAAAAAAAAAAAAAAACACATAAGGCAATGCCGTCACCATAATCTGCCATTTTTTTTATATAAACATTAATGTATGCAAAATTGTCACTGAGGTAACCAATATTAAGGATGCAAATGGCTTCCGATTTCAGGGTGTTTGATTAAAGAAATCATTCCCAATAAACAAATTGCTTTCGTATTGTTTTAGTTTTGTCAGGTTGTGATGACAAGCGAGTTTATAGTTATATGAAGAGGGATTCTATTCTCTGGAGAAGTCGACCTCTCGCACACAAACAGCAGTACAGCTAGATGGGTCCTGAAAACTCATTTTTGTTCTCTTGGGATGAACTGCAAGAAAAGGGTCTAGAAAGGACCAGAGAGAGTCTGGAAATTGGTAACATTTTCTACACTTAGTTATAATTTGGTAAGTTAATTCAAAACTATGTATTTCTATATAAAGACAAAGGAGTAGTTTTAGGGTAAACCAGCTGCCATAGTACATAAATAAAAATTCCCATTGATTTAAATGTGACAGTTAAATGTATAGTAGTACATATTGCATAACGTAAATTAAAATCGCAAATATATATATATTTTTTTTAATATTCATCTATTTTACATGTTCATGTCTACCTATATCTGTTTTCAGAGAGGCTTCTGGTCAGACACATCATGTCAATACACCTTCTTTCACTGTTTCTAACAAAGCTGACTGGAAACCGATTTGGGGAGCTCAGTGTCAGAAATATATATAAAAAAATAAGACAAAATGCTTAATCTTAGGTTTGACTTTCATTCACTTGGTTAGTATGCATAGTCAAAATAAAGGGTTATTATACCTTTAAGCCTTTGAATTATTCACAATGGACACATCTCCGGCATTCAAGGTTCTAGAAGACCTAATTAAATCCATGGGAGTGTAGGTCATTTTACTGGTCCCTATGGTACAGTTGGTTTGCCCCAGAATTGTTCCCTTTTGCATTTATACATAAGGCCCCAAATAGCTAGTATTCCATTCAACTTTCCATTATGTTAACCCCTTAACGACCGGTGGTCCTGGGACGTTTCCGTCCCATAAGGACCGCATAGAACCACGTGGACGCGCCGGTACACGTGACCTGTCATGTGTATCGGCACGTCACTATGGGGCCTGATAGAGATCTCTCCGATGTTGGAGCAGTCAATTTCAGGCCCTATTTTTACTTACAGCGCTCCCGGTAGAGCGCTGTAAGTAAAAAGTACGTGACGTACTATGACCGTCATCGGTCCTTAAGTATTTCAAGGACCGTGACGGTCATAGTACGTCACATGTCGTTAAGGGGTTAAAATAGACCTTTAGTGCCAGGAGTGGACAAGGTGTGTCCCTCCAGCTGTTGGTGTACTACAACTCCCATCATACCCAGAAGATGACAGGAGATGGTGGGAGTTGTAGGTCATCAACAGGTGGATGGCCTCATCTTGTCCACTCTCACAAAAGTTTAGTTTGTTTGACAGAGAATTAAAACCCCATTGAACTGTATGTAAACGATCCGATACAGTAAAATGCTCATTACATGGTGCTAGAAAATATTTTTGGCTGTAAGTTAAAGTGGAATAATCTGGAGCAAATCTACTGTACCACAGGGGAGAAATAAAAATTGATCTAATTTCAATGTGGCCTTTAACCCCTTAAGGACCGGCCACGCATGCAGCGGTCACTTAAAGGGATAGTAATTTAACTTTATTGTATTTTGTAGGCATTAAAAAAACATGAAGAATGAAATAAGTCTTATCTCTTAAACCTTTATGGTTTAAGAGATATTCACAAGCAAAGTTTCCCCCTCCCGCCCCTTTTTCCTAGTGTAAGCCATTTCTTCTCAGATGTGAATCTGGTTGTAAGACCAGACAGATAACAGAAGGGGACAATCTTCTTTGTATGAAAAGAATGAAAGCCCTTCCCCCCTTGACAAGTTTTTCAGCTTTTTCCCTTATCTTAATTGAAGATTGTCCCTCTCTGCAGTCTACCTGGGCACCTCCCTTCTGATTTGGCTGAACGGGGGGGGGCTACTTTGCTTGTGAATATCTCTTAAACCATAAAGGTTTGAGAGAGAAGACTTATATCGTTCTTCATGTTTTTTTAATGCCTACAAAATAAAATAAAGATAAAACGAAGTATTACTATCCCTTTAAGGACCACGGACCATTTTTTTTTCTTTGTTTCCGGTTCCGTACTCCCCGAAAGGTGTGCAGCCGCGGGAGGGGGGGACGGAATTCCATGACGGTCATAGTACGTCATGGGTCGTTAAGTCAGATCTACCCATGACGTGCTATGACTGTCAAGGGTCATTAAGGTTAAATCAGACAAGATGAGTATATCAATTTGCAGTACACCATCTTCAGTCACCAAATTGTTTGAGTTGTCAGAAATATTTTTGTTTGAATTTAAAGGGGTATATATTTATAGGAATGTGCCTTAAATAATAGAAAAACGTATCTAGGTAGGTGTCTTCACAGAGCAGTCCGCTATATTTATATATTTTTGCACTGTATCTGCACTTGCCTGTATTTGCTGTGCACCATTTTATGTCTGTAGTGTACATCTCCACATTAACCTTTCAGTCTAAGGGCTCAGTATTCAATTGCCCTACCAGCTAAAAGCACAACGGATGTTAAGCCACAGAAAAGGTCTGGTTGCCAAAGTCCTTTTTGTGCGCTAAGTTCCCAAACAATGCTAAATAGCAGCAATAATGGGAACTTCAAAGGAAAAAAGCGAACGATCGGTGCCTGACATACTGTCAAGCACAGACCTATAGCTTATCTGTGTTACACTTACACTGTCCATCTCCTTCTATCTTCCTCCTTTTTTCCTCTTTCCTTCTCTTCTTTCTGCTCTCTTGTATCTTTTCTTGTAACTGAAAAAAAAGACTCATGAATAAATGTGCCCTGAAAATAACCCACACACTTATACATAGTTTAACTCCTTCAGTGCCTGAGGATCGCACATCACATACCCCTTGGGACTCAAAGGGTTAAGTGTGTGGTTAAATAGCACATAACATGCCCCAAATTTTGCCCATGTTTTTTAACCCCTTCCCGACAATGGACGTACATGCATGTCCCGCAAGAACTGTCACTTAGTGACAGAGGACATACATGTCCGGGTCCCCGCACGGCTGCATGCCATTCGGCGGTCACTAAGGGGTTAAAATACCCTTATTATCTGTAATAAAAATATAATTTTCCTGTTCTATTTTTCCGCCGCTGCATGTGGCTGCAGAGGCAGCAGCAGTGGAGAAATGGAGTTGCAGCAGAGCCCCCCCTCTTTTACCTTACGGGCCACTGTGTTGCCACAGAGAAACTGAGTTGCAGCAGAACCCCCCTCTTTTACCTTACGGGCCAATGCCCATTCCACAATGAGGGAATTTGAACAGAGACTGCCTTTCTATATAGGTAGTCTCTATTCCAATTCCCTCACAGCCATTGGCTGGGATGTGTGCTAATGCACCTCCCATCCAATCAGCTTTGAGCGGGGGATTGGAGGAACCTGCTTGAAGCAGATTGGCTAGGAGATGCATAAGCACACATCCCAGCCAATGACTGCGAGGAAATTGGAACAAAGACTGCCCCTATATAAAGGCAGTCTCTGTTCAAATTCCCTCATTGTGGAATGGGAATCGTGCCTTAAGGTAAAAGAGGAGGCTCTGCTGCAACTCAGTTTCTCTGTGGCCACACACAGCGGCAGAGAAATAGACCAGGAAAATTATGTTTTTATTACAAATAATAAGGATATTTTTAAAAACATGGGCACACTTTCTTAATAAATTAGGGCATGTTTTGTGCTATTTTAACTGCACACTTGCTCTGCAATGCATTGGTACCCCTCTGGCAATCAAGGGGTTAAGCTATGAATAAGTGTGCGGGTTGTCATACAAAAAGAAAGAAGAGAAGAACAGTAGATGACCAGGATGCTGAAAACTCTGCTGGACATCAGGATTAATGGTAAGTGTTACTTTGCAGGGGCTGGTGCTTTGTTACTTAGTTGGGTTAACCCCATGAGTGCTGGCAGGGTAATTATACCCCACTGGCACGCATAGGATTAATTCTGAACACTTTTTAGGTACTTTGGATGTATTGATATGGAGCTTAGGGATATCAATGTTTTTCCAGAGGCATATTGCCACTTTTCCAGATGTCAGGGTGTTCATACAAGGAGTCGCCCATGCTTTCCCTGCCTGCAAGACTCCCACGCCTCAATTTGGTTCTGGGAATTTTGCAGCGCCCTACCTTTGAGTCCCTTGCAACCATTCCTTTGCGTCTATTGATGTGGAAAATGGCTTTGTCTTGCAAGCCTCCTCTCCTGGTCTTTCACAAGGACAAGACTGCTCTTTGGACCTCTCAGGAATTTCTTCCTAAGGTGGTCTCTGAGTTCCACATCAATCAGGAGATTGTTGTGCTTTCATTTTGTCCAGACCCTAAATCTGACAAGAAGAAGGATCTCCACCTGTTGGATGTGGTTCGGTGTCTTAAGTTTTATGTGCACAGTACAGAGTCTCTTCCTAAGACTGATTCCTTGTTTGTCATTCCTGAGGGACCCAGGGCAGGCTGCTTCAAAGGTCACTATTGTCTTTTGATCAAGTCTACCATTTGTAGGGCATACAAACTCAGGAAGAAACCTGTTCCCTTCAGCATTACAGCACATTCCACTAGGTCTGTTGTTAGCCTCATTGGCCTACAAGAAACAGGTGTCGGCTAAGCAATTGTGCAACATTTGTTCAACTGTTTGAGCCCAGTTGACTCTTGCTCTTCTGTGCTGTGCAACTTTTTCAGTGTCCGTTGACACCTAGTTTGGTTTGGACTGTTCAGGTTATGGATAGTCTTAAGGAAGGGGACAGGTGTGAGGTCCTTCTTCTTCCCATCTCTGGGAGCCTACTGTTGGTATATCCCCATGGTACCTGTGTTCCATGTTAGATGATAGAGAAAACAGGATTTTAGTCTTACCTGTTAAATCCTTTTCTCTTAGTCCATATGGAACACAGGTCTTCCACCCAGAGAAAGGGACCCCTTTTGGTCTTACCTGCCTGGTTGCAAGCATCCTTCTAGGGTGTGTTTCTCACAGGAGCTTTCTTCTTCTCTTGCTGTTCCTGTTTGATGTGGTTGTCTCACATCATAAACTGGAGGTGGGACTGGGTTGGCCTGCAGAGGGAGAGAGGCATCTACACCCACAAGATCTTGTCTTTTTGATGTGTTCCACCTTCCAATGGAGAAGCTCAACCCATTGTACCTGTGTTCCATATGAAACATGTATGACTAAAATCCTATTTTAAAGAGTGGAATTGAGTGGATAAGCATGGATTCTTTTTTTGAAGGCGAAATGTGAGGCTTCTGGGGATGCTTTATGCCTTTCCTTTGCCTTTGCACAAGTAGGGCTCTGGATGTCTGGTGGAATCAGTTTTTGGATTCTGTCCAAGGAGGATCTGGTGTCCTGATATCCAACATCCTGGAAGCTAATGCCTTTTACTGAAGTGGCTTTTGACATTACCAGGCCTACTGGCAAGGCCTCTGCTTTCTCTGTAGGCACACATCGTACTCTGTGGCTTAAGATTTGGTTGGATGACCAGTGTCCTAAGAAGTTTTATTGTGTATCTCTTTTTTTTTGGGCAAAAAGTTGATTGGCCCAGAATTGTAGAAGGTTGAAATTCATGCCACTGAAGACAAGAGAACTTTGTTGCCTCATTAAAGCACCTTTTTCCACAGAAGACTCTTGGTTTTTGGTACACCCACCAGTATGGGTACGCACCCAGGGCACTGATTCCCTTGGCAACCCAGGTATGTCCCACCCCAAAACCAAAGCAGAAACTCAATATTGACAAGCCCACCCCCGCCCCCCGCATGACTCATGGGGGTCTGGTCTACTTCAGGCAGTATGAGATCTATGATTTTTACACAGCGTATGGGTCTTTTTTATGGTGTACCAGTGGCTTTTGTGGGTAAAAGTCTTCTATTTTTAGAAGCAGTCTCTTCCCTGCTAGACATGAAGGGGGATGATAACATTTCCTTGTCAGGAAAGGTTCATCGAATTCTACTATAAACTTTTCATAGTCTACAAAAAAGACAGCAGATGTCATCCCATTCTGGACTTTTGTGCTCTCTCCAAGCTTCAAAATAAAGCCCTTGCAGTCCGTCATTGCTGCTATGTGTCCATGGGAGTTCTTGGCTTCTCTAGACATAAAAGACGCTTATCTGCATATTCCTATCCACACAAATCATCAACTCTTCCTACAGTTTTAATTCCAAGACCTTTATTTTGTTTACTGCCCCCTCCTCCTGGGCTGGTGTCCGCCCCACGGGTCTTTACAAAGGTCATGTCAGCAGTGGTGGCTCACAGCAGCTCTCAAGGGTTCACCTTGACTAATTGTCTGGACAACTTTTTGATTTACGCATTCAGATTCAATTCTGTGTCTGTTCTGGAGCAGCACGGATGGGTTCCCAATTTCAAGAAGTCTTCTCTGTTTTTTTCTCAAATCTTTCTCCCAGACAAGAAGATTCTGTCTTTGTCATATCTGGAGTCTCAGGCAATATCTCAAATGTCGGTGACTGTATGAGAGTACATAAAGGGGCTGGGCTACCTATAGCTGCTCTGAATGCAGTCCCATTGCCTCACTTTATGTGGAACTGCAGTTGAAAATTCTCAGGAATTTGGTCAGACAACAGTGTCACCACTCCAATGTCATGAGCCTGTCTAACTGGATGAAGGCGGACCCTTATTGGTGGCCTCAGAGATCCCTTCTGTCCCTTGAAAGGCCATTGATTATCCCAAACTAGGTCACAGTCAAAACAGATGCCAGCTTGACAAGCTGGGATGCCACTCTGGGTCCTCCTTAGCTCAAAGTAGTTAGCTCAGGGGAAGGGTCTTTTATCCATTTATGTTCTCTAGCTTTGGGTGATTCACCTAGCCTTGTGGCTTTGGTCTTATTCCATTCAGGTATCTCCTGTGAGGATTCATTCTGATAAAGCGATGGCCATGGATTACATCAGCCTACAGGGGGAGAACAGAAGCGCAATCACATGGTTTGAGGTCTATCTGATTGTCACGTGTGCAGAGTCTCACACATCAGCTTTCTCCTCCATTCATACCCTAGGGGTAGACTACATTCTGGCAGATTTTCTCAGTCACCAATGCCTGGATCCCGGCAATTGGGAGCTAAATCAAAGTGTTTTTGTTAGTTTGTGGAGTCCCCCATCAGTGGATCTTATAGCCTCTTGGCTGAACCTCAAGGTTCCTCAGGTCTGTGCCAGAAATCAGGAACTTCTATCTCTTGCTGTAGATGTGATGGTCATGCCAAGGAAATTTCCTCTAGAGTATGTGTTACCCCCATTTCCCCTGATTCCCTGGGTTCCGTGGAAAATCAGGATGGTGTGGGCTCATTTAATTCTGATCTCTCTGTAATGGACTGGTTTTAGATCTTCTTCTCAGTCTATCATTTCAACTTCCTGTATGCCCAGACCTTTTGACTCCGAAGACTGCTGAGTAGTGATGAGCGAGCACCCCAATGCTCGGGTGTTCGGGTGCTCTGACCGAGCACCCCCGGAGGCTCGAGTGCTCGGCCGAGCACCCGAGCCCCATTGAAGTCAATGGGAGGACTCGAGCATTACACCAGGCACCCCCTGCTCTGATGAGGGGAGGGTGCCTGGTCCATAGGAAAAGGGCAGAAAAGGATGGAAACACCACAGAAATGGTTCAGGGACAGCATAGGGAGGATGTCTGGATGCATCTTGGACTCCAACATCGCTGCTGGGAACGATCTTTCGCCCGTAGTACGCCATTTTTACAGACTGACCGTAAAACACACAAAAAGGAAAATAAAAACGACTTTAGGCGAAAAATTGTTACCAAACAGTATTTGCTGTATATTTACTTGTATATCATCTGCAAATTCTGCAAAAAATTTCATAGATTTTTCGGAACTGGGGCCATGATTAAGAGGGAAACGTGCGCAGAGGCAAATTCTCCCAAAAATTTCCTCGATTTTTCTGAACTGAGGCCATGATTAAGAGGGAAACGTGCGCAAAGGCAAATTCTCCCAAAAATTTCCTCGATTTTTCTGAACTGGGGCCATGATTAAGAGGGAAACGTGCGCAGAGCCGACCATCTAAAACATTATGGGTGAGGGTCTGCTGCGGAGCTGACCATCCTAAACATTATATGCGAAGGCCCGCTAGTGAGCTGACGCTATGAAACATTATATGAGAGGGCCCGCTAGAGAGCTGACCCAATAAAACATTATATGAGAAGGCCCGCTGGTGAGCTGACCTATATAAAAATTGTCAAACAGGGCCCGCTGGTGAGCTGGCCCTATATAAAAATTATATCACAGGGCATATGGAAGAGGAGGAGGAGGATGAGAAGATTAAGAGTCAACCATATACCCGTTTTTTGGGTGGAAGGGGTGAATGGGAATACAGAGTATTCCCATCATTGTAAATAACATATATAAAGTGACTTTATGTTCCCCCGGGGCTTTCCTCCAGTGGAGTGGAGAAGTCAGGGGAAATCCAGGCCTTGTTCATTTTTATAAGTGTCAACCTATCAGCATTGTCGGTGGAAAGGCGGATACGCTTATCTGTTATGATGCCACCAGCAGCACTAAATACCCGCTCAGACAGAACGCTGGCGGCAGGGCAGGCCAGCACCTCCAAGGCGTAGAGTGCCAGTTCATACCAGGTGTCCAGCTTGGACACCCAGTAGTTGTAAAGCACAGAGGGATCATTGAGGACGCTGACACGGTCTGCTACGTACTCCTTCACCATCTTCCAAAACTTTTCCCTCCTTGTGACACTAGGCTGCGCATCAGGGTGAGGGTGCTGGCGGGGTGTCATGAAGGTGTCCCACGCCTTGGAGAGTGTTGCCCTGCCTTTGTCGGAACTGCTGTGTGCTCCCCTTTTCTCCCCTTCTCGGTTGGCCAAGGTAGCACGTACTCTGCCGCCAGCGTTGTCAGATGGAAAATTTTGGAGCAATTTTTCAACAAGAACCTTCTGGTATTGCACCATTTTGCTTGTCCTCTCCACCGGAGGAATGAGAGATGAGAAATTCTCTTTGTAGCGGGGGTCCAGAAGGGTGAGCACCCAGTAATCCGTGTTGTCTAAAATGCGTACAACGCGTGGGTCACGGGAAAGGCAGCCTAACATAAAGTCAGCCATGTGTGCCAGAGTACCAACAGGCAAGATTTCGCTGTCCTTACCAGGAGGATGACTCTCAATCTCCTCATCCTCTTCCTCCTCTTCTGCCCACCCACGCTGAAGAGATGGAACTAAAGTTCCATGGCTACCCTCTGTAGCGGAGGCAACCGTGTCTTCCTCCTCCTCCTCCTCCTCCTCCGCCTCCTCCAATTGTCGCTGAGAAGACGAAGTGAGGGTGCTCTGGCTATCACCTTGTGTAAGCTCTTCCTCCCGCATTTCCACCTCTTCCACATGCAAAGCGTCAGTTTTAATTGTGAGCAGCGAGCGTTTCAGTAGACACAGAAGTGGGATGGTTACACTGATAATAGCGTTATCGCCGCTCACCATCTGTGTCGATTCCTCAAAATTGCGTAAAACCTCACAGAGGTCTGACATCCATTCCCACTCCTCACTTCTGATTACAGGAAGTTGAACGGAGAGGCGACGACCGTGTAACAGCTGGTACTCCACTACTGCCCTCTGCTGCTCACAAAGCCGGGCCAACATGTGGAAGGTGGAGTTCCAGCGCGTGCTCACGTCACACAGCAGCCGGTGAGCTGGCAATTGTAAGCGCTGCTGCAGCTTCAACAGGCCGGCTGAAGCTGTAGATGACTTACGGAAATGTGCACACACGCGGCGCACCTTGGTCAAGAGATCATGCACATTGGGGTAGGTTTTTAGAAATCGCTGAACCACTAAATTAAATACATGCGCTAGGCATGGTACGTGTGTGAGCTTGCCGAGCTCCAAAGCCGCCACCAAGTTACGCCCATTATCACACACAACCATGCCTGGTTGCAGGTTGAGTGGCGAGAGCCACTGCTCGGTCTGGTGACTAATCCCCTGCAACAGCTCTGAGGCCGTGTGCTGTTTGTCCCCAAGGCAGATCAGCTTCAGCACGGCCTGTTGACGCTTCCCCACTGCAGTGCTACACTGCTTCCAGCTACCGGCTGATGGGGGAGTGGCGCTGCGTGCAGAGAATTCGGAGGTGGAAACGGAGGAGGAGGAGCCAATAACGTAGGTGCTGGCGGAAACCCTGATGGAGGTAGGGCCCGCAATCCTCGGCGTGGGTAGCACCCGTGCCATCCCAGGGTCCGAGTCGCTCCCAGCCTCCACGACATTCACCCAGTGTGCCGTCAGGGAAATGTAGCGTCCCTGGCCACAAGCACTTGTCCATGTGTCAGTCGTTAAGTGGACCTTCCCAGTAACTGCGTTGGTCAGGGCACGGGTGATGTTACGGGACACATGGTGGTGTAATGCGGGGATGGCACACCGGGAAAAGTAGTGGCGGCTGGGGACCGCGTACCGAGGGACAGCTGCTGCCATCAGGCTGCGGAAGGACTCAGTGTCCACAAGCCTAAATGGCAGCATTTCGATGGCCAGTAATTTGGAAAGGTGTGAGGTTAGCGCTATGGCCTGTGGGTGGGTGGCTGGGTATTTTCGCTTGCGCTCAAATGCCTGGGGTAACGACATTTGGACGCTGTGCTGGGACAGGGAAGTGGATGTGGTCGCTGATGGTGCTTCAGATGGTACAGGTGCAGGGCGGGAGGTATGCGGGCCTGCGCCTTCGACAGGCGATTGGCCGGCACCGAAAACAGGGGAAGAGGAGGCAGTGGTGTGGCCTGCAGACACAGATGGGCGATCCAGGCGTTCCTCCCACTTATTACGGTGCTTGGATGCCATGTGTCGGATCATGCTGGTGGTGGTGAGGTTTCTAGTGTTCATTCCTCGGCTCATTCTGGTGTGGCACAGGTTGCAAACTACAATTCTTTTGTCGTCCGCACTTTCCTTAAAAAAACGCCATACCGCGGAACACCTACCCCTTGGCAAGGTAGATTTACGCAAGGGGGTGCTCCGTGGAACATTTGCGGGCCGGTTTGGTGCGGTCCGCCTTCTTTCTGTAGCCACACCACTGCCTCTTCCAGCCTGTTGCAGTGCTGCAGATGGCTCACCCTCAGGACTGCTGTCATCGTTCGGCTCTATACCTTCCCAGGTGGGGTCAGTCACCTCATCGTCCACCAAGTCCTCCTCCACTTCCTCACTCTGATCATCCTCCTCATGTCTTGATCCCACCACATACTCAGTCATTGACAACTGTATAACATCCTCCTCAACAAGGTCTTGAGACAGTAATAGTGGTTGATTTAATGGCAACTGTGTCTCATCATCATCATCATCCACTACTTCCTTTGACCTTAAATGCCGTTCACATCTGTCATCTTCTTGTGATTGGGTACCCTCTAGAGGTTGTGAATCAGGGCATAAGATGTCATGTTCCTCTGCAAGCGTGCTTGGAGAGAGGGTCAAATGAAGGATTGGTGATGAGACGAGCTCCTCACTATATCCCAGTGTGGGATCACTTCTTTGACCAGACCGTCTATGGTGGGAGGAAGGATGATCAGAGTGAGGATTATGTTGACCAGACTCTTGGCTACTGAGAGTGGACTTGGTGGAAGACAGGGTGGTGCTTAACCGACTGGAAGCGGTATCAGCTGACATCCAACCGACCACCTGTTCGCAGTGGTCGGACCTCGAGAGTGATGTCCTGCGACGCCCTGTAAAATGAGACATGAAGCTAGGTATGGTGGATGTCTTTCTTTCTTGTGCTCTGGCACCAGGCACAGTTTCTCCGCGTCCTGACCCGCGCCCTGAACTATCAGGATCACGTCCACTTCCCCGTCCCTTTTTACCCGCCTTCTTCATCTTACACGGAATATGTGACTTTGATATTTTAGTTTGAAGACTTAACAGTATTTCTTCCTATTCTGCAACTGTGCAGAGTACACAGAATATGCTGCTAAACTGCGGCGAAGCACACTGAATGGAATATGTGACTTTGATATTTTAGTTTGAAGACTTAACAGTATTTCTTCCTATTCTGCAACTGTGCAGAGTACACAGAATATGCTGCTAAACTGCGGCGAAGCACACTGAATGGAATATGTGACTTTGATATTTTAGTTTGAAGACTTAACAGTATTTCTTCCTATTCTGCAACTGTGCAGAGTACACAGAATATGCTGCTAAACTGCGGCGAAGCACACTGAATGGAATATGTGACTTTGATATTTTAGTTTGAAGACTTAACAGAATGTGCTCTAATCTGCAACTTTGCACACTAAACAGAATGTGCTCTAATCTGCAACTTTGCACACTAAACAGAATGTGCTCTAATCTGCAACTTTGCACACTAAAATAAATTAACAAATTAACAAAATAAACTGCTGCCCCCACACACAGTAGTCCTAAAAAGGACTTTTGGTTCTTTTTTTTAACAAATTTGCTTGTCTTCTCCCTACACTGACTTTCCCTTCCTATCCTCATCTCTCCCTGGCTAAGACTGAGCCGAACTCGCTGGTCAGGTGCTATACAGCACCAGACCACGGGTTCTGGCCAGCCAATCAGTGTAATGCCAGCAGCCAACATGGCTGCTGGCATTACACTGATGTCAGAGCCTCCCTGCACGTTTATTGGCTGCGCAGCAGCCGCAAAACGTGCGGGGAGGAGACACGAACATGGCGGGCGAGCACATGCGGTACTCGTATGAGTACCGCCATGTGCCGAGCAGAGCGATGCTCGAGCCGATCCGAGCATCAGCCGAGCATGCTCGCTCAACACTACTGCTGAGTCATCCAGGTGGAGAAATTGGCTTTGACAGTTTGGCTCTTGAGGCCAGCATCCTAAGGAAGAAAATAGGATTTTAGTGAACACACCGTTATATCCTTTTCTTTTTCGTCCATATGGAACAAAGGAACCATGGAGGGCAGGGTAATTCAGAAAGGCAGGGTCTTTGAGGTGAAGACTCCCTCTTCATCCTCTAGCTCATGCCCCACCCACCAGATTCATGCATGATAAGAACCCCGTAGAAAAGCACCAAAGGCAGAAAAGAATAAAAGGAAGCACCCAAGACTAGGACCCTAAGAGGACTCATCTGCTAGAGGAAGGAAGCACAGGTAGGTTTTTCTCTGGGTGTGTTTTTCTCCAGATATGTTACATGTGGACTAAAGAGAAAAGGATTTAATAGTAAGTTCATTAAAATCCTAATTTTTCATATGTTCAAAATGGAATGCAGGAACCATGTCGGTATACCAAAGCATCCCAAAGATTCCAGGGAGGAAAAGGAGAAAAACTCCCTCTCCCCCCTAGGATACCAGTATTAAAAAAAAAAAATATGAAACTGGATCTATGTAACCCCAGTTGTCAACGGACGCCAAACTGGCACAGCAGACAAACTGAACAAGAGGCAATGGGGGCTAAAATGCTGAACAAAACGTGGAAGTAGATGAAAAGGTAAAAAGAGTCCTTAGACAGGCAACACTGGCTGAAGGGACCTTCCAGCCAAAGCTACCTCACCTGAGGCCAAAATATTGACCCAATAGTGTTTGGTAAACTCTTGTAAAAAAGACCACATAGCACCCGGATAGAGCTTTGAGATATGCTTGTTAAGGAAAATTCTCTTAGCTGGAGTATTCCACTCTTCCAGGAGAATTTGAGCAATGGTGTTGTTAGGAGGTAAGACAGGAGAGTCTTTCTTGTGTATCTGGAAAATTCAGAGGAGTAGACCCCTCCAACACCAGAGGCCTCAGAGACCTGAAGTGTCTCCAACAGTGCTCTGATGACCCCCCACAGCACCTGAGCCTCATAAGAATTCCAAAAGGACAAGGAAGAGTCAGTATCTGCTTCTTATGACACAAATTCCTCATCAGAAGATACCCCAATAACCTGCCTGATGGTAGGTAAGGGTTTCCAAGAATGGAGGACCTCTTGACTGTGAATAGGGAATGTATGCAAGGGGATATCAGAGTTTTAACCCAGGCTGGCTGTTGGTCATTGCTGGATATCTCAGGAGGATTAGTAGGGACTACAGTATATGAGGAACATAGGGACCCAGAATATTCCCATGGAAGCCTAGCATGGCGTGAGTGAGTTAGGGGAGTAAAAGAAGCCCCTGAATCCTTAGGTTTGGATTCAGGGGCTCCTTAGGATCAGACATGTCCAGAGAAAGTAGTGAGAACTAGTTAAGAGTAGTCCCAGTTTAATGCAAAGCCCCCAGAAAGACCCCAAAAGTACTTATATGGTAAGCAAAGGGTAAAACTGGAGAGAAAGTGAGCAGGACAGTCAGCCTCTGCATAATTTAAGCAATGGTGAAGTAAGATGGCAGCCGAAAAATGTGCCCAACCAATCAGTAGCAAGCCTTGGAAACAAGGAATTCTGGGCAATGTAGTCTTTCTACATTACTTTACCTAGTAACATAGTAATTTAGGTTGAAAAAAGACTTGCGTCCATCTAGTTCAACCCTTTTCCTATTCCTGTTTACCATCGTAACATAGTAACATGAGGTTCTTCAGCCACGGAGTGCGGCACTTCTTATGGGCATTCGTAAACCTGATCATGTGATAGAGCATGAAGAAAGATCCAACTCTGACCCTTCTAGCATGAACATTTGCAGAGATTTATCCCACAGAAGTTTCCCTCCTTTAAGCCTGTGCATTAAAAAGACTCACGTGACTCAGGCTCCCTTTCTTAAAGGGATCATGCACTTAAAATGGAATGTTATTAAAATAAATTTAAACATTCCGAAAAAACCCTGGCAATACTGTGGGTGAAGGGGAGGGGGATGTTGAATGTTACTCTTGAAGTCCAAATAATCCAGTGAAATACTATAATTGCACTGACGCAGCAAGAGGTAAATTATAGCTAGAAAAGACGACAACAGTCATGTAAGTTACACAGATATGTGAGGGAAATGGGAAAGAGTTAAGAATGAGTACCTAATCAGCACACAGTGTGTGGAAGTCAGCATAATGGGACATAAGGACTATAGCACTCAAAGGGTTACTCATCACTCTTCTGTCTTCAGGCTCCCATCTAAATGGGGAAAAATCCAAGAAATTCAGCTATAAGGAACAGACTAATGAAGTCAGCCTCCACAGAGAAAAAGTCCATATAACTTGTGAACTGGTCAGTCCAACTCAAGGGAAGCCAATGACGGGAGATTGCCTAATGGGGTATTATATAACACCATATCTAGAAGGAAAAAAACAGTTGGCACTGCTCCTCCATCTTTTTGAACTCAAAGCACTTGAATCTGGTGGGTAGTGGTTGAGCTGGTAGATGAGCAGGGAGTATCCACCCCAAAGACCTTGTCTTTTTTAAGTCATCTGCCCTCATGGAGAGGGAGTTCAACCCTATAGTTCTTGTGTTCCATATTGGACATTAGACGATTTTCTCACTTTGTCATACTAGTGTTGCAGGTTCAAAAGCCAGTCTTCAAAGGCATACCATAGGGTATAGTCTCTGTTCTTTTAATGGTGTGAAGTCTGGTGGTAACCCCCAGATCCTTTCTGGGTTATTTTTGTCTTTATTGTTTTCAGGACAGTCTTCAGAAAGTAGTTGGTCTTAGTTCTGTTAAAGTTCAGATCTCACCTCTGTCTTTCCTTTTCTAGAAGCATATTGCCTTATTACCTGATGTGCAGATTTTTGTGTAAAGGCTGACCGGTGCCTACCATGTGTTTTGGGATTCCACTCCTCTGTGGGATTTGAACCTGGTTCAGGGAGTGCTTTAAAGGGATAGTAATACTTGAAAATAAGTTTATTTTATATTGTAGCCCTTAAAAAACATGAAAAATGATATAAGTTTTATTCAGAAGTAAAGTTTCCCCTGGAGTGACGTCATTGCTCCACCCTTCAGATTTGAAATCCGGTCCCAGGACAGCTGTGCCTCTCCAGAAGTGCTGAGATCACATCTTTAAAAAGAATTTCTTAATTGGAATGGTCTACAAAGTGTGATTTCAAGCCAGGCACACTTTGTAGACAGTTCCAATGAACTAGTTATTTTCAAAGATCATGATCTCGGCAGTGCTAAAGAGCTGCCGGTTGGTCTGTGGACCGAATTCCAAATCTGTCCACTAGATGGCAGACTTGGCTGAAACAGCCAGGAAAACAGAATTTTACTATATTTTACATGTGAATATCTCCCAAACCATAAAGGTTTGGGAGATAAGACTTATATCATTTTTCATGTTTTTTTAAGGGCTACAATATAAAATAAAAGTATTTTCAAGTATTACTATCCCTTTAAAAGGCTCCATCTTAGCCCTTGTCTTCAGGTTTGTTGAGTTTCTTGATGCTTAAGACTTTCTCCTGGTTATTGTGTCGGTTTGGTGGGTGGCTGAATGTCATTGTAACATAGTGGGGGTAGACAGCTCAAGAAATGCCCTCTACAAAGCAAAACAAATGCAATCATGCAGATGTATGATCAAAAAATGTATAGACAAGTATCCTTTATAATAATTTGCTAGGATGTTTGTCATGATGCAGTCATGGGCAGTAGAGACTGCCTGCATTTGGGCAGTCTCTACTGTGCATGATTGCATCATGTGAATGAGGTGATGCAAGACTCCATCGCGTGGAGCAGTGAGGTAGCGGCCTCTTAACCATTTGAGTGCCAGAGGGGAACGCAACACATTGCAAACCTCTGGCACTCGAAGGGTTAACATTACCCGGACCTTGGCCAGTGTACACGGGCTTTTACACTAGTCTTTAATATTGTAACAATGTGCACAGGAACTCAAAAGTGGTTAAAAGATGTCACAATAAATCACAGAGGATAGGGTAAATGGAGAAATAAAAATTAAAGATGGGTGACAAATATCAAAACTAAAACCCAAAAGGGAGGAAAGGGAAAAAAAATAAACAATAAGAAATATTAACAAAATAAAATAAAACCAATATCACTAAGGTCTTCCAACAACGTAGGAGATATATACCCTAAGCATAACACTTGGATGTATTCATCAAACTGCTATATATGTATAGCCAGCCTAATAATTCTTGCAGTATAGCGTTGCAAAAAATGGACTAATACATATAAGGCAGGATAGCCATAGGATGTATTGTGAGATACAGAGGGTTAATGTGCAATGTGGCCATTTACAAGAGTCTCTGTGTAAACATTCACAGAGGTGACAGTAACATAGGCAAGTCAAAAGATGAATAGAGAAACAGTAATTATGTATGCTTACTAGACCACCAAGTGTGTCATGCCCATTCAAGTCAGTCTTGTCATCCGACTTGCCACTGCATCTTCCCCATTTCTCCTGGTACAGGTGCACACACTCCTCCTTCCTCCGACTAAGGCCTCAATTCAATTACCCCTGTTGCATAAAAAAATACCTGCTGGCATTTTTAAGGCACTGCAAGCCATTCAGTTACCAGTGCTATGAAGAGATACTGGCAGAAAAAAAACACACATCGGCTATTTTCCCATTCAGTTCCATACATTAAGCAGAAACATGTGTTAAGGGACCCCAGTTTATCGCCAAAAATCTAGACCAACTTTATTTTGGGGCAGAGACCCCTAATACATGTTTTAACCTGCCAGCCCAGGAATGGAAAGGGTAAAATAGCCAAAAAAACCGAAGTGACCAGTGGCTATATTGATATGGGACCCTAAGCCCCATAGCAATACATCCAAAGTATGAAAAAAAATTTGTCAAATGTTAATAGAATTAACCCTATGAGTGCCAGTGGAGTATGCATATCCCACTGGAAATTACAGGGTTAATACAACTAAGTTACAAAAACATCCCCTTCAAAAATACACTTACCAGTATTCCTGATGTCCTGTGGAGTCTTCAGCACCCTGGTCAGCTACTGTCTGTCTTCCTCAATCTTCTATCTTCCTTCTTCTTCTTCCTCGTCTGTCTTCATGTATTGTTCAAGAAGTACCTGTAAAAATGCTGAAAAATCTGTATTACACATATGTATCAATGTAATGTATATGTTAACCCTTTCAGTGCCAGAGCAATGCCTTGAGTACCTCTCTGGCACTCAAAGGATTACACTGTGCCGGCATTACTATTGCAATAAACAATATACGGCCCAATGCGCAAAAATAGTGTGCCAGTTCCTATTGATTAAATATTGTGCCCGATGTATAAAGCAGTTAGTTAATCCATTCCACTTTTACAAAAAAAAAAAATCCTGGCAGTTACATTAATAAAGATGCAGCTGCCTCTGTCACTGGCGGCAGGATTGCATGGCAAAAATCCTCCCCCCCCCTCCTTCTACCTTCCGGGCCATTGCCAGAGCATCTCTGTGAGAAATTTGAACGGAGTCTGACTTTTTAAAATGTTTTCCAGCCCTTCATTGGCTGCGATGTGTGCTTACGCAGCCTCCTAGCCAACCAGCTCCTAGAGTGTTTCGACATCCCCATGCTAGTCTTGTTCTCCCAAACAGACCCACTACTTGACTGAACCACTGCACTCAAAAGCACTTCTTTCTCTCACCCACTGACCAGTAGTTCATGTCGCAGGAGGCACTTACACCCGATATCATTTACTCCTTCTGTGTCCCACCTACTTCCTCTAGACTGTAAGTTCCAAAAAGCAGGGCCCTCTGATCCTTTTGTTTTCTACGTTTCATTTGTATTGTTGAATTTCTCTGTATAATCTATAATAATAATGCTGAAACCATGGTCAAGTTAAGCGTATCTTCAACTCTTCTATGAAGTTCCTGTTTGTGATGTTACCTTTTAGGACTATCTACATACTTTTATTGAGGATAACATTTTGACCTGAAATCCTTGAATACCAGCGAGTGCCACCTTACCCTAGTATTAAAATATCATAGTGATTAAACCTCTGAGTGTCTAGGGGTATCTAAGGAAAGGAGAGTGGTAGTGGAAGACTCCAGATAATGTGATGGAGTGGCAAAGTGTGTTTGTGTGTGTGGCGCATGGTTGGGTCCAGGGCAGTAAAAAAAAGAGCTGAAATAAATCACTGAACATTCTATTAGTAAGGGAGTTGTTTTCTCTGCTGTGCTGGGATGAGGTGACAGTACAATTTTGCTGAGTCTGATCAGCTCTTGTGCTACCAAATCCTTGTTATTTCTGGTCAGTGCATTCTACAACAACAGCTGTGTCCTGTGCTGAGCTGCATTCTGTGGACAGCCACAGAGCAAGGCAGAACTTGCAAAGGGTTGAAAGACACACACTTCATCAGCTGATGATAACGCATCTAAAAGGGTCACAACTAGAAGAAACAGGTTATTCCTCAGTGTCCAGGTGAGACCACAGATGTTAAAGAGGAACTATACCCCAGCAATAAGTTCCTCATAATTTAAAGGGATAGTAATACTTTAATATTACTATTCCCCATATTGCAGATATTTGAAAAATAATTTAATAGCCCCCAGGTTCATCTCTCAAACCTTTATGGTTTGAGAGATAACCGAACGCAAAATTCCCCCCTCCCTCCCCCTCCCCCTTCCCTGAAGTCAGCGTTGTACTGACTGCAGGGATATCCAGTCTGACTTTCATCAGGTGGCTCTGCAGCAGAGCCGTGATCGCGTTAGTGAAAAATAATTATTTCACTGAAACAGTCTTCTATGTGTGATTGTAAATCAATCACAAGTAGAAGACCGTTTCAGTGAAATAATTCTTTTTCACTAACGCGATCTCAGCTCAGCTTCAGAGCCGCAAGCCTGTCGTACGACAGACTTCCCCTGCAGTCAGTGCAACGATGACTTCAGGGAAGGGGGAGGGAGGGGGGAACTTTGCGTTCTGTTATCTCTCAAACCATTAAGGCTTGAGAGATGAACCTGGGGGCAATTCAATTCCTTTGCAAATATCTACAATCTGGGGAATAGTAATAATAAAGTATTACTATCCCTTTAACAGATTGACTTGCTCAGGGAGGTGCCTTTCACACAGCAGGCATATCTATCTATGTATCTATCTATGTATCTATCTATCTATCTATCTATCTATCTATCTATCTATCTATCGCATTATAAGAAGTGGTATATACACCATATGACTTATTTTTTATTATTTTTGTCTTCCTCTGGATCAACAGGGGTGATTTGACATGGGCTTGACTTGATGGACGCATGTCTTTTTTTCAGCCTCATCAACCATGTTACTAGTTTACTATATGTACATAAGCACTGATAGGTATTTTAGTGAGATGCAGTGTTGATTTGCTGTCAATAAATCAACACTTTATCTCACTAAAATAAGACCTATGAGTGCTCATCGATATGATGTATAGACCATTTCTTTTTCTATATACACCTGTTTGTGCAGAACAGAGGCAGAGTGCTGTTTTTGGAGTTAAAACTGGATTTAATACTGCCATTTTTTGCACATATATTTTTTATGTTTTTTTAACCACATCCACTTGTAAGACTTTGGGGGAGATGCACTAAGGGGTGATAAAATGTGATAAAGAGATAACTTCTCCAATGATATCACTTCTCCAATTCTTATGTTATTCTATGAAACCAATGCATTAAGATTCCTCAGGTTGGAGATATCTTACTGCATGGGTTCCATAGAATAATAGGGAATGGAGAAGTGATATCACTGGAGAGGTTATCGCCTTTTTATCACGCCTTAGTGCATAACCCCCCCTAGTTCTCTATTATTGTCTTTCATAGCATCAACTTACAAAGAATTGTCTTTATTGCTTTGAAAATGTGTAATTTTAAATACCAAATACATTTCTGATGTTACTAATGTTTTGTAATACTACTCTTGCTCCACCTGAACATCGCAGCCTATATCCCTTGAATGTCAGAGGACCTATCTAGCAATCACATTAAGATATTGCTCTAAACTTGTGTATACACATATTACTCTTCCACATACATATTTCTGAAAAAAACCTACACACACCTGTGTGAATACAGGTCTGTCAGAGGACAGACATACACACACACCAGGGAGAGACCTGGGGTGGGGGTTATAATTGGGGGTTACAGTTGTTTTACCCTATGAAGGATACATACTTTAACAAATATCACAACCTGGGGAATAAATATTTCACTATAGCAAAGGAAGTATAACTCCTTCCCTAGGGTGCACTTTGTTTTCCCCTAAATTCCTCATCATTTCTTTGTCCTTATGGCAAGTATGCACTCTGCCTGCCTTTGATACATCTACCAAATTCATTGTAAGTGGCAGTTCACACAAGCAATCATTGTAGTACAATTTGCAGGCTAAGACAGCTTGCTGTGACTTTCTCCCAAAGTGCATTACACATCTCCTGTAGAACAGATTTCTACTGAATAGCAGTAAACAAGTGTGTGTTAGTGATTTCCATGATCTTTTGTACCACTGATGTATGGAAAAATACAGTGCTGTTGGGAAGATATGAATGTTGGGAGGAAAATAACTATTCTGATTTAACTGAATGTAAAAGTTAGTAAAATGAAAGCTTTTTTTTCTTGCAGTCCCATCGTATAAAACATTGCTACAAAAAATAGCTTGTCTGAACATAGGGTTAGGGAGATCAAGCCGTTTCTCGCTGACTTAAAGATGCTGCTTACAATCTCCTGTATCGTAGCAAATATCTCAGGACTTTGGTTATAACCCTTTGTTTTTCAATGCTTTGCACACCCCTCTGGCACTCAAAGGGATAAATAATGGTATCATTACACTTCTCCTGTTTATCCAAGCTAGGCATGAGAGGAGTTCCCATACAAGTTTTTAAATTAGTTCCACGTCCTTTTCAAAGTTGTGACATGTACCTAAAAAATCTAGATTTTGTGATGTGTGTGCATCAAAAACAATATAACTTAATGCAAGGATTTGGAATGGTGTGAATCAAAGTATATATAGTGACACACCTGTGTAGGGACCAGTGGCTAATTATGTCAAGAGTGATGACATCAGCAATGACACTCTGGGACCATCTTAGCCTGTATGAATGTTAGGGAATTTCCCCATTTTATATTGTTTGAATAATGAAAGTGACCAAATAATTCTTAAAAAAACTGGTAATACTGGAGCAAATCAATTGCACCAAAGGGGACAAATAAACATTTCCTAAATTCCCATTACTATATAATGGTATTTTAAAACCTTGAATGCTAGAGAGGTCTCCCATCTATTGTGAAGCAATGCATTGGAAACCTTTGTAGCACTCAGGGGGTTAAAAGACCTATTTACTCTAATGGTAATTTGGTGATTTTTTTTTTAATTTGTTGTCTGTGCTGCAATGTGCTTCCCCCAGAATTGCTCCCCTTTAGCAAAGGTGCATATTGCAGTCTTCCAGCAGTAGATGAGTTAGTTTACATGATACAATCCCATTATAGAGCTATTAACCCTTGGAGTGCCAGACATAAGCAATGAATCGCTCTGCAATGCGCTGTGTACCTCTCTGGCACTCAAGGGGTTAAAATTCCTATAACTGTACAACTAGCCACATGCCCTACATACTCCTGCATTCACATTTCCAATATTCCTTTCCCCTTTGCTGCCTACCCTTCATTAGTGCACATGGAGGAGTCTGGTTTGGCATTGACCTCTGTAATGAAGACATTACCCTGATTGTTTGCCTTTCACATCTCAGACACTAATGAGGATTCCTGAGCTTGGAGGAGGCCAGGCAGCACAGATATAACTAGAGTCTTAATAATCCTTTCAGCTCATTGCTGTTGTGTATGGAGAACTGCGACCTGGCCAAGTAACCTGGACAGTCCCTAAGAACTTAGGTGAGTGTTGGGCTTTCGGATGGGGTTCATTCAGTAGTATAGAAGCGCATGCACAGTGATAGGCTACCAAATATCCTCAAAGGGTGGCGTATGTGGCCCTTGTGTTCTCCAAAATCCATGGACAATATGCAGGAAAAAAACGCAATTCTGGCGCAAAAAAGCTGCCCCTTAGAGATATATAACAATGTACACTGATTAAATTGGGCTTTAAATCCATTGGATACCAAGGAGACCTCTTTAAGTATTGGCCAAGGTGAATAAAGGCCAAGTTCTCATGTTTAACTAGAGAACTAGAAGTGAGTGCAATATAGTGCAAATCAATATGTTACATACCTCTCTGAACCTTAAAGTGTTAAAGTGTGATAAACTCTCCAACTCAAGCTGAAGAGATCTTCGTGCATAGGCTCCATAGTATAACACAGGAACTGGATAATTTATCTCACTGCACAAGTTATCTCCTACTTACACAAGTTAGTGCGTCACCCCTACCCCACCCTGGACTTGTTTCCAGCTTGGAGCATGTAATGATGTTAACTTTGTTCCTAGTACTGGGCATGTAGACTGGACTGTAAAATTAAGGCATCAGGTTTGGCCAAACCCCACATTTTTTAAGAACTTAGTACCTGCTTTACATTAAAGGGACCCTATCACATAAAACACATTTGGTGATTTTTTTAACCCTTTGAGTGGCAGAGAGTTAAGCAAAGCATTGCATTGTGTACCCCTCTGGCACTCAAAGGGTTAAAGCACCTCTGTATTGTATAAGCCATACAGGAACTTTCTGTCTTAACCCTATATTACCTCCTCCACTCATTGCCATTTTACCCTTTCATTGCTAGGTAAGGTGGGCAATGCATTGCTGAGCAGAGTCTGTGAGTAGTGGAGGTAATGTAGGGTTAAGACAGGAAATTCCTGCACCACATGCCTAAAAGGGTTAGTAATGTCTTATATGAATAAAAAGTAATATTGTGGATAATCCAAAAAGAAATCAATTGGTGAAACTCCTAACGTTTTAAAGTTCCTCCCTCCCTCCACTTTCCCTGACGTCAGCTGTAAGCAGACAGCAGGAGATCCTGGTCCGGGGACTGGCAGGCGGCTCTGCGAAATCAAAAGAGAAATACTTCATTGGAGTGGTCTACAAAGTGTGCTTGCAAACCAGGCACACTTTGTAGACCGTTCCAATGAAGTATTTCTTTTTGGATTTCAGTATCACAGCTCTGCTGAAGAGCCACCTCGAGTCGACCAACACACATCTCCTGCTGTCAGCTTTACAGCTAACATCAGTGAGAGGAGAAATTTGAAATGTTAGATCTCTCAAACCATAAAGGTTTGAGAGATAGGACTTGCACCGATCGATTTCTTTTTGGATTATCTACAATATTAATTTTTATTCATGTAAGAAATTACTATGCCTTTAATTAGCATTATCTATAAATCTAAATAACTCAAAGACTAGTTTTCTTAATAAAAACTACTGCTACAACATAAAGATGTTTCAAAATCAACAAACTTTCTTTCAGATGATGGGTCCCTTGAATGATAGCAGGCTACAACACATTGCAAAATATTGCTAGCATGCAAGGGATGAGAGCTGAACAGTGTGAGAACTGAGAGGGGGTGTCTGAGACAAAAGATATAGAGATAGAGGATGTGCATTCTTTGGGGAGAGAATAGGGCGTGGGTGATGGAGACAGAAATTACCTGCCACTTCCACTGCACTAGAGAATAGCCTGGGGGCTGTAATCAAAAGCTTTAAGGGCCACTTAAGACCTCTGGCTCCTTGTTGACCACCATTGGCTTAAAGGTCTCCACTGTATTGTAATGCAATGCGTTGGAGACCACTGCGGCACTCAGAAGTTATGATGTCAGTCTATTTTGGCATTGTGAAAGACTTTGGATTTTTATTGGCACTTTTGAACCGTGAAGCCAGACTACAATCTAGATTATTATTACACAATTTATTGTAGTTAACTGAATGTCATGTGACAAATATTATAAGGTATAGGAGTGGGGGGTGCACAATGTCATACAATGGTAATTTTGAACTCCTGTCTTTAGGATACTCCAAAATAGGCATGTCAAACAAATGGCCTGGTAGGTAATTAACTCTGGCCCCCAGCAGGACTCCTCATTTTAAGTACTATGAGCTCTGCTCATCCGAATTCCCTTTTAGATTAGCTTGGTTTGAGGCCACCATCTAGCGCAGGGGTAGGCAAACTTTGGCTCTTAGACTGTTGGCTAGTTAGGGATGATGAGGCTTGTAGTCTCCGACAGCCTGAGAGCCAAATGTTGCATACTCCTAGTCTTAAAGGTAAACTAGACACTGGGATCATTATCAGAACAGACATAGCAGAGCAGCAAATGATTTACATTTCATCCCGCCCCAACAAAATAACAGTGCAGCAGCCATTGTTGGCCCTCCTTAGAAAGATTTGGTCAGCATGCAGCCCTCCTTAGAGGAATCATTGATTATCTGGCCGCAGCTATTTTTGAGTTTGACATACCTGCTCTAAAAGGTTGTTTATTCTTAACCCTTTTAGTGCCGGAGGGGTATAGAATGCATTGCTTTGCAATGCTTTGTGTTCCCCTCTGGTACTCAAAGGGTAAAACTTTATTACAATAGAGTTATATACAAGTAAAAAATTGATATTTCAAGTACAGAGTCAATATATGTTATTGATTTTAAACAAATTCATAAGTTGTCATTGCGAAATAGTCCTAGATGTTTAGCTTAAGTATCTGAATTAAGGTATAGTGGTAGTTACGCTTCACTCCCTCTTATGAGGTTATACATTGGAGATGAAGTGTAAACAAAGTACTAGGGGAGAGGAATGGTATATCTAAATGTGGACGGAGCATGCCTTTTTCAAACATAATGGATTTGGAAGGGAATTTGGGAATCGAGAAGATTTTATGTTGAGGACTGTTTTAGGATGTCTAAAGATGTCTCCAACACATTGCAATTCAATGATTGCATTTTAAGGGCACAGTTGGCTCTGTAAAAATAATTGTGATATTCTTATTGACCCTCTTGTTCCCAAGCTGTACTGCTGTTAACCTTTTGATTGCTAATGAGGCTTCCAACATATTGCTTAACAATGGAAAACTCTATAGCATTCAAAGGGGTTAACCCTTTGAGGCAGAGGGGTGTACAATGCATTGAATTGCCCCAATGAGAGATATTAATTGTTAATGCTTCTCAACCGCTTGGATGTTAGAGACATCTCCAACACATTGCAAAGTAATACTTTAGCAGCATATAGCATCCAAGGGGTTAACAGTCATTCAAAATGCCACATTTGTATTAAGGATATGGGCCAGCTATTGCCTTGATTTTTTTTATTTTTTATTCAGGATTCTGGGTCAGGGAGGAGATTCATTACGCGGTGATAAAGAGGAGATGGCTTCTCCAGTGATATCACTTCTCAAATTCCTATGTTATTCTATGGAGCCTATGCACTAAGATTTCTTTCAGTTTGAAGATCCTAGTAAATAGGATTCATAGAATAACATAGGAACTGGAGAAGCCATCTCCTCTTTATCACCTCTTATAACCGCTTAGTGAATATTCCCCCTGTTATTAATGTTGTACTTGTTGATGAGCAATGTATTTTTCTGACAACCACAGTCAGTCCCAGAATCCTGAATAAAAAATAATCAAGGCAATAGCTGGCGCATATCCTTCATTTTTTTAGGTGAAAGTACAAAGCTGCAGCTTGGCCTTGAAAGGGATAATACACTTTTTTATTACAAGGACCCTAAAGCAAGGGCACTCCTACTGCTGGAAGATTATTCAAAAAGAATTATTATTATTATTATTCTTTATTTATATAGCGCCAACTAATTCCGCAGCGCTGTACAATTGGGAATAGACATACAGAGGTATTAAATAGTACAATCAGATGTGGAGAACAGGAGGATCAGAGGGCCCTGCTCGTGAGAGCTTACAGTCTAGAGGTTACAGCTCATCCTTGTTTTTTTCTCAGTTAAAATGCAGTTTTCCATTGTTTAGTCACTAGTTGGTTCTGTTCCTATCACTGCAGTAGTGAGAACATACTTACCCTTGTATATAGAGTTCCATGCTCATCCTGTGCTGTTTATGTTTAGGTGCTGAGATGGGCAGTCATAGATGGATGGACGTGGATGGAACATGGGTGTATAGTGCTGCCCCTCGTAGACACCCTGACTCTCAGATGAATTACAGTACTTTCCCTGGTAGAGACTATGGGAGCTACAGAAAAGAAGTGTACATTCCCAGGAAACTAACTGATGAGAGAGAAATCTACACAACTATTCCAGGAAGGTACGTGTGGGTTATTCTGTGAATGTTGAAAGGAGTAGTAAAAACTTTAATCTCGAGAAAAGCATTTTTACAGATTAAACTGTCACAAAATAGTGGTGCTGTTGCAAACACTTTCTATGGAGAACTCTAGCCAGAGGCCTATAAGTTCTGTAGAATGCTGTCTGTACACCAGGGGACCTTTCTGTACACCAGTGGTGGTGCTACAATATAAGCAGATACCAAATATCAACTGAAATGGCAGAAGCACAAAATTACCCTTTTCTTATATTCTTGAAATATGTTCCACCTGTACTAAAATGGCTAAAAAAGTACATATTTTAAGAAAAGGTAGATACGGCATTCAAATTTGGAAAGAAGGCAACCCGATGAATTAAAGGAGCAGTAAACTTTTTTTATGAAAACATGTATTTTATAGAGCATTTCCTGCTGAATAAAACAAGGTCACTCCCACTGCTGTCCGATGTTTTATTCAAAATTTATAGCAGTTTAAATAACCAGGAAGTGAATTTACTGTGTTGACTTCCTGATAGTTCTGACAGGAAGTGAATTTACTGTATTTACTTCCTGATAGTTCTAACTGACAGGAAGTGACTCAGCAGTTTCTATCACATTCTATGGAAAACTGTATGTCTCTGACTTTTCTGACTTTCCTGTCCATTAGAATCTAACAGAAAATCTAATTAGAATTTGACCACTAGAGGGCACTGATAATGTAAAAAAACATGGGTTTAAACTGTAATAACTCTGGAAATATAAATCTCTCGGCAGTGGGAGTACCCTTATTTTACTCGATAGGAAAATCCCTACAATATATATTTTTTCATAAAAAAATGTACTGCTCCTTTAAATGAGGGATCACATCCCTTTCTAACCCTAGCCTGGTGTGCACAAATGTTTCCTGAAAATGGTGCTAAAGGAAAAAATAAATATCATTTACATGTCTACCACTTCAAAGGTACTGAAATACTTGAAAACAATGGAGTGTCTTAGTGTATTCAATAACATATCGTCTCCCGACAGAAATGGCACTCTGTTGGTAAGAGCTGACATACCATAAACAGGCCAGGATTTAAGGATTTATCTGCTTAAGCACAGAGGAGTCAGTCAAAATGAATGAGCCACTGATTAACTCACCTGTGCTTAATCAGGGAAATCCTTACATCCTGGCCTGTTGGTGGCCCTTGTGGACTGAACTGGGACAGTTCTGTCATAGGGGATGACAGAAGCATAAAACTACCCTTACCCCAAAATCTGTTTGTTTGTTTTTTTTTTTGTTTTTTTTAAACTTACAGATGAGAGCGTAATAATTACAGGGACACATTGATGGAAGCACTACACAAATGGGTCTTGAGATCTAAACCTTCCAAAGTTGAATAATGGTCGTGGATAGATTAGAAAGTACAGGAAAACATGGTGGTTGCACCTCTTTTGGAACAAAGTAATTCCTCAAGGTGGACCAATGTATTCTAAATGTACTTCCTCTCTTTTAATGAAAAGAATGTTAGGTGGGAAATGGCAATTGAGGAAATCAGAAATTTCATTTTTGTATTTATGCCTTTGGAGGTATGAGTCTTGAGTTTGTATATCCAATAACTTTCTTGATGGGCTTATTTCACATTACGAACTCCACTCCTAGTTTGGGGGTATTCTGTTAATAAGGGTCACAGTCTGGCTGAAATGTCTAAATACACTATCCTTGGTATAATCTTTCAAGATATGGCCCCTTATTCCAAGATCTCCTCCTTGAGGTAGCAGATCATCCTTCCCACATACTGTCTGTTTATTATAGGGGCATTTTAGTAAACAGTTAACATAATCTGTTATATAGTTCACACAGTCCCTTATTTTAAATCTTTCACAAATGCTTTTTGGCATGAGATGCTGATATATTGACATGTTTTACATTCTGGGTTTTACACACTGTGTACCCAAATTTGCAATTCCCATTAATGAGAAGGCACTCAACAACACTTGTGATGTCTCCCTCAGCTTGATTTTTTGACAGCATACTTGGTGCCAAATTGTCCTTGAAGTTCTTTGACTTGTTAAAAATCACCTCTGGCTTGTTTGTTATTACTGACTGTGCTCTTGTACCCATGCAGAATTTGCCAGTGTTTCTTCAGGATCCCCTAAATCTTCCCACCTCATGAGTTAACGCTAGTGATAAAGGAGACAACTGATGCTTTGATGATTTGTTTCTTTCCTTCTCTTTTCCAGAAGAGTTCCTCTCCTCTCCTTGTTAGTTTCACCGTATTCAAAGCCTTATTAATATTCTGTTCATTACTACCCTTTCCAAAATTCTTTCATATCACCAGTTTCTTCTAAAAAAAATCTTCCTCATAGCCAGTTCTGTTTCAACCTGCAAAAGTGTCCATATGATAAACTCTCTAGCCATATTCTGTGATGTCCATTGGTTTGTGTGTCCTCTAGATCTTCATCGTTATTGAACTCCAAAGCCAAGAACACCATGGACCACCAAACACATCGCTAGTGAATCTCTATCCAAGATTGTTCTGGTTTATCTACTGGACATAATTCTTCACACTATCCTCTTTTTCTTTGCAAATTATCAGTAAATCATCATATAGGACTAGGTTTGCATATGCTGATATAGATTGATCACCTATCAACACCTCACAGAGGTTTGTATAACAAGGAGCAAATCTACTTCCCATAGCAAATAATTCTTCCACTCAAAAAGATAAAAAGGGGTGCCCCTGTGCTAAAACTTCCACACCACAATGTTACATAGTTAATTAACCACCAAATGGCTATTCACACAGAGGTTGGTCCTAACATAGTAAATTAGGTTGAAAAAGGACACAAGTCCATCAAGGTTAACCTTACACAGTGTAACTCTGGATGTTCCCTTTTGAAAGAAATGTATCTAATCTTCTCTTAAAAGTACCCATTGTATCTGCCATAACCACATCCTTGATCTAGGAATTCTATAATTTAACAGGCCTTACTGTAAAAAAACCTTTCCTCTGCTAAAGTTGAAAACTCCTTTCTCTAATCTCAAGGGGTAGACCCTGGTTAATCAATCAGGCCTTGTAAAGAATATCTCACCAGAGAGATTCTTGTACTGACACACCAATAGAAGCTTTCTTTTTACCAGCGGTAGGAGCATGATATTGAACATAGGTTTCCACATGCTTGATTGTCAGCTCTGGTTATCCCCTTAGCTGACCTCTCCTAAATGTGAGTACACTGGTTTACTTTCATTTCTGAAAAATGTATTGCTCATACGATATCAAACTATTGGGCAACCCCCTTCGTTTTTGTGTTCTGAGTTATCCCTTTCCTCCAGGAGAGAGTGAGTGAAGGAGGAGCTGCCTATCAGATAGAATATTCAATGAGTGTCCTGTGATGGGTCAGGATATTTACCCACATTGCTAACCAGCTGTCTTTTCTTATATGTGACAGCCAGCCAGTTCCAATTTGAGTACTGTGGTGTGTTTTAGGTGGTGGTTTGTGGTCCTCTTTTTGATTGCACTAGGGCACTTCCCTGTGCTCTCCTACCTCTTATTTTCATCATATTTTCCTGTATCTTAATGGAGAAAGGGGAGATAAGCAATAGGCTGGTAAAGTCTGTGGGCCCCAGCTAGTCCATTCCGACTATATTATGTATACAGAAAAAGGTTTAGGGCATGTATAATGTCCAAATACACTGAGGGATTACCAGGGAGGTGGAGCTGGTCTAAAGGTGAGAGCACATCTGGATGCCATAATAAGGAGTGAAGGGGCCAAGGGAGCACCCTACAGAGAGAGAGAGGGAGAGATATGAAATCAGCAAACCCTAGCCTAATGAGTGCAGCACACAGTTTACTGTACTTAATTAGGGCACATCTGTACAAGTTTCTATAAGCTACACTGATTATATGCATATGCAGTGTATATCATTTTAAGGAAGTAAGTGCAAAAGTATTTCACAAGATATTGCAAAGCAGTGCACTGCACACACGTCTGGTCCGTAAAGTGTTAACTTGTTTGGGGGAATCAGGGCAATCTATTGATCTGTTAATCACACTTATCTTTTTGGTGGGGTGTAAATTACATTTTTGCGTACCAGAGGGGAGCGCAACTTCTGGCACTCATATGGTTAACCAGAGAGGTAGCAAACTCAGTGCAACTCTCTGGCATTCAAAGGGTTAAAGGTGAAGTAAACTTTTTTTTTTGTGAAAAACTTTGTTAAAAGGCTTTTTTCTCTTGAGTAGAACAAGGGTAATCCCACTGTAGTCAGTTGCTTTACTCAAAAGTTGAATCTGTTGAAACTGTCACAAAATGCTGAAGCTGTTACTATAACATTCTATGGACAACTGTAGTCATTGCATGGGCTCTACTCCAGAATGCAATGAAATAACTGTATGGACACCAGGGGGCACTGCTATAGTAAAAAAAACAAAACAAACCAAACAACTCAAACTATAACAAGTTAGGAACAGCATATTTCCCAGCAGTGGGAGTTTTACACAGCATGAAAAGCCAAACAATATATGTTTTAATTTCAAAAAAAGTTTACTCTTCCTTTAAATGTGGGGTCTAGTAACTTATTTTGCAACACTTGACTGTGCAGAGTATCTTTTTTAGATTTCTATTCTTTAAAGGTAAAAAGTTTAAAAAACCAAGTAGATTTGTTTTTCTTTTTTTTATATATATTTTAGGTTTGTTGACCGAGAACAGATGAGAAAACCATCTCCCTACAGGCTGTTGTCTTCAGCTACCCAACTACTACCAAGCTCTGTCCTGAAAGATTCTACAAATTGGACTCCCTCTCCACCTGCTGGAGCCAGAGGTCCTAAAATGGGGAGGATAAATCAACAGACAAGAGGAAGTGATGAAGGTATATATGAGGATGTGAACAAAATAGCCATGAAATCTGCTGGAGAAAAGGAAAGAAAAAAACGCAAGATGCTCAGAGAAGCACAGGCAAATTTGGGGAATGTCTCTTCTGCTAAACTCAGGCTAAAAGGTAAGCACAGGGAAGAAAATCCGGTGTATGGAGGATGGGAATTTGATTATGTTCAGGAGCAAAAAATGAAAGCGGCTAAATATGATGACTGGGAACCTTTAGCCTGCCCACCTAAAGCATTACAGAGCCAGCTAATGTCACAGACACCCAAAATGCGTCTGAATCAATCACAACCACAATCAGCCATAGCAATGTTAACAGAGTCAAATGCAGGATCACAAGCTCAAGAGAAGAAAAGATGGTGGTCCAAGAGTCAGAAGCAACTCAGGTCAGGACAGTCTGATGTGGGGACAACTGTTGAATGTCCAGAAGGGACAAACAACACATATGTGGAGCAAAGTTCCTTGACAATAAATGAAATTCACAAACAGCAACGTTCAAAGGAAAATCATCCTTATCATAAAAAAAGACTGGTACCTCCACCTTATGTACCACCCCCTTCTTACAATTCCCCACATCGAACTTTCCCTGCTAGTAAGAATAAGAACATTAACACTACAGAATCTGACAGAAAGGCCATGGGTGAAATTTTACCATCGACTGGACAAGAAAATGCCCATAAAGGTGAAGATAAAGTGCCAAAATACAGTGAGGGACACATGAGTAATTCTTACTTAACATATCCATCTTTCACGAGTCTAAAATCAGATCGACAAGGGGCAAAGAAAAAGCACAGACATGATGTCCAGGACTACCAAAACAGTATATCGGACAGAAAGCTTCCTCCAACCTATAGCACATGGGGAGGATTGCCTTCTCAGGGGAACCAGCCAACTCTCCAAGCTAATGAATTCCTTGACCATATATATGAAATTGTGGATGGAGGAAGTTTTCCAGTCACCCCTAATGTAGCAAATGTCCCACAAAAAATAGGCTTACAGATAGGTGAAATGACTTATGGAACAATCACCGTTCCTCAACAGACAGACGCTCCAACACAAAACACTTTGCCTAGCAGAGGTGGGAAAGCATTTGGATTAGGAAATAGATTAACAAAGATAACAAAGAAAAATAAGAATATTATAAATGGTGACCAAAGGCAAAGTCTTCCTTTTGATGCTCTCCGTCCCCCAATTCCATCATATGGGGTAAAACTGCCACGTGAATCCAGGCTCAGCTATTTAAGTGAAAAAGGGCAGTATGCAAATAAAAGGGACAGATTAGACTATACAAATTATGAAGGAACAGACAATGAAGAGCTGGGCTCTGAGTGGAGAAGACCACTGAGAGCTATATCAAGCAAAGAAGCTAGAACTCAAGGCCAGTCTACTTCCATCTCAAGTAAAGGGGTATATGGTTGGTATAGTCATACTCTACCCTGGAAAAACAATGCACATGATAGGATGAATACAGATGTACATGGAAAAATGGTTTCTGTTCATTCCAGCAAACAAAGAATGTCTAGTAAGGACACAAATTTTCCCAAGTGGAGAGAGCCTGCGAAAGTCAGCACATTACCTGGCAAGGGTTATGATCGTCACTGGCGGCAGCATGATAACTTGAAGCCAAGTGTGAAATACAACATATCTGAGCTTCCTAAGCCACAAGATGGACTGACTAATAAAAAGCACCAGTTAAAAGAAAATATTCCAGAGAAATTACAGCCATCTTCATCCAAAGAAAGTGATGGGTTGTTTGTGATTGATGCAACCTGTGTACTTGTTAGGGCAGAGTATATTTTTCCACCAAGGAAGGAGCAAGTGCAATTTTTAACTGATACAGAAAGAGTAACTAAGGCTGATAATCTGTCCCTTCAAGCACATTTTACAGACCATGTCATAGACAGAAGCACTCAACCTTTTTCTTCTCAGTGCACGTCTGCCTCAGAGAATACAGTAAACAAGTATCAATATAGGACAAGATGTGCAGCCATGTCTGAAGAGGCTGACCCTCCATCTACAGAGGGAGAGGTTCCAAACCTGCAGAAAAGAGCAGAACGTATTTTGGGGCTATCTGTAGTAGAATTAGATTCTGTAAATAAAATTACAGGTCAACAAGAACCAGCAGAAGAATCAGTAATAGGAGGTGTAAATGTATCTCAGGGGCCTTCGACTGAAGAGAAGAAACCTGAGTTACCAAAAGAGACAAATCAGGAATGTATTGAGGTAAAGGGAGATACAGCTGAGGATGTTTATTGCAATATGATTGTAGATGTACATGCAGCTTCCTTGCAGTTAGCAGGTAACAATGAGCAGGCCAGTAACCAAACTACACTGGATTTCGGAGATACTGAAGAGAATCGTGATTTAAGATCAGAACAAAATATGTTATTTTGCCCAGCACAAGAAATAATTACTGAGGGAAGTGGCCATAAATCCTCAAGATTAGAGAGACAAAGTATAGAACTTTGTGGTAATAAGGGGAGCACCGAAAGCAACCCCGATAATGAACACTGCCTAGTCTTAAATTATAACAGCTTTGCTAAGTTGAAAGTAGAGACAAGTCTGGAAAAGCAGAGTGAAAGCAATGAAGGGAACACTGCGAAAACTGCATCATCCTGTGGAGAACATGATCCAGACTTAAAGAAAAAACAAAAACTTATGAATGAACAACTGTTGGATACAAAACCTGTCCTTTCTAATACTGCTGCGATGAGTAGGGAAAAAACAAGCATTATCTCTGAAACATATGCCAGTGAGAGGTCAGAACAAAAGGGATATGCATTTTCTGAAAATTCAAAAGCAGAATGTGTTCATACAAAGGAAACAAAGTGCAATATATCCTATGAGCATGTCTATGGAAAGAAGATTAGTGCCATGAAAGGAAATGTGGACCATCTTCCTGGGACTCTTCAGAATATGACAAAGAAAAACTGGGTAGGACAGAATAGGACATTGGTAGAACTTGCTGAAAATGTTGAACCTGATCCTCAATGTTTAGAACAAAGCAGGAAAACCAGCAAGGGGCTGAGTCTACCAACAGATCAGCCACATTTACCATTCAAAGCAAATGCGAGAAGGCAAAACTACTTTGCTAAGGACCTACGTGAAGCTGTTTCACGCATTAGGCGACACACAGCCCCTGACTCTGACACAGATGAAGACTTAGAGAAGCCTTTGCCTGACACTAGTTCTGGAGGGTATGGAGTACTTGTAGGAGAAGATGCACGGACCTCTTACAGCTCAGACACCTCAGATTCGGAGGTCACTGTAATAATGTGTGATACGGAAACGGTACAGATATCAAAAGCCGAAGTAAATGATTCTCCTCCAAATTTTATGGAAGATGGAGCTGCGCTGAGCAATGAAACTGAGACCACTAAGAATAGTGCATTAGAAGAATCCACTTTAGAAGCCTTACAGCCTGATGTGATTGGTGATCAGCCAAACAACCCCCAAATTCATGCTAACCAGCAGGAAGAATCAGTCTTGGATCTGAACAGCTGCATTGAAGAGATACTTCAAGATCTGACCCGAACAGAGCAAGAATTTTTCCCGTCAACTAATGAGTCTAGCAGTGCATTAATGACTACGTACATTCTAGATTACTCAGCAGCCAGTGAGAAGTGATTCAAATAAGATTATTTTTTAGAGAGAAAGAACCATGAATTTAGATCTATAGGAATTTTTAGTTGTCCCCTATAGTATAGCTGGTTTGCCCCAGAATATATATATATATATTTTTTTTTTTTCTTTGTGCCTATTAAACAGAATAATAACTATCTTTTACAAACTGAGTTTATTTCTTCAGAGATTTGATTGATGTGATTGAAATAATTTGGCTATGAAAAGAATAAGACTTGCTAGTACATTTTCTTATTTTCAACTTCAAAACATCCCTTATTGTGTTAATACTTGTTTATTACTCTGGATTCTGATTAAATTTGACCTGTCTCCTTGAATTCAAGTTTGCATATTTGAAAAATATATCCATTGTTCCATGTTAGTCTAAAGACCAGCAGACGTATAGTTTAGATTAGAATATAGTCACACTTTTCAGTGAAGTTTTATATGCTAATTAAGCTCTGAGTAGCACTGGGAAAGTTTCACTTTGTCAGAAAAATGTCAGTATCAGTGTCTTCTGAACTATGCATTTGCTGGTCTTTGGCAACTCAGTGACAGGCAACCTGTTTCACCCAAAGGGCCACATGTGAGGCTCCAGATCTTCAAAATGGCCACACACTTGGCTTCTCCTTTGGCTACACCCATGGGTGGGAAAGTGATAAATTTCTCATTAAGAGTAATATATAGGTGATTAAACTGGAACAGAATAAGTATCAAATGGAGATGTTTTGTGACAAATTAGAGATTTTAGAATGTAAAAAGGTAAAAAATAAAAGTTTTAATGTAGTGCTTTCACTGATTCTGAGAAGAGGATGGATGAAAAGCCTCTGAGGGCCAAATGTTGCCCACTGCTTGGCTAAAAAGATACATAGGCAGCACTGAATGAAGTTTCAATCGTGTAAACTTAAAATCATGGTCTACATTTATGTGGTTCCCTTTAAAGCACTTAGATGCTATAGCGTTTTTTAGAACAATGCACTAGAAACCTCTCTAACATCTCTGGTACAGGTACGCAACCTTTGGATCTTCGGCAGCTGGGGACCAACTCCCATCATACTCACCCAGCTGATGGCAAGTTGGATATGCTGGGAGTTGTAGTCCCCAACACCTGGAGAGCCTCTGTTTGCCTACCCTGGATCCTTGGGATTAATATATTGGTGTTCTTTTTATTCTTATTACCATGACTAAAACGGAATAGGTCCGTTACAGCCGTATTAAAGTTAATCATAAACCACCCATCTTAACTTATTCCCTTTTTTTTGCATTTTAAAACAATTAATGTAAGTGTACAGTCATAGCTCCATATATTCATATTTTAAGCTTAACCCTTTGAGTGCCAGCGGGGTACGCAATGCATTGTAAAGTAACCCTCTGGAACTCAAAAGGCTTAAATTGTGTGTGGGGGGGTTCCAAATGTTCTTTAACCCTTTAAGAACCAGTTGGCTTTGCACTCTCTGGTCTTTAAAGGGTTCCCAAGGCTTCACGAATAGTTGCTAGTAGTAATAAGCATTTGACCCATTTTTACCCTTGGATGCTAGAAACATCTTTGCAATGCATCTGAGACATTTCCAGCATTCAAGAGGTTAATAATAGTTTACGAATTGTGTTCTGGTTGCCAATATGAGAAAATAATGTGGTGTGAACTGACTCATTACTAAGCTTTCAAGGCAAAATTATTCCTGTCCCTTCCCTTGTGCTAAGAATGGTACCAGTGGCACAACTTATCATTAGAGGGCCCCAATGCAAACATATTCTCCAAGGTGAGAAACTAAAACTCATAGGGACTGGGGCCAACAGACCCCTTTGGGTGTCGGGCCCTGGCACATCTGCATCCTCTGCACACCCTGTAATTATGCCGTTGAATGGTACCAAAGTTTCACATACAGTTGTGGCTGCATGAATGAGCTTGATGTTATCATTTACTAAAATCACAAGAACTAAACCTGTTTTCAGTTTTCCCCATAGAGACAAGTTTAGTATCTCCTTATTTTAACACAGGTGAACCAGTGAATGACTTGTGGGGGCTCTACGACACTTTTAAATTGGACCTGTCACCTTGAAATCAATTTTGCATATTTGAAAACGTAATTTAAAACTTCCTATATGTCATATTTCTAAATGTCCAGAAGATACATAGTTGAGTAGAAATATTCATACTTTTACTTCTCTCTGGTGAGTTCTCTGAGTGTCGTTACATATACCAGTGTATACCAATGATGCTTTTCAGTGCAGCTCCCTATGCTAATTAAGCTCTGTGCTACACTGTGAGTTTCCACTTTCCTTTTTTCATACATAAAAGTTGAAATGTCTCCTAAGCTATACAGCCTTCAGACTATTTGCTAACATACTACAAAGGTAGTTTTGAATGACATTTTCAAATATACAAACTTAAATTCAAGGTTACAGGTCCACTATAAGCACTTCTAGCCTAAATAGTAGGTTTCAAAGTTAGTCCTCAAGTTCCTAGTGAGACAACATAAGTCTGACAAGACTCACATATAAAAACTCAATGCAGTTTTTTAATTCATAAGCAAATAAAATAGCATTTGTTTAAACTTCGCCCTGAAATGTCTTCTTTCAAGTAATTGCCATAAATATGGTGTAAGAATGATTAACCCTTTGCGTGCAAGAGGGGTGCATAAAGCATTGCTTTACAATGCATTGCACAACCCTCTGGCACAGTGTTTCTCAACTCCTGTCCTCAGGACCCACTAACAGGCCAGGATTTGAGGATTTTCTTGTTAGAGCACAGGTGAGTTAATCAATGTGAATGAGCCTCTGATCACCACACCTGTGCTCTAGCAGAGAAATCCCTAAGTCCTGGCCTGTTAGTGGGTCCTGAGGACAGGAGTTGAGAAACACTGCTCTGGCACTCAAAGGGTTAAGGCCAGAGTTAGGCAACATCTGACTATCCAGCTGGTGGGAACTACATCTCTCATCACCCCCGAGAAGCCAGTGGCTGATTAGGGAATATGGGAGATACCATTTCCAACAGGTGGACAGGTTGCCTACCCAGGATCGAATTTACACGACAGGCTCCCCTAGGTGCCCTTAGGTCTGACTATGACCACACCTTCACTCCTCACTTGATCCCACCCCCAGTTCTATCCAGTATTACTTGACACAGAAAATATCCTTGGCTTGTAACAAGCAAGAGCAAAAAAAAAAGCTTTAACCCCTTGCTAGAAAGATCTCCAATGAATTGCATCCAAGGGGTTAAATAACAGCCTGTAAAGCGGTATATTGCTCTGGCCACACCCATAATTCACAGTGTGGGTGTGGCCGGCACACATGAGGCGCACTTGCCTATTCTACCTATTGGGAAATCCAGCCCTGTGCCTAGCCCTGTTTTAGGTGCATTTGTAAAAATATTTCACTGAACAGAAACAAGTAATACAAGTGGAGCTACACAAATGTACTAAAAAGAATTGGACCAAACCAACTGCACCACAGGGGACAAATACAAATTGTCCTTCATTTAAATAGGTTTTCTAACCCCTTGAATGCTAAAGAGACCTCCAGCACATTGCAAATCAATGGATTGCAGAAGTATTTTGCATGCAAGGGGTTAATAGCTGCACTTAAATTAATGGGGATTTCTATTTGTCCCCTATCGTGCAGTATATTTGCACCAGTTATTGTTAGTGCATCAGTCTCTATGTCTCTGTAAAGAGCTGGAAGCGGATACTCTTCTCCGTGGATGCTACAGAGGTCTCTAAGTTAAGTTAAAGGAGCAGTAACCTTTTTTTCATATAAAAATGTTACAGGGTTTTTCCTATTGTGTAATACAAGGTTGCTCGGATTTCCTATGCCAGGATACTTTAATTTAAAAATTATTACAGCTCACACTTTATATTTTGGAACTGTCATCTTCAACAAACTTAGGCAATCTTAAAATACTGTGCACAATCACCTCTATGTTGTTTTAGTTGTGTTTTATTTATTAACATTGTTTTCAAATTATTAGCATTTTTCTTTTTCTCGCTATGTAGTCCCCTGTTGCAACATCTAACACCAATGACTTCCCTAGCTTACCTGATCCAGCCCATGAGTGGTCTTCTCCTCTCCAACCCAAGTGCACCTTTGCATTCCATGTATGTGTGCAAGGATTTTAGGATTCATCCGTATTCAGTAACTAGCAAAAATGTTCTGGCTTTGCCCAGGGTGAGTGGCATGTACACTATTTTTCAGATCCCCTGTGGTGCCAGTGTCATTGTTTATTTCCTTCACTTGCCCTCTCTCACTTTCGTTCCCCATCTTTCTCTTGCATGCTTTCACTTGTGCCCTCTTTCATGCACCCTCTGGTTTGTCCCCTCTCCCTATCGTACCCGTACACTCTCACCCTCTCTCGAGTATCCTCTCGGTCACCCTCTCTCTCTTTTATATGCTCTTTTGTGTATAGTTTCTTTTCCACTCGCTGTTTCTCTCACATGCTCTCTTGCATATTCTTTTAATATGTTGCACTCTCTCTCTCTCATACACTATCTCATGTCTCTCTCTCTGTCTCATTCAGACACTCTGTCTCTCCTTCTCTCTATCACTGTCTGTCTGTATCTCTTTTTCAATCTGAATATGTCTCTCTTTTTTAGTCTGTTTATGTCACACTTCTAGCTCTTGATTCAATTTACTCAGATAAAACACCTGGTAGGGCAAAATTGGCTACTGGCCGGTACACAAACTGTGTCACCGTCGGTATTCAAGTGTCCTACCAACTGTTACCACAACAAACTTTGGGCCACAGAACATGACTTGTGGCAAAACATCCGTCATGTGTTTAAGTTCCCAAAACCCACTCTAAATAGCGTGAGCTCAACACAGTCACCCTCCCAAACACTAACCCTACAGTACCCAAACTGTGGAGTCCATGTGGGTAGAAATCGAGACTAAATGTGGTGTGAAAGGTAAAAAAAAGTTGTTGGTGGGCATATGCTACAAACCACCAAATATCGATGACAATGATGAGGCCCAACTGCTATTGCAAATGAGGAAAGCTTCCCAGTTTGGGCATACTATAATTATGGGAGATTTTAATTATCCAGATATCAACTGGAAAAATGAGACCTGTCAGAGTGCTAAGGGTAGCAGGTTTTTGAACACACTTTGTGAAAGCTACATGTCACAAATGGTGGAAGCGCCGACAAGAAATAACAATGTATTGTACCTAGTGATCACTAATAACACAGAAATGGTATCCAATATTAAGGTAAGAGAACATTTGAGAAACAGTGATCACAACATGGTTACATTTGAGATCAGTCTGGCAAAGCAAAAATGTATAGGTTCAGCTAAAACTCTTAATTTTAAAAAAGCGAACTTCAAATTGTTAAGGGCCTCAATGCAACACATAGACTGGGATATTTTATTTAAAGGCAAAAATACTGAGGAAAAATGGTCAGAATTCAAATTTAGGTTGCAGAAATGTACCCAACAGTATATACCAATGGAGAACAAATGCAAACGAAGTAAGTCACAGCCAATGTGGTTAACTGCACATGTAAAGAAGGAAATGGCAAGGGAAAAAAAACGCATTCACATTTTTTAAGTCTGAAGGAACTGAACAATCTTTCTTAAAATACAGGGAGTGCAACAAAGATTGCAAAAAGGCACTTAGGGTAGCAAAAACAGATAATGAAACTCGAATTGCAAGGGAAAGCAAGACTAATCCAAAAAAGTTTTTCAAATATATAAATAGCAAAAAACTTAAGAGGGAGTGCATTGGACCATTCAAAAATGAGATGAGTGAGTTGATTAGTGAGGATAAGGAAAAGGCCAATGTTTTAAACACTTTCTTTGCATCAGTATATACAAGGGAGCAAGGAATGGTAGAAAAGCCTCCGCAAGTAACAAATAAAACAATACAATTAATAGATATTGGGTTAACTCAAGAAGATGTCATGGAAAGACTGAACAAAATTAAGATCGACAAAGCACCGGGTCCTGATGGTATACATCCAAGGGTTCTTCAGGAACTTAGTGCAGTGTTAGCAAAACCCCTATATTTACTCTTTAAAGATTCTATCACCACAGGCTCAGTGCCACAGGATTGGCGAAGAGCTAACATAGTGCCTCTATTTAAGAAGAGAACTAAAACAGAACCTGGGAATTATAGACCAGTGAGTTTGACCTCTGTAGTGGGAAAACTGTTAGAAGGGATAATAAGGGACTATATTCAGGATTACAACACAAAAAATAAAATCATTAGCACGAATCAACATGGTTTTATGAAGAATAGATCATGCCAAACTAATCTTTTCAGCTTCTATGAGGAGGTAAGCAGCAACCTAGACAATGGCAAGGCAGTAGATGAAGTATATCTAGACTTTGCAAAGGCATTTGATACAGTGCCACACAGAAGGCTGGTGTATAAAATAAGGAAATTGGGGCTAGGAGATAACCTTTGCAATTGGATACAAAACTGGCTGAAGGATAGGGAACAGTGTGTGGTTGTAAATGGAAAATTCTCCAGTACAGTTAAAGTGGAGAGTGGAGTACCTCAGGGTTCAGTATTGGGTCCGCTGCTTTTTAACATGTTTATAAATGACCTGGAAATAGATATAGAAAGCAAAATATCAATATTTGCAGATGATACTAAATTATGCAAAGTCATTAATTCAGAACAGGATATTTTCTCTCTACAGAGGGACTTACATACAATGTCAGATTGGGCAAACATGTGGAATATGAAGTTTAATATGGGAAGTGTAAAGTCATGCATTTGGGAGGAAACAATCCCAAGGCTACTTATAAACTTAATGGAATAATTTTAGGTGACTCGTTGCTAGAAAAAGACCTGGGCATCCTTGTCAACTACAAACTTGGAAACAGTGACCAGTGTCAAACAGCAGTAGCAAAGGCAAACAAAGTCCTGTCTTGCATAAAAAGAGTTGTGGTCGGGCCTAGGAGAGACTAGGATGATAAGGTGCATGTCGGATGCCTATTGCCCATTCCGACCTGTAAGGTAGGCCTAAGAGTGGGCCCACATGTATGAGAAAAGGAATAAATTGATAGAGCTGAGAAAAGGGGTATGGGTTGGGTGGGTAACACAGAGCTCAGTCGGAGCTATGCGCAGTCCCGAGGAAAGGATGAGGTTGGTATAAATGTCTCCAACCGGCCCTCCCACAACTCCAGGCTAACTAATAGCCTTTCAATTGTGGTCGGGCCTAGGAGAGACTAGGATGATAAGGTGCATGTCGGATGCCTATTGCCCATTCCGACCTGTAAGGTAGGCCTAAGAGTGGGCCAAAAGGACCATGAATCCACAGGGATCAATACCGATAGCACCATCCAACTTGAATAATGAATGGGTATTGAAATAACCTGATACTGGATAACCCCCGCCTGGTGACCCCTGAATCTAACAGAAGCATAAGAAAGGTGGAGCATATTTAACTAAAAAGGAGGGCTGATAACCGAAGGGTAGTGAGCTGTCTACCCAACTGCTCCAAAAATATACAATCGAAGGTGACAGGTGAAAGACCACTTACAATACCTCACATGATCAATCGTAGGAGAGTGCGACAGTGTAACTTACTGTAATAGTTGAGTTGATAAAGATGTTTAATCCCTGCTAAGACAGATTAACAAAATAATATCAAAATTCATAACTAGTATATGAATGGCCAAAAGATGTAAAGACAGTACACATGTGGCACCCTACCACAGAACAGCCAGTCCAGTCAATAGTTGACGTGTAAAGTGGAAACGGTGAGAACCTTAACATACTACCTTCCATATGTAGCTTCATAAACATAGCACGCGTCATAACAAAGGCCAAGGTATGTAATACATGTACGTCTAAAGGTGGTAGTCTTGCCATGACACCAATGCAACGTCTCTGCCAAATTAACACACAATTTACTATCTTAGCACCGAACCTAAGGCAAATGAAATCCTATCTCCCCAGACACCCTGTAAAGCCACAGAACGGTGTCATGGCAGTCTCTTACCTGCATGTTCCGTTACCGGATTGATTATGTAAATTCTTCCAGTAACACCACTGGTTCCATGTGAGGGATCTTCCTTACATAAGATAATCCTGTAACAAAACTGATTCATAATACTTTAATATATTCCTATAACGCTGCTGGTTCGTGACTCCCAGCCTAGTAAAAAAGAGAGAAAAGAATAACTTGTATATGGTGACTGGTGAGTCCCTCTCTAGTGCCAAACGGCTGATGCGAGACGCTACCTATGATTTGGACCGATGGTTGTGAGGCATATGCGATAGGCTGAGGGGTGTTGGTCTCGCGGTGACAAATAATCTTAAAAAACCTATATCTATATAGTTTTTTTTTTTTTTTTTTTTTTTTTTTAAATAATATGCAAAGTGAAAAGTTATAACTTATTTGCTGTCGGTCGCCTGAATGCCTGACTGACTAAAGAAAAGATAGATCAGGAAATACCTAACTAAGCTATATATGTGGGGAAGGTGAGGCCCTCAGTATAGACACCAGCCAAAACTACCTATGATTTGGACCGAGGGGCGATTGCCTGAGCGGTAGGCGGGAACGTAACAGGTGGTGTCATTTAACTCAGAAGAAACCCTGGCTGAATGTGACGCCCTACCTCAATGAGAGCAGGAGGAGGTACTCTAACTATGCGTTGGGCTGAGGGGAAATATACGATATTTCCCGGGGAACTGGTCTGCTCCTCCGTACCTACCTTGAAAGACAGGGACCGACAGACTTAAGAAAAATAAGAAACCTATTCTATCTAATCTTAATAGGATAAACAGTATCTCGGTGTGAGATAAAACCCATTTAGATTTAATTGTAGAGTACCTAGTTAAGAACATACGAAAACGTACCTATATAACCCTAGGAACCTAACCGTAAGGAATGATGATGAAAAACAATCAGATTCTCTAGATACCTCTGAGATTGAGACCCATAATGTTTTAGTCTAGATGCCCTAGCCCCGAACGATGAAGAACTTAACTATAACGATAGGGACCTACTGAACAGGATAAAAATGATGCTCGAAGCTGTATGCCTGTCTCTAAAATGAGGAGACTGAAATGATACCCAAGATACTAAGTTGGATGATAAACGGTATCTCTATGGGAAATACCTCTATGTGATTCCTTAGTAGAATACCTAGTTCAGAAAGTACGAGAACCTAACCAAAAATACCCTATAACCTAATTGGAGAGTATAATAGCAAAATGACTACAGAGATCCCTGTGATTGACTTGAATGTAGGAGCTCCCTAAATGACGGAGCTCCATACCTGCCCTTATCCCAGAAATAGCTAACGTCCCATCTTCTGATAGCTTGACACCTCCAAGATTGGGACACCAGATCTGTCCTAAATACATGCTATATCCAGATGACATACAGGATGACAACATAAGTTAGTAAACATACTCATACACACTACCCGGTAACATGAAAGCTTCAAATTAAAATACCTTACCTTTGATGTTTGAGACCGCCTTCGTGTCTTATACAAGCCTAAGAATGCAAGATTAACAGATTGCCCCATATGCTAAACCTGAAAAACATCAGTACCTACACGGTCAACCTGTGCCTAGGACTAGTGATATAAACCATACAACCTTCCCTGAAGACCGGACCGGCTTAAATAAATCCTATCCCGGTAAGCTTATCCTAGTTCTAACTCTACCCTCACCTCCATCCCAGGGGAAATTGAGAGACGTATCTAAATTGGACATAATAGAAGGCACTAAAAATGTACTGGAAAGTAATAAGCTGGACTAGACAACCTATCTTCGCTTGCGATAATCGAATGATAGAAACTAAATCAAATACATACAGTAAAACAAGTGAATAGCTATCGTAGCAGATGCCTGAGCCGCTGTACTAGCAAGATTACATAGTAGTATAAACTAGGGGAGTAAGTAGACATATGAAATCCAACCCGGTCTTGACTGTAATAAAGTTCAATGCTTATGGAAGGAAGACCAGCCTGCAAGAGGAGCACTACGGTGATCGCGTGCCTGACTGACAGACTTTAAGAAAATTAAAATCCTAAACTAGAACCAGGATGTACTGTTAGCCAATAGCGAAAAAACATATAAAACCTATTCCTACCTCATAAGTATCATGCCTGACTTACTTCCACCGATCTGGTGGGAGAACTAATTAGGTAAGAGAAGTTATAAAATTTCTGGCTTACAATACCTCACGTGATCAATCGTAGGAGCCTGCTATGACCTATAGTGTACAATGACCATGGTAGCTGCTATATCTGGTAGCTTTTTTAAGAATTATTATTATTATTATTATTATTCTTTATTTATATAGCGCCAACTAATTCCGCAGCGCTGTACAATTGGGGAATAGACATACAGTGGTATTAAATAGTACAATCAGATGTGTAGAACAGGAGGATCAGAGGGCCCTGCTCGTGAGAGCTTACAGTCTAGAGGAAGGTAGAATGATACATATAGACATCTCAGTTGCTATTAAAGGACTATTTGGTATAAACTGTATAGGTGCTTAACATGTATAAACCTCGTGGAGCTGCTGTTTCCATGAATATGTAATTGCATGTCCCGATTGCCATAGGACCGTCCATGGCCGCGATAATAATACTGCAGCCATGTGTCTCCAGAAACGATTACTTCGGTACCCAAAACTACTCTAAGTTCTGCAGACATAGACTATAAGGAACTTATGCTTGGTTGAAATACTGATAGCATCATGATGACATATAATCAAGAACAGTTGGAGAAAAACAATATGAAGGTTACCAACAATACATGACAAACAGAAATGAACTATTATTATAAATAAGACAGGTAGAGATAGCAACCTGTGAGCATAAGATATGCATGTCTGTAGAAAACATAAAGTAATTGGAGATCTTGGTTTGCTTATGCTTTGAACATTTAGAAATAATGAACCTGTAGTCAGACAGTGTACCCGTACACAGAAGCACCAGGCTGGAATGTCAGCGCATGTGAGGCCCCGTGACCACCAGTGGTAATGGAACACAGCTGAGATGACAGTGCATATGTGGCTCCTGGGGGCAGTCATAATAATTACGACTGTGATACCAGTGTAACAAGGCTGTAATAACAGACATAGTCTATATGTGACTACAAGTGGACAGCAGAGCGACTGTGACCTCAGTGCATGTGGAACTCTTTGACCACCGGAGCATAGCAGAACAAGGTCGTGATATCAGTGCATATGAGATAGACATAGAATATAGAGATAAATGTCAGTTTCAATGATAAAGGAAAATGGACTGTCCACTCACCATTGCTTTGTTTTTGTCAGGTTAGTCTTGTTTTACTAAGTAGGAAAAGCACTGTAACATATATTGTTCATATGAAATGTTTACTGCTCCTTTAAGAGTCACACATACTACACTGGTATATATCAGTATATATGAATCCTCTCATTAGTGCCATGCACTGTGTGTGTGTGTGTGTGTGTATGTGAGTGTGTGGTGTGTGTGTGTGTGTGTGTGTGTGTGTGTGTGTGCGTTACTCCTCCATTGCTGCCACTGTATTAAATAAATAACTGAGCTGTGAGGCAGACAGATGGTGCAAGAACCATAGGGGACATGAAGCTTATCTGTGACATGTTCCAGTACAGAGGAGCCCAATGGGCCACTGGCACATGCAGTTTTTTGGTGCCAACTCTGCCAGCCTGTTCTCTGAATTCTTCTTTGTCAAGCTTAGCCTCTCTTAAAGGGGAAATATACTCTAAGAATACAGGGCTTCTTTTTCCTCTGAAGGACTTACCTCGGTAGGTTCTATTAAAGGGAGGCCGGTTATTGCCTCTCACTGGAATTGCTTGTTTCTCTGAAGGACTTACCTAGGAAGGTTCTATTAAAGGGAGGCCGGTTATTGCCTCTCACTGGAATTGCGTGTATTTGAGCTCTATTTCAGACTTCTGCTACTTGTTTCAGTTTCAGACTGGAGTGCGGGTTTTCACAAGAGGTATACTTATGGAAGAGGGTGATTGGAGAAGGGAGAGGGGATAGAAATTGTGGAGAAAAAGGGGCTGGAGGAGAAGAGGAGAGGTGGTGGTCTGGGGAGAGAGAGAGAGTGTGTGTGTGTGTGTGTAGTGGTTTGGAGAGAGAGAGAGAGAGAGAGAGAGTATATGAGTGTGTGTGTGTGTGTATGTGTGTAGTAGTATTGATTTGGGGAGAGAGAGAGTGTGTGTGTGAGTGGTGGTTTGGGGAGAGAAAGTGTATGTGTAGTGGTTTGGGGGGAGAGAGTGTATATGTAGCGGTTTGAGGAGAGAGAGTGAATGTGTAGCGGTTTGGGGAGAGGTATTTGTAGTGGTTTGGGGAGGGTGTGTTGAGATTCAGTGCTTACAAGCATCATATAGTCCCAACTAGCAGTGCATAAGGTGCGTTGTTACAGATGATCTGCTACGTGCTGCCAGTAGGGGGAGCTCTAACGTAGCTAAATGAAGACAGGAGAGCAGGGCTGATGAGGTGAACATCAGAGCCGGTAAAGTACCCCTGGCACAGCAGAACCACGGCCCGTGCAACCCTGAATCAAACTGAAACCTGGGAGGTCGGAATCAGTAATGGTGCCGCTACCAGCGAGCAGTTCGCCCACTAACATATACAAGAAACAAGGAGAACAAAATGAGACTAATTATGGCTCCAAAGTGGAGCCCTGCTGGAGGTACCTGCGTGGAAAAAGGAGAGCCATATGATAAATCGTATGTACCCGGGTGGGCATTATGACACGGTATGCTTAGAAAAATCGGGAATATTAAAGGAGGCGAAAGATAAACGTAGTTAAATTATGATAGGCTAGTACTTAAAGTATACATACAGTAATGAAAACCGAATGGTGATACCGACATATATTTTACTTGTATCTTCCACAACCATGCTTTAAACTCCGTTGCTTGGTGTCCTACTTCTGTGAAGTCTCCCCCATTGTTCAAGTCTCGCGTCGCTTTACTGATGACGTCACGTTCTCGCGGGACTAACACAGAGCTCAGTCGGAGCTCTGCGCAGTCCCGAGGAAAGGATGAGGTTGGTATAAATGTCTCCAACCGGCCCTCCCACAACTCCAGGCTAACCAATAGCCTTTCAAGTATCGAAGCAAGAGTGGATAACATTATTTTGCCATTATACAAATCATTGGTAAGACTAGTGATGAGCGAGCACCCCAATGCTCGGGTGTTCGGGTGCTCTGACCGAGCACCCCCTGAGGCTCGAGTGCTCGGCCGAGCATCCGAGCCCCATTGAAGTCAATGGGAGGACTCGAGCATTACACCAGGCACCCCCTGCTCTGATGAGGGGAGGGTGCCTGGTCCATAGGAAAAGGGCAGAAAAAGATGGAAACACTACAGAAATGGTTCAGGGACAGCATAGGGAGGATGTCTGGATGCATCTTGGACTCCAACATCGCTGCTGGGAACGATCTTTCGCCCGTAGTACGCCATTTTTACAGACTGACCATAAAACACACAAAAAGGAAAATAAAAACGACTTTAGGCGAAAAATTGTTACCAAACAATATTTGCTGTATATTTACTTGTATATCATCTGCAAATTCTCCCAAAAATTTCCTTGATTTTCGGAAGTGAGGCCATGATTAAGAGGGAAACGTGCGCAGAGGCAAATTCTCCCAAAAATTTCCTTGATTTTCAGAACTGAGGCCATGATTAAGAGGGAAACGTGCGCAGAGGCAAATTCTCCCAAAAATGTCCTTGATTTTCAGAACTGAGGCCATGATTAAGAGGGAAACGTGCGCAGAGGCAAATTCTCCCAAAAATTTCCTTGATTTTCGGAAGTGAGGCCATGATTAAGAGGGAAACGTGCGCAGAGGCAAATTCTCCCAAAAATTTCCTTGATTTTCAGAACTGAGGCCATGATTAAGAGGGAAACGTGCGCAGAGGCAAATTCTCCCAAAAATGTCCTTGATTTTCAGAACTGAGGCCATGATTAAGAGGGAAACGTGCGCAGAGGCAAATTCTCCCAAAAATTTCCTTGATTTTCAGAACTGAGGCCATGATTAAGAGGGAAACGTGCGCAGAGGCAAATTCTCCCAAAAATTTCCTTGATTTTCAGAATTGAGGCCATGATTAAGAGGGAAACGTGCGCAGAGGCAAATTCTCCCAAAAATTTCCTTGATTGTATTGAACTGAGGCCATGATTAAGAGGGAAACGTGCGCTGAGCTGACCATCTAAAACATTATGGGTGAGGGTCTGCTGCAGAGCTGACCATCCTAAACATTATATGCGAAGGCCCGCTAGTGAGCTGACGCTATAAAACATTATATGAGAGGGCCCGCTAGAGAGCTGACCCAATAAAACATTATATAAGAAGGCCCGCTGGTGAGCTGACCTATATAAAAATTGTCAAACAGGGCCCGCTGGTGAGCTGGCCCTATATAAAAATTATATCACAGGGCACGCTGGTGAGCTGGCCCTATATAAAAATTATATCCCAGGGCATATGGAAGAGGAGGAGGAGGATGAGAAGATTAAGAGTCAACCATATACCCGTTTTTTGGGTGGAAGGGGTGAATGGGAATACAGAGTATTCACATCATTGTAAATAACATATATAAAGTGAGTTTATGTTCCCCCGGGGCTTTCCTCCAGTGGAGTGGAGAAGTCAGGGGAAATCCAGGCCTTGTTCATTTTTATAAGTGTCAACCTATCAGCATTGTCGGTGGAAAGGCGGATACGCTTATCTGTTATGATGCCACCAGCAGCACTAAATACCCGCTCAGACAGAACGCTGGCGGCAGGGCAGGCCAGCACCTCCAAGGCGTAGAGTGCCAGTTCATACCACGTGTCCAGCTTGGACACCCAGTAGTTGTAAGGCACAGAGGGATCATTGAGGACGCTGACACGGTCTGCTACTGCTGTGTGCTCCCCTTTTCTCCCCTTCTCGGTTGGCCAAGGTAGCACGTACTCTGCCGCCAGCGTTGTCAGATGGAAAATTTTGGAGCAATTTTTCGACAAGAACCTTCTGGTATTGCAACATTTTGCTTGTCCTCTCCACCGGAGGAATGAGAGATGAGAAATTCTCTTTGTAGCGGGGGTCCAGAAGGGTGAACACCCAGTAATCCGTGTTGTCTAAAATGCGTACAACGCGTGGGTCACGGGAAAGGCAGCCTAACATAAAGTCAGCCATGTGTGCCAGAGTACCAACAGTCAAGATTTCGCTGTCCTCACCAGGAGGATGACTCTCAATATCCTCATCCTCTTCCTCCTCTTCTGCCCACCCACGCTGAAGAGATGGAACTAAAGTTCCATGGCTACCCTCTGTAGCGGAGGCAACCGTGTCTTCCTCCTCCTCCTCCTCCTCCGCCTCCTCCAATTGTCGCTGAGAAGACGAAGTGAGGGTGCTCTGGCTATCACCTTGTGTAAGCTCTTCCTCCCCCATTTCCACCTCTTCCACATGCAAAGCGTCGGTTTTAATTGTGAGCAGCGAGCGTTTCAGTAGACACAGAAGTGGGATGGTTACACTGATAATAGCGTTATCGCCGCTCACCATCTGTGTCGATTCCTCAAAATTTCGTAAAACCTCGCAGAGGTCTGACATCCATTCCCACTCCTCACTTCTGATTACAGGAAGTTGAACGGAGAGGCGACGACCGTGTAACAGCTGGTACTCCACTACTGCCCTCTGCTGCTCACAAAGCCGGGCCAACATGTGGAAGGTGGAGTTCCAGCGCGTGCTCACGTCACACAGCAGCCGGTGAGCTGGCAATTGTAAGCGCTGCTGCAGCTTCAACAGGCCGGCCGAAGCTGTTGATGACTTACGGAAATGTGCACACACGCGGCGCACCTTGGTCAAGAGATCATGCACATTGGGGTAGGTTTTTAGAAATCGCTGCACCACTAAATTAAATACATGCGCTAGGCATGGTACGTGTGTGAGCTTGCCGAGCTCCAAAGCCGCCACCAAGTTACGCCCATTATCACACACAACCATGCCTGCTTGCAGGTTGAGTGGCGAGAGCCACTGCTCGGTCTGGTGACTAATCCCCTGCAACAGCTCTGAGGCCGTGTGCTGTTTGTCCCCAAGGCAGATCAGCTTCAGCACGGCCTGTTGACGCTTCCCCACTGCAGTGCTACACTGCTTCCAGCTACTGGCTGATGGGGGAGTGGCGCTGTGTGTAGAGAATTCGGAGGTGGAAACGGAGGAGGAGGAGCCAATAACGTAGGTGCTGGTGGAAACCCTGATGGAGGTAGGGCCCGCAATCCTCGGCGTGGGTAGCACCCGTGCCATCCCAGGGTCCGAGTCGCTCCCAGCCTCCACGACATTCACCCAGTGTGCCGTCAGGGAAATGTAGCGTCCCTGGCCACAAGCACTTGTCCATGTGTCAGTCATTAAGTGGACCTTCCCAGTAACTGCGTTGGTCAGGGCACGGGTGATGTTACGGGACACATGGTGGTGTAATGCGGGGATGGCACACCGGGAAAAGTAGTGGCGGCTGGGGACCGCGTACCGAGGGACAGCTGCTGCCATCAGGCTGCGGAAGGACTCAGTGTCCACAAGCCTAAATGGCAGCATTTCGATGGCCAGTAATTTTGAAAGGTGTGAGGTTAGTGCTATGGCCTGTGGGTGGGTGGCTGGGTACTTTCTCTTGCGCTCAAATGCCTGGGGTAACGACATTTGGACGCTGTGCTGGGACAGGGAAGTGGATGTGGTCGCTGATGGTGCTTCAGATGCTACAGGTGCAGGGCGGGAGGTATGCGGGCCTGCGCCTTCGACAGGCGATTGGCCGGCACCGAAAACAGGGGAAGAGGAGGCAGTGGTGTGGCCTGCAGACACAGATGGGCGATCCAGGCGTTCCTCCCACTTACTACGGTGCTTGGATGCCATGTGTCGGATCATGCTGGTGGTGGTGAGGTTTCTAGTGTTCATGCCTCGGCTCATTCTGGTGTGGCACAGGTTGCAAACTACAATTCTTTTGTCGTCCGCACTTTCCTTAAAAAAACGCCATACCGCGGAACACCTACCCCTTGGCAAGGTAGATTTACGCAAGGGGGTGCTCCGTGGAACATTTGCGGGCCGGTTTGGTGCGGTCCGCCTTCTTTCTGTAGCCACACCACTGCCTCTTCCAGCCTGTTGCGGTGCTGCAGATGGCTCACCCTCAGGACTGCTGTCATCGCTCGGCTCTACACCTTCCCAGGTGGGGTCAGTCACCTCATCGTCCACCAAGTCCTCCTCCACTTCCTCACTCTGATCATCCTCCTCAAGTCTTGATCCCACCACATACTCAGTCATTGACAACTGTATAACATTCTCCTCAACAAGGTCTTGAGACGGAAATAGTGGTTGATTTAATGGCAACTGTGTCTCATCATCATCATCATCATCCACTACTTCCTTTGACCTTAAATGCCGTTCACATCTGTCATCTTCTTGTGATTGGGTAGCCTCTAGAGGTTGTGAATCAGGGCACAAGATGTCATGTTCCTCTGCAAGCGTGCTTGGAGAGAGGGTCAAATGAAGGATTGGTGATGAGACGAGCTCCTCACTATATCCCAGTGTGGGATCACTTCTTTGACCAGACCGTGTATGGTGGGAGGAAGGATGATCAGAGTGAGGATTATGTTGACCAGACTCTTGGCTACTGAGAGTGGACTTGGTGGAAGACAGGGTGGTGCTTAACCGACTGGAAGCAGTATCAGCTGTCATCCAACCGACCACCTGTTCGCAGTGGTCGGACCTCGAGAGTGATGTCCTGCGACGCCCTGTAAAATTACACATGAAGCTAGGTATGGTGGATGTCTTTCTTTCTTGTGCTCTGGCACCAGGCACAGTTTCTCCGCGTCCTGACCCGCGCCCTGAACTTTCAGGATCACGTCCACTTCCCCGTCCCTTTTTACCCGCCTTCTTCATCTTACACAGAATATGTGACTTTAATATTTGAGTTTGAAAACTTAACAGTATTTCTTCCTATTCTGCAACTGTGCAGAGTACACAGAATAGGCTGCTAAACGGCGGTGACACACACTGAATGGAATATGTGACTTTAATATTTGAGTTTGAAAAATTAACAGTATTTCTTACTATTCTGCAACTGTGCAGAGTACACAGAATAGGCTGCTAAACGGCGGTGAAACACACTGAATGGAATATGTGACTTTGATATTTTAGTTTGAAAACTTAACAGTATTTCTTATTATTCTGCAACTCTGCAGAGTACACAGAATAGGCTGCTAAACGGCGGTGAAACACACTGAATGGAATATGTGACTTTGATATTTTAGTTTGAAAACTTAACAGTATTTCTTATTATTCTGCAACTCTGCAGAGTACACAGAATAGGCTGCTAAACGGCGGTGAAACACACTGAATGGAATATGTGACTTTAATATTTGAGTTTGAAAACTTAACAGTATTTCTTATTATTCTGCAACTCTGCAGAGTACACAGAATAGGCTGCTAAACGGCGGTGAAACACACTGAATGGAATATGTGACTTTAATATTTGAGTTTGAAAACTTAACAGTATTTCTTATTATTCTGCAACTGTACAGAGTACACAGAATAGGCTGCTAAACGGCGGTGAAACACACTGAATGGAATATGTGACTTTAATATTTGAGTTTGAAAACTTAACAGTATTTCTTATTATTCTGCAACTCTGCAGAGTACACAGAATAGGCTGCTAAACGGCGGTGAAACACACTGAATGGAATATGTGACTTTGATATTTTAGTTTGAAAACTTAACAGTATTTCTTCCTATTCTGCAACTGTGCAGAGTACACAGAATAGGCTGCTAAACTGCGGCGAAGCACACTGAATGGAATATGTGACTTTGATATTTTAGTTTGAAGACTTAACAGAATGTGCTCTAATCTGCAACTTTGCACACTAAACAGAATGTGCTCTAATCTGCAACTTTGCACACTAAACAGAATGTGCTCTAATCTGCAACTTTGCACACTAAACAGAATGTGCTCTAATCTGCAACTGTGCACACTAAACAGAATGTGCTCTAATCTGCAACTTTTCACACTAAACAGAATATTTTTTTTTTTTTTTTTTTTTTTTTTTCCCCCCCACACAAAATAACCTGCTGCCCCCACACACAGTAGTCCTAAAAAGGACTTTTGGTTCTTTTTTTTCACAATTTTTTTTTTTCCTCCCTACACTGCCTTTCCCTTCCTATCCTCAGCTCTCCCTGGCTCAGACTGAGCCGAACTCGATGGTCAGGTGCTATACAGCACCCGACCACGGGTTCTGGCCAGCCAATCAGTGTAATGCCAGCAGCCAACATGGCTGCTGGCATTACACCGATGTCAGAGCCTCCCTGCACGTTTATTGGCTGCGCAGCAGCCGCAAAACGTGCGGGGAGGAGACCCGAACATGGCGGGCGAGCACATGCGGTACTCGTACGAGTACCGCCATGTGCCGAGCAGAGCGATGCTCGAGCCGATCCGAGCATCGGCCGAGCATGCTCGCTCAACACTAGGTAAGACCTCACCTTGAGTATGCAATGCAATTTTGGGCACCGGTTCTGAAAAAGGATATACTAGAACTAGAGAGGGTACAGCGGAGAGCAACAAAATTAATTAAGGGAATGGAGGACTTGACATTTGAGGAACGACTAAACAAACTTGGTTTATTTACTCTAGAGAAAAGACGACTAAGAGGAGACCTTATCACATTGTACAAGTATATGAAAGGTCAATACAAGGATCTCTGCGGTGAGCTATTTATTCCAAGGTCTGATCAGGTGACCAGGGGACACCCCTTGAGATTGGAGGAAAGGAGGTTTAAACTTCAGCAGAGGAAGGGTTTTTTTACGGTAAGGTCTGTCAAATTGTGGAATTCATTGCCCAGGGAAGTAGTTATGGCAGATACAATGGATACATTTAAGAGAAGATTAGATACATTTCTTTCAAAAGGGAACATAAAGAGTTATACTGTATCAGTAGGCTGATCAGGAAGGTCTGATAAAGACTAATTTAACTGGTAGCAGGAAAGCTATAAAATCTCAGTTACTGAGGTATGAGGCGAAGGTTGAACTTGATGGACTTGTGTCTTTTTTCAACCAAATTTACTATGTTACTATGTCACCCCTAACAGTGAAGTGCAACAATACTAGCTCTAACACTAGCCTAAAACCCAGAATTGTAACACTTACCTATCATCCACTGTACATCTTCTTCTGTCATCTTCTATCTTCCTTCTTCTTCCTCTTCATTCTCTTCATCTTCTGGATTCTTATCTTCTGCTGTTTTCAAAAGATGTCCCTATAAAGAAAAAATAAAGTTATCATTAAATAGTGCTCATAAAATTTTTTGTCAAATGTAGTCATTAACCCTTTGTAAGCCAGAGGTGTACCCAATGCATTGCTTACCTCTTTGGCACTCAAAGAGTTAAATCTGTGCCGGAATTCCAATACTAAAAATAAATGTCTGCCCAATGTGATAAAAATATTTTCTACTGCACTTTGCAAAAGCTAGGGTTGTAGTTCACATCGAAATTATAACGTATTTGTGACGGGGGGGTACAGGGGTTACTTATTGGTAGGCCGAGGGTTAAGAGATTTATCCAGCCAGACAAAAAGATAATAAATTGCATTTATTAGAGAGGTCACGGCACAAAACATAGGACAACAATTACAGGCAAACAAACAGGGGTAAAACATAAAAACTAAGCACTTCTGCTGTTCTCTTCTTAGTTGCATAACTTGCCAGGGGTTACAAATAATACTCACAGTCCACTTTAGCTTAATGCTGGAGCTTATTCATAGTCCCACTAGAGGCAAGAGTAGGCATCCTGCCCACTACACATGCTGCTGGAGCACATGAAGGTTCCTTGTATCTTTTAGTCCTGGCAGAGGAGTTGGGGAAGACATCCTAAGATCCTTGTGGTAGGAACATCAGGGTACTCTCTCTCTGTGTCTGAAGCTTCCTTGACTTACAGCCCACAACTGAAAATGGGACCTGGCACTACAGTGCCCGCTCACTCTAACTCTTCTGGTGAGGGCACTCGCCAGTCCCAGTTTCTGCAGTGCTGCTTTAGGATGCCCAGGGACCCTAGGCCTCCCACCATTATGGAGAGGCCCTTTCTCCTGGCCCTACATTCTGCAACCACCCTCTCTCTCTCACTTTCTCTCTCCCAGGTTCTCTCTACCCACCCCCTACAGGATGTGTTGTCATAGTTCCCATCTACCAGGTCTCTCTCTGCTTAGCCTAATGTGAGGGGGGAAGATGCACATCCCCCCTCCATCCAACCAACACTGGTTATCTCATAACACAATCTCTGGGTTTAGCTAGACTGAATGGAACCATTCCTCTGTCCATCCTACACACTAACTAACCCATTCACTGCTGGTAACTGGACAACCCTCTCTAATGCATGCACACACAGGGGACATTAAGGTTTCAAGAATGGGAACACGTTAAGACAATGGCAATCACTGAAAACAGACACATTTCTTTCTCTGGGTGACAACCATTTCGTCACAGTCTGTCCCCCCTTTCAGATGGGGACCCCAGAGTTCAGTCCACACGGACAGATCACTGGGTCCCCACATATTAACTACTTTCATATACTTCTATCAATACAGACATCAAGCCTACAAAGCATTTGTATATACAGTACATCATTTGTATCTTTAGTGGCGATAGTTCCAAAACAAAGTCCAGTGATTCAGGATACTTTCCAGGGCAAGACATATCCAATTAGGGTGCAGGAAAAAGCAGGCCCAAAACATTTCAAATAGGCAGATCTTCTGGTGTGGCAATGCATTTTCCTCACACACACACAATAGCTTACTGCCATCAAAATTAAGAGACCGTCCCAGAACACCATCCCACCTAAATCAGTCCAACATAAAGAATCAGAACCAGTCCCATCACATTCAGTGCTCCCACAGGAGTGTCACTTACCCCTGCAAAGACTTCCAACATTGCTTTTGGGGTGGATTAACTTTTCCATTAAAATTCCCACTGTAACTGGTTTCTGAATAGCGCATCCTCCACTGGATTTTCCTTTAAGCTGAGAAGGTAGTGCAATGTTCTCTCTGGATTATCCTTCTGGTCTCTGTGTCACATTACTCCCATGCTTAGATTCTGTGGCATACAACACTGGTTTAGCACATTCTGAATTTCCACTCTGGATCTGGTTGCTTTGGAGCGCTGTTTTTTGATGTTTGACCACTTTGCTTTGAAGTACTGGATCATCCAGGCAAGTCTGTAAAGCTGTAGATCACTGCATTGCTAGGGCATAGTGGGTGCTGGATGCAGACTACACCCCTAGTCCCATTTTGTCTGGCAGTGCTGATAGGGTACTTGCTCACATGTCCCTTAGGCTAACTCTAAGGCAAAACAAAAATAACAGGAGGGGTTCCCATACTGTTGTCCTTGGCCGTGTCTTTTTGTCTGGGTGCTAAAGTGACCACGCTACTGAGCTGGCACAACTAGCACACATAGTGGTCAGGGTTGCCCTCAGACACCCTGAACACCTAAGCTGGATATCCCACAAGCTGCCACCAGTGTGACGGGGGGGTACAGGGGTTACTTATTGGTAGGCCGAGGGTTAAGAGATTTATCCAGCCAGACAAAAAGATAATAAATTGCATTTATTAGAGAGGTCACGGCACAAAACATAGGACAACAATTACAGGCAAACAAACAGGGGTAAAACATAAAAACTAAGCACTTCTGCTGTTCTCTTCTTAGTTGCATAACTTGCCAGGGGTTACAAATAATACTCACAGTCCACTTTAGCTTAATGCTGGAGCTTATTCATAGTCCCACTAGAGGCAAGAGTAGGCATCCTGCCCACTACACATGCTGCTGGAGCACATGAAGGTTCCTTGTATCTTTTAGTCCTGGCAGAGGAGTTGGGGAAGACATCCTAAGATCCTTGTGGTAGGAACATCAGGGTACTCTCTCTCTGTGTCTGAAGCTTCCTTGACTTACAGCCCACAACTGAAAATGGGACCTGGCACTACAGTGCCCGCTCACTCTAACTCTTCTGGTGAGGGCACTCGCCAGTCCCAGTTTCTGCAGTGCTGCTTTAGGATGCCCAGGGACCCTAGGCCTCCCACCATTATGGAGAGGCCCTTTCTCCTGGCCCTACATTCTGCAACCACCCTCTCTCTCTCACTTTCTCTCTCCCAGGTTCTCTCTACCCACCCCCTACAGGATGTGTTGTCATAGTTCCCATCTACCAGGTCTCTCTCTGCTTAGCCTAATGTGAGGGGGGAAGATGCACATCCCCCCTCCATCTAACCAACACTGGTTATCTCATAACACAATCTCTGGGTTTAGCTAGACTGAATGGCACCATTCCTCTGTCCATCCTACACACTAACTAACCCATTCACTGCTGGTAACTGGACAACCCTCTCTAATGCATGCACACACAGGGGACATTAAGGTTTCAAGAATGGGAACACGTTAAGACAATGGCAATCACTGAAAACAGACACATTTCTTTCTCTGGGTGACAACCATTTCGTCACAGTCTTGTCTCCCCACAAGATAATATTATGAGGCATTGAATGTTTTAATGTTGTCAATGTCGCAGGCGGTAGCAGCAGGAATGCTGGACAAAGAAAAACCCTTCCTTCATAACTCTCTGGCTGTTGCCATAGCACCTCTGTAAAAGAATTGAACAGGGACTGGCTTTTATATAGCCGGTCTCTGTTCAAAATGGTTTCCAGCCTTCCATTGACTGTGAGGTGTACTTATGCACCTCCCAGCCAATCAACTTCTAGTGGAGGGGATGATGAAATCTGATAGAAGGTGATTGGCTGGAAGGCGCGTAAGTACACATCCCAGCCAATGGAAGGGTGGAAACCATATTGAACAGAGACTGGCCATATAAAAGCCAGTCCCTGTTCAATTTGTTTAAAGAGACGCTCAGGCAACGGCCTGACAGGTATGAAGGAAGGTTTTTTTTTTGCCAGCATTCCTGCCACCACCGCCAGCGATAGCGGTGGAGGTTGCAGCATTATTTAACACATTAATATTATATAATATTATGATATAATTATTATATAATATTAACTTATGTGGAGACTGTTATATTTTCGATGTGGACTACAACCCTAGCTTTTGCAAAATGGATTAGAAAAATATCTACCCAATGCAAAACAATATATATATATTTATTTACAGTTTTGGAATGTCGGAACAGATTTAGCCCTTTGCATGCCAGAAAGGTAAGCAACGCATTGCTCTCGACTGGTTTACGCACCCCTCCGACACTCAAAGGATTAATGACTAAATATATTTGACAAAAAAGTTTTATGAGCACTATTTAATAGAAGAAGGAAGATAGAAGATGACAGAAGAAGACGGACAGTAGCTGACCAGGGTGCCTAACGCATGGAACTGAATTGTAAAGGGAGACTGATTTTAATAGGTTTCAGTGGACACTAACTTTAGCACCCAACATGCATTTATTTCTGCAGGTATTTTTTCATAGCACTGGTATTTGAATTGCTTGAAGTGCTTGAAAAACTGCCTTTTTTTTTTGGCGTTAACCACAATTGAACCGATGACTCTCTCTTTCAAGCTACCTTTTTCAGTATGTGTGTGTCTCTCTCTCTTTCTGTGTACAGCAATAGCTGGAGAGCCACATGTTACCATCCCTACATTAGTCTGTGCTCATTACTGCTGGAGGAGTTATACGGACTCTGCGAATGTTGCCTAATGTTCTTATACAAAGAATAGATACACATATTCAAACAAATGACAGAAATTATCTTTCAGTTTAGCTGCTTTGAAGTTTACTGAGCTAAAGAGATGATATGGAATAGAGAAAAGTCACACAATCAGGACTACAAATCCCAGAATGCATTATTTCCTCCCTACTGCTGTGCCTGGGTGAGTTCGGAGCACACAGGAGCATGTGAGGTGTTAAGGGGCGTGTATTATTTTATAACCGCAAGTTTGCATTGTAACTTTCATTCCAAATTATACCATGAGAATAAACATAATTTAGCCGGGAGCGACAATCCAGAAACATAATCCATATCAAACCAATCACAACAACTTTATGTGTTACTGAAAGTTCATATACCACTCCAGGCTCATCCATCTACAGCATGCTCCAGTCTGCATCGTGAATGGAAGATTTATATTTGATTGATAAATATGCCAATTGGCAGCTACTAGGTGAATAGAAGAAAAGGACTAAATATATAAGATATATACATTATTATAAAAACTTTACACTTCAGAAATTAAACTATAACATTACGGCACCACTAGATTCCCTCTGGAATTGAAAGGGGATTGAAATACTGGGTAATAGGAGAGGGAACATTGATGGTCCATACACACACAGAGTCATGAACTACCAAGCATGTTTAAAGCCAGTGCAGTTTTCCCAGTTTACCATTAGAGGGCACTAAATGATTTCTGATAAGGTCATATGGTAAAAAAGAAGTATATGAAGCTTATGCAGCAATATAAATAAATATAAATATTTTGCATGTAAATGTGTACACATTATCCTAAAGGGTGACATGTTTGTCACTGTACTATAATGGTACATGAGGGCTCATTTGTATTAAAGCTCAGCTATAGTAGACTGGATCTGAAGGAGCTCTGAGAGACATCCTATATAATAAATCGCTAAATCATGTGTAAAGCCGTGTCATGCACAGTAGAGACTGCCCGCGCCGTGGCTGATACAGAGCGTCCAGCTCTGTATCAGCCGCGGCGTGGGCAGTTTCTACTGCGCATGACTGCCCCGCGACCGGGTGGCAGTGGTACTGTGGCCCGTGTAACGGGCTCTTCAACTAGTATTCAATAAGCTATAAACTGTACTATGTGGAGAAGTGGAAATTTCCACATATTTTAACCCTTTGAGTGCCAGAGAGGTATCCAACGCAATGTGTTCGATAACTCTGTGGCACTCAAAGGGTTAAAGGGGCTTCCCACCTCTTGAACACTATACAGAAGTCTCCAAAGCATTGCTTCTAGCATTCAAGGGATTAAAGTCTCTTTTTACCAGCTGAGTGCCAGAAATGTATCTGGCTAGCACTCTGGCAGGCAATCTATGGGTTAAATCAATAGAATGTGTCTTTTATATGCCCCTATAGTGAGCTGATTTGGCTACAGAATTGCACCTTTCTCATTGAATAATGCAGCATCCAGAGCATATCTGGGAACTCTCATGGTTTTGCCTGGAGACTCCAGTATTTTAACCGTTCCCTCCACAGTAAAATGCTGTAGAATATCATTGTTTCCTAAAAACATAAAAGATCAAAAGCATTAGGAAGCTCAAGTGCAACGTAACAGCAGAGTCTCTATTACATACATACATACCTGGGAACTCTCAGAGTCTCAGGGTCTAAGGGTGAAGGGTCAAATTACTACGATCTCTGTTATCAAATATACAACTATTAACTGTGTTTTAACCTCTAAATTTAATTAACTTATACCAGGAAGACAGAGCGAGAGTCCTGTTTGTCTTGTATATGTTCGTGTTGTGATGTTTGTAGCATGATAATGGTTCCCTGAGGCCTGATTGGAGCACTTATTGATTAGAACAAGTAGGGACATATCACCGACAATCTATATTTTGTGAACTTTAAGGGTTAATATTTACAAAATGGCAGAGTAAGCTCCTTCTGAAAGTTCCCAAGTATGATTATATACCTCAGAAATTTCAGATCATCATACTCATAAGAATATAATTTCTTTTAAGAACACAATGATTAAATGGAAATTGTGTACTTGCAAACATTAAAAATTAAAAATTGCATGGACATTTTTCCACTGGGCAGTGACATAAGTGTCATTAGTGGTCAATAGTAATATGTTTCTCCAGCAGGAAATCTCATATAAAAGAATTAAAACTGCACTTCTACAACTGAACAGATATTATACAGACCACATTACTAAATCAAATAATATAAATATTATTTAATTAATATGTGGGCAGCTCATAATCTATGAATCTTTTAATGAGAAGTATATAGAATATGGAGTTGAAATTCAGTTTTAAAAACAGGGGCACAGACACACACTGTGTTAATAACTTGGCCTTTAGAGACACATGCTGTGGTAAATAACGTGGCCTTTAGAGACACATGCTGTGGTAAACAACTTTGAATACAAAGATTTATGGTATGGCATAAAATGGGAAATATAGAAATAAATGATGTGGTAAATTTTCAGGAACACAGACGCATGATAAATATATGTGAATACAGAGACAAGCTGTGGTAAATATATGTTTTATAGATAGGGAATATGCATGTGCTGGTTCTCTGTCACTCATATCTAATGGACTTATTCCCCATAATCATAGGTCAGCACAAATGGTCAGATCTATGTCACTGCAGTGGATTTATAAGTTTCCATGTCACATTAATAGTTTTTCTTCAGGGGTCTCCTCAGTAGCACATAAACAAATGAGATTGTCCCCTCCTTTGCAGGTAGGACAAATAAAAGGCATTACAAGTCATCCCAACCTACCCACTCCAGTATTTTTCCTGTCCTCCCAGGCCTCATTCTGCGTTCTGGACTAGAGAGTGAGGGAATGTATGGAGGGAAAGTATCGTGCGGGCAGATAGCCGTCATCTGAATTTCTGAAATTTATGCCAAAGATTCGGACCAGGGCTGTTCAGATTTGGTCTTTAAAAAAACGAACGACCCTTACCTTTCGGACAGATGACCCTTATTCGTCCGAATTCCGAAATTGGCCGACCCGATTCGCACAAGTCTAGTAACTTAATTGTTCATCTGTCCATGTGGTGGGCTTCCTCTGTTACGTTTCTTCAATTTCTGAGATTCCTGGGAATGCTTTGGCTTCTCCCTGTATCTACTGGTGGACAGCAAAATTCTGTGCCAGGAGCAGCACATGCAGATTTCATTCTGTTATACTTTTTGGAAAACTTGGATACCCATTGTTGCCTCCTGTAGAAAGCTGTATTGGATGATGGCTATCAGAAAAAGCTCTGCATTGAACGTTTGGCGGACGTGAACACCCCAATGGTCCCTCAGTTGGCTATTCCTCCTTTTAGTATGCCTAAATATATGGACTCCATTGTTTAATTTTTCACTAATATTGCTAAACAAACCTGTAGGTCTTTAAAAACTGAAGAGAGTGTGATGGGTGCATCTTCATCTTCCCACACTGCATATGTTTCTGGGGGCATCAACAGGAGTCCTAGAGGGATGCTGGGTTTGGAATCTGAAGAATATTTAGAGGGAGGATACCTTGAAGATTCCTACATATTTCCAGTGAAATGTGTTGACACTGATAAAGTTCATCTGGATCATCTGTTCTCTGGATACAGTATCTCTGAGGACGACAAGCCCAAAAAGTAATGGAGAAGGTCTGTCTGTGCTACAAGAAAAAACAGTCTTCCCATTAAATTAGGTTATTTAGCTCTTATCCAGCAGGAATTGGTGAATCTTGAAAAGCATGCATCTTTTCAAATAAATCAAATGTTAATGCACAATTACCATTTGATCCTACAGTCACTGTCTATTGGTATTGTATTCCCAAAGTAGATGTCCATGTGGCCCATCTCTCCAAAGAGAACTATTCAAGTGGAGCATAGATGTGACTTCAAGGACCCTTTTAGGTATGGGCAATAAAATCCCAGTTTTTTCAAAGGAATTTTCACAGACAACTTGCAATTTTATGCCTTTTCTGCAGAAGTTCCTGCACATTAAACATACATAAAATGTTTGCCTTCCCACTACCAGTGACCAGTGTCAAACAGCAGTAGCAAAGGCAAACAAAATCCTGCCTTGCATAAAAATAGGTATTGAAGCAAGAGTGGATAACATTATTTTGCCATTGTACAAATCATTGGTAAGACCTCACCTTGAGTATGCAGTGCAGTTTTGGGCACCAGTTCTGAAAAAGGATATACTAGAACTAGAGAGGGTACAGTGAAGAGCAACAAAATTAATTAAGGGAATGGAGGACTTGACGTATGAGGAATGACTAGACAAACTTGGTTTATTTACTCTAGAGAAAAGACGACTAAAAGGAGACCTTATCACATTGTACAAATATATGAGAGGTCCATACAAGGATCTCTGCTGTGAGCTATTGATTCCAAGGCCTGATCAGATGACCGGGGGACACCCCTTACGATTAGAAGAAAGGAGGTTTAGACTTCAGCAGAGGAAGTTTTTTTTTTCTTTTACAGTGAGGTCTGTTAAACTGTGGAATTCCTTGCCCAAGGAGGTGGTTATTGCAGATACAATTGATACATTTAAGAGAAGATTAGATGCATTTATTTCCAAAGGGAACATACAGAGTTATACTGTTTATTAGCAGGAAAGCTATAAAATTACTGGAGTATGAAGAGAAGGTTGAACTTGATGGACTTGTGTCTTTATTCAATCTAATTTACTATGTTACTGTGTTACCACCAATGTATTTCTCGAGAGAACTTTGTTATGGGTGGTGTACTTGGAAGCAGTGATGTTAATGATGATGACTGACATGATTAATGTGTATTTTTAGTCATGTCTATTTGTCAAGAGTCAGACGTCCAGGGACATATTCTAAATCAACACCATCATCAATAATTAGGTCAGCATCAGCCGCATCATCCACTTCTTTCCCCACTATTTTAATTTCTTCTAGGTTTTCTGGCGCATACTTCCAGGGCTGGGATACATTCAATACAGCCTTAATAGTTTAAAAAAAAAAAAAAGTCTCTTTCATATTACGAGCTATAAACGCCAGAGAACTAATAAAATATATTCTTGAAAATAATAGTGCTGACACGGAAATATCAATGTATGAGACGCAATATGAACACAGAACTCAGTGGTAGCATGTGAAAAACATAAAGACATGAAATGGCAGTTGAAAATTGAAGGTGTACAGTAGTTTTTTAATTTTATTATGGTTACTTTAGAGACCGATAATACTTTATCATGAAATCGATTTCACTTATATAAAATATAATACCAAATACAGAATACAATCTAATATAGTTCAGTTTTACTTAAAAGTCTTCAGGCAGTTTTGCAGTTTTGTAGATAGACAAATAGCAAAATACAATTAAGTCTGCTGTGTACCTTGAAACAGCCCTTTGAACAGACCCTGCTAACTCTGCATGCATATTTAGCATTTTAATACAACATTTTGTTAGTAAAATTTTAAACTGGTCATCGTCCATTTGAAGGACATCTGTACTTGGTCTTCCTTGTTTCCTGACACACAGATCCCAAGCAGAGATGGGTTAAATCACTGAATGTGAGCTTATCATTGCAAAGTATTCCCATTCTGAACAATTGCTAATGTGAGTGCATTGTAAATAAAATTAATATGTGTGCAAGTACAAGTTTATAAGTTATAGCACTTTTGCGGTGCCGTCTTATTTTTCTTTCTATGTATCTTGAAAGTGCAAAGGCTTCTTCCTGAGAACATATGCCTGGTGAATGGTCACCTTAATCCAAGAAGCCACTGTTGCCTTAGACCCAGCCTGGCCCACATGAGGGTCTTCAGGGATAGCTAAATGTGAATAAGATTTTTTGAAAAGGCTAGGTATGATGAACATAATGCTTTAATTATAATAATAATAACTAGTATTTATATAGCTCCTTTCTCCCAGTGGGACTCAAAGCACTTTCAGCGCACGCTCTAGGAATTAAGCAAATTAGCAGCAGAAATAATAGATGTTATTATTATCCAATCAATGGTACTCATTTATCGATCTCGGAAGGATGAAGGGCTGAGTTTACCCTGTCGGGATTTGAACCTGCAACCTTCAGGTTTGAACAGGCTCATAGTCAGGGAATTTACCAGTGAGATATCTCACTGGCTTCAAGTGCCTCGCCACAGCCAAGAGATGATGCTTCTGCTCCTACAGAGAGCCTGAAGTTTGGTCACTCGCACACCCAACACATAAGAAAGACTGTCTTGAGCATCAAAAAAGCAGGGAACTGGAAGACAAGGCTCAAAGGAGCCTTCTGAAGTACTACCAGAACCAGGTTCAAATCCCAAAGTGGAGTGGGATCCAGAAAGACAGGGAAGGCATGTGCCACCCCCTGGACAAAAGTCTGTACATCAGGTAGTAAGGAAATGCCCCTCTGTAAAAGCTCAGCTTTCAATGTCACTAAACTGTGCTCTCAAAATTGGTGGTGGCTCCAGTAATCAGAGTGTAAGGTTTGAATCACCATCAATCCTCTCACAGCCTCCAAAACAAACAAAGACAAGAGGGGTCCCAAAATAGCATTTTATGTTCCATTTACCATATTCACCGCACATGCCTGTTCATGCATCAATAAAAAAAAAAAGCACTAAGTTTTGAAAACTAATAAAAGTAAGCAAAAGTTGCTTAAAGTAACTAAAAAATTAATGTAAGCACCCAATAAAAGACCGTTCCCAAATGAGGAGAAAACATAGGACAGGGAGTGCAGGTGTTAAAGGGATAGTAATATCTCTTTAAATAAAATATAATATTGTAGATATTACAAAAAAATAAACTAACTAATCCAAGGCTCATCTCTCAAACCTTTATAGTTTAAGAGATATACGATGCTAAACTCCCCTCCACTTTCACAGAATTCAGCTGTAAAGCTGACAGAAGGAGATTCAAGTCATGCGACTCGACGGCAGCTCTTCAGCAGAGCCGAAATACTGCTATCTAAAAACAAATACGTAATTGAAACGGTCTAAAAAGTGTGCCTGGTTTGCAAGTATTTCTTTTTGAGATAGCGGTATTTTGGCTCTGCTGAAGAGCCACCGGCCCTGAGACCCGGATCTCATGATGACAGCTAGAGGCTGATGTCTGTGAGGGGGGAGGGAGGGGGGAAGTTTAGCATTGTATATCTCTCAAACTATAAAGGTTTGAGAGACAGGACTTGGATCAGTTAGTTTATTTTTATAATATCTACAATATTACATTTTATTTAAAAGTGACATTACTAACCTTTTAAAAAAACATTATTGCAAAGAATAGGAACATAGACATTTTAAATCATTCATAGATGTGCTGCTACAGAAGTAGGAATATTCTCACCTGTGCATTCAGAGGAGAGTCTTCAGCCACTTTTATAAACAGGAAAGCTTCAGAGAAGCTAAAACCGAAGAGGCCAATAAAGAAAGCTGTCCTTTATAGACTCAAGTCCTGGAAGCTGTGCACTTGCTGTCAGTCCTTCATGCTAAATAGGGGAATATACAGCCCCATATCCTACAGCATAAAATAAAAAAGGAAGATTAACTAAAAGAGAAGTTTTTCCCCTGCACCTCCTGTAAAGTCGCTTTTAAAATTGAGCATGTTCAGGCAGAAGTAACAGTGGTGCAGGCTGGGAGTCTTCACCTAAGAGACCTTTTTTTTGTTTACATGCCTTACCCTCCTGTAAGAGAGAACTTTATACCATGGCTACTGTACCATATAGGATGTAAGATAAATATACATTAGCTAAAGAGACCCCAATTATTTTGTATTTGATCATTGCTTTTTTTCTTACCAAAATGCTCTCTTCATAAATAAGTATTGCTATTTTAAAGCTCAGTGATGAACAGGTTTTCCATTAGATAGTAGTATGTAGGCCTGGCCCTCTAGAGTATTGCAAGTATTACTAATAGTAAAGCATTCTTACTGTCTGTGCAAGCCTGCTTAGTCTCCACTATCTACCCATGGGTTTTCTCGGAGTATGTCTCAGACTACTTGGGAATATTCGGTCATCCTGGTCCTTGAGGTTCCATGAGATGTCATGTCTCATGAAGGATTTGTTTATGTGACTCAGAGCTATCCAAAGAAATCGTACCATCATACAGAAGGGGATGCTGCCAGGCTGCTTTGATTTCAGTGCATACAGAAATATATCTATTTCCTATTTATGAGGTCTGGTCAGCTTATCACACAGATACAAGGTTTTGTACCAATACACAGGAAACTGGCTTTTCATTTGGGTTTTCTCTTACCACACCCAATATAAACAAAATAGTGGTGTCTGAACCTTCCATTAATAAAAAAAATCTGACATCACTACAGAAACATCCAAAATAAATATATGATATATTTGTCCCATATATGAGTATGATGTTTCAGAAGTACCACACCCAAATTAAACAATAGATTATTAAAAATGTCTCATAATATAAATATAATAATTTTACAGGGGCCACGCCTTTTCTATAGTAAAAGATACTCTGTCATCACAATTAGCAGCTGCTATCATAATACATTGTTATTATAGTCAAAACAAAAAACACAGTAAAATAAATCCTTTTCTTTTAGTCCATGTGGAACACAAGAACCATGGGGTAAAGTATGCTGCAGCCACGAGGGCAGAGCACTTGCCTAAAAAGGCTCTCAGATGTGGAAACTCCCTACCTGATCCACTTTAACCCCACCAGTTTTAATGCATAGCAAAGATGAAAGAAAAGAAACAGAAGTGGAACAAGAAAGGGAATCCCCTGAACTAGATATCCCAAAAGGACCCCCCACACACACACATACACACCTGGGACTTGAACAGTTGTTTTGTCTCTGGGAGGGAAGTTCTGTGTTAGACTAAGGACTAAGAGAAGGATTTATCGGTAAGTACATAAAAATCTCCTTTTCTCTAATATCCTATGTGGAACACAGGAACCATGGGGATATTTCAAAGCATCCATCAAGATTCCAGAGAGGGGACAAAGAAAACCCCCTTAAGATATAGACCAGTGCCAACCAAGACAAACTGATACAAACTGAGCCTCAGGTTTCAAAGGACACTAACATTGCAAACCAAAGAACAGGAACTAACAGGTTACTGTCATAGGAAATTCAAGGACACCTACACAGGCACATCAACTTGTAGGACCTTCTGTCCAAAACTGACTTCAGCTGACTTCAGCTGTGTTGTTTGATAAATGTATGATGGGACGACCACATTGCACCATAAACCTCTGCTCAGCAGAAACCTAACTCTTTTAGGCCCAAGAAGCACCCAGTGACCTGGTAGAATGATCCATAACCCAAAAGGACCCAGGCATCTTCCTGAGAACATATGCCTGGTGAACAGTTGGCTAGATCCAAGAAGCCTATGTTATCTCAGATGCAGCCTGGCCCACACAAGAGCCCTAAGGAATGACAAAAAGCAAATCAAATTTCCAAAAAGACTGCTTGTGATAAACATATACTACTTACATATGTTGGTTTCAAGAGCCAAACAGCAAAAGCCAGCTTCTTCTCCTTTTGATGATTCAATGGAATTTATTAGAAAAATAGGATAAATATGGCACTACCTGAAAGGTGATTGGGAAACTAACACCTAAAGATATAGGTGAAGGTGTGACGTAGTTATAATCACAGACCAAAAAAAAAAAAAAAGAAAATAAAGAGAGACAAACTACTTATATAGGCATTCTTAGATTAGCCCTACAAATTATATTAAACTATCCTAAAAAGCCCCACACAGTATGATGTTCCATTAATACATTCTAAAACATAGCTTTTATTATAATCCTATATAATAATTCGCGAAAATGTGTGTAATGACACAGTCATGCACAGTAGAGAATGCTCCTTCGGAGCGTCCAGCTCTGTATCAGCTGCGGCGTGGGCAGTCTCTACTGCGCATGACTGCCCCGCGACCAGCTGGCAGTGGCACTGTGGCCCGTTTAACGGGCTCTTCAACTAGTATAGAATAAAAGCCATAGACTAGAACAAAGGGATGAGAATGAAAGGGACAACAAGATTCCCTAAAATCAAACAAAAAATGTTGAATTGACTATATTGCTGCCGTATTATTGAATCAACTGGTGATAGAAATAATAATCGCTCAAAAGCTATTGATAGTATTGAATAGACTACAGGTAACTATATGTATCGATGCCCAAGTGATTAGGTTTCAGAGGCATATAAGGAATTGCATGCACACTACTAATAAGCAACCGTATTCATGACAAACATTCCATCAATATCACTTGTTGCTTGTGTTGTGTCAGTTTAACATGGCCACATACATTGAGAATATTAATTCCCAGGACCAATTTGTATACATTCAGCATCATCATGTAGTAAGAATGTTATAGTGTTACCGCTAGTATTACTCAGCAATACAATATATAATCAATCTTTCTTAGTAAGTATTGGAAACCTACTGGTAAGTACATCGCTATGTCTGCTGCAACTTAATACCAAGGGATAGTCAGAATACCCTCTTATGACTGGAATGAGAAAGAATTCTACCAAATAAATATCTCTTTTCTGAATTACTTTCCTAGGAACCCACATTAGGTTTGGTCGTAAAAACCTCCCTGGGTAGTTGTTGATCTAATTGGATAGAAGCTTTGGTCATAAGAATGCATGCAGCAAAGAGTTACTTCAGACAGTCTATTCTGAATTATTGCTCTAGGAACCTACACTAGCTTTGGTCATAAAACTACACATATATATGAGGGCATTCCAGATATCTCCCAGTATTAAGCTGCAGCAGACATAGTGATGTATTCAACAGTAGGCTTCCTTGTACTCTCTAACAAGGATTGATTATAAATTATATACTGAGTGATACTAGCACCAACACTATAAGATTCTTACTACATAATGATGCCAAATGTATAAAAATGGGTCCTGGGATTTCTCAATGGCTAAAGACTTGGTGTAAGCAGAAGGGGTTTGGGTTCCTAGAGTGGTCTTTTCCCTTGGGGCAATCTTTATAGTCTAGATGGATTGGACTTTAGTGGAAAGGGGGACACAGTGCTAGGAGTTAGGATGGTTAGAGGGTTGGTGTATACTTTCAACTAGAAAGGAGGGGGGGGGGTGTCACGGTTTATTATGACTCTCAGACACAAGTTTTAGGTAAAAATCAATTTTATTGAAATAATAAATTGATAACGTAGGATGGCAATCACATACATACAGATATATACAGAATATAACAAGACAGAAGGCAGACTCTACCGGTCCTGTCAATATACCGGACAGGACAGTCTGAAGTAATAGAATGTTAGGCTCTACCGGCCTTGCCAATACCGGGTAAGGCAACCTGCAGATGGAATCGCATAACGGTTCTACCGGCCTTACCAATTTACCGGGCAAGGCAGCCTCAATAGATTCATAATGTAGGCTTTACCGGCCCTGCCAATACCGGGTAAGGCAACCTCAGAAGGAATGTGGCAAAAGGTTCTACCGGCCTTACCAATACCGGGCAGGGCAGCCCTGAGATAGTAGCAGCAGTCAGATGGTAATGGCAAATTGACAGAATCGTAAAGCCGCAAGGCTTTGGAGCAAACCAGCGTCCGCACGCTGGGACCAACACTGAATTGTATAGCCGATAGGCTTAGGAGCAAACCAGTGACCGCACACTGGTGTAACAAGCGAGTAATATAGCCGTAAGGCTTAGGAGCAAACCAGCATCCGCATACTGGTGTAACAAGTGAGTTTGTGTAGCCGCAAGGCTTTGGAGCAAACCAGCGTCCGCACGCTGGGACAAACACAGAATTGATAGCTGATAGGCTTAGGAGCAAACCAGTGACCGCACACTGGTGTAACAAGTGAGTTTGTATAGCCGCAAGGCTTTGGAGTAAACCAGCGCCCGCACGCTGGGACTAACACAGGATTGTATAGCCGATAGGCTTTGGAGCAAACCAGTGACCGCACACTGGTGTAACAAGCGAGTAGTATAGCCGCAAGGCTTTGGAGCAAACCAGTGCCCGCACGCTGGGACTAACACAGGATTGTATAGCCGATAGACTTTGCAGCAAACCAGTGACCGCACACTGGTGTAACAAGCGAGTTTGTATAGCCGCAAGGCTTTGGAGCAAACCAGCATCCGCACGCTGGGACCAACACAGGATGGTACAGCCGATAGGCTGTGGAGCAAACCAGTGACCGCACACTGGTGTAACAAGGGAGTTTGTATAGCCGCAAGGCTTTGGAGCAAACCAGCGTCCGCACGCTGGGACCAACACAGGATGGTACAGCCGATAGGCTGTGGAGCGAACCAGTGACCGCACACTGGTGTAACAAGCGAGTTTGTATAGCCGCAAGGCTTTGGAGCAAACCAGCGTCCGCACGCTGGGACCAACACAGGATGGTACAGCCAATAGGCTGTGGAGCAAACCAGTCACCGCACACTGGTGTAACAAGCGAGTTTGTATAGCAGCAAGGCTTAGGAGCAAACCAGCGTCCGCATACTGGTGTAACAAGCGAGTCGCCGACGCGACCAGGCAGGAGGTCGCCAGGATACAGGAGACAGGCGATGCGATGACAGGAACCAGCAACGATCAGTCAGGTCAGGAAACAGCAGAGAAGAAGTTCAGCAGGAACTGCAACACCAGAGACTAGGCCGGAACCAGCACTGGAAGTACTTCAGCATGCAGGAAACACTGGAACAGTAGAGCTCAGGAACTCAGGAACACATGAGATCAGGAACACTGGAACAGAGGCCCAGCTATCACTAGCATAGTGATAGCAAGAAGGTCAGAAACAACACGAAAGGGCACTCAAAGGGTGCCCAATCCAGGTTTAAATAGTCAATAAGAGGCGGGCTATCAGCAGACAGCCAATAGAAGCCCCCTACTGGTGACAGACAAGTAACTGCAGCAAATCACGGGCACCGTGATAGGGTGATGCAATGCAGTATGGGAAAGGTAGTATAATTGAGGAAATGGGATTAGAGACCAAGAAGGGAATGGACTAGTACATCTAATATGGTGGTGCCAATGTTACACCTTGATAAAAGGCCAATACGTTTTACAGATTGTAATTTTTCAGAATGACAAAAAAAGATCAAATGTATACATGTAAATGCTCGTAGTCTGGCTGGTAAGATGGGGAAACTAGAAATGATTGCAATGTATAAGCAGTTTGATCTAATTGGTGTGTCTGAAACCTGATTAAATGATACATATCACTTGGTAGTCAATCTAGAGCATTAGTCACTCTTTAGGAAGGATAGGATTATTTAAAGGGGAGGGGGTATGCCTATATGTAAAACATATCTTAAAACCTAGCATAAGGGAAGATTTAAATGAAGTGTCCAAAGAGAATGTAGAGGCCCTGTGGGTTGAAATACACACTGGGGTCACACATAATAAAAAGGTTAATAGGGATTTGCTACAAGCCGCCTAATATTGGGGAGTTTGAGGAAGTCCAACTTTTAATGCAAATGGAAAAGGCTTCTAGGTCTGGAAAAGTAATCATAATTGGAGATTTCAACTATCCTGAAATTGACTGGAGCAATATGACTTTCAGCACAACAAATGGAAATTATTTTTAAGAATGATTAATGACAATTTCATGTCCCAGCTAGTACAGAAGCCAACTAGAAAAGAGGTCTTGCTTGACCTATTGCTCTCAAACATTTTTACGAAAAGGTAAATAATAATTTGGACATGAGAATTGCTGTTGATTTTGTATACTTTGATACAGTGCCTCACAACAGGTTACTGCATAAATTAAAAGGCTTCGGTTTCAGAGGTGATATCTGTACATGAATTGAAAGGTGGTTAAATAATAGATGGCAGAGAGTGGTTGTAAATAGAACCTTTTTAAGTTGGTCTAAAGTTGTAAGTGGGGTGCCACAGGGTTCAGTCCTGGGCCCATACATTTTTAATTTGTTTATTAATGATCTAGATGTGGAAGTTGAAAGTAGTATCTCAATCTTTGCTGATGACACTCAGCTTTGTAAGGAAATACATACAAGGCTGGATGTTTTTCTGTAGAATGATTTAGATAAACTGAGTGAATGGGCAGGAAAATGGCAGATGACATTTAATTAGAGTACACTACGTAAGGCTAAGCATTTGGGTGTAGAAACAAACATGCTACATGTACACTAAAAGGGAAACAATGTGAGAAATCCTCATTAGAGAAAGAGTTATGAGTAATGATAGATGATAGATTTCACAGCAGTGTGCAGAGTCACTCAGTACCCCATTTGCTCTTGCAGCAACTAAGTCCAACAAAGGCCTCTAACAACAAATAAAAACAAATCATCCTCTACAATATACCCTATCAAGTCAAGTATCAGTCAACCCCAGTGGCAGCTTATGTCAGGGGGTTCCTGTCTCTATCACTTTACATACTAATGTCTTATTTTATTGATTTATTTTTTTATTACCTGTCCCCTCAATAGCAGTCAAGAAATCCCCCCACAACAAATTCCCTGTTCAAATGATTCATTCATTCAACACAGGCACCCTCCTCAGACCCCTTTGTATAATGTCTTATGGTTTTTATTGTATTTTATTTAGGATTTATTTTTTAAGTGCCCCCCAAATCCCAGTAAACAACGGCCCCCCCAAAAAAATCATCCCCTGTTCAACTGATTCTTTCCCCACACCCCACCAACACAGGCACCCTCATGCCCCTTTTATACTATGCCTTTGGGAATTAAAATAATATTTGCTACGTGTTCTGTTTAACTTCTATGTTCCCATTGATTTTAATGGAATGAGCTAGGCGAAAGAAGTGGGGAAAAAAAAGCAGAAAATCTGCACTTTTTGCAGGAAATTTTTCATCAAGTGGAAAGTGCCATTTTTCACAGATTTCAGTTTGAGGCAGAAATTTTCACCCATCCCTAGAGGTGATACTGGACTAATTCCTGAGAATTTCCAGCAGTAGCTCCTGCATATGCCTCCCGAGCAGAAACCAGACAACCCAGCACGCCCATGTACTCTCACACCACTGAGGACAGGCAAAGCACAACCTGAGACACTTGGAGAGAGAACAATAGAATTTTGTCTTCTGGTAGGAACATCTTTCCCAATATGGTGTTGAATCTCATATTGAGAAAGTGAAGGACCTGGGATGGAATCGGAGAAGATTTCTTGAAATTAAGACCCCAACTGTGTTGCTCCAGAACAGACACACAAGTCTGAAACTGAAAAGCAAAGTCTCCTCTAAATTGGCCTCCAGCCAAAGGTCCTCAAGGGAGGGAGTCTGAGAGACTGCTAGCAAGTGGATGTGAGCTGCCAGAGCTGTCATGACCTTTGTAAATACCAGTGGCGCACAGGCCAGCCCAAAGGGAAGGGTCGTGAAGTGATAATGATGCTCTTGGAAGGCAAACTGAAGGAAATGGCGATGATCTGCATGGATGGATATATGCAGGCAAGGATCCTTCATGACTAGCAAAGCCAAAAATTTCCCTGGACAAATGGAAGCAATAACGGAGTGAAACATGCATCTTGAACCAAGGAGCAAGAACAAATCAGTTGAGTAACTTTAAGTCCAGAATAGATATCATCCACTGTCTTTTTTGGGAACTATGAAAAGTTAGAATTGAATTCTGTGAACCTTTATTGAGAAAGAACAGGTACAAAAACCTGCATTTCTGTTAGGGCAGAGAATGCACCTAATAACAGATGACTCCACACAGGATCGTGAGGAACTCTGGACATTAAATAAATGACAGGAAGCAAGGAACTTGAAATCTATGTGGTACTTTTCCGAAATTACCTTCAAAACTCACTGGTCCTCCACAAAAACAGCCCATGCACCATTTAAAAGTCATAGAATATCTCCTATTGCCTGAGGCAGACAAGATCCTCGCTACTATTGCGGAGGTAGACTTGTTAGCTATGGGCTTCCACTTAGGCTTCTTGACTGTCCAAAAAGGGTAGAGCGCACCTGGGTTGCTGAAGGAATAGGCGTCCAGGGTGCATTATGCATATTGGTGGAGGTAATAAAAACCATGTGTATTTTATGGGGGAAAAAGGGAAAAGTTTGGGAGTAACCTGAGGCAACAAAGTACTGTTGCCTCCAATGGCGTGACTGATAACCTTTACTAATTTTGGGTCAAACAGCTGCTTGGCCATGAACAGAAGGGACACCAAGGACTTTTTGGAAGACTGATCAGCCAACAAAATCTTGAGCCACCGAGTGAAAAAGCACAGCCACAGAGAAAGCTGAGGCCTTTCCAGTAAACCTCAGGCCACTTCATTAGCTTCAGGGATCTTGGATATAATCACAACTAGGTGCATCCATTTGGACAGCATCCAAGAGCTGATGCCCCACCCCCCAAACAGCTATATCCCTAGTCACCCAAGCAACAGCAAAGGTGGGGAGCAAAGAAGCTTGAAAAGCTGCAAATATCACTTTCAGAAGAGAAACCAGATGCTTATCCACTCAGTCCTTAAGTGCCAAAGTGTCCAACAGCCGCAAACTATATTCTGAGCAAGGCAAGTTATTGCAAGGTCCACTGCAGGGGCTTAGACCACTGCTCTAATGCCTCAGCAGAAAAAAGGGTACAGGAGAAATATGCCAAGTTAGGAACAGCCTCCTGTGAGGAGTCTTCCATTCCTCCAGGAGAACCTGATCTAAGGAACGGTGAGGAGCAAAAATAGCAATCTCATTTTTTTCACTTTGGTGTCATTTGGGAACATTTTACTGATCCAAAGAAAGTGTTTGTTTTTTTTAAACTAAAAATCCAATTGGACAGATACTCATCCTTGGCCAGAAGGTAACTGCAAATTTGACTATCAGAAAATATATCAGTCTGAAAAAATGCACAAGGAAAGGGTCCTCGACCAATTCCCTAAGGAAGCCAATAAGGAAAAAGGATAATATAGGGTCTGGAGCAAACTATTAAATAAATAAAATAAAGCAAAACAGCAAGGTGTCCCTTACCTAGTGATTACAGAAAAGGAAACATTTTCCTATGCTGGTTCCATTTCACTGGGTCATTTACAGTGACTGTATTGTAGTCAGTGCTCAGACCACAGTGAAATGGCATGAAGCTTGGTTGCCATTGTAACCATACTTTGCAAACACACAAAATGAGACATTTCCCTCTGCGTGATCACCAAGTAGCATTGTCATTGCAACCAAGCACTATCAGTAACAACTTTTAAACTACTCAGTTTTAAAGACTGATATTGATACCAATTCCATTTTTTTCAGCAATGCACTGAAAACCTTAACCATTACTATCTCTTTAAAGGGATAGTAATACTTCATTTTAACTTTATTTTATTTTGTAGGCATTAAAAAAACATAAAGAATGATATAAGTCTTATCTCTGAAACCTTTATGGTTTAAGAGATATTCACAAACAAAGTATCCCCCCCCTGTTCAACCAGATAAGAAGGGTAGACTGCAGAGAGGGACAATCTTCAATTAAGATAATGGAAAAAGCTGAAAAACTTTTCAAGGGGGGAAGGGCTTTCATTGTTTTCATACAAAGAAAATTGTCCCCTTCTGTTATCTGTACTGTCATACAACCAGACTCACATCTGAGAAGAGATTGTTTACACTAGGTAAAAGGGGCGGGAGGGGAAACTTTGCTTGTGAATATCTCATAAACCATAAAGGTTTGAGAGATAAGACTTATATCATTCTTCATGTTTTTTTAATGCCTACAAAATAAAATAAAGTTAAAACGAAGTGTTACTATCCCTTTAAGAAAGTCATGACATTAGGGCAGTTTTAAATTAAGAGAGAGGGGTTAATGAAGAGAAAGGCAGTATGGTAGAAGATGCTGTCTTTGCTGATGAATGTACAAAATGCAGACTGAAATGCCTTTCTGTGTGATTGGAGCTGGTTTGGCCTATTGTTCAGCTGTTACCCAGACAGGGTTATGCTTTTTTTCATTTTGTGTTAGTTGTTTTACTCCAATAATATGGCAGCCACCCCAGTTATCTTACTATGGCCAGCAATTCCTAATCGCCCCCATGAATTTTGCCTCTATGCCTTTGTTCATAAGAAACCATTTTTCATCAGTCCTGGACATCATGTGCATGGAAGCGTATATAACAGTTGCTGTCGGGTTACTCCCAAACTTTTCAAACCGAAGCAGGCAGCATTCATTAGTATACTTAACCCTTTAAGGATGGAAGGGGTGCAAAATGCATTGTTAAATAATGTATTGCCCATCCCTCTGGTCCTTTAGGGGATACGTTTATGTGCATTCATGTCTGCTTCAATGGACATGACATCCAAGAGAGACTGAAGATATTATATGTGGGGTTATAATTTAGAGGTGTTAATTCTTTAAAACCCAGAAAAAAACATCTGGGTTCAAAAAAGTACAGCACCCCATGAATTACCAACTGTTGGATTCTACTATTTGTGACAAAAAGATTCATTGGATTATATCTAAAGCATATTGTAAACCAGGAGTAGGCAACATGAGGCTCTCCAGCTGCTGCAGGACTAAGACTCCCATCACACCCTGTGTGGAAATTGCAGACCGGCAACCACTGGAGGACCTCATGTTTCCCACCCCCTGTTATAAACGGTCATAACTAGGTCTCTCTCCACCTCTTTCACCTGTCTTGCTACATGTTTGTCTTTGATCTAACCCATTGAATGCAGGGGATCCCTTCAACATATTGATTCACAATGCATTGGAGACATCTCTGGCATGGAAAGAGTTAATTATCTGACTTGCACTCCAGCAGTTACAGAGCTGAAAAATATACTGAATTATTGTAAACTGATGAATTAAAGAAAAATGTATTCCCAGTAACAAAATCCAGCAATGAGTTTCAAGCAATTGGTCCATAGTTTAAATGGATATTATTGCTTTATTTTTATGCGTTAAGTATTAAAAAGTGTGACGGATGCTAACTAGTTATATATTAAACGTATTACAGGATTTAATATCCCTCCTCCCACCCCTTTCCTTGATGTTAGCCTCTTCTCCATTGATGCGGCTGACCTGGTCTGTCGACCAGTGGAGCTTGGTAGCTATTGCAAGGTGAAAGTTGTCTCTGTGTTATCATTTTTAATGCATCCTGAGCATTTTCCACAACCCAATCCTTACTCAGGGCACATTAGAATTGCTTGCACAAAATCTCTCTGCTTGTGAGTTCTGGGTAGGTTCTCATGACTGGTTCAGCACCTCCATTGGAGAAGGGCTGACTTCATGGGAAGGGGTAAGAAGAGGAATATTAAACCCATAATACATTTAAAATTAAGTCACCGTTCCACATTCTCACCTCCGTGAGAGCATCCATCTTGACAGGATTTGAATGAATGTCAGCTGATCAATTTATGCAAATTAGTTAGTAGTGGCCAGAAAGAAGGAGAGCAATATGCGATGCTAGTATTTGTCTGACATGCTGGTGATAGCTATCTAGATAAACTGCTATAAAGTAAAGCTAGATTGCTCACACACTATTGATTCATATTAAAATGGCTAACACATTATGTTTTTTTATGAAAATATATATATTGTAGGGCGTTTCCTGTGGAGTAAAATAAGTATACTCCCATTGCTAATAAATGCATATTTCCAGAATTATTACTGTTTAACCCCTTAAGGACCGGACATTATGGGACATTTCCGTCCCATAACGTCCGCATAGGGGCACGTTGATGGGCCGGTACACGTGACCTGTCACGTGTATCGGCGCGTCACTATGGGGCTTGAAATAGATCGCTCCGATCTTGGAGCGGTCTATTTCATGCCCCATTTTTACTTACAGCGCTCCCGGTAGAGCGCTGTAAGTAAAATGTACGTGACGTACCAGGACCGTCAAGGGTCTTTCAAGCAAGTTTACCCTTGACGGTCCTGGTACGTCAAGGGTCCCTAAGGGGTTAAACCTCTGTTTTTTTTTTTACAATACCAGTGCCCTCTAGTGGTCAAATTCCAATTCTGTTACATTCTAATGGAAGGAAAGGCAGTGACTTACAGTTCTCCACAGAATGTGATAGAAACTGCCAAGTCACTTCCTGTCAGAACTATCTGGAAGTAAACACAGTAAATTTACTTCCTGGTTATTTGAACTGTTATATCTTTTGAATAAAACAACTGACATCAGTAGGAGTACCCCTTTTTACTCAGCAGAAAAAGCTCTATAACATATAGGTTTTCATAAAAAAGTTTACTGCTCCTTTTAGTGTACATGACCCCATATAATTTTAACTGTTGCTGTTCCTTTAGTATTGCAATGTGTTGCACATCCCCTCTGGTCTTTGAAGAGTTAACCCTTTGAGTGCCGGAGGGGTACGCAACGCATTGCATAGCAATGCGTTGCGTACCCCTCCGGCACTCAAAGGGTTAAACAGTATGACTTGCATCAATCACACTCTTTATTACTTTAGAATACATTTAAAAATAACCCCCCCCAAAAAACATCAATCTCTCTTTTTTACATAACCCTGCATCCAGCATCTACTCATAATGTAGAGTTATCTAGGGCTGCTCATTAATATGGTTCCACTGCTTGCACAGACCCATGATGGAATAAGTGCAGCTGCAGGTCACAGGGGAAAGACATTATTGTCAACCTAATGTCAGGAATAAGAAACGTCTCAGCAGGAGAGTGCCATAGTAATGAGTTAAATGGAGCGAGATTCTATAGATCTCTTGATACAAAGTGGGTTAATAGAGTGAGTCATTGCAGGTCTCTGGCAGGGAATAAGCAGTAGAGCAATAGTTTGTTTCTGGTAGTGAGAGGTTCAATGGAACATGATAGATGGATCTGGCAGAGAAAAGGTTAAAGGGGGAGGTTAAGAATAGAAGTCTAGAAGGTCTGACAGGATAGGAGTTTTTGTCTGCTGATCTCTTGTGTCAACCCTTTCAGAGAAAAATGTTTTAAGAGTTGGGGTGAGAACTCCAATAGTTATCTTATGTTGCATTATTTGAACTCCTTGTCTTCCACACATTGCAAAGCTGGGTAAAGACAAAGGAGAACTGTATTGAATTGACTAAACAATAGATTCTAGCAGCCATACAAAGACAATCATGGACCAGTTGTGGGCTAAACCAACTGTACTATAGAGAATAAATAAAAAGTTTTATTGAATTAAATGAAAAAGGAACACAAACAGAAGAAGGGGCACCAATAGTGAAGTACATTCATTCAAAAAGTACACATGTAATAATAATCGGTGTAACACACATTTAGGAGTGGCCACGACTCGGATACCAAAGTCAACTGACAGTTGAGCATACGGAGATATTAACTCGACTCCGTTCAGGTCTCTCCTTTATTCTTGGAAACATTCGAAGTCCTTAGATGGATGTATCAAATGGAAGATATATACTGGTATTAAAATATTTTATTTTAAAAATAAAATAAAAGTAATAATAATAGTAAGGGGGCTATAAACGCTAACGCGTTTCAGGGCTGGAAGGCTGCTTTTTCAAAGCAAAACAAGCCTATAACCATATAGCAATCTATAAAGCAAAAAAATGATATGGTAATAGGCTTGTCTTGCTTTGAAAAAGCGGCCTTTCAGCCGTAAAATGTGTTAGCTTTTATAGCCTCCTTACTATTATTACTTTTATTTTATTTTTATATACTGCTCTTTTAAAGTGTTAGTAATGTCCAAGTACAAATATGGGACATTACTGTCCCTTTAAAAAGTTGACTTGAATGCAAAAAACATATCTCTCAAATCGCTATGGTTTGAGAGATACATGCATTCAAAGTTTGATGTTTCCTGCTGTTAGCTGTAAAGCTGTCAGCAGGAGATCCGTGTCGGCCGATGCGGAGGCTCTGCAGCAGAGCCGCAATCCTGTTATTTAAAACAAATTACTGCACTGAAATAGTTTAAAAAGTGTTCGTGGTTTGCAAGCGGACAGCAGGAAATATCAGACTTTGAATGCATGTATCTCTAAAACCATAGTGGTTTGAGAGAGATGTGTTTTTTGCATTCAAGTCAACTTTTTAAGGGGACAGTAATGTCCCAAAAATGTTTTACAGTTATGAAGAGCTTAAAATATTAATCAAATCGCTCCAAACCCTATCTCTCAAACCGCTATGGTTTGAGAGATATAGGGATTCAAAGTTCCCCCTCCCTCCCCTTCTCCTGATGTTAGCGTCTAGCTGACAGCAGGAGATGCCGGTCCAGGGACCAACAGGTGGCTCTGCAGCAGAGCCGAAATTGCGGTACTTAAAAATAATTAATTAATTGGAAAGATCTATAAAGTGTTCTTGCAAAACCAAGCACTTTTTAGACCTTTCCAACGAATGAATTATTTTTAAGTAACACGATTCGGGCTCTGCTGTAGAGCCTCCTCGAGTTCTACGACTTGATTCTCCTGCTGTCAGCTTTACAGCTGACATCAGGAGAAGGGGAGGGAGGGGGGAACTTTGAATCCCTATATCTCTCAAACCATAGCGGTTTGAGAGATAGGGTTTGGAGTGACTTGATTAAAATGTTAAGCTCTGCATAACTGTAAAAAAAATTTTGGGACATTACTGTCCCTTTAAGCTCTACACAATGCAACATATCTGTACTTGGTCATTACTAACACTTTAAATAAAATTTTAATACCATTATATAGCTTCCACCTGATACATCCATCTAAGGACTTTGAATATTTCCAAGAATAAGGGAGAGACCTGAACGAAGACAGGTTAATACCTCTGTATTCTCGACTGTCAGTTGACTTTGGTATTAGACTCCTGAAAAATCCTAAATGTGAGTTAAGTAGTGTTGAGCGAGCATGCTCGGCCGATGCTCGGATCGGCTCGAGCATCGCTCTGCTCGGCACATGGCGGTACTCGTACGAGTACCGCATGTGCTCGCCCGCCATGTTCGGGTCTCCTCCCCGCACGTTTTGCGGCTGCTGCGCAGCCAATAAACGTGCAGGGAGGCTCTGACATCGGTGTAATGCCAGCAGCCATGTTGGCTGCTGGCATTACACTGATTGGCTGGCCAGAACCCGTGGTCGGGTGCTGTATAGCACCTGACCATCGAGTTCGGCTCAGTCTGAGCCAGGGAGAGCTGAGGATAGGAAGGGAAAGGCAGTGTAGGGAGGAAAAAAACAAAAATTGTGAAAAAAAAGAACCAAAAGTCCTTTTTAGGACTACTGTGTGTGGGGGCAGCAGGTTATTGTGTGTGGGGGGAAAAAAAAAAAAAAAAAAAAAAAAAAAAAAATATTCTGTTTAGTGTGAAAAGTTGCAGATTAGAGCACATTCTGTTTAGTGTGCACAGTTGCAGATTAGAGCACATTCTGTTTAGTGTGCAAAGTTGCAGATTAGAGCACATTCAGTTTAGTGTGCAAAGTTGCAGATTAGAGCACATTCTGTTTAGTGTGCAAAGTTGCAGATTAGAGCACATTCTGTTAAGTCTTCAAACTAAAATATCAAAGTCACATATTCCATTCAGTGTGCGTCGCCGCAGTTTAGCAGCACATTCTGTGTACTGTGCAGAGTTGCAGAATAGGAAGAAATACTGTTAAGTCTTCAAACTAAAATATCAAAGTCACATATTCCATTCAGTGTGCTTCGCCGCAGTTTAGCAGCACATACTGTGTACTGTGCAGAGTTGCAGAATAGGAAGAAATACTGTTAAGTCTTCAAACTAAAATATCAAAGTCACATATTCCATTCAGTGTGCTTCGCCGCAGTTTAGCAGCACATTCTGTGTACTGTGCAGAGTTGCAGAATAGGAAGAAATACTGTTAAGTCTTCAAACTAAAATATCAAAGTCACATATTCCATTCAGTGTGCTTCGCCGCAGTTTAGCAGCACATTCTGTGTACTGTGCAGAGTTGCAGAATAGGAAGAAATACTGTTAAGTCTTCAAACTAAAATATCAAAGTCACATATTCCATTCAGTGTGCTTCGCCGCAGTTTAGCAGCACATTCTGTGTACTGTGCAGAGTTGCAGAATAGTAAGAAATACTGTTAAGTTTTCAAACTCAAATATTAAAGTCACATATTCCATTCAGTGTGTGTCACCGCCGTTTAGCAGCCTATTCTGTGTACTCTGCACAGTTGCAGAATAGTAAGAAATACTGTTAAGTTTTCAAACTCAAATATTAAAGTCACATATTCCATTCAGTGTGTTTCACCGCCGTTTAGCAGCCTATTCTGTGTACTCTGCACAGTTGCAGAATAGTAAGAAATACTGTTAAGTTTTCAAACTCAAATATTAAAGTCACATATTCCATTCAGTGTGTATCACCGCCGTTTAGCAGCCTATTCTGTGTACTCTGCACAGTTGCAGAATAGTAAGAAATACTGTTAAGTTTTCAAACTCAAATATTAAAGTCACATATTCCATTCAGTGTGTTTCACCGCCGTTTAGCAGCCTATTCTGTGTACTCTGCACAGTTGCAGAATAGTAAGAAATACTGTTAAGTTTTCAAACTCAAATATTAAAGTCACATATTCCATTCAGTGTGTATCACCGCCGTTTAGCAGCCTATTCTGTGTACTCTGCACAGTTGCAGAATAGTAAGAAATACTGTTAAGTTTTCAAACTCAAATATTAAAGTCACATATTCCATTCAGTGTGTGTCACCGCCGTTTAGCAGCCTATTCTGTGTACTCTGCACAGTTGCAGAATAGTAAGAAATACTGTTAAGTTTTCAAACTCAAATATTAAAGTCACATATTCCATTCAGTGTGTATCACCGCCGTTTAGCAGCCTATTCTGTGTACTCTGCAGAGTTGCAGAATAGTAAGAAATACGGTTAAGTTTTCAAACTCAAATATTAAAGTCACATATTCTGTGTAAGATGAAGAAGGCGGGTAAAAAGGGACGGGGAAGTGGACGTGATCCTGAAAGTTCAGGGCGTGGGTCAGGACGCGGAGAAACTGTGCCTGGTGCCAGAGCACAAGAAAGAAAGACATCCACCATACCTAGCTTCATGTGTAATTTTACAGGGCGTCGCAGGACATCACTCTCGAGGTCCGACCACTGCGAACAGGTGGTCGGTTGGATGACAGCTGATACTGCTTCCAGTCGGTTAAGCACCACCCTGTCTTCCACCAAGTCCACTCTCAGTAGCCAAGAGTCTGGTCAACATAATCCTCACTCTGATCATCCTTCCTCCCACCATACACGGTCTGGTCAAAGAAGTGATCCCACACTGGGATATAGTGAGGAGCTCGTCTCATCACCAATCCTTCATTTGACCCTCTCTCCAAGCACGCTTGCAGAGGAACATGACATCTTGTGCCCTGATTCACAACCTCTAGAGGCTACCCAATCACAAGAAGATGACAGATGTGAACGGCATTTAAGGTCAAAGGAAGTAGTGGATGATGATGATGATGATGATGAGACACAGTTGCCATTAAATCAACCACTATTTCCGTCTCAAGACCTTGTTGAGGAGAATGTTATACAGTTGTCAATGACTGAGTATGTGGTGGGATCAAGACTTGAGGAGGATGATCAGAGTGAGGAAGTGGAGGAGGACTTGGTGGACGATGAGGTGACTGACCCCACCTGGGAAGGTGTAGAGCCGAGCGATGACAGCAGTCCTGAGGGTGAGCCATCTGCAGCACCGCAACAGGCTGGAAGAGGCAGTGGTGTGGCTACAGAAAGAAGGCGGACCGCATCAAACCGGCCCGCAAATGTTCCACGGAGCACCCCCTTGCGTAAATCTACCTTGCCAAAGGGTAGGTGTTCCGCGGTATGGCGTTTTTTTAAGGAAAGTGCGGACGACAAAAGAATTGTAGTTTGTAACCTGTGCCACACCAGAATGAGCCGAGGCATGAACACTAGAAACCTCACCACCACCAGCATGATCCGACACATGGCATCCAAGCACCGTAGTAAGTGGGAGGAACGCCTGGATCGCCCATCTGTGTCTGCAGGCCACACCACTGCCTCCTCTTCCCCTGTTTTCGGTGCCGGCCAATCGCCTGTCGAAGGCGCAGGCCCGCATACCTCCCGCCCTGCACCTGTACCATCTGAAGCACCATCAGCGACCACATCCACTTCCCTGTCCCAGCACAGCGTCCAAATGTCGTTACCCCAGGCATTTGAGCGCAAGAGAAAGTACCCAGCCACCCACCCACAGGCCATAGCACTAACCTCACACCTTTCAAAATTACTGGCCATCGAAATGCTGCCATTTAGGCTTGTGGACACTGAGTCCTTCCGCAGCCTGATGGCAGCAGCTGTCCCTCGGTACGCGGTCCCCAGCCGCCACTACTTTTCCCGGTGTGCCATCCCCGCATTACACCACCATGTGTCCCGTAACATCACCCGTGCCCTGACCAACGCAGTTACTGGGAAGGTCCACTTAACGACTGACACATGGACAAGTGCTTGTGGCCAGGGACGCTACATTTCCCTGACGGCATACTGGGTGAATGTCGTGGAGGCTGGGAGCGACTCGGACCCTGGGATGGCACGGGTGCTACCCACGTCGAGGATTGCGGGCCCTACCTCCATCAGGGTTTCCACCAGCACCTACGTTATTGGCTCCTCCTCCTCCGTTTCCACCTCCGAATTCTCTACACGCAGCGCCACTCCCCCATCAGCCAGTAGCTGGAAGCAGTGTAGCACTGCAGTGGGGAAGCGTCAACAGGCCGTGCTGAAGCTGATCTGCCTTGGGGACAAACAGCACACGGCCTCAGAGCTGTTGCAGGGGATTAGTCACCAGACCGAGCAGTGGCTCTCGCCACTCAACCTGCAACCAGGCATGGTTGTGTGTGATAATGGGCGTAACTTGGTGGCGGCTTTGGAGCTCGGCAAGCTCACACACGTACCATGCCTAGCGCATGTATTTAATTTAGTGGTGCAGCGATTTCTAAAAACCTACCCCAATGTGCATGATCTCTTGACCAAGGTGCGCCGCGTGTGTGCACATTTCCGTAAGTCATCTACAGCTTCGGCCGGCCTGTTGAAGCTGCAGCAGCGCTTACAATTGCCAGCTCACCGGCTGCTGTGTGACGTGAGCACGCGCTGGAACTCCACCTTCCACATGTTGGCACGGCTTTGTGAGCAGCAGAGGGCAGTAGTGGAGTACCAGCTGTTACACGGTCGTCGCCTCTCCGTTCAACTTCCTGTAATCAGAAGTGAGGAGTGGGAATGGATGTCAGACCTCTGCGAGGTTTTACGCAATTTTGAGGAATCGACACAGATGGTGAGCGGCGATAACGATATTATCAGTGTAACCATCCCACTTCTGTGTCTACTGAAACGCTCGCTGCTCACAATTAAAACCGACGCTTTGCATGTGGAAGAGGTGGAAATGGGGGAGGAAGAGCTTACACAAGGTGATAGCCAGAGCACCCTCACTTCGTCTTCTCAGCGACAATTGGAGGAGGAGGAGGAGGAAGACACGGTTGCCTCCGCTACAGAGGGTAGCCATGGAACTTTAGTTCCATCTCTTCAGCGTGGGTGGGCAGAAGAGGAGGAAGAGGATGAGGAGATTGAGAGTCATCCTCCTGGTGAGGACAGCGAAATCTTGACTGTTGGTACTCTGGCACACATGGCTGACTTTATGTTAGGCTGCCTTTCCCGTGACCCACGCGTTATACGCATTTTAAACAACACGGATTACTGGGTGTTCACCCTTCTGGACCCCCGCTACAAAGAGAATTTCTCATCTCTCATTCCTCCGGTGGAGAGGACAAGCAAAATGGTGCAATACCAGAAGGTTCTTGTCGAAAAATTGCTCCAAAATTTTCCATCTGACAACGCTGGCGGCAGAGTACGTGCTACCTTGGCCAACCGAGAAGGGGAGAAAAGGGGAGCACACAGCAGTTCCGAGAAAGGCAGGGCAACACTCTCCAAGGCGTGGGACACCTTCATGACACCCCGCCAGCACCCTCACCCTGATGCGCAGCCCAGTGTCACAAGGAGGGAAAAGTTTTGGAAGATGGTGAAGGAGTACGTAGCAGACCGTGTCAGCATCCTCAATGATCCCTCTGTGCCTTACAACTACTGGGTGTCCAAGCTGGACACGTGGTATGAACTGGCACTCTACGCCTTGGAGGTGCTGGCCTGCCCTGCCGCCAGCGTTCTGTCTGAGCGGGTATTTAGTGCTGCTGGTGGCATCATAACAGATAAGCGTATCCGCCTTTCCACCGACAATGCTGATAGGTTGACACTTATAAAAATGAACAAGGCCTGGATTTCCCCTGACTTCTCCACTCCACTGGAGGAAAGCCCCGGGGGAACATAAACTCACTTTATATATGTTATTTACAATGATGGGAATACTCTGTATTCCCATTCACCCCTTCCACCCAAAAAACGGGTATATGGTTGACTCTTAATCTTCTCATCCTCCTCCTCCTCTTCCATATGCCCTGTGCTATAATTTTTATATAGGGCCAGCTCACCAGCGGGCCCTGTGATATAATTTTTATATAGGGCCAGCTCACCAGCGGGCCCTGTTTGACAATTTTTATATAGGTCAGCTCACCAGCGGGCCTTCTCATATAATGTTTTATTGGGTCAGCTCTCTAGCGGGCCCTCTCATATAATGTTTTATAGCGTCAGCTCACTAGCGGGCCTTCGCATATAATGTTTAGGATGGTCAGCTCTGCAGCAGACCCTCACCCATAATGTTTTAGACGGTCAGCTCAGCGCACGTTTCCCTCTTAATCATGGCCTCAGTTCTGAAAATCAAGGAAATTTTTGGGAGAATTTGCCTCTGCGCACGTTTCCCTCTTAATCATGGCCTCAGTTCTGAAAATCAAGGAAATTTTTGGGAGAATTTGCCTCTGCGCACGTTTCCCTCTTAATCATGGCCTCAGTTCTGAAAATCAAGGAAATTTTTGGGAGAATTTGCCTCTGCGCACGTTTCCCTCTTAATCATGGCCTCAGTTCTGAAAATCAAGGAAATTTTTGGGAGAATTTGCAGATGATATACAAGTAAATATACAGCAAATATTGTTTGGTAACAATTTTTCGCCTAAAGTCGTTTTTATTTTCCTTTTTGTGTGTTTTATGGTCAGTCTGTAAAAATGGCGTACTACGTGCGAAAGATCGTTCCCAGCAGCGATGTTGGAGTCCAAGATGCATCCAGACATCCTCCCTATGCTGTCCCTGAACCATTTCTGTGGTGTTTCCATCCTTTTCTTCCCTTTTCCTATGGACCAGGCACCCTCCCCTCATCAGAGCAGGGGGTGCCTGGTGTAATGCTCGAGTCCTCCCATTGACTTCAATGGGGCTCGGGTGCTCGGCCGAGCACTCGAGCCTCAGGGGGTGCTCGGTCAGAGCACCCGAACACCCGAGCATTGGGGTGCTCACTCATCACTAGAGTTAAGCTGATTATTATTGCAACTTTACTTTTTGAATGAATGTACTTCACTATTGGCACCCCTTCTTTTGTTTGTGTTTCTTTTTCTATATCCTGCCACTGAGGGACAGCGTGTAATTAAAGGGAGCAGCCGTTAACGTCTTCACCCATTGAGAGGTGTATACTGTGTCTGGAGGCAGTTACGATTTCTCCAGCAGCCTGTTTTGCTAGTTCCGGTATAAGCTGCTACTGACACAGGCACATTGTGAGTGCACACAATTGGGTGTGGTGGTGGTCACATTACTGAAAAGTTTGATATACACACAGGGGGCGCCCCTTGTTGTCTCGCCCTTCTTTTTTTCCAGTCCATTGAATTAAATGGGCTTTGGACATCTTAAATGCTACAGGTCTTCAAAGCATTGTGAAGCAAAATACGGGAGACCTCTAGTGTTCAAGGGGTTAAAAAAATCAGTTGGGATTTCTATTTGTCCCATGTGGTGCAGCTGGTTTAACCCAGAGCTGGGTTTTTGCCACTGTACATAAGGGCTTATATCATTATCAGGGGAGGTTAACCCTTAATTCCAGAGGGGTACACAACTCATTGCTAAAACAGGGATTCTCTCACTCTTGAGGGGAGATTCACTAAGTGGTGATAAAGAGGTGAGTGAAGATGACTCCAGTTTATCACTTCTCCAGTTCCTATGGTATTCTATGGAGCCTACAGACTAAGATTTCTTCAGCTTTGGTGATCTTACTGAATAGGCTCCATAGAATAACATAGGAACTGGAGAAGTGATAAACTGGAGAAGTCATCTCCACTTAATTACCTCTTTATCACCGCTTAGTGAATCTCCCCCTTGATGTTTCATTCAAAGTCATTACAGCTTAAAATTGCATTTTTGTCAGAATGATCCGTTGCAGATACAGTAGAGTTGAAGATACTGTTTACAGACTGCAGCTAGAGGGCGCTCATATCAATGAAAGTAGGAGGAAAATCAGAACAGAAATAGCTGTTCCAAGGAAGGTAAGCAAAATGTAAAAAAGCAGATAAAATAGTAGATAATATAAACGAATATATAATACTATTAAGAGAGTATTAAAGAGTAACTATGAAGTGATAGCTGCCCTATTGACAGGTCTGCTTCATTGGGAGCAAATATGCAGTTGAAACTGGATCTACATTGTGTGCCCCAGAGGATCAACAGGCATGGAGCTTATAGGGACTGACATGTAACCCCAGTGCTCCCCTGTTGATCCTGTGATGGACTCTGTACTGCTAGATATCCAGTCTCACAGTTAAAAGTCATGTGGTAGCTGGCCTGGTTGTTTTTAAAGACTGCTATGGATAAACTGCAGCAGTTTATGGTGACGATTGTACAACTCTGTGGCATCTATGGCTGAGAGCCACAAACTTCCTAGTTGCATTCACCTATGCGACCCAGATGTCTGCCAGGAGCTGTTTTAGGGCTGTACAAAGGAACATTAATTTAATTTAAAGAACTGAGCATCTTTATTTTAACTAACAGCCTGTAGTTAGACAGTAAATTGCTTCCCTGAGACTCCAGTTTTACAGTCAGTCAATCCATATCTTGTCCTATATAGCAAGTAATGTCAGACCAAAGCAATAACCATCCAAATTATATGATTTTTCTATGTCCTTATATTTGCACTGCCCCAGAGCTCAGGGTCCAGTGCTACCCCTCCTTCCTCATATATATCCCTGGGTGACAGAAGAGGAATCTGTGCTATGTCCCCTATTGGGAGCCTGTCCCATTGTTTGATGCAGACTGTATTACAGGCCTGCAGTCTGCTAGTTCCCACTGCTCATAGTGACATACCAGCACCGGTTGCTGTGATGTAGAGAGGACCGGCTGGCGGGTAGCAAGGGGAAAGATTTAATGGGATTAAGGCAGACAGGTCAGCATCAGTTCTCCCCTGCCAGCCCACCGATTCCTTCTACAGAAGAAAGCCAGAAAAGATGGATGGAGCACGGTCAGCAGCTGGTGAATGACATGGAAGTGGGGAGGAGGGCAGGGATGAAGCAGGCACAATACCAAGAGAGAGATGGTTGTCCAGTCCCAATATTGGCTACATTAATAAACCCTTGTTAGCTCTTGGGAACAGGGACACCAACAGACAACTATTAAATCACTATAGCTGTCACTGTTTCACCTCGAGTGCTAGAAAGGTCTCCAAAGCATTGCTAGCATCCAAAAGGTTAAGAATCCATTATAATAAAATAATCAAGAGAAATGAAGGTTACACACATAGCCTAAGTACTGTGTGCTGTTAAAAAAAAAAAAAAAAAGAAAAAAAAAAAAAGAAAAACAACAGCTTACAGCGCTAACTCACCTTAGTGCATAACAACATATGTGTATATATGTATGATACATTTTACATTTTTATTAAGTGTCCATTGAAAGAAAGCAAGGAATGAGAGGGTTCTCCAGTCCCCCAAACATCAGGCCAGAGCCCAAAGTGAAAACAAAGAACAGACAGCAAACGTGCGCTCCTCCAGTCTAGTTGTGAATTGTGTGCCCTATATTAGGCATATGTAATAATACTGTGACTAAATTTGAGGCATTAGTGCCTACATTTTGGCCAAAAAAGAGGTTTAAGCTTACCAACCACACCATTTGTTTTTAATTGCATACATGGGGATGTTACCAGATAGGTTATTGCTTGTGTAATATCTCCATTTCATGTAAATAGATGTTGTTGTTATACCAATACAGTAGATAGATAGATAGATAGATAGATAGATAGATAGATAGATAGATATACATAGAGAATATGTCTGCATTTTATACAAAAACCATTGGGCAGCTTGTTCTGGAACAGGTGGCCCACAGGCATGCTGAGATGCAGATCTATTTTCTCTCACTCCCATAATAACAGGGGTCAGCTTGTTTGTGGACAGGTGAGCTCTGTGTCCTTGCAGATTGGGCACTCATGCTATCTATGAATGGTCAATGAATGAATAAATATGTATCAGTGATAATGGGATGTACAAGTATGTTTTACAGTGCACACATAATACTGATACATAATATTTATTCTGCAAATACAGATGATTATTTATATATATATATATATATATATATATATATATATATATATATATATATAAATAATCAGATGTATGTGCCATTATTTTTGCCTTTTTCCACTCAGGGAGAGTATCACCTGTTTGCTGACAAAAGGCCTGAGAATTGAGGGAGGTACATATCTAGCAGGAGGGGGGTTGCTGACCTTGGGCTGATATTCCCTTAACCTTCAGAGAAAAAGGTATTTTCAGTAGTGTCCCAAATAAGGTTTTTGCCAGCAAGCTAGGCACACACGCCTGTTAGCTGTGTATCACAAAGTGCACTGTAATGTGTTTAGGCATATTTACATTGAAAGCAGTGGCTAGTAAAGAGTATAAAACAAGGGATTAGACTCCATTTAGTCAGTAAATGAGGAGTGGAGGAGAAAGATGCAGTGAAGGAGAAAGATGGAGTGAAGGAGGAGGAAAGGAGAGAAGAAGGGGCAGTGAAGGAGAGCTATAACAAGAGCATGTGCTGGAGGACTCTGCCCAGGTAATTATGCCGTAACACACAGTACACTTAAGTATATAGAAATGTATTAATGTTTTGTGTTCTGTAGTCTTAACTATATTTTTGTAGTTAGTCTAATCTTTGTTGTGCATGCCATTTAATTCATTATAAGGAAGTATAGATTAAAACTGCCATGTGATCTAAGACTCTGACTGGTGTTCTAAAAAACATCTCTTTTGCGCCTGAATCCTCATAACTGGAAATATTTATGTATAGGTACATGTAAAATTATAATATTTATATTTACATACATATTTCTCTGGGTTACATTATTGCTGACCCAGTTAAAACCGGTAACAGGGACCTCCACGCATTCAAATAGAAAGTATACAAGAGGGGCCCCCCCGCCTAACGCGTTTCCATAACATCTCTTCAGGGGCTACTTTTAATTTAAATTTTATTTTTTTTTATATTTTTTGTTTTTCTTAGATAGAGACTTCAAGTGTTCAGAGTAGGGAATTGCCACACTTGAGGAACCTTGGTGCGGTTAGTAAGCTTAAACCTCTTTTTTGGCCAAAAATGTAGGCACTAATGCCTCAAATGTATTCACAGTATTATTATATATGCCTAATATAGGGCACACTATTCACAATTAGACTGGAAGAGCGCAGGTTTGCCGTCTGTTCTCTGTCAAAAATATGAATGCTAATATCTGCCAAAACAAATTAACTTTAAACTATAGCAAGAATCCTTCAAGAATATTGTTCCTTGATTGCATACATACACAAGGACCAAGGAATGGCAAAGTCCTCAAAGATGCTGAGCTGTGACCATCCATTTTGCTCTTGCAGCTACTTCAAATTAGGAATTTGTTAGAGTGCTAGCTAAACCTTGTCTTATTTTGTACATCGTGCAGCTTTGGACCAGAATTAACAGAGGGCAGGACCAATTCCAATCTCTTTATTTTCAAACCATAAAAGGCATCTAAAATAAAAACATATTAAAAGCCTAGTAGTGTTTCATAAAAAAAGCAGCTCTGATAATCTTCCTAGCATTTGGGCCATGAAGAGCGTTATTTCCATACTATCCAAATTGTAGTTGAATGATAAAGTATCCCCCCGCCGCTTTTAATGATGTAACACTGCTCACCTCAGAGCAGCAATACTGTACGGATGGATCACAGGGAGGGACAATCTTCAGTGAGCATAAGGAAAAACCTGCCCTCCTTTGTCAAGGGGGAGATTGGTTTTCCTTATGTCTCAGTAAGATTATCCCTTGTTACAAGATGTCCGGTCAAGCGACCAGATTCCACATCTGAGGGGAGGTGGCTTACGCCAGGTAAAGGGGGCGGGAGGGGATACTTTATCATTCAATTTCTCTTGAACTTCACCTCTGGCTGTATTGAAAGAACACTCTTCATGGCCCAAATACTATGAAGATTAAATGGAGCTGCTTTTCTTGTGAAACATTACTATCCCTTTAAATAATCACTGATACTCCAACATCTGGATGTAGTTATATTAAAAACTAACAGTCCGAATTGTACAGGTTCATCCCAAGTTTATTGCCAGCAAAAAGTAAGAAGTGCCAGTGGCAGTTTCATTACTATTAGCTGTGCGGGAAGGTATGACATCATAGCAGACAATGGGTCTAATAAGCTTTCGCTCCAGAGCTCACAACACCAGGTCATGGTAGCAACATGTGTGTGTGTGTGTGTGTGTGTGTGTGTGTGTGTGTGTGTGTGTGTGTGTACATGTGTACATGTCACATTTCTTTTTAAGGTAATTTTTGGTGTTAAAAGCTGTAATTAACAAGATCATTTTGAACATATCTTTTGTTTTGAGGTTATGTTTGTCCACAATCACTTTTAAGACCATTTGCCTAAAACTGTCTTTTGTTACAATAACTAGCCCAAAAATGTCTTTACCACTTTCAAAATGCTTGTTTAATGAAAAAATAAATTTCTGATGTTAATGTCTTTTAAGACTTCTTTTGAACATCAATCCCTTGGTGATAAATCAGATCTCTTATTGAAGGAAAAAAAGCCACTCAGCTCGTGGCTCTTTACTCTAAAAAAATATATTCTCAATAGGAATAAGTAAAATTGTGGTGTGATTTCCATGCAGCAGGCTTGAACAGCTGTCCTGCTGAAATTTGTTTTTTGTGTACCCATGATGCACTAGGGGCCCTAGAGATGTGATCAATTACTTAAAATAGCTTTGGTTCCTTGCATAGAACATAGGCTTGACTAATAGAGGACTTCAACCATGTAAAAAAGGTAGGCAGAAGACACCTTAGCACTTCTTGGATCCTCCATGATAATAACAACACAAAAGTTTTGCATTGTACATATAGACTTGAGTCTGCTGTAGATAGTGTCTAAAACAACATCAAAAGTGTGCAGATCTTGTTCCTTCAAAGTCATAGTGCAAGGACAAAAGAGAGTGAGAATGTTCTGGTCAGATGGACTCAGACTACCATCTATAAGTAAAATACTTACAATTTTGGAGAACCCCCTACTCGTAGAGGAAAAAATCAGCAACTGTGACGTGCATGGCAACTCTGCCAATCTCCATTTAAAGGATATTGCCAGACAAAAACACAGTTTCAGGAAAATTATCTGATGACCATCACATAGAGAATCAATTTTGGGACCAGTTTAAAATCCCAGGGTGTTGTTGCACATGGAACACTGGAGTATTCAGAATTTCTCCTTGCATGAAACTATGCATCCAAAATGGAAGCAATACTGTGTTGCTGGAATGGGCAGATCAAGCTGGAATTTGCACCTTGTGGTAGATGAGGAACAACTGTTTCTATAACCCAATCAGAAGAACACACTGGACAGGAGATCAATAATAGAGAGGACATCTTGTGAAAATGTTTGGAAGATATCATATAATGGGCCTAAAATATTATTGATATGACCAAAAATCAGTAAATTCCGCTCTTTGAAATGGCAGGTTCAAGTACCACATAACAGACAGTTCCAGCTTATCTAGATCTGAATGTTGTGGAGGGCCTGGGGAGAGTAGGTCCAGAATGGCAGGCAGTTATCAATGGTCATCAACTACTAGATAGAGCAAGTACATATAACAAGCTCTTCTAGGCCAAGCTGAAACTATGAGAAAGGCACATAATCAGTACACCTTGATCTAGTGGAACACCCAGGGAAATAGAGGCAGAATAGGCTAAATTGACAAGTTATATTCAATAGCATCTATTGGTCACTGTCAACAGATTTAATGTTCCTTCACAGACTAATCATTCAAGACACCCATTTAGCTGTGATGAAGTAGAAGAACAACTCCTAGTTTGGCAACTATCTCGGATGTAGCACCTGATTATTGAGGAAGCCAGCTTCCATGTACTCCACTCTCAGGATGTAAATCATGGAGAAAAAAAAGTCATACTTTCTCCTGGGTTTGATCTGCTCCTAACACTTCACTGACAAATTATGCACGTTACCATGGAGTTGTCAGGCAGCATATGTACTAGATTGCATGAGTAACTAAATATAGTGAGTTAGTGCCAGGTGGACGGCCCTATGTTCCATTACATTGATATAAAAATGCTCTCTGCCCAATACCATTCATCTTGAATAGTATAGTTTAAAAAAAAAAAAAAAAAAAAAAGAAAAAATCACCCCAGTTAGGCACACTGATGTTCAATGCCACAACTTGCCAGGAGGTGATAAAGGATTTTTCCTCTGGGAAATGATATTCAACTACGAGCGTAAATCTGAATAACCTTACAGCACCCTACCCAAATAGGTTAGAAAGGCAAGCCCTACCATACTCTTAGGTTACAAGTCTAAACCTTTGGAAATAAAACTCAGTTGGATAAGTAGAAATCATGTCAGCACAAAAAAGGTAACAGTCCAATCCTGTGCCTGGACTCCTTAACCTTTCCTGTGTCTCTACATACAGCCAATACCATGTCCTGCTATTATCACTGATCCTGCCTCATAGCCTATGTCTTCTCCCTTACTTGTTTATTGCTTACTAATCATCGTCTAAATTCATTTTCTCAAATGTGAACTTTCATATACTTCCATTACATACTACTCCTCCATCACATCCCTTCATTGTATCACACTCCTTGTTGCAATGCCCTAATTTTGCATCTCACACCTGCATTTGCTGTTCACATCCCATTTAGCCCAGGAAAGTCCTCAATGCCATCATAGACTTTTTTTTATTTCCTGTTGTTGCTGCTTTGTGGAAATTTTTTTCTCAACCCGGGTTTATTCTTACACCTGAACTCAATGGCCACAGAACTCTTAAAAATTCCTCACTCCCACACTCAAATCCTAACAGCCTAATCCACATTCCTCTCTTTACCTCTCTCTCTCACCCTTCTCCTTCACTCTCAGGAATACTCTTTCTGTCCACAAGAAACTCTTTGACTTCCTAGGTTGTTCCTATCCAACTCACTCTCTTTGTTTTTACTGTAAGATGGCTCACACCTTCAGGCACTGTATCCCCTGCTGCATGGTCTCTCTTTCTCTAACATCCCAGGATCAGGTGACAGATGAGGAGGAGGAATAGGTACCCAACTGTCTCATTCCACATTTCAAATTTTACCTTCTGTCCATTCTCTTTCATTCCCAAGCACTGAGTATCACACAGTCTGCCTCTTCTCTCCCTTCTTCTGTCAGAGGTGATGTTATCTACTGCCCTGCAGGGCCAATATCACAATTTTTCTAGACCATTTCAGTGCTTAGCTCCTTAATTTTCTGTCCTCTGAGTTAACATGGCTCATACTTAGTAACTTCAACACTACTACTGAAAATAGCCCCTCTTACGCCGTGTCTCATTTCCCTCATTTACATCCTGTTTTCGGTCTCTATCAGTGGCCCTGATCTCCGACAAAAGATGGGCCTGAGTAGACTTTGTTCTCAACCTACTCTCTCTAACTTTTCTATCACTTCCTTTCATTTCTCTGATTACCACAACCTGTTCTTTAACTTCACTACTCACACTATCAGGCAATTACTCTCCCTTGACTCTGCCCAGTTCTCTTAGAAGCCCTAGGCCAAATGGCTTGTGCTATAATCACACACAGTAAATAACTCAATCCCAGCCTTGCTACACACAGACAACTAGATACCTCCAACACCTTTACCTTTCCTCCCTGATATCTACTTTCTCTTCCAACCCACATCTCTTCTCCAATTTTAACTCTTCTTAATCCCCTTGCACCTGAGCCCCCATCTTCCTTCGCATGCCCAGGTCTTGCAATACAAAATTATCTCCATCAGACAATATTTCTATTCAACCATTAACCTTAAACTCCCAAATTCACTTCTCCTACTGCCCACATTATCTCTTTCCCCCAGTCACCGAGGACAAAGTATCAATCTTACTTTGATCCTCACACCCAACAAAGTGCACCCTTGAACCAGTCCCATCATAGCTTCACTGACCCTTTTCCCAGCACTTATCTGCCTCTTCAACAATTTTTCCTGGCTTCATGCACTTTCCCATCTGCATTCAAACAAGCACTTTTAATTCCAAAAAAACCCTGTCTTGATCCTAACATTTTCTTAAACTACCTTCCTTTCTCCTCCCTTTCATCTGTAAACTTCTTGAATGGGTTGTGTACAGCTGTTTCATCCAGGTTCTCTTCCCTAAATCTCTACTTGACTCACTGCAGCCTGGTTTCCGCCTGCTACATTCCACAGAGACAGCACTCACCAAAGAGTCTAAAGACATAGTGCTGGTCAGACCTAAAGAACACATTTTTCTTCTAATTCTGCTTGACCTTTTTTGCAGGTTTTGACATTATTGATCACCAGGTCCTCTGCTACACCCCCTTTTCTGTTGGCATATGTTACACAACTTGTCCTAATTATGATCTTAACTCAGGCGATTCATACTATCCATAATGCTACTTAACATGTAGAAGCCCAACAGCCTCCCCTTTTTGCAAGTCCCCACACTGGCTTCCTATTCTGTTCAGAGTCAAATTCCTGACTGACCTAACTCGGCTCCCTCATATATTTCATTGATCACATCCAAATATTCCACTGGCCACTCTCTGTGATCTTCACTTACCTTTGTCTCTCATCCCCCCTCATAATATCCTCTCACTCTCATCTGTAAGACTAGTCCTGGACTCAGCACCAATGTCAGACTTTCACAGTACTTTATTCATTTCAAGTGCTCACTGAAAACACACCTCTTCACATAAAACAACTTAGTTCTTTCTTTCCCTTCTAGGTTCATCTGTTCACTTTGCCTAACATTACTTTCTCTTTCAAACACGTGTCTTTTATATTTTGTCTCCTTCCAGATTACAAGTTCTCATAAGCAAGTCCCTCAATACCACTTGTTTAAATCCAGTTATGTAACAGATATCATTACTTTTAGATTTTCAGTTACAGAAAATATTAGAATTAACCCATGTAGTGTCAAAAGTAATTACACATAAGCCAAAAAACATATTAGAGCAACAGGTTTAGATGTCAACCATTATTCACCCTACATCCTTCCATAGGAGGGACTGTAGAGAAAGCATTTCCTATGAATTACCTCTTCCTACAAAGCTTGTGGAAGGCTGAGTGAGGAAGAAGCCTCCTGGTGATCCTGCATAGATCAAGTACAAGGCTCTAATCAGAGACCTTCCTGCTTGGTTACTGAATAGCACCAGAAAAAAGCTGCCCTTTTTATGCATTCCTCCACCTCCATTGCAGCTTTTTGTTCCCACAAAGCATGCTAAATAGCACGAGTTGTGGGAACATCAAAGGAGAATAGCCAACTCTCATTTTTTGACACACTGTCAAACAACGAGAGTGAGCTCAAAATGAGTCACCCTCCCCTACTTCCCAAACACTAACCATACACTACCCCTAACAATCTCAAAAACAGTATAAACAATATTAGCCCTAACACTATCCTAACACCCATAACCCATAGCTAGAACACTTACCTGTCATCCACTGTCTGTCTTCTTCTTCTTATCTTTATTTTTCATCTTCTTATCATCGTCTTCATCCAATGCATCTATAATAAAAAAAAAATGTACCAAAGTCCACGATAGCCCCCAAAATAGTCAAAGTATAATAGCAAGATGGTCCCACAAAATAGTCCAGACAGAATTGCAAAATGCTGCCACTGGCAGCGGCCGTAAGCCATAGCAAGAACCTCCCCCCAGTTACTTCTCGGGCCATTGCCTGAGACATACTGAGTGAAATTTGAACAGAGACTGACTTTCACATGGCTGGATCAAAATTTTTCCAACTCTACAATTGATTGGGAGGTGTGTTTACACACCTCCCAGCCAATCAGCTTTTAGCGGGTTTCATCATAATCTAGTCACAGTTCTATAATTCCCAGGCTCTATTTTAGTTATCTTCTTAAATAAAACACTACATATGGTTTATACCAATCTTGTGGCACTGAGCTGAGTTCCCGAAGAACCCTTGGTTGTATACCATCAGGACAATGTTATGGCTGGCAAGCAAAACCAGGAGTCAGATGGTATAGTTAATAGAAACTTTATTATGAGAATAATGACAATAATGCAATATATAAATAAACACACAGTGGGTGATTGAAACGGCGAGCACGGTATCAGGAATAGCAGTCTCCCAATCTCTGAACCACACTGTCCGAGACTAGGCCACAGTCCACTGGAGTCTCATGGTAAGATAACGCCCAAGAGATACTGACTCAGCCTGCAGTCAGTAACTAGGAGTCTGCTAGAGCCCCAGGTCAATACTAGGAAGGATGTCTGAATCACAGAACCAACAAACTGAGCGAACAGACAGAGCCTTCTAGTAAGCACCAGATAGGACAGACAGATAAGCCAAAGCCATACACGGAGCGGGTAGTCAGCCAGAGCCACAGGTTTGCACCACTGAAGCGATGGAATGCTAGATGCGCAACGGATAGAGCCCCAGATCAACACCAGAGTGGGTAGTCAGACAAGCCTATGTCATACACGGAGCAGGTAGTCAGCCAGAGCCACAGGTTTGCACCAGATAGGATATCCACTGGAGCATATGTATGCTGGATGCGCAGTGGATAGAGCCCCAGGTCAACACCAGAGTGGGTAGTCAGACAAGCCTAGGTCATACACGGAGCGGGTAATCAGCCAGAGACACAGGTTTGCACCAGAAAGGATATCTGAGCCAAATCGGAACACCAAGGAAAATAGTCAGACAGAGCCACAGGTCAACACCAGAATGGATGGACAGACAAGCCGGATCATACACAGGAATCATGAATACTAGAAAATAATCTGCTCAGAACAACAACGTAAGGGTGACTGAGTCAGGACTCAGTCTGCCCTTTAAACCCCTCCACAGGAAGTAGGTAGGAGGAGCAGCTAGAGGGAGGACGTAAGTAGGAGGAGACTACAGGAAACAAACACACATAAAACAGAGGCCTGCAGCGGGGGCGCTGGAAACAAGGTACTGTGACAGACAAGGTGCATTCTCAGTCTTAATTTAGTCCAGTCTTCACTCAAACTCTTCTTGTGTTAATCCAATATCTACTAATGGTATGTTTTTCTTGATACTTGTTGACCATTTCTAGTTCCCTGGTATATACACTGATGCAAAGAAAGTTTTCAGAATAAAAGCCTTTTCCTTATTCTCCTTAATCAACTCACCCATCTAATATTTTGAAATGTCCAATGTACTCCCTCTTAATTTGTCTGCTATTTATGTATTTGAAAAACTTTTCTGGACTAGTCTTGCTCTCCCTTGCAATCCAAGATTCATATCTATGTTTGCTAACCTACCTGGATTCAAATGCAGGTGCTAACTGTATCTCTGCTTTTATCTCTAGGTATCCCCATAGACTTCAATAGGAACATTTTTGATAAAACGGGAGGTAACATTTATCTCCTGCATTTGAATCCAGCCCCCAATTGGCTTTTTGCAATCTTTGTTGCACTCACTGTTTTTCAATAAATAATATTCTGTTCCTTCAGAATAAAATCGTTTAAATGCTTTTTTTTTTGCCTTGCCATTTCTTTCTTTACATTTGCATTTAATCACATTGATTGTGGTCTGCTTCTTTTGCATTTTCCCCAATATTGCTGAACATATAATTTTGCAACCTGAATTTAAATTGTGACCATTTTCCCTCAGTATTTTTTTCTTTTAAATAATTTATCCCAGTCTGTGTGTTGCATTGATGCTGTTAACATTTTGAAGTCAGTTTTATTTATTTAAATTTGGTTTAACTTTCACAGTTTTGCTTAGTTATACTGATCTCAAAAGAAACCATATTGTGATCACAGTTTCCCAAATGTTCACCTACTTTAATATTGGATACCATGTCTATGTTATCACTAGGTCCAGTACATTGTTATTTCTTGTCTGCACTGCCACCATTTGTAGCTATCCCTAAGCATGCTCACAAACCTGCTTTCCTTAGCACTCTGACAGTTCTCATTTCTCCACTTTAAATCTGGAAAGTTAAAATCTCCCATAATTATAGCATGCCCAAGATGCACAGCTTTTCAATAAAAGTTGGGCCTCAATATACCAATTAATATTTGGTGGTTTATAACATACACCCACCAATATTTTTTTTTCCCTTTTATGCCACAGTTACCCTTAATTTCTACCCACAAGGACTCCACAATATGACCAGTTTCCTCAAAAAGGTCTCCCCTTAAACTTGGATTTAGATCTGGTTTCAAATATAAGCACACACCTCCCCCTTGTCTGTTAAACTTGTCTCTTCTAAACAGGGAATAACCTCAATATTTACAGCCCAATCATGTGCATCATCATACCAAGTTTTGGTTATACTAATTATATCTAAATGATCAATAACAGCCAGCAATTCTAGTTCTCCCAGTTTACCTATCATACTACCATACATTCACCAACATGCAATACATTTTGGCATCAATACATATTTTAGCCGCTACTTGTCTCATCCCTATTGGCTACATTTATCCCCACCCTTTCTCCACCCCATGATGCTTTACTTGTAATCAGTTCTAATCTGCACTGTCTACCCCATTTTTACTAGCTATAGCCTCCCCTGCTCTTTCCTAGTTTAAAAGCTCATCCAACCTTCTAAGCATTCTGTCCCCAAGCACAGTGGCTCCCTTACCATTTAGGTGCACTCTGTCCACACCATACAGATTATACCCAAAAGCAAAGTTAGCCCAATGCTCTAAAATCCCCAAACCTTTCTGCCTGCACCAATATTTAAGCCATGATTTAAGCTACCTTAGCTCCCTCTGCCTACTTGTACTGGCACTGGTAGTATTTCAGAAAACACTACCCTAGAGGTCCTTTTCATGAGCTTGCAATCTAAACCCTGAAATCCCTGCATCTTCCTCCAGATTTGTCATTGATAACAATATGTACCAACATACTGTTTAACATTCACGTTCCTGCTTTGTTTGTGTATACAGAAGAAAAATGTGTTTAAAGGTGTCAGGCAAATGAATTACTGAGGATAAGGCAATGGCTATCTCAAATTTAAGGAGGAAAACGACATCCTAAGGGCTCTATTTAATAAAACATAGTACAACAGCCGGTAAGGCAAAAATTATTACCGAATATTAGCCATGTCTGAGTAGTGCAGCTACTAACGAGCATAGGCAAAAAAAGAAATTACACGTATCCTCAAAACATGGGTCACACCTTTTTTGACCTCACTCTGCTCAACAACAGATACGTCTGCTCCAATGGAAACAAGATAACGGTCAACGTTATCGAGAGGCACAGAAAGAGGAGCAGACACTAGAGAGAGGTAAACGGAGTAGGAAGAAGAGAGCACTGAATTCAAATATACATATAATATACTTTGGCGCTTTATTTTTTATTTCTACAGTATGATTCTGAGAGTGCAAGGGAGTGACAAGAGTGAGCCTGACCAAGGTCCATGTTATTTAAATACTGTCAGAGTTGTAGTTCAAGAGTAATTGAATGATAAAGTATCCCCCTCCTGCTCCTTTTACCAAGCAGCAAGATCCAAATGGATCTCAAACAGGGACAATCTTCAGTTAGCATAAGGGAAAACCCTGTCAAAGGGGGCATGGTTTTCCATATGTTCACAGTAAGAAGATAACCCCTTGCTGTGAGCTCTCTGGTCTCAAGACCAGATTCCACATTGGAGGGGAGGTGGCTTACATTAGGTAAAAGGGGCAGGATGGGGATACTTTATCATTCAATTACTCTTGAAGCACAACTTGGACAGAATTGAAATAACATTCTCTATGGCTCAAATACTATGAAGATTAATTAGAGCTGCCGTTTATGCGAAACATTACTATACCTTTAAGAATATTCTCCCTCTCTCTTAAAATACTTTATTTTCAATTTTAACTAGCCTAATTATTTATTTGCAAATTCCATTGTTTTCTTTACATTTTTTTTTAATTCAATGTTTATTAGTTTTTCAGAAATTATGGGGTACAGAAAAAAGACTGGAAGGGGTACATTAGGAAAAAGAGCAATAAGAAAAACCAAGAAAGCAGACAGGGAAGACAGGACGAGGAGATGGGGAGGAAAAAAAGGGGGGAGGGGATCAGGAGAGCAATAGGTCATGGGGGAACACCAAGTCCATCCATGGAGACCAAATTTGGAGAAATTAAGAAGATGAAGCATGCAAGTAAGCAGTCATCTTCTCCATCCTTAGCAGTTGCCAGATCCTGCCATCCAGGGGGGCATGGCAGGGCAGCACTGTTTTCCAATGATATGCAATATGGCACCTAGTCATAGCACAAATTTGAAACACCAATTTGTTAGCCACTTGGGATAAAGCGGGATGTCGAGATGATCTGTTAAGCAAAGCAGTCCAAGGGTCAAGAAGTAATGAAACCCCCAAGGCTTTGCTCAATAGAGCAAAAGCATGGGACCACAGAGCTGCCACCTAAGGACACGACAACCACATGTGGAGGTACCTGCCATCCAAACTGCAGCCCCGATAGCACAATTGGAAGGAGGTAGGAAAAACTCTGTGCAATCTGGCCAGACAGTAGTACCAACGAGCCAGAACTTTATAAGCATTTTCTTTTACTAGTGTACATGGCGTTAGGCTTCGAAAGTTAAGCATTATGGCATTCCATTCCTTGGAATCCAGAGATTCGCCAAGATCTGCTTCCCAAAGAGCAGGATACGGAGGAGGCTGGGGAAAAGGGATAGTCAAGAGGTGAGAACAGATATTAGATATACTACCCTTCAGATTCAGTAATGTGGGCATTCTTTAAATTTTTAAATGATGCATCATCTGATCCTTCTAACAATTAATGTAGAAGCCTGCTTCTTATTCATCATTTTCCTGCAAACCTCTTTGTTAAACCATATGTATATATTGAGGTATACATTTATCCAAGGGTATTGTGAACAAGTTATATATTTCTTGTGCATTGTTGTATTTGAAGAATGTCCTCTCATACATACTGCTTTTAACATTGTAAAAAGAGGATTTTAGTGAACTTACCATTAAATCCTTTTCTCATAGTCCATGTGAAACACAGATACCATGGGGTACAGTTCCCCTACTCTGGAGGGCAGGAAACAAACGATAGGGTTCTGAGACAGAGACTCCCATCTTCATTCCACTTTTACATCCCCCACCTATGCCCAGCTTCAATGTATAGCAAAGCCAAGATAAAGCAGAAGTGAGAGGGGAAAAAAGGAAATCTCCTAAACAGAGAACCCAAGAAGATTCCTAGGCCCAGGGACTCAAACCACTTTTTTTTATTTTATCCAGCTCCGTTCACTAAAATCCTCTTTTCTCTGTCGTGAATGTGGAGCAACCATGGGGATATACCAAAGCTATCCACCAAGATTCCTTGGAGGGAAAACAAGAAAAAAACCTCCACTGGAGACCAATTTCCACTGGACTTAACGGATACAACATGAAATGGACAACAAACTTGGACACCAAACAACTGCAAATAAACAGGAACCAACAGTATCCTAATCTCCATATAAGAAAAAAAAAAAAAAAAAAGGAATTAAGAGGACTCTTATTCACGCACCACAGCCTGAATAACTTTCTGTCCAAAGCTTGCCTCAGCCGAGGCTAGGTTAAAATGTGCATAGACAACCACTTCACCACCTTACACAACTATTCAGCAGTGGCATGATTCTTGTAGTCCCAAGAAATGCCCACCGATCTAATGGAATTCTCCATGAATCTAAAGGTTTCTTCTTGAGGACATACGTCTGAAAAATGGTTGCATTGATCTAGGAAATGATGGTAACCTTGGAAGCAGCCTGGCCCACCTGCAGAAAGAGGAGCAAAATGAGGTTTCTGGAGTACGCCTAGGACCAGATTCAAGTCCCATGTGGGAATGGGGTCTTGAAAGAAAGGGTAAGCAGGAGCGAACCCTGAACAAAAGGTCTTTCCATCAGGAATCAAAGAAATGTGCCACTGGCAAAGAACAGAGAGAGACAAAATCTAAGCCTTGATAGTGGTATGGCTGTCCTTTCTGAACACCATCTTGAAGAAAAGCCAAGATCACTGGAAGTCTTAAAGGCAGAGGCTGAGAACCATGATTGGCACACTAATGGTAGAATAGGGACTATACCCAAAGTAGGCAATGGATGAAACCAGTTTTCTAGTTGAAGCACAGTAAAAATTACAGTGTCCAAAAAAACATCTTTCTTCAATATGCTGTCTTCAACTGCTAAGCCTTCAAAGACATATTTTCCACCTGACAGTGGCATAGGAGACCTGCTTCAGAACGTCTGGCCCCAACCCGTTTACTATAGACAGATTTAGAAGAACCGAAAACCAAGGCTGAAGGGGTCAGAATTGAGCAATCAAGAAACAAATTCTCTCCGTACTGATCTTTCTAGGAATCGAGAGGTGGTGTCAGATTGCCACGCTCCTTCAAGTTACTCCTCCTACCAGCATCTTCTATTGGCCACTGTTGCCTTTACCTACCTAGTTCAACCTCCAGCACTTTCTTGATTTTCGCGCCAAGTACCTGAGGGTCCTTGCTGTAGCATTCGTTAACTCCTGATTCTAGCATTTCCCATGTACCAAACTTTTGCTCGTCTCCTGACCTTGTCTTCAGTCTTCTGATTCATGCGTCCATCTGTCTACGAGTTTCGACCCGGCTTTCACCTAGACTACGACTCGGTCTCATCCCCAGATACCTTTGTCTCCTGTCCTGCTCTGACCTTGGCTTTCCTCTGACCATTCTTCAAATACGTTTGTTACCTTGCAGGCTGTTGTGCAACAAATGTCCCTTCAGCTGTCACCGGTTAGACTCCTGCTGCTTCGGGGACATTCAAATTGCTCAGTTACTCGACGCCACACCTCAGGCCTACCAACTGAGTCCAGGTGTCGTTGTCGGTGGTTCAGACTACTACTTCAGCTAGTCAATGGTGTGGAAGGTTGAGGGCCTACGACTCCTGCCTGACCAACTAGTCAAGGGCGTTGTAGTCGAATCCTTTCGACAAACGCCTCCGGGCTTTCTGACTGGTTGAGGGCAGTGGTAGTTGAAGATTCTACTATTAGCCTGTTCGAAGTCTACGTCTCCTCGAAGACCCTACAACTTGTCTGTTCGAGGTCGATCGATCCTCTCCTAGTCCAGTCAGTCGAATTTGGTCGACTTCCTTCTACTCATCTTCTGAACCCTGATTCTCCAGAAGTTTCTGTCCTTTCACTCAAAAGCCTTCTGTGAGATTCCTTCACCCAAGTCTCTCTCACATCTCACATTGACAGTAAAATCGAGCCATACAACATGGATGCTGCAGAGGCTTCTCGCATCACATCCAGACAGGAACAGCAGAAGCAAATCCTGTGTTCTCATGCAGCACATTTAATGACTCTGAATCACAAGCTCGATGCTATGATGGAGATGCTTCGCATTTTCTTTCTTTCTTTCTCCATCCACTCAGAATCCTCCTGTACTGGCTCCTAAGGCTGCTGCTTCTTCTGGAACTCCTCCAGGGTTCAAGCCACCTAAGATACCCCTGCCAGAACAATTTTCAGGGAGTCTAGACTGTTGTTTTTTTGAATCAATGTCAGATTAATTTCAAGACCTTGCCTCAATCATTCAATTCTCATGAAGCCCGAGTAGCTTTCATAATATCTTTGTTGAAAGTTGAGGCTCTTGTCTGAGCTTCTCACCTTGTTGAAAAGAGGTCCTCGCTTCTTGATGATTCCAATGCCCTTATAGTCGCCTTTAGGACTGTTTTTGATCTGCCTGGACGACAAGCTTCAGCTGAAGCTACCATACTGGGACTCAGAGAGGGAACTTGCAAGGTAGCCTGATACGCCGTGGAGTTACATACCCTCTCCTATGAAATGGATTGGAATTCTGGGGCATTGAAGGCCACTTTTCTTAAGTGATTAAGTGAGCGCATCAAAGACACTTTAATCAATCAAGAGATACCAGACGACCTTGAAGGTTTCATTACTCTCTGCCTAGAGCTTGATCGTCACCAGCAAGATTATCAACTTGAAAGACATTGCTCTCAACATTACAAACCTGTATCTGCCTCTCGATCTACGCTATCAGTGGAAATGTCTCAGACCAACTCAGAACTTATGGACATGGGGTCTGTTACCAAACTTACTGATGAAGAAAAACGCTGGCAATGGAGCCAAGGCTTATGTCTGTACTGTGGTCAGAAGGGCTATCTCCTACGTCAGTGCCTGACATGGACAGGAAACTCCCTGGTTTAAGAAACCCCGGAGATAACTCCTTAAGCTGAAACCAAGAGACCATCTAGACAGATCCAAACCTCTTGATGGTACCCATTCATTTGAGTTATTCGGGTGGTTCAGTCTCCACTAAAGCCTTTTTAGACTCTGGTGCTGCCAGAGTATTCTTGGATGCAAATTTTGCCTGAAGATACTCTCCTCTCATCTGAAAAAACAAACCATTATGGGTTTTCACTGTGGATGGGGGTCCCTTGGGATCCAGTCTGGTTACGTTTGAAACCCAGCAGATTCTTCTCAAGATGGGAGTTCTTCAATCGGAGATCATTCAATTCAATATCATTAATTGTCCTTCTGTTCCTGTGATATTAGGCCTTCCATGGCTCCATCGTCACAGCCCTGTGATTGACTGGAAATATGATCAATTAACAATCTGGAGCCCAACCTGTCATTGCACCTGTTTGGCCAAGATCACTGTACCCAGGCTTATAGGTAGCACAACTTCTCCAGAAGACATTATCCCTAAACCTTACAGGGACCTTCTCCAAACAAGGAGCAGTGGTTTTGCCACCACACAGATCATTTGACTGTCTGATAGACTTGTTGCCTGGTATGGTTCCCCCCCAGGGGAAGAACTTTTCTCCTCTCCGAACCTGAGAATCAAGCTCTTCTGGCATACATAAATCTCCTCACCAGCTGGTGCAGGTTTTGTTTTCGTCTCCAAGAAAGATGGATCCTTGAGACCCTGCATTGACTATAGAGTCCTCAAGAAGGTAAGCATAAAGAACAGGTATCCACTGCCTCTGATTCCAGAACTTTTTGATGCCCTGAAGGGAGCTAAAGTTTTCACGATGTTGGACCTGTGAGGGGCTTATAATTTGATTCTCGTAAAAGACAACGACGAATGGAAAACAGCATTCAACACCTGGTACAGCCACTATGAGTACCTACTCATGCCATTCGGCCTCTGTAATGCCCCCGCAGTGTTCCAACACTGTCAACGAGATTTTCAGGGATATTCTACTCTCCTACGTAGGGGTCTACTTTGATGATATATTGATTTTTTTTCATCATCCCTTCACGAACACAGGGAACATGTTCGCTCAGTCCTACATCACCTTCGGGAGAACCATCTTTTTTCTAAGGCAGAAAAGTGCAGCTTCCTTTTCTTGGATATATAGTGTGACGGTACCGGTGGACGCCACGTCTGGGTGTCCCAGACAGTCGCTGCTTCCTTCAATCCTGAGCAAGGCTGCTCCGCTGGAATATCGCAGTTTACCCGAGTCACCAGGCAAGACCAGTGTAGTGGTTAGAATCAGAACACTTTATTGAATGCTTATATAAACTTCCAGAGACTCTTATCAAGAACAGAATGTAAACTAGGGCTTGGGACAGTGTTGCTGCGCTTGACCAATGAGCTACCAGACACCCTTATCAAGATAAGAATGCAAATTAGGGCTTGAAAAAGGGACATTCTAACTGAATCATAAATAACCTCCCTTGATTGGTCAAGGAAACACAGCATGAATCAAACAACATTCCAATCATTCCCCAACACAAGTTACACAGACCTGGAGTATATTGTAAGCAAAGCTCAACCCCCATTCTCTCTGCACTCTGGCTCCCAATTACCAAATCCCACCACAGGACCCAGAGTACTACGCCCCACACACACTATTACACCATGTCACACAATACACAACACAGTGATCAACATTTCAAATGGTATAGTCCCAAATCACTCCATCTGGTAACATCTACTTTTCCCAATGTAAAGTCCATGAGGGTCCTTTAAACTCAGCACCCAGGGCAACCTGAGTAAAATCCAAAGGCTGGTGTTTTTCTTTCAAACAGACAGGATAGTCTTGTTCCCGTGACAGAGTATCAGACTCTGGTTTACAAATGGATCCTACTAAAGTGGAGGCTGTCTCTCAATGTTCACAATCAACCACCTTGAGGGCTGTGCAGCGTTTCCTGGGTTTTGCCATCTATTATAGAAGATTAAGAATTTTTCTTCTAGTGTCACTCCACTTGTAGCATTTACCAAAAAGACCACCAATATTAAGATCTGGACTCTCGAAGCTGTTGATGCTTTTGAACGCTTAACACAGTTACTCGTTTCTGCACCTGCACCAGACCCTACTAAATCCTTCCTCATTGATGTGGATGCCTCTGAATTGGGAGCAGGCGCTATTCTTTCTCAGAGAGATGAAATCACTAACCACCTTCACCCCTGCTCATATTTTTTCTAAACAGTTCAATTCTTCAGAAAAAAAACTGGAAATCATGAGCTGTTGGCCATTAAGATGGCCTTAGAAGAATGACGACACCTACTGGAGGGTTCTCAATTTCCGGTAATTATACAAACTGACCATAAGAACTTTCAGCTCCTGGAACAAGCTCGGCGACTGAGGTGGACCCTTTTCTTCACTCACTTTAATTTCATAATTACATATATTCCTGGATCCAAGAACCTGAAAGCAGATGCTTTATCCTGACTCTTCACGTCTGAACCAGAACCACCTCCTGAACCAATAATTCCTGCCAAACTCTTTGTGGCCAGTCTGTTGCTGTCCACATTACAGTGGATTAAGTCCCTCCAACATCATTTCAGTGGACAAGTGAAAGGGAAACCCAGCCATCTTCTTTATGTTCCTAAGCGCTACCGTCCCTCTCTCCTGAGCTGGTTGCATCTCTCTGCTATGTCAAGTCATCCTGGGATCATCAAAAACATTAATCTCTTTCTCCATCGGTTCTGATGGCCTTCTCTGAAACAGGATGTGGAAGCTTAAGCCAAAGCCTGCACCCTTTGTGCCCAGAACAAGCTGTCTAATCAGAGACCCGCAGGGCTTCTTCATCCACTCCCTTCACCCAGTGTTCCATGGACTCACCTAGCTATGGACTTCATTACCGAATTGCCACCCTCAGATCGATGCACTGTGATCTTGGTAGTGGTTGATCGCTTTTGCAAGTGAGCACATTTCATTCCCCTTCGGGGGTTGCCCAACTTGCAAACTCTGGCTGACATCTTCCTCAAAGAAATCTTCCGCCTTCACGGAGTTCCTGTTCAAGTCGTCTCTGAAAGGGGTACTGAATTTACCTCAAGGTTTTGGAAGAATTTCTGTTCTCGCCTAGGGATCCAGTTGAACTTCTCTTCCTCATACCATCCTCAATCCAGTGGCTAGACTAAAAGAACCAATCATTGGAAGTCTTCCTTCGCCATTATGTCAATGCCCATCCAGACAACTGGGCATCATTGCTCCCTCTGGCTGAGTTCGCCTTCAACAATCATACCATTCCTCTATAAAATGTTCTCCCTTCTTCACCACTTTGGGTTATCATCCTAATCTTCCTACTACAGATGTTCCTGGAGCTGATGCTAGAGTGCAAGTTCTTCAAATACGAGGTTAACTCCAATTACCTATACTCGCGACCTGCCACCTACCATGAAAGTGGCCAACTCCTTTCATGTGTCCCTTCTAAGGCCCCTGGTGAGAAACCAGTACTATTGACCTCCTGCTTCTGTTCTGGTGGATGGTCATCAGGAATAAGAAGTCAGACGGATTTTGGACTCCCAACTAGTTTGTGGTCGGTTACAATATTTGGTCAACTGGAGAGGCTACTGTCCAGCAGATCATTCTTGGGTGCCTGCCGCTGAGGTTCATGCCCCTGCTTGGGTGCGTGCCTTCCACCGTTTACGTCCCAATGCTCCAGGCCATCCTGAGGCCAACCCTTGAGGAGGGGGCACTGTCACGCTCCTTCAGGTTACTCCTCCTAACAGCATATTCTATTGGCCACTGTTGCCTTTATCTACCTGGTTCAGCCTCCAGCACTTGCTCGATTTTCGCTCCAAGTACCTGAGGGTCATTGCTGTAGAGTTCCTGAGTTCCCGATTCTAGCATTCCCGTAACCTTTTGCTTGTCTCCTGACCTTGTCTTCAGTCTTCTGATTCCTGCATCCATCTGTCTACGAGTTTCGACCTGGTTTTCACCTAGACTATGACTCGGCCTCATCCCCAGGTACCTTAGTCTCCTGTCCGTCTCGGACCTTGGCTTTTTTCTGACCGTTCTTCATCGAATATTCTGCTACGCAATGGGTGTCCCTTCAGCTATCGCCTGAGACTCCGCTGCTTCTGGGACACTCGAATTGCTCAATGCCACACCTCAGGCCTACCGACTGAGTTGAGGCATAATTTTCAGTGGCTCCAACGATCGTCTCGGCTAGTCGAGGGTGTGGAAGGTAGACGGCCTACAACTCCTGCTTAACCAACTAGTTGAGGGCATTGTAGTCGAATTCTTTAGAATGATGCCTCTGGGCCTTCCAACTAGTTCAGGGCAGTGTTAGTCAAAGATTCTACGACTAGCCTTTTTGAAGTCGATGACTCCTCGAAGACCCTACAACTTGCCTGTTCGAGGTTGATGGATCCTCTCCTAGTCCAGTCAGTCGAATTTGGTTGACTTCCTACCCAGCTTCTGAACCCTGCATCCCCAGAGGTTTCTGTCCTTTCACTCGAACTGTGCTCCTACTGTGAAATTCCTTCACCCAAGTCTCTGTCAGACATTGACACAGAGGAAAAACACTAGGTGAAAATTCCATGATATGGACATTGCATCCGCCGCAAATGCCAGAGGATCCCTTGGCCTGGAACAAAACAGCAGAACTTTGGGGTTCAGGTGCGAGGTCATGAGATCCATTGACGGCAATCCCCAACTGCCATCTTGTTGCAGATGCTCTGGTTAAGCTCCCACTTTCTGGGATCCAGATTTTGACAAGGTAGAACGTCTGCAAACAATTTTCTACATCTGGAATAATGACTACAGAGAGGGCCACGTGAGCTTCAGTTCACTTGGGGATCTCCTGAACCTCTGTCCAAGCAAACATCCTTCTGATTCCTTCTTGATGATTGATGTAAGCAGCCACTGTCGCATTGACTGACTGGATCCTCACCAGAGACCCTGACACTGAATGAGACCAGTGGCATAGCACTAAGTGGATCACCTGTAATTCCAGAACAATGATTGATAGAAGACTCTCCTCTTTGGTCCAAAGTCCAGAAAACCCTTCTTCAAGATGTTAGCTTCAAGAGCCATGCCCTCAAAGCCAATATTTCTATTCAAGGATAACAAAGAGGACACTGGGTAAGGAGATTTGGCCTCAGAGGGAGGTGAAATATGCACCATGACAGCAAGGTCATGCCCAGCCCTTCCTAACAATCTATTAATTTGATCTGCTACATGTTGAACCTGAGCACCTGGGAGACAGCAGACGGTTTCTACTGTAGTGATCCTGACAACAGATTAACCTGTCTTCCTAATAATGGAATCCCTATCACCATCATCTTTCTAGGCCTGCCTAAGTCCCAGATCCCATCAGCATTAGAGGGGCTGTTGGAGTCTTCTTCAGAAAGGCATTCCTGTGCCAACATTCCCAATATGATTCAATGTAGCAAATGTGTTTGGGTGAGTAAATACAGGAGTGCCCTCCTTATTCCTCTGCTCAGCTTGCTACGTCTAACTGTAAACCACCTAGCTACCTGCTCTTTCTTTTTGCAGTCTCTTGCCCTAGAACTTCATACAACAGCTTCCTTTTGCTCAGTGAGCAGGAACCCCCTCTCATGATTGGCCATCTCCCATAGTGTTGCAACATGCTTCTCAAGATCACTAATTTGAGCTTTCAAAGATCCTACTTGGACTGGTTGTTCCAGGTGTCCAAACACATGGCAGCTTATGATCCAATCTACAGTTAAAATGAGTTGCAGAGAGGCCCCAGTGGCTGCAAAATGTGCTTTCAAAAAGGAATCTAAGTGCTTATCCACCCCAGCCTGATCTTTAAGGCCCGCGGCCCCTGCAAAAGGCAGGGTGGCATTTTTAGTAAGGCTAGATATTGGGGGATTAACCGCAGGAGCCACAAGTGAAGAAACCCTCTCAGCAGAGAAAGGACAGAGGTTGGAAATGTGTTTGTTAGGGAAAGTCTCTTATCAGGAGTCTTCAATTCTTCTAGGATAACCTGGTCCAGACAGTGACTAGGAAAAATGGGTGACTTTTTTACAATGCTGGATGATGTCTTATGAGGAAGACTCTGCATCAGAAGCCTCAGAGACCTGCAGAGTTTCTAATAACTTCCTGAAGAGTCAAGGAAGAATCCAAATCCTCACCATCAGTGTCAACTTCCTACACAGAGGAATCACCAAGAAACTCCCCGGTGGAGTAGTAGGGCTACAGTGCCTGAATATTCCCATGGAACCCCAGTTTGGTAGGAGGAACAGTGAGCTAAATGGGTTAAAAGAGGCCCCTGAATCGTAAGGCTTGGATTTCCTCATGTGTCACTTGGGATCTGACATGTTCAGAGCCCCAACCCCCTCCAAAGCAGGACAAAGTAGTAGAAATATATGAGAGAATGCTTAGAAATACCCCAAAATGTACTTATCTGACTGCAAGGGGTTAAAATGGAAAGGTAGAGAGGAAACACCAGTCTATGTAGCTATGCAATGAGAGGAGTAAGATGGCTGCCAAAGTACCACCCTGTCCAATCCAGAAAGAAGGGATTCTGGGGCTGTAGTTTCTAATTACACATGCCCAGCAAATGGTAGTTCGCCAGCTGTGTAAAAACAGAAAATTTAAATGGTTTTAACACTGATAGGGCAGGTCCAGAGATTCATTGTGAGCCCACTTTGACCCTTGAAAATAAAATGGGTGCAAAGATATGCCCCTATTAAGATTCTCCATGCAGACCTTTGAAGATGGCCACCATGCAGGTTTCCTTTATTAAAGGAACTGCATTCAATAAATTCAAGAAGTTATACAAATAAGACTGCAACACACATATGTACCTTGAGAAATGCAAGAAAATAGAACTGGGATAAGAGTGATCTGTTCTAATGGAAGGAGAAAGCCCAGTTATAACTATGCAATCACAACCCAAGTACATAAACTGTTAAAAACCTATACTACATAAGGTGCCATCTTTAGAAACATAGGATTAAGAGAAATAAGAAGGAACAAGTGCAAAATAGGCAACACCACCATATTTCAGTGGGTGCCAAGTAATAGCAGGGACATAAGGGAAAGGATCATAGCATTGAAATGGTTAACTTACCAGCCTTCAGTCTCTCATTTTTAAATATAGAACCTAAAAGAAGTTCAGTTGTGAGACATATTTATAATACCACAGGGAAATGATCCAGAAATACACCTGTGAACTGGTCAATCCGACTCCAGGGAAGCTGGTTAATGGGAGTCTGCCTAATGGGGGATTATACAGCCCCCTATTTAAACATGCAAGTAAAAAGAACAGTGCCAACTTGCCCTTTTCCTGAGGCAAGTCTCTGCCGCAAAGGTCCTCCCTTTTTTGAAGTGCCCTGCCCACACTGGACATAAGAGAAATAGGACTTAAATGCCTAACTAGGGGCATAGGGTGTCCAGATCAAGACTTTAGAACCCCCTGAATAGATAAGGGAATAGAAGAGACTGAAAGATAAGAGCCTTACCCAAACTGGTCACTTATCAGCAGATGAGGTCCATGGAGGTGGAGTGGGGGTCACAGTGCAGGAGGGATACAGAGTCCAGAATACTCTTTGGTAAGCCCAGTCTGGCATGAGAAGCAGTTAAGGGTACCCCAGAAATCTTAGCTTTAGATTTGCCCATGTGTCACTTGGGTTCTGACATGTTCAGAAGAACCCCTAAAATAGGACAAAAGTAGTCTAAAAGGCAGAAACGTAAGATAAAAGTACTCTGTATATAAAATTGGATTTTAGGGAACTTATTAAATGTTTTTTCTCTTAGTCCATAGAGTTGAGCTCCCCTCCTCCTCAGAAAAAAAATTTAAAAAAGGGTCTTTGAGGCAGACACTCCCCTACTCTTTCTCCAGCTCAGCTCCCCGCCTATCCAGATTCACATATAGTGAAGTTCGAAACAACTTTAGTAAGAAACGTTGATAAGTACAATGCACCCCCTTGTCCTGGTGAAATACCGGGGAAGGAGGCTTACAAGACAAGGCTTGTAACTTAGCAAAGGTAGTGAAAAGAAAAGTAATTTTCAGCATCAAAAATGCAAGGAAACCGATGAAAGAGGTTCAAACAGTGGTCTCTGAAGCACCCCCAGGGCCAAATGAAGGTCCCATTGGGGTATGGGATCCCTAAAGGAGGGGAAGGCATGAGCCACCCCTTGAAAAAAGCCTTAACATCTGGTAAAATAGCAATATGCTTCTGGAAGAGGACAGAGAGCAGTGATCTGTACCTTGATAGAGCTCAGACTGAGACCATTGTTCCAGTAATCTTGGAAAAATGTAAAGACCATAGGGTGGTCAAAGGTCTTGTAAAAGATGCACCAGATCCTATGATACATTTTAGAAGAAACAAACAGACTTCCTAGCTTGGATCATGTTGGATATGTTTTCCTCCGAGAAACCCTTTTTCCTCATAGAGTAAGCATAGAGTTTGGAATGAAAAGGTTATGTGTTAGAAACTAGAAATCCGATACAAGCTAAACGTGTGCAATTCTGGCGCAAACTAACTGCACAATGGGGGACAATTAAACTCCCACTAATTTAAATGTGGTTTTTAACCCCTTCTATGCTAGATAGGTCCCCAACGCATTGTTTTACAATACTTTGGAGACCTCTCTAGCATTGAAGTAATTAAAAGCCCCAACAGGGGGTTCCATTCCCCCACCCTGCTGTACAACAGGTAACAAATAAAAAGCATTCCATTGCAATGACAGAATGCATTGCATCCTGCTGATCACTGGTCTGTATAATGGTCTTGGTTGTATACTAACCATCTTCAGCTTTATCATTTAACAAATGCACAATGAAACCCAACGTGCACACGGTTTAGTTTTGTTGGAATTAAGTAATTAATTTGCCAAAATTTATTTCTAATCTATTATCATTGGTGAGAGTACCATGTTAAATGACCTATGCATATCACTGAAACATGACGGCATCCACCCATGAATCAATAACTAACTAACAAAGTGCAAGTCAGGGGCTCTGACATTCCATTAATAAAATTGTTTGGTGGCATTAGGCGGAACAGGGGGCCTCTGTGGACCCTATTGTAAGAAGGTGGACATCTAAATAGTGGTGCCCCCCCTACAGCATATTACTGTAACAGGATTGTGCAGTCATCCAAACATGCACTGAAATAAAGAAGGGGTGGGAGACTTAAAAACATCTTTCCGGCTCAGTTTTAACTCTAACCCCCTCCAATCCCCACCGCTGAAAAGAACCCCTCAGAATCTGTTAATCTGTTTCTAATTAAAGCTTGGGGGGGAGGGAGTCTAGTGAATATCAGCTACTGTCCCATGTCCACTGAGGTTAACCTCTGGGAACAAGCATCCTCTATGAGCCAAGATCTGCATGTGTGGGAAAAGACATGTTGTGATGAGAGGTGCCGTTACATTGATGCTATTTCAGGGCAGCAATTCTTCAATTAATAAAATATAAAGGCTGATGTTCTAAGAAAAATGGAAACATTCTGAAACAAACTAAATGTTCCACAGACAGCCACAACAGTTTGTCAGATGGGACTGCTTAATACTCTCCCCACCTTACTATGGCCAGAAAACCTGAATGGCCCCTATAACTTTAGCCCTTGTGAGTTTGTCAAGAGAAAACATCTTAAATCCAACTTGGATGTTATGCCTCTGGAGGCAGACATGCCAGGTGCTAGCAGTTTTTTTCAAATGGAAGCAGGCGGAATGCGTTAGCCTACTTAACCCCTTAAGGAGTGGCCGCACATGCATGAGGCCGGCACTTAAGGACCACAGACCTTTTTTTTTTTTTTTTTTTGAGATTGGATTCAGGGCTCCCCAAACGGTGTGCAGCCGCGCGGGGAGCCCTGAATTTCATGATGTACATGTACGTCCTTGGTCCTTTAGGGACATCCACCCCATGATGTACATGACCGTCATGGGTCATTAAGGGGTTAACCTTATAAGGAAGAGAGGGGTGCACAAAGAATTACAATGTATTGTAGCTCCCTCTGGTTCATAAAGGATTAAGATTACCATGTGCTGTAAAGTAAACAGGGTGTGAGATCCTGTGCGCTTGATAGCAACTGTCCTGTTTACCTCCACGGATAGAACATCCAGGACTGGCTGAACCAAGGAGCAAAGGAAAAATGATAGGGGGACATTAGGAAGTTTTGGCCATAGGAACGTAAGTGGGGAGTTATTATTAGGAGGCGTTCGTTCTCCTTTAACCCCTTGGATGCCTCACAATGCGTTGGTTATGTCTCTAGCATCCGAGAGTTTAATAACCAGTGTTGGACAGCACCTATTCAAGGTAAACACACCTACAAGAGATTTTTAATCTAAGACGCGCTTGCTTTTTATTAATGTATTTCATCTGTCGAATATGAAACACTGGAGACTTAAAAGTGAAAAATCATTTTGTTTGGGTGTGCATTCTGTGACTTGCGTGCAGAAATAAAGACACAAATATCTGGTTTCCAGTGGTTTAATTCTTTTAAAACACATACTGCTTACATTCCAAAATATACAAACGAAAAAGAATACCCAGCTTAAACCATACGTTCCACTTTACACCACACACAGACCAGAAGTAAAAGAGGAAGAGAGAGAAAAAGAGTACAGTTCAGAATGAGGGCACTGAGGTAAAGAGCACAAACCGAATAGAGAGAAGAAAAAGAAACCGTATACAATCAAACAATATCAATAAATATCAAATTAACCATCACTGGATAAACTATATGGTCCCTTATGTAAAAAGTGCACTACATGGATTGTAAAAGGACAATGGCAGCGCGCAAATATTAATGCCACTTCTTCAAGGCACTACACCCCAGGGCTGGAGGGGAAACAGTGACTAGTAACCAGTGGCCTCATTCATCAAATTAAAGAGGAAGAAGTGCAGCTCTGGAGAAAACCAACTGCACCACAAAGTTGAATTGAAGCTTCAGAAAACTTATATTGATTTAAATGGGGTTTTAACTCCTCCTTGATTGCTAGAGGGGTCTCCAATGCATTGTAATGCACTGGAGACCTCCCTAGCTTTAACACCTTAACGACAGCGGTCCTGGGGAGTGGATTCCCCTTAAGGACCGCTTTGATCTCATTCGGTGAGCCGGCACACATGACTGATCACATGTGCAGACTTGCAGAATGAGGGTCTGATTCTGATGGCTCCAGACTACAATTGCGGGAGTGCTGTGAGCAAAAAATACGTGACGGGCCAAGACCATCATTGGTCCTTAAGTGAAATTCACCAATGATTGTCCTAGTGAGTCATCAGTCGTTAAGGGGTTAAAAGTTCCATTTAAATAAATGGAAATCTTCACCCCCCTTCCAAGGGGCAGCTGGTTTGCTTCAGAATCACCCCTCTTGATGAAGAAGGCACGGTCTGATCACCAGCAGCTCCCTGTGGGTATAGGTAATAATTGGGGCTCAATCAAGAAGGGAACAGATGTATCATACCAGTTTACCTGTAATGTAAAAACCCCCACCACACCTTTACCTATATTTTCTTTACAGTTAAACAAGGTATCCTTTGAAATACTGGACCACCTTTCGCACTGGGTACCAGTGAATTCTTAAATACAATGCATCGGTGTACAAGGAGTATAAGGTGTACAGTTATATAAAATTATCCAATAATACTGGTATCCTCACTGTAAATTCTCAAAAGATAATCATATATAGCATTATAGCCTTCAGACAATATAGTTCAATGGGGGTGCTCTCACTCCGTCCACCTCTCTCCATAGTAGAACACTACAACTATACAGTATAAATGAGCAAATGAGGCACTCCCCACTTATTGCTGCGAGGCAAGAAGATTTTAATACAACAAATTCCAATCATACAGAGTTTACAGCAGAGCAGAAGTGTTAGGGCTAATAAGAACGTTTCCAGGACTCCACTGTCCTCTTCCTGTGCTTAGCCCTAACACTTCTGCTCTGCTGTAAACTCTGCATGATTGGAATTTGTTGTATTAAAATCTTCTTGCATCGCAGCAATAAGGGGTGAGTGCCTCATTTGCTCGTTTATACTGTATAGGTGTACAGTTAACTTCATACATGTAGAATTATTTTACTTTTAGATTTACCCATCTGACAGAGGACACTTTCTTCATGATAGCATATGGCAGTGATTCCCAGCTCTAGTCATCAGGGCACACTAGCAGGTCAGTTTCTCAAAGTATCCCTAATTAAGCACAGGCGGATCAATCACAATGACCGACCCACTGATTTCTTGCCTGTGATTAAGCACGGATGGCTTACAAATGCTATTTGTTGGCATGACCCAAGGACTAATGTTAAGAAACACTGTCATATGGGTTTAACCCTCTAAGCGTCAGAGGGGTGCGCATGGCATTACTAAGAAATGCGTTGTGTACCTCACTGGTGCTCAAAGAGTTAAGATATTGAGGTTAACGCACTTAGGAGAACAGGGGGTTATGCACCAAGGTGTGATAAAGAGGTGATAAAATGGAGAGGACTTCTCCAGTGATATCACTTCTCCAGTTCCTATGTTATTTTATGGAGCCTATGCACTGAGATTTCTCCAACTTTGGAGATCTTAGTGAATAGGCTCCATATAATAACATAGGAACTGGAGAAGTGATATCACTGGAGAAGTCCTCTCCATTTTATCACCTCTTTATCACACCTTAGTGCATAACCTCTGTGGAGTAATTCCTGGGCAAACCAAATGCACTGTAGCAGAGAAACAATAATTCCCATTGATTTAAACAGGGCCTTTAACCTCTTGAATGCTGAAAAGGTCTCCAATGTTCAAAGCGTTGGAGATCTTTTTAGCACTGAATAGGTTAAGAGTCCTGTATAAAAAAGTAAATTGGAGTTTTTATTTGCCCACCCTACAATGCAGTATGTTTGACCCAGAATTAATCCAGCTTTTCTTAGTGCGTCTGCCTTGTTAGCTCAGGCTATAAATGGCAGACACAGACAGAGGCCATCAAGTCTTTCTGGAGTGAACAGGCCAGATTTCAGTTTCAGTACAGTCTGGACAAATCATGGGATCAGTCACTTTTCATAACATGTTTTGCCATCACTTGAAAAACTACATGTTTTTAGTAGTGGGCCAAATGATGAGAGAAGAAGAAAGAAAAACAGAGCAAACCACTTCTAATCATAGCAGTATTCAGTAATAACAGTTCAATTCCCCGCTCTCTTCTTCATATCTACTCACATTAGTTGGAGCAGGAGCTCTTGAGAAAGTGACATCGAATGGAGTCAGGACACTCGTTGAGCTTTTATTTATACTATTGAGCAGTCAATTTGTAATATCTTTTTGTTTTAGTTTGTAATTTTTTCTTAGTACCCCCTCATATGAGTTGCCCCTATTTAGTGATACTGGGATTATCTATTTTTTCCTGTTTTTATTCATTCTATTAAATCTATGCTTTTGTTATATTAGCAGTATTCTACATTTGTATTCCCTCAAGCTCCATATATCTCCCATGAGATAATGGGGTCACTATTATATTCCCAATAATTTTCCTAATTACTCAATTTTTTTGAGTGTTTTTAGCCTATACTCTACATATTTGGCTATGAAAATTCTAGGAACTACAACTGTACTTACTATTCTGTAAGTGGGAGAGAAAACCAGGAGTGTCATCTGCCTGGAGCAACCCTATAATCCAGCACATGCCTGTTCTCCCGAGAGGCATAAGAAACCTCCAACTAATGTGAGTAAGTATGAAGAAGGGAGCAAGGAATTGTACTACTATTACCAAATACTGCTACACTTAGAAGTGGATTGTGCTGGTTCTCTCTCTTTTTCTGTATACGGTAAACTGTAAAGTGGGCTCAGGACATGAAACCCACATTAAACAGCAGCAACACGAAAAAGCATCTTTGATATACTTTTACAAATCAGGAGAGAGCCTTACGTGTGATGGTTACATTTATTTTTTTTGTTGATAACAGTGTTAAATAAAGCCTGAATATAGAAATAATTTATCAAGTCAATGACAATGAGGCTATTTAACAGACAACTATTCTTGAACCATAAAGTCCTGGCAGTCAGTTAGATCTTTCTGGCCTACTAGCTCATGTGTTCTAATTAAAGAGATTTTTGCAAAAAATCTGAGGCGGGCCAAACGGGACACACATGGCCCATGCGCTGCACACTAGACACCCATGTTTTAGGGTTTTTCCTGCAGAGTAAAACTATGGTACTGTCAATGCTGTGGGAGGATTATGTCCAGAAATATTTTTTCTCCCCATTAACAGTGCCCTCTAGTGGCCAGAGACCTAATCTATATGTAACCTGTTGTTCAGATAGTTATCCTATGCATTCCATGGGGAAAGGGGATTCACAGACAACAGTTTTCCAGTGAATGTGATCTTGCACTGACAGTTTGAACGGTTATAACTTTTGAATAAAGACCTGACAGCAGTAGAAGTACCCTTCTTTAACTCAGCAGGAAAAGCCGGTCTGTAACATATAGGTTTTTATTAAAACAAGTTTACTGCAACTTTAACACCTTGATTTGTAGGGATGTCTAGATGAAATGTGTTACAGCAGTGAATTACTGGAACTCTAACTATTGGGGACTACAACTCCCATCATCCTCAGTCAACAGCTGACATCTATAGCATTCAAAGGGTTAAAATCTGGCCCATTTAGCAGCATTTGAGGACTGGATTTGCCTAGCTGTTCCAGAGACTTCTCTGGGAAGGGCTGTTGGTCTGAGTGAATACAAAGTAACTCAGTGTTACCCAAATCCAGGTACATTTTATGTGTTCCATTATATTAGATATTATGAGCAGGGCATGATCTCCCAATATATAACCCTCATGACAAGCTAATATTCCCCAGTTATCCTATCTGAGAGGACTTTGTAGACAGAAAAAGGTCACTTGGATAATCTGTTTCATATGAATATTGTAAAGGTAAATCGCCTTAACCCTTTCAGTACCAGAGGGGTACGTACCCGGTCACTGAAAGGGTTAACAAAAGGGGCCTTTTGCACAAACCTAAATCATATCAATGAGGTGCAGTTCTGGAGTATACTATCTTAATCATAGGGAAACTGAAAACTCCAGATGTAAATGGGGCTTTTCACCCCTTGAAAACCAGAGATGTATTTATCACTCAGTGGTTTAAAAAAGTGTTCAAATCAAGTGGAATGTTTATTTATCCCCTGTGGTGCAGTTGGTTTGCTCCAGGATTGCATCTCTAATTTTCTGCCTAAGGCCCTAAATCACGTTTGTGTCATCTGCAAATTAGTATGGTAGCTATTAACACCATGGGCATAAAGACCTGTTTTCTTTCATTTAAGGCAACACTGCTAAGAGAAAATGTAACCCTTTACTGACCAGAGAGGTGTGGAAAACACTGCAATTGAACGTGCTGCACCCCCCTCTGGTCCTTATAGAGTTAAAAAAAGCAACCATTGAAATAACACATCTCTAAATACAACCTTGAGTTTGAATAGAAGTGTTGATTTAAATGTTTCACTCTACACTCACTTTAACACAAAATGATTCCTTTGGAATCAGAGCAATTTAACAGTTGGATCTCCTCCCAGTGATGTAACTGACAGATTGAATGAAGATTGCCATAGTGACATCATTGGGAGCGATTCCAGTCATTATATAGAAGGGTGGTGATATTTTAACTACTAGAGAGCACAATGTGCTCAGATGTCATTTTATTTTATTACAGCAGGTGCCTCCAAATGAAAAATATACAACTTATTTTTATAGTTCATATACATTTGACTGAAGATTGTCTCAAAGCAAGGATTTAAATCTCAGGCACTCCAAGACAAGGAACACAACAAATTGCCTTGAGCCCCACATACAGGCACATCTCCACTCCTCACTTGACTTCACCTCCAATCACAACCACTTGTTCCTGGTAAAGAAGATACCCCTGGGATATAACACAAGATAGCTTTTAACCCCTAGGCTATTAGAGAGGTTTCTAATGCACTGCTTCACAATGCATTCAAGGGGGTTACACAAATGACCCATCAAGTAGTAGTTGATACAATGGCCTTAATAAACTAGAAGTGTGGGTAAGGTACAGTAATATTGGAAATACCCTGGCCACAACTTAGAACTTGGGTGTTGCCAGCACAGCTGAGGCGATATAAGACGTTGCCTCCTCTCCCTAATGGGAAATCTGACTTTGGCTCAAACTGTCTGTGAATGAAAAATGCCAATAAGCATTGCACTTATCAAGCCTTAACCCTCTGAATTCCAGAGAGAGATCCATTGCAATGTGTTGGATACATCTATGGCACTCAAAGGGTTAACTACCCAGAAGTCATCAGTGTTTGATTAATCACTAACTAGAAGATCATACTACTCCTTTGGGATCTATGCCATCACCAATAGAAAGCATATAATATTTGTTTAAAGCAATAGTCTTTATAATGGGAACATACACTATCAACAGTTTGGGGTCACTTACAAAAGTCCTTGTTTTTTTTATCAAACAAGTTGTACAATGAATAGGAGATACAGTCAAGATGTTGACAAGGTTAGAAATAATGGTTTTTAATTTAAATAAAAATTGTGCCCTTCGAACTTTGCTTTTGACAGAGAATCCTTTATTTGCATCAATTACAGCCTTGCAGACCTTTGGCATTCTAGTTGTCAATTTGTTGACGTAATGTGAAGAGATTTCACCCCATGCTTCATGAAGCACCTCCCACAATTTGGATTGGCTAGATGGGCACTGCTTACATACCATACAGTCAAGCTACTCCCATAACAGAAACAAGGACATTTCTAAGTGACCCCAAACTTTTGAACGGTAGTGTATATATTGTTCTGTTGTCTCTGTTGAGTAAAATATCAGATCAGAAGATGCTTTATCCAAATGTTACTATGGCTCAAAAAATGTGTTTGGAGAACTTCTAATTGCTGACTGCAGTTCTCTTCAGAAAGCAATAGCAAAATTATCACCTAGTGGTGACTTTCCATACACAAATCATTTGAGAAGCAAAAAACCAAAAAAGACCCTCTCTCGGCATTGAAATCATTATTCACAATAACACCTCTATTCAAACTCAAATGTTTTGTTTTTTTTAAATGAATTTACCATTACTGCAAAACAGGTGCAGATAAAAGCACATAAATAAAAATAAATAAACCTTGACTGACTGAAACTGCTAATGCCTTATGTAACCGTTTTATAGGTGCATACGCAAATAACATTTTTGTATTATCTCATGCGAGATAAAGAAGAACTCTTGCTATGTTACTCTATGTGGAAAGACCATAAGAATAAAATAGTAAAACATCAGAATCCTCCTATATAATAATTCGCTAATTCGTGTGTAACGCCGCGATATGCGCGGTAGACGCTGCTGCGTGTGCTGCAGTCATGCGCAGTAGAGACTGCCTGCGCCGCGGCTGATAGAGAGCTGGGCGCTCCGAAGGAGCGTCCAGCTCTGTATCAGCCGTGGCGCGGGCAGTTTCCACTGCGCGTGACTGCCCCGCGACCGGGTGGCAGTGGCACTGTGGCCCGTGTAATGGGCTGTTCAACTAGTTATAAATAAAAAAAACATTAAGATGAATACACAACCAGATTGATAACCAGAATACTGATAAAGGACCCCAAAGTCCCAGTATTTGTATATTTATGCTATTAACCCTTTGAGCGCCAGATGGGTACGCAACGCATTGCTTTGCAATGTGTTGCATATCCCTCTGGCACTCAGAGGGTTAAAGAGGCAGTATACTCTAATTATGAAATATCTTCTGTAGGGCTTTTGTGTACACAGTAAAACAAGGGTACTATAAAAACATGAAGATGCTTCTTTCCAAAGTTATTAACCCTTTGAGTGCCAGAGACACCTCCCTGGCACTCAAGTTGTTAAAAAGAAAACTCAGCATTTTTTTTATGATAGCTTGAGTTCCAGATGTTTTGCAGCCAGGTGGTGCTGTTTCTATTGGAGAGAGTGAAAAGCTGACTGTTAATGACACAGGATTACAGCAGGCAGAGGATTACAATGGGCTCTATGGAGACAGTCCACGAGCACCAGTCTGTGGCATCATGCAGCTTGAAGAAAAAACAGTAACTCTGTAAGAGAAAGAGAGTCTAAAGCAATGGAGACACAGCATTGACCAAGTCATTACTATTGCCAACATGAGCCATCCTTTCACCTAAAATCAACTTGTTCTAACCCTATACTGCCCCTTTAATTTATGCTATATCTGTGGCATTGAGGACATTGTGGAGGTTCAAGAAAAATGTGATTTACTGGCAACACAGAGAAACTCTTAAACCTCAAATAATCCTTTGAGAAGGAAAATAATGAAATTTAAGAAAAGCTTCAAAAGCAAACAGACATAAACCTGAAAAGTGCTTAACCCTTTAAGGACTAGAGAGGCGCACAAAGCATTGCGAGGCAATGTGCTTCACCCCCTCCGGTCCTTAAAGGGTTAATGCCATCCAAAAAAAAGGAGCCTTGCCGATAAGAAATAATATAGTAAGTTGTTTCCACGCACCTCTCAGGACAAGTATGTCGAGTGCTAGAGCCATTACGGCCTCCATTCGACCACACCATGCAGAGAAAAGATGTGCCACACACAAATGTCATAGACTATATGTGTATTTATTCCTTGTTGTTTTGGCATATGGTCATCAGCTTCATCAGGGTTATTGTATTCTTCTGATGAAAGTATGAACCAAACACCAAAGAGAAATAAACACACTTATGTTTCCCAGACTTATGTGCAACAATTCTTGTCCTACTGCTAAGAAAGACACACCATCCTAACACAACTCACAGTCTAGTTGCTTCACAAGAAAGCTTCCTCTGATGAAGTGATTATGTACTGAGAAAGGCATATGGTGGAAAGGGCTCTTGATGGTACACCTTGCGAGGATTACAGGTAAATGCATACTTAGTCTGATCCTCAAGGGGTTAAGGCTGACTTTAATTTTGTAGCTAATGGAAGCATTTGTGCATTTTTATTACACTTAAGGTGCAATTCAAGAAGCTAAAAAAGTTCAATTCTGGAGTAAACCAACAGCACCATAGGGGACAAATTAAAAAACCTCAAATCCCAATTGATTTAAACAGTTTTTTACACCCTTGAATGCTAGAGGTAATCACAAAGTATGGCAAAGCAATGTGCAGGAGGATTCCCTAGCATTAAGGGGTTAAAGTCCCCATTTGAAACACTGGGGATTTTCATTCCCCCACCCTGTGGTGCACTTGGATTGCTCTGGAATTACACCTGTAGTTGTTGAACCTCTACTTACTCTCTAGTGCTCTGCTACTCAAAGGTATGAAAATTGTTTGCTGCAATAGTATAAACCACATTATATTAGGTCCCAGCCTTGGCATACCACTTGTCCAAGAGAATAAAATACATTAAGATTATTGTTTCACTATTTAATCCATCTCCATTGAAGCACTGAATAAGTCAGCCTTGTAAACAAAACACAAGAAGCCTAATACATCCCTCAATCTTCTGCACAGGGAGCTTCCACAGAACATACAGACACAAAACAGCACAGCTCCCATACCTTTCCTCTTACCGACCCTGTCTACAGGGGGTAGATTACTCTGGCATGTACTGCCAAATCTCACTAGTCCTCCCCCACCCAAAATCTTCAGAGAACAAAGCAAGTAACAGCAGCTGGATGAGTCAGGAGTAACACTGCACCAGATAAAAACACCCCAAACCAAAATACCAAAAAAACAAGAGTGTAACCAGGAGAAGCAGGTGGGATTGTGTGGTCTGTGCTAGGAACCTACCCCAGCCTGGTATGGCTGGGAAAGGTCCAGTGTTCCCTCCAAGGTGAGCAAAATTGAGCAATCCAGCACTGAAAGAGATAAACAGTACCGTTTATGCAAGGACTGCATTGGAATTAATAATGCGCATTGCAGCCCAGCCCAGTTTAAATTATACCATTAACTCCTTCAGTGCTGGTTACTCACCTTAAAGGGAAGATTGGGAGAATCGGAAGGAATGGGGAGAAGAGTCAAGCGCACACTGGGGAGGTAAGCACAGGAGCCTTCACTTCTTGTTCTTCAGTTGGTTGGCTAGCCAGTCCAGCCCCTCGTACAGGCCATCTCCGCTGGTTGCACAGGTAGCCTGGATGTACCAGTTGCGGTGACGGAGAGAATGCAGCCCCAACTTGTCTGTTATCTCAGCAGCATTCATAGCATTGGGCAGGTCCTGCAAGGAAAGGATAAACAATGCAGTCAAAGAGGACATGTCACCTTTCCTAACCTTCAATTAAATGGGAACCCTTATAGTGAAAGGATTTTCACCATTATGTATCCTTATTCATTTATGGGAATGCCAGTATAGGTTAGCCTCCTGGATGCAACAGACATCTCCAGTGCATTGTGAAACACTGCTTTGGAGATGTCTCTAGCAACCAATGGGTTAAATGCTGAGATCCAAGCCTAAAAAAACATATTTGTAACTCAAAGGTACCTTAAGAAGGATTAAAACACAGATCTATTAGCTTATTATAAATCATACGATCTCGGTTTAGAAGCAAATAATAGACAGTTGGATGTTCTTCCTTTGTAGTTTATAGTACAAAGAATCCGGAATGTGCTCCTCTATAAATTATGGCACAATTGCAAAGATTTTTGCATGGTTAAAGTGGACCTGTCATGTCGATTTTTTTTTTTCTTCACATATTTGAAAACTTAACTAAAAACTGCTTATGAGCCATGTTAGTCAAAATTTCAGCAGATGTATCGTTTAGGAAATATTCACACTTATTTCCTGGAAAGTGAAAATCTCCTCGTGCAGAACAGCACCTCATTGCATATGAACTGTTACTGAAAAGCTTAATTAGCATATGGAATGTCATTCAAAAAACGTCATTAGCATAAATTAGCATGCAGTACCGAGTATGAGTAGCCCCTTAACTGTACATTTGCTGGTCTTTTCAAGAACATGACAGTTTTTAATTAAGTTTTCAATTATTGAACTTGAATAAAGGTGAAATGTCCACTTTAAATCAGATCCTTATTCTTCTTGATGAAAAAAGTCACACCAATGCAGTAAGCAAAGTTACTGGTGATGGAAGTTACAGATTCTATTATTAGGAAGACAGACAGGGTAATCTGTCACCAAGATCGCCACAATCGTACAGTTTGCTGTCTCCCGGGAGCTCGGGTTCGACATGTGGCTGATCGGGTTGATAGATTGTTGGGAGGGGCTGGGCATGACCCGGTTGTCATGGTACATGTTGGTACTAATGACAAAGTCAGTGGAAAATGGAGGTCCGTTAAGAATGATTTCAGGGACCTAGGATATAAGCTTAAGCAGAGGACCTCTAAGGTAGTATTTTCTGAAATTCTACCTGTGCCACGCGCTACATTAGAAAGGCAACGGGAGATTAGGGAGTTAAATGCGTGGATAAAGACTTGGTGTAAGCAGGAGGGGTTTGGGTTCCTAGAGAACTGGTCAGTCTTTTCCCTTGGGAGCAATCTTTATAGTAGTGATGGATTGCACCTTAGTGGAAGGGGGGCCACGGTGCTGGGTGATAGGATGGTTAGAAGGCTGGAGGAGACTTTAAACTAGAAAGGGGGGGGGGAGGGAGATGCAACACAGGCTGGGGAAGATAGTATAATTGAGGGAATGGGATTAGAGAAGGGTCATGGGGGTGGAGAGGGGGAATGGGCTAGTTCAGCTAATAGGGAGTTGCCATTGTTACAGCCTGATAAAAGACAAATACATCTGAAAAAGAATGAAATCTTTAAGAATGGCAAAAAGATAAAATGTATGCATGCAAATGCTCGCAGTCTGGCTGGTAAGATGGGGGAACTAGAAATGATTGCAGTACATGAGCAGTATGATCTGATTGGAGTGGATGATAAGTATGACTTGGCAGTCAATCTAGAGGGTTATTCACTTTTTAGGAGGGACAGGGTTAATAAAAGGGGAGGAGGGGTATGCCTATATGTAAAGCAGGCCTTAAAACCTAGTTTAAGGGAAGATATAAATGAAGGGTCCAATGAAAAGGTAGAGGCCTTGTGGGTTGAAATACACACTGGGGGCACACATAATAAAAAGATATTGGTGGGGGTTTGCTACAAGCAACCTAATGTTGGGGAGTTGGAGGAAGCCCAACTTTTACTGCAAATGGAAAAGGCTGCTAGGTCAGCAAAGGTAATTATAATGGGAGATTTCAACTACCCTGAAATTGACTGGAGCAATATGACTTCAGGCACAACAAAGGGAAATATTTTTCTAAGTATGATAAATGATAATTTTATGTCCCAACTAGTAGAGGAGCCAACTAGAAAAGAGGCCTTGCTTGACCTAGTGCTCTCAAACGATTCTGACATTGTAAACAGTGTGCAGGTAAGGGAACATTTGGGCAGCAGTGACCATAATATTGTATCCTTTGAAGTTTGTTATGAGAAACCCAATAGCAAGAGTTTAACCAAAACATTCAATTTCAAAAAGGCTAATTTTACAAAGTTAAAAGAAGCTCTAAAGGATATCCAGTGGGATGTAATTTTCAAAGATAAAAATGCACAAGAGTCATGGAATGTATTTAAAATGCTCTTGGGCAAATATACACGTCAATATATACCATTGGGGAATAAGCACAAGAGAAGTAAAGCAAAACCAATGTGGATTAATAATGTGGTTAGTAGGGAAATGAGAAATAAAAAGCAGGCTTTTAAGGTGTTTAAGTCAAATGGGTCAGATGCATCATTTAAAAAATATAAAGAATGTAATAAAATCTGCAAACAAGCAATTAAGCTAGCTAAAATAGAAAATGAGCGAAACATTGCAAACGAGAGCAAGAAAAACCCTAAACAATTCTACAAGTATATTAACAACAAAAAAGTTAAGGTTGATATTGGTCCTCTTAGGACTGAAACAGGTGAATTGATTAGTGAGGATAAAGCTATGGCTGAAACCCTAAATACGTTCTTTGCATCAGTATATACAAAGGAAGAAGAAATGACAAGCTATGGGCAAACAGACAAAACCATGGAATTTCCTCCAACATCTACATGGCTTACTGAGGACAAGGTCCAAAAGAGACTGTAAAGGGTTATAGTGAATAAAGCGCCTGGACCGGACGGTATACACCCAAGGGTACTTAAGGAACTTAGTTCAGTAATAGCAAAACCATTATACTTAATATTTATTGATTCGCTTTCATCAGGCATAGTGCCCTGTGATTGGAGGAAAGCTGATGTAGTTCCATTGTTTAAAAAGGGAGCAAGATCCAAACCAGGAAATTATAGACCTGTGAGCTTGACTTCCATAGTGGGTAAGATACTAGAAAGGTTATTAACTGATAGTATTCAGAACTATGTGAAGACAAACAATATCATTAGTAGGAATCAGCATGGTTTCATGAAGAACAGATCATGTCAGACTAATTTACTTGCATTTTATGAAAGAGTGAGTAGTAATTTGGACAGGGGAATTGCTGTTGATGTAGTATACTTGGATTTTGCAAAAGCCTTTGACACAGTGCCTCACAACAGGTTACTGCATAAATTAAAAGGCTTCGGTTTGGGTGGTGGTATCTGTACATGGATTGAGAACTGGTTAAATGATAGATGGCAGAGAGTTGTTGTAAATGGAACTTTTTCAAATTGGTCTAGGGTTATAAGTGGGGTACCGCAGGGTTCAGTCCTGGGCCCAATGCTTTTTAATTTGTTTATTAATGATCTAGAAGTGGGAATTGAAAGTAGCATCTCAATCTTTGCTGATGACACTAAGCTATGTAAGGAAATACATACAGAGCTCGATGTTTTTTCCCTACAGAAGGATTTAGATAAACTAAGTGAATGGGCAGAAAAGTGGCAGATGTCATTTAATGTAGATAAATGTAAGGTTATGCATTTGGGTTGTAGAAACAAACTTGCTACATATACTCTAAATGGGAAACAACTTGGGAAATCCTCATTAGAGAAAGATTTAGGTGTACTGATAGACAATAGTCTTCACAGCAGTGTGCAGAGTCACTCAGCTGCTGCAAGAGCAAATAGAGTACTAGCCTGCATAAAAAGAGGTGTAGATGCAAGGGATGCTAATATTATCCTACCTCTGTATAAATCCTTGGTTAGGCCTCATCTAGAATATGGAGTACAATTTTGGGCGCCTGTTCTAAAAAAAGACATTACTGAACTGGAAAAGGTGCAGAGACGTGCAACAAAACTGATAAAGGGATTGGAGGATCTGAGTTACAAAGAGAGACTAGCCAAACTGGGTTTGTTTACATTAGAAAAGAGACGTCTAAGGGGTGATATGATTACCATTTACAAATACATTCAAGGCCAATACAAAGAACTATCCAATGAATTATTTATGCAAAGAGCTGAGCTAAGAACAAGAGGTCATCCATTAAGACTTGAGGAAAGGCGCTTTCGACTAAAACACAGGCAGGGATTCTTTACAGTAAGGGCGGTAAGGCTATGGAATTCTTTGCCTCGGGATGCTGTGCTTGCAGATAATGTAACTGCATTCAAAAAAGCAATGGATGCCTATCTAGCACAGAACAATATTGACAGTTATGACAGATGGCTTCAAAGCAAATAGGATATTGAGCCGGGGAACTATTTGACACACTCACACACACACCTACATTGGAAATTGCTCCAGAGGGCTTTTTTGTTGCCTTCCTCTGGATCAACAGGGGTGTTATTGGCATGGGCTGGACTTGATGGACGCATGTCTTTTTTCAGCCTTATCTACTATGTTACTATGTAGAGCAACTAAATGAAAAAAACAAAAACAAAAAAACAAACCAAAAAAAAACCCAATTATGTTAACCCTTTATGGACTACATCTCTCTTGTCCTTTAAGGATTATAGTTCAGTCTTTTACTAGTCCTTCCTACTCCCACATCTGGGATTAAGTAGCATTATAAACTTACATCCCTCAGAGTACAAGATCCCCCCGTTTGCTAATCCTCCTCAGAGCTGGTGCTGTGAGCTTCAAAGGGGTACAGGGTGATTTTTTTTTTTTTTTTTTTACTGCTGCGACATCACACCCGCCTGCAGCCAACTGGAATGAGGCTGACATTGGCAGCTGCAGTTCTTTCAAGGGGTGGGACAAGAAGTTCTGTACAATCAGGGCTATACGTATCTGGTGCATTTCCTGTTGATTAAAATGTGTACTCCCACTGCTACAAGATTTTTCATTTGAATGTTAGTATTACTTTGTTTTTAAGCATTAATAACACCTAAAATGATCTGGGGTAACTCCATCTTAAACACTCATGATAACATCTGTAAAAATTCTCTATTTATTTTTTGAGGCCTAAAATCTAGTGTTACAAGTTCTCTCTGGGGGCTCTCATTCTTGCCTTTTGCAGGTCATAGCAACAAGTCTGTTCATTAACCAACCAGAGTGTGAGTCAATGACTACGACTCTCCATAGTAAGTGATAGGAACAGCACCACATGGTGACCACAATAGAAAATTGCAATTTAAAATGAAAAGTCTCAGTTGTAATCATTTTTCAATGAAAAATCTCTTAGCAGTAAGAGTACTTTTGTTTTACTTAGCAGGAAAAACATTACAAAATATATTTTCGTCATTTACTGCTAATTTAAAGAAGATAACTCACTTTATTTTAGAAGCCCTATTCATGGAACGTGTGACCAGCTGTAATACAAGGCTAGTGGCTGTTACTGCAAGACTGTACTTACCTGTTTGTTTGCAAATACAAGCAACACAGCGTCCCTCAGCTCATCTTCTGCTAGCATCCTCATCAGCTCCTCGCGTGCCTCGTTCACTCGCTCTCTATCATTACTGTCCACCACAAAGATTAACCCTGACAAGGCATGAATGGAGAGGAGATTCATATACATCAGTCATTCTTTTGCCACAAAACAGGAGTGATTAAATACACTTAAAAGGTGAAATTCTGGGGCAAAATCAATGACAACATAGAGAGGAAATTAACATTCTCAATTAATGAAATTGGACTTGTAACCCCTTAAATGCTAGCAAGGACTCCGTAGCAATCTGCTGGAGACTTCTCTAGATTTCAAAAGGTGAAAATGCCCCATTTAATTCAGTGGACATTTGTAAAGTTGTTAGGTTACCTGTGATGCAGCTGTTTTGCTCCAGAACCACATGTTTAGTTTACTGAACTGCAGCTAAGCCTTTATGCATTTCACTTCTCTTATTGTCTGTCTTACAAACAGTTACTCAATAGTCACCTGATCTCTACGTTCAAAATGCTTTTGAATTTGAAAGAAATACAAATAGGGCTAGATTGAGATCTCAGGTTCCCATTGGTACCACACCCTAGACTCCTCTAGCCCTACCCATAGCCACACTTCTATTCCCTAGCCCTTCCATTGCCGATGTACCCAGACTTTGAAAGGAGAGTTCCAAACCGGAGTCTGTATGTTTTTTAATTATTATTTTCACTTTGTAGTGCTTATGTGGTTTGTGTTCAGGTGTATATTCCTACAGAAGATTTGTGTGCACATAAAGCAACAGTATGTTTTATTTTATTTTGCTCGTCTCCTAAGCCGGTGTTTCTCGACCAGGGTATCCGGGCTCCTGGAACTTTGGTATGCCACTGTCACATGCTTGGGGAGCCACTGTTTTTCTAGGAAGACTAGAATTTTGAGTTTCAAATATATATTTGTGGGATATATTATGCTCCATATTCCCATTCTGATTATGGGAATAAAGAATAACTATATATGTACTTTTTCCCTTCAGTACACTCTTGACAAATGACTTACAAGATGTTCGGGTGCGCTGATAATTCCAGATTGCATGTTAGGAGAGCCTTCAGACAATAAGACAGAGAAACGCTGCTCTAAGCACTAAGCAGTTATTTTGTTTTATAGGACTCCAACCCTGTATGCCGTTGTTGGCACAGAACACCTTTAGCCAATAATATCGGAGCACAACAAAATCCTTAATTTTTTGGATGCCAGTGGTCTTCAGCACACTTCTTCGTAATGTTGTGACCTGTATCTAAGGGGTTACATATATTGGCCAGTGAAGACAAATAAGAATGGATACATAAATAGTAAAATTTAGACTCTAAACTGGACATTACAAAATACAGTATAAACTAGCAAATAAATGGGGCAACATAAACCAATAGCTTGGGACTTGTGAAGTAGAACTGGAATAGTGCCGGACATGCCTGCAACTACACTCCCTCAGATGTGGCTGGTACTGCTGAGACACCATTCAAAATTACATAAAGAAGAAAAACCATCACCACAAAGACATTCACTCACTAAATTAGTGGCAGAATGTAACACTTATGTGTAGTCCAGCTGTAACCGCTTTGGAGATATATTATCAACTTCCCCACTCTTTAGCAGTATTTGATGGCAGCTCCACTTCCAAGGACAGTCAACCTACTCATGAGTCAACCTACTCATGGAAGCGCAGACATGTAGAAAAAAACCAGAAAAATGGAGGAGCGCCTATAGTGTGTTATCCAATATACACTTTGCTTTTCAATATATATGATCAAACTTATGCCAGCAATCAACAAAAGCTTGGGTGCCATTCCTCCTCTCCTCTCAGTCTTTCAGACTGTTGTTAGCAGGAAATTCACAGTTTAGACAAAATATATGTTGATGCCGCAAAAATAAATCATCCTATATAATAATTCGCTAAATCGTGTGTAACGCCGCGACATGCGACACTGCAGTGCGTGCTGCAGTGCTTCGGAGCGCCCAGCTCTGTATCAGCCGCGGCGCGGGTAGTCTCTAATGCGCGTGACTGCCCAGCGACCAGGTGGCAGTGGCACTGTGGCCCGTGTAACGGGCTGTTCAACTAGTATTAAAATAAAAAGATAAAATAAAGTTTGTAGCCATATTAATACAAAATTACAAATTTATTAAAAACAAACAGACAGGCCAAATAGTATTGGTACGCATTTCGCAGTGCTAGACTGATTCAACATCCAATAAAGCCCGTAATGAGAATTCAAAAGCCTATTTCAAAAATAGATATTAATAGCCAATAATAAAATGCACACTATTTTTTTTTTTTATATAAAAGAGAATGGTTGTAACATCCACAGATCTATATGTATATTTTTATACTTTGACAGAACTTAATATATGATACTGCTAGTGCTGTTGTTCAGGAGGCTGGTAAGAAGTTTTGCTTGCAGTCCTTGCTTTTTGCTGTGTCGCACAATATGGTACAGCCTCCAGACCAGGAAGTGAAGAGCACAAAGAATGATAATTACAAAAAAAAACAAAAAAAACAAACACAGATGCAATACCACAAATTTCTCTCTGACTGAAAATAACTACTACTATATGAGCCTTATGCATTCATGCAATGTGGATTATATGGGAAACCAAATGCATTGTAGAAGAGATATAATCATCTCCACTTATTCAAAAAAGGATTTTAGTGAAAAATTACTGTTACAACCTTTCTTCTTAGTCTACATGGAACACAGGAACCATGGGGTAAAGTTTCCCTCCTCCAAAAGGCAGGACACTTGAAAAAAAAAAAAAAAAAAAAAAAAAAAAAAAAAAGCAGGGCATTTGAGGTAGAGACTTCCTTCCAGCTTTACTGCCCCCCCCCCCAGTTTCAACATATAGCAAAGTAGCATAAAAAAATAAAAGAGAAAAGGATTTAATGATCAGTTTGCTTTTATGTTCAACTAGTTTTAAAGCCCGTGTACACGGGCCACAGTGCCACCCAGCAACCTCGGCTGGTGCCCGGAGCCTCTGTTCTCATGGGCCACGCTGCAGTCATGCGCAGTAATGACTGCTCAAAGAGCAGCGGCTGATACGGAACAGGGCACTCCGAATTCAGACTGTAGTCCTCTCTGCTCAACTTACTAGGATCAAGCGGTCCCAGGAATGTACGCAGAGAGGACTCCGGTCTGAATTTGGAGCTCCCCGCTCCATATCAGCCATGGCGAGTTCGGGCAGTCAGTACTGTGAGTGACTGAAGAGCGGACAGTCTCTAATGCACATGACTGCAGTGCGCAAACAAATGCGGTTACTCTGTCAGATTGGACCCTCACAGGTGTTCCTGTCAGAGCGTGGTACCAGTGGTGAAGTACTAAGCGAATGACCCGTATTTCCAAAATGTTGACTGGAAAAAAAGACTCTTCTGCAGTCCAGCTACTCTGTGCCATTAAGGGACCCAGATAAGCTCTCCAGCCTGTCAGTACCCATCTCAGAATGACAAATGGATGTCCCATAATAAGATGGGGATGGTGGAGCCACAGACGACGACCTTGGCATGAGACAGATGAGAACATGGTAATGACCAGCTCCGGAGAATTTCCAATTGCAGCTCCCTCATGTGAAATTGAGTGGTTTCCAAAATTGAGACCAGGTGAGCTAGTACAATATTCCCACACCTTTGCCAATGGCCAATATATGGCTTGCGTTACCTGCAGAGACATAGCTTGGAACTTGTCCACTAGCAAAAACACGCTCCCATGTAGGGTATCAAATCATATGCCTACAAAAACAGGACCTGGAAGGACACCAAAGAGGATTGATGTTCCCATAGAACAGGCCCCAAAAAAGCCTTGCATAAATGATTGTTTAGATAAGGAATAAAGGATATTCCTTAATTGCGGATGCGAGCTTCCAAAGCAGACATGACCTTTTTAAAGATCTTTAGAGCAGACGCTAAACGAAAGGGAAGAGAAGTGAACCAGTAGTGACTGCTCTCGAAGACCAAGAGTAGGAAACACTGATTGTCCTGATGAATTGGGATTTGAACGTAAGAGACTTGGAGGTCCAGGGACTTCTGGGACACATGGTTGTGATAAAAGATCACAGAGACTCCATTTTAAAGTGTGGAGCTACCATGTAATCGTTGACACTTCAAATCCAGTATAGGATGGCAGCCAACTATCTTCTTAAGATATACAACTAGATTGGAGTAAAAACCAGTGAATCATTCCTCGGCTGGAACAGCACCCAACATCTGCTCTTTTCAGCTGGGAATATACTATGTCTATGAACAGACAACCTCGACCGAGGTCCCAGGGAACTCTGGTCAAAAAGAAACTGTTAGATGGAAGGGACTTGAAAGCTATGTGGTACCCTTCTGACCCCCAAAACCCACTGGTCCATCACTAAGGACTCTCACATGTCTTGAAAAAGACAGAGGGGACCCTATGAGCTGAGATGAGCCAGGACCCTGCGAGTCATGCTCAGGTGGACTTGTTAAGCCTTAGGATTTTGAGCAGAATTCTTGTTCTGTCAAGTCTGTTTGGGCTTTGGGTCGGGGCGGGCCTCATATATATGGCTCTCGTGACCCAAGCCATAACTAAAATGGGATGCAGATCGATCCCGGTGGCCGCAAAAATTTCCTGGTGGAAAAAACCAATGTGACAAGGCCTCAGCCAAAAAAAAAAAAAGATCCTGAATCAAAAAATACGCAGATGGTGAGCAACGTAAATGACGCATAAGACAAGACTCAAGTGTGTCATAATTGTGGGCAAATCCATCAGTCAACCATTAGAATTCAATGGACTACGATCTGCATGGGCCATTGGCAGGAGAGTCTGGACATAGTGTTTGGCCTGTAGGAAGGCAAAAAAGTGCAAACTGAACTTTTTAACCCCTTGAATACTAGAAGACTCCACTGCATTGCTTCCTAATTTGCTGGAGACCTCTCTAGAATTCATGGGGTTAAACGTTCCAAATGAAATACATGGACATTTTATTTGTCCCCTGTGGCGCAGGTAGTTTAACCCAGAATAGCTCTACTTTGTGTTTATAGATGGTACATTGCTCTCTATGTTTAGAGCTGGATGGAAAATACTTTTTTTTCCTTTCTTGAATCTCAATGATTTGTACCATATATCCTTCTGGGTAATGCAACTTCACTGCCTCCGCAGGCCACAGCATTTATTTTTCTTTTCCCATAGTCCTCCACAGGAAACAACTGCAACAGCACCACTGAGAAAATTATATTATAGCTCTATCATCATCTTCAGCCATTGTCGATCTACTGCAGGATGAAGCCCTCCTCAGCAACTCTTCAACAAAATCAGTCTTGTGTTTTTGTTACCACTGTGTACCAACAAATGTTGTAATTCTATAGCAACATAGTTGATGAGGTTGAAAAAAAGACACGCGTCCATCAAGTCCAGGCCATGCCAAATCGTGAGGCTGTATGTTTGGGGTCATTGTCATGGTGCAGAATAAATTTGGGGCCAATCAGATGCCTCCTTGTATTTGCCTGTACTTCTCAGCATTGAAAATATCATTAATTCTGACCAAATCCCCAACTCCTTTTGCAGAAATGCAGCCCCAAACTTGCAAGGAACCTCCACCATGCCTCGCTGTTGCCTGCAGACATTCATTCTTGTACCGCTCTCCAGTCCTTCGGCAAACAAACTGACATCTGTTATGGCCAAATATTTCAAAAATTGACTCATCAGTCCAGAGCGCTTGCTGCCATTTTTCTGCACCCCAGTTACTGTCTTTTCCTGCATAGTTGAGTCGATTGGCTTTGTTTCCACGTCGGAGGTATGGCTTTTTGGCCGCAAGTCTTCAATGAAGACCACTTCTCACAAGACTTTTTCCAGACATTTGTCCCACTGTTTTCTGCCAATTCTGAGCTGATGGAACTGCTGGGTATCTTCTGATTGTGAAGGGAAAAAAGCATGATGTGCCTTTCATGCGCTGCACTAAGTTTACTTGGACGACCACTGTGTCTACGGCCCTCAATGTTGCCCGATTCTTTGTGCTTCTGCCTAGGAGAGACCTTGCTGATACAGTATCAGTACCTTGTGTCTTGTTGCTGTGCTCAGTCTTGCCATGGTGTATGACTTTTGACATTAAGCTGTCTTCAGCAACCACACCTTGTTAGCCGAGTTTGTCTGTTCCTCACTCAGTTTTATTCCTCCTACACAGCTGTTTCTGTTTCAGTTAATGTGTTTCAACCTACATATTAAATAGATGATCATTAGCACCTGTTTGGTATAATTGTTTAATCATACACCTGACTATAATCTTTTGCACATTACTGTATATGTATATTTATATGTATTAGTAGGTAAAACAGGCAGTTCTGGTAAACAGAGTAATACCCATTTAATGTTCAGAAAGGCTTCTATAATTCCCAATTTCTTAGTTATATTGTGCCAGGGGTTGAATGTGTGCCTTTTTTCAACCTAATTTATTATGTAATCAATCCAAACATTTTTCTGTCACTCTCTCAATGTGGCCTTGAACATGTCCTAAGGTAAAGTGCAGCAGAATTTGTTGTCTCAATAAGTAAATTATAATAATGTCTAACATAGCAATTTGAAGCTCATACTTCTCATCCTCATACTAACACACTTAACCTTTTTGAGTGCCAAAAGGGTGAGCATTACTTTGCAATGTGTTGCGCACCCCTCTGGCCCTCAAAGGGTTAGAGCACCTATGGCTTCCTTATGCCCACATTATACAGCCATAAGGAACAGTAAAAGCTCATTACATTACATTCTCACAGAAAAGCAAGCAGCTACAACACACCCTGAGTGTTCTGAAAGTAATGTCTCCAGAGTGGCCGGATCTTGTCTTGGCCACCCACATCCCACACAGTAAAACTGATATTCTTGTACTCCACCGTCTCTACGTTGAAGCCTGTTAAAGTAAAGCAGACAAACTTGTGAATGATAGATTTTACATAATACTGTAACAAATGCAAATTCATTGGTTATACTAGATAACAGAGGTAGAAGAAGGAGGAAGGACACTCTAAGAATAATTAACATCCACAAGTATGAGCTGAACTTGCTGTTCATTCTAATCCCCTTGGTGCCAACGGTCCAACAGAGACATGGACTATGAAATGTGTAAACTACTATACTTACAGAACAACAATTGGCAATATGTGACTCTCCATCTGCTGTTGGGCTACAATTACCATCATCTGCAGCAGGCTGAATATGGGCACCTGTTCTCCAATGCAACTAGAAGTCTGCAATTTGCCCATCCTAGCTATAGAATAAGCAATAAAAAGCCAGTTGTTCTTCAATACAAAATAGTGATTATTCTGATTCAAAGTACTTTTGTAATAATCATAATAATAATGATATTAGAAGAAGGAGTGCCGCACATACTGTGTGCCTCACATTGAAGAAGTGTCTGTTTACAAGACTTGATATCTCCACTGTCGAGCAAGTAAAAAATAAAAACAAAAAAGGCGCCAACTTTACTTTTTGCCTTACAACCCTTGCTCAAATTTTTTTTAAGTGAATGTTCTCCTTTAAACAGTGGTTCAGGCACGAAATAAAGCTGAAATCACATGCTATTTATATCCACAGAGTATGTCACAAACATGGAATAAATTACATGCATGCAAATTAGGGAAGAAAATGAACTTATTAAACATGTCTGCATAAATATTGTGTGAAATGCACAGGATTGGATCAAAGTGGTGGGAGCAAGTAAATGCTAATTAGCACAGAAGTGTGAAGAGCCTTTTAGTATGGAATTGTGGGATTCATGTCTCTGTACAATTAAACATGTAAAGTAACCCAAAATGATCCCTCTATCATAATTGGATATTAAAAAAAAAAAAAAAAAAAATCCACGACCAGGTTCAGGAAAAGGAACTCACAGTAATATACAAAAGAAGGGAAGATAAATGAACAAAATATTGAGCACACTAAGGAATGAAGTAGACAAAACGAGGATAAATCCCAATTTTTTAGGTCCCCACCTACTCACTGCACACTATCCCTTTCTGAGAGCAGGTCAGTTACTACTTAAGGGCATCAGATAGAGCTCTTAATATAAAGCATTTTTGTAAGTCATATAATATGTTGAGATGTAATAAACAGGACTTGCCTAAAATGGATGCCTTTGTGTGGTAGGCAAGCTTAAACATATCTGGCAAACTAATAAGTGAATTAATACAGGAGTAATGCTGTATGCCATTCACAGGGTTCACATTTAAATAATTTATATGGAGGAGTGGAAGACTGTCTTTTGTATTCTTTATATTTCCATGTTCAGGGATGTTTGTAATGTATTCATCTTAACCATCAATACAAATTATCAGATTTTTCTTTAACTTTGTATTCTAAAATTCCCTATCCTTCATTAAAGAGGAACTACCACCCCTTAGCAACATGGCCCCAAATAATTACCCATCTGGCGACTAGCTGTTCAGTAGTGCTAGTCGCCACTGTTATTATTACCGCTTTCATGACATTTATAGACTGATCCGGGAATGATAGGCAGGAAACCGTGCAGGCATCTTTCCATAGTGACGTCTGAGTGCCTGCACTGTCAGTCCCTTTTGAACCGAATGGCTCCTAGCAACGCCTCTTAGAGCAGGCTGGGACTGACAGCGAGTGCACAGACGTCACTATGGAAAGATGTCTGTGCGGTTTCCTTCCTGTCATTCCCGGAGCAGTCTAAAAGTCTCATGAAAGCGGTAATAATTCTGGCGACTAGCGCTACTGAGAAGCGAGTCGCGAGATGGGTAATCATTTGGGGCCATGTTGCTAAGGGGTGGTAGTTTCGCTTTAAGATAGCCTAACAGCATGACAATTTTTAGATCAACTGGATCTACTAACAGAGACTTATGTATAGAAATTTCGTACTCGCACTAAATTAATTCTCATTTGGGGAAAACATTTACCTACGAAAAGTGGGAACAACCATAGGAACAAAAATGGTACCTCCTCAAAATGTAATTTTGTTCAAGGTAAAACTTGAACAAGATTTTCTATCTACCTGCAGCACCAATCCACATTGAGGACATTCTATTAATCTGGACTGCCCATGAACAGGATCTTACAGAATTCCATACAAGATATAACCAACTCCACCCCACCATTAACCTCACCCTTAACTTCTCTGTCGAACACATACATTTTCTTGCCTTAATTTATATCAGGGACAAAATCATACAGGCAATCCTGTATCAAAAAACGATGGAGTGACTCTCATACCTCATATTTGACAGTTTACACCACAAACATACCAGGCACTCCATCATATACAGCCAAGCTAGAAGATACAACCTGTTCATAAATAAAAACAGTAACCAGCTTCTCCTTTACCTAAGGAGGAGATTCACTGGTCAGGGATACAACCTTAGAATGTAGGCAATCAAATACATAGAGCCAATAAAATACCCAGAGAAACAGTTGTGGAATACAGACCACAAAAAAAATCAATATTATTAACAACAACAACAATAACAACAGGGTACTGCTGTCATATACAATCCTCAGCTAGAAGCTAGGAAAATTGCAAAGGACTTACATTCAGCTCTCCATAAGATTAGTAGATTAAAAGCCACCAAATATTTTATAGCCGGCCCTCAAATTTAAAGAAAATCATTGTCAAAAGCACCTTGTCACGACCAATAAGAACTGGGACATTCCCCTGTGAATAAAAAGATGCGAGACCTGTCCACTCATAGTATGCACAGAAGAAACAAATACCAAACAGTTAGCACGACAATGCCCAACAAAAGGATACTACATTGGGGAAACAAGACTTACATTGAGGAACAGAAATAATCAACATTGCTTTACAGTGAACAAAAAATTTGGATACACTTTTGAAGTCCAAATCAAAATCTAAAAATATTAAAGTCACCATACTCAAAGGGATCTTTGGAACACAAGTAGAAAGAAAAATCTAGGAATGTAAACTTGTGGTTATGTTTGACACATTAAAAAGAGGCCTGAACCTGTGGATAGGTTTTATATCCTATTATGATATAACATTTTACTAAACAGATTTATTTTTAAACTACCACAAGTCCCACCAACTCCCAGACTAACAGGCTCTTCACATCGCTGAGCTAATGTATATAAAAGGGAACTTGTGTGTAACTACAGATAAATCCTTTTTTTCTTACTCCATGTGGAACACAGGAACCATGACTAAATTAGCCTCCAGGCAGGAAGGAAGGGCACTTACTTTAAAAGACCTTCTGGAGGTAAAGACTTCCTCTCTACTTCACCCCATCAATCAAGCTCGGTTTTAACCAATAGCAAAGACAGACGAAAACAAAAGTAAGGCAGGAATGGGGATCACCTCATCCAAAGAAAGCAAAAAGCTGTTTTTCTCCAGGAGGAAAGTCCTGTTTTCCACGTGGACTAAGAAAAGGATTTATCTGTAAGTACACAAAAATCCCCTTTTCTCTATCATCCCACGTGGAACACAAGAACCATGGATTCCAGGAATGGAAAGAGAAAGTTCCCTCAAAACTCAGTTCTAACAGAAACAAACTGGAACAACATGAACTTCAGGTGTCAACAGACACCAACATAGAAAACCAAGGAACAGGAAACTAACAGGCTACTGGTAAAAGAAACAAAGAAGGACACTCACAAAGTCCTGTAGAACCTTTTGACCAAAACTGGTTTGAGCCAAAGCGAGAACAGTGGCACGGCAGTGCGTGACAATCATGTTAAGGGGTGAACAGGTTACTGCCTTACACAACTACTGAACAGAGCCCTAGTTTTTGTAGGCCCAGGAAGTGCATACCAATCCGAGCAGAGATCCAAAAAGGCACAGGCTTCTTCATGAGAACACAGTTCTGACAAATGGTGCCTTAATCCATAAAACTACTGTAACCTTAGATGCAGCTTGGCATGCACAAGGGCATTCAGGAATGAGGAAAAGCGAATGAGACTGAAAGGTTGTGTGCGATGAACCTAGTACTTCAAGTACCTAGCCACGTCCAAAAGATAAAGCTACTTCTCTTGGCAATTACAGGCAGCCAGACAAAAAGAAGGAAGAACTATTTATTTTTCAATGTGAAACTCACTTTAGGGAGTTTCAGAGTGAAAACCCAGAAAGGTAGGTTTACAGGCCGGGGCTTGAAATTCAGCAACCTGCAGAGCAAACAGAACTGCAAGTAAGAAAGCTAAATTAAGAGTCAAGAACATCAGGGAAACCAGAGATAGAAGCTTAAAAGGAACTTTGTTGAGCACACCTCGAACCAAGTTTAAGGCCAGCAGTGGAGGGGGATTCTGACAGATAGGCAAGCATGAGCCACCCCATGCACAAAGCTCTACTCATTCAGAAACAAGGTGATATGCCTCTGCAAAAGTACAAAGAGAGTGACAAAATTTGTACTTTGAAACAGCTAAGACCAAGCCCATTCTGAAGACCATCTTGAAGAAATGCCAAGATAACCAGAAGATGAACGAATGTGGCTGCGACCCTCAGTCTTCATACCACTTCAAGGACCATACCCTATGGTACCCCTTGGATGAAACGGACTTGGAAGTCTTCATCATAGTGGCAATGGCAGAGTCAGAAAAGCCCTTCTTCAGAATGCCGACTTCAAGAGCCAGGCCGTGAAAGCCAGCTTCTCCACCTCTGGATGACACAGATGACCATGAGTCCAAAACATCTCTACCACCGATTGATCTTCTCAATCTAAGATCAGGCTTGGCGGTGACAGAATGGGGTAATCAGAATGACATGAGCTCACTCCATCCTGATCTTCCTCAACACACAATGAACCAGATGAAAAAGAGGAAACATGTTCACCAGGGGAAACTGCTGTGGGATAAGCAGTGTGTCCACCACAAGAGCTAGACGGTCCCAGGATCTGGTACAGGGGTACCTTGTGGTTTAATTGAGAGGTCACAAGATCCACAGATGGAAGGCCTCATAGATGGACAATGGAGTCAAACACTGTCCAATTGAAATCCTGGGATCCAGACGCTGGGACTAAATGTTTTCCATGATGTTGTCTACTCTGGGAATGTGGACTATTGAGAGAGCTGGCATGTAAGCCTCTGCCCATGTAAGGATCAGATAAACTTCAGACCACGTAACCATGCACTTGGTCCCTTGCCTGGCAGTGGATGTAGGCCACCACCGTCGGATTTTCAGACTGGATTCACACTGTAGATCCCTGAAGGGAGTGTGACCAATGCCACAGAGCTAAGTGAATCATCCAGAGCCTCAGCACGTTGATGGACAGAAGGCTATCCATCTCGGTACAAAGACTCAGGGCTGTTTGAGGATCCAGGGTGACTCCCCACCCATTCAGGCTGGCATCCATCGTGACTATCCGTCCGTTTTGGAATGACCAGTGGCCATCCCAGTGACAGATAAGACCGCTGATGCCACCAATGAAGATCCAGCAAATGGGACCACTTCAAAAGGCACATACCAAATAACACAGCACCTTCATGTACTCCTGCACTATCACGGAAGGGCGAAGTAAGGTCTAAAACACCTGGCGAGACAATGACCGAATCTGGTCTTCTGGCAAAAAGACCTTCTCCAGAAGAATTCTGCATCTCATACACAGAACCACAGAAGATTTCTTGAGAAAACAATCATGTTGTTCCAGGACAGACATGCAAGTCTGAATCTGAAGGTGCAAAGCTACCTCCAATGGAGCCTTTAAGAAAAGATCATCCAGACATGGAGTCAATAAGATCCCTAGATAGCATATGTGGGCTGCCAAGACCTTTTATAAAGACACACAGAGTGGAAGGCAGCCCAAAAGGAAGGGCGGTGAACTAGTTAGCAGATGTACACTGCCAACATCTTTTGTAAAGAAAGCCCAAAGGAATGGCAGTGAACTGAAAATGATTGTCTTGAAAGGCAAAATGCAGGAAACGCTAATGACAGAGTGCAAAAACATCTTGAACTGTTGCACACAAACAAAGCAGTAGAGACACTTCAAGTACAGAATGTGATGGCATTTGTGGTTTTTTTTTTTTTTTTTTTTTTTTTTTTTTTTTTTTTTTTTGGGAACTGTTGGAGTAGATTCCTGTGAACCTTTTCTGAGAGGGAAGAAGCACCAAGACCTGCACATCTACCAGGGAAAAGTGTGAATATAGACACAAACAACCCCGCACTGGATCACAAGGAACTATGGACAAGAGGAAAAATCTATGCAATTCCATCCCAAAATCGCCTGCAATACCCCCTGGTATGCCACAGAGAGACCCCAAGTTTTGAGAAAAAAATGCAAACAACCTCAGAGCTGCCTGTCGCAGCCTAAATCCTTGCGAGTCATGCAGAAGTACACTTCTCAGCTGGGGATTCGGAGCAGGTTTCTTGCCTGTCCAGGCGTGTTTGGGTTTTGTGTTAGGCCATGCATGGGATGCCATAGAAGTAGATACCGTGAGTGCATACCCATACTGGTGGGGGTAATGAAAACCATGCATTTTAAGTGGAAACATTGAATTTTGGGTGTAACTTGAGGCAATACAGCCTCTTACCTTCAGTGGCATGGCTAATAAACTTTTCCAGTTCTGAGCCAAACAACTGCTTGCCCATCCATGGAAGGGACACCAAGAACTTCTGACTGGCCAGTTGACCAGATCTTTAGCCACAGAGTATGATGCACTACAACGGAAAATGCAGTGGGTTCCCAGTAAATTTGACAGCATCAAAGGCCGCTTCTGTAAGACATGCATTAGCCTCAAAAATCTTAAAAATAGCCAGAGCATCATCCACTTCAGGTATATCCACATCAACAGCCTCCAACAGCTGATCCCCCAAACAACAATGGCTTAGTCACCCAAGCAACAGCGAAGGTGATACATAAAGTGGCAACAGAAGCCGCAAAATTTCCATTCCTAAAGGAATCCAGGAACTTATCTGTCTGTTCCTTAAAGTGATAGTAATGTTTCACAAAAACAGCAGCTCCAATTAATCTTCATAGCAATTGAGCCATAGAGAGTATTATTTCAATACTGTGAGAGTTGTAGTTCAAGAGTAATTGAACAATAAAGTTTCCCCCTCCCTCCCCTTTTACCTAGTGTAAACCCCCATTCCTCAGAAGTGGAATCCAGTCCATAGACCAGACAGCTCACATCAAGGGTCAATATTCTACTGTGAGAACAATGAAAACCCTGTCCCCCGACAGGTTTTTCAGCTTTTTCCCTTATCTTAATTGAAGATTGTCCTCTCTCTGCAATCTCCCTGGACACTCCCTGCTGCTCTGAGGTGAGCAGTGTTACATCAGTAAAAGGGGCGGGAGGGGGATACTTTATCATTCAATTACTTTTGAACTACAACTCTGACAGAATTGAAACAACACTTTCCAAGGCCCAAATACTATGATTAATTAGAGCTGCTTTTATTATTACTATCCCTTTAAGTGATTAAACTGTAAGCTTGGAAAGGCAGGACATTGAAAGATCTACTGTTGGGGTGGGGTGGGTTATAAGGATTTAAGAGAAAGATAAGTCTGGGAAGGAAAAACACCATCTAATGAATGGTAAAGAGGGAAAATTGCAGCCTCCCTTTTGCTCCTCTTAAAAATATCAGGGGATGAAGAATTGGAGTCTGAAGACTCAGAGTAAATGAAACTAAATGGAGAATCTCTGTTTCCTACTGTATAAAAGCCCAGGCATAAAAACAGGTCTTGTGCAGTTTCTCCTGCAAATAATTATGCAGTAGCCCTCCAGTGACTGCACAGTAGTGCCACACAGATACCAGGGGGGAGGGCTCCCCCAAGGGCATTTTTACATTGTAATACTAAAAAGAATCACAATAAGCCCCATTTCTTCCACCACTTCTTCCACCTTGTGGAACAACATTTCCAAAAATACCATCTCTGCCCCAACCAATATAACAGTCCTGCGTGCCCATTCTTAGTGCGCCATGGACCCAAAACCAAGAATAACTAAACTGAAGTAAATTTCAGTAAAAGTTCCATGCGGAAAGGAGAGGGAGCATAAAGGGACAGACAGAAAGGAAGAGTAGTGATTTTTACACCAATGTGAATGTGTTTGCTAGATGAACAGAGTGATACTCACAGGACATGTGTACTCTGAATAATGGAAACCTTGGTCCACTTCAGTATTCAGGCTCCTATGCACATGCATGTCTTGCTCAGACTGTAACACTGACAGGTAGATTAACTGCTCCACTAAACTAGACATGGACAAAAATCTAATCACCCAGAAGCTAGTGAGCAAAGGTGAGAGAACAAAGCCGGTGTGAGGTGGCAGCCACTGGCATAACCTCAGTGGAGTAAATATCGTGGTCACAGGGGTCGCAGTCACTCCAGGGGCCTGGTTGACCACTGCTGAGACAAAGCAGCAAGTCCTAAACACTGCGCCTCACTAGCTAATCAGTGGCTTTGATTTTCTTCCAAACATCAATGGGATGGGGCGTAGAGTACATTTGGTGCGGGGGCACGCACAAAGGCATGCAGTCAGCCTCCTCATTGGCTTATCTGAATCACATGTGAGGCGCCCCAGAGCTGTCACTGCTCATTTTGTTTGCTTCTTGGGAGCCCATTGAGAAGCCCAATGTGGAGGTGGAAAATGGGGGCAACAAGGAGATGGCTAACATGGAGATGGACAATGGGGGCAATGTAGAGGTGGCCAATGGAGGCATTGTGGAGGTGGCCAGTGGGTGCAATGTGGAGGTGGACAGTGTGGAGGTGGACAATGAGGGCAATGTGGTCGGGGGGGGGGGGGGCACATGGCTCTGTCTGAAGCCAGGTTAAAGGGATAATAAGGTTTCACAAAAACAGCAGCTCCAATTAATATTCATAGTATTTGGGCAATGGAGAGTGTTATTTCAATACTTTCAGAGTTGTAGTTCAAGAGTAATTGAATGATAAAGTATCCCCAACCCGTCCCTTTTCCCTAGTGTAAGTCACCTCCCCTCAGATGTGGAATCTGATCCTGGGACCAGACAGCTCACAGCAAGTGACAATCTTCTTACTGTGAGCATAAGGAAAACCCTGCCCTCCTTGACAGGTTTTTTCCTGATGCTCACTGAAGATTGTCCCTCTCTGAAATCCATCCGGACAGTCTTGCTGCTCTGAGGTGAGTAGTGTTACATCAGTAAAAGTGGCAGGAGCAGGATACTTTATCATTCAAGTACTCCTGAACCACAACTCTGACAGTATTGTAATAACACTCTCCATGGCCCAAATACTATGAAGATTAGTTGGAGCCGCTTTTAATGTGAAACATTACTATCCCTTTAAAGGTGCTGGCCGCTAAGGCAGATGACAGGATGGAAACACAAGCAAAACCACGTCCAGAATGACAATGGCTGTTTTAACACTTCTACTGTGTTTGTGTTTACCTGTAATTTTCCTCTTACTCATTTAATGTACCCACATATATTATATACTGTTTTTCTTGCCATAAGATGGGTTTTCTAAAGATACCATTATTTTCATCAAATTTCTTTTAAAAATATGATGAAACAAATGCACTTTTTTTTATTTAGCTTTTGCACGAAAAATCTTTTACACATCTACAAACTCTAAAAAAAACCCTGCTAAACAGATTATAATATTTGTCTTGATTTTAGAAAAGGTGAAATTTACTCACCGATATTTGTTTTTCCTCTGTGTCCTTTCCACGGCATACAGTGGGCAATTGGCTCCGCCTCCCAGCTGGTAGGACCAATGAAAATACTATAAATTTTGTGTACATCCTCCCTTCTCCAGTTTTACTTTTGTCCGAGCTGTAAGAAGAGAAGATGTGTTAATTAGTATTCTGCTATAAGCCATAGCCATAGTCTTATCAATATTAGGAGCAGGTAAGTAGTCGGAACGATACCTATACCAAGACTTAGCTACCTGGGAGGGCTGCCGTGGAAAGGACACAGAGGAAAAACAAATATCGGTGAGTAAATTTCACCTTTTCCTCTGTGTCCTGATCCACGGCATACAGTGGGACTTACCAGAGCAGTGCCCATTGTTTGTAGGGAGGGCTACTGAAAGTGTCTCAGGTGGTTATGGCTGCTTCTAGCACCTTTCTGCCAAATTTGGCATCAGCAGATGCTTGCAGGTCTAGTCTGTAGTGCTTCATGAAAGTGGACACAGAAGACCATGTTGCAGCCTTGCATATCTCTTCTGGTGAGGCTGCTGCTTTTTGTGCCCACGAGGTAGAGATTGCTCTGGTTGAGTGTGCCTTAATTCCTATGGGAGGTTCTTTGTCTGCAGATTCATATGCGAGGATGATACAGCTTCTTATCCAACGAGAAATGGAAGGTTTTGATGCTGCACATCCCTTAAATTTTCTAAAATGATGGATGAATAATGAATCTGTTTTTCTAGGTTATGAAGTCGTCTTTCTAGTTCACAACTTGGATTTGGACAGAATGATGGAAGGACAATTTCCTGGTTCAGATGGAACTGAGATATAACCTTTGACCTGAAGGTGGGATTTGGTCTGAGTACAACCTTATCTTGGTGAAATACCATGTAAGGGGCTGTGACCATAAGAGCTTGCAATTCCCCAACTCTTCGGGCTGAGGTAATTACTGTAAGCAATACTGTCTTTAGAGTAAGATGTTTCATGGATACAGACTCTAGTGGTTCAAAGAAGGGGTGTGAGGAAATTTGTTGTAAAACCAAATTGAGATCCCAAGAAGGGATTATGTCTCTTATGGTAGGCTTGATCTTGGAAATGGCTGCCATATATTTCTTTATCAGAAAATTTTCTGCATAGGGGGTAGCAAGGACGGCTGAAAGTGCTGAGAGCTGGACTTTTAGGGATGCCGGACGCAACCCTTTTTGGAAACCAGCCTGTAGGAAATCCAAAATCTCTGGTGCTCCAATAGATTGTCTGGATAAAGCTCTTGAAGTGCACCACTGATAGAAAGTCTTCCAGACTCTATAGTAGATCTTTGTAGTAGTAGCTCGTCTACCCTGAATGATAGTCTTTATGACTGGGTCTGAAAGGCCCTGAAGGGCTAGAGATTCCCGTTCAACTTCCAGGCCCTGAACTGGAAGAATCCCGGATTGGGGTGTAGAATCGGCCCCTGGTGTAGTAGATGTGGAACGTTTGGGAGCTGAACTGGAGGACAATCTGATAGCTGAAGGAGGTCCGAGTACCATAACTTTCTTGGCCAATTTGGAGCTATGATGATGACCTTGGCCCTGTCTGTTCTTATCTTTTTTTATGACCTCTGGGATCAGAGGAATGGGAGGAAATATGTAGGCTAGTCTGAATGTCCATGGAATGCTTAGAGCATCCTGGCCTGCTGACTGTTTTTCTTTCCACCTGGAGTAGAAGAGGTGGCATTGTGTGTTGTGAGCTGTGGCCATCAGATCTATTGATGGAGATCCCAGGGTTTCCGTCAGAGATAGAAATATCTGTCTGTCTAAGCTCCATTCCCCTGGATGAAGCTTTGTTCGGCTCAGGAAATCTGCCTGTATATTCAGGTGACCTGACAGGTGAGATGTTTTCAGAGCTAAGAGATGCCTTTCTGCCCACAGTAATATCTTTATGGCTAGATTGTTGAGCTGGATGCTCCTGGTTCCTCCTTGGTTCTGAAGATACTGAACAGCCGTGACATTGTCTGATCTTATCAGGACCACCTGTCCTGCCAATTCCTGCGGAAAATGAAGCAGTGTCTTCCATATGGCTAATAATTCCAGTATGTTTATGTGGTATCTGGATTCTTTCACTGACCATGTTCCTTGTATGGACTTCTGATTCCATAGACCTCCCCATCCCTGGAGACTGGCATCTGTAGTAAGTATCTGGTAAGAAAATTCTGTTATCTGCCGACCTTTTGCTAAATTTTTTCCACCAGGATAACTCCTTCCTTGTGGAGGTCTGTACTGGAATTTGCATGAATAAATCTGATGGATTTTTCTTGTAGTACTTCAGAAAGTTGGACTGGGTGCGCCGGGCATGTGTCCTGGCCCATGGTATAATCTGTTGTGCTGATGACAGATGTCCCAGGAGCCTGGAGAAGGATCTTGCTGTCTGATTCTCCTTTGTTCTGAAGGAGGTTACCTGTGTTAAGATGCGCTTCTGTCGTTCCAGAGATAAGGTTGCTCTGTTCTGCTGAGTGTCCAGGATGACACCTAAGAACTGTAGCTGTTGGGCAGGTTGAAAACTGCTTTTCTCCTCGTTGATTAGCCAACCTAATCTGGTTAACAGGTTGTTGCAAATGGCTGTGTTTCTTATAGCAGCCTGATCTGAAGGAGCTATGAGCAGAATGTCGTCTAGGTAAGGTATCACCTTTATCTGGTATCTGCTTCTTAATTCTGCCATGACACCTGCTAGCAGCTTGGTGAAGACTCTTGGAGCTGTCGCGAGACCGAAGGGAAGACTGCGGAACTGATAATGTTTCTTGAATATGTGAAACCTGAGATATTGCCGATGCGCTGGCCTGATTAGTACGTGATAGAATGCATCCTTCAGGTCTATTCGAGATAGGAAGTCCCCTGGCTGGATCAGTCTCATAGCTGACATCACAGACTCCATCTTGAAGTGTCTTATGCGCAAGAACTTGTTGAGATCCTTTAAATCCAGGATAAGGCGAAGTTCCCCAGAAGGCTTTAAAACATAGAAAAGAATTGAATAAAAGCCCCGGAATCTGTTAGTCCTCGGGACTTCTTCTACCACTCTGTTCTGGATGAGGGTATGAAGAGCCTGTTGTATCTGGAGGCCTTTGGCCTTGTTCCTGATAAGTGATGTTCTGAACTTTGTCAATGGAGGGGCAGTCTGAAATTCTAGGGCATATCCGTCCTTCACAACTTCTTTTGTCCAATTGTTGGGATGAATAGATTCACATGACATCTGGAACTGCTCCAGCCTGCCTCCCACTGGAGCTGAAGGATGGATGCCCTTGGCTTCACTGATTGGACTGGGACTTTCTTTGGAAATCCTTCCGGGTGCTACCCCTTGAAGGTTGTGTACCACCTCGCTTTCTCTGTTCATATCTTTTCCCTGGATGATATCTTTTTGCGTCACGAAAGGACTGTCGTCTTGTAGCACCGCTTCTGGAAGGAGATCCTCTGGTTCTCCTGTCTTGAGGTAAGAATGGACTCTTTCCTGCTGAAGGCTTTTTGATTATTTCCTCTAGTTGGTCTCCAAATAGTTTTGATCCTTCAAATGGTAAGGAGATTAACCTGTTTTTTGAGGCTGGGTCTGCATCCCAGGAGCGAATCCAAAGTGCCCGTCTAGCGGTAACTGAAAGGGCTGATGTTTTAGCAAGGAGTCTAATATTATCCAGGGATGCATCACAGGAATAATTCACTGCATCCTTTATAGCACCCAATTCTTTGAGGATTCTAGATCTGGAGACTGATGATTCCAGTTTCTCTTCTACTTCTGATATCCAGATGCGCAGTGTTTGGAACACTGAAGCCATAGCTGTTGCAGTCTTTAGATTCTGGCCAATAGAGACAAACTGCTTACGGAGTGCTGTGTCTGCTCTTTTTTCCATAGCATCTTTCAGGGTAGTACCATCTTCTAGCAGCAAGGTGGTTCTTCTTGCAGTTTGTGCAATAGCTGCATCAACTATTGGAGGTGTAATCCAACTTGCAGTGTCTTCCTCTGAGAAAGGATACATTCTCTGGAATCGCTTAGAAACTGAACTTCTCTTATCACCCTGTTTCCACTCTTTTTTGATGGTTTCCTGGATGGAGCTATGAACAGGTATAACTGCTGCAGGTTTCTTATATCCAACAAATGCTGAATCAATAACATTAAGGTCTTTCTGTGCTTCAGTAAGGCCTAAGGATTTTCTCATTAACTTCACCAAAGGATCCACCTTCTCAATTGCAAAGCTCCCTGAGTCTTCTACAATTTTACCCTCTTCAGCGGATGAACCAGCGGATTCCAAGTCCACTACACTATCTTCCTCATATTCATGCAGCCGTGATGGTCCCTCCTCTGGGTCAGCCACCCTTGGTCTTTTTCTGGCAGATTCTTGCATAGTGGAGAAGGTCTCTTGCATGGAGACCTTCATCCAATTTAAAAAGTCCTGAAATTGTGTAGGAACTTCACTACCAGAAGCCTTCTTTAGACAGTCAGGGCACAATTTTGAAACCTCAGAGATAGGGATCTTCTGTTCACAGCCTGCACATACTTTAGTTTTTGCAGTAGCTTTCTCATCCTTAGGAGTCTCTGAAACCTTCTTTTTATCACTCTTGTTCTCTTTACAATCAGACCTGATAAGCAAATAGCAGTGGACTGAACTGACTCTGGGTAGAATAATACTATAAGATTTGCCAAAGATATTGTATGCTAATACATGCTAGTATATCTGTATATGCATATATATATATATATATATATATATATATATATATATATTATATATATATATATATATAATCATGCAGATATTTTTCATGTACTCACAATCTCTTGGAGACCCGTTCTGCCTGCTGTACTGCCAGTTTCATACTGGCCGCGAGGAAGAGGAACGCCGAACGCTTCTTGCGTTCCATCAGTGGAACGCTCGCGTCACTTCCTGTTCCTGGTTTCGACTCCCTTGGCGCTTCCCCCGGCGTTCTGGCAGTGTCGGCAGCTTGAGAAGGGAGAGTAGCTAGCGCGCCGCTGCTCCTGCCCTTACTGGAGTCTCCGGATCGCCTTCTTGCCGGAGCATGTTTGCAGGGCAGAGGAAGCAAGAATGCGGGCCGCGGTAAGCAACCCAGCATATTGGGAAAACAAAAAAAAAACTTTGTTGAGAGAGAGAGAGAGGCAAAGCCTCCGTCCCCCAGCTGAGGTAGGACCAAAAAAACTGGAGAAGGGAGGATGTACACAAAATTTATAGTATTTTCATTGGTCCTACCAGCTGGGAGGCGGAGCCAATTGCCCACTGTATGCCGTGGATCAGGACACAGAGGAAATACCCAATGTTTACATGTTTTTCTAATGTTTTTGTCAAGTTATATGGCAATAACTAAAAGTAGCAAAAATTGAGGTGTTCTAAACTTTTGACCGCTAGTGTACGGATGGAGGAACTGTATCTGGGAATAAAAGCAGGGACAGTGACAGGGTAGTACTACCACCGATAATTAAAAGATTGGAGGGAGAGAAATTAGGCATTACTCTCCTTCCAATCCCAGGGTACTCATAGGGTTAATACTAATCCATGGTAAAGGAGTGCTCCTTTACATGCAACTTATTTGTTCACTGTGCAGAAAAAAAAAAAAAAAAAAAAGACCTCACCTTTGGTGCTATGATGATGATGTCATCAGATGACTGTTCCACCCAGTCTGGCAGATGAGAGCAGCACTGGGCAGAGCAGAAGGACATGAGCACCTCTGGTTATTAATTATTTCTGCAAGGGGAACATGGGAGTTCCTCTTGCACGCACGCACACACACACACACGGAGCGGCACGTATTTACTAGGGCATTAAAGGACATGGAGCAGCACATATATAATGGAACAGGAGGGGACACATGGAGGGGCACAAAAAGGAACACTCCTTTATCTTTATTGAATATTAACCCTCTGAGTGCCCTGGGACTGGAGAAAAATAACTTCTCCAATCTTTTCCTTAGCAGATATAGTGTAAGCAGGGCTCTTCCTTCTGGAGAAATCTGCAGGAAGAAGCCCTGAAGACTCATCTAAAAGTGTATATATATTAAAAGTATAGGCAATTTGACCACATATTATGCACTTTCATGATTTGTAACATCAAAATAAAGAGTGGTGGAAAATAAATAAGGAAATAGTGCCCACAAACACGCTAAGAAAACTTTCCTACATAGTTGGCTCTTATACCATTTCCCTCAGATTTACCTATGGTAGGGATTGTGGTCACAATCTCTCCAAGCTTCAGTTTGTATAAAATTGTGGTTTTCCCTGCTGCATCAAGCCCCACCATAAGTATTCGCATTTCCTTCTTTCCAATTAGACTCTTCAACAGGTTTCCAAAGATGTTTCCCATGGCTGTTTTCTAAATATACTTTGGTAGATGATTCCTGGCTTGCGCTGTCTGTAATGGAAGGTAAGAGAAAGCACATATCAGAAAGAAAGAATGTAAAGTGATATATGGAGGTAAAAATGTCAGCATTCTATTCATAATGGAGTACAAACTCAGACAGGTTTTAATATTCTCTGCAGCAGATTTGGGAAAGCTGTGGCCTTCCCACTGACCAACTAGAAGCCAATCATCGTCAGCCGGTTAAGTGTAATTTTTCTATGCAACAGCAGGAAATGTATACCTCAAAAATTAGTTACGCCTACTTATGATTTTATAAAAAACTTGTTGCTTGTGTCACCTTTCTTTGAGATTTGAACAGCTGCAATCTACCAGATCTTATAAGCTATATTAGAAGACCTGCGGCCCTCAATACTACAAATCCTGTCATCTCAGCCAGCTATTTGTCATCTGCTCTTATTTGAATACAAAAAACTATACTATAAAAGAAGTCAAGTGACCACAAATTCTATGTCCGTGCTTCACACACCCCAGGGAGGCAGCTAGGAGGATTATCTCCTTCATACTGCCTGAGCCCAGCATTACACACTAAATTAGTACTGCACACATACACAGAGCGGCAGCTAAGAGGAGATATGCAGATCTCCTCCACACTGCCTGAGACCAACATACACACTCCTGGTTCATCTAGGAGGAGATCTGCATATCTCCTCTACACCGATGCAGCTGAACATACATAGGGACGTAACCCACTGGCACCGACAGAGTTAAGCAGTGCGGTGTATGGCGGATCTGGTGTAAGTACTGGACATCACTGTGTGGCGCCTTCTACACACCTTTCACTGTGCCACTTGGACACCTCATCACTGTTTCAGTTTTACACCTAGCTGCACGACACTGTTCTTTTGCTTTTACCCGTTGTGGAGTACTGTTATGGGAACGGATAATTTCTGAAACCACCTTCTCACAGTACTCAAGAACAGGTTAAAAAAAAACAAAAAAAAAAACACAATCATGGGCTGCAGTGAAAATTGCACACCTGGGTGTACAACTGAAACAGAGGTGACCTCTTCAAATGGCACAGTGAACGGGGTGAAGGTGCCACACGATCAGTGTGGTAATCCCAAGCACCCAATGTCTGGAGCCACACACTAGGAAATGATTGCATTACAAACAAGTTATAACATTATACATTACAAAAAAAATGTGCCTTAGGGGACAATTATGCTCTTCACAACCGTGATCTGAAGCAATTCCCATCTTCTATACACTAAATACCCTGTAACATATACACGTGACTCAGGCAAATGATAAAGTTGACAAACACACAACTCTGTATTAACATGGATTGCCAAGCAGCCTGCTTTTACTATACACTGTTCACCTCTTCAGATCCTTCACACATAATTAACCCTTTGAGTGCCAGAGAGCTGCTTAACACAATGCTTTGCAATGCATTGCCTACCCATCTGCCACTCCAAGGATTACAGTAAGTGTAAAAATTCCCAAGGAGAAAGAGAAATTTGCTACGCAGGACAGCAACAGCATTAGACATGTGACGTGAGAAGTTTCATAACACTGCCTCATTTACCACACATACAGTGATCACATCCTCCAGTTTTACTTTGCCCACATCAACATGTACAAACCCAAGATTACCTTGTGTGTATGATACTCAAAGGGACAGTGTGGCGTAACGGCAGAGCCATGGAGGAAGCAGACGCCACTTAACCACTTCAATGGCAGAGGGGTATGCAATGCATTGCTGTGCAATGTGTTGCCTACCCCTCTGGCACTCAAACCTTTATATATCTGAGAAATTACCCTTCAGCTGCACTCAAAATAATACACTGCAGTCTTCAAAAATCTCTGTCCTCCATGCTTAACTCTTTCCATGCCAGAGGAGTATGCAATGCATTCCAAAAGGAATGCTGCAATGCGCTTCCTACACCACTGTTACTGGGAGGAGGCTAGGTGAGGACATAACACCTTGCTATTCATTCATTGGCTACTTGCTATGTGTAACCCTATGACACTAAAGGGGTTAACGTCAGCCTGCTGTATCTGCACATTGCGTGCGATGCAATGCACCACCATCCCCACTACAGCTGCAGTATAGATAACACAAACATTCCCATTTATCTTTAATAGTTCACTTCACACGTTCAATACGTTGGACACCTCTATAGTATTGTGACTGGTACTGTGGAACTTGTAGCACAGCCTTTCATTTCCTGCTCCTCACTCAGGATATCCCAATATATTTCCCTTCATCTTGTTTAACCCTTGAGTACCAGTACGTAACCCTCTGCCACTCAAAGGGTTAATTCTGTGCTGCTGCCTCTACCAGAAATAAGTCACAGAACAAAGATAAATAAAATCACACTGCTTCAATGTCATCAGCACATACAAAGCAACTGTCTTCCAAGTTAAAAGCTTCCGAACTTTGATAGAAGCACTGAGCCAAATAAAAAACAATTAATAAAAGCTCACCTAACTGGAACTTAAGTATACTTCCCCTCTAAAGCTCCGTATTTTGAAGTAGATGTCACTATTTAATCAACATTGTGGTGGACTTGCTGTGGATTAACCATATCATTGCCTTTACGTTTGTATTGAACATATGGTTGAGGATTTATGAAAGTGGATTGGATTTCAATTAAACAACAAAAAAAAAATGTTTCTTTATCTGTGTTTTATGTGCATTTTTAGTATCATTTTGTGTATATATCCTACATAATAATTCGCTAAGATGTTTGTCAGAAACAGTCATGCGCAGTAGAGACTGCCCGAAAAGCACAGAATGCTGGGAGTTCTGTGCTGGGAGCATTCGGTGCTTTCGGCCAGTCTCTACAGTGCATGACTGTGTCGGCGGCAGGACGCAAAGCAGGACCGGCCTCTTATCCCTTTGAGTGCCAGAGGGGTATGCAATGCATTGCAAAGCAATGCGTTGCGTACCCCTCTGGCACTCAAAGGTTTTACATCATCCGGACCTTGGCCCGTGCATATGGGCTTTTACACTAGTATATAATTAAAAATGACAATGTATCACCGGAAACAAATTATTTTGTGATCACCTGAATATAGTCTGGTGGTATAGTAGTGTGGGCTGAACTGAAGGCCAAATAGAACATTTTTTTCTAGGCTGACCTTCAGTTGATATATATGTGTATGTATTGTATCTGTTAACATAAGATCGGTGGATGTATTCGGATATACATGGTGGTGACTATATTGACCTGTATACGCATAGCAGTGACTGATCTCATTTGTCCATGAATATAATTGCCACTCCAAATTTTTTGGCATAATGGATGAAGTTGACACGTAGCATTGATGGTCTTTTTTACGGTCAATAACCATGTAGAGCACACTGAGGATATGGGGCATTAACATCCACTGATATATGTATTACATATGTTACCGATGTGGGTTATATTTTTTATCGTATAGGATATTTTTTCACTTTTCTGTTGCATCTGGCAGCGGATGATCAGCACTGTACTCACTATATACTTCCTTTCTAATTAGAAGCAGTGGTTCTATCTTGTGTTTGCAGAGCAGTGCTGTATCGCTAAGACCAGTTGCTGCAGGTGATTATATTAACTATGCATGATTTCTCAAACATTATATTATATATGAATCGAGATGATATCCCGTGAGTTTATGATACAGGTCACATTTGACACAGTACTTATATGTAGTTACAGTATTAGAGACTTGTGGTGATATTTGATTTTATGGTACATATGGTTCAAGAATAAAATCAATTTGTTTTTATGAATGAAGCCATTGATATTTGTATTGGGTTGAATTTTTCTGTAAGGGGAACATATCGCGACCTTGGTTTATATTAGTTCTTCAGACTGTCTAAATTCAACCATAATAAGGCAGAGGACACACATATGCTTATCAAGACAGCAGAAAACACAACTCTGCAAGTCAGGTTTAAGAACATGATTCACTGAGATACACACAGACCTGTGGAACCAGGTCAGATCATCAGAGAGAGAGGAAACATGGACTTTTCAATATGGTGATTATTCTCTATGTTAAAAAAGGAATAATTTAATAGACTTGGGAATATACTTGTGTATAAAAATAAAAAGTAAAAATAAATGAACTAGTACCTCTAGAAATATACCGTATGTGAATTTTGAATACATTAAACATGATCCAGCTCATTATCATGCACAGGTTTGAAATATATGGGTGTGAGAACATTAAATATGCAACAATACTCAAGTTAGTGCTTTAATAATTAACAAGTCTGCCAGGATCAGGCACAGATGTGAACAAAGCCTAGGCTCAAGCAATTATATCAAACTGTACATGGATATTATAACAATATAGTCAGATTTGTTTAGGCTGGTTGCATTAGCTTTGTGCAGATGAGACAAGATCAAGTTGTGTTCTTAGGAATGTTGCATATGGATGGATTTTAGGGTGTCTGACCTATGGTATTTAGCAATATCTCTACTAACACTACATGCATCCAACAATTTCCCTGAGAGCACAGCATACAACCAGCAGTCTCTCTGGGACTGATCTATACATCCAGTAATGTTTCTGGAGTGCATACATTTAGCAATATCTCTGTAAATGATGCACTCAGCCATTAGTGTCTCTGGGAACAATGTGCCCTGCCAGCAATGTCACTGGGAGCTATGCATGCAGCCATCAATGTGTCTAGAAGGGGTGCATGCAGCCATCAATGACTCAGAGAGATACATGCAACCCGCAATATCTCTGGGAATGATGCATGCAGACAGCAATATCTCTGGCAGTGCTATATGAAGCCAGCGATGTCTTGGGGAGTGATGCTGTGTTTACCCAAGTATAAAACAGACACTATAATACAGTGGGCCTTATGAATAAAAACAAACTGGAACAATTCTGGAGCAAACCAACTGTATAAGAGGGGACAGATACATTTCCTTACAATCCTTACATTTCCTTGGACTTAAAGCGGAACTATCACGTTCCAACTTTGCCCTCCAAATTAGTGTAGACCCCCCCCCCAAAAAAAAAAAAAAAAAACAATGTACAAAGGCCCATGAAACCATCCTGAAAAATCTAACCTTATCCCTCTTCATTAGAGAGAGGGAGAGAGCTGCCATTCTACCTTAAGCCTGGCCACAAGACAGGAGCTCTGCTCCCAGATGAATGCCTTCCTCCCTACGCACACTCACAAACCTCAGTGTACATCAACTCCATCCTACTAACAGGCTGTCCAACAGCAACAATTACAGAATCGCCTTCTGCTCCACCCTCACTAGGCAGCTCATGACATCCATGTGACAAGGGTTAGACACGGAAAAGGTACTTGCAATCTCATTGTCTAACCCATTGAATGTATATGTCCCATTCAGGGCAAGTGGAGGCACAAGCACCTTCTCCAGTAGCGGTGGAGGAGTTTTTTTTCAGCCGCAATGGAAGTAAATAATATAATGCAGGATGTCCTAGGTAGAGGTAAGAGGGGTGGTGGGTGAGTATTTCAGGATGGAGATGGCCTTGCAGAGCAGTGCGATACAGCTACTACCACACAATCCTTCACAAGGTACTTTTTCAAAAGGCTATTTCTTCTATAATTAATAAAATGTAAATTAAAAAGACTAAAAAAAACCCATATTCACTGTATAATATACACTGAATAATATAAGCTTGTTTGGGGGTGAAAGTTCCACTTTAAATTCCTTGAATGCAAGAGATGTTGTCAATGCATTGATTCACAAAGCATATGAGACCACTCCAGCATTCAAACAGTTAAAAGCCCTATTTAAATGAATGTATTTGCTCCTTATAGTGTAGTTGGTTTGTCTCAGAATTACACCACTTTGTGTCTATACATATGGCCCTGTGTCTCTAAAGCAGTGCAATGCTAGTATTTTTCAAGCTTCTGCTACACTAGAACTCCCATCATTCTCATATATGGGAACTCTCCACAGTTTAACCCTGACATTTAGGGTTTTAAGTCAAATCTCAGGGTGAAGGAGTTTGCAGTTTACAAATATATGATTTGAACCAATTAACTGCTTGATTAGTTTCTAAATTGTTGCCATTTGTACCAGGAAGGAAGAAGGAGAAGTTCTGCTCATCTTGTGTGCCCAGATACTGATAGATCTATGTTGTACTATATTAAGACTTCCCTGTGGCTCTACTGAACTTTTCTGGGTTAGAGCAGACAGGGAAATATTGCTTAGAATATATGTTCTAAGGGACTTCAAGGGTTAATATTTCAACAGTATCGTGTCAGCACATTTTAAAGGTTTGCAGGCATGATGATTATTGGTAGGAGCTGCGAGTTCATGTCACAGCCAAAATATACGTTTGGGTCAAATCTAAGTGCACTGATTTGAATCTGTTTGATTTTACATCTGCATCCCATTAGTGCAGCAAGGAAAAGGTTTAACAACAAACCTCTTTTTCCTCCTCTTTCCAGGTTTTTTTGTGTGTATGTGACTGCAGCGTGTGCCTGAGAGGGCAGGTTTTGATTGGTGTGTTGTAATTGGTGGCCTCCTGCTAAAGTAGGCTTGAAGTGAATATTTAGAGTTTGTTAATCTTGCAAAAGTTGTGTAAGTGTTGGGAATTATTCACCAGGGAATCAGTGTAATAAATGGTTCTTTGGAAAAAATAATACTTTTGTATAATTTTTTCATCTGTGCACCTCTCAAGGCATTCCTGATAATGGGATGTCTCCGCCCTCCAGCTGGGTAGGACCAAACGACCGAAGGTTTAAAAAGGTAAAACCAGCCCTCTAGCTTCAGTCTTTTTTGGTCCTACCAGCTGGATGGACGGATTCGTTCTTGTGCAGGCCGCGTTGTGTGCTGCCTTGATGCTCCCCCTGTACCTCTGATACGGCAGCACAGGGAATTTGGAGAAGGAACATCTTCTATGCTGGCGGGCGATGAGTATGATCCATATTCACCCATAGATGACCCAGGATCAGATATGGGTTCAGAAGAAGGGGAGCTCGTGGAAGATACAGCGGTTTTCAATCTGGATCGTATTGATTCCTTCATCACGCTGATCAGAAAAACCCTAGGCCTGTCCGAAACCCAGCAAGAATTGAATGTTATGGATACTGCCTTCCTAGGAACAAAGAAATCTGCCCCAGCCCTGCCTGTTCATCAATCCATCTCCGATTTAATCCTTTCAGAATGGAAGCTTGGAGATAGACGTACTTCAGTTCCCAGGAGTTTCAAGAGGATGTTTCCCTTCAACGAAAAAGATGTCCAACTCTGGGCATCTTCTCCTAAGGTGGATGCCCCTATCGCCCACCTTGCCAAACATACTATTCTGCCTATGGAAGATGGCACTTCTCTCAAGGACCCCATGGATAGAAAACTGGAAGCTGCTCTCAAAAAGCAATTTTCCGTTATAGGGGCGAACTTGAAAGCAGCCACAGTTATGGCTTGTGTCTCCAGAGTCATGCGCATCTGGCTCACTGAACGAGAAAATAGAGTCTAATGTTTCTCGTTCTAAACTCCTCAAAGAAGTAGCCTCCATTAAAGAAGCAACTAACTATTCTTGTGACGCTTCTCTGGACATCATTCGCCTGCTTGCAAGATCTTCAGCTCTTTCCATTTCGGCCCGCAGATCCCTATGGTTGAAGCCTTGGAAAGCTGACACCACCTCCAAGAATAAGCTAGTCTCCCTTCCCTTTACGGGAGCCTCCCTTTTCGGTGAGCATTTGGATGAGATAATCAAGAAAGCTTCTGGTGGTAAAAGTCCATTTTTGCCTCAAGAGTGGAAACGTAAAGGATCTCCTTCCTTCCAGTTTCGATTCAGGGGTCAATCCTTTTTGGGAATACAAAAGGACCGACCCGGGCCGTCAAGACGAATCTAGAGGGAAATATTCTCAGAGAGGTGGCTTCAGAAGGACCTACTCCAGGAAGCCTCAGTTTAAGCCAGGAAACCAGTGATTTTCAGCGGTCCCCGTTGGGGATCCCAGTGGGGGGCAGGCTGGGATCCTCTCTCTCGGAGCTTGGGAGACTCAGGTTCATCCAGATGCCTGGGTTTCCCAGGTTCTGAGCAGGGGATATACGCTGGAATTCATTTCTGTCCCTTCCCATCATATCTTTCTCAAGTCCCGCATGCCGAAGAATTCTTTAACCAGACAAGCCTTTCTTTCATCAATCAACAGTCTTCTGGCTCAGAAAGTTTTGGAAGAAGTACCTGCCCAGATGAGAGGTTCAGGTGTCTATTCTCCTTTCTTTCTAGTCCCCAAATCTTCAGGTTCATTCAGGACTATCCTAGATCTGAAGATTGTCAACAATCTCAGGTACCTTCACTTCAAGATGGAGACAGTGGAATCAGTCCTTCACTCCCTGGCAACAGGAATGTTTGTCACATCCATAGATCTCAAGGATGCCTATTATCATGTTCCAATCCATCAAGCTCACAGGCGCTTCCTTCGGTTTGCGGTCAACCAGAATCATTACCAGTTTACAGAGCTGCCCTTCGGCCTATCCATGGCTCCCAGCGTGTTTACGAAGATCCTGGCTCCAGCTCTGGCATGCCTTAGGAAGAGGGGGATCAATGTATTAGCCTATCTCGACGACCTGCTAATTATGGCCCCATCTTACAAGGACTCGATTTGTCACACGGAAACAGCAGTTCAGTTTCTACAGAGCATAGGTTGGATTATTAACTTCTCAAAGAGCCATCTGTCTCCCTCTCAGAAGATAGATTTTCTGGGTCTACGTATCAATACAGTCACATCTCTAGTTCAACTGTATCTGGACAGGATCTCCAAGATCAGATCCACTGTCCGGTCCTTTCTGAAGAGCCCCATTTTGAGAGTGAAGGATTTTCAACAGCTTCTGGGTCTAATTTCCTCATCCACCCAAATCCTCCCTTGGGCGAAATTACACTGCCGTTTTCTCCAACACAACTTGTTGTCCTGCTGGAATCCAGACCTTGGGAACCCTCTTCAAAGGATCTCTCTCTTCAGGTCAGCCAAGCAGGAGCTAAGATGGTGGCTCCTTCCAGCCAACCTTCAGGCAGGGAGGTTATTGTCTCTTTCAAGCTGGGAGATCATCTACACCGATGCCAGCCTCAAGGGCTGGGAAGCAATCTGGGGGTCCAGGGCTCATGGTCACAGAAGGAAACCTCCCTTCATATCAATATTCTGGAGCCCAGGGCAGTCAGGAAGGCTCTGCTCCGTTTCCAGAAGAATCTCAAAGGCAAAAGTGTCCTGGTAAGGACAATCTTCCCACAGCCATGTACATCAGGAACCTGGGGGGAACCAGGAGTCAGGCCTTACTCGGGGAAATAAGGCCTCTTCTCCTCTGGGCAGAAAAGCAATTACTCCAGCTGTCAGCTGCTCACATAGGAAGAAGCAACCTAGGAGCAGACTTTCTCAGCAGAAACAGGCTGGACCAAGGGGAGTGGGCCCTAAATCAAGAAGTATTCGATCTCCTCACAAGGAAATGGGGTCAACCAGAGGTGGATATGATGGCTACCAGTCACAACACCAAGACAGCAGCCTTCTATTCCAGGTGGCGGGATCCTCTCTCTCTAGGCCAGGATGCCCTGACCTTTCCTTGGCACTACAGTCTGGTTTACATCTTCCCGCCATTTCCCCTTCTAATGCAGGTTCTGAAGAAGATAAGGACCGATCGAGTGGAAGCCATACTCATTGCTCCCAACTGGCCCAGAAGAGTATGGTACTCACTCCTAAGTCCAGATTTCTGTGGACGATCCGATGGAACTACCTCAGAGGAAAGACCTTCTACATCAGGGCCCCATAGTACACGACAACCTCAGGCTCTTACGCCTAACGGCCTGCAGGCTGAACTGGAATCGCTAAGGGATCATGGCCTTTCGGATCCTGTGATTAATACTATCCTCCAAGGGAGAAAGCCTTCCACTTCCAAAGTTTACTGCAGGGTCTGGTCCACCTTTTCAAAGTGGTGCAATGATAAGAAAATTTCTAAGGAGAATATTAATGTGGCATGCATCCTTAATTTTCTCCAGGATGGGTTCCAAGGAGGTCTCAGGCCGGCCTCCCTCAAGGTCCAACTCTCAGCACTATCGGCTATCCTGGCTAAACCCTTGGCTGAACATCATCTTATCAAACGCTTTACCAAGGCTATTGTCAAGGTGAAACCTACGGTCAGAGAGATCGTAGCCCCTTAGGGCCTGAAGAACTAGATTTGGGTCCCATCTCAGCCGGATAATTTTGAGCCTCTGAATGACATTTCTCTTCAGCTCCTAACCTTGAAGACTGTCTTCCTGACGGCTGTCACTTCGGCCAGGCATGTCAATGAGCTCCAGGCACTGTCCTGTAAAGCTCCATTTTTATCCCTACATTCAGACAAAGTTGTCCTTAGGGTTAAACCATCCTTCAGACCTAAGGTAGTCACAGACTTTCATATCAACCAAGAGATTGTTCTTCCTTCCTTTTGTAGCAATCCTGCTAACCCAAAGGAAGCTCGTCTTCATAATCTGGATCTGGTCCGGTGCATTTCCACCTATCTCCAAAGGACTAAGGACTTCAGATTATCGGATTCTCTTTTCATCTATTTTCAAGGTAGATTTAAAGGGAAAGCCGCCTCTAAAGCATCCATTTCCAGATGGATCAAGGCATGTATTCACAAATGCTACACAGATTCGGGGCACAGGGCACCCTCTAACCTTAAGGCACACTCAACTAGGGCCATGGCCGCATCCTGGGCTAAATGGGCTCAGGCCTCTCTGGTGGACATTTGTAAGGCGGCCACCTGGTCTTCTATCTCCACCTTCATGAAGCATTACCATCTAGACGTTTAGGCATCAGCAGACGCTGCGTTCGGCAGGAAAGTCCTGGAGGCGGTAGTCCATCACTGATGGGTAAGATTCTTTTCCCTCCCTTGTTGTTATCCTGGGTACTGCTTTTAAGTCCCATTATCAGGAATGCCTTGAGAGGTACACAGAAGAAACATTTAAATCTACTTACCAATATTTAGCTTTCTTCTGTGTACCTCCAAGGCATACACTCCCAACTAATCTATTTCTGTTAGTTCTTACAGCTGAGCCAAAAAAGAGAGACTGAAGCTAGAGGGCTGGTTTTACCTTTTTAAACCTTCGGTCGTTTGGTCCTACCCAGCTGGAGGGTGGAGACATCCCATTATCAGGAATGCCTTGGAGGTACACAGAGGAAAGCTAAATATGGGTAAGTAAATTTAAATGTTTTCCTGGCCTACCTTTTTACAGTAATTGGAACAATGAGCATTAGTATGACTATTAACCTAACTCTGTGCACAAATTGCCACATGTTTGCACACTTGGAACAACCATTCCAGGTTCATATCTCTGTGGATGATGTGAGAAATGGGCTTATTGGTATCTCAAGGTAAAAATCTGGAGAGGCAAGTTGCAACACTGAGTGAAACTGGAAGTCTTGAGAGGGGTTTGCCGCTCACTGATCAGAAGGTAGCAGAGTGATGTTGGGGTTGTCAGCCCTTGGCTGTGAGCAATGTTGTTTCTAATAGCTGTGAGAACATCCACACTATTGCTGATGGGATCTGTGACACAGGGAGAGCTAGACAAGTGGTGCTGGTAGGGACTTATATAATTAAGAAGACAGATAGGGTAATCTGTTACCAGGATTGGTGCAATCAAACAGACTGCTATCTACTAGGTGCTCTGCTTCATTATGTACTGGATCGGGATGATAGATTGCTGGGAGGGGCTGGACATGACCCAGTTGTCAGTACAAATCAGTATCAATGATGTCAGTCGGAGATGAAGGTCCATTAAGTGTGATTTCAGGGATTTATGTCAAAAGTTCAAGTAAATTACCTCTATAGTAGCATTTTCTGAAATACCACCTGTGCTAAATACTATGCCAGGCAACTGGAGTTAAATGCGTGACTAAAGACTTTATGTAAGCAGGAGAGGTTTGTGTTTCTAGAGTACCGGGCTTTCTTTGCCCTTGGGGGCAGTAATAGAGATGGACTGCACATTAGGGGAAAAGGGGTTGCCATTCTAGGTCAAAGGATGTTTAGAAGAGTGGAGGAGACTTGCAAATGCGTGTACTCTAGCTGGTCAAATGGGAAATTTTCACTAGATTCAAGGAATGAACAATATGATATTCTAGGTATTACTGTAACCTGGTTGGGAGATGCTCATGATTGGGTAGTCAATATAAAGGGATATGTACTTTTTATGGGGGGGGGGTTAAAACAAGCTTTATCACCTATATAAGGGAACATATTAATGAAGGGGAAGAATGTAGAGGCTCTGTTAGTTGAAATATAATTTGGAGATACATGTAATAAAAATATGCTGACAGGTATTCACTACAAGGCACCTGACATTGGGGAGTTAGAAGCCCAGCAACAACTGCAAATGGAAAAGGCTTCAAGTTAGGACATATAATAATAATTAGTCATTTTAACTATCCTGAAATAGACTGGGGAAATGAGACTTCCAAAACAGCAAAAGGAAATAATTCCATAGGTACAATTCATGAAAACTTCATTCCCAAACTAGTACAGGGAACCATGAATGGGGCCTTGCTGGAACTAATGAGCTCACACAGTTGTGAAATGGTACACATTGCAAGGCAAGGTAGCATTTGGGTAGTAATAACCATATTATAGTATCCTTCGAAATAGGAGTGAACCTAATTTCTGTCATGATCCCCATTTATCAAAATGCCCTTTTTCTTCTTAATCTACATTTAAAGAATTATATCCCATTCACCAGCCAGCCTATCGGAGCAGACCGCTTCCCCGTTAGCATGGAAACGACCTGCTTCTATATATAGTGTGAGAGAGACACATGCATGTGCTCACACTTCAGTACCGTGACCTTTGTATGAGGGAAACTCTACAAAAACAGTTTATGTACAATTGTCAGCCCTGCAGCAGTTGTTGGAATAAAACTCCCATCATATCCAGCTGATTAAAACACAAAATATCTGCAGGACGTAGAAGACAGCATATGACCTGTTTCTGTAAGGAGTGTAGTAAGGTCGTAGATAGTTGTTATGGTGACAGGAGGATGGGCAGTGACGGGGCAGGAGTAGCAGCAGTTCCCAGCATGCTGCTGGTCCTTGACCGGCTTCCCCTCTGCCTCTCCTCCTCCCCTTCTATTGACAGTGACCATGGTGCCGGTGTACAACAAGTACCTGACTGACTGCAACTCAACGTTGGCCGTGGAGGTGCTCATCCTTCTCTACCTGCTGAGCAAATGGAGGGGAGTGAGCAGATGAGATGCGGAGGTTGAAGGGTAAAATGGGGCAAGGCGTGGGCACCGACACTAGTGGGATACTTACCCATCTTCTCCAGGGGACACTGAAGGCCAAGGAAGGTGGGGAAAGCTTTGCAGGTACAGGTGTGTGTAACATGTTGCTGTCCAGCTTCTGTCATACTACAATTCCCAAAAATCTCAGTCAGTCATTGGCTTGTGAAGATGTAGTGCAACAGCTGGAGAGTCACATGTTTTTCGGGAGACTGGAATATTCATCAAGGTGATCTGCTTTCTTATAATGGTAAAAGAATTACAGTCTGTATGAGAAGCATAAGAAAATGACTAAACACTCTTGGATTATAAGAATCATAAATAACTAAAAAGTCTCTGTGAAACTGTAATAAGATTATGCTGTAGTCATTGCACAATGACAGAACTATCCCAACTGCAGTGAGACTAAGCAACCGATTTAATCAGGATGTGGTAGAGAGTAAGACATGCGCAGTCCATCTCCCTCCAGTGTAAGATTTTGCTTTTCTGTTTATGCCTAATGTAGAAACTTCTTTCAAAAACACACTACATAGTACACAGTATTTATTACATTAATGAATAGTGCACATTGGGACAACATCTTCTTGGGACGATAGTTCCGCTTTAACCAAGAATATTGCACCAATTTGTCTGATCTAAACACTGATGATCGTTTGCATTTCTGTCCCACCTGAAAAACGTTATACAGGGCAGTGGAACAAAGTATGCACTGTGTAGGTTGCTGTATTGGAGTTGTGCAGTAAGTGTTTCGAGGCTGCGAGCGGCTAGTGGAGTAAGGGGAAGTTCAAGTTTCTGGCTGAAGACCTATGAAAAGAAATTGGAGAGAGGTCTGTATTGTATGCTTAAGTAGTTGTCATTCTCTCCCTTTCAGTGGACTAATTACAAGTTATGTGAATGTTTACTTTTGTATCCTGAACTTGCTCTTTCTGGTGTCTTAGAATTTAGCTAAGCCTTTTCAGTGTCATGATCAATATGTATGGCGCATCAGTAAAAATGGGACTTGCAGATAATGTAACCGCAATGGAAAGGTCTATTTTTTTCCAGGCAAGTTGGTAGCCTTCAGCTCACAGGATATTCACTTTGACTGAGCCATGTGCTCTTGCTCTACTATATTTTTTGTTTCTTTTGTTAAGCATCACCCTATAAATTAAAAAAAATAATTTTCGTTTTCGGCCAAGTGCATCCTGAAGTTTCGTTTTCGGTTCATCATTTTCATTTCGGTGCACCCCTACTTTGAAATTTGTTACAAGAAAGAAACAAGTAACCCATTAATTAGTGTGCAACTAAAACATTTAACTTTAAAAAGGCAAATTGTTACCATGTTAAAAGCAGTGCTACTGGGCACTCCATGGGATGTACTGTACAAAATTACAGAAGAAAGATGGAATTTGTTGAAAAGGCTTTTGGATAAATATAATCAATACATGTCATTGGGTAACAAAAAAACAAGCGTAACAAATTAAGATCAATGTAGCTTAACAGTGAGGAAGAAGCAGGCTTTTAATGTATTATATAAAAAATATAAAGAATGCAACAGAAGCTGTAAATAAGCAATTAGCTAGGAAAAATGTAAATGAGAGAAAAAATAAAGACAAATGTGAAAAACTTGTACAAGTACATTAATAAATAATGGTTAGTATTGCACTGCTTAAAACGGAGACAGATGAATTAATTAGTCAGGATAAGGCAATGGCAAACACGTCCAAGAAATGTATTTTCTTCTCTAGATACAAAGGAAGCAACAAAGACAGGCTTTAGACAAGCATTGAGAAATACAGCATTTCCCCCAACATGTACATAGTTAACTGAGGACAAAATTGGGCAAAGTCCAAAAGAGACTTGAAAGATTTAATTTGAATAAAGCACCCGGACCTGATGGAATACACCCAGGGCTAACCAGGGAGCTTAGTTCAATAATAGCAGATTATAATATATATTTATTTATTTTTATTCTGATATAGTGCTCTGTGGTTGGAGGAAAGCAGATTTAGCCCCATTATTTTAAACTGGGCTAAAATCTAAACCTGGAAATTAAAGAGCTGTAAGTCCAACTTCCATAGTTTTAAAGATCCTAGAAGGGATACTAAACGATAATGGTCAGGAATATGTAATGACCAACAAAATCATTAGCAAAAGTCACTATGATTTTATGAAGAATAGTTCATGTCAAATTAATGTACTTGTATTCCAGGAAAAGGATAACCTGTATAGTGATATAGTATGGCTGTGGCATACTTGATGTTTGCTCTATCCTTTGATGCTGTGCCTCAGCAAAAGACATTACTTCATAAATTCAGTGGGGTCAGCCTGGGAGACAATATCTCTGTATGGAGAGAAAATTAGTTAAATGAAATAATTTAGAGTTATTGTAAAATAAAGTACAGGGTTCAGCCTTGGGTCCATTTTTTTTTTATTTGTAGATTAATGATCTTGAAGTGAGTACTGAAATTAGTGTCTCAGTCTTTGCTGATGACCATAGTTGGGAACCCTCTGGATTTGCCCAGGAGACTCTGGTTTTGACACTGCATTACTGGGTCTCTGGGGCAGAGGCAGAGTCTCTGGATGTGGGGAGTTTCTCCTGAAACTCTGCCCACTTCTGCTCTTTCCCATTCTGTTTCTCTTTCCCTAGCCTATTTTATGGCTTTTTTCACCCCTTAATGCCCTGGCCCCCACTCACAGTTAAGCCCTGGCCATTTTGACATGAATCACGTCATTTTTCTCCCCCAGGGGCAACACAGGACTGTCCTCAGGGAGACAACACATGAAAGGTCCCAGGTATGCTGAGGACACAAAACTGTATAAGGAAATGTATAAACAACAGGGTGTTTTCTCCTGCAGAAAGATTTGGAAAAACTGGAGTGAATACCCACAAAAGTGATACATGATGTTTAAAGTCAATAACTGGCAAGGTTATGCATTGGGGCTTACAGAACATGCATACTACATGTACAATTGAATAGAAAACTACTTGGTGAATATTTTAAAGAGAAATTTGGGAATACTGGTAAACAACACTGTTCAGTGTCACTCAGTTGCTACAACAACCATTAAGGTACTATCATGTATAAAAAGGGGATCAGATACAAGAGACGTGCTATTTACAAATATATTCAAGGCAAAAAGATAACACTTTCTTGCGAACTCTGTACTCAAAGAGCTGAGCAAAAAACAAGGTGGAATGCTTTTGGAATAGAAGAAAGGTGATTTTGATATAGACACAGGCACGGATTTTTACCCTAAGAGCAGTAAGGCTTGCACTTCCTTGCCTCAGGAGTCTGTGTTGCTAGATAATGTAGCTACAGTCAAAAAGTATTCATTGGATACCTCTGTAGCTCAGAACAGTACTGAGGGTTATATAATTGGTTTCAATGCATATAAGATGTTGATCCAGGGAGATATATGTCTGCATTTTGCAGTCATGAAGGATCCCCCCCCCCACTTGAGCCAGAATTGGAAAACTTTTCTATGATTGTTTGTTCATTTTTTTCCTTCTTCTAGATCAACAAAAACCAAATGGAAAAGTTTGAACTTTATGGACGCGTATCTTTTTTCAACCTCATCAACTATGTTACTATGACTGCCAAGGATGGTGGGAATTGTAGTCCAAAACCAGCTGGTTTGCAAATTTCTCATCCTTGCTCCACATCATCCTATCCCATTATGGGTCTAATGCACAAAGCAAAAGAGAACAGACTTTGTAAAAAGTCCAGAGCTGAGCTCTAAGCCCCAAATGGATCTGATCAGTCATTTGGGGTATCTTCTGCAATGCAACCTGACCATAAACTTCAGTGTTATGTGCAGTATCCACAGTCATGTTGTTTCTGGCTTTCAAGCCCAACACTATAGACATAGCTGAAACTGAAATGCAAGTCTCTTTCTGCAGGACCAACCTATGGTGCACCAGAGGTCTCTTCTCAGACCCTTGTTGTACACCAGTGTTGGTCTGAATGGGAGTACAATGCTGTCCTGACTTTTTATCTGTAGGTCCCAGGACAGCAGATCTGCTGATGGGGCACTATCTTCATGATAATTCCTATTTAAAGGAATGCTAAAAACCTAAATTTGAACTGGGAATACAGTCTTGTGAAAAAGAAAGTACACCCTCTTTGAATTATATGGTTTTACATATCAGGACATAATAATAATCATCTTGTTCCTTAGCAAGTCTAAAAATTAGGTAAATACAACCTAGATGAACAACAACACATGACATATTACACAGTGTCATGATTTATTTAAAGGGGAAGTATCATCTTATAAAAAGGTGTTACCATCCGCTTTGATAGTAAAAGTTATTATGTGAAAGCTGATTTAAAAAAAAAAAAAAAAAATCTAAATACTTTTAATAGATATTCCATTTGAAGATCAGAAGAGCTGTGCTGAAGAATCAGTGTGTCCCATTATGCTGACCGTCACAGCTCTTTTGCACGTCAAAAGATATATAATGGTAATCGCTGCTTGCTGTAACGCTAGAAGCTGTTCACAGCACACTGAAGAGAAGTGTGAACGTGCTCCCTATGGCAGCTGGGAGGGAGGTGGGAGGAGAAATTTAACGTGCTGTAGAACCGTGCTGTGCACATAATGCGGAAGTGCACAGCACAGAAGAGGGGATATCTCTACAAATAGTAAGATTTTAAAAATAAATAAATAAAAGTTATTGTATGAAAGCTGGGTTTTTTTTAACAAAGCAGATGGTAACACCTTTTTATAAGGTGATACATCCGCTTTAACAAAAATAAAGCCAAAATGTAGAAGCCATGTGTGAAAAACTAACTACACCCTTACTGCTTCCATAGGAATTAAATGGCCAGTGATGCCAGTTTTAACTATTTTGCTGTCAGCTTGCCAATCTTCCCAGGAGTGGAAGTCCCAATTGAAATGCTGTGGTGGGACCTTAAGAGAGCTGTGCATAAACAAATGCCTGCAAACCTCAATGAACTGAAGCAACGTTGTAAAGAAGAGTGGGCCAAAACGCCTCCACAACGATGTGAGAGACTGATAAAATCATACAGAAAACTATTATTTCAGGCTATTGCTGCTAAAGGTGGTTTTACAAGCTACTGAATCATAAGGTGTACTTAGTTTTTCACACATTGCTTCTCCATTTTGGCTTTATTTTTGTTAAATAAATTCATGACACGGTGAAATATGTCATGTGTTGTATTTACCAAATTTTTAGATCTGCTAAGGAACAGATGAATGTTATGTCCTGATATGCAAAACCATAGAATTCAAAGAGGGTGTACTTTCTTTTTCACATGACTGTATATACATTTAAATAACGGATACTTCCAGCTATAAGATGTACAATTCCACTACGTTTATGGGGTCTAAAATCTAACCTTACATGCACTCTTAGTGAGCAGACATTCCTGCCTAATCCATGGCTCCCACTTGTTTGTCCAGGATAATATTTATATGGACTGAGATAATAACCTTTCTGAATAAAGAGCGGTCACCAATAATAGCAATCAATTAACTGACTTTAGATCTTATCTCTTAATAAACAGAACAAACAACATTAAATAAATGCTTTCTGAACAGGACCATTTACACATGTTTTTAAGAAAATTATTAATTTGACCTCCCTAGCATTCAAGGGATTTAAAATCCAATTATAGCAATGCCCAAGTTTTATTTGTGCCCAAAGATCATTTGCCCCAGAATTGACCAACTTTCTTTGTACATATGATCCAAGGTGTTTTTTTCTGTGGGAAGTGAAAGATGAAGTACATGATGTTATGCCAGTGACAGAGGTGTGGTATTGATGATGATAGTTTGAACTATCCTACCACTATCAGCCCATGCCAAATTGTAAAAGAAACAAATGGCTAACAACATGAAGTTTTTAATTTGCTTAAAAAATATCTAAACTAATCTTAAGGTGACATGCCCATTTTATGAGAGGGAGGTACTCTAGTTCAGTGGTTCACAACCTATGCCCCCGGGGACCATTAACAGGCCAGAACTTGAGGATTTCCTTGATCAAACACAGGTGAGCGAATCACAATGATTGCACTTCTGATTAACTCGCCTATGAATAATAAGGGAAATCCTCAAGTCCTGGCCGGATAGTGGGCCATGGAGGCACTGGTTAAAAAGCACTGCTCTGGGTGTATATGTAACAGAGAGAGGTGCTTCACATATTGATATAACAGATGTGCCCTAAACATGAATGTAAGAGATTAGCTCCAAAATTGTACATAGGAGAGAAGTGTTCATTTTGTGAATGTAAGAGGCATATGTTCTTTGTGTGTATATAAGAGTGATAGAGATACTGTAAGTGCGTATGTAAAAAGGAGTGAAGTGATTAAGAGATACAAATCTTAGCAGTGCCCTAAAAAATGTATGTAAGAGGAGTTTGCTCCAGGTCAGTTATAAAAAAAGAAGAAGTGCTCCAGATGTTTATGTAAGAGGGAAGGAGATGCTCATGATGTGTATGAAAGATGTAAGGGCCCTAGATATCCATATAAGAGGAAGGCATTTGATCCAAGTTTTTATATAAAAAGGGGAGATGCTCCAAGAGTAAATGCAAGATGGAGTGATTTCCATATGGGTATGCTAGAAGGAAGGAGGTGCACCAGATGGGTATGAAAAAAGGAAGGAAACAGGTGCACCAGATGGAGATGGATATGTAAGAAGGAAGGCAGTGCACTAGATGGGTATGCAAGAGGGAAACGGGTGTACCAGATGGTAATGCAAGAGGGAAGGAGATGTGCAATGTAAGTATGTAAGAGGGAAAGAGGTGCACCGGATGTGAATGTATGAGAAAAGTGCTATAGTTATGCATATAGGAAGGAGAGGTTTGCTCCAGGCTTTTATATAAAAGGCAGATGCTCCAAGAGTAAATGTAAGGGGGACTGGCTTCCAGATGTTTATGGAAGATGGAGAAAGGTACCCGAGATACAGATTTAAGAGTGTACAAGGTGACCCAAGTGTGAATGCAATAAGGATGGAACTACTCTGGACTTTAATGAGATATGTCCATAATATATGACTATTAAAAAGAGGGAGGTACACTAGCTGTGAATGTGAAAGAGACAAAAGGTGTCCCAAATGAGTATATTAGAGGGTGAGGGGAAATAGGAGTAGGATTTGTAGGTGTGTGTGTGTATGTTTCAAAGGTGGTGTTCCAGATATGTATGTAAGAGGGAGGATGAAGATCCAGATGTGATTACAACAAGAAGAGAGGGAGGTACTCCAGATTTAGCCTTAAGAAGGAGGTGGTGTTCTGGATGTGAGTGTAAGAGGGAAGAATGTACTACAGATGTGTTAGCAAGAGAAAGATGGACTCTTAATCTGTGTGTATTACCCTGGAAGGTGATAGAGATCTGAGGGAGAAGCAAAATTGCTCTGGCTATGAATGTCAGAGAGAGGGAGGTGATCAAGATATGTGTGTGTGTGTATAAGTGGAAGGGCATTCCTCCAAATGTGAATGCAGCAGGGAGTTTGGGACTGTATTTGTAAACATTACATGGATGAAGATGTTTCAGATTTCTTAAGTGTAAAGAAAATCCACACATAATTATATATATATATATATATATATATATTTAGGGAGGGGGGTCATAAGGAGGTGCCTCGTGTGTCAATGCAAACGAGCTTTGGTGACCGTGATGTCAGTGTGTGACGAACAGCAGTACTTTCTCCTGGTTTTAATATGAAAGAAATATGTGGTTCAGATGCTAATATAAGATAACACTAGACATCTAGATTTTAATGTATATAGATGAATGTACACATAATTGTTATGGAAAGAAGGCCGCGGGGCTGTCAGTGTACTGGGTATCAATGAAAATGGTTTTCCTGATGCCACTGAGGGTACGATAAAGATAGGTGTTCCTAATGTCAATGCAGAACAGAGTTACATTTTCCAATTTCAGGGAGGGTTGGGAGCGAGTTCTAGTGAATGAGGAGTGGGTGTTCTCCTAATGTTGCTATGGGATGAGGAGAGGTTATCCAACTATCAAAGTGGGGTAGGTTACGTTATTTCAATGTCTCTGCGACATGGGAGTTGTTCTATTTGATGTCAGTGTGGAATGGAGACCGGTTATCTTAATGCCGTAGAGTGCCGAATGCAAGCAGGTGCTCTTTATGCCATTTAGTGCTGGACGGAGGCAAGAGCCTCTGGTGTCATTCGTCGTTGATAAATTGATACGCTTGCTGCGCGCATGTATGTATGGAGACAGATATTTGCTTCTATCGTCATTGATCGAGTCATATGATAACAGCATTACTGTGGATAACTAATTTCTTCCATCGCTGTCACCTACCTCCACCTCCTCTTCTTCTTTCTCCCCTACCGCAGCGACTCCTCTGTCCTCTCCGACCGGAAACACCTGGCTCACATATCGCGAGATTTCGCTCCTTGCAGCCAGTTTCTGCATTGAGCTCTGTAGACAGAGCTCGCGAGATTTTAAACGGTTTCCACAGTAACTGATGCAGCACCTCTCTCATTCCATTCTGCTGCAAGGATGAGTGGGCAATAGGTTTGATCCTTGCAAGAAGCGCTGATCTTTACAAAGCAAATGCATATCAGCTGGGTGCTAGATAATTCTACTTTTGCCGAAGGAATGCAATAATATGGTATAATTTCACAAAGCTGAGGCACTGTATGTATTATTATGGAAAATACACATTTTCTTCCCTGTTTTTGTATTGAAATCTAAACTGAGAATCTAATAAGCCATTTAAAATGGTGTTTGTGTATTTGTGCTGTTCTGCAACTTTACAATTGCACCTTGCTTTTTGTACTATAGATAAAGGAAACCATACAAATGCAGTGTGTGAAATGGCCCAGTGACAGTATAAACATTGCACAAAATATATTTCAAACTAATATTGAGCAAAATAAAATTATAAATCATAAAAAAAAAATTCAAGTGCTGCTTCCTAGAACGTTGACACTTTTCTTCATTTGGGCACTGGAGGGTCCCCTCATTCTGTGCTCTGCTTCTTATTTTGTTTACATGGGATTTTTTTGTATATAATGGTGTTTTAGCATGGACATTTTTTTTCTACAAAATTTCCTTCTAATCAACCTCTTTCTTACAGAGTGCAAAACAGATGTCAGCACCTTCACAGTCCTCTCTTAGCCAGACCGGGGACATCATACTTCATACTTTACCTTCCTGTAGTATACTTGGCAAACTTTCACAAATATTTCCAGCAAAACTTTTCTCAGGAGTCATATGACAAAATCAGTAGTAGTCCACAATACCATGAAGAGCAATACCAACAGAAACCATTGCTGTAATTGTACAAAAGAACAGATATTATCCACAACAAAATACAACATGAAGTCATAAAATAAATTATATTAGCAAGTTAAAAACCCTGTTGTCAATTCACCTTTCATTGACAAGCACATAAAATATGGAGTTGAAATTTCAAAACAGGGATAAAAGCAGGACACAAAGACAGAGCCAAAACCAGGGACTGTCCCTCAAAATCTGGAACCCTGTGCAGTTACTTATAGTAGTCTGGAATATGCATTTCTTGCTGTAGTGCAGAGTGAAGTAACCTGTGGGCTCCAGCTAATGTATGACTATAGTTCCAATCATTTTAGCAGGCTATTTACTGTCTTAGGGTGATGGGACTTGTATTTCAACACCAGCTGCCAGCTGATATGGAGGACAGACTTCTATCTTGTGTCAGTTGAAGTGGGATAGAGGTTTCTGGCATTTTATGATCACGATAGCTCTTTGGCTGTTGATATGCATCTCCGCTACTAGCCAGACCTGAAAAGTTACTCGCCACTGCAAGATATAACATACCCACCAGGGCTGAATTTCTACTCGCCAGGGCTAAATTTTCACTCGCCATTGGTTAGTGGCGAGTGGATATTTTGAGCCCTGTATGTACACACATATATATATATATATATATATATATATATATATATATATATATAGGTTTGACCCACCGAATATTGATCCAGTAATTAAAATATTCTCTAATAAACTAATTGATGAACAGAAGAAATGTTCAGCCAAAAAGACAAATTGCAATCTGTCTAAATCAGAAAGAAAGGCTTTAGTGTCACTGAAGGAAGATCATTCGGTGGTTATCAGACCTGCTGATAAAGGGGGAGCAGTGGTTGTCCTTGATGCCCAAGATTATAGAAATGAGATTCTGAGGCAACTACATGATCACAAAACATATCAGACCTTGACTGGGGACCCCACTGGTCCTTACAAACAATATATTGACACTATTCTTAATACTGCTCACACAAATGGTTGGATTACGGATACCTTGAGACAATATTTGACAGTACAATATCCTATTTGTCCAATAATTTATTGTATTCCAAAGATACATAAAAATTTGGCAAATCCCCCAGGTCGTCCGATCATTTCAGCACGGGATCTTTGTTACAGAATATAGCTACTTTCTTGGATTCTGTTCTCCAACCTCTTGTGAGGGATATGTCTTCTTACCTTAAAGACACGACGGACTTTATTCTTGCCATTCAATCCCTGACCAATATTAGAAGTACTGATTTATTGGTTACAATGGATGTGGATAGCCTCTACACCGTCATACCACACGAGGCTGGTGTAGAGGCTGTTAGACAATCTTTATTTTTATCCACACATGATCATGGGTATCCCATAGAATTTCTGTGTGACCTGCTGCAGGTTACATTAACAAAGAATTTTTTCAGATTTGAAGATACCTTTTACTTACAGGTGGCGGGTACCTCTATGGGATCTAACGTTGCCCCGACATATGCTAATCTTTTTATGTTTCAATATGAGAGTAAATATATAGCACACCCAAATTTGCTGTTTTATAAAATATATATTGATGATTTATTTTTAATATGGAGGGGCAGTGCTAATGATCTCATAGATTGGATTTCCTCTTTAAACACACTACCCACAACCATTCAATTTAAATATACTTACAGTGAAACCACTGTTGATTTTTTGGATGTTAAGATTTACAAACATGAGCTGACTCTGGGTACCACCTTATTTACCAAACCTACCAATCGGAATACAGTTTTACATGCAAGCAGTTGCCATGCACCAGCTCTGAAAAAGAGCATACCGTATTCTCAATTTATCAGGGTAATTTGCAATAATGATGACCCAGAGAAAGCAGCCAATCAATTATTACAAACAAAACATAAGTTTTTGAGAAGTGGATACAAGAACTCATTATTGAACAAGGAGTTATTACGCTTCCAGCAGTTGACCCAAGAACAATTACTTAAACCTGCTTTGAAATCAGAGTCAGATAGACTGGTATTCTCTATGGAGTACTTTCCGGGAAGCGAGGCTTTTAAAAATAAAGTGTTTAAACACTGGAATATTTTGTCATCTGATCCTAATCTACCCTTGTTCAAGATGCCTCCTCCAAGAATTGCTTATAAAAGAGGAAGAACTCTAAGAGATCACTTAATGAGACCTGATTTAAGTGTTAAACCAAAGGCCCCGCAGAGGAACACCAATTGGTGTTCCTTTTACAAGGAGTAAAATCCTGCTAGGATGTGTCAGATGTAGTAATTGCACTACCTGTAACAGTATGGTAACCACAACTGTTTTTAGACATCCTCATAACAACAAGTTTTTCAAGATCAGGTTTAGGTTAACTTGTACGTCAGATCATGTGATTTATATTCTAATGTGCCCTTGTGGTAAATATTATGTGGGTAAAACTGAAACAACTTTTCAAGAACGAATGGCTAATCACCGTTCTTCTATACGGCAAGCACTGTTGAAAGGGACTTCAGATAAACCTGTAGCTAAACATTTTCTTGAGCACAAGCATTCGGTATCCTCAGAACTATTTTAATAGACCATGTACCACCGTTAAAAAGAGGGGGCAACAGGGCTAATCGCCTGTTGCAAAGGGAAGTATTCTGGATACATACTCTAGAAACTTTAGCCCCTAAGGGACTGAATGAAATGCTCTCGTTTGCACCATTCTATTAGAGCACGAAGGGATTCAGGAATAAATCCTTAAAGGGATAGTAATACTTCATTTTAACTTTATTTTATTTTGTAGGCATTAAAAAAACATGAAGAATGATATAAGTCTTATCTCTGAAACCTTTATGGTTTAAGAGATATTCACAAACAAAGTATCCCCCCCCTGTTCAACCAGATAAGAAGGGAGATGCCCAGGTAGACTGCAGAGAGGGACAATCTTCAATTAAGATAATGGAAAAAGCTGAAAAACTTTTCAAGGGGGGAAGGGCTTTCATTGTTTTCATACAAAGAAAATTGTCCCCTTCTGTTATCTGTACTGTCATACAACCAGACTCACATCTGAGAAGAGATGGCTTACACTAGGAAAAAGGGGCGGGGAGGGGAACTTTGCTTGTGAATATCTCATAAACCATAAAGGTTTGAGAGATAAGACTTATATCATTCTTCATGTTTTTTTAATGCCTACAAAATAAAATAAAGTTAAAACGAAGTGTTACTATCCCTTTAACTATGGATAATTACAGCAGTTGATGTATTCCTCTTAAGAAGAATTGCAGTAAGAACATGAGTTCACTTATGATTAATAGCTAATCTCACTACCTGAATTTTTTATTCAGGGCACTATGTGTGTCCTTCAGTTATGGGTCATGCTATGCAAGATTATTTATAGCAGGATATGCAATGGATATGTTCTGGAGCCAGAATGCTAAATATATGTTGAGAACAGCATTCGTTATAGGCCGGAATATGGGATCGCTGATGAGTGCCTTTGGAACTTCAAGGCCCAAATAAAACAATAAAAAAAGAGGAAGTTCTGGAGCCAGAATGCATATAAGGACTAATAAACAGCATTCGGAATAGGCCGGAACTTGAATCAATTGTGAGCTTCGAATGAACTTTGTGTTGAGATATAATGAAGAAGCTCTGGAGCCAGAATGCATAAGATCTTGGTTTATTAGCATCTATAATAGGCCGGAACCCGATCTATCACATATATCAGACTGTTACATAATACACCATCCAAGGAAAATTTGAAAAGAATATGGTGTTGAGATGGAATGAGGGGGTTCTGGAGCCAGGATGCACATGATCTTTGTTTATTAGCATTCACAATAGGCCGGAACCCTATCCACCATGCATAGCAGATTGTTATGTAACATAACATTGAGTGAGAATTTGGACCACCACTGTTTAGCTATTTCTTTACTCTGATATAAGCTCTAATATAAATTTAGCATATGTTGGCTGAATATATATATATATATATATATATATATATATATATTTTTTTTTTTTTTTGCAGTCCGATTCTATGCAGAATTATGATATTAAAGATAATTCAGGAGGATTTTTGGTAGGTTACACACAGTAGACTGTTTTGCTATTAGATATATCTCTTTTGACGCTTCGACACAGGGTAACCAAGTCTGGTGGAAGCCCGTATAGTTTGATTCTTGATCATCTCCTAGAAATCGTCTTGATTTTAGATTATTAGGCAACAATTATTAACCTATTTAGAATAACGGGAGGATTATGAATGGGAGCCGATTCGGTCTTCATGATGGACTGAAATTGACTCCCTTCTTATTATGAAATTAGCGATACTTATTAGACAAACAATAGCAAACTATACTTCCCAGATAAATAAAGGCAATCCGTAACTTTGTACACCAGTAGGTGGCCATAATAACATACATTGTCTTAATCATCCATTGAGGTATGCCTAGATTCTTTATAAGCAATCGCTAATGGCAGGAGTTTTATATTACAGTCCTGTTGGTGACCATTTACCAAAGTACAGGTTTTGGATTTCTCTGCCCTCTTTTTTGGTTTATCTTTGAATATAAAAATATATGCTTTACAATTGATAGAGGGTCTAACGGTATTGAATTATTTGGATCGATGGTTACTCAAATATTCTTTTTATGGATGCAATGTATTATTATTTTTTGTCTCTTTATTTAGATTCCTTTTTTTAGGGAAGATTCTTTAGTATCCAGATAATACAAAGTATAAAGGAGATGAGATTATTGTGACCCATGACCCTTACTGTATAATTATTATTGCTCCTATTTGTAAATTTGATGGATTTCTGTCCTTTAGTCTTGCTGTTAGCATAATATTTGATAAGTGAAAATTCAAGCACACAATGTTTTAGCATTTGTATGTAATTTAATTGTATTAAATAAGTGTTTATTTTGTAATGACGTCACGCCGTCTCGATAGCCCTCGCGTTTGCGCCGACGTTGGCGCCAAAGGTGTTCACAGGGTTTTTAAGGGGAGCACTGTTCACTTCTTTGTTATCTTGAGAAAGGCTGCTTGAGCGCAGCCGAAACGTTGATCAATACATTTTAGCATCTGTTGATTCACAGTACAAGTCCTGAGAGTGCGTTCTTGTTTCAATTGCATGGTATATATATATGTATATATATATATATATGTACACGGGGCTTAAAACTTGAAGTCCTCTGCTACTAGCCAGACCTGAAAAGTTACTCGCCACTGCAAGACATAACATACCCACCAGGGCTGGATTTCTACTCGCCAGGGCTAAATTTTCACTCGCCATTGGTTAGTGGAGAATGGAAATTTCGAGCCCTGTATGTACATATATATATATATATATATATATATATATATACATACATACATACATACACACACTTATGTGTAAATTTGCATCTCTGAAACAGATACATTTGATGATCATCTAGAACAGAATCTTAGTTTTACAAAATTTCTACTTCATTTCCAGAATTTCTCGCAGCTACTGTACATGTAAATGAGAGAACAGTGTTTAGTTATATATATATATATATATATTTCATTCTAAAACTCTATAGGATTGATTTCCCTTAACTTTTTTCGTTCTGTTTTCACAGCTTATTTCTCAAAACACAGGCTGTAAGTCCACAAGCCAGTCAAATACCCACAGACAGCTGTTTCAGCCTTGTTGGCCTCACCAGTTAAGATCTCTTTGACTACCTCATGGTAGTTAAGTTGGTGAAAGGCAGTACTATGAACCATCAACAAGATTACGGTTAGCCAAAAAAAGGACAAACATCCCTCTACCATACAGTATCTATATAATACACTTACATGCATATTTATATGTCTGAAACAGATCAAAATGATCTGCTTCAAGCTGGGAATTTCTAGTTTTTGTAGGAGGATTGGTATAGTATAATATACATGTGTACAAAAGGTATAGAGCAAGAGCAATGGAATCAGTATGGACCAGGAACAATAAAGTACTTGAATTAGCTTGCTGGTAAGAGGATAGCTGGGTGTCATGGAAACTGACACTGAATATAAACATCTTTGTAAGACAATCGGTCTGACTGAAAAATTACTTTATAATGCTTGAATACTTGCTAGCTAGTGCAAGCTTATCCTAAAAGTATTCAGTTCCAGCGGTAGACTACTGACTGTTTTTCAATGTATTGATTGTTGAGTACTACTAATTATGGTACATAAGTATTAAAGGGTGAACAACATAAACTATTAAAAACAGTAATACAGACTAGGGTGACCACGTGACCATTCAGGACACTTTTCTGATGTCAGATCATGTCCTCTGTGGTATCCCTGCTGGCATCAAGTGGATGTCATTGCACAAACTGCACTTTCTCTGCATCAGAGTAGAAGGTGGAGGCAGGTATAATATACAAGTGCTCTCTCAGTCTCTCGTTGACCAAGTCCATTCATCGCACCATGCCTCAGTTATCATCCCTAGACAACAAACTGCTCTAGTAGCCATCGGATAATAGTAATATTGAATGGTAACTTTTTCTTGCGATGCTGCAGGCATGGACTGACTTATGTGGCTGGTGTGATTGGCAGCCTGGGGTTACCAACTGTTCTTTGACTGCAACTCCCATCATCCAAGTTGTAGTCTATCAACAGCTAGGGAGTCACAGGTTGCCAACCACAACATGAGTATACACAATTCTAACTTGTTATAGTTTGTTCCACACTTTCATTGCCACGGAAAATGTGATCTCTGGCAACAAACATCATAAGCACTCTACTTTCTGAGAGAGAGAGGAAGCAGTTGGACTGTAAGATCCAATGGAACAGGCAATACATTTTGATAACGGAATTCCCCGGAAGGGACCGCAGGGTACAGGAGGGGAAGCATGTCATGGGGAGGGTTGATACATAAAGGAAGTGGGTATGAGGGGAGGAGTAAAGAAAATAGCTTAAAGGGCTGGTGACAGGAAATGGGCAAGTTGTCTGGAAGAAGAGGGGACAGAGGAAGCTTGTCCCTGCAGCTGTATGGTCTCCAGTGTTCCTGCCTGTCACTCGCCATCCGTTTTCCTAGTGCTGTGCTGCTCACTCCAGACCCCGCGGAGTTTCTGGATTCTGTGCTCCGGTATGCCCCGGTCATGGCCTCCTGATTCCTGTCTTTTCTTGTCTTTTCTTTCATCTTTCTTCTCCCCCGTCCTTTCTTTTCCCCTACTGTCCTGGTGGCGATGTTTTTCTCCCCTTTCCTTTTTCTTTCTGTCTTCCTTCTGCTATTTTGGCCGGTGGACGGGGCTCCGGTTCAAGTGGGTGGCCTTCATGGGGCACCTTCATTGCACCGAGTGAGCCGCTCCGATGCCCTGATCGGGTGCTGATGCAGTTTTTTGTTCCTGACGAGCGGGGCTGCCTACGGCCTCCGCATGGCAGGGCGATCTGTCGTCGGGAGCGGCAAGGGAGTCGGGGACCGGCTGGCTTTGGAGGGTTGGTTCCCCTTCCTTCAGGGCTGGGCTTTCCGTTCCTTTGTTTGGACTGCTGTGCTCGGGTTGCTTCCCTCATGGGTAGGGCGTCGTCAGGGATCCTCTGTTTCCTTTTCCCAGGATATCCACGAAGGGGTGGGCTTTGGCCTACGGGCTGGGCCCCCGCCTTTTCTGGTTTTTTCCAGTGGTGCTGACGGTTCCTTCCGGCATGGGAGTCGGGTCCGGCTGCGCCGGAGGGTCGGTTTCCTGTGGCTCCCAAGCTACGCTCCATGCTCATTCGCTGCGGGTGTGAGTGGATGGCGCCAGGTTTTTCTCACAGGCCCTGAGTGTGTGCGCGCTGGGGTGCTGACCGCTGGCAGGTGGGTCGCAGATCTGCTGCATGGGGACGACGGGTACGTCCGGCTTTCGGCTGGGACCTCGCTGTTGCTGGGGGATGAGGCTGCGGCAGTGGGGTTCGCGCCTGGTGCGTGGCCCCGTTCCTCGGGATGCTCTGCTCCTTTCACGTCTCCCTTCTCTCTACCCTTCGGGCTAAGGCATGGGTGCGCAGCGGTGCTGCTTGTGGGATGCTGGCCGGGACGCACTGGGTGAGGGGATTTTTCGTGGGGCCCGCTGAGTTGGCCTGCGCTTGCTTGCTTGCTTTTGCTGTCTACTATCCTCACCCTTGGCTGCTTTGGCCTGTTCTTTGACTGGTTTTGTTCTCCTCCTTGGTTCATTCTGCCTTGTCTCTTTTCTGGCTTCATGGGTGTCTGTCCTTGTTTTTCTCTCTTGTGTGCTTTTGTGTTGTTTCTTCTTTCTGTCCTCTGTATTCTATTTTTGTTTCTTTCTTTTATTCTTCTATGGGTTCCCCTCTTGCCCCCCCCCCTCCTTTTCTTCAATGTTTTTCTTTTTTGCATCTTGCTTGGGCCTGGCTGCTCTGCATTGGGGCTATTATGCTGGGTGGGGCGGGGTACTGTTCCTGTCATTGACCCCTCTGTGGGCTTCTCCTCTCTGGGGTTCTCGCGCTTGTAGTTATAATCTTAGTTACAAATGTAGTCCACAAAACAAGACAATAAAAAAAAAAAAAAAAAAAAAAAAAAAAAAACATATATCACATACAAACAACAGTGTTTGTAGGGATAGGTGTATATTCTGTATGTGTGCCTGTATGTGTAGATCGCTCACCACTGCATTTCAATTGATGCATAAGTTTTCTGGCTGTTCCTTATGTTGCATGGATGCCTAGTTACAGGCAGCTATGGCTGTATGGGAGACTGCTCAGTGTCTCTGGCCAGGACGGCCCAGTTCTAGGGTGGGGTGCTTGTGTGTTCCTTGTCTTCGCGGGCTTGGCTCGGCCCTTATGGCTGATAGCTCCCCTCCCCTGGGTTGTCCCTTGGCGGACTGGGTATCCCCGTGTCTGGGGTATGTATGGGTATGTGTCTGTACAAGCCACGACAGAAAAAAAAAAAAAAAAAAAAAAAAAAAAAAAAAAAAAATATATATATATATATATATATAAATATCGATACATACTTACATAATTCAGTAACTTGCTAGGATGCTGGCTCTGGGGTGGTGAACTGTAGGGTTTACTGCGGTTCTTTGGGATGCTGCTGGGGTTCCTTGTCCTCAGGAGGGTTGTCTAGGGGATCCTCTGGGGTGTGTTTATGGAGTGCCTCATTCCTGTTCTGGTGTGGGATGGGGAGCTTTGGTCATTCCAGTCTCTGGATTGCCTTTTGCTACTGGTGCATGGAGGTTGCGGTTCGTGGAGTATTCCACCCAGGTTGGAGATGCCAGGTCCCCTTGTGCCGCTTGCGCATGGAGGAGGTGGCATTACGGTGCTCGCTTGCAGTAGTGCCGAGGAGCTGTGGGGTCATACGGGCTGGCATCCTTCGGGGTCCGGGCTTCCTGGGGGGGTTCTTCACGCAGAAGGTTTTTGGCTTGTCTGTTTTCTGGTGCTCCTGTGTCCTGCTGCTCCTGTACTGTGCTCGGAGGGTGGTGCTGTGAGCCTGGACGCCACATTTGTCCTGGATGGTGGTATTTCTTCATATCCATGGTGCTTCGGTATTGGTGCACGGCATGCCGGTTCAGGGCAGTGCTTCTCTTCCTGGTGGTCTGGTTCTGGTTCGGATACCTGACGTTGGGGGCGTGGAACTAGTGTTCCGTTATCACTTGTGCACTGTGGCTTCCATTTGTCTGGATGGACTCTTTTCTGCTGGTTGGAGTGGCCTAGTGGTGTCCCGTGTGGTGGTATCGTTTCCTCCCCATGTTTGCGGACTTGGTGAATGGCGTGTCAGTTCGTGGCAGTGCCTATTCTTGCTTGGTGGGTTGCTCCTCTGCCCACTGTACTGGTGGTCCGCCGTGGGCTGTGTGGTGGAAACGGACGCCCCAGGAGTCCTGTGTGGGGGTCTCTCTTCGTGTCCTGGGTTCCTCATAGTTGGTGTTCAACATGCCAGACCGTGGCAGTGTTTTCTCTTTCTGGTGTTCTGGTCGCGGTCTAACTCTATGTCGCAGATGGATGGGGATGGAGATGCTCCTGGCTCCCGCTGCGCGGGTGGAGCGCTGCCGGTTGTGCAGGGAAACCTAACGCCGCATGCTCCTGTATGGCGGTTCTGTATTACACTCTATTGGAGGTTGCCAGGCCAGTTCCCGGTTGCTCTTACCTTTCTGGTGGGTCCAGTTCCAGTCCGGCAGTGTACGTTGGCGCTTGTGTTTGTTTTGCACTGGTGGGTTCTATGTCTTGGACTGCTGGGATGGGTATATATGTAATTTTATATATTTGTGTATCTGTGTCTGTTTATGGGTGTGGGTGTCAGGGGCATGTCATCGCTTAGGGGGCAACCGCTGTGCTCTGGTTTTGATACTTGTTTTTGGGGGTTTTTTGGGTGTACACGGGTGCTTTGAAGTTTGGATGTGTTATGGGTTGGACGGCGTGTGTGTGTGTGTTGGTTTGTGTTAATGTGGTGTTGTGTGTCGGTGCAGTTATATGGGTTGGTTTTTGTTGTGTTGCCTGCTGGGATGTGTGGCTTTGCTGGTGTGAGGTGTGACTTTCCTTGGCCTGCACCGGCGCTGGGCCGTGGCGGTCCTGGGGGTCTGTGTATTGGTCCGTGGGGAATGGTTGCTGTATGTTGGTGTGGTGTATAGTGCCATTGCCGATTGGGTGTAGTTTACAGGTCCATCGTGTCTCCCCCCCTTGTTTTAATGTACCTGAGAGTTGTGAGTTTTTGTTTCGCCTTGCTGTGGCAAAATCTATTGGTATTTATCGGGCCTGTCTCTTTCCATTCCTCTACGCTGGGTACACTTTTGCCGCTCCTCACCCACCCCTCTCGGGTCGGCACGTGTGGCTATGGGTGTTTCGGTGTGTGGGTGTGTATTCGGTGTAGTGGGGGTTTCCTGGGTGTTTTCTGGGTTGGGGCTAGATATGCATTGGGGTACTAGGTATGTATATATCTATGTATTATGGATAGGTCGGTGATTGGGTTCTGTATGGAGTTTTTTGACTGTTCTGGTGTATGGTGCTTCTGTTGTTGTTCCTTGTGGTTTGTCTGCTGATTGGGACAGCTGGCATGCTTGGTTAGTGGTCCAGGTGTGTCCGGTGGGTGCAGTTGGCTGGTTTGGGGTGTTGTGGTGCCTGTTCGGTACTCTTTGTATGCTGTACTGGGGGTGGCTGGGTTTGAGTTGTGATTTTGTTGTGCGTGGGGATGGTGTGTGTTTTTGTGGGATGGTTGGTGGCTAGTTCTTGCTGGTCGTATGTGGTTGGTGTGGGGATTTGGTTCTGTGGAGTTGGTTATTGGGTGGTGCCCGGTGGGGGCTGTGTGCCTTAATTTTGGTGTGTTGTGCAGTTCTGGGGGACAGACCATAGGGTTCGTGGGTAGGGAGGGCCCGAGGGTCGAGGCATCGATCGTCGGGCCTGATGGCGGGGGGCCCGACTGGTCAAGGTATTGACAGTCGGGCCTTGTGGCGGATAGTACTTGCATGGTTTTCAGAGATCGATAACTGAGGTGGTAAAGTTAGGGGATTTTATCATCGGGCGGAAGCCCTTTGGGAGTTTGCCCCGGACTTAGGTCGCGGGAGTTAACGTTACCCATTGAAGCGAAAGTGGTGGCCAATGGGGTAATTAATTGGGAATCAGCGGTAAGTGCTGAAAATGGTGGAATCAGCTGTAAGTGCTGAAAATGGTGGAATCAGCTGTTAAGTGCTGAAGAATGGTGGAGTCAGCTTTGAGTGCTGACGAACGTTGGGAGCAGCTGTTGAGCTGAAGAATGTGGGAATGTTGGCATGAGCCCGTACAATTTGGCCATGCTTGGTTAACGATTGATTATTGGTTAATGGTTAATTATTGTTTGTTGGAACAAGAATAATAATATGAGTGAAAATAGTTAAATAAAGCTGTGGTCTGTTAACCCCAAAAGTATATGTGTTTGTGTAGTCATTTATGGATCATACCCTCTCCCTATGACACGGAATTCCCCGGAAGGGACCGCAGGGTACAGGAGGGGAAGCATGTCATGGGGAGGGTTGATACATAAAGGAAGTGGGTATGAGGGGAGGAGTAAAGAAAATAGCTTAAAGGGCTGGTGACAGGAAATGGGCAAGTTGTCTGGAAGAAGAGGGGACAGAGGAAGCTTCCCTCCCTCCCTCCCTTTATGGTGTGTGCTATGGTTGTATGTTTCGCTGGGCGGATAGTACTTGCATGGTTTTCAGAGATCGATAACTGAGGTGGTAAAGTTAGGGGATTTTATCATCGGGCGGAAGCCCTTTGGGAGTTTGCCCCGGACTTAGGTCGCGGGAGTTAACGTTACCCATTGAAGCGAAAGTGGTGGCCAATGGGGTAATTAATTGGGAATCAGCGGTAAGTGCTGAAAATGGTGGAATCAGCTGTAAGTGCTGAAAATGGTGGAATCAGCTGTTAAGTGCTGAAGAATGGTGGAGTCAGCTTTGAGTGCTGACGAACGTTGGGAGCAGCTGTTGAGCTGAAGAATGTGGGAATGTTGGCATGAGCCCGTACAATTTGGCCATGCTTGGTTAACGATTGATTATTGGTTAATGGTTAATTATTGTTTGTTGGAACAAGAATAATAATATGAGTGAAAATAGTTAAATAAAGCTGTGGTCTGTTAACCCCAAAAGTATATGTGTTTGTGTAGTCATTTATGGATCATACCCTCTCCCTATGACATTACATTCTCTGACTATTCCTTTACTTCCCCTTTGTGAACTTGGCTGCAGCGTCCTTTTGCTAAGGGAGATGGTTGGTTTTGGCATCAGCCATAGTTCCATTGAATGTTTGCAGTATACACAACACTTAAAGCAAACCTTTGCTAAGGTGGTAAGCCACCTCCCCTAGAAGTTTGACTTAACATTGAATTACATAATTAATGTCACAGAGTCCACCTTCCTACTTCCTTCAGTTGTCTGCCTGTGAAAATTAATCCATGAACAGACTGGCATCTTTTATTTTTTAATTGTGCAGCCCTATCACAATGCATTTGGTGCAATGAAAATGATTCAATGAGGCTCCGGAGTTGCTTTCTCCCCTCATTTCAGGACTTTATTGTTCTAAAAAAGTTCTGAATGGGACATGGCACACACATTAAAATTATGGGACACTCCTCTGCCACTCAGAGGCTGCATGTACCATAACTGTTGAAAACTCTAGCTGTAAAAGTTGGATCTTTCACAAACCAAAGAGGAAGCTATGCGACAGCGCCTCTCAGAGCAATCTTTTGGGCAATATAACCCTCGATGTCTCAATAGCAAGCCTTACCCCCACAGATGGGTACTTACTAGACATAGAGGCTACACTAGCCTCTGATTATAAAGGCTCATTAAACAGTACTCCTTCTAATCTCCAACCAGCCTTTCCACCTCTCCTGGGCTCTTTTGGTGTGAAGGAAGTATTGCTATAGAATACACACTGCACTACCTGGGCCTCTCATCATAAAGCCTTCAATTATTGATAGTAACAAATGTATTATAAAAACACTTAATAAAATATGAATAAAAGCAAAATAGAGACAATCAGCCTGAAAAAATTCAAAGCCATAGTCCTCAGTATTTATCCCCACATCTCTGAAGCCCATCTTCACTGGGATATCCAAATCAGCCATTCTGGAGAATGCCAATGAGTTCCAGGCTTGAATCCAATCAATAGGAACACTAATTGCAATCTTCAGAGCAAACAATTTGCTGATTTAATCCCCCTAGGTAATGTCGTCAGGCCTGAGAACTCCTGTGATGTCTCTATTTTTCTCTAAAGTGTGTGTCATGGTTTTCAGGCAAAGAAGGACAGATATGATCATAAAATGTATAACCACCTTTATTTATTAAGTACAGCAATAATAGTATTAGCCCACACAACCCCAGACCACAGGATAATAGGACCAGTCTCCTACCGGAGCTGCACACTGTGCTGCGCACTGCACTACTGCGGGATACCGGAGACTAGGACCAAGGTGCTGATCGAACACCAGAGGGAACAGTAACTGATGCACAAGTCTCCACCCCGGGTCACGCGACCAGAGGCAACAGGGACCAAGAGCAGACCTGAACCATGGAACACTGAGACTGATGGTCAGGCACGTTTGGAGAGTACAGAGGAAGTAGTCAGCCAGAACCACAGGTCAAACAAGCTGGGGACTACACGGAGCGATAGGCAGCAGGAGCCAGAGGTCAGACAGACCTGGGACTACACGGAGTGAGTTAGTCAGCCAGAGCCACAGGTCAGAACCGATATGGGTAGTCAGACAAGCCGGGGTCTACATGGAGTGAGGTAGTCAGCCAGAGTTACAGGTCAGAACTGTAGTGGGTAGTCAGACAAGCTGGATCATACACGTAGCGAGTTCTCAGATAAAGCATGGGTCACAACGGAGCACAAGAGACACTAGGTGAAACACCACATAAGGGCAATGACTCCCAGGCCCAGGGAGGTTTATAAAGGAGCAGGAGAAGGCGGGACCCAATTAGGTCACACATAATAGATCCTTAAACAGGCATCCTTGCCAGTGCCTGTTTCATGATGTCAGCACTATGGAAATGGCCGCAACTATGCCGGCCAACACACCACAGAGGAAGGAAGCACAGGATAGCCCAGGCCTCTAAGGTAGACTGTGATAATGTGTAAATTATGACTCACTGATTCAACTGTTACAAGCATAATATAGCGGCTCTATGTTCAGTGTAGAACTCCTGCTTGGAAGTAATAACAAACCCACCAATTGTAAACTGTACAACAGCAATCCTTCCCGGGCAAGAATAACGGGTTAATCTGCATAGGTGCCATGAAGGAGCACCCCTATATGCTCCCAAATATAATAATCTGAAACTATGAAATTTCATGCACTACAATCCACAAAAAGCAGAAAGAATACCCATTCATAAAATCATCAATATTTTATTCATAACAGCATAAAAGGTACCGGAAGTCTTCTGGCCATGTTCAAACGCAAGGACAGACTAATGCTGTATAGGCACTCAGCTAGAATAAAACCCACATCTCAAACAGATCCACGTGTTTCGTGTACAGGACACTTACTCATGATCTCTGAACAATGTCAGAGTTAACCGCCCTGCCTTTTAAACTCAAGTCGACCAATCAGCAACCACCATTCCAGGCGGACCTGGTAGGAAAACATGTTCACATGCCACATGATAAACCAGATCCAATCAGAGTAGAGAAATTGTAGAGACCGTGACCAGATTCAAAATATCCAATCAACAATTCTCAATTGACATCAATTCAAAGTGGACCATACGCAAATCATGTCCATGTGTAACATTTTAGGCACCAGCCAATCTGGATGGGAAGGAAAAAGTATACAAATATACGTGTTCCGCCACTCGATCCCATCCAAAGTTAACTATATATAATAACCAAATGCACATAGCACTATATTCCCCTGCTCGCTATAACTAAAGGCTTACTGCCAAAAAAGGGGCCATTCACACTCAGTCCATATCCACAGTAATCGCAGCAAATCCAGCGCATGTAAATACAACCAACATAAAGCACACATACAAGATTAGTCCCATGCCAAGCAAGCCGGAGGAATGCATCACAGACCATAACAACTTGACAATCTGAGTGCCAAACGAGTGCACGAAGCATCAGTGGTACAGTTCCTCCACAAGCGGAGGACCTGGCCCACTTGAATACCGCTAACTGTATGCCCTGGGTGACAGCTATCTGCCTTCAGCAGGCTGTTGCCCGCAGTGGGCTTTCGATAAATCTCCGTAAAGATCTGACCTATAAGGCTATCATGTTCATGGCCAGAAGACTTCAGGTAGCTTTTATGCTGTTATGAATAAAATATTGATGATTTTATGAATGGTGTTTCTTTCAGCTTTTTGTGGATAGTAGTGCATGAAATTTCATCATTTCAATTCACTGATTCAGCCAATGTGCCGAAACAATGGCATCATATTAATAATAGTAAAAAACATCACACAATATAGACATACACCAACCCTCAAACACCATCCTCCCTTATATTATGTAGAAAAAGAAAAAAAGGAGGACAGGGAGCTCCCCTTGTGCGAAATCATATGAAAGTAAACACCACCACCAATATACCAATACAAAAGAGATGGCTGAGATCCTACTTCGCTAGGTCACAGCTAAAGCACATACTGTGATGGTAAAAGCACATACTGTGATGGTAAACTTCCCCAGAAGCAGTATAGTTTTCAAGCACATCATGGAACTACTCCTTAGATACTCGCTCTTCTCAGAGGCAAAACCATATTGAACATAGAAGAAACAGAGGGAGCCCAATATTGTAACTGTCAACATTCAATTGGTAAAGGAGGAATAAAATTATTCTATTCTACTCTAGTCACAAATGTGGTGGTTAGGAAACAATGGCCTGACAAAAGCACAGGCAAATAATTTAACCCATCTTCGCTCTGGGTTCTCCAGGCTCCAATATAGAGATGATATGAAGAGAAGAGGCTGATAAAACTCTAAATCCAAAATCTAAAGTTTTTATTATAAATAGTATATGAATATTGAGTAATAAAAGTGTGTACAACACTATATTGACCCCTTACATTATACAAAACTAAAGACAACCTACATATTAATACATTATTGAAATACACTGAAACACAATATATATATATATATATATATATATATATATATATATATATATATATATATATATACACAACCACTCTATATATCGTAGGTATAAGTTGGAGTATACGGCAGGAGATAACCACAGGAATGCAGGCAGGGACACAGTGTCATACTCTCAAGGTCTCAGAGCCAGCCACATCATTCAGTCCAAATATCTATCAGGGAGTCTAGGCCACTGGGTGTCTGGGCTCTGTCCATATGCCTTCACCCAGATAATTGCCAGGATGACAGGCCCATTCTGCTCCAAAGTAGTCCACAGTGTGATCATGGAGTGGCTGTGTAGATGTTCCCAGATAGGTGGCAGTCGGTACCTACCTGCTACCATGTAGACTGTGGGGAGGATTGTCACATAAGTATTAAACCCTTTGTTCAGGGAGTAGTGTAGTGGTAGTCAGGAACAAATGGCCAGACTTTTTATTTAGAATAGTTGGATGGTTTACTGTTCTTTTAACAAATATTTGCATAGCCCATACTTGTTAGTACAATATAATATTTAATTTTTGACTTTAACATGTTACTTTTTCCTAATGAGAAACATAAATCTCTGCATTCTCACTAGTAGCCTTCAATCTGTACTTCTCACTTGTAAATATAAGGTGAGCTGCAAGAAAGAGAGATTATCTTACTATCCCAATGCCACTTGTCAAGAAGATGAACTATTTTTGCATGGAAATGTCTATACTGTATCTGGTAGGACTTGTAATAGTCTATTCCTGATTTAGCTATGTTCACACAGACAACATTTCATGTGATGGAATAGCCTGGAAATAAAAATATGCAATTGTCTTGCATTTTACATATGATATAAGTTTTTTCTCTCAGCATCCATTAATTTTAATATAAACTGCTGCAATAATTTCAACAGAAAACTGAATTACCTGTGATAATTGAATTAATCCACCGATTTTGTGTTGAAACCAATACTACAAATGTGTAGCTGTGTTATCTCACTGTCAGAAGAAAGTTACAGTATTCTGCATTGGCCTATGGTGTGATATGATAGTTGCTAATGTGAACATTCTCAAATGGCACAATAATAGCAAAATCATACTTTCTTTTCAAACAATGCATTGAAATTAAGCAGTTAAAAGCCTTGTTTAAATCATTGCAAATTTTGGGACTTTTCAGATGTTTCCAATAGTGTAGTTGGTTTGGTCCAAAATGTCTCATCTTTTGGATTCTGCATAAGCCCCATAAACTGTAAATTGTAAAACAAATGGGTGTATTGCTTCTCTACTATTCCCACCCACTTGGGAAGATACCTGCTATTACATCAACAGAAACTAAACTTGGGGACTTTGTCACTGCCGTAATTACTGCTGGAAGTAATGAATAGATAGATTGTGCCCAATGGGGCAAGATATACAGTGGCAATCAGTATGACAGGTATGCATTATTGCAGTCCTGTTCTTTTTCCATGGAACTTTCATGGTCATGGGGAGAAATCTGTATGATCGGGGATTCTGTCGCTTTGCTGCAACTACTGCTGCAAATTGTAATCAATAGATTTTGCTCAATGGGGCAAGCTACACAGTGACTATCAGTATGACAATAATGCATTATTGCAGGCCTATTAATTTTTTATATTAATGTTATGAGGAGAAATCTACCTGATATTCAGTTGAAGCAGAATATATTTTCTGGCAACAAAACATGGTCTGCAATTAAACTTAGTTTCTTGGTCTGATAATATTATACACTCAGTGTACCTTCACTGTACTCTGCAAATTGCTGTAGTGCATCTTGCTAGTCATATGGCCAGTAGGTGCCTCAGATGGATCCCCTCACAAAGTACAAAGAGAACTATCATATTGCAAGTAGGACACAGATACAGTAAAAGTGATATATTTATTGGGTAACTGAGTAGCTTTAGAATGCAAGCTTTCAAAACAACTTAGATCTCTTTGTCATGCATATTTAGAATGAAGGCAGAATACAAAATACATGACATAGGATGTACATTCATGTAAATTCCTGAATAATTTGAAATCCATCGGAGGTGAATGTCTTTACACCAGTGTATGTACAAATGATTTTTTAGACTCCAGTAGAGGCACCTTTTTGTAGCTGGCCAGGTGATACAAGATTTATTTCCCTTTTGATGTGTGAATAGCTCCAGTAAATTTAGGGTATAGCGAGTTTGTGACTTGCAGCAAAAAATGGCTAAGTATATGGAATGTATGGGTTAACCCTCTGGGTGTTAAATGGGTGTGCAACACACCATTTGCAATGCACTGCATACCACAACATCAAGGGCAAATTCTCTCATAGATCATCTAATGTTGTCTACCTCATCATGTGTGTGAAATGTTCCAATACCTTATTACAGGGCTGCCCAGTTTCAGTACTCAAGGGCAACCAACAGGCCAGGATTTAAGGATTTCCCTGATTAAACACAAGTGGGCCAATCAGAATGAATCAGTCACTGATTAACTCACCTGTGCTTAATCAGGGGAATTCTTAAATCCTGGCCTGTCGGTGGACCTTGAGGACTGAATTTAGACAGCTCTGCCTTATTATATGTAGGTGAGAAAGGACAAACTCTGAGAAAACAGCTGAATATTCGTAGGTCCAGTGTGAACAAGAAAGACACCCAAATGGGGGAACACCTTTGTAAAACTGGTCACAACATCAAAGATCTTAGGATGACTGTACTGATGGGATACTTTCAGACACAGAGAGGCATAAATATATGGGAGTATAATTTGATGTCCAAATTTAACACTCTGTACCATGGCCTAAACTATGGCAAGAAATGTATGTCTCATAATTCCACACAATAAAAGTACTTTGGGCCTTTGTGTACCGGAGGGGTACACAATGCATTGCAAAGTTGTGTGTTGCACATCCCTCTGCCACCTGGAGGGTTTACCAATACATTCCATATCTTTGGCTGCAAGTCATAAACTCCCTACACACTGAATTTACTGGAGCTTTTCCTACATAAAAAGGGAAATAAATCTTGTACTACTTGGCAAGCTGCAAAGATATGCCTCTACTGCAGTCTAAAAAATAATTTACACATACACTAGTTATAAGAGTTTCACCTCCACTTGAATTCAAATTAACCAGTAACATGCTTTAATGTACAACCTATGTCATGCTGTTTGTATTCAGCCTTCATTCTACACATGCCTTATGAAGAGATCTAAGTTTTATTGCATTCTAAAGCTTGCATTCTAAAGCAACTTAGTTAGTCAGAAAAGTTATCACTTTCACTCTACCTGCCACCTGCTTTTCTGAGAGCTACCACGCTACCACCTTTTAACTATATTATACTGCAAATAATCACAGACACTCTAGGAGTTTGTAGAGAGGATGGTGAAGGAGCCAACTCAAAGGAAAAATATCAGTGTTGCTTCTCACAAATATTGATATAGTGTCAGATGTATCTCTGAGGGAGATCACCAGGTCATGGTGGTTTAATATAGTGCTACTGTCAGTGAATCGCCACATTAAAAAAAGTCTTAGGTTTTAGAAGGGCAGATTTTTCTCTTATGGGTGAACACATAAGTAATTCCTTATCAGTGAAGATTTTGCCTTAAAGTGTGCAGATCTGCAACTGAATTCTGCATGGAGAATGTAAACAAAGATAAAAGTAGACCATCAACCTGATTCTCTATAGAGGTGTCAGGTATTGTAAAGATTAAAATATGTGCATACAGGAAGGACAGACTCAGTCAGAGGAAGAGAAAACATATTTTAAGTTTAAACAGAGGGAATCTAAAAGCGTTATAAGGTGTGCTCAATCCGAATCAGAAAAAAGTTTTCAAAGTCTGCAAAAACGAGTAACAAAACTTTATTTAGGTATATTAGTGAAAAGAGAAAGAGTAAAGGAGGCATATTACGATTGAAGTCAGAAAATAACACATATGTGGAGGTAGATAAGGAGATAGCTGATTGTCTTAATTGTTTCTGCTCTGTCTTTACAGAAGGTTGTGAAGAAGGAAACTCCCTTTAAGTAGGGAAAAAGTTAATAATAAACCAAAGGACACTAGTTTGTTTAGAGAGTATGAGGTGTTGCTGATGTTATCAAAATTGAAGGTGGATAAATAAGTTGGTCCAAATGAGATTCATCCAAGTGTGTTAAAAGAACTTAGGTCTGTGCTTGCAGCACCTCTAGCTGGGCTTTTTAATCAATCTCTGATGACAGGAGTGGTTCTAGATGACTGGTAAATTGCCAACATAGTGCTACTACACAAAAAAGGCATTAGGTTGGACTATGGCAATTGTAGGCCCAATCAGTTTGACACCAGTAGATGGGAAATTAATGGACTTGCTACTGAAAGGAAGAATTGTTTCATATCTGAGGTCTAGTGACATGCAGGATCCATTTCAGCATGTTGTTTCAATAGGAAGATATTTTCAAATAAATCTGGTTGAATTCTAGAATGCCAGACAGGGATGGAGCAGTAGATAATGCCTGTTAATGCCTGTTCTCTTCAATATCTTCACTAGTAACATTCTTGGTGGTATTCAATGTAAGGTTTGCCTTTTTGCAGATGATACAAATACCTGCAACAGGGTTGACTCTCTGGGAGGGATAAACCAAATGCATGAGGACTTAGGAAAACTGGAGGAATAGACAAATGTATGGGATCTAACATGTAAAGCTGAAAAGTGCAAGATACTGCATTTAGGACACCCGGAGGTGGAATACAGGCTTAATGGTAATTTTGTTGACAAAAACATCAAAGGAAAAGGACTTGGGTGTTATTATTTCAGATGACTTGAAGGTAGGCAAGCAATGCAGTAAAGCAGTGAGAAAAGAAATCCAGGTTCTTGGTTGGATAGCAAAAAGGCATTGGCTGCAGGAATAGATACCTACCAAAGCCACTCTATAGATTGCTGGTAAGACCTCACATGGAGTACAGTATACATTTTTGGAGACAACATGTCCAGAAGGACATAAAGAAACTGGAGACACCAAAAATGGTGCAGGGTCTTCGTGACACAAGGGGGAGGTTATGCACTAACTCGTAATAAAGAGGTGATAAAGCGGGGATAAGTTCTCCAGTGATATCACTTCTCCAGTTCCTATGTTTTTCTATTGACTTAAGATCGCCAAAGTCAGAGAAATAGTAGTGCATAAGCTCCTTAGAATAACATGGGAATTGGAGAAGTGATATCACTGGAGAAGCCACCTCCACTTTATCATCTCTTTATCAAGCCTTAGTGCATAAACCCCAAGATGCTTCTTTTACAGGTTTTTACAATGCAAACCATCCCAATAAAGGGGAGCTGTTAGCCTCACATTCTATGGAAAGAAGTATTCTATGGTTCAGAACAGATTCCTGTGTGAACAACAGGCAATGCTGTTACTAATGGACTGTAATAACAATTGAATTAATCCCTTATTTTACTATGGAGGAAAGCCCAACTATATATATTTCTGAAAAATACAGTAGCAACAAGATACTTTGGGCAGCATATTACATTTTTTCAAAGTTAGCGTTGTAATGCTTGGAAACCACTCTGGCACTCAAAGGGTTAAAGGGATAGTAATGGTTATTTTAACAAAGATTAATAGTGTAGATATTAAAAATATAAATACAATGACCTACCTCCCATCTCTCAAACATGTATAGTTTGAGAGATATAAGCTGCTAAATTTCCCCCCTCCCGCCCCTTTCAGAGATGTCATTGCTCTAGATGACAGAAGGGCATCCTGTTTCCAGGACTGGCTGGCGGCTCTTCAGCAGAGCAGAAATAGCACTAATAGGAACAGTCTACAAAGTGTGCCTGGTTTGCAAGTAGACCATTCCAATGAAGTATTCCTCTCTACAGTAGATATCGCTATTTCGGCTCTGACAAAGAGCCATCAGCTGGTCCCGGGACCAGAATCTCCTTCTATCAGCTAGAGTGCTGACATCTCTGAAAGGGGCAGGAGGGGGAACTTTAGCAACTTATATCTCTCAAACTATACATTTTCGAGAGATGGGAGGTAGGTCATTGTAGTTATATTTTTAATACATACACTATTAATCTTTGTTAAAAGTAACCAATACTATCCCTTTAATAAAATCAAATATGACACTTTTCTTTCAAATAAAATAAATTGACCAATGTACCATAACAGTTGCAAAATGTCTTCCATTCCCAGTTATAAACCTCAGATATAACAGTGAACCAAGCAAGTTACTTATTATTGTAAATGTGGCTGTTAACCCCTTAAATGAAAGAGAGGCCATCAGTATATTGTGAAGCAATACATTGCACAGCTCCCTATTTTTCATGGGGTTCAAAGACTCATTTGCAGCAATGGGAACTTAGACTTTGTCATTGTTGTGCTGTTGCTTTGCCCCAAATTAGTATTTTTTTTACATTAGTACATATGGCCTAATTCAGTGGGTATAGTCAGCCTTGGTCTTTCCAGCTGTTTGGCCAGCCATGGGCTCTCCCCCTGTTGGTGGGTATGATGAAGGTTGTAGACCCCTCTGACTTCAACCGTTTTTTACATATGGCCAATTTCTAAGTGAGGGGTAGACACATCCCCCATATTGTAGATATTTGCTAAATAATTTAATAGCCCCCAAGTTCATCTCTCAAACATTTATAGTTTGAGAGATAACCGAAAGCAAAGTCCCCCCCTCCCTCCCCCTTCTCTGAAGTCGGCATTGCACTGACTGCAGGGGAAGTCTGTTGTACGACAGGCTTGCGGCTCTGCAGCTGAGCCGAGATCACGTTAGTGAAAAAGAATTATTTCACTGAAACGGTCTTCTGCGTGTGATTGGTTTGTAAGCACATGTAGAAGACCGTTTCTGTTAAATTATTCTTTTTCACTAACACGACTGCGGCTCTGCTGCAGAGCCACATGATGAAGGTCAGACCAGATATCCCTGCAGTCAGTACAACGCTGACTTCAGGGAAGGGGGAGGGAGGGGGAACTTTGCCTTCGGTTATCTCTCAAACCATCAAGGTTTGAGAGATAAACCTGGGGGCTATTAAATTATTTTGCAAATATCTACAATATGGGGAATAGCAATAATAAAGTATTACTATCCCTTTAAAGATAAAAATGCATAAGAGTGATGGAATATGTTCAAAATGCTTTTAGATAAATATTCATGTCAATATATACCACTGCGGAATAAATTCAGGAGGAGCAAATTCAGACCATTGTGCATTAGTACAGTTTGCAGGGAAATGAAAGCTATGAAGCAGGCTTGTAAAGTGTTTAAACCAGAAGGGTCATATGCATCATTTAATTAATATAAAAAAATGTAACAGCAAACAAGCAGTTAGGCTTGCTAAAACTTAACATGAAAAAGTATATACAAAGGAAGCAACAATGGCAGACTATGGGCAAATAGAGAGAATCACATAATTTCTTCTACATAGCTTACTGAGGACTAAGTCCAAAATAGACTTGAAAAGTTTATGGTGAATAAATCATTTGGGAGTGGCGGCATATACTCAAAGATACTAAAGGAAGTCAGTTCAGTAATAGAAAAACCTTTACACACAATATTTATTGATTCATTAGACATAATGGAGGAAAGAATGTAGTCCCACTACTGAAAAAGGTGGCAATGTTTAAACCTGGAAAATATAGACCTGTGAGTTTGACTTCCATAACAGGTAAGATATTAGAAGGGTTACTATCTGATAGTATTTTGGATGATGCCAAACTAACTTACTTGCATTGTACGAGAAGGTGAATAGTAATTTGGACACCATAATTTGCAAAAGCCTTTGATATTGTGCCCCAACAGGTTACTGCATAAATAGAAGACTTCAGGATGGACAGATAACTGGTTAAATGATAGATGGTAGAGAGTTTTTGTAAATGAACCTTTTCAAGTTGGTCTAAACTTGTAAGTGGGATTCCACAGGGTTCAGTCCTAAGCCCAATGCTTTTTAATTTGCTTATTAATGATCTAGAAATTGGTATCTAAAGTAGTGTCTCTGTCAACAGTAAACAGTGTAAGGAAATACATACAAAGTAGGATGTTATTTCTCAGCAAAAGATTTGGATAAACTGAGTAAATGGAGAGAAAAGCAGCAGATGAGCTTTAAAATAGATAAATGGAAAGTTATGCTAATGGGTTGCAGAAACAAATATGCTACATATACAATACATGGGAAACTACTTGGGGAATCCTCTTTAGAGAGATATTTAGGAATACTGATAGACAATAGGCTTCACAGCAGTGTGCAGTGTAACTCAACTGCTGCAAAAACCAGTAGGGCACTATCCTGTTTAAGAATTGGTGTTGGTGCATGGGATGCAAATATAATTATTTTTCTATTTAAATCCTTGGTAAGGCTTCATCTACAATATGAAGTACAGTTTTGGCACCAGCTTTTAAAGATATTATTGAACTGGAAAAAGCGCAGAGATGAGCAACAAAACAAATAAAGGGATTCCGTGAAGGATCTGAGATATAAAGGGAAACAAGCAAATCTGGATCTGTTTACTTTTGAGATGTCGAAGTGCTGAAATGATTACCATTTACAAATATATATGTAAGGTCAATAAAAAGAACTCTCTAAGGGCTGTTTACTCAAACAGCTCAGCAAAAAACAAGAGATCATCCATTAACACTAGAGGAAAGGTGCTTTCAACTAAAACAAAGGAAGCAAATTTTTTTACAATCTGTTGAATAAAGTTATGGTATCCTTTGCCTTGGGATGCTTTGTTTGCAGATACTTTTCAAAAAAGTAATGGATACCTAGCTCAAAATATATTGAGAGTTATGGTTTCAAAGCAGATAGGATGTTGAACCAAGGAATACCAGACTACCATTTAGAGTCAGGAAGGAATCCTTTCACCCACTTGGGACTTACGTGGAAATGGTTCAATGTTTATATTTTTTATGTATCAACAGAGGTGATATGTCATATATTGAACTTGATGGACATGTCTTTTTTCAGCCTCTTCAACAATTTTACTATGTTACCATATAAGATGTCTATAACACATTGTGAAACAATAAATTGGAGACAATTTAGTTTTCAAGGGATTAAAACAATATTTACAACAATGGGATTTTTTAAAATGCAGTTTGACCCTTAGCAATGTATTGCATACCCCTGTGGTCCTTAAATGCTTAAACAACATGGTAAAGGTATGAAAATTATAGTTGAAATTTCTTTCCTCCAGACTGCATATCATGGTACAACCCAATCACTAGTACTGGAGCTGCAAAACATCAACTGTGCTATAGGTGTTTCTGACACTGCACACTCCTCATGGATATTGTGTTTTGCTGGCCTGCTGTAGAGGTTCAGGGGCATGCAGGAGTTCTTAAAACCTCCATGGATAAGCATTTCCTTCTCCTCGGTTTATTTGGGGCCCCTGTAATTCTTCGCTTCTTGGGATGCAGAGACAGGGGGTGTTGGTTTCCTTTCTGTGAAGGAGAATAATCTGCAGCTCTCTACTCTGTCTCTGTGTTCACAACCCTCCTCCCCAATTCTCTCACCACCCTGTCTGTCCACTTTTTGTTTCTCTGAGGTGGATGGCATACTACCTACATATAGGGACTCACTTGACTCTCCTTCTGCTGCTGCTACACTCCCTGGCTCTGCTCCTCACCCTGTAGCTCTCCCTGTCTCTGCTTGCCCAGGGACCTGCTATTTTCTTATCTCTGTTCATCACTCACTGTCCTTATCACTGCAGCCAGGAGCCATACTCCCTCACACACACACACACACACTTTCACACTCTCTCTTTTTCACTTACGCACAGTCACTCCCTTTCACTACCCAACAAGCAAAAAAACAAAACAAATGCAAAAAACAAATAAGTATAACATATAAGGAAAGGACATGGAAAAAATATATGTCAAATGAAACTATAACAATAAATCCTAAACAGAATATACAGCTAAAAATATAACAGCAGGAAAGGGGAATTGAGTAATGTAGGATTAAATGGATGGACTTGTATTATGTTGGAAGAAGTCATTTCAGGTTGTTCCTGTGGGGTGGGTGCAGGCTTAGGTTGCCATCTGACACCCCCACGTTCTGTTCTTATATGCTGTGTAATGCTACACTGGTCTTATTAGGATGTTTTTATTCTGAATAAAATTGTGTTCTACTGTCCTTCTGTCTGATCTGCTTCTATCCTACTCATCACTAAAAGGACCCGCAGAGGAACCCCCAGTTAAGCAAAACGGTTGTTCTTGCAAATCACCCATGTTAATATTAGACCCCCCCCCCAAAAAAAAATAAAACAATCCAACAAAAAAAGCAAGCAAAGAAAACAATCCTGGCTACACCACTGCTTTAAAAGTGCTGACATTTTGTCATTTCATGCATTTTACAAAAACCAGTACAAATCTAGGATAACTGCACTGAATCACAGCGGCACTTGAAGTAAAATTGAATAAGACCCCTTTATATTTTATATTCATTATATTTGCCTATACTTGCATAAAAGTTCTGTTTTCAATTATAAAGTTGTTTTAGCCTTGAAATGAGCAATGTTTACTATGAATAAAATAAATGCTATTAAGGTGGACCTGTTACCTACACAGCTTTTAGTCTCATGAAATGAATCTGTTTAAACAGTTTATAACTTGTACTTTTTTGTTTTCCAATCAGAATAATAGTTGTAGATTTAGTAGTTGGGAAATTTAATCTCAGCAGAGCTTTGTTCTCTGGCCTGGTTATATAAAGCAGGTATAATTAATGATGTACTTGCCAGAAAATCACCCTTCTTCACATTCTTTCTAGACTGCTAAAACCTAGTAGTTTCCACCAGAGGTTTTGAATAAATATATGGAGGAATAATCATGCAAATTATTTGAAGATGGAGGCTCCCACTGAGGGCAGGACAAGGAAAGGTGGTGGATTATCTTTAAATATGACATTCTACTGCTTTCTTATACATAGCATCTCATTATATAGGATATATAAATTAATTTGTCCACTGCACTATTACTTTACGTGGCTCTTCCTTATATATATATCTCCACCAAAATGATAAAACACTGTTATGGACTTTGGATTGTTAGCCTTGTGGACATAGAAAGTGAGAGGAACAGACACTGCCAAAGGATGTTGTGTGCATGTAAATAAACAGAGGTAATGTCTACTGTGGTCTTTTGATCTTTGTAACTTTGCAGAATACCACAGATCAGCAAAGAGGTTTGTTGACAAGTTACAAGCTAGTTGATGAATGTGTTCAGTCGTGGTGATGACAATGTAGTATTATTGCTCATGGGGCAAACATGCATTCCATAACACTGAATATAATCACACTACCACTAAAACTATCTTGTTAACTACTTGGAGGTTGAGAGGTCTCATATTCAAACAAGATGTTAATCTTTTTACTTCAAAATAATTTTCTATTTCTAATGATTATGTGCAGAAAGGCCAGATACATTATGAACAAGGCCTCAGTAGATTAATATAAATGTACAATTTCAAGTTATAGCTATTACAGTTAAAATGAACCAGTTTTATAGTCAGACAGAGGAAGTGTCTAAACATAGCAATACGGTAAAATAGTAGAAGGATATTAACCTGTGAGGGCCAGAGGGGTGAGCAACTAATTGGAAAGCAATGTGTGATAAATAATACTAATTTTAAAGCAATAATAATAATGCCTGAGAATGGAACTGGTTGATATAACTTTAAATATCCTGTACTTACAGCAAACCTATGTAAAATTAATTATTCATATGCTACATCCCTAAAATTTCCTGAACTTGGTTTTAATGCCTGTGTGCATGGTCATATGCAGACAACATTTATTAACTTTGTACTGCTTGTAATGAGAGATAAGAGCAGTTCATTGTTAATTCATTGTTATTAGTGCCCAATGCTATTGTATTCAGAAAAACTGCAATCTTATATCAGGGCATTTATAAACAATCCTGAATAATCATATAAAGATTGTTGTGGGACATCTGCATTAAAATTAAGAGGAAATTAGCACCTCTAAAATAAGTTCTCCTCATGTTTTCTCTGTGTAAAGATACATGTGCCACATAGAATTTCAAGGATAATACAATGTACCTCTTATGAGCAGCCATAATGTCAAATGTTTAGTATTGCTTATAAAAATAAATAAATAAATGCCATTCATGTTGCAAAACCTAAGGTCCTTAGTGCCTTTTGATCTTATTTGACATTTCTGCAGCCTTTGGCACTCTGAACTACCCACTTCTCTTTTACATGCTTAAAGGGATAGTAATACTTTGTTTTATCTTTATTTTATTTTGTAGGCATTAAAAAAACATGAAGAACGATGTAAGTTTTATCTCTCAAACCTTTATGGTTTGAGAGATATTCACAAGCAAAGTTTCCCCTCCCACCCCTTTTACCTAGTGTAAGCCATCTCTTCTCAGATGTGGAATGCAGTCCATAGATCAGACAGATAACAGAAAGGGACAATCTTCTTCCTATGAGTACAATAAAGGCCCTATCCCCCTTGACAAGTTTTTCAGGTTTTTCCCTTATCTTAATTGAAGATTGTCCCTCTCTGCAGTCTACTGGGCACCTCCCTTCTCATCTGGCTGAGCAGTGTTACATCAGTAAAAGGGGCAGGAGGGGGATACTTTGCCATTGAATTACTCTTGAACCACAACTCTGACAGAATTTAAATAACACTCTCCAAAGTCCAAATACTATGATGATTAATTAGAGCTGCTTTTATTATGAAACATTACTATCCCTTTAAGGGCTTACTCATATTTTTCAGAACTAACGATGAGTCTGAGTTGCCATACGATGCTAAAGATTGAAGATTGAGTACATAGACCACCCTCTAGTGTTGTATTATCCTAATAACGTTATTGCATCATTGGCACTCCTTTCTGTTCTTTTTTCTGTTGTTACACCGCTTGGGAGAGTGTGTTTTGTTGGTGAGCAGCTGAACGGTGTACACTGTTTCTGGGGGCAGCTTTAATTCCAGAGGCTCTGATTGGAAATAAGTATTTTACAACACTCTACAAATTGTGAGTGCATTTCCATAAGGGTGTATTGTGGTGACGGTGACCAGGACTATTCTCTGTTGATACTCACAAGGGGCGCCCCTCTGTGTTCCTCCCACCATTTTTCTTTTGCTTAATCTTTTTGTTATTTATATACTTGTAGAATTGTTTAGGATTTTTCTTGCTCTCATTTACAATACTTTTATTTTCAATTGTAGCTATTTTATTTGCTTGTTTGCAGATTTCATTATATTCTTTATGTTTTTAAATGATACATCTGACCCATATGACTTAAAAACACTTTAAAAGCTTGATTCTTATTTCTAATTTCTCTGCCACATTGGTCTTAATTTTTTCCTCTTGTTATTATTCCCCAATGGCTATGCAATGACTTGTATATTTAGCTAAGAGCATTTTTAACAAATTCCATCTTTCTAATGTTATCTAATTTTATCTTTGAAGATTGTAGCCTACTGAATAGCCTTTAATACTACTTTTAGCACTGTAAAATTAGCCTTTTTTAAAATTGAATGTTTTGATTAACCCTTGCTAATGGGTTTCTCATAACAAATTTCAAAGGGTACAAATTGCGGTTACTGCTACCTAAATGTTCACATACCTGTATACTGTTTATTATGCCAGAATTGTTTGAGATCCCTAGGTCCAGCAAAGGACTCTTTTCTAGTTGGCTTCTATAGTAGTCGGCACATGAAATTGCCATTAACAATACTTAAAAATGATTTCCCTTTGATGTGCTGGGAGTCATATATCTCCAGTCAGTTTCAGGATAGTTGAAATATCTCATATGACTAAATTTCCTGACCAAGAAGTCTCTTGCATTTTCAGTAACAGCTGGGCTTCTTCCAGCTCCCCAATTTTAGGTGGTTTATAGCAAATCCCTTTTAACATCTTTTTATTATGTATGTCCCAATGTGTTTATTTCAACCCACAGGGCCTTTACATTCTCACTGGACCGTTCATTAATGTCTTCCCTTATGCTAGACTTTAAGGTATGTTTTATATATAGCCATACCGCCTTCCATTTTATTAACCCTATGCATCTTAAAGGGATAGTAATGGATCATATTAAGTAACTTTAATATTGTAGACATTAAAAAAATAAAGTCATTGAGGCCACTCCGAACTCTCAAACCTCTATGGTTTTTCAGATATACGATTACAAAGTTCCCCCCTCCCTCCCCTTTCACTGACATCAGGCTCTAGCTGAGAGAAGCAGATTCTGGTCCTGGGACTGTCCTGCGGCTTTTCAGCAGAGCCGAAATAGCGTGATATAGAAATAAATAATTCATTGGAACAGTCTACAAAGTGTGCCTGGTTTGCAAGCACAGTACTGGATACCCCATCTCCAGAAGGATATAGGTATTGTGGAGAGAATTCCAGGAAGGGCTACTAAAATAGTGATAACATTATCAGAATAGAGTAATGAATCTGAACATGTATAGCTTGGAGGATAGAAGAGAAAGATGGTATATGATAGAAAAATTCAAATGCATAAATGGATTCAACAAAGTACAGGAGGGGAGTACATTTCAAAGAAATAGGAAATGGTAGGACATACACAAACATATACAGCCACTAAAAAAATCTTATGTGTTTGTTTTTCCTTTCAAAGGATGAATTCTAAATTATATGTATATTACCATGTAAGATAAAATAACAGTGCATATCTCTTAAGATGCCAGTTTAATATCTACATATATTTTTGTTTATGTTTAGAATGCTACATCTATTTGTGGTAGAATATGTATGCCTTTCAAACACATGAAATGTTTTTAGAAGATAGCTGACAAAATTAAGCACTTTTTTGTCGGTGGTGTCACCTTTTGTTTTTAAAGTTGTGTTTTTGTTTATTATTTTTTGCTTTCTTTTGCTTTATGTTTATGCCTGGGTGTTTGAGATTAAGATAGGTAATGGGGGTTATGCGGAAAACATAGGGACCATGTGTGATGTTTGTCATTTTTGTACTGTATAAAATAAACCCTGTACATGGATTTTTTAATACAATATTTTCCCAAACAGGGAGGTTCCTCATATAAAATGGTTGTAGAGAAGTTAAATGAGATTAACATGCTTGATCAGTAAGGAAAAAAAGAAAAAACTTAAATGGCGCGTCTTCCTGTGCAATATCAGAATTATATTCTGATTTTTAAAATGCCACAATAAGTACCAAGGATAATAATCACGTATAGTGTGGTAACCACAGTGTTATGCTTCACAGGGTAACGCAGCTATCACATTATATCATTGTAAGTAATCCATTCACACAGGTGTTAAGGTGATGCCCTTTGGTTGCTTATTCTAGTCTCAGTAAGGGATTTGATAAAAAGGCTTATAAAGGCCTACAGGTTCAGTGTCAGTTAGCAGGACTATAAAGTAGATATCTTCCTAGAGTTGAGAGTAAAAAAACTATAGTCTATAAAACTTTTAACCCTCATTTGACACCAGGGGCCCTAGGAATCTTCCAAGATAAAATGTTAAGAGATGTACAAGCTCTAATATACCTTGGGTTGATATGAGAATCTCAATGAGCAAAAAAAGAGAGCACTCAAATTTCCTGATGGGAGGACACATTAAACCTCAGGAGAAGGGGGCACCATTGTTGTTTGGCTCTTCCATCGTTATCTGGAAGAAGCTTTAATTGAACAATAATGCTAACGTCTGTCTTGCCCTTGTATGAGATCCTACAGCAGAGATAGCCAGCCCTGTGCCTCAAGAGCTGCAAACAGTGCAGGATATCCTTGAATGAGCACAGGTGTACTGATTTAAGTGACTAAGCCACTAATAAATTGACCTGTGTTCCATCTGGGATATCTTGTAAACATTCACTGTTGGTAGCTCTTGAGGACCAGGGTTAGCAACCTCCGTCCTACAGTGAGCTATCAGAATAATCTGTGATCTTTCATCAGGACTGGGATATAAGGATGGGTAAGATTAACACAGGAGCATCCACTGAGTTGGACTCAAATTTGTTAACTGAGATGCATAAGTATTCAGTCCTACTTCTAGTATGGTCAATTATCTAATGGTAGACAGTGTTACTGATATTCAACTTATGCAATATTTACACTTAATTTCTTCTTTTTGTTACTAATATTATGGCAGTCTTAAGAATGTTGAAAGATTTTCTGTGACAGCCTGTTTGGAATTTTTTAAGTGTTGATGAGGTCAACGTCTATTCCAATATGGAGTGTGACAGCAGATTTTTTTTAAAAGAAAATGTGACAATGGAATGACTGCACAGCCCTGGCTTCAAATATACTCATTGTGCTGCACCTGGGTCTGGCAAGACATGAACTTGCAGGTCCTGCACTTGCTACCTCAACAACCCGAGGAACTCATGACAGCAAGCTTTTTGAAGTAGCCTTGTTCCTGTTCTCTATTGTATTCATCCACCTTCTAGATATTTCCTGGTTCCCCCGCACAAGTTAATTTTATCACTAGTGCTACATATATGCAGTCAAGTGGTCTGGGTGCTGATATAAATGGCAGGATAAAGTTTGTAGTATGAAGCACAAAAGTACTCAATAGGCTTCAAGAGGAGGCCACTCCGAGTAATCTAGACATCATTACAGTGCAATAAGGCCATCATAGCACTGCCTGTATATCATTCTTTTTTAAATATAATACTAGTATTCATATTTTGTCAACATCTGGCATGCTAATACATGATCTATTTCTCTCCATTCATTACAAATTAATATTGGCCTCCCAGTCTCACAATGTTATATTCCACAATCTGGCAAACAAATGCTTATTCGAGTATAAGGGTCCTATTATCTTGCTTTAGTTTTGCTTCCTTTGATTTCAGAGGATTGCAAAAAACATTGTAATGCACTAAAATGGTTAACTCACTTTTCTGGCTCGTGATATAATATTGCAGCCACAGCAAAATCCAACTTTCCTTGGCCTTCCATAAATCACACATGACACATCATGGCATGATCTATGCACCCTGCTGAATCCTGTCTTACTATAACTTGTGTCAGTGCTGCTGTGTCATATCTATAGCTGTTCTCCAAGCGTGCACTTTTCCTGTCTGTTAAGGAGCATTTTTCACAACATTCAGATCTCTTCTAAAATGTACTTGCTCAAATGTGCCAAACAGCCACAAGCTCTACACTGCAGTCTTCTTCTTTCCCCCACAACTAATTATATTACCTTAATACTACGCCTTCTGTTTCTGTTAGTCTTTATGCCTAATTATATTTTACAATTCTCTGGGCAAGAGGCCATGGACAAAGAAAAACACACAAATACTTACAGTGTTTGAAGCTGTTCTCTACCAGGTGCTCACATGAGAGGATGGATTCCAAATTTTCTAGTCCAGGAGGATATCTATAAGGCTGTACTAAACACAAAATAGTACTAAAAGGCAGGAGGCCCATTTTCTCCTCATGTTTTATTTTTATGTGGCTGTTTGATGGTCCTGGGTGGTGCATACACATCAGTAGCATTCTGAACAAAAATGCTGTCACTAGAATGTGTAAATAAAAAAACAAAACAAAATAAGCAAAATAAGCCATATATACTTCATGTATAGAAACCACTATATTTCAGTCACACATCCTTGATAAAAAAAATGTGTTTGAGGCAGAAATATAGCATTTTCTATACATGAAGTAAATAGTACTTTTTCTTACATGTGCCTGTGAGTGTGGGTTCATCTGGCCTGCACATTCGGCTTTCATTGTTAATTAATATTTCTCCAGGAACAAAGGCTCTCTCTGTTCTGGTGAGTTTCCTGTTAACCCTGCCAACATCCTATCCAATTTTACCCACTTTCCACTTGCCCTGTCCAGTTTAGGGGTAAACCCTGTTTTCTCCATCCTTAATACCACCTATTCTAAAAAGAACACCCACATCCTGCATACCTTGCCATTTGGACATTCCCACCGCATCACTTTTTTTAGTATTTCAGGGTCAGGAGTAAAGAATGTTTCTTGGTATGTATATATGAGGGTGAGTCAAAGTACCAGTAATTAATTTATTTTCATATAGTACAATTACAATGAATTTGTACGTTAGCATAGTTTTTCTACATAGTCCCCATCCATTTCAACACACACAGTCTTTTGGTCCACAACATTCTGAATGTTCTCAGAAAACATTTTTTGGGTTGAGTGACAAGCCGTGCATGAACTGCTTCTTTCACTTCTTGCTCTATCTGTTGTGGATGTTCTTATGAGCAGAACTATGACTGATGCTCAGATGATGTGCCACTTAATTGATTGTCATTAATTGATTGTCACACATTGATTATACAGAATCAAGGCATTGACTATTTCAGTCTTTCCATCTATGGTAGATGTGAACAGTGTCTGGATCTCTATTAGTGACACCTGTATGACTATTTTTGAATGGGGTTATTCATTCGAAAATTGGTTTGGTAAAGCACTGTTTCCATATTGTATTTAAAATCTGCAGTTGATTTAGCCCCTCTCACATCTTCAGACCACAAAAAGGTTTATTTTTGCCCCCCCCCCCAAATCATATCACTGTACTCTGCTCCTCTTTTGTGCACACAGAGAGCTCAGTGGCCATGTTAGCACTTCTGCTGGGACACTATAAGTTTCTGTAATTGTACGAGAGTGCAAAAATATCCGGACTGGTCAGACCAATGTGCTAAGAAAATAAAGACTCTCCCAAAGTCTGAATTCCAAAGTCAATGTATAGGATTCGCTGCACCATAAAGTGAAACTGGCCCAGTAATATAAAACCAACAGTGTTTATTCGAGCAGCATAAAATCACAGGTACAGACAACATATTCCCAAATCACTCACAACCTAAGATAGCTGGAGATCAACTCCTCATCTCATCAACACGTTTTGCGTAGATGTTGTCTGTATCTGTGATTTAATGCTGTTTGAATAACGCTTTTATATTATCCGACCTGTTTCACTTTATGGTGCTGGGAATCCTATACATTGTATTATAGGGGTATCTGTGTTTATGCTCTGCAAGTAACAGCCTCTGCACAGTGTGGTGGTGGTGGTGTGTGTGGGGGGGGTTGATTGGTAGGCAAATCCAGCAGCTGCTTTGGCAGATCTCTAAATGAGGCATTCTAGGTAGACACCCACTTTTGCCTAATGGCAAATCTGGCACTGTGTTACAGCTTACCTTGACTTCAGCATCACTTTCAGGCGAGAGGCTTCTAGCATGCTGCAGGCCTCTGGTTTATCTGTTTGCTTATTGTAGTCTCCGCCTACCAACTTCCTACTTCCTCCCTCTGAGCTGCACCTCCTACTTCCTGTGGAGGGGTTTAAAGGGCAGACTGAGGCCTGACTCAGATGCACTTGCATTGTTGTTCTCAGCAGATCTGTTGCATTGGGCTCCGTGTATGACCTGGCTAGTCTTCCATCCATTCCGGTGCTGACCTGTGGCTTCTCTGACTATTCTTTTGCCTAACCCCTAATAGTGGACATCCAATCTGGTGCAGACTTGTGGCTCTGGATGACTACCTGATCTGTGTATGACCCGGCTTGTCTGACTACCCCCTCTGGTGCTGACTAGTGGCTCTGTCTGACTATTCTTACATCTTTTCCCTTGGTGATCAGATCACTCGCATATCTGACTGCAGGCTGAGTCAGACCCTATTCCTCTTCAGATCAAGATCCTGGGTTCCAGTTCCTGTTCCTGGTTCCAGCCGAGACTTCCAGTGGCTAAGGCTTAGTCTCCAGCACAGTGGTTTAGCTTTGCAACCTATTATTTCTGATAGCAGGCTTGCTGGCTATTACCCTGTGCTTATTCTTATTGTATATATTGTATATACCCGCTGTATGTCATTTGTTAATACACTGCATTAACTAAACCGTACTGATTCCTGAACTTCTCTGGGTAACCGTGACAATACGCAAGGGCCATGAGTTCAGACTGTGGTGGTAATGCAGTTTTTCAAAGCATCCTAGAAAGGATGAAGACACTGAGTCAGCGACTGGATCAGTTGTCTTTAGCCATGCAAACGGTTTCACAGCGCACTGTGAGCCTTGAAGAAATCTGTAATCAACTGGTGGTCACTCCCGAACCCTCCCAGGCACCAGTAGTTCCCACCTCTCCTGACGCAGACATGGTCAAGAGGTTGACAGGTTCCGCTCAGCTCCCACAGCGGTATGGTGGGGATCCTGGTGGTTGCCATGGCTTCCTGAACCAGCTGGGCATATATTTCGAGTTGGTACCATATGCCTTTCCTAATGAGCGCAGTAAGGTCGGTTTCCTTATATCCCTTCTGACGGGTAGGGCGCTGGCATAGGCCAATCCGTTATGGGAGACGAAAAAAACTATTGTTCATGATTTTACAGAATTTCTGAGATTGTTTGAGCAAGTCTTTGGTAGGCCAGGCTGCGTAGCCTTGGCATCCAAGCACCTTATGACCCTACGTCAGGGTAATCGCACGGTGGCCGATTATGCTATAGAGTTCCGTACCCAAGCAGCTGAGGTAGACTGGAATAACGAAGCTCTGATGGCCGTGTTTTTCGAAGGGCTCTGTAACACAATGAAAGAAGAAATCGCTGCTCACGATCTACCTAATGACTTGGACAGGCTGATTGACTTTTGTATTCTGATGGATACCAGAATCAGAGAGAGACCCTCATTTAAGGGGTACCTGCAGAGGTCCTCAAACAGAATGTCTTCTCGTTATTCTGGCCCACCCTATCCTCCCTCGCCTCCCATGCCTCCTGGGCTTATGTCAGAGGATACCGAACCTATGCAGGTGGTTGCCATAGTCAGGGGGAGACCCTCGGTTGCTGAGCGTCTGCGGAGGCCTCAAGGGGAAACATCTCCTCAGGATTCTGACCCACCCTATCCTCCCTCACCTCCCATGCCTCCTGATCTGGTCTCTGAGAGTGGCGAACCTAGGATGGTGGGTGTGACTCGGCTTTCAAGGGAGGAGAGAGCCTTTAGGAGGAGGGAGGGACTTTGTCTTTACTGTGGTAAGGCAGGACATCTGTTGCGGTCCTGTCCGATTTGTCCTGAGAGACGCACAAACTCAAGATCCAGCCAGGGACAAGTGATTGATGGCATTTCATTGTCCCCAGAAAATTTTTTGGATAAGCCCATGTTGAAGGCCTGTATTTATTTGGCAAATAAATCTGCCTCAGTTCCAGCGCTACTGGACACAGGGGCTGCTGGCTGCTTTATGGATGCGGAATTTGCAGCCAGTAAGAATATCCCATTGTTGCCTCTTGCTTCCCCTCTGGCTGTAGAAGCCATTGATCGTAGACCATTACAGCCCTCACATAGTACGCGTTCACCGCCTTGTTAACCCTGAGGGTAGGAGCCCTGCATACTGAAACCCTGAAATTTCAGATTATTAACTCTCCGCATCATGCCATGTTCCTGGGGTTCCCTTGGATACAGAAATATAATCCCAGGATAGATTGGCACACTTGTGATGTCTTGGGCTGGCCCCCACAATGCTCAAAGTCTTGTCTGTCTTGCCCTGTGAGAGCTACTCAAGCCTCGACTCCACTCCTTCCGGAGGAGTATATGTCATTCATGGACGTTTTCAGCGAAAGTCAGGCTGAGGTCCTTCCTCCTCACAGACCATATGATTGCACGTTGGAATTGTTGCCTGGTACTACACCTCCAAGGGGCCGTACTTACCCCTTGTCTGTGGAGGAGAATAAGGCCATGGAGGAATATGTGTCTGATGCGCTGGCCAGAGGCATCATTCGTAAATCCACGTAAAATCCTGCTGGTGCTGGATTTTTTTTTGTCAAAAAGAAGGACGGAGAATTATGTCCATGCATTGACTTTCGTGGTCTAAACAAGATATTGGTAAAGAATGCATATCCTATACCCCTGATCACTGAACTCTTCGACCGGGTCAAAGGGTCAAAGATATTTGCTAAACTCAATCTGAGAGCCGCATACAACTTGGTACGAATTAAAGAAGGGCATGAATGGAAGACAGCGTTCAATACCTGGAATGGACACTATGAGTACTTGGTCATGCCCTTCGGATTGTGTAACACCCCAGCTGCCTTACAGGAGTTCATAAATGATGTGTTGCGAGAACTCCTTTAAAGTTGCGTGGTTGTATATTTGGATGACATCCTAATTCACTCTCCTACATTGGAGACTCATCAGTCTGATGTATCCAGAGTCCTGAGCCTATTACGTGAGAACAAGTTGTTTTGTAAACTTGAAAAATGTGAATTCCACAGACCTCAAGTCACATTCCTTGGCTATGTAATTTCCGCTAATGGGTTCTCCATGGACCCTCAGAAATTGTCCGCTGTTGTGAATTGGCCACATCCTAAGAGACTCAAAACGATCCAAAGGTTTCTGGGTTTCGCAAATTATTACCAAAAATTCATTAAGAATTTCTCTACCATTGTAAAACCCCTGACGGACATGACTTGTAAAGGGGCATAAACCTCAGAGTGGTCAGAACCGGATATTCTGGCTTTTGAAAAGCTCAAAGCAGCCTTCACAGCAGGTCCCATATTGGCGCATCCCAATCCCTCCCTGCCCTTTACCCTGGAGGTGGATGCATCGGAGGTCGGAGTGGCAGCATTGCTGTCCCAGCGCTCAGCTCCTGGTGAGGCCCTACGTCCATGTGAGTTCTTTTCTAAGAAACTGTCCAAAGCTGAAATGCACTACCAGATTGGGGACAGAGAATTACTGGCTATTGTCCTGGCCTTGAAAGAATGGAGGCATCTGCTTGAAGGTACTAAAGTTCCTATCTTGATTTTAACCGACCACAAAAACATAATTTATCTCTCTGAAGCCAAATGCTTGTCTTCTAGGCAGGCCAGATGGGCACTGTTTCTGTCCCGCTTTAATTTTGTGGTTTCCTATCTTCCTGGCTCTAAAAACGTACATGCAGATGCATTATCGCGCCAGTTTTGTAGCCCATCAAGAGAAGAGGTTCCACCTTCTCCGATCATTCCGGCTGATCGTATTCTCGCTACGATTCATACCTGTATTACTTCTCCTCTAGGAGAGGAGATTCTAGCAGCCCAAGACTCTGCTCCTCCTGATAAACCTGATGGTCGTTGCTTTGTTCCTGCACAGTTGCACATCAAGTTGTTGGAGACATATCATGCCTCTAAAGCTGCGGGTCACATTGGTAGAGATCAATTGATATGGTCCGTGTCTCGAGTATTTTGGTGGCCTAGTCTTCGGGCTGACTGTACCGCTTTCACGGCTGCATGTACGACTTGTGCTCAAACCAAGTCTCCTAGACCTACCAGTGGGCTTGCTTCAGCCAGTGGCCAGTGGGGAACGTCCCTGGTCACATCTATCCATTGACTTTATGGTTGAACTTCCAAGTTCCATGGGTTATACAGTCATTCTAATGATTGTAGATAAGTTTTCTAAGATGGCTCACTTTGTGCCACTGAAAGGGTTACCATCCATGCAGGAATTGGCTGTGGTATTTGCTAGAGAGGTCTTCCATCTCCATGGAATTCCTAAAGTAATTGTGTCCGATAGAGGAAGCCAGTTTGTGTCCCGTTTCTGGAGGTGCTTTTGTACACAAATGGGTATTCAATTGGCATTCTCCTCCTCGTATCATCCACAGTCCAACGATGCGGCAGACAGGTCTAATCAAGCCTTGGAACAGTTTCTCCGCTGCTATATCTCTGACCATCACGATAACTGGGCTACCCTGTTACCTTGGGCGGAGTTTGCCCGGAATAGTGCTGTTAACTCTTCCACTAAGAGTTCCCTGTTCTTGGTCAATTACGGGTTCCAACCCTCTGCTCTCCCCGAGACCTTCCAAGCACAAGAAATTCTGGCCCTGGATGAGCATTTAAGGGCGCTCCGTTCCTCGTGGGTACGGGTACAGCACACCCTACGTAATTCTGTGCAACAACAGAAAAGACAGGCTGACCGTAGGCGACTGCCGGCACCTACCTTCCAAGTAGGGGACAGAGTGTGGTTGTCTTCCCGTAACTTTCACCTCCAGGTTCCTTGTGGCAAATTGGCTCCTTGATTCATTGGTCCTTTCCGTGTGTTACGCAAGATTAACCCAGTGGCTTATGCTTTGGAACTTCCAGCCACTATGCGCATCCATAATGTGTTCCATGTTTCCCTGTTGAAGCCCTTGGTCTGCAACTGGTATACTTCAGCTCCTGTCCGTCCTCCCCCTGTGATAGTTGCAGATCACGAGGGATATGAGGTACAAACCATTTTGGACTCCCGTGTGAGTAGAGGGCGCTTACAATATTTTATTCATTGGAAGGGCTATGGTCCTGAGGAGCGCTCCTGGATACCTGCCAGTGATGTCCACGCTCTTTTACTGGTACGCAGGTTTCATGCTCGATTCCCTGACAAACCCCGGCCGGCTCCACGGAGGGGGGGCCTTTGAGGGGGGGTACTGTTACAGCTTACCTTGACTTCAGCATCACTTTCAGGCGCGAGGCTTCTAGCATGCTGCAGGCCTCTGTTTTATCTATTTGCTTACTGTAGTCTCCCCCTACCAACTTCCTACTTCCTCCCTCTGAGCTGCACCTCCTACTTCCTGTGGAGGGGTTTAAAGGGCAGACTGAGGCCTGACTCAGATGCCCTTGCATTGTTGTTCTAAGCAGATCTGTTGTATTGGGCTCCGTGTATGACCTGGCTAGTCTTCCATCCATTCTGATTCTGACCTGTGGCTTCTCTGACTATTTTTTTGCCTAACCCCTAATAGTGGACATCCAATCTGGTGCAGACTTGTGGCTCTGGATGACTACCTGATCTGTGTATGACCCGGCTTGTCTGACTACCCCCTCTGGTGCTGACTAGTGGCTCTGTCTGACTATTCTTACGTCTTTTCCCTTGGTGATCAGACACCCAAAATAGTGCGGGCCTGGGGCTCTGGTAGACTTGCATATCTGACTGCAGGCTGAGTCAGACCCTATTCCTCTTCGGATCAAGATCCTGGGTTCCTGTTCCAGTTCCTGTTCCTGGTTCCAGCCGAGACTTCCAGTGGCTAAGGCCTAGTCTCCAGCACAGTGGTTTAGCTTTGCAACCTATTATTTCTGATAGCAGGCTTGCTGGCTATTACCCTGTGCTTATTCTTATTGTATATATTGTATATACCAGCTGTATGTCATTTGTTAATAAACTGCATTAACTAAACCGTACTGACTCCTGAACTTCTCTGGGTAACCGTGACACACTGTGTGTAAAAGCATGTTACAGACAGTTGCCATTAGTGTTTATGAGCCTTATTAACAATTTCCAAATTTTAGAGGGAATGCAAATCAATTAGCATTTTTTCCTCTATCCCTTTGGATGCTATTTATAATTCTTTGAATTGTGTCTGAGATATTTCTAACAGCCAAGAAGTGAAAAAGGGCAATTTGAAAGTTAGAGGTTCCCCCAACGGGAAAGGGTTTGTTGTACAGCACTTTGTATGCTGGCACCCACAGCACAAATCAAAAGTTCCAAACTATAGAAAGTGGGCACACCCACAACATACAGTTAAAACTTGGCTGATGTTATTCTGGAATTGCTAGGGGGCATATTTCACACTTTTCTCTTTGATATTTTATTAACTGGGAAAAATCTACAAAGAATCTACAGATCTAATCCACCTTCAGGGGTGTGAGTCATTTCAGAACAAAACATTTAGCAGTATTCAACAGAGCTCAGCTACAACAAGGGGCAAAGATAGTCAGCTTTGCCGTGTAACTGATTGGCAGTCTGTTGCTTTAGCCATGCAAACAATTAGCTAATGCACTTACAAGGAGGTGGTCTTTGCCTAAAGCATTTGTATTGGTTTTGTTAAAGACTAGGTCATACTTTCCCACCTGTGAGGTTAATTTTTACTTCTTTTGTTGCCAATAAAGCAGATAGCCCCTTTCTCTAAATCTTCTGCCATTGTACACATTTTATATTGTGACCCAATTTTTATAAAGCTGCTGCTGTTACCATTATGAAAGCAATATATTTTTTTAAATAACAGTGTAGCTCAGTTTGTGCCCTCAAACTAACTCTTATACTGAGGGCAACATAAACAATGTGTCTCATTCTCCTGTCAGGCATGGGGATGGAGAAGGAAAAGGAGATGAGAGAAAACAGGAAGTTCTGTGGATTTCCTACAAACACAGAATAGAGAACATTCTGATTTTTTCCAGCAGGAAAAATGTGTATTAATGGGTGCTGATAGATGTGGGAGATATGTTGTTGTCTGTGTGTATTAATAAAGTAAGGATGGATAGAAGCAAAGAAAATTTAGTATGTGATGTAATGCAATTATTTAAGGATATTGACTTAAAACAGTTGGTGCACAAGGCTCTTCTTCATGTATATAATAAAGCTAATAGTCAATGGTGCCTTGGATAGATAGATAGACGCAGAGAGACCCTTTTCTCCTCCACAACTCATCTTCAGCCAGCCAACATTGGGACAAATATGCTTAGAGACAGAGCTGGATCAAAAATACACCGATACACCACCCTATCTCTGCTCACTTGTAGACACCCTAACCTTGTTCCATTGTCACACAGGCAGTCACAGAACTATACACACATTGTTTGAAAACCCCACTGTCCCTCTGGTAATCACAGCCCCTCACATGCATTGTCTGATACAAGCAGTAAAATGTTTCTGCTCATCACTGAGCACCAATGGAATGTAATTAGATGGTGGACGGGAGTGGTCAGGATGAAGTGTGGGAAAGTGAATGGGAGCAAACAGGAAATGGTTCAGGAGGTTGGAATGGGAAGGCAGGAGCCAGAAGGGAAATTTAGGGAGCAGGTAGAACATAGAACAAGAAAATGGAGAGGACTGGGTAGGACATAGACTGGACAGGGCATCATGCAGGAGGTGCAGAGGAGTGAGCAGAATAATGAGAGGGATTATCCAGGACACAGTCAGTGGAGGGGAGGAGAATGGTCACAGAGTGGGGAAGCTGAAGGGATGGAGCAGGACACAGAGTGAGGAAATGGAAGAGAGCAGGCAGGACACAGTGCAGGGAAGGTCTTGCAGTGATTTGGGCAAGTCTGGTGCAGGACAGCTTCTCTCCCCTGCCCAGTCCTGCCCAAATCACTGCTCCAGCTATGTTTTTACATAAAAAATGCTGGGGCAGGAGGCTGGTTCCAACAGGCAGCAGTAGGGAAACATCTGCATAATTCATCCCTGCTGGTTTTGTCCAGAAGGATCACATCATATGATTTAGCCATATAGATACAGACAGATATAGATATAGTGAACTGCACAGTATCTAAATTGACCCCAGAATGGATACAAAGGAGTACACATACATCTGAAGGTTCACTGTAGTAATGCATGCATTACTAAAACATTGAGATGTCTAAAAACACAGAACTTTATGCAGAACAGTATAAAACTCAGGGCTGCCCCAGAGGAGGAATGTCTGTTGTTGCAGCTGGTGCAAGGCACCATGACTCAGAGCTGAAAGGTGACCTGTTGAACTATCCTCATGTACATTGCTTCCAAACATGTGCATGCCAGGGTTCAGCTTGTCATTTTAACCGTCTGAATTCCAAAGGGTGTACAGTGTCTTGTTGGCACTCAATGGATTTGAGTGCCCCCCCACCACAACCACACACACTTGTCGGGTGCAAGTTTCACTGACATATATCTTTTCTAAAATCCTAGATCAAGTTTGAATCATGCACTAACATACCTAAGGTGCAGACAAGAACAGCAATTCATGATTCATTACCCACATGTTGATAGTAAGCCCTTTTAGTGCTAGAGGTGTGTCCAAGGCATTGCTGGTGCTCAACAGGCTCACTGAGCCTATTCGAATCTTGCTGACTGTCAGCAGCCATGTATAATCATAGCAGCCGATACCCAAGATAGGAAACTGGTCTGATTGCATGGAGTCACAGGACAGTGCAGAGCGATTAGGCTACATTGGATGCTGGACCTTGTCACAGCTGCATCCTCAATTATTCCCCTGTTTCAAGCTGATTAGTTGGACTGCACAGCACAGTTCCCAGTAAAAATACACACACATACTGCTATAGCAGGGGTGTCCAGTTTTTTTCACTTATGGGACACATGATCAGAAATCCATATTTACGAAAACTACATTCTTCTTGTTGCAGTATGGTTTAAAAACTAATTATGCCTTTTTCATTGCCTATACAATTGTTTAATATCATGTATAACAAGTGAATTCCTGTAGTTGGTTGGCTATGATGATGATATGCGTATAAAAACAAACATTATAAAATAAACAGGTTCCTGGGAAACTCAAAATAGTATTTAACCCCTTAAGGACCCATGACGGTCCTGTACCATCATGTAATTCCTGGCTCCCCGCACGGCTACAAGCCATTTGGGGAGTCTGGAATCTGATTGCGCAAAAAAAAAATAAATAAAAAAAAAATGCTCCGTGGTCCTTAAGTGACCGCAAAGTTCGTGCGCGGCTGATCCTTAAGGTGTTAATAATAGTATTCAAATAGATACATATGTGTGTAGTCAGGATAGCAGCAAGAACTATATCTTGGCTACATATACAAAGTAAATGAAAGGAAAGTCTGAGCATCAAATCCTGACATTTACAAATAAATAACCTCTGACTTACTATAAATAATAATCAGTGGGGGTTTAGTTACATGTTTTTGACCAAAGGCATGAAAAGCTTGTCTTGCCTTATCAAGGCACCCCAAATTCAGCAAGATGGATGAGACCGAAGGGTCTTTTCTGCTATCAAAATCTATGTTTCTATGAGCAGAGGAGCAATTCTCCAAGACATATTGATGGGCCATAGCTACTCACTAGATGCGTCTACAATATGAGGCAGGTTCATTGCTTCTTTAAAGGAGAACCTTCTAATACTAATACCCCAATTACCTTACTGTTGTTGGAAATTCCCAATGGCTGCCATGAATTTTGCCCTTGTTAATTGGTTCATGAGATGACATCTTCAATTAGTCCTGGATGTCCAATCTGTGGATACAGTCATGACAGTTTTTAGCAGGACCCAGGGTCTCAAACTCTGCTCACTGCACTTGGAATTCAACTGGAGGCTCACAACCCATTCATATCAGCCCCAGATATAACCAGCTTGAAATAAGGAAAAGAACAAAGTAGGAGCCAGTAGAAAAGGGCAGACATCAGTACGTACAAACCATGTGGAAGCACCACTGCCCGCTAACAGCATTCACAAAGATGTATATATAGATAGATATAAAGAAAGCTGCTTCTTTGCCACACACACTCAGAGGTTGTAGTAAGGAGGATTTATACTCCTAGTCACTCCTGCCAAAATCTCTGCAAGGAACGCATGAGGAGGCTCCACAGTAGTGGGGAGGCACCAGCAGTTACAGACAACACCAAAAGCTGCTGCTGGTAGGGGATGTCCAGGTGAGGCCATTGTGTATGTGTCTCTGCTATTCTGCAAGATGATAGGCACAGCAGTGGAATATGCAGGTGCAATGTCTGACACTCATGTCCCAGGACTCCTCCAGGAGTGCTTTGGAATGCATGGTGGTGAGTCTCACCCCTTCCCAAATGGCCACTTTGACCAGACTGGGAGATGAACTGCATTAGCTATCTACAGAGGAGTGGCTTTACCCTTGTTCTAATTATATATTCCACAGCAAATTAAATGGTCCATTTGGCATCTGTCACCCCTCTGCCAAGTAAAGCAAAATGTTCCTAAACCTGGAACTCCAAACTCTGATTGGATTTAGGAGGGGTGCTGAAAAGCTTGGGAGGTAGTGTTGGAAATGGCCAAGGGGTCTATGTCCCCAGGATCCATGTTTCAGAATTAGCATAATAAATCTGCTTAGTTCAGGTTCTGGGCCCCATCAGTCCCTAGTTACTGAGCTTAGCTTCTCAGATAGGTTTCCATCCAATGTTGGTTTCTCTGGCATGTCCTGGGAAGATCAATCTGATCCCACCACTACAAACAGTTGTAGTGGAAACTTTATGAAGCCACTGCTGTGCCGCTGGTGAAGAATAAACAATCTGGCTGAAAAGAGAGAAATCATGGATTCTTTAGTGCAGCATATGTTCTTGGGGTGTTGGAGCATGCCCTAGCACTATGCTAAACCCCCTGATGACATTCCTGATTTCAAGTGTAACAACAATGAAACTACACATGCAACCCATCCTTATATGCATCCTTACCACTGGAATGCTAACCCCCCTGATGACATTCCTGATTTCAGAGTAAAAACAATGAAACTGCACATGCAACCCATCCTTATATACATCCTTACCACTGGAATTTACTGACAGCCTCAGACTCATTCCCCTCCCCACTTCAGTGACCAGTAAGAGGATGAGCTATACTCCAGGATATCTGAATCAGCAAATGAGTAGATCGCTGCCAGGACTCAGGATTTTAAACTGCCCAATGAGTCTCAACAAAAATCCATACCTCCCAAGTGTCCCTCTTTGAGATGTAAATCCCTCTGCCCCTCTTTCCTACCCTTGTGCCCCTCATTTAAGTAGATCAAACTTGTAGTGTGTATGTAAGTGTATCACATTGCTCCACAACAATAAAAACACATTGATGTTTGTTTTTAAATTACTCTGTTTAAATAAATTATTTATTCAGTCACACAAAGAGGTATCAATAGGTCATGATATAATCTAAAAATTCCCTGTAATGCCACACCCACCAGCCATGCCCCCAACAACACCACCTAAAACAAAAGTGTCCCTCTTTGGCCATTTGAAATGTTTGGAGGTCTGAACACTCTCCATTTTCAGTGGAAAATCTTATCTCTTTCTTCCCCACTGTGTCTTACAGAAAGTCCATCAATCCTGATGACTCCTTGGAATGGTAGTCATTGTCCTGAGGGCTAGTGCATGCATCCAGAAATAATGTTATCTCTGAGTATGTAGAGACTCCCTGGAGCCCTGAAAGCTAAGGCAGGGTTGCTTTCCTAGTTCAGCTCTCTCTGTTTCCAGCATTGTTCATGGTTCTGAACCTGAGGCTGCCATGCTGTGAAACCTGAGAAAATGTGTGTGAGGGGACACTAAAGTTAAACAAGAATACATCACACTGTACTGGTGATCTGGCAACAGGGAACAAAGTGCTGGGCTTGACCTTAATTTATTTTTGCTGTTGTTTTCACCACTCTCAGTATAATATGGCCTGGGACACCTCTACAATGAACCCCAGTTCCAACCATAAATCAGTCCTAGACTCAAGTCCTTTAAAATAATCAAATGTTGTGTCCTTTGGGTGAAAAGTAGCCAACCAGGTTCCTTCATGGGACCCCAAAATGTTTGTTTCGCTTGTGTATCCACTTGATATTTACACCACTACACACCCCTCACGTCTTTAAGAAGGTTAGTTAAATTAGGTGTTTCATTAAAACCCCTTAAGGACTGGCCAGGCACGCATTCGGCAGTCACTTAAGGACCACTGAGCTTTTTTTTTTTTGCATTCAATTCTGGGCTCCACGAACAGCGTGCAGCCACGCGGGGAGACCAGAATTCCATGACAGTCCTGGCACGTCATGGGTCCTTAACTCACATCCACCCATGACGTGCCAGGACTGTCAAGGGTACTTAAGGGGTTAAAGGAACACTAACACCTCATAAAAATAATCATTACCATAATATGGGATTAAAATTCTACCATCTGAGACACAGAGCACTAATAAAAGAAGAACCTCATGAGATGACTCAGTTGGTTAATGCACCAGCTGTCAAATCTGTTCAAACTTCATGATTGCAGGTTATACTCCTCAGTCTTCCAGCCTTCTGAGGTAGATAAAATGAGTACAGAACATATTTGAAAATGATAGAGAATATCAGTGTATTCTTTCTGGTAAAATACTTTCCCTCCTAAAAAAATCCCCTAAACCACCAGAAACAGACTGATGAAAAAGAGAATATTTACTTAACATAATTTATATAGATAGCTTCACTTGGAGCAACAAACCCTTTAATATAATTTGCTTTTCTTAACCTTTGCTATCCCTTTAAATCTATAAAAGAATGGGAAACTGTTTTTTTCAGCAGAGGGCCCCATAACCTGGAACAATCATGTACTACCCTACAAGGAATACAAAGTTTTCAAAAAATAGCGTAAGGTCTGCTCTATACTGTAAATAGACGTGAAGATGATGGCGTGGCAGGCAACAAGAGTGAGTGGTGTTTCCAACATATTACATTAGTCCTAAGACCAAATATTTCCATCCTGTATTACGAACCACACATTTCTCCAAACCAGTCCTCAGATTATCCCAGTTTTGAAGATTAATTTGGGAATAATAAGAAAGATACTTAGAACCACATAACACAAAACACCAACAAATATGTTCATATGTTATGTCAAATGTATGAAATTAGTTATGTAAACCATATTTATACCAAGTCACATGTGTGAAGCATTTCAATCCATCTGAAGTAGAATTAAATAATTCAGTCAGAATTATTTTTATACATGTCCATATAATGTTGTGTGCCTGGGGACCTCTCCCATAACCACTCCAAAACACAAGCTGATGCATGCAGGGCAGATGTGATGACAATTACCTTGAAACATTGACAAATAGATCAAATACTTCTTTCACAGAGTTATTCATTAATCTGTGATTAGGGAACTATCACAGTTTAGTAAATAGTTGACTAATGGAGAAATGTCTAGTATATCTCACAGAAATACTTGCAGGGAACACTAACAAAAGCACATTTTCAATGCTAATCATTACATTTTGTTTGTAACCTCAATTTACTTATTATAGTTCACCTTATTTATCACAATGTCTATGAATAGATGATAATGAAATTGCAAATATTACTTAAGAAAACAAATTTTAGTGAATGTGGTGAATTTTAATAATGTAAACAGATTAATCATTTATCTGAATTAATAACCTTTTTCAAATTGCATTTAATGACATATTTTGGCTGTTAAAATGTTTTTGGTAACATATTTGTAATTCTATAAAACTGCAACTTAAAAGGAAGAATTTGCATAAAAAATTACAATTTTGGAGATGTATGCTCAATGAGTTGCTGATTAAAAAACAGTTTTAATGACTTTTTGAGATTTCTATATGAGATGATAGAAATGATAAATGTGCCTCTATGTCCACTAGCATGTAATTAAGTAATATTCAGAAAGCACAGCACAATATAGTTAGAAAATATTGGCCACATAATTCATTGTCAAGGATTGATAATAATGTGTAAAAAGTCATATACACTATACAATGGGGGAGATTCACTAAGGCCTGATAAGGAGGTGATAACGTAGAGATGACTCCGCTAGTGATATCACTTCTCCAATTCCTATGTTATTCTGTGGAGCTTATGCTTTAAGATCTCCAAGGCTGGAAACAGAGGAATTGGAGAAGTCATCTCAGTTTTATCAGCTCTTTATCACTGCTTAGTGAATCTCCCCCAACATGCTTCACCTCCTCTTGCCTCTTTCTTCCTTTACATTTACCACTGGTGATCAAATGCAAAAGTACTGAAGGAAATTTATAGGAACAGCATGAACTGAGAGGGGTGGATGACATCTCAGCAGCTGATTTTGCCAGAACAGGAGAAATTGAGAGCAAGGTTTTTCACAAACCTTCTTGCACTGCTTTGGCAGCAGGAAAACATTCTCCTATAATATAAAAGGCCAGTGTATGTTTGTCCAATGTAGTCATGCGCAGTAGAGACTGACCGAATGCACAGAATGCTGGCCCGTGTACACAGGCTTTTGCAGTCATGCACAGTAGAGACTGACCGAATGCACAGAATGCTGGCCCGTGTACACAGACTTTTGCAGTCATGCGCAGTAGAGACTGACCAAATGCACAGAATGCTGGCCCATGTACACAGACTTTTGCAGTCATGCACAGTAGAGACTGACCGAATGCACAGAATGCTGGCCCGTGTACACAGGCTTTTACACTGGTTTTAATAATTTTATAAATAAGGTATAAGAGGCACAGAGACAAAAACAAAAACCCAGATCTGTTTTATTTTCTTTATTTTCTCTGGCAAACTGGAGTTATTCTGGAATAAACCAACTACACCATAAGGGCATATAAAAATTCCTAAATGTCCACGCACTTGAGAGCTTTTTAACCCCTTGAATGCCAGAGAGTTCTCCAATACATTGCTTAGCAATGCACTGGGGACCTCTCTAGCATTCAAGAGGTTAAAACCCCAAGCTGATTCAACAGTTATTTTTTATGCATTCCTTTTGGCACACCGTTGGTTTATTCCAGAATAACTCCAGTTTGATTTTTATAAATATGGGCCTCGGCCTGTGTTCTTTATAGACTTTATTTAAGGGGTGTCATTTTTCACACATAGGGTTACCAGCTCATCCCTTTAAAATTGAAAACATATGATAAACACATGCTGCAGGGCTGCAGTAATTACTATGACTAGACCGCCTTAGTTCCCATTTGACAATGCAGCAGGCATTTTCTGTATATTTTTGGTTTTCACAGGATGATCTGACAACTCTCTTAACCCTTTGAGTGCCAGAGTGGTACCACTCTGGCACTCAAAGGGTTAAACAGAGCTTACATTTTAGCTCCTTCAGTGCTAGAGGGGACAGGAGAGGGTTGTAACAAAAGTTATTGCAGTCCCCCACAGCACTCATAGTGTTAAATGTTTGAAAACTTCTTAAGAAACATAACATTAGTCATGAAAACACCTGGAGAGTTGTATGTCATGTACTCTGAAAAGCAATTTTGCTGCTAAGTTGACACTAAAAGGTTTAATTTTAGGTTGTATCATTAGTGCTGATGGATGAAGCTGTGCATAAGTGGGGATAGAACATGTTGAAGAGTGATCAGAGAAGTGGTTACAGATAAAGGAAGAATGGATTATAGACTTCTTTACTAACCCCTTAAGGACCAAGGACATACATATACGTCATGGGGAAAACGTGGGTGAAGGACCCATGACTTATATGTACGTCATGGAATTCAGTGCTCCCCGCCCAGCTGCACGCCTTTCTGGGACCTCTGATTGAGTTTAAAAAAAATGCACCATGGTCCTTAAGTGCCGGCCACGCGGCCATGCAGATGGCCCTTAAGGGGCTAATTAATGTTACATCTGATTATTGCACAACTAGTGTAAAAGCCCGTGTACACGGGCCAAGGTCTGGGTGATGTTAACCCTTTGAGTGCCAGAGGGGTACGCAACGCGTTGCATGCCCCTCTGGCACTCAAAGGGTTAAGAGGCCATTCCTGCTCTGCATCCTGCTGCCGATGTAGTCATGTACTGTAGAGACTGGCTGGAAGCACAGAATACTCCCAGCACAGAACTCCCAGCATTCTGTGCGTTCGGACAGTCTCTACTGCGGATGACGGCTTCTAACAAACATTCTAGAGAATTATTATATAGGATGTCATCAAATTCCTGCTCCCAAAGAATAGGCTGACCAGACCTCACCTTTAACCGGGGACGCATAGGAGAAATGCATACTGCAGGACTGCTTTAATTTCAGTGAAGTACTGAAATATGCCTATTTCCTATGTGTCCCCGGTTAAAGGTGAGATCTGGTCAGCCTACCCAAGAAGCAGTCACTGAGGCTGTTGTACTAAGACCTGGAACAATTTTGGGGTGAACCAGATGAAACACAGGGAATAAAAAAGAAATATGGTGATTTTAACCCACTGAATGCTAGAGGGCTCCAATGCATTGTGAATCAATGTTCTCTAGACCTCCCTGGCATCCAATGGTTAAAATACCCATTTAAATCAATGGGAATTTGGAGAATTTGTATTTTGTCCATATGGTGTAGCTATTTTGGCCCACTTATCACTTTGGCTGTATGGTCCATATTTTCATTAAATGGATACTATCACCTAAAAATAACTTTTATTTTAAAATTAGCTTTCAAAATCACCTGAATATTAACTTTTGATTTAACCCTTTGAGTGTCAGAAGGGTTCTGCAATGCTTTGCATACCCTTCTGGCACTCAAAGGGATATAGGTTATGTTAATAAAGAGATGCCATGTCTTAACTAAGCCCATCATTACTTCCCTATTTATTGGCACCAATGGGGTTAACCCTTTGAGTGCCAGAGGGGTATCCAATGATTTGTATGATTAAGTATGAATGAGTGGGGGAGGTATTTTTTAATTTTTAATTAGCATAATCTATAGTGTTAAGTCAATAACTAGTTTTCTTAATAAAACTGGGGCTATTATAGCATATAGGTGATTTTAAACACTCTGTGAAAAACGCTAAAGTTGTTTTAGGTAACAGTGACCCTTTAAAGGGGCAGTTCCTGCTACTGAGGCTGATGTAATAAGACAAACTAGAGCTATTCTTGGGGAAAACAACTGCACTGTAAGGGTCAAATAAAAATCCCTATTCATTTAAATGAAACATTTAACTACTTGAATGCTAAAAGGGGTTCCAATGCATAATGAAACAATGTGCTGTCCTCAATTATCACTAAAAGGCCAACCCTAGTCTTCAAGTGCTACCAACAGTGCTTGTTTTCAGGATACCCCTGCCTGAGCACAGGTGGGTCAGTCAATGGCTGTCAATGTTATTGATGCAACTGGGCTCAAACAGGGATACCACAAAACCCGCAATGTTGGTAGCTCTTGAGGACCATGTTTTTCTACTTCTGTTTTATGATTTCCTCTGCTTATGATTCAATAAGAGTATCAGTCATTTTAGTTGACTCACCTGTGCTCAAACAGAGAGTGCCTAAAGTCATGGCCTAACAGTGGTACTTGAGAACAGGTTTTGGTACCTCCGTAATGAGTGTTATAGGGTAGGCGTTTTTTGGCATAAGTTTATTCAACCCACGATAATTGATACATAGTCGTAACTCGCCATTTTTCTTTTTCACAAATAGAAGAAACCAGCCTCCACGGGCGAGTATGACTTCCTGATAATACCCCTCTCTAGGGCATGTGAAATGTACTCCTCCATTGCCTGATTCTCCTTGCAAGACAATGGGTACGCACGACCCCGAGGAGGAACGGCCCCAGGAGGCAGATCAATAGCGCAATCGCTCGCTCAATGCCTTGGCAAGGCACTAGCCTCTCCCTTACTGAAAATGTCGCTGAATTGACGGTATTCTGCGGGCACGGAGGGAGAGGTACACATGATCTTGGTAGGGTGAGAAATACAATGTATAATACAGAATTCAGACCAAGCCGTGATCTCGCAAGTCTGCCGGTCGAACCTAGGGTTGTGCAGATGTAACCATGGAAACCCCAGGATGACAGCATGGTGAGGAGACTGGATAATCTGGAAACATTGTTTCTCTGTATGGAGCGCCCCAATACGCATTGAGAGAGGTATCATTTCCATAGTTATTTGAGCTGGTACCAACGGCCTGCCATCAATGGCTTCGATAGCCAGGGGAGATTCTCTCTCAACCAGTGGAATTTTGTGTAAGGCAGCAAATGAGTTATCCATAAAATACCCGGCTGCACCGGAATCCACTAGGGCTAGAACTTCCACCGAGAGTTCTGCCCAGGAAATTACAGCCTGGACTGTAGGCTTTTGATTTATCGGATCTAGGGACCACTGAACGCCACCTAGGGCCTGTCCCCCAAGGTACCCTAGGTGCATTCGTTTCCTGGCCGTGTAGGACAGGAGCACAGCAAATGCCCAGCTTGACCACAATATAGACAGAGGCCCTGTCTGCGGCGATGAGCCCGTTCCTCCTTAGGCAACTTAGTGAACCCTAACTGCATAGGTTCACCACTCTCATAGATACGTTTAGGAGGCATGAGAGGTGAGGGAGGCATGGGTGGAAAACTTTGACTTGCTTGTCCAAAATTTCTGGCCTGTTGCCTACGGTCTTTGTCTGCCATTCGCTCTCTGATGCGGGAATCGATTAATATCGAGAAATCAATAAACTCGTCCAGATCATTCGGCAAGTGTCTGGCTGCCGTTTCATCTTTGATGCGCTCACAAAGTCCCTGTGCAAATTCTGCCACCAGCGCTTCATTGTTCCAGCCTACCTCCGCTGCCAATGTACGAAATTCAATAGCGTAATCCGCAACCGTACGAGACCCCTGCTGGATCTCCATTAATCTTTTGGCAGCAGAGGCGGCTCTTCCTGGGACTTCAAATACTCTACGAAACACCAGTAAGAACTCACTGAAGTTCTTAGTACATGGTTTAGCTGCCTCCCACAAGGGATTTGCCCACACCAAGGCTCTGCCCGTTAGCAATGAAATCCAGAAGCCCACCTTACTTCGGTCACTAGGAAAGGCTTGAGGAGTCAACTCTAAGAAGATCTCCAATTGGTTTATAAACCCTCCGCACAGGGTGGGTTCACCATCATACCTTAATGGTAATGGAGCAGTAGCAGTTAACCCTCTGTTTGAGTTTGCTTGCAACAAGGATTGAGCTCCCGGTGTTGTAACGGGGGGGACCACCAAGGCTTGTACTGGTTTATCCAAGTGAGCGGTGCGCTCTAATATTGTTTGTACGGTCAATGCCAACTGGTCCAAATGGTGCTCATGTAAATCCATCCTCCAAAAGATACTTTGTACATTACCTTCACCTGTACCGTCTGAGGTCAAGGCCCTTTTGTACTTTAACGGTTTTATGTACACTCAGAGACAGAAGGTTTGGTAAAAACACAGTTTTATTAAACCACTCAGAATAAAAATGACCCTCGCGGGCCCAGCATATAAATACAATTATAATACTGACACAGGACAGGTTACAGTGGTATCAATAACCCACACGGGTCCAGTATATGTGATAGCAAAATACAATACTGACACAGGTCAGGTTACAGTTCATAAGAATCAGTGAGACAACAGCAGAATGGTGCTATTAGGCCAGGAATAGCTGATAGGCCCTAATAGCGGAAGGCCCACAGGACACTCACTAAACAGAGAGTAACACAATAGCGACTGAGGCCACGTGACTGGATACTGGGACAATAGAGGTAGACTGCAACCGGAGGTGCAGTGTAACGCCAAACCGAGACTGCAATAGACTTTGACCCAAGTGCAACTGCACCGCCCCCCAAGGGGTTAACGAACGCTCTGGCCTGAGGACAACTGCTAGATAGTAGAGGCAGACTGAGGCGTCCAGGAGTAACCCAACCTCAGATTGTAGGCAGTAAATAGGCCAAGTGTAACGTGGTGCAACCGGAAATATCTCCTACACCGGAATGTGAGAAGACAAGGCACAATAGGGTGACCGGGTCACAGTATAGAACTGCCAGAGCAGTAACCGAGCCAACCGGTGGTCTGTCCGAGACAGAGAGAGAGCGCACCGGAATACAGCCCCAAACCGGATCACCGGAAGGAGTGCGAACAGGGCCTAAGACACACTGAGCAGGAACGTCAGCCAATCCGGGTCGGTACACAGAGCAGGAACGTCAGCCAAGCCAGGTCGGTACACAGAGCAGGAACGTCAGTCAAGCTGGGTTGGTACACAGAGCAGGAACGTCAGCCAAACCGGGTCGGCACACAGAGCAGGAACGTAAACAGGCAGAGTAGTCAGGCAGTCCAGGTCATACACTGGAGTCATACGAATAACTGAACAAGCACTTAGCAATGGGAACACCACGAAAGGGCACTGCAGAAGTGACAGGGCTCAGTATTTAAGGGCTGTCACTGGGTGGAGCAACATCACATTAGCCAATAAAAAGGTATCAGGAAGTAGCACTTGTCAAAATGTCGCCAGCAATAGCACGGGTACCGTGATATAGCTGCACAGACATTTCTGGAAGAAAAGATAGCACGATGGATAGACTTGTCCCAATCAGCCTGTGAGATTGTTACTCTCAGATCCGCCTCCCACTGAGTACGCTGAGAATCCCAATCACATCGCTGAGCCATTACCAGTTTATGCATTTTCGTTACTGGTTTAAGGGAAGTGTGATGAGGGGGCAGGTTAGAGCAGCATAAAGATTCGAAAGGGGTAAGAGCATGAAACAAGGAGATTTCTTGGGATGGGTGGACAGATAGTTATGAAGTTGAACATATGATCAGTGATCCTTAGACTTCAGATCCCACTAGTCCTGCAAAGTGTAAAAAGGAGTAAGTTGACCCGTTTCCGAAACGTCATAGACCATTATCTCTGAGCCAGCAGACCATCGCGATAAGGGGGAGCCATGACATCCCGGAGGAAATGCAGCATCATTCAATAAGGACATCAGGGGAGAGGGGGAGCTAGAAAGCGAGCCGATCTCGGCATCCCATAAGTGAAAAAGCAGTGAGAGTATAGGGTGCGAAGGGATGCACCTTGGACGATCCTCTGGATGACGCCATGGAAAAGACGTGAGGGATACAGGGTGGCATAGGGACTGTTGCATATTCACCCACCCCTTCAATGCGGATGAGTGGAACCAATGTAGTGTGGAACTGAGAACAACAGATTTATAGTAGATCCACAAATCCAGAGCACCCAATCCACCTAGACTACAAGGAAGAGATATGTTTGCAAAGTGTAGACGAGCAGGCTTCCCCCCCAAATTTTCGTTAGTGGTTTAAGGGAAGTTTGGTGAGGGGGCAGGTTAGAGCAGCATAAAGATTCGAAAGGGGTAAGAGTGTGAAACAAGGAGGATTTCTTGGGATGGGTGGACAGATAATTATGAAGTTGAACATATGGCCAGTGATCCTTAGACTGCAGATCCCACTTGTCCTGCAAAGTGGAAAAAGGAGCAAGTTGAACTGTTTCTGAAATGTCATAGACCGTTAGCTCTGAGCCAGCAGACCATCGCGATAAGGGGGAGCCATGACATGCCGGGGGAAATGAGCATCATTCAATATGGACATCAGGGGAGAGGGGGAGCTAAACAGCAAGCCGATCTCGGCATCCCATAAGTGAAACAGTGGTGAGAGTACAGGGTGCGAAGGGATGCACCTTGGACGATCCTCTGGACGACGCCATGGAAGAGACGTGAGGGATAAAGGGTGGCATAGGAACTGTTGCATATTCACCCACCCCTTCTATGCGGATGAGCGGAACCAATGTAGTATGGAACTGAGAACAACAGATTTATAGTAGATCCACAAATCCAGAGCACCCAATCCACCAAGATGACAAGGAAGAGATACGTTTGCAAAGCGAAGACGAGCAGGCTTCCCCCCCCCAAATGAAAGAGTTAAAACAATGTTGTAAAGACTTGATATATGACCAGGAAAGAAAAATCGGAAAGGTCTGGAAGAGGTAAAGAATTTTTGGCAAGTACACCGATTTCAAGAGGTTAACCCGGCCAGACCACGATAAATAAGAGGAGGTATAATGGCAAAGATCCTAGGCAATAGACTTAGCAAGAGGCACATAATTAGCAGAGAAGAGAGCATGCACCAAGGCGGTCAAATGTACCCCCAAATAGGAGATTGATGATTTAGCCCAGGAGAAGGTAGCTATAGCACGGAGTGACAGGGCCTCCACCAGAGGGACATTGAGATTAAGCACCTCAGATTTAGACATGTTAGTCTTGAAGTTTCTGACCCGACCAAACGAAGTAAGCTCGGAAACTACTGTTGGCAGGGAAGAGTAGGGGGAAGAAAGGGTGAAAATAAGATTGTCAGCAAAAAGGGCAATCTTGGGATCAGTATCACCTAAGGGTATCCCAGAAATGGAAGAGTTGTTCCGAACATGACAGGCAAGGGTTTCTATGAGTAATATAAAGATAAGGGGAGACAAGGGGCAGCCCTGTCTGGTTCCATTATGGATCAAAAAGCGGTCCGATAGGGAGCCATTGACACAAACTCGAGCCAATGAGTTGCAGTAGAGAGCAAGGAAGCGGCAACCCAATCCATAACCCTCCAGAGCGACCTTTAAAAAGCCCCAATTCACCCTGTTGAACGCCTTTTCGACATCAACAGTGACCAGAATGGCCGGAAATGAGAGCGACCTAGCTTGGTGAATCATGTGTACTAGCTTCAGCACACTGTCTCGAGTCTCCCTTCCCGGGACAAAACCTGCCTGATCCTTATGTACTATGCGAGGTAAAAGTGGGTTAAGTCGATTGGCCAGAACTTAAGCATATATTTTTAAATCAATGTTAAAAAGGGATATCGGCCAGTAATTGGCACAGGATGATGGATCCTTGCCAGTCTTAGGGATTACAGTGATGTGCGCTTCAGAGAGCAAGGGGTGAGAAGCCATCGTAGCAGGACGATAGTTAAATAGATCAGTTAGGGTAGGGACAACAAGATCTAAGAACGTACGATAAAACAGCAGTGGAAAGCCATCAGGACCCTGGGATTTTCCCACAGTCATCTGCCGCACCGCCCTCCGAACCTCCTCACCCGTGATTTCCTCGTCTAGAGAATCTGATTGCAAAGACGTAAGTTTAGGAAGAGAAGCATCCAACACATACCGTCGTTGAGCGGCAAGAAGATCCAACATATCCGGAGGATCCAGATTGTACAGTGAGTTATAAAAATTATGAAATTCCATCGCGATAGTGGGTAGGTCCCGCGCTATTTGACCTGAGGACGTATGAATACCCTTGATGGGGGAAAATGATTGCGGTCCTTTAATAAACCGGGACATCCATCTCCCGCCTTTATTGCTATGCTCATAATGGTATTGCTTTGTCCACAAAAAGGATTTATTAACCTGTGATAGTAAGAAGGATTTGACCCTTTCCCTTGACTCAGTTACACCAACCAACGCAGAAGAAGAACCAGAAGACTGATGGGCCTCTTCAAGAAATTTGAGGTCAGAAAGCATAGTTGATAGTTTCTCTTTGACCCTTCTCCTTTAAAGAGATAGTAATTTTTCACAAAAACAGCAGCTCCAATTAATCTTCATAGTATTTGAGCCACAGAGAGTGTTATTTCAATACTGTCGGAGTTGTAGTTCAAGAGTAATTGAATGATAAATTATGCCCCTCCAGCCCCTTTTACCTAGAGTAACACTACTCTCCTCACATGTGGAATCTGATTGTAAGACCAGACAGATAACAGCAGTGGACAATCTTCTTACTCTGAGAACAATGAAAACCCTACCCCACTTGACAGGTTTTTCAGCTTTTTCCCTTATCTTAACTGAAGATTGTCCCTCTCTGCAGTCTACCTGGGCACCTCCCAGCTGTTCTAAGGTGAGCATTGATACATCAGTAAAAGGGGTTGGAGGGGGATACTTTATCATTCAATTACTCTTGAACTACAACTGTGACAGAATTGAAATAACACTGTCCAAGGCCCAAATACTATGATGATTAATTAGAGCTGCTTTTTTTATGAAACATTACTATCCCTTTAAAGTTTCCCAAAGTGTAGCATGGGATACATCCGGGGAGTGGTTGAATGAGAGGTATTCACAAATTGCTGATTCAATCAAAGATATAGCTTCAGGATCTCGCAACAAGGAGGCATCCAAACGCCATTCCCGAGATGGAGGAAGCTCCATCGGTATGTCCAGCACCAAGTCCACCATGGCATGGTCAGACCAGGAAATAGAGTGAATAGAAGAATCAGAAGCAAAATGTAGGCTATCCTGAGACAGGAAAAGCATATCAATCCTCGAATAGCAGGAATGGGGAAGAGAATAAAACGAATAGCTTCGTGTTGTGGGGTGTAACAGCCTCCAAACATCTCTTAAAGAATAATCAGCTAGCAACTTCCGCACTGCCGTAAAATGAGACAGTCATAAAGAGGAAGCAGTCAACGAATAATCTACCGATGGATTGAGCACTGTATTGAAGTCGCCACCACAGATAAGCATACCCTCGCGATAGGTGTCCAGGTCTTGGAGCGACTCTCTGAGAAGAGATATTTGCTAGGTGTTTGGTACATAAAGGTTAGCCAGTGTCTGAGTCAGAGAACCTAGGCGACCCTTCACATAAACATAACACCCTGCAGGGTCCGAAAGAGTATCTAGACATTCAAAAGGGAGGGACTTGTGTAAATAAATAGCTACACCACAGGTCTTAGTGGAGGCACAGCTGTAAAATGCATAAGGGTAAGATCTACTGCGGTGGGAAGGAATTCCATGGTCAAGGAAATGCGTCTCCTGAGCAAAACATATTTGACCCTTGAGGCAGGAGCAATCCCTGAAGAACATAGACCGCTTCTGCGGGGAATTGAATCCGTTAACATTAAGGGATAAGACTGTGAGTCTTAAAGCCATGGATAAAAAATTTAAAATACGGGGGATACAAGACACATAATATTCCAAAGCGCTCCATAGCTGTAAGGTGTGCACACCAACCCCGGGATAATGGGAAGGCAAGGAAGGGAGGGGATGGGAAGGCAGGAAAAGGAGGAAAGGGACAAAAAGAGATAGAGTGAAAGCAGAGTGGAAGAGCAGAAAGAGAAAGGAATGAAAAAGAGAAAAAGAAAGAGCCCAGAAACAAGTAGGAAAACTACAGGGCAGGGCAAGGTAGATAAAACAATATCCTCAACATATCTGATTATAACATAGTAAGAGCAAAAATTGCGGTCAAGTGGGGGTGGTACAACCATGACCAGCATCAAAGGAGTCAAAGGGAGCCCCTGATTCAAATGATTAGAAGACTCAACAAATAACAGTAGGAGAGATGGTAGGTTCCCCTCCAACTATTAGTGGCAGAGGAAGAGGGACTGGGTAGAAACTCTCAATGCTGATAATGACCAACATAGCTCGCAATCTAACAGGATCCTCCATCAGTTAGATGGGTATGCGTCCCCGTGAGGCACCATTAGGACAGGTCGAGCAGTCAGGCCCAATGGTACCCAGGCCACTGTGCCAAGTCCAATGAGACCCTGAAAGTCAGGGAAGTACACCCAAAAAAAAAAAATGCATACTGAATATGACAGGAGAAAACCACCCGAGACATACAAAACTTGTATACTAAATTTCCAATACCCCAATACCCATTGGCATCAGTGCCACTCCATAGTGTAATGCAGCAATAGGGTGGGATGAGACCAAGAGGGCAACCCCAGAATAGGGATAGACACTGAGAAGTGCGGGTAAAAAGGGAAAGAGAAGGGAAAAGGAGAAGGGTGAAAAAAGAGGGAACGAGGGGAGGCAGGAAAAAAAAAAAAAGAAAAAGGGGGGAAAAAAGTATAAAAAGCTTGGATAGGGATGAGAAAAGGGAGAAAACCCACCCAGAAAATAAACAACACCTATTCATATAGCTGAGCCATACAGGAGTCTAGTATACCAAAGTAACTGAAAGCATATTGTATTACATACATACAAATACATACATAACAGCAGTATAAAAGTCCAAGACATGAATCATAATGGCAGCGGGGAATAGGACGGGAAAATTGGTGGGACTATCAAGTCAAAAGGCAAGGGAAGTTTGTTCGCTAGAAAGGGAACTGAAGAAGGCTAAGATGTAAAGGAAGGATGGGTGGAGGGGGGATCGGAGGGCCTCAAGGCAGGAGAGTATACTAGGATAAGGAAGTGGGCAGTTAGGGGCTGAGTACAAACCAGAGCGTCAAGTACTGGTAAGGAGTCCAGGGAACACAGATCCATACAGTACCAGATTAGGCAGATCCATACATCCAGAGGTGACGTCCTGTAGCAGGAAACAAAGGGAGAAATCACCGACCCAAGGCTCAGTTCTCTCGTATAGTCGATGAACCAGAAGGAGAGACTGGTGCAGGCCTCTTATTCCTCGCAGAAACTGGGCTCCATTGCTGGCGGTGCTGTGCAAAGGCAAGCGGCCATATGTGTTGAAGACCTCCTATCTCCAACAGTTGGACCATAGGGAAGTGAAGAGCCTTGCAGAGGCCCTGTATATCCTCAGCACGTCGGATGGTGTGGGATCGCTATCACGGTGCCCGTGCTTTCGTTGGCAACATTGTTATGTCTAACTACTTCCTCATTCTCTCTTATTGGCTACTGTGGATTGTCTCCACCCAGTCTTAGCCTTTTTATACTGAACGCTTTCACTTCAGCGCTGCCCTTTTGTGATGTACCTGTTGCCAGTGCTTGTTCTGTTTATTCGTGTGAATCCTGTGTATGACCCGGACTGCCTGACTATTCTGCCTGATCTACGTTCCTACTCTGTGTACCGACTCGGATTGGCTGACGTTCCTGCTCTGTGTACCAACTCGGATTGGCTGACATTCCTGCTCTGTGTACCGAACCAGCTTACCTGACATTCCTGCTCCGTGTACCGACCCAGCTTGACTGACGTTCCTGCTCTGTGTACTGACTCGGATTGGCTGGTGTTCCTGCTCTGTGTACCTCCCGGTACCATTCTACCCTGTTACCTGCCATTTGAAGGTCCTTCCTCCTTACCGTTGCTGTCCCTGACAGTCACCGTTGCCTGACATTCGGAGGTCCTTCCTCCATATCGTTGCTGTCCCTGACAGTCACTGTTGCCTCCATCAATCTCGTGAAGCACTGCTTCAGTGACCCTACGATTATACCTTGCGCTGTTATCCTTTCACTACCGTATTAGGTGTTGTATTGCACCCGGTACGCTTGACCTGCTTGTTACACTTACCGAGATTGGGTGGCTACCTGGCGCCTCGGTTAGCCTCTGGTTCTAGGACTCACGGTCCAGGTCTGAGCATCCGTTTCCTTTACGGTTTGGTGCTACAGCGCGTTAGGGTCACAGCTCTGCTCTGTTGTCTTGGAGTTTCCTGTGACTCTCTATTGTCGGTACCGGTTGTTCTCATTACTCTGCAGTCCGCCTTGTTGCTTATATACCCTTCAGTCTGTAGCCTTCCCCAGACTGCTGGGTATTGTCCGCTAGTCTCCTGTTCCGGGCCTACAATACTCTGTTGACTAGTCTCTACCTTACTAAGACGTGGGGCCTCCTTTCAGTTACCTATGGGCGATCTACCTATTGGGCTCACTCCCTGAGTAGGGAGCCTCCATTGTCTGTGGCACTACTAGAGCCCGTTGGCGTTCCTGGTCTGTAGTATCAGTGCCCTCTGTGTTACAGCTTCACACGAACTCTGACCTGACTTGTGCCAGCAATCCCTGAAGAACATAGACCGCTTCTGCAGGGAATTGAATCCGTTAACATTAAGGGATAAGACTGTGAGTCTTAAAGCCATGGATAAAAAATTAAAAATACGGGGGATACAAGACACATAATATTCCAAAGCGCTCCATAGCTGTAAGGTGTGCACACCAACCCCGGGATAATGGGAAGGCAAGGAAGGGAGGGGATGGGAAGGCAGGAAAAGGAGGAAAGGGACAAAAAGAGATAGAGTGAAAGCAGAGTGGAAGAGCAGAAAGAGAAAGGAATGAAAAAGAGAAAAAGAAAGAGCCCAGAATCAAGTAGGAAAACTACAGGGCAGGGCAAGGTAGATAAAACAATATCCTCAACATATCTGATTATAACATAGTAAGAGCAAAAATTGTGGTCAAGTGGGGGTGGTACAACCATGACCAGCATCAAAGGAGTCAAAGGGAGCCCCTGATTCAAATGATTAGAAGACTCAACAAATAACAGTAGGAGAGATGGTAGGTTCCCCTCCAACTATTAGTGGCAGAGGAAGAGGGACTGGGTAGAAACTCTCAATGCTGATAATGACCAACATAGCTCGCAATCTAACAGGATCCTCCATCAGTTAGATGGGTATGCGTCCCCGTGAGGCACCATTAGGACAGGTCGAGCAGTCAGGCCCAATGGTACCCAGGCCACTGTGCCAAGTCCAATGAGACCCTGAAAGTCAGGGAAGTACACCCAAAAAAAAAAAATGCATACTGAATATGACAGGAGAAAACCACCCGAGACATACAAAACTTGTATACTAAATTTCCAATACCCCAGTACCCATTGGCATCAGTGCCACCCCATAGTGTAATGCAGCAATAGGGTGGGATGAGACCAAGAGGGCAACCCCAGAATAGGGATAGACACTGAGAAGTGCGGGTAAAAAGGGAAAGAGAAGGGAAAAGGAGAAGGGTGAAAAAAGAGGGAACGAGGGGAGGCAGGAAAAAAAAAAAAAGAAAAAGGGGGGAAAAAAGTATAAAAAGCTTGGATAGGGATGAGAAAAGGGAGAAAACCCACCCAGAAAATAAACAAGACCTATTCATATAGCTGAGCCATACAGGAGTCTAGTATACCAAAGTAACTGAAAGCATATTGTATTACATACATACAAATACATACATAACAGCAGTATAAAAGTCCAAGACATGAATCATAATGGCAGCGGAGAATAGGACGGAAAAATTGGTGGGACTATCAAGTCAAAAGGCAAGGGAAGTTTGTTCGCTAGAAAGGGAACTGAAGAAGGCTAAGATGTAAAGGAAGGATGGGTGGAGGGGGGATCGGAGGGCCTCAAGGCAGGAGAGTATACTAGGATAAGGAAGTGGGCAGTTAGGGGCTGAGTACAAACCAGAGCGTCAAGTCCTGGTAAGGAGTCCAGGGAACACAGATCCATACAGTACCAGATTAGGCAGATCCATACATCCAGAGGAGACGTCCTGTAGCAGGAAACAAAGGGAGAAATCACCGCCCCAAGGCTCAGTTCTCTCGTATAGTCGATGAACCAGAAGGAGAGACTGGTGCAGGCCTCTTATTCCTCGCAGAAACTGGGCTCCATTGCTGGCGGTGCTGTGCAAAGGCAGGTGGCCATATGTGTTGAAGACCTCCTATCTCCAACAGTTGGACCATAGGGAAGTGAAGAACCTTGCAGAGGCCCTGTATATCCTCAGCACGTCGGATGGTGTGGGATCGCTATCACGGTGCCCGTGCTTTCGTTGGCAACATTGTTATGTCTAACTACTTCCTCATTCTCTCTTATTGGCTACTGTGGATTGTCTCCACCCAGTCTTAGCCTTTTTATACTGAACGCTTTCACTTCAGCGCTGCCCTTTTGTGATGTACCTGTTGCCAGTGCTTGTTCTGTTTATTCGTGTGAATCCTGTGTATGACCCGGACTGCCTGACTATTCTGCCTGATCTACGTTCCTACTCTGTGTACCGACTCGGATTGGCTGACGTTCCTGCTCTGTGTACCAACTCGGATTGGCTGACATTCCTGCTCTGTGTACCGAACAGGCTTGGCTGACATTCCTGCTCCGTGTACCGACCCAGCTTGACTGACGTTCCTGCTCTGTGTACTGACTCGGATTGGCTGGCGTTCCTGCTCTGTGTACCTCCCGGTACCATTCTACCCTGTTACCTGCCATTTGAAGGTCCTTCCTCCTTACCGTTGCTGTCCCTGACAGTCACCGTTGCCTGACATTCGGAGGTCCTTCCTCCATATCGTTGCTGTCCCTGACAGTCACTGTTGCCTCCATCAATCTCGTGAAGCACTGCTTCAGTGACCCTACGATTATACCTTGCGCTGTTATCCTTTCACTACCGTATTAGGTGTTGTATTGCACCCGGTACGCTTGACCTGCTTGTTACACTTACCGAGATTGGGTGGCTACCGGGCGCCTCGGTTAGCCTCTGGTTCTAGGATTCACGGTCCAGGTCTGAGCATCCATTTCCTTTACGGTTTGGTGCTACAGCGCGTTAGGGTCACAGCTCTGCTCTGTTGTCTGGGAGTTTCCTGTGACTCTCTATTGTCGGTACCGGTTGTTCTCATTACTCTGCAGTCCGCCTTGTTGCTTATATACCCTTCAGTCTGTAGCCTTCCCCAGACTGCTGGGTATTGTCCGCTAGTCTCCTGTTCCGGGCCTACAATACTCTGTTGACTAGTCTCTACCTTACTAAGACGTGGGGCCTCCTTTCAGTTACCTATGGGCGATCTACCTATTGGGCTCACTCCCTGAGTAGGGAGCCTCCATTGTCTGTGGCACTACTAGAGCCTGTTGGCGTTCCTGGTCTGTAGTATCAGTGCCCTCTGTGTTACAGCTTCACACGAACTCTGACCTGACTTGTGCCAGTATTGTACCTTTGGTACTTGCTGGGCCTGAGTGGGTTGTTGCTCTCCTTGTAACCTGATCTGTGCCAGTATAGTACCTTGGATACCTGCTGGGTCTGAGTGGGTTACTACAATCCTTGTGACCTGACCTGTGTCAGCATCTATACCTCTGTATATACTGGGCCTGTGTGGGATACTATTCATTTCTGTAGCCTGACCTGTGTCAGTATTGTGTATTGTATGTACTGGACCCGAGGGGGTCACATGATCATTGCATTATTAATAAAACTGTGTTTTACCTAACCTTCTGTGTGTGAGTGTCTGATAAACCGTAACAATCGCCCTTCGAAAGTCACAGTCATGGAGAAGGGGAAGCCCCAACTATAAGGAATGTTCTTCTGGCGTAGGGCATCTGCCAGTGGCTTGAACTGGCAACAAAGTTGAAAGGTGTGGAGTGACAGATCGATAACAGGGAAATCTCTGCACTGTCTTATCGAAGAGTTGATGTTTCGCACACTTTTCTCATAATAGCGTCTTTTTGAGAAAACATATGAAGACAATAGATAACATCTCTGGCCCTGTCTCCTTGCTGGGTACGCGTCCAGAGGGCCCGGTGCGCCCGTTCAATACGTATATCCATTGCTGGCGGTAAGTTCAAGATTGATTTGAATATAGACTGCAAAACAGCTACCAAATTCCCTGGAGGGACCGATTCAGGTAGGCCTTGGATCCTGATGTTGTATCTGCGGCCCCTGTTCTCCAAGTCATCCAGCTGAGCTCGAAGTAAATCAATTGTCTCGTCTTGATACATCAGAAATCTGTGGACATCATCCTGTTTAGATGCCAAAGAGTCCTGGAAGTCCTCTAAATCCTTGACACGGGATCCGATCTGATGAACATCCGCTCTGAGATCTGAAACATCTGATTTGATGGAGTCACACACCGCAGGCAGCATTGCCTCCAGTTCAGACTTCGTGGGAAGCAGCTGCAGATAAGTAGCCGGTCTTATAGAGGACACGGGTCTGTTTTCTTTATCTGGATCCGCCATCGGAGAATCCTGCAAGGGATCAGTACAGGCTTGACGGTCACCACACCGCGGCAAGTGTTAGTCTGAAAAAATGACTTAATCGGCTGTGATTTTCTTCTTCTTCAACAGAAACTGTTCAGCAGCTCACACTTCCAATGTAAGTGAATCATCAATCAGACGTGATACAATGAAACAAAATGTAACAATCCAGATAATACTCTGCAGTGTTAGTCTTAGCGACATGAGAGCTTCTCCATATGCTCCTTTACCAATCGTGATACATATAAAGAAATCCGCTCACATGAATACACTTGCAAGTGGAGATAAAAGCACTGTTTCCTTTATTACAACACAATGTAAAATAGTAAGTACCTTGACAAATCGATACCTCGAAGAAATGGAAGAGAGACTTTGGAGGTGTTCAAATATACCCAGCAAAACGTGCTATACACGACCCCTCACAGATCAATGCGTTTCGCGCTGTATGCGCTTAATCATGACCTTAAGTTACAATGTTGTCCATTAAGAGTTTTAAATCTGCTCCAGCCAATCGGACCGTCAAACCATTTGCCCATGACCAATCCCGTTGCGATCTAAATCCAAACAATCAACAGTCTTAAAGGCCATATCAAATAGAGGTTTTAACCTCTTCAGTGCCCGAAATGGTATCTCCCCATATCACACACAGAGGAAAACTTCCTCAGTAAATAAAGAGAGATGAACTCCAAATACCTACCATCCACTCTTAACAATGGCATGAGATATCACTCCGGACACCATCATCATACATCTATAAAATCAGATGATATAATAGATCGCAACAGTTAACTGTCAAAAAAGCATGTTCGTATTTAAATGCAGTTTCACTTATATATGTGCTGGAGCACAGCAAAAATCCAAATCAGACAACAAACAACATTATACAGTACAATTAAAATCCTCAAATGACATTACATATGAAAATAAATTTGGCCGAAAAGATGTTAACCCTATGAGCTATGTTGGTATTTACAGCAGACAAAAACCTATAGAAAATATATAACCAGTTCATATTATTAAATGCCAAAACATTATCACTGGATGATATCAGGGTTAAATGTAGCAAGTGACGTCATATTCTTTATTGAGACCATGTGGATGTCTGGTTCCTAACTCAAAAATCCAGAAGACCTCCCTCCTGGATAATTTATCTTCAAGGTAACCTCCATGTGGTCCCAGACCGGAGTTGTTACATAAACCAACCTTGAAATGAGAGGATATTCCTGAGCGAAAATCTTTGCTCCTTATGTCACTCTGATGTTCATTCATTCTTTCTCTCATGGTTCTCGTCGTTTTACCCACATATTGTATATGACAAGTGGAACATGTAATAAGGTACACCACTCCTTTAATGATACAATTGGTATACCCTCTCATTTCATAAGTTTTTTGTCAAGGTACTTACTGTTTTACATTGTGTTATAATAAAGGAAACAGTTCTTTTATCTCCACTTGCAAGTGTATTCATGTGGGCGGATTTTTTCTTCTTCCCAGTCATAATCACCCCTCAGGGTAATGAGGAACCAGAAAAAAACATTCTCTAGCATAGAAGAAGCTTTTAGTCTCTATTATTAAGGGCTAAGGCTCCAGAGCGAGACACTACACATCCGCCATCAAGCAGGTCCAGGCCATGCCCCCCACAAAACTGCTATTTTAATGTTGACCGCTTGACCGCTGGACTGCACAGTAACCATCACAATCCTGCAGTATGGGTTTTCCAAAAAGTCCCACATTAAAATGGTGGTCTTGAGTGACTTCCGGCATGGCTCCAGCTAAGTTGGCTGCATTTTATTGTGTCATCCATCCTTATTATCTGCATTGGTGCTACTCATTTGACTTCTCTGGCTCCTCAGACATACCAGTGGTGGGATTACCAGATTCAAAAAGCCATATACCATGAACACTTTCCAGATCACCTCCCAGTCATTCTGGAACCTAGCATATGAGGTACACCATTTGATTTGCCATTGTCATCCTCACTCTCTCATATCCATAACTCTGCTCCAGCTGAACGTACCCGCGTGAGTAATGGTCACAAACAGAGATTTGGCTCACACTCTCTCCATTACCAAGTGATCCTGCTCTATCTGCCACCGCATTGATAGACTGTACAACAAATCGACCTCTTGAACTGGAGTGTGTCCTTGCCTGCCAAGCAACTGGACAAACAATTCATATTTAGTAGGCAAGCATTTCACTCTTCTCATTCCCTACCTCTGCTTGGAGTCTCTTACTCTGTTATCATATTAAACAGTAATGATTCCCATTCTAGTTCATTCTCTTCTCTGGTCACAGTGTTGGACTTTTCTTGCAAGTCATTTACACCTGAGCGGGGACTTTTTACAAATATTTCACTGTTGTGATGGTGTGAGATGTGCCATTCTTACAAACAGCTATTAGATACAGACACACCTGAGAGACTTCTTGGGCATAAACAAATCTTATAAACCAGGTTTGTGTTTGCTTTTGCACACACCAGTCTTGAATTTAATTTATCTGACAAGATTAAAATACTTATAGCATACAGAAAACTCCCCACCTTAAAATTCAGAGAAAACAATATTCTGATCTCCCAGGACTACTCTGCTTGCATGACTGCGAAAAGATAACAATTTGCTCCCATCTGCAAAGCACTTCATGAAGGGAATACCAGATTTCCTCTTCCGTATCCAGCTAATTTATGTGTTTCCTTGGAAGAGAAATCTTACTTTTTCAAATACCTCTAGAGTAAAAAACTGACTTATAGTCAAATATGGACACACCCCAAATATCCAAATGTTTAATTATCTGAGATGCTTAATATTAATATTCCTTCTGCAAAATATGGACCACTAAATGTTCACATGATGTGTTATATATTTGAATTTGTCTACTGTTTCTTGTTTTTATTGTATGAAAATAATCCTTAGCCATATGTACAAAAATATTATATCTTTATAGTATATTTGTGGGAAAATGCAATATCACTGCTCCAATGCTCAACTGAAGTCTCAACACGACCTTCTGGGTATTGCTGTGAGCTGGGACACGGCTCTCCCTACTTTTCAGAATCATTCTTAATCATATATTGCAATACAACACTGATGATGTAATCACCAGAAAACCTTCCATAAAATTGGTCTCTTGGAATGTTGACAGTCTGAACACGCTCTTAAAATGCTCTAAAGTCCTTGCTCATATTAAATGCTTGAAACCTCAAATACGTTTTCTACAAGAAACCCAAGGAGACCTAGAAATATCTTTACTTTATGGGACTTTTGGATAGGTGACTGTATTTCTGCTCCTTTCTAAATTCCTAGGCACAGTTATCCTACTTTACAAAGAATTACCATCCTATATAATAATTCGCTAAATTGTGTGTAACGCCGCGACATGCGCAGTAGATGCTACTGCGCGTGCTGCAGTCATGTGCAGTAGAGACTGCCCGCGCCACAGCTGATACGGCTCTGTATCAGTCGTGGCGCGGGCAGTCTCCACTGTGCGTGACTGCCCCGCGACCGAGTGGTTGTGCCACTGTGGCCCGTGTAACGGGCTGTTCAACTAGTACATGATAATCAACAACTTCATCAAGGGGTCCTTTATATGTTCATACTTGTTAAATTGTATGGCAGGGACTATGTTCTGCTAAATAAATACACTCTCCCAACTTTCCTAATCATTCTATTTATGTTAAATTGTATGAGTGGTTGTTAACCATTTCTAACCTTTTTCTTATTGTGGGTGGGGACTTTAAAGTGTTTGACACATATGACCTCTGGACTTCAGGAAGGTATTAACATTTTGACAGCTAAACTTTCCCTAATTGATCCTAAGAGAATATTTCATTCCGCTACTAAAGACTATACATTTTTGTCATGTCCTGCTCATCAGCCTGACTTGACTATATTGTGACCTCTCCTCAGCTTCTTTCCAGCATATCCCATACATCTCTAGGCACCATCTTAATTTCAGCCCAAGCCCTATTACCATCATGTTCACTTCTGACTCTGTGATGATATACTCCAAACACTGGAGATTTCCAGGATACCTATACAACTCTGATACCTTCCTCTCTTTTTTGGTGGCAAGGTGGACTGACTTCATAGATAATAACATTAATAACAGTCAGGTCTTCTAGCTTGTCTCTATGGCAATAATGAGAGGGCACATTATCTCGTACATGACAAAAAAAAAACAAAATAAAAAAATTCTGGAATGAGAGTTATATCACATTTAATACAAAACTTTCAATACTTTACCACACATCCATGGTGGCTAGTTAAGAAAACAATAAACAGAATTACTTGGTTATGAGGCAAAGGTTAAACTTGATGGACTTGAGTCATTTTTCAACCTAATTTACTATGTTTCCATATTACCTCTTTCAAGATCTCCTGAACTAGTTTTGTTTATCTTTGGCCTTTCTAACCCCAATACTTTTTCTAAAATGACTCGTATAATTGCTACAGCTAAAACAAAAAAAAATTGTGACACTGCATTCATACAATTCCTCCATCTTTCACACTCTTCAAAATATACTGTTCGTTCTCTTTAAGATAGAGTGGACTGACTCACTCTTAAGAAAAGATAGACCTGTTAACAAATTTGTCTCTTATTTGACCTTCTATAGGGAAACCCAACTCTGCATATGTAACTCCTCCCAAACTACTACCTGGCATTCCCTTAGACTAGTTAAAGGCAGACCTCCTATACCATGATATTGCCAAGATGTTGAATGACCTTCTTTATGAGCAAACCACACATACATTTACATGACCTCACAGACTACTTAGGTGTTTAATTGAATGTTATTACACATCACACTATACTCTACAGTTGGCTTAAAGTTGGCTTATTGGTTATCTGGTTTTCTTCTTTATGGGGAAGGGGTTGATAAGGGGTTTGTAGGATCCATGGCCTATGTTGGGCAATGCTCATAAAACATGAGTTATTTTTGTAACTGTATTTACATTTCAGGTTCACTATGTATTATCTCCTGAACAATTATTCATTTATATTTGATAACTGACTTCTGATCTACCCTGATGCATTGAACACTCAATAAAAATGTTGGAATTAAGTTGGTGATCTGGTCACCTTATACAGTGGTAATGCCAAATAAACACTAGATAAACTGTAAAGGGGTTAGCAGGCATCAGTGCTAAACAGGCCTCAGATCTGGGAAATCTGCACCAGAACACTTAATGCAAAACCCCAAAATGGATCAAAGTATGTTATTCCCTGATAGGTGACTGACAAAATGACTCATCCACCCATGTTCATGTTAAAAGACCCTGGAATCCCGAATTGCTGGGGAAATACTGAAGACTGGAACTACTTTAACCCTTTGAGTATTGGAGGTTTGTGGCATTTTGTCCACCTAGGACCCCAGGTACTCTTTCAACATTTTGCTATGCATCTGTTTAAGTAAGATTTCCAGGTAACTTTCTAGTTATATATAGAAAACAATTTTTTCAGAGCAAATTAAGCTTTTTCATGGTGCCTCACATGAATTAAATTATACATCATGCTACAAGCTATGATGTCAAATAAAAAAATTACTTATTTTGCTATTATTATCTATACCATAAAAGAAAACTTGGTCATGTGACCACAAATTCTATGGTCATGCCTGACACACCCTGGGGCGGCAGAAAGGAGGAGATATGCTGATCTCCTCCTGACTGCATGTTTACTATATGCAAAGGGGTGTCCTGTCAAAATCTCTGCAATGACTTTGTACTCCCTCACTATCCCCTCTTGCAAAGAAAAAAACATGGCCATCTGATGCCACTCCATCACCACACACATATCACTTCACAATGCAACCTTATAAAAAAAACAAACAAACACTTCATTCCAAAATATGTGCTCCACTCATGTGAGATTTAATCCTTTGAGTGCCAGAGGAGTACACAATGCATTGCAGTGCAATATTTTGCGTATCCCCTCTGGCACTTAAAGGGTTAGTGCCCAATAATCGCTCCTGCTCTTTCACTGCAGTCCCTCCATGGGCAGACTGTAAGTGGATGCAGGGCCACAGCAGAGTAAAGAAAGCCAAAAGGCATCTCCAGCACTAAAGACACAAGCACCTGCTGCCAATACCATGGCTGCAGGTGACGCCATTGTGTGTGTTATTGCAATGGATGTGTAAATCAGCTTAACCTTCTGAGTGCCAGAGAGGTATCCAACAAATCCTAAATTAGGATCTCTCATCTGTGAATACCAACATAATGTTCAGCCTTCCTAACTCGTAAATCCACTGCCTAATCAGAGTAATCCTCTGTCAGCAGGTTCCTCCAATCCCCTGCTGAAAGCCGATTGGCTGGGAGGTGCTTAAGCACACATCCCAGCCAATTGCTGTGAGGCACTGTGAACAGAAACTGCCCATATATAAAGGCAGTCTCTTCAAAATTCCCTCACAGTGTAACGGGCATCAGCCCATTAGGTACAAGGGGGGGGCTGCTAGTTCTCACTTTTTCTGCTGCTGCTGCTGCAAACAGTGGCAGAGAATAAAAAAGGGAAAATGTTTTTCTTCTCAGGTTTTCACCGTCAATAATAATTTTCTATTTCATAGCACATATTACAGGATGACAATGGGGACAAATGTTTTGGACTTGGGCCATGTTCTACACTATTCACTCTCGCATCTATGCATTATTTTACCCTTTTGGTCCCAGAGAGGTACATAACACATTGCTCAGCAATGTGTTGTGTACTCCCTGGCACTGAAGAGGTTAAACTATGCATAGTTCTGTGGGCTCTTTTCTTTTTTTTTTTTTTTTTTTTTTTTTTTTTTTTTTTTTTTTGAAAATTTAACTTTATTGAAGTAAGAATTAGAAAGTAATACAATTTCCAACAGGTAACATTGAAGCTGAAAAGTACAAAAACTGTCCATGTCAAGATATGTAAGGGATTCAATACATAGTCAAATAAAGAAATAAAGGTATTGACATATTATTCCAAGAACATAAATAACAACCCATTGTAGGTAAAAGCAACCAGCCATCATTAAAAAGAAAAAATATAACATGTTTGGTCCCTGAGCAAGAAGGGAGAAAAAAGAAAGTAAACAGAACAAGAATAGTAGGGAAGAACAGTTAGAAAAGAAAAAAGAAAAAAAGAAGAAAAGAAAAAGGGAAGGGGAAAACGGGAAAGACGGGAAAGGGGAGGGTGAGGAGGGGAGGGCCGAGCATTTCGTACACTGAAAATTTAGGAAAAAACAAACTCATCAAGAGTAGGCCATCAATGCTCCAAGAGAGACGGAAGTCTCAATCAGTATCAAGGACCTGGAGAAGTATAGTGTATAAGAAAACTGAATGGAGGAGAGGGGAACACAGTTAACTTTCAATTTCCAATTTATATTTCTCCCAATGTGTCCAGGTTTCTCTATAAATATGGGGTTTATTAACACTGTATGCATGTATTCTTTCCATAGTACAGAACTTATCAATTCGAGCGAACCACGAAGCCAAGGGAGGACAAGAATTCAACTTCCAATGGGACGCGATAGTCAATCTTGCTGCCGTCAAGAGGAAGTGTAAAAGTGGGAATTTCTTGGGAGGGAACTGAGAGTGATGAGATAACAGTAACAGTAAAGGGTCTCCAGGTACTGGATATCCTAAAATAGTTTCCATTGTAATGGTGATCTGCGACCAGAATTCCGACACTACAGGGCAATTCAACCAGATATGTACTAAAGTACCTCCCGGTTCACCACACCTCCAACAAATATCAGGTGTAGTTGGATAAAACTTAGAGAGGCGGCTGGGAGTCAGATACCATCTGGTGAGCAATTTATAATAGTTTTCTTGGGAAGGAGTATCTCTAGGCAAAAATCGAGAATTTTTGAAGATTGTTAGCCAAGTCTCAGGGTCAGATAAGGTGGGGGACTGTAGGTCCTCTGACCAAGCGGCAGCAAATCTTGGTGTTGACGAAGGACCACTCTTCGCCAAAATTCGTCTAGCCTTAGATAAAGGTTTATGTAAGTTCTTAGGTTCCAATAGGAACAACTCTACTGCAGAAAGAGATCGCAAGGGAGAGCCTGAACGCAAGACTTTAGTTATGTAATAGCTCACCTGAAGGTGTCTCCACCATTCAGACTGAGGTTGAGAATGACTCAGTGTTATATCTCTAAGGGGGAGCGGACGATTATCACGGATCAACTGAGAAAAATCCGTCAGATCCGCTTCTGACCAGTGTCTAAAATTGGAACGGACTAAACCCGGAGGGAAGGCCGGGTTGCCCAGGACAGAAAGGAGGGGAGAGGGATAGGAAGACCAACCCTCCAATTCCCTCTTACCAAACCACCACATTAAAACATTACCTAAAAGCGGTTCAGAAAGCATGTCTTTCGGGAGATCTCCAAAGGTTGTAAAAAGAAGTTGCCTAGGAGAAACAAGTGGGTAAGATGCAACAGAAACATCAATCCAGAGCGCAGTATCTGGCCTCTGGGCAAGCTCAATCGCTAAAGTCAACAAGGAGGCGTCATAGTAGAATTCAAAATAAGGGAGACCGAGTCCACCCCTGAGTCTGGGGGCCGTAACTTGATCTCTGGAACATCTCGGATTCTTCCCTTTCCAAATGTATCTACCAACCAAAGATTGGAGAGAACGCAAAAAGAAGCGAGGGAGTTTAATTGGAACCGTCTGAAATAGGTAAAGTATTTTCGGCAAAACAACCATCTTTTTGAGATTCACCCTACCAAACCAAGAAATCTGGGGAACATCCCAGTGTCGCAGATCATCAGCTATAGCAGCAAGAAGTGGAAGATAATTAATCTTGAACAAGTCCTTGGTACTCGATGAGAACCTCACTCCCAGGTAGGTAATTGAATGTTGGGCCCAACGAAAGTCAAAGCGGTCCCTAAGGGACACACAGTTAGCTTCGGACAAGGTTACATTTAAGATTTCAGATTTAGAGACATTAATACGAGAACCCGAGAGCGACGAGTACAATGCAAGGAGGTTCAAGGCCGCTGGTAGAGAGACAATGGGGTTAGAGAGAGACAGGAGTATATCGTCCGCAAACCCTGAAACCCTGTACTCGCCGTCAACTCCAGGGATTCCACTGATATCTACACATGTCCGTATAGCTATCAGTAACGGCTCTAGAGCTAGGACATATAAAAGAGGGGACAGGGGACAACCCTGACGCGTACCGTTCGTAATAAGAAAGGAATCTGAGAGAGTACCGTTAACCGTCACTCGGGCTGTAGGTGTTACATACATAGCCTGTATCCGTTGAAGCATGTTCGGACCAAGTCCCAGAGATTGAAGGACTCCGATCTGTGGGCTCTTTTCATGGCATATTTATTTAAGTCTCTATTTATTTTACAGGTAAATGAAGAGACAACGGAAGAAAGAAGACAGACCAGAAGAAGAAAAAAGATGGAGAGGAAGAAGAGAGAAGAAAGAAGATAGAAGATGAGGATAAGAGAAAAAAGAAGGAAGATAGAATAAGAAGGACAGTGCATGACAGGTTAGTGTAACACAGATAAACAAATGATCGATGCTTGACAGTATCCCATTATTGCTGATATTGAACTTAAAGCACAAAACAGATGTTTGGTCACAAGTCCTTGTCTGTGGTCTACCATCCGTTGTTTTTTCAGTTGGTAGGGCAATCGAATAGCTCGTAGCACTTTTTGCTAATGGGACTTTATCCAATTTTGCCCTACCGGCTGTTATACCGGCCTCAGCTGAATCGAGACCATAGAGAGGTTGTGACACAGTGATTTGTAATTTTTTTCTACAATCTATGACCTACTGGGGAAAAAATTAACTTCTGTTCAATAATGTGAGAGGGTCAATATATGAACACATTTTTTTACTGCTTAAAGTAATCTCTCCAGCTGACACCCTTCACAGCACAGTTCTACACAATAATTCTACTGTACATAACCGAATAAAAGGATAAAATATAAAAACCTGCTAGTACACTATATGCCAAAAACATTTAAGTTGGTTGTGAAAGTTCCAGTTATTTTTTAAAAGCCCTGAACCCCTGAGTATCAAAATACTAAATATGTATAGTTTTACTTACATGCGTGGCCTGTGCACACCCATAATTTCCAGAAGCGCAAGGGTATTTATAAGTTTATGAATTAAAAATGCACAATCCATTGGTTACATGGTAAAAGTTCACTAAAAAAACTCAATAACTCAATATATATATATATTTCCTGAAAGTAGTCTAACATATGAATTACAAAATGGCTCAAGTTTCTTCCTGCATGAAATGATGAAGCACAGAAATGTTATTAAAAATAGGGTTTTTCGCAAAGCTTTCATAAATTTACACAAAAGTCACATATTACTGTACAACATTTCAATATCACGGTCCCCGTGATCCGTTCTGTCACTCTCAACTGTGCTGCTCCCGGATTGGTTGAGCTGTGTTGGCCCGCCCCTGGTTATCCCTTATAATCCGGTCACTGGCACCTGTCAGGTGCCCTTTCGTGGTGTTTCCTGCTAGCGTTGCTATTTCTGTATTCTGATCCACCGTGTACCGACTAGGCTTGACCAACGACGTTCCTGTGTTCCTGTTCCGTGATTGACCCGGCCTGGCTGACTTCCTGCTTGTTCCTGATCCGGCTTGTCTGCGAATCTCCTACGGCATCTGACCCGGCCTGGCTGACGACCCTTCTCCGTTACCGAACCGGCTTGTCTGCGAATCTCCTGTGTATCCTGATCCGGCCTGGCTGACTACCGAGTATTCTTGTCCTGCTCCTGCATTGCTGACGGAACACTCCGCTGTCGCCTCGGCAACATTCTGATACTGCATAGTGTGATTGAGCCTCCGCTTGTCAGTTGCTGAGCCATTGCTGAGTCTTCCATTACCTGCCTTTCGTGTGCTGAGTCCAGATCTTACTGTGCTGAGTTGATTCCTGCTCTCGAGACACTGGTATTGTCCATCCGATACTGCTGCTTCTCCACCTATCGCCTAAGCCTGTCCGCTGTCTCTGCGAGCCGGCCGCTTGCGGGCCATAGTAGTCGGCGGCTCTCCGTGACCGAGCAACGGTTCCGTTACGCCCATGGCTTTTGGCAAAGCAGTACCCAGTAGTCTCCGGTTACGCCCGCGCTAGGGCCATCAGCACAAGTAATCACTATACTGTAGTCTCCGGTTACGCCCGAGGGGGCTATTGACTCGAGCAATCATGATACTGTAGTCACCGGTTACGCCCGTGGGGGCTATTGGCTAAGCGACTGTGATAGTAGAAGTCTCCGGTTACGCCGTGGGGGCTATTGGCTCACGCTATCCTTATACTGTAGTCTCCAGTTACGCCCGTGGGGGCTATCTACTTATCACTTGCAGTTCCCGTTCAGCCAGGACTTTATGCTACAGCTCTACACAGTGTATGGACTTGGGTGCTACCTCACAGCACACAGAGCTATAAGCTGCACCAAGGGCGTGCTTAACACCACATTTGAGACTGATAACCAGTACTATTAACCTCTTGAGTTCTGTTTTGTGCTTCCTTACTTGTTTAATATTACCTGCTGTGCCAGGTATCTCTGTCGTATTCTGTTCTACCAGTACCGCCCCAGTGGCGACCTTGTTCTTCATTTACTTAATAAAACTCCATTTATTTTATCTACCACTGTCTGAGTGTCTGAAAACCGTAACATTCAAGCAAGCTTAGAGTAACAAACCAAAATATAAATGTTTTTGAGAATACACTTAATATTCACATTTATTTAAGCTCACAGTAAAGGTGTCTCCTGGAAATATACTTCCATGAGTGACAGAAAGACAAGTTTCTTTCTTTTGATTTTCTTATCAACAACCATTTCCTGTCTAGATTAGTGGTTCTCAATCTGTGCCCTCAGGCCTACTAACTTGCCACGACTTAGGGATTTCCCTGTTTATGCACAGGTGATATTATTAAATAACTGAGTCTCTGATTAATGCACCTGTGCTCCAGGAGGGGTCCTAAAGACTTGGCTTGTTAGTGAGCCCTGAGGGCACCATGTTAGAACCACTGGTCTAGATTTCATGCCTGTAGACACCAGACTGTAAAATAAATATACAGGCATACAGTAATGTAATTGGAACTAAGTGCAAAATGCAAGAAACATTTGTAATCATTTTTTTACAGTGTAGCATGATTAGCACCTAAATGTTACTGAATGTGCATGTTTTTTTCTGAATTAACGCATGTGGTTCAAAAACTGTGCGTGGCTAAAATGTGCACCGTTGGTAAAGGATTAGCAATTGTGCCTAATTCAGCAAAGCAATTAGCATGCATTTTCATACGTCTGGATAACTTTGCCATTAATTTATGAGCTGTTAATTTAGGAGCATGTGCTATTCAGCATCAAGGTGTTAGTATGTTTCTTGCATCAAAACGTGAGCAATCGCAAATAGCACAAAATTATGACTTTAAAAAAAATGAGTGAATTCTCCTCTTTCTTGCATTCTACCCAAAGTGCTTTCTTTTTGTTATATATAATAACATAAATCATTAACTTAATCCTTTGGATAGATGATAATAACATCTCCAGTGTATTGTACAGCAATGCATTGGAGATGTCTCTTACTTGCTAGAAAGTATGAAACCCTAAAAATCATACATCTTTTTCTGAAACTAAACATTTCCTATTTCACATTCTAATAATGTGCACTGGAGAAGATATTATAAGCATTGGGAATACTCCAAAAAACAGAATCTCTGAAATGGCTATATTACAGCTCAAAGTTGAATTTTTTAGGTGCAGTATCACAGTGGCCTGAAATTGTACAGTGGCGCTGTTGCTACACCATTCTATGGACAGCTCTGGTCTGCCGACCATAAATCTCCATAGGATGGTGTAGCAACAGCACCACTGTACAATTTTAGGCCACTGTGATACTGCACCTAAAAAAATTCAACTTTACTACTCCTTAGCTCGTTGTAGAGGCCGAAGGACTCCATTGTCACTCCTTATCTCTTCGTAGAAGCCAAAGAACTCCATTGCCACTCCTTCCCATCACTCTTTACCTCTTTGCAGAGGCCAGAGGACCCCAAAACCACCCTTCACCTCTTCACAAGACTGAAGGACTCCTTATCAATTCCCTCTTCACAGAGGCCAAGGACCCTTTGCTGCTACTTAACTCTTCACAGAGGCCACAGGACCCAAAGTCACTCCTACCTCTTCACCTCTCACCACTCCCTCCATCCTTCACAGAGGTGGAAGGACCCCCCGCCACTCCCTGACCTCACAGAGAAACCACTCAATACTCACTACCATCTTACAGATGCAGCAGGGGGCCCCTACCCCATCATGCCCTTCCTCTCCACAGAGGACCGACCCCTCACCAAACCTCACCATCTTAGCAGAAGCCTAGGACCTCTTACCCATGAGTCCCCCTCCCTCACAGTTCCATTTATCCATGGCTTCTCTTGTCCACATCAGGTACCGTCTGACTTCGAGGCATACCCCATGGACTCCCCTTCTACACCAACACCTTGCGGACCAAACCTCTGAGAATGAATGGTGCCCTCCCTGATAACAAAACTAAACCACAGGGAAATCAGCTACCCGGCATCAGCTAGAAAGGCTGAACTCTTCTGCCTACTGTTCCCCCCTGCTCATGTCCCAGCTACACCTGTGCCATCTCCCTTACTGGGCCCTTCCCTTTCCCCCCTCCCCCCACATCCAGTGCCAGCTGGACTCCATAGCCCACCTGATATCAGACTTGAGCTCGGCCAACATTCATGGATCTGCAGGCAGTGGAATCAACTTCCGCCCCCAGATTCCACCCTCCGACTTAGCAGTAACAGAGGACCATCAGCTGTGGAGACATGTCAGTGACGCTGAAGTTGAAAGACCCATGCCTGACTAGGGGCCACACCATCCTGGAGTTCATTCTAGCCTGTAGTGTTTACCGCAATATCTTTTATTCCACCTTTCCTCACAGGCGTCAGGAGCTGGACCAGTACCTGTATACCATAGCGGACTTAGAGCATAAGTACGGTGGCACCACTTTCTTTGAGTACCACAAATCATTCTCAGTAGAAGCGGCAGCAGTGCGTAGCCAATTCAGCTTCTCTGTTGACTGGAGTGCCCTTGACAATTAGCTATTCTGCAGGCACTTCACAGGTCTCAAAACCTCGGTTCACTTTTAAATGGTCGCGGTTGAGTGCCATGCAAAAAATGATATTGTGCATCAGGAAATGACAGGCAGTTCATTGGTCATCTAAAAGTCCCTTTTAATGATTATATTAAACAGCAGCAGTACACCGAGGGATTTATAGATGGTTGGATCCATAGTCAGCTATGCTGGCAATTTGATGCGACATTTAAGAGGGCTACATGAGAATATCAAGCTTATATGCAAGGCGAGATTCTCATGTTGCCCTTTTCATCCAGGAGACTTGTTGATTGCGGCGTGTAGCCGCATTATATTTCAACTGCTACCATTTAAAAAGATACCCAAAACTTCCATTTGCCATTACTGCTGATCTCTTCGCCACTCCCCCAACCTGTGTCCCAACACACCGGCTATCCAGCCTAGCAGTCTGACCACATGAGCCACCCCCCTGCTCTTCCAGTTCCCCTACCAGTCCCTTCCACCCTCCCTCCAGAGACAAGTTGAGGAGACTTATAGGGAACTCCCCAATTAGTGATAATTTAAATTCTAAGGTGTGCTTTTTCAGCTGCTGTCATCTCGTACATATCTGCTCACTAGTGATGAGCGAGCACCCCAATGCTCGGGTGTTCGGGTGCTCTGACCGAGCGCCCCCGGAGGCTCGAGTGCTCGGCCGAGCACCCGAGCCCCATTGAAGTCAATGGGAGGACTCGAGCATTACACCAGGCACCCCCTGCTCTGATGAGGGGAGGGTGCCTGGTCCATAGGAAAAGGGAAGAAAAGGATGGAAACACCACAGAAATGGTTCAGGGACAGCATAGGGAGGATGTCTGGATGCATCTTGGACTCCAACATCGCTGCTGGGAACGATCTTTCGCCCGTAGTACGCCATTTTTACAGACTGACCATAAAACACACAAAAAGGAAAATAAAAACGACTTTAGGCGAAAAATTGTTACCAAACAATATTTGCTGTATATTTACTTGTATATCATCTGCAAATTCTCCCAAAAATTTCCTTGATTTTCTGAAGTGAGGCCATGATTAAGAGGGAAACGTGCGCAGAGGCAAATTATCCCAAAAATCTCCTTGATTTTCTGAAGTGAGGCCATGATTAAGAGGGAAACGTGTGCAGAGGCAAATTCTCCCAAAAATTTCCTTGATTTTCTGAAGTGAGGCCATGATTAAGAGGGAAACGTGCGCAGAGGCAAATTCTCCCAAAAATTTCCTTGATTTTATTGAACTGAGGCCATGATTAAGAGGGAAACGTGCGCTGAGCTGACCATCTAAAACATTATGGGTGAGGGTCTGCTGCAGAGCTGACCATCCTAAACATTATATGCGAAGGCCCGCTACTGAGCTGACGCTATAAAACATTATATGAGAGGGCCCGCTAGAGAGCTGACCCAATAAAACATTATATGAGAAGGCCCGCTGGTGAGCTGACCTATATAAAAATTGTCAAACAGGGCCCGCTGGTGAGCTGGCCCTATATAAAAATTATATCACAGGGCCCGCTGGTGAGCTGGCCCTATATAAAAATTATAGCACAGGGCATATGGAAGAGGAGGAGGAGGATGAGAAGATTAAGAGTCAACCATATACCCGTTTTTTGGGTGGAAGGGGTGAATGGGAATACAGAGTATTCCCATCATTGTAAATAACATATCTAAAGTGAGTTTATGTTCCCCCGGGGCTTTCCTCCAGTGGAGTGGAGAAGTCAGGGGAAATCCAGGCCTTGTTCATTTTTATAAGTGTCAACCTATCAGCATTGTCGGTGGAAAGGCGGATACGCTTATCTGTTATGATGCCACCAGCAGCACTAAATACCCGCTCAGACAGAACGCTGGCGGCAGGGCAGGCCAGCACCTCCAAGGCGTAGAGTGCCAGTTCATACCACGTGTCCAGCTTGGACACCCAGTAGTTGTAAGGCACAGAGGGATCATTGAGGACGCTGACACGGTCTGCTACGTACTCCTTCACCATCTTCCAAAACTTTTCCCTCCTTGTGACACTAGGCTGCGCATCAGGGTGAGGGTGCTGGCGGGGTGTCATGAAGGTGTCCCACGCCTTGGAGAGTGTTGCCCTGCCTTTGTCGGAACTGCTGTGTGCTCCCCTTTTCTCCCCTTCTCGGTTGGCCAAGGTAGCACGTACTCTGCCGCCAGCGTTGTCAGATGGAAAATTTTGGAGCAATTTTTCAACAAGAACCTTCTGGTATTGCACCATTTTGCTTGTCCTCTCCACCGGAGGAATGAGAGATGAGAAATTCTCTTTGTAGCGGGGGTCCAGAAGGGTGAACACCCAGTAATCCGTGTTGTCTAAAATGCGTACAACGCGTGGGTCACGGGAAAGGCAGCCTAACATAAAGTCAGCCATGTGTGCCAGAGTACCAACAGTCAAGATTTCGCTGTCCTCACCAGGAGGATGACTCTCAATCTCCTCATCCTCTTCCTCCTCTTCTGCCCACCCACGCTGAAGAGATGGAACTAAAGTTCCATGGCTACCCTCTGTAGCGGAGGCAACCGTGTCTTCCTCCTCCTCCTCCTCCTCCTCCGCCTCCTCCAATTGTCGCTGAGAAGACGAAGTGAGGGTGCTCTGGCTGTCACCTTGTGTAAGCTCTTCCTCCCCCATTTCCACCTCTTCCACATGCAAAGCGTCGGTTTTAATTGTGAGCAGCGAGCGTTTCAGTAGACACAGAAGTGGGATGGTTACACTGATAATAGCGTTATCGCCGCTCACCATCTGTGTCGATTCCTCAAAATTGCGTAAAACCTCGCAGAGGTCTGACATCCATTCCCACTCCTCACTTCTGATTACAGGAAGTTGAACGGAGAGGCGACGACCGTGTAACAGCTGGTACTCCACTACTGCCCTCTGCTGCTCACAAAGCCGGGCCAACATGTGGAAGGTGGAGTTCCAGCGTGTGCTCACGTCACACAGCAGCCGGTGAGCTGGTAATTGTAAGCGCTGCTGCAGCTTCAACAGGCCGGCCGAAGCTGTAGATGACTTACGGAAATGTGCACACACGCGGCGCACCTTGGTCAAGAGATCATGCACATTGGGGTAGGTTTTTAGAAATCGCTGAACCACTAAATTAAATACATGCGCTAGGCATGGTACGTGTGTGAGCTTGCCGAGCTCCAAAGCCGCCACCAAGTTACGCCCATTATCACACACAACCATGCCTGGTTGCAGGTTGAGTGGCGAGAGCCACTGCTCGGTCTGGTGATTAATCCCCTGCAACAGCTCTGAGGCCGTGTGCTGTTTGTCCCCAAGGCAGATCAGCTTCAGCACGGCCTGTTGACGCTTCCCCACTGCAGTGCTACACTGCTTCCAGCTACTGGCTGATGGGGGAGTGGCGCTGCGTGTAGAGAATTCGGAGGTGGAAACGGAGGAGGAGGAGCCAATAACGTAGGTGCTGGCGGAAACCCTGATGGAGGTAGGGCCCGCAATCCTCGGCGTGGGTAGCACCCGTGCCATCCCAGGGTCCGAGTCGCTCCCAGCCTCCACGACATTCACCCAGTGTGCCGTCAGGGAAATGTAGCGTCCCTGGCCACAAGCACTTGTCCATGTGTCAGTCGTTAAGTGGACCTTCCCAGTAACTGCGTTGGTCAGGGCACGGGTGATGTTACGGGACACATGGTGGTGTAATGCGGGGATGGCACACCGGGAAAAGTAGTGGCGGCTGGGGACCGCGTACCGAGGGACAGCTGCTGCCATCAGGCTGCGGAAGGACTCAGTCTCCACAAGCCTAAATGGCAGCATTTCGATGGCCAGTAATTTGGAAAGGTGTGAGGTTAGTGCTATGGCCTGTGGGTGGGTGGCTGGGTATTTTCTCTTGCGCTCAAATGCCTGGGGTAACGACATTTGGACGCTGTGCTGGGACAGGGAAGTGGATGTGGTCGCTGATGGTGCTTCAGATGGTACAGGTGCAGGGCGGGAGGTATGCGGGCCTGCGCCTTCGACAGGCGATTGGCCGGCACCGAAAACAGGGGAAGAGGAGGCAGTGGTGTGGCCTGCAGACACAGATGGGCGATCCAGGCGTTCCTCCCACTTATTACGGTGCTTGGATGCCATGTGTCGGATCATGCTGGTGGTGGTGAGGTTTCTAGTGTTCATGCCTCGGCTCATTCTGGTGTGGCACAGGTTGCAAACTACAATTCTTTTGTCGTCCGCACTTTCCTTAAAAAAACGCCATACCGCGGAACACCTACCCCTTGGCAAGGGAGATTTACGCAAGGGGGTGCTCCGTGGAACATTTGCGGGCCGGTTTGGTGCGGTCCGCCTTCTTTCTGTAGCCACACCACTGTCTCTTCCAGCCTGTTGCGGTGCTGCAGATGGCTCACCCTCAGGACTGCTGTCATCGCTCGGCTCTACACCTTCCCAGGTGGGGTCAGTCACCTCATCGTCCACCAAGTCCTCCTCCACTTCCTCACTCTGATCATCCTCCTCATGTCTTGATCCCACCACATACTCAGTCATTGACAACTGTATAACATTCTCCTCAACAAGGTCTTGAGACAGTAATAGTGGTTGATTTAATGGCAACTGTGTCTCATCATCATCATCATCATCCACTACTTCCTTTGACCTTAAATGCCGTTCACATCTGTCATCTTCTTGTGATTGGGTACCCTCTAGAGGTTGTGAATCAGGGCACAAGATGTCATGTTCCTCTGCAAGCGTGCTTGGAGAGAGGGTCAAATGAAGGATTGGTGATGAGACGAGCTCCTCACTATATCCCAGTGTGGGATCACTTCTTTGACCAGACCGTGTATGGTGGGAGGAAGGATGATCAGAGTGAGGATTATGTTGACCAGACTCTTGGCTACTGAGAGTGGACTTGGTGGAAGACAGGGTGGTGCTTAACCGACTGGAAGCAGTATCAGCTGACATCCAACCGACCACCTGTTCACAGTGGTCGGACCTCGAGAGTGATGTCCTGCGACGCCCTGTAAAATGAGACATGAAGCTAGGTATGGTGGATGTCTTTCTTTCTTGTGCTCTGGCACCAGGCACAGTTTCTCCGCGTCCTGACCCGCGCCCTGAACTATCAGGATCACGTCCACTTCCCCGTCCCTTTTTACCCGCCTTCTTCATCTTACACGGAATATGTGACTTTGATATTTTAGTTTTAAAACTTAACAGTATTTCTTCCTATTCTGCAACTGTGCAGAGTACACAGAATAGGCTGCTAAACTGCGGTGACGCACACTGAATATAATATGTGACTTTGATATTTTAGTTTGAAAACTTAACAGTATTTCTTCCTATTCTGCAACTGTGCAGAGTACACAGAATAGGCTGCTAAACTGCGGTGACGCACACTGAATGGAATATGTGACTTTGATATTTGAGTTTGAAAACTTAACAGTATTTCTTCCTATTCTGCAACTGTGCAGAGTACACAGAATAGGCTGCTAAACTGCGGTGACGCACACTGAATGGAATATGTGACTTTGATATTTTAGTTTGAAAACTTAACAGTATTTCTTCCTATTCTGCAACTGTGCACAGTACACAGAATAGGCTGCTAAACTGCGGTGACGCACACTGAATGGAATATGTGACTTTGATATTTTAGTTTGAAGACTTTACAGTATTTCTTCCTATTCTGCAACTGTGCAGAGTACACAGAATAGGCTGCTAAACTGCGGTGACGCACACTGAATATAATATGTGACTTTGATATTTTAGTTTGAAGACTTTACAGTATTTCTTCCTATTCTGCAACTGTGCAGAGTACACAGAATAGGCTGCTAAACTGCGGTGACGCACACTGAATATAATATGTGACTTTGATATTTGAGTTTGAAGACTTTACAGTATTTCTTCCTATTCTGCAACTGTGCACAGTACACAGAATAGGCTGCTAAACTGCGGTGACGCACACTGAATGGAATATGTGACTTTGATATTTTAGTTTGAAGACTTTACAGTATTTCTTCCTATTCTGCAACTGTGCAGAGTACACAGAATAGGCTGCTAAACTGCGGTGACGCACACTGAATATAATATGTGACTTTGATATTTTAGTTTGAAAACTTAACAGTATTTCTTCCTATTCTGCAACTGTGCACAGTACACAGAATAGGCTGCTAAACTGCGGTGACGCACACTGAATGGAATATGTGACTTTGATATTTTAGTTTGAAGACTTTACAGTATTTCTTCCTATTCTGCAACTGTGCAGAGTACACAGAATAGGCTGCTAAACTGCGGTGACGCACACTGAATATAATATGTGACTTTGATATTTTAGTTTGAAAACTTAACAGTATTTCTTCCTATTCTGCAACTGTGCAGAGTACACAGAATAGGCTGCTAAACTGCGGTGACGCACACTGAATATAATATGTGACTTTGATATTTTAGTTTGAAGACTTTACAGTATTTCTTCCTATTCTGCAACTGTGCAGAGTACACAGAATAGGCTGCTAAACTGCGGTGATGCACACTGAATATAATATGTGACTTTGATATTTTAGTTTGAAGACTTTACAGTATTTCTTCCTATTCTGCAACTGTGCACAGTACACAGAATAGGCTGCTAAACTGCGGTGACGCACACTGAATGGAATATGTGACTTTGATATTTTAGTTTGAAGACTTTACAGTATTTCTTCCTATTCTGCAACTGTGCAGAGTACACAGAATAGGCTGCTAAACTGCGGTGACGCACACTGAATATAATATGTGACTTTGATATTTTAGTTTGAAAACTTAACAGTATTTCTTCCTATTCTGCAACTGTGCAGAGTACACAGAATAGGCTGCTAAACTGCGGTGACGCACACTGAATATAATATGTGACTTTGATATTTTAGTTTGAAGACTTTACAGTATTTCTTCCTATTCTGCAACTGTGCACAGTACACAGAATGTGCTGCTAAACTGCGGCGACGCACTCTGAATGGAATATGTGACTTTGATATTTTAGTTTGAAGACTTAACAGAATGTGCTCTAATCTGCAACTTTGCACACTAAACAGAATGTGCTCTAATCTGCAACTTTGCACACTAAACAGAATGTGCTCTAACCTGCAACTTTGCACACTAAACAGAATGTGCTCTAATCTGCAACTTTGCACACTAAACAGAATGTGCTCTAATCTGCAACTTTGCACACTAAACAGAATATATTTTTTTTTTTTTTTTTTTTTCCCCCCCACTCAAAATAAACTGCTGCCCCCACACACAGTAGTCCTAAAAAGGACTTTTGGTTCTTTTTTTTGTTCAACAAGACTTTTCTTCTCCCTACACTGACTTTCCCTTCCTATCCTCATCTCTCCCTGGCTAAGACTGAGCCGAACTCGCTGGTCAGGTGCTATACAGCACCCGACCACGGGTTCTGGCCAGCCAATCAGTGTAATGCCAGCAGCCAACATGGCTGCTGGCATTACACTGATGTCAGAGCCTCCCTGCACGTTTATTGGCTGCGCAGCAGCCGCGAAACGTGCGGGGAGGAGACCCGAACATGGCGGGCGAGCACATGCGGTACTCGTACGAGTACCGGCATGTGCCGAGCAGAGTGATGCTCGAGCCGATCCGAGCATCGGCCGAGCATGCTCGCTCAACACTACTGCTCACTTTGTAGAAAAGCACACTCCCGCCACATCTATCCCTGTGTCTCAAATCCTAATAAAAGACCTGTCAGAACTCATGTGCTACATATTCTGATTTCAAACTATCCTCACCCACACATTAGTCAATTAATGCTCTCTGGTCTAACAGAGGGCTTCCACAAAGGCATCATCACATGTCCCTTGACACCTCTAATATGTCCCAACCTACAGTCAGCATTAGCAGAGCCTAATACCAACTTTATTGCCAAGAAATATGCTAACGGATTCCTGCTAGGCCATTCCCCTCACCTACATTTCCTTTGAGGCATATAAACCACATAAGTTTAGCCACTGGGAAGTTCCCAGGGAAGAAACAGCTAATTTTTGACCTGTATGCCCCCTACTCCACCAACATGCCAAGTATCAAGTCCCTCATTCCATTATCAGAATACTTCCTCTATTATTCTACATTAGACAATGCTTTTGTGTTACTCAATCAAGCAGGACCCCTATGCTAGCTTTCCAAATCTGACATTGCGGACGCTTTTAAATGACTGACAATACATCTATCTCTATGGTACTTACAGGAGTTCCGATGGAAGGACCAGTACTACTTCTGTACTTGTCTGATCTTCAGAGCAAAAAGTAGCCCAATCATTGCTCATGTCGTCACGTCCTCTACTATATGGATGACGTCTTACTGATTGAGCCATCAAGCCTTTCTAAATTATTTCAGCTTTTTTCAGGAGTTAGGTATCCTGGTGGCACCCAATAAAACCATGAGGCCAGCCACCGAAGTCGAATTTCTGGGCAGCATCATAAATTAGAGTCCGGATTGCCTCTGGACAAAATAAACTGGATATATAACTTCATATTGCAATTATCAGCTCAGTCCTCCTTAACCAGAGTCCAGCTGAAATCCCTCCTTAGTAACCTGATTTAACATCTCCACATCCCAAGCCATTGCCAAAGGAAGGTCCTCCTCCCACTACATTATGCTCTTTCTCAGGAAACTCACATGGCTCTCACTCAAATACCAGTTTTTCATCTACATTCCAGTCATTAATAACACAGCTGCTGACGCTCTATCACGCTTTAATTTCCAGACATTCTTAAGCATCCACCCCGCTGCAAACCCGCTACCATTGTCCCCTTCAGACTTCCAGGATCTCATCATGAACTAATTTGTCTGTCAATCTACTCCAATACCCTCATACACAGACTTCTTGCCCCGAGTACAAAGCATACATACGAAACGACTTGGAAATCCTTCCAGAACTTCATTATTAACTTCAATCCTCTCAACCCCAACTTCATAGAAACCATACTAGCATTCACACCAACCTCCAACTCAATCCTATAACCATTAAATCCTATCAGGCATCAAACACCACCTGGCTCTGCTCCACCCCCAACACCAATCCATTTTCACTAACTACTTAAGCTATTCTTCAAAGGCTGTAGAAATGCCTCCCCGCACCCGTCTTCCCATCTCTAGTCCTATCTTTCGAAAGCTGTATGATCTACTGTGCTCCCACCCATATGACCAGCATACAAACACCATCCTACTAGCAGCCATCAGTCTTGATTTCTTTGGCTTTTTGAGACTGGGGAAATTCACGGCCAGGTCTTGGTCCACCATATGCCCAGTCAAGTCTAACCTAGGTTTCATATCAACTACTGCTCACTATTCATTCCCACATCCAAGACCGATCAGACCGGTCAAGGAATCCACATTCCTTTATACCCCACCAACAACTGTTGGTGTCCAGTCACAGTTCTCTGTCAACTATCGATACTCATAGCCAACTCACCCTCAGACAGTCCTTTGTTGCCCACTCCGCAGGGCTCTCTCACCAATGCTAAGTTCTCTTTGCGGCCTCAAAGAATGGTGTCCCTGGTCACAACATCCAGATACTAGGAAGGTTGCCCTCAGCATACTTCACAAGAGGTATCCCTAACCCAGGACTGGCAATTAAAACAGCTCTCACTTCCCTAGCACGTTAAATCATTACTATATATAAACCCATTTCATTTTTAATTTTTCATGCACATGGCATGATCAGTTATCAAGTCTCAATAAATCTTCAACAGTCTTTGGCTATTTCCCTTTTTTGACCTCTAATCAGGCTAACTGCAATGGCTCTTCCCTGGGGGCTTGTAGGCTTCCAGGGGTGGCACACTTAGGATCCAACTACTTACTTCCTACATGGCCGGGTGTAAGCCCCAACCGCATGGGTAAGACATGGCCTGTATCTGTGGGAGGTGCTTCAAGCCCCTATATACAGGATGCAGCCCTTCCCACCGGAGCTTGGGTCGACTGGAGCCCCCCTCTTTTATATTTTTCTACTCTTACCTAAGTAAGACCTCTAATCAGGCTAACCGTGTTGGCTCTTCCCTGGGGGCTCATAGGTTTCCAGAGGTGGCACAGTTAGGGTCCAACTACGTACTTCCTATATGGCATGGTGTAAGCCCTGACCACAACTATAAAAGGGCATAGATGCTTCTTTAAAAATATTTGGTCATGCCTCATCTAGTATAGGAAGTCTTGGGCACTAGACTTTATTGAACTGGAAACAGTACAGAGACATGCAACAAAATCAATAGGAGGACCAGAAGATTATAGTTACGAAAAAAGACTAATGAAATTTGGTCTGCTTACATTAGGAAAGCCGAGTCTAATGGGGGGGGGGGCATGATTACTATTTAATAATATATTCAAGGCAAATACTTCTGCAAAGATAAAAATGGCATGCATTAAGACTAGATGAGAGATTTCCGCTAAAACCAGGGAAGGGAATTGATATGGTCAATCTCATTAAGTATGTTACTGTGTTTCTCGGAAACCAGTGCAACCCTCCACTGTGTTTTTCATAAGTGTTCTGGAGAACTGGTCACATTAAAATGCAGGAGTAATCCCTTGGATGCTAGAGATGTATCCAAAACATTGACTGAAAATGGTGTACTGTGGAAAATTGCATGTGATGCACCCCTCCAAAAATACTTCAATCACACATGAAAAGTATCCAAATAACCAAACACTATCATACACAGACAAACACACACATAGAATCACTCACACATCCAGACACACACATCCACTCACCACACACACACACACACACATACCTGGCATATAGATATACACACATCCAGAGGTACACCCATATTCAGAAACACAGATAAACATACATGAAAATGTTCACACATACACAGATACATACACAACCCAACATACACAGGTAAAAGAAACATGCACACAAACACCCAAGTACAATCACTCTATCACCAACTCCATTGCACCTTAACAGTTTCCAACTGATGGGATCTTCTGTTCTATGTTTGGTGGAAGATTCAATACTCCCCTGAGTTCAGAAAGTATCTGGCTGTGAGTCACAGCCTCCAGCCAATGGGAACAAATCAATTCTTCTCCTACCAGGCAGGTGATAACAGTTTCTGCAGAGATCATTTAGGCCAGAGATGGTGCCCTCCGGGGAGGAGATGTGTGCACTTGCAGAAGTCACACACTCCAGAGGCTGACCATACTAGGATCAACAGGCTTAAAGAGTAGAAAAGGAAGGAGATGTCCATGTCTTATAGATTTATATATTATGGATATTCTTGGAACAAAAGACTGTTGTTGTTTTTATTATTGGACCAGATTTATTGAGTCAGAAAGTGAAGCAATCTGGTGGAAGAAGAATTGTACCATATTAATTCATAAAAAAATCTATTATTTTCAAGGGTGGGATGTACAATTATGCAAACACAGCACATTTTCTGCACTTAAACATTGGCATACAAATCACGCAGCAACGTTTTGGTGTAGAAACAAGCATGTTTGATTACTTTAGTGCAAACCAATGCACACATTGTGCCATCGTTAAGACTTTAATACAAGGAAGCCATTGTATACCTACAATATAGCATGGGCAGGAAAATGGACAACTTTTTACTCCAATTTCAACTGAGCCATGTTATGCCATATTGTGAGAAACAAGGCACAGAGTAAAGGAATGCCCTAAAAGCACATCCCCACTGCCCTCTCCTAGGCACATAAAATCGTTTTTGGTATAGGTAGCTTAGTAATTTGGAACTTGGGAGACACATCAGTAAAACTGGTTGCAGTGTCTATTTTAGCACATAATCTTATTAGTACTACCCCCATTAGAGATTCTTCTTTGATAAAAATGGTGCAGTTGTTTTGATTAATAATCTCTACTTTTGTGTCTTTATTAATAAAGTGTTTAAGATAATCCCAGCAGTGTTTAGATATGTGTGGTTCCACTGTAGCTTACCGATTGTTATTTACCTTCTTTTCCAATGTACTTCTTTGTTAAATATCATTGGAAGATGTTAATGGAGAAGCAAACTTTTCTAATGAACCCCCCCATATATTGCATTTTTTTCTGTTGAGTAACCAGGCACCCCTAGCAATGCAGTATAGGTGCCCTTAGTTCCACCCACTCCTCACTTGACCCCTCCCCAGTCCCATCCATTGATTCCGTCATAGAAAATGCCCTTCACCTATAACAAACATGAATTTAAAGGAATGTTTAACCTCTATTGCTAGAGAGATCTCCAACATATTAACGAATTCTAGCATCCAAGGAGTTAAATAATAGCTTATATAGGGGTATTAAACTAGTGCAGGCCACACCCACAATTTAGAAAGCAGGGGGAGGGGGTGTCCAGCACAGTTGAAGTGCTCTTCAAACTTTAGCAATCTAGGCAATATGCCTATTGGGAAATCTGGCCCCAACTACTGGAGAATGCATATTTTCACTGTTATTATAGTTTAATGTGTTTTTTTTCTTTATAACAGTGCCTTCTAATGGTCAGAAAGCTTACCTATAGGTTAAACAGTTATTATTTTGTATATATATGGTTAGTCACTGGTAACAGTTATCCAAAGAATGTGTTCAAACTGTTAGGAAGTGATGAAGTTGTTACTCACTTCCCTAAACCATGAACTATTATAACTTTTAAATAAAATAGCTGTCAACAGTGGGAGCCTTGTTTTACACAACAATAAAATCTCTCTAACATATAGGTTTATATTAAAAAAGTAATGCTCCTATAAATAACTTCCAGTGCTGATAATCACAGATGTCAGTCAGGCCTGGTAAAGCTAGGACAGGGGTAGGCAACATCTGACTCTCCAGCTGTTGGAGACTGCAAACCACACTACCCCCAACCAGCTGACAGCGGTTTGGGGATGATGGGAGTTGTAGTCTCCAACATATGTAGAGCTAAAGGTTTCTGCCCCTCTGTTAGGCTGAAAAAGGGGACTTTTCTGGCTGCATATGATCCTATAACATGTATCTGTAGTGTCAGCATATGTTCGGGTTTCCAGGACATGTACTTTTTGGGGGGTCCTGGAATTTTAAAGTACGCTGATGTCAGAATCACCTCACACAGTGAGCATTATGGATAATAAAATTACCTGTCTGAATCAGTGCCAGTACTGATCCCTGCCCTCCTTCTTTTGCTATTCCCAGTGCCCCAATTGGGCCAATGCTGGTACGTGAGTCACTAGTAATGCTTAGACCCTTTTTTACTTCTGCTGGATCCAAATCTATGCTAAAGGTTTTGTATGTTCCATTTAGGAATAACCATGCGGATTTAGCACCATATTTATAGATAATTGATTTACATTGTTTTGCTCATCCTTCCAGAATCCAAAGGTTAAAATTAAGTTCATACACTGAAGTATACTCTATTTTAAAAGTTCAGATATGGTAACACTAGTTTGTGAATAAAAAAATACAGACCCCGTTTTAAATCCATGTGCTTCTCAGGCTTCCTTGTATTGTAGAGAGGGGTGGAGATGAGTGATGATTTGCCATCAGTACATGCTGTTCAGAGGCAGCTTTTACAGGGTGTAAAAGTCCCTGAGGTGCTCTGTCTTCATGCACTGACCTGCCTGCCATATTATTAAAGGGAAAAAAATATTTCTCTCTGCAATTTATTTTTTGTCTTGTAACCAGAGTTGTTAATCAAGATTTCCATCTCCAGATGTCTGGGCACTTAATTCTTGTGGCAGATGTGCAGTTTATACAATGACCAGACAATTTTAGGTCACCAGAGGCAGTGTGGTTGAGCCTTGGGGAGAAAATGTTTAGTATGGCAGATTAGTCAGGATAGACTGAACCTGTTCCTTGCAGTTTGGGGACATCTGATGACCTGGTATAACCTTAATGACCAATACTTCATTTACTTAAAAACTGTATCTCTGCTTATATCCCAAAATAAGGAGCATAACTTCTCCTAAACCTAAATATTAGATGGGAACAATAAAACAAAATCAATATTTCTGTTCTACAGCCATATTCTAGATTTGTGTTCTGATTTCATCAAGCTTTATCATTGCTAAACCCCAGAATTTAATATTTTCATAATAAATGCAATATATCTGTATATAGGGTATCAATAGACATCATTATAGATTATTAAACTAATTTTAACAATTAAAAAGTGTACCTGTTGCCATAATATAACTTTAGTTAGTTTTAAAGAGAACGATAAACTGTCTATTGTGTTACTAGCAATTTTTCTTACTATAATTTGTTCTTGAGAAATGTATTTGTTGATGGCACAGTGTGACACTTTATGCTAATTAGTTAATATGCTGGATAAATCTTACCACACACTGATGGTAATGTTTTAAGAAAAACTGAAGCAGTTCTGGAGCAAACTATTTACAATCTACTGAGGACAAATAAAAAATCTGTTTGTGTAAGTGAGATAGGGATAATAATGTTTCATAATAAAAGCAGCTCTATTTAATCATTATAGGATTTGGACTTTGGAGAGTGTTATTTCAATTCTGTCAGTTGTAGTGCAAGAGTAATTCAATGACAAAGTATCCCCCTCCCGCCCCTTTTACTGATGTAACACTGCTCAGTCAGATCAGAAGGGAAGTGCCCAGGTAGACTGCAGAGAGGGACAATCTTTAATTAAGATAAGGGAAAAACCTGAAAAACTTGTCAGGGGGGAAGGGCCTTCATTGTTTTCATAAGAAGAAGATTGTCCCCTTATTTTATCTGTCTAGTCTTACAACCAGATTCCACATCTGAGGGGCGGGAGGGGAAACTTTGCTTGTGAATATCTCTCAAACCATAAAGGTTTGAGAGATAAGACTTATATCGTTTTTCATATTTTTTTAATGCCTACAAAATAAAATAAAGATAAAACGAAGTATTACTATCCCTTTAATTAAGCACCTTGAATGCTAGAGAGGTTCTTTGAAGCATTACTTCACAAATGCATTAGATACCTCAATGGCATTCATGGGGTTATATGCCACAGTTGAGTAAATAGGAATTTTGAGTGTTTTACCCTATGGTGCAGTTAATTTGGTCCAGCATTGCTACAGTTCTTTTCCATATGCCAGTGTCACTGTGCTAAGAATTAATCTATACAGATCCCAAACAATAGGGGGCATTTCTGATAGCACAATGAGGGATAATTTTGGCCTTGAACATAACTAATTAGCATAATGTCCAGAGAACTAGCATACAGTGCCACTTTGTGCCACCATAACATAAAGGTTATTTTCTCAAAAACTGTATTTTACTGAAAAATGATGGATTTTAATTCTCGGTAAAACAAAGTAAACTGTTCTTAGAATGGCATCCAGTTTTAGAGATTTCATAAAATAGCTTATATTGTGAAAAATTAATGTTGTTCACAACAATGAAGGCAAGGTCAAAAATTCGTTCTGATGTCAAAATCATTTTTATGCAAGGAACTCCACTGACACATAACGAGGTTTGTCACACAAAATGGATTCCGTAAGGTTCAGGAGTAGCATATTTTTAAAGAATATCCATGCTTTGCGGATGGAGGTTGAAGATGATATGGTTAATATATTTAGGAGATAAAACTGTGATTTTCCTGCTGATTAATACAAGGGTACCCCCAGTGCTGGCAAGTTTTGAATAACAAAATATTTTAATAGCAATAGTCTGTTCCGTACCCCTGTTGATGCTTTTCCTGTCAGATAATATGAGAAGCCATAGTTATTGACTCAAGGTCTGCCATAGACTGCATTATAAAAAAAACCAATAAACGTTGTATTTTGGACACTAGGTGGCGATGTTGATTAAAAAATAAGAATGAGCTGTAGTAACTTTCAAAAGGAAAAATTCCCCAGTTGTGTAAGTACCCTTGTTCATGAGGTAGTAACTCTACATATAACATTTGCTTACATAATAAAAGTTTATTGCTTCTTTGTAATGTACAAACTTTTCAGATCATATGTGGACCAGAGGTATGTGCAATGCATTGTTTCAGAATGCTCTTCCCACCTATGTGGTTCCCAAGGAGTTAAGTACTCTGGCATGACCTGCTAGATGGGTGCTTATCCACTGTCAAATTCTAGGTTTCTATAGCCTCAACATTGTACCAATATTGAAATACAGTGAAACAACAGTTTCACTGGTTTAATGTTTGCATTTTAGTGGAACATGCAGTAGAATTATTTATTTCTCACTGAATATGCAGTCAGTTGCATAATGTTCACTTTCATAAAAAGATTCCTAACAAGAAATGCTGATTTCATTTGCATTATTTATGACAGTGAATCCTGGAACATTCCCCCTCTCCTATCACACAAAGTCTGTAACCTTCCTGCCCCCACCTCCAGGTTTAGTTCTGAGGAAGCCACACAGCACAGTCAGGTTCCTGTTATTCTATGCACAGACTGACCGTCAGCGAGCAGACCATTTCCTGTATGTCTGTCCGATAGACTAGACCTAAACCCAGCTATTTTCACAATTACACACGCTTAATCCATATGGAAGTTTTGGATTGTATACTGAGATCATAGGAATGCAGAGCTGAAACCAGCAGAATGGGTAAAGAAGAGAATTCCTTATCAATAGACACAATATTATCAATGGAAACAAGGGACAAATTTATGCAACAAAACTACAACCCAGAAAATGTTTTATTATACTCAGCTAGAAAAGGAAAAATAAATATGTGGGTAGAAAGGGGATGAAAAATATGGAAGGGGAGATAACAGGAGACATACACAGAAAAGAATGAAGTCTTTAGGTAAGATGCTATTATGATTCTCTCCAGGAGCTGAAGAAGATTTACTAGTTCTTTGTCTGCCTTACCCACATTTACTATCTTATTTTCTCATAAAATTCTCCACTGTTTGCCACGTGTACCAACCAATGAGAAGGCAATGTGATAATATATTGTTGTTCTGGGTGTTCCTTTCTTCCATGCTCATCACAATCTTCAGTGAACCTAAGACCCATGTGGCTAGTGTTTACAGGGGACATCCTCTTCCAAGTTCCACTTGGAGGTGAAATACAGGAGAGATGTGAGTGAAGACACACAGGCAACAGAACTGTTGCTTGGGCCTGTGACATTTCTGTTGTCCATGTGAAAGAGGCATGAGGCCTGACCAAAGTACTAGTGCCACCACTTAAGAATAAAAGAAAGGCGGTTTTAACTTCAGCAGAGGAAAGGGTTCTTTAGAGAAAGGTCTCATAAATTGTGGAATTTTTTTACCTAGGGATGTGGTGATGGCAGGTACACTGGACATATTTTAGAATGGTTTTGATACATTTGCAGCAGAATAGTTCATATAGTTGTCATTTTCTGGGATATAGTTTGGTAAATTTTGAACATGATTTTTTTTTACCTGTTTTAATATGTGTCTGAATACTAAGAATATGCTGGGTCAAACCAACTGGATAATACAAACAGCTAAAATGTCCTGATTTCAATGGGATTTTAACCTCTTGAATTATAAAGAGGTCTCCAACACAATTAAAAGCAATGCACTGGATGTCTCTCTAGCCTACGAGGGGTTATAAGCATCATTTAAATCAATGGATCTTTTGGGAATATGTATTTGTCCCCTATGGTGCAGCTGGTTTGCTCTAGGATTACTCATTCTTCTTAGTACACTAGACTCAGTAACTACCTCTATAATTTTAAAAAAACATTGTCCCCCTCTGTATTCTGTGAGAGGGATGTACAGATATGGCACTGTGGCTAAATACAGGTAAACCCCTCTTTCTAAGTACTAAGAAGGTCTTGTGTCCCCAGGTCATGTGTGTTTATGCAGACAGTTTAAACAGCCTCTTTGCTACATATGAGCCAAGGTGTGGGCAGTGCTGGAGTGTGTGGGTGTTCTATCATATTCTTCTATGTTCAGTGTTAGCCTGTATACAAACTGCATGCAAAAGATATACATGCAGCTCCCTACCTATTCTTTAGACTTCTACAGGGGTGGTGTGCTAGAGCTGTGCACCGATGTATGGACCAAGTCTAGGTACTCATTTAGTGTATTTATACATAAGGGAAGGACATGTCCTGCTTCCTCGTTTACTCCATCTCCCTCTAAAAGGCTACATTTCAACTCCAAAAATGCCCCTCAAAATCTCTCACCTGGTCCTTGTAAATAATATTCTGTAGCCTCCTGCTTCAAAGGGTCCAAGTCTAGGATACAAAGATTGGGATTTGGGACCCCAAAGAAAAATGAGAGCTTCCTTTGTCAGTTAGGGTTTGGAGCATGCCCAGTAAAATCAGAGACAGGCTATCCAATGTAGGACACAAATAATTATAGATTAGAGGTAATCCAGGAATGTCAGATATGCAGACTAAAGGTTAAATGCAGTTTGTGGGCTGCCAATATGCGATCCTCAATAGAGAGACATTTTTAAATGCCCTATGGCCCAGAATCTTCCCCCAACCTTTCCTCAGCCTAGAACTGACACCTGTCCAGTTTTCTGGCTTCTGTCCGGGTTTCACCAGTCCTGAAACCCAGACAGAATGATGAAGGATGCTGGAATGATCCACAGGTAGATCATTATGGTAATGACTTGATTCTAGTGGAATTATGGACCTTTGGTGACATCACCAGTCAGGCATGTGATTGCAGTGTGTTTATGGAAGGGTAGGGCACAGTAAGAGAGAGATGCTCGCTAAATAAAGCAAATATGGATGGTGCAGAGGTGGCTGTGGATGCAGGTCAGAGCAGTTCATTGTTTTTTTATTCTCATTGTGTGAAATAGGTGCCTATGGGTGCTACAGCAGGTCATTCTGAGCACTTTATTCCCTTGAAATGTTTGTGTTATGGATTTGTATTTGTTGTTGCTGTAATTCCACTTGGGCTGATATGCTAAAAAAGGTTTTCCAATTCTGGTGAAAACCAAATGTACTATAGGGAATAAATAAAAATTCCCCAAATCCCTATTGATTTACATTTGTCTTTTAACCACTTGAACTCTATAGAGGTCTCCAAGGCAGTAAAAGGCAATGCACTGGATTCCTGTCTAGCATTCAAGGAGTAAAAATCCCCACTTAAAGCAATGAACATTTTTATGAGTTGCCTATGTGCACTTGATTTGCCCCAAAATTGCACTTTTGGTTAGTACATCAGCTTTCTTCTCCCAAAACAATTTGGGTCTTATTCATCAAGCTAAAGATGAGCAGTCCTGCAGCAAACCAATTTCACCATAGGGGGAGTGAAAATTCTACAAATCCTCATTGAGTTAAATGGGGATTTTAATCCTAGGAATGCAAGAGCAGTCTCCAAGGCATTTAAATCAATTGGAATTTTTATTTATCTCATATGTTGCAGTCAGTTTGTCCCAAAATTGCTCATTATGTTTACTATATTGCTCCCCCCTTGTTTTGTTTTTTCTTTTGTGTCTAGGTAATGTGAATTTGTGGGTGCTGTTGGGAGGATGGGCCCCTGCATGCTGTGGGATATGTTGGGGGGGGGGGGGGGTAGGTCAGGGCGATCCTTGCATAAAGGTGTACCTACAGGGGACAGTTATGGCTGGGCCTGTTTTATACATCCCCACACAGTGTGTGTGTCTTTATTTATATAGAGCCACACATGTACACAGAGCTTTACTGAAATAGTAATAGGAAAAATACAAAAATAAAGGACAGGGTTAAGATCATCAGGCTAAAGTGCGATCATTCCATCATTCCATTGTTAGCAGGGGAAGCCCATACCTCCTTAACCAAATACAGCCAATGTTGAGGAATGTTGTATATGAGGCCCTCAAATGTATTTGAGTTTGACATGTCTGAGGTAATCAATTGCTGGATCTCCAGCTGATGGAGATTACACCCCCCCCCCAATGTCCTCTATCAACCACTGGCTGGTTTCAGGTGATGTGAGACCCAAACAACTGGATGTAGAGCAATTGACTACCCAGAAATAGGTTTTTGGAGACTCCAAACTCTGTGTCACCCTGTCTGGGAATCTATTAACTGGACAATATGCAAAAAGCAGATTCCTCAAATAAATAGTTATATAACAGAAAGAATTCTTGAAAATTAAATTCAGGAGGTCCGTGGTAAAAAAATAGAATTACTCCTGGCAATGAAGAAGTTAACATGTACTTGTGGTTGGGCTTCTGTTTTATAGTATTTCTCTCTAGCAATGATACAGTCATCTTTATTTTCTGCTTTTGTTGCCAAAACATTGCTAGCCCCTCAGGAAAGTTATGAGGTTATTCAGGTCGTCACTGCTCAGCCTATTTTGAGTCCAACTCCCTCACTTGCTGTGGGAGGTGCTCACTGAGGCTTATGTGCTAAAGTAAAGTGATGCAAACCAACGGCACCATAAGAAACAAAGAATTGCCCAAAATACCCATTGATTTAAATGGGGCTTTTACCCCCATAATTAAAAGCCCTGTTTAACCCTTTGAGTGCCAGAGTGGTACAGAATGCATTGCAAAGCAATATATTCCGTACCACTCTGGCACTCAAAGGGTTAACCCTTTGAATGCCACGAGAATCGCATTGCTTTGGAATGAGTTGCATACCCCTTTGACATTCACAGGTTTAAATCAATAGCAGTTTGTCTTTTTCCCCAGAGTGCAGTTGGTATGACCAGGAATTGCGCCATCAGCCTCACTGGGCCTCATGCATTAATGAAAAGAGGAAAAATCCTGCTACAAACCAACTGCACCAGAGGGGAGAAGTACAAATTCCCAAATATCCCAGAAATTTAAATGGGAATTTCAACACCTTAAATGCTACAGAGGACTCCATATTGAAAAGCAATTCAAGGTGTAAAAATCTCCATTTAACCCCTTCCCAACAATGGACGTACATGTACATCCCGCAGAAACTGTCACTTAGTGACAGAGGACGTACATGTACGTCCCGGAAATATGGGTGCCTGCGCGGCCGCATGCCGTTTGGGGACAACTGATTACTTTGGCAAAAAAAAATTAAAAAATTCCTAGCCGGCGTTAAGTGATGGCTGTGTGTGCGTGGCCGGTCACTAAGGGGTTAAATCAATGCAGCTAGTTTGCCCCAGAATTGCCCCACTTTTAAATAGTGCATCAGCCTTACTGTCTTCACTAAGGAGAAGCTTTAGTTGTGATCACTCTGTAAAGTGACCACATTTCCCTTTAAATCAGGAATGCTCATGAAAACATGATTCTACAGGACTGAGCAGGTATAAGTGCAACCCTGCAGTGTGTGTTTTTTTTTTATAAGTGACCCTGATTTAAAGGTGTATGTGGCCAACTTACAGCAGGGCAGTTGCTAGGTTGAGTTTGAGGGGTCTAAAGCCCCAAGTAGTAGTCAGTCTTAAAATATTGGTGAAATTGGCCTGCCAATGACCAGCTGTGGATGATAGGAATTGTAGTCCAACAACAGCTGGAGAAAAGTCACAGGTTGCAAACTTTTGTTCTAAATATTTGGCTGCAAAATCATACACATTGTGTCCTTACTATTGTTATTCTGTTGTTTAATTTTTTTAAATGCTACCTTGAGAATGTTGGGTTTGTCCCTGTGATGGCAGATTGAATGAAAGAAATGGGTAGGAGGAGAGGAGACCTGCTGAATTTACCCAGCAAAATTCAGAGAAGGGGAAAAATATCAAACAATAGACCTAGCAAAGTTCAAACAATAAGCACATTTTAAGGAATGTAAGGTGGAATGCAAGAAAGCAGAGCATTTGCTATTTTTTAAAGCCATAAATGTATGCGCTATTTGTGATTGGTCACATTTTAATGCAAGAAACATAAAAAGCCTTGATGCTGAATAGCACATGCTCTTAAATTAAATGCTAGACAATGAAAATGTGTGCTAATTGCTTTGCTGAATTAGGTGCAATCACAAATCCTCTCACAAGATGGTGGACATTTTAGTAATGTCCATTTTTTGAAATGCATTCACAAAAAAAAAAAGTTAATTCAGAAAAATCATGCGAAATTCAGTAACATTTTGATGCTAATCATTTTGCCATAAAATGTTCAAAGTAAATAGTGATTACGCACATTTCTTACATTCTGCCAGCAGAGCCATTTGGAAGTGTCAATGATAAGGTCTCTGATGATGCTTTCATTAGGAAACGTGGATATATATTTTTCAATAAGGGTCACTGACTTTTTAATATGTTTAGTGTTATTTCTTTGATTCATCTGATGCACATTGATGCACACCGATTAACTGACCTGCATGCCTTATTTAAATTAATGGCAAATTGTATTTCTCCACTTATACAGCAATTAGTTTGCTGCGTCACTTTTTCTTGGTACATCAGCCTCTGCACTAACCCAGAGTGTTGGAAACATAAGAACAAATCTTGGTATACTTATTACCCTCTTCCTGTAGTCAGCAGCTTCTGAACTGCTTTGCACATGGCTGGGTTACCTTCTCTGTGGATACCAACATACATTAGAGACGTCTCTCAGCTGGTGAGATAGCTTTGTTGGTTACTGCACTAACTGTAGACTCTGTTCAAACTTCAAGATCACAGGTTCTAGATCAGTTTTTCATGCTTCTGTGGTAGATCAAAGGAGTACCCAAGACATACTTAAAAACAAAATACAATCTCAATGTATTCTTCTTAGCAAAATACTTTGATATTTGGTCAGTTGATGCAGTACAATCATACCTAATCATTAGCCTTATCATCCCCGAGCAGCCAGTGACTGATTAGGGATTATGGGAGTTGGAGTTTCCAACACCTGGAGATCTAAAGGCTGCCCGCCACTGCTCTGTGGTAGTCAGCTGATTCCGGTTTAGGGATATCCTCACCTAAGCAAAAATGCATCAGTCACAATGACTGGACCGCTGTCCACCTGTGATCAAGATGGGATATCCTTAAAACCCATAGTATTCATGTGTCCTGAGAAGTAACCTTGAGAATCACTGGTCTTTATACTGCATAGTAAGGGTCAGCAAGGATCAGCCACAATCAACTGAACTGCAATAGAAGCAATGAGGCTGGTATACTAAGAAGTGGAGCAATTCTGAAGCAAACCAAACATTCCTTTAAATGTTTTTAAACAATTGAATGCTAAACAGGTCTCCAACAAATTTCTTGATAATGCTTTGGATACCTCACAAGCATTCAAGGGATTAACCCTTCAAGTGGCAAAAAGGTATCCATCACATTGCATTATAATAAGTCATACACCTCTCTGGCAGTCAGAGGGTTTTAAAAGTCCCATTTAACACATCAGACATTTGTATTTATCCTCTATAGTGAAGTTGGTATGCCTCAGAATGACTCATTTTCTTCTTAGTACATCAGATGCAGTGAATACTTTAGAGTTCCTATTAGGTTGTACCTGATTCATTAGGTGTTTCTGTATTCCCACAACTACATGTAGAATTTGTGATTTTGCTGCATGCCTAAAATATCATCCATCCAAAACAAAAGAAAATGGTAAAATGGAAAGCAATTTAAACCATCTTTGTTTAATTTAAGAGAAATCCACAATTTAACCCCATTCACATCCCATTCACATCTTTTCAGATCCCCTTTGATAAGTTTATATCTGGAAAATAGGGAGTAGAATGTGGAGGTCATGGAGTCAAGCCAAGGAGTACCCCTGCATCTTCTACTGCTATAGTTACATGTACACAGTACGTAAATATACAATATCACATGGATCTGTAATATGGACATTGGAAAAGTACAACTGTAACATTCTTTTTAGCCCAAGTGTTCACTTTCAGAGGTTATGTCAAATAACTGATATTCCTTTCCACTGTCATACAAGATAATATCCCTGGTGCTTACTGGAAATGTATTAATTGAATGACTAGGTATTGCAGCTCCATCAGTCAATAAAATGCTGCTCTGTTTCGTGAATTTGCTTGTGTTACTGGTTTCCAGCCACTGTACCAATATCCAGCCAGGAGGTTACAGTAAGTTATGAATTAATACAGGAATACATATGCTTCTTCTTTCTCTTTGTCCTTTGTACACTTCTGTAATGTGCACAGCTTCAAAACTTTGAGTTCCACATGCTTTTGGCAGACTGGACGAAATAGCCTAGAGGTGATAGCACTACCTTTGACATGGAAGAAGCGTGAATCCTAGTGCTAGGTGCTTGAGACAGTCATGTTCTCTTTTTTGTGCCTCAGAGAAACAAATGTACTTAAATCTCTTTTGAAAAATGACTCACTGTACAACTCAGTGTACAGAACTACATACACTGTAAGCAACACAAATAATAAATTAATTGCTTTACTCAAGAACTCTAATATTAAAAATTTTCAGTCTTAATCTGAATCACTTGCAGACGTTGACCCATTGGGTGACACTGCACTCCTCGCACATCACGTAGCAGCACCAGTGAAAACGACAGTTGCATCGTTCTCGGCGGGTCTGCATCAGAATGTTGTGTCCTCGGCCACAGCACAGGCTAGCACAGCTGTCCATTTGGTGGCTTGTTTTGTTGCACACACGCCCCTGGGTGCCAGGGGAATCCACACGAGGGTCCCTTTCACAAAAATCAGGAGACTTCTCAAAGTAGACAAGTTCTCGGGCCAAGCGTTTCTTGTTGAGCCGTGGATGGAAGGCTCCACTGTTCTTGTTTCTGGAGTTGACAAAGACAGCACGTTGCAGCTTCTCTCGCAGTAAGGTGCTAACAGATCGGAATTCTGGAGCTACATGCCAGCATGTCTTGAATTGGCAACTTCCTGATGTCCCATGGCACTTGCACCTACGTTTCATGTTTTCTGTTACAGCCTGAAAAAGTAATAAGTTAGAGGTCAGTAGTAGTAAAACAGAATTCTACCCTGGACTATTATCCTTAGTTTTCTCCTCTTGTACAAAGACGGATCAATTAGTGACGAAAATATTACAAATATCTTTAAAGTTTTCAATATAGCACGTGTATCAAAGCAAAGTGAGATGGCATGATAAAGAGGTTATAAAGTGGAGACAACTTCTCCAGTGATATCACTTTTGCAATTCTTATGTTATTCTATGGAGCCATTGCACTAAGATTGCCCTAGAACTTTGGAGATCTTATTGAATGGCTCTAGCACTGGGCAAGTGATATCATTGGAGATGTCATCTCTGCATTATCCCCTCTTTATCATGCTTTAGTGCATAACCACCCATTTTTCATTCATACAAAGGGCTGGATACAGTTTTACAATGGGTTTTATCTAAAAAAATGCTAGTGTCTATCAAATTCTTCAGTTTCAATACACTATAATATGAATTTGTGGAAGTTTTATATTGTAAAATTTGAAAACCAATAACAGACAACAATTTTAGCCCTGTCATTTCTGTACCCACACATATACCTTATGGTATATTTTATTCACATGTTAATCTCTTTGTTTTAAAGGAAAAGTAATGCTTAATAGCTAGAAAAATATGTATTTCAGAGTTTTTCCTCCTGAGTAAAACAAGGAAACTACCACTGCTGAGAGGGGTTTTATTCAAAACTTTTTGCAGCTCAAACTTGAATTTTTTAGGTGCATTATCTAAGTGGCCTGATATGTCACAGTGGTGCTGTTGCTACACCATCCTATGGACAGCTGCTACACCATCCTATGGACAGCTAAGGTCAGTTGACCATAAACCTCCATAGGATGGTGTAGCAACAGCACCACTGTACAATTGTAGGCCACTGTGATACTGCACCTAAACAAATCAAGTCTGAGCTGTAATGACTTTTGAATAAAACACCTCTGAGCAATGGGAGTACCCTTGTTTTACTCAGGAGGATAAACCCTACGATATATATTTTTCTAAATATTAAGTGTTACTATCCTTTTAAGAAGTTGTGAAAGAGAGCGGCTCTATTAAAGGAACAATATGCTCTTCAAGAAATATGTATTCCTAAAAAAAAGTTTGGGTGAAATTTCTTATTTTCCTCTTTAAAACATTTTAAAAATAAGCAGTTGACATTTTAGTAGAACCTCACCTGTGCTTTCTGTTGCAAACAATTTAAAGCTTAACTAATCTTTTTCCTTTTGTAAGATGCTGTTTATTGTACTATACTTATTTCTCTGATGAAAGGCATGGAGCAGGGTCTAGCCAGCCCTGGCCTTAAGAGCTACCATCTCTCTGCTTGAACACAGGTAGAACAATCACTTGAATTGGTCCACCTATGCTTATGCAGAGATATTCTGAACATCCAGTTTAGAGACCTTGATGACTAGGGTTGCAGAAACACAAAAAAGTGTTAGGACAATCCAGGCAATCAGACAATAATATTGAGCTGATTACATTGGAACCAGAGACACATAGATAAACACTTTGGCTTTGGACTTAATCACAGCTACAGGCAAATAATATATCTGTATTTGTTCTGTGTTTGTGCTACCCTACAGATAGTCAGTCTTTATGCATAGCACATATTTTTGGAAGTAACACCAAATCCCTGTGATAGTTGTAAAGGAGATTGTTTTGTTTATACAGTGTATCTGAGAGACCTAACATAAGTGAATATTCTAAATGCAAAATATAAATGAAAGACAGGTAACACTGAAATCATTCACCATGGCCAAAGCTCAGTAATGGATTCTGTAACTGGCCACTGCTTAGTCTGAATAATTTGTGTACATTTATATCAACAAAATAGTTGAGGACAATTTCCAATCAGAGTGTCAGGTTCAAAAGCATAAGAGGCATTGATTAAAAAAGTCCCAGCATTCAGAAGGTCTGCCAGAGAAGAGCTCCAGAAGTGGGATCTTAGGAGGCTTATTTCTTTTTTCAAGAATCTGGTGTTGGAAGTCATGAGAGTACCTGTTCCTGGTGGGTCTGTCTAGAAATGGAAAATGACCTCACAAAGCTAGAACACCATAATACTTGTGGCAAGCATAGAAATATTTTTGCCAAACTCTGGGACAAAAATTTATTTCATATTTAAATAAATTGCATGGAGCAGCACAGGCTTGTCCTTGGTTTATATATAGGGATTGTTGTGGGTCCCATCATTCCTTGCTGCTCTTCATATTTTGTTCATTTGTGTTCTCTTTCTGTGTATAAATGTTATGATGTTCGTGTGCTGTGAGTTCTTTTTATCCTTTTCCTGTCATACTTTATCTGCTTTTTCCCCATATCTCAGTACATTTCACTGTTGCAAATGACAATGATGGTATATAATGAAGTACACTAAAATATGCTTTTAAATATGCACAGTTGATGATCACTGCAGGATAGACTTTTAAAGGTAAGGGTATTAAAAAATGTCCCAGCATTCAGAAGGTCTGCCAGAAGAGCTCCAGAAGTGGGATCTTTGGAGGCTTATTTCTTTTTTCAATATTGTAAAGGTATAATATACAGCATTGTTTTGATTAGCTTTTTCTGCCCATGCTAGCTTGTAATCAATCCAAATCACTTGGGTAAATAAAACATATTGGAAAGCTGTATTATCAAGGCCCCATGCAGTTAGTAGTAGCGGTTAGATAAGACTTGCGTACAGTGGTGTACCTTGAAGTTGTAAGCAAGCTTACGCATATTTTAGCCAAACCATGTGATAAAATCTCATATTTTAAATAAGTGAGTAACATGTGGTTCACATTTAAGTAATTTCTATGGAACAGCACAGGATTGTCTTTAGTTATCTGTCTAGGCTGGAGTCTTGCTAAATCTGCGGGATCCATTTGACTTGCCCATTCTTAGTGTGGGGTTATTTGTTTCTTGCAGAAATGATCCTCCAGCTTTTGCTACAATTCCTGATGTTTTAGGAGTTTAACAGTCCAGGAAGACACTCGCTCTTGGGGAACTCCAGGAATAATAGCTGATAGCTATAAGGAGAGTAATATCAGCAGCAGCTCTCCCTCTGTAAGGCTCAGCAAAACTAGTTGGCAGCAGTCAATAGAATAATAATCACAAATTTCTGAGTACCCCAGAAGGACTAACTGGTAGTTGTCAGGGGAGTAAAATCTCTAGTTCGAAGTCTAGGCTGAACAGAGTAGAACTGACAGCCAAAAAAGGGAGTGAGAACTACCTGTCAATCAAAGGTGGTGTAAGTATAGCTCCCACTGTGAGTGGGCAGAGCCTCCAAGTTGAATATATGACAAAGCCTCCTTCGTGGGTTAGACACTGAAAACCAAATGCAGCTGGGAAGAAGGGTGAATAAAGTCCTTAAACGTACATGCATTGAAGAGATGTGAACATGGAGATTGAGAACCACTGGTATTGACTATACTAGTAAAAAGGGAGTTAACAACAGAGTGACAAATTCCAGCAGTTTTAGAAGGAGAGCAGGAATCTGAGGCTAGCCACTGAAAGGTGAGCGGTGGCTAAAGATGAAGTGAGTGACACACCACTGCTGAAATCAGCTGAAGCATCTGGAGAAAAGTGCTGTGAGCCAGCAGACAAACTGAAAAGGTGGCTGAATAATTGACTGGCCTAAAGCTGCTGCAAAGAAGACCTAGAATAAATAGAATGCCACAACAAAAAGACTATCCAAAGGCAGAGTAAGGTCAGGCCATGGTAGTAGAAGGTAGATGAAAAACAAGCTGGATTGAAAACTGAAAAATGCTTTAGAGCAACTAATACACAAGAAGACTTGAAGAATGGGTAAGGAGGACAAAGGTAAGAACAGGACACACAGTGTCATTGATTTATTAATATTTTTTTAAAATCTAAACTAATTTTTTACTTACCTTCAATTCAGACCCTTGCTTGTGTGTCTAGATCAGAGATAGTCAATCTTGGTCCTCAACAACTACTAATGCAGAATGTTTTTCAGACTATCCCTGCTCAAGCACAAATGGATTATCAGTATCTCAGTCACTTGACTGAACTCACCTGTGCTTAAGAGATAACCCAAGAAGATGCATTGCTAGTATCTCTTGTGGACCAAAGTTGGTTACTCATTACCTAGATATAGAGGGGTGTCTAGTTGGTCCTCAACAGTAGAAAGTTATATCTGTGTATTAATAATTATGAAATAGTTGTCATCCCAACATTTATACAGATAGGCCCTGCAAATATTGGTGATAATGAGAAAGTTGCATTACCTGTCGCCCTACGCGGTTATTATGTATCCTCATTCTTGCTTGAATGTCCCTTGGTGATTCCCTGGAGTCTAGGAAATCCCTGGAGAACTTCTCTCCGAACTCCAGCTCATGTTTGCAGCCTCCCCACTCCCAAGTGTCCTGTGGACTGGGCTCAGGTGTCTCTCTGAGAAGTGGGGTCAGATCTCTGGAGAGACCCTTCACCTTGGACAGAGCTTGGAGCTGCAACTGGTTCAGCTTTGATCGTATCTTCTCTTCGGTACCCCTGCGTTTCCATTCACATCCACAGCCCTGCAGCTTACCCAGACTACATGCAGTGGCTACTGAGTGCATAACACCAGCGGCCAGAAGTGAAAAGGCAAAGGCGCTCTCCCGGAATCCTAGTAAAAAGAAGAACAAAATTGACTCACAGACAGAACAGTAAAGCTCTTCAAGGTCATTGTGTGTACATGGTAACATCATTTCTCTCCCTCCATCTTGCTTTGTGGCTGGACATCACTTCACTCTTACTCTACTCATACACTGATAAAAGCTGTTTTGCTTGTTCCTATTGCATTCCAATTATAGCTGTATTTTCTCATGTCTTATAATTTCTCGAAATGTCTGGCACTACAGTATATTATAGTATTTGTCACATTCCTCTTCATATTGGGTCAGCTCTGTTGCTGGATCACTCTGTAGCTCCAAGCACTTAGACATTTTTGTATCACTGTGACTCACTTCTTATAGACTGTAAGCTCTAGTGAGCAATGCCCTCTTATATTTGCCTCTAATGTTTTCTAATCTTGCTTCTATCTCCTTGGGGGATACCCCAATTGTACAGTGTTCTTATGTTTTGTCAACCTATTGTAGTGCGGAGTAACCTGTTTTATAAATAAATAATGACAATAATTGTAACTCCATTCCCCTGACTTCACCCTTGAGTGCCAGAATGGCATTCATAATACCCTGTGAAAATAGGCAAGAAACCTGTAGAATGAATGATTGAATGAACGAATGAATATGGAAGTTAAACCACTGATAAAATACTTATAGGTTTTTATCAAACATTACATCAAACAGCAACAGAGAGCAGGATACCTGATTCACTACTTTGTGTCCCTATTTTCCCATCTGTTAAAGTCTCACTTTGCAATCACAATGGAAGAATGAGGTAGACAGTGCAATCAGGGCTGCATTTTCATATCATACACCTTTAGGCAAGGTGCATAAGTGCTGGTGGTTCTGCCCACATCTATACCCCTACTACTCATTGGACTCCACCCCCAGCCCCAGCTACTATTATTTTGCACAGAAAATACCCAATAGGCCCTATATTCAAATGTTAGCTGGGGTAATTTTCAGTCAAGACAACTTCATCATAGTTAACAAATAAAAAGGTCAGTTGATTTAAATGGGGCTCTTATCACTTGAAATGCTAGATTACAACCTCAGAGCTATCATTACTGAGTTAGTCCAAGGTTAGACAACCTTTGGAACTCCAACTGTTGGAGACTACAAAGGCTGGCTATGGATGGTGGGAGTTGTAGTTCTCAAAAGCTGGGGAGCCAGTGGTTGCCTACTCTTGGGCTAGAACATTTTACTGTAAAAATGCTTCATCAAGCTTAAATGGAAGTTATACCTTGGAGTAAATGGGTGTGGTTCTTAATCTGTTTACCCAGAAGGGTTTACTGAAGCAGGTGTCATTCATACAGCAGTCAGGTATATCATATTGCTGTTTTTTTCATTTGAACTTTCTGTTATTCCAAGGGTACAGTGTTTCCCTTTAAAAGGTTAAGCTAGGAGATAAATGTTGTTTGTTGCACTAGAACCAAAATACCAAACAGAAGCCAGGAAGAAACCAGGGCTGGTGAAGTTGCTACTTGTAGTTGGGAATTTCCCACCTGGGCTGCTGTGATTAATCTTTTCCCTAGTGCCTGTGTCAACCTTAGCTTCAACTGCATTGTAAGTTTTAATATACTCTTTCTTTGGACCTAATTCTATGTGCTGTGGGGCTGCTCTCTGATGTTGGAAACAAGTTTACCTTTATGCCAATAATCTTATCCAGTGTAAGGAAGCAATTACAGTACAAAATAGATTACTCTTTCTTCTCACTTTACTTTCTTTCTCACACATGTCGCAAAGAGAAGGGCTTTTTATGTGTGAACAAAGTGTTATATACATGTTGTCAACTTTCAAGTGAAAATAGCAAGATATGTGTTTGCACCACTTCATACGTATTTCCATGGTGCTTTTTACTGGTGTGATTGCTGTGGTCTACTGCAGCGAAAGGCAACCAGATTAATCACAAATGGGGCATATATAGCACTCCGATCTACCAAAGGCCCTAAATCTCATATACCGGTATGCTAGAAAAGTCTCCAACACACTACTTCACAATAAGTTGGATACCTCTGTTGCTCCCATGGGGTTAAGGTAACAATGTAAGTGTTATGGCAGTGAGTCTTAGCTCCAGTCCTTATAAGTCATCAACAGGTCAGGTTTTAAGGCTATCTCTAATCAAGCACAGGTAGTGCAATCAAAATAAGTGAGCTACTAATTACCTACTTGTGAACAGGCTGAGATGTACTGAAAAAATGACCTGTTGGTGTGTTGGGAGGATTAACACCGAATCCCTGTGCTGGGTCAGGTTTACACTGGTGACTTTACGCCTCTCCATTTTATTGCAAACCAAGCCACCCGCGCCTACTTACCTCTGATGTCCTGCATTCCGTCCAGTGGCTCTCTTGCATAATTGTAAGAGTGTCAGAATGCCAGCCCACATGGGTGTTGACCATATATTATGGGCTAATGCCCATGTGAATCAGCCAGTCACAGGAGGATGAGAGTGGAATTGATCCCTTCAAATTGTCCATGTGAATTAGATGCATGGTGGCCAAAGGCCACTATACTGATAGTCATGCCGAGACCTGGATGTGTTCAGTGTATGAGCTTATCCAAGTTGCAGCATGCTGTATTACGGTGCATTCTGCAAGGCCGAAATTGCCCATGTGAACAGAACCATTTCAGGACAGCTGATTTATAAAAGTATCTCTTTCATAGTGTTAATTAACTTCAAGAGCTAGCAACAGTGCATTTTTTCAAGATATTTCTTCTTGATCACATGTGGAACAATTAAAGTGAATCACAGAACTGCCTTCACCTGATGTATGGGGAGGTATTCTCTGAGGAAAAAGAACAATGATCTGTGCTTTTTGGAGTTATAATAGGGAGTGTATAATGTGCTAGTTGTAAATAATGTCTTCCTCCTACTATACGAGAGAGCAGACACAAAAACCAAGTCTTTGACTACTTGAGGACCAGATGGATGTGTAATGCATTGCACTGTATATCTCCTTTGGTCCTCAAAGGATAAAATATCTGGCATCCATAAAAACATTTTCTTTTGTAGCAAAGAGTATTATATTAATCATAAACTTGTATATTCATCCATAGAGGGATACAGGACAATTGTCTGCAATAAGTGTTGTAAACTGTAGAGGTAAGGCGAGTCTCTTAGGATATAAAACTGAATGTTGTTGCCCAGTGCTGGCAAACACCAGGCACTAACAGACCAGATTGTAAAGGATAACTAGGTAGTGGCCTTATCAGCAGTTTTGTTACCACAGAGCAGACCTGTCAGTTAAGCCGGGCTGCATTATGGGAAAGACTTGAGTCTGAAGGGAGACTTCCCAATGCCCCTCCACACGCACAGTTCATCAGTCCTTGCATCGGACAGGACAGTGTCCTGTCCTACGGAATAGAGTTCCCTGTAGCCCAGTTGTATCTGGATTGGCAACCCAACAAAACAGGTTAATGGGGAATGTGTATGCAATCCAAACTTTTAAATGAGAAACACAGACTTCCAGTTTGTGTTCTCGCCCAGAGGTCAGTTTTCTAATTCCCCCAATGGCTCAGAGGAGACATTTTGAGGCTGCATAGAGCTACCAAAGGCATTTTTACTAATGCTGCTACAATCGGAAGGAAAAATGCCCTTTAAGGACAGGACAGGAGAGGGCAAGAGACTTGATTAGTTTGATTGACATAGAAGAGATTTCCTTTAAAACCAAGGGTTATATACGCAATGTAAACTGGAGCTATTCTGATGCAGATATAATACGTATAAAAACATCACCCAAGTCATTTCTGCCCAACTTGCCCTCTCCCCTCAGGGATTACACAGTGATCAACCCGATTTTGGTTTTCCTTGGCTGTACCTCTCTTCAGGATGGCACTATCATAGGGCACTTTGCCTCCAGTCTCCAGTGTGGAACAGTTCCAGCGTTGCCCCCTCAGCTGATGTTGGCACTCATGGATGGCAATCTGCATTCCCTGAAGGGCTGAAGCTGTGACATCAGGGTTCCGCACGCATAGGCCCATCTGACGTTTGCTCAGGCCAGGCAAGGTCAGGCAGACAGTGTTTGGCGTCAATATGGGGTCATTTGGTAACTTCAGACCCAATATATCATTGCACCAAACCCTGGAAAGAAAGAACAAACATAAAGAGGTTAGGGCTGAACCTAAAAAGTAATGAACAAGATGAGACAACAATAAAATCAATAATACAGTCTTGCAGTATATCATACATAAAACTATTAATGGCACCTTGAACCTTTGGCTAAGCAATGTATTATAGCATCCAAGGGGTTAAGAGATGATTGAGGAAAAAACTTTTTTAAGTAAATACATTCTAGTAAGGAGGGAAAAATATATCAGTACATTATTATTAATATTTACTTTTAATAAAACAATAACATATTGCCATACTAAAGAACTCTCAGGGTTTTAACCCAGTTCTCATTGTCACAGGGTGAAAGGCCAAATTCTCATGGGAGTCCAGTGTTTCCTACTATATTACAGGCACCAAAAATTGATTCGTTATTCACTAAATTGATACAATTCCTACCAGAAAGAAAGAGGAGGAAAGTCCTGATCTCGATTTGCCATTGTTCTTGTTGGTATAGCTATTACTACTAACTTAATTAAAAGACAAAATAAATGCTTTACCCCCTTCTTTGCCTGATAGATCCTCAAAGCATTGTATTAGGCACCTCCTGGAATCCAAGGGGTTACGTGTATTAAAAAAATGCACAACAGAGTATGGAATTAAAATGGGGCTACACAATGCAACACCACACAGCTTACAGTTGAAATGGGGCTACACTAGTGATACCACAGAGATGACATTTGAATGGGCATACACTAGTGACACCACAGAGCTTACAATTGAAATTAGACTACACTAGTGACCCCACATAATTTACAGTTGAAATTGGGCTACACTAGTGACACCACAGAGCTTACTGAAATGGGGCTTCACTTGTGATACCCCACAGTACTTACACTTGAACTGAACTACACCAGTGATATCACACAGCTTACACTGTAAATGGGGCTACACCAGTGATACCACACAGCGTACAATTTAAATGGGGCTACACCAGTGATACCACACAGCTTACAACTGACATGGTGTTACACCAGTGATACCACACATCTTACAATTGAAATGGGGCTACACCATTGATAGCACACAGCTTAAAATTAAAATGGGGCTACACCAGTGATATCACACAGCTTACACTGTAAATGGGGCTACACCACTGATACCGCACAGCGTACAATTTAAATGGGGCTACACCAGTGATACCACACAGCTTACAACTGACATGGTGTTACACCAGTGATACCACACATCTTACAATTGAAATGGACCACACCATTGATAGCACACAGCTTAAATTAAAATGGGGCTACACCAGTGATACCACACATCTTAGAATTGAAATGGGATTACACCACTGATACCACACAGCGTACAATTGAAATGGGGCTATACCAGTGATAACACACAACTAACAATTGAACTAGACCTACACTTGTGATGGCAAAAGGGGGAAGGAAAGGGAAAAGCGAGGGAACAAAGGAAAGAGGAAAGGCAAAATAGGGGAGGCCCCCATACTGTCCCCACCCTTCTTTCTCTGTCCTATAGATTGTGTCCCCTTCTTTCTCTGCCCCCTAGTCTGTTTCTCCCTCTTTGTCTGCCACAAGTCTGTTTCCCCCTCTTTTTCTTCCCCCTATTCTGTTTACCCCTGTTTTTTCTGCCCCCCAAGTCTCTGTCCCCCATTTGCTGTTTTTTTCTCTCTCTCTCTCCTCTTTTTTTTTAATTTTTTTCCCTCAATAAACCCTTTCCTGGCCTGGGGGGCAGGGGGGCAACTGCCCCCTGGGCTGGTCATATGTCTGGGCTGGTAGGCCACTGCACCTCACTAAATCTCCTGATCGCTGCTGTAAATGGAGCAACACTAGTGATACCACAGAGCTTACAACTGAAATGGAGCTACATAAATGATACCACCGAGGTACAATCCAAATGGAGCTAAACTAGTACCATAAACCACTTCCCTTGTAAGCTCTATAGTATCACAAGGTAAGCTTTACTTAAATTGTAAGCTTTGTAGTGGGGCACTAGTGTAGCCCCATTTCAACTGTAAGCTATGTGGTATCACGACTTAAGTCACAACATTAATGCCATTTTTAAAATTAACAAAAGGGGGTGGGCTGGAACAGTGGGCTCAAAAGATAATAGAAATGGGCCACTTGAATGTATTTGCCCCCCTGGGCCACAAGTTCCCAGCCCTCCCCTGTGCATCCCCCTCCTACTTGCCTACATTTGCTGGTACAGGAAGGGCCTCATCCCTGGTGGTCCAGTGGCATGTGGTATGAGACAAGTGGTCTTTGCCCTCTTTGGCACAGAGCTCTATTAGCAGCTGCTTCGCAATCCTCTCTCTGTCCAGTAATGCAAAATGCCAAGAAAATACATCACATCTGCATCTGTCTATCTTCCCACCGGCCAGCTGTTTTGTTGCAGGCTGGTTTGGCTTTGGGGGCCCCCCAACTTAAGCGGGCCCTAGGCAGGTGCAGGGATGTCTGTGGGGGGGGACCATAGCATGACCCCCAGGCCAGCCCACCCAGTCCCTTTGTTTATATGGAGGGGGTTAATTGTAGGGGGGGCAAGTGCCCCCCTTGCTCCCCCATCCTGGACACCCGTGGGCAGGTACCTAAGGTTCCTTGCCCTTGAGCTGGCTCTGACCGTACATAGGTAGCATGTCATCTCCCTGGTTTATGAGAAAATATGCTAATGCTAATAAAATTAATACTGACTGCAATAACGTTCATGCAAAAGCTTATAATCCCTAAAGGAAAAATACATATTAACCCCTTCCCGACAACGGACGTACATGTACGTCCCGCAGAAACTGTCACTTAGTGACAGAGGACGTACATGTACATCCCGGAAGTCCAGGTCCCCGCGCGGCTGCACGCCATTTAGGTACAACGGATTACTTTGGAGAAAAAAAAAATTCCTAGCCGGGCATTAAGTGAGGACGTGTGTGCGCGTGCTCAGTCACTAAGGGGTTAAAGTACATAAGGATAAAACTTTGTGATCGTTGAATTGGGTTTCGGGGTGGTGAATGACCTGCACCCTTAAAGAACACTTAATGCTTGCAAGACACTAGTTACAGCAGGGGTGGGAACCTGCAGCTCTCCAGCCGTTGTTGGAATGCAAATTACATCATACTAATCTGACCATATTATTTGTAGTCTAATGACAAATGGAGAACCACAGGTTTCCCACCCTTAAAGCTCATGAAAAAAACATATCCAGTTAACATGTCTTAAAGCCGTTTGTACAGTAGGAACTGGAGTAATTTGAAAACAATACAACTTCTTCATAATGGAGATCTCTCTAGCATTCCCAATGGTGCATTTAGTTTCTGCTGAATTACTCCAGTTTTCATTTGTCCATATGGCTATTGGAATTAACAATGACAGGCTATGGTCAGACAGACAAAACCACATAATTACCACCATCATGTAAATGACTTACTGAGGGCAGAGTCCAAAAGGGACTGGAAAATATTATTGTGAATAAAACACTTGGGCCTGATGGTATACACCCAAGTGTACTTAAGGAACTTAGTACAGTAATAGAAAGACCATTATACTTATTATGTATTGATTCACTTTCATCAGGCATAGTGCCCTGTGTTTGGAAAAAGTTGATGTAGTACCATTGTTCAAAAAGGGAGCAAGATCCAAACCAGGAAATTACAGACCTGTGATCTTGACTTCCATATTAGAAGGGTTGTTAACTGACAGTATTCAGAACTATGTTAAGACATAACTAAACCACTCTGGTTGCAAATTCACAGCACATGGTACCATACATTATTTATTTTTTTATTAATTTTTTTCTGCTCTGTGATTTTGTAAGGGTAAGTTCACACTGGCATCATTATTTCAGCATTTTGGACACTGTATTAAAGTGTAACTTTCATCTTAATTTAAGTATGCATATTTGAAAATTGCATTAAAAACTGCCTACATGTCATGTTAACCAAAATTCCGGCAGATGTATAGTTTAGAAGATATTCATATTTTTAACTGAACATTTCCTGGTAATGCACAGATCTTCACTAGTGTATGAAACATAATTGAAACCTTAATTAACATATCACACATCACTGAAAAGCCTTCATTATCATATGAAACATTACTGACAAGCATAATTAGCATATGAAAATGTCACTGGTACTGCATGGGATCTGCAATCAGCATAAATTAGCATATGGTAACAAGAGTGAATATCTCCTTAACTATACATTTGCTGGTCTTTTGACTCATAGGCAGTTTTTAATGCAGTTTTCAAATATGTTTTTAATGCAGTTTTCAAATATGCAAACTTGAATCAAGGTGAAAGTTTCACGTTAAAGGAATAGTAATACTTAAGTATTACAAATCCCTATATTAAAGCCCTAGAAAAAAAAAACAGTGTCATCTCTCAAACCTTTATGGTTGGAGAGATGAACGCTTCTAAAGTTGCCCTCTTCTTCCCCCTTCCCCGTAGTCAGCATTTTAGCTGACTGCAGGGAACAGAGTTGTACGACTTTCAGGCGACTCTCCAGCACAGCCGGTTCGCGTTAACTAAAAAAAAACTTTCACTGAAATGGTCTTCTACCGTTTTAGTGGACGTTTTTTTTTTAGTTAACGCGATTGCGGCTCTGCTGCAGAGCCGCCTGATGATCTCTGACCGGATTTCCCTGAGTCAGCTAGAATGCTGACTCCTAGGAAGGGGGAGGGAGAGGGCAACTTTAGAAGTGTTCATCTCTCAAACCATAAAGGTTTGAGAGATTTCACTGGGGGCAATATGTTTTTTTTTTTTTTACTAGGGCTTTAATATAGGGATTTGTAATACTTAAGTATTACTCTACCTTTAACTGCCAAAAATGCACACATCCCAAGTGTCCTTTTTTAGCAGGGATACATAAATCCCCCTGTCCCTCTTTCTCACCCTGGTACCTTTCTTTTAGGATACCTTATTGTGGCTTGTATATAATCGTATCACATTCCTCCACAGCAATAAAACTCACATTAATGTTCATTTAAACTTCAATCTATGTGTTTAAATAAAATTCATTAGCCTTGTTCTAAATCTTTTATTCAGTTACATAGAGATCTAGTTTGAGGTGAATAGTGTCACGGCGTAGCATAAAACTCCCCGAAGCTGTGCGATCCATACTTCCTAGGTAGAGGCGTAACTAGACGCCTCTGGGCCCTGGTGCAAGAATTGCCATGGGCCCCCCGACCACATTGGCCCCCCTCGACCACATTGGCCCCCTCCACTTTGCCCCTCAATCTCCACAATGCCCCCATCTCCTACCTCCCTGGTGGTCCAGTGGTGTCGCAGGAGAGACTTCTACGCAGGTGCGGTCCTTTTCAGTAATGCGGAGCGCTGGGAGATGATGTAATCTCCCAGCGCTCTGCATTACTAGAGTGTCGGAGAGGGAGATAGCGATGATCATATTGAGGGAGTCTGGCGGGGGGTCGCAGGGGGCAGCCAGGCCCAGTCGCAGGTGTGACCCCTATAGTTACACCACTGTTCCTAGTCTAGTTTTAACCATTTGGTTCACGAGTAGCTGTAAGATGCAAATACACAGTGTGGCAAACATAAGTTGGTTATCATTATGAATGTTGTGGATAACGTTACAATGTCTTTTCTAAATATATGCTGAGAATTTATATATACAAATAGCTGTGGTGAGGAGCATTGATAAATATGAGCACAATTCATATGATTTTCCTATTATCAAGAAATAATGACATTCGCTGATGAGTTTGGGATCCACAGGTTAAATTATAGTGGGAAGTCTGGCCTAGGATAAAGAAATAGCTATGTAGGCCACTTTGAAATTGATATCTGAATACAGCAATGTGTCCTGTGTGAGTGTTATCTTAAAAATACCGAAACGTATCCATACTGTAATAACTGTAAGAATGGTGTCTGTAAACATTATAATTAAAAAGTAATCACCTAAATGAATATATGGGATCAATTGTGGATGATCCTGGGCAAAAAAATAATGAATCATCTTATAAAATAAGTTGATATTTATCTGAGGTCCCAGTGATTTATATGTTCATAGAAGCACCATAGTCACACTTGGTGTGCTTTCCCACTATTGTATTGCTGTGGTAGTTCAATAAATAAATTGGATCAGACCCATTAGCATGTTTCTAGAAATTATTTTATTTACAATGACTAATAAAGAATACGTTTTAGTATTGAGTTATACCCTAGGTGTTTACATTATAACAGCACCAAACGGATTTCCTTTTCTTAATCTGTAGGGTGCGACAGGGTTGAATTTCAGTACTGCTGCATTTAAAAACAGACAACAATCTTCTGTCCTTAGCCCCCCTGCCCACCTCTCTTCATTTTGGGCCCCTACTGCCTTTTCTTCTCCAGTTCAGTGTTTTGGGACATTGCATTCCACAGTTGGCAAACATAGCACTTCCTGTCTGTGCGTTCCACAGACCAGAAGTTGTCATTTCTAAGCTACAGAGGGAGTGGGCGTCCTCCTGGATTGGAAAGCTTTTAATTCTATGTTTTTCTCCTGTCCTGCTTCCTCACAATGTGCAGCAGTTTCCCCAAGCCAGGACAGCTCCAGTCCAGCTTTGTCCTGCCTAAGGTATGAGAAATTTTCTTTTTGGATGCTAGTAAATGGAGAGCAATGGGGCTTATATGGTTGTTTTTTTCGTTATTGTTTATAGGTTTTTCTCTCTTGTAATTTATTTTCAGATGAAGTACCAAGCCTCTGCCCTTTGTGTAAACTATGGATGTGGGATACCCTACAAAGCTGTGCCTATCCTGTCACTCTGCACACCCTGTCTTTCATCAGGCCAGTTTGCCATCTGATTTTTAATCTCACAGATGAGATATGGAGGTTTTTCAGGGAGGAGGAAGATGTGGCAGAGCCTTCCAGTACATCATCACCTCAGTATGATGTTCCTCCTCATAGGTCTTTGGTCCAGGAGTCAGATTCTGATTCAGAGAGCTCTTTAGATGATAGAGGAAGGAAAGACTCTTATATTTTCCATGCAGAATGTGTTGACCCCCCACATCAGTGGAGTATAATTTTTATCTGGGTTTTAGGAAAACCCATAAAGTTTTTCCTGTTCATGAAGTTGTGGCATCGTTAATTAAACAGGAATGGTCCAAACCAGAAAATATCTTATCTTATTTTTGTCTAAATGAAAAAGCCTCTTTCCATTTGATCCCAAGGACTCTATTTGTTGGCATTCCTAAGATGGATATTCATGTTGCTCAGCTACCTAGGAAAATAACTATTCTGGTGCAAGATGGTTCTAGCTTCTGGGATCCTATGGATAAGAAAGTTGAAGCAGCCCTGCGCAGGGTTCCAAGATAGTGTGACTGTGTTTTGCCCTAATGTGGCTGCTATGTGCATATCAGAGCCATATGTCTTTGCCTTATGCAACTGGAGGAAAATATCTTCAATCCAGTTTCCAGGGAGGATCTTTTAAAATCTGCAGCTATGCATCATTTTAAGGCAGATTATATTTGATGCTTCGATGGAAAACGTATGCATGGCAACTAGCAGTGAATAGACAGGAAGAGAGAAAAGGACAAGTGGCGCCCCTTGGTTGATTCAAATGACACTGCAACCTTCACCAGTACACCACAGTGAATTATACCCAGAAGAGCAATTGCTGCTTTTCCCCTTATATGGTAAACAGCTAACGCACTTGAGGGGAATATTCGAGCTGCCCAAAGACAGCCACAACACAACACAACTTCTAAATGGGCAGCAACTTTATATTCCATTCTCCCAAAGGGGTCGACCATGTACAGAACAAAATAAGAAAAAAGGGCGCCCAATAGTGTAATAAGATCCAGTACACAATAAGGATAACAATATGTGAATGGGTACTCACATTTGGGGTTGTCAACAAGGGAACTTGCTGAAAAATTTGCTTTTGGAGAGATTAACCCTGTCTCAATTCGGTTGACTCTAAAGATGCAATATGAAAAGGCACAGTCCAAATGGCTCCACAAGTAAATAAAAAGGATTTATTATAATATAATAAAAATTCTTGAACTGTTATATAAACCCAATGATTCTAAAGCATTTTGTGACACAGAATGCCGCTTTATAAAAGACAACAATCAATTTGGACAATAAAAGACTAATTCATTGCCCAAATTGATTGTTGTCTTTGAGAAAGCGGCATTCAGTTCTGCGAAACACGTCAGAATCATTGGGTTTAGATAATATTTCAAGAATTTTTATTATATTTTAACAAATACTTTTTTTACTTGTGGAGCCGTTTGGACTGTACCTTTTCATTTTGCATCTTTTTTGGAGTCACCCAAATGGAGAAGAAGTTAATCTCTCCAAAAGGGCATTTATCAGCTAGTTCCTTTGCTGACAACTCCAAATGTGAGTACTAATTTGCATACTGTTATCCATATTGTGTACTGGATCTTATTACACTGTTGGGCTCCCTTTTTTCTAATATTTTTCTGTGCATGGCAACTAGGGCTTCTGCTTTGTCAACAGCAGCCTTAGGGCCCTATGGCTTAAGCAATGGGCAGTAGATATTTCTTTGAAGAAGTTATGTGCTTTGCACTTTAGTGGACGTTTTCTGATTGGCAAGGAATATGACTCTCTTCTTAATTCTCTTTTTGAAGAGAAGAAGTTTTTGCTTCAGGATAGAAGATTTTCCTCTCATAAATCTTTTTTTTTTTTTTACCTTTAAAGGCACAAGAAAGTTTGAAAGGGAAAAAGACCAGCTTCTAAGTCCTACTATCCAAATGTAATTACATCTTCTAGAATATCTACCAGGAATCTTGCATCTAGTTCCCAGTTATAATGCCAAGCCTCCTTCCATGCTGCCTGGGAGGAAGAATATACCATTTCCTATTAGAATAGTGAAATATTACAACATATTCCTAGCTTTTTTCTAGCATCCAGTCCAGATACATGATCAAATTCTCCTCCAGTCATCCTTCAAGATTCATGGTCACCAGTGTTCAAGTCAACTCACTAAGTAGAAAATTCTTTCTTCAGGCATTTCATCAAGGGGTATCAACAGGAGTTCTGATTCCAGTAGCTACGGAACTCAAAGGAAGAGGTATGTCCACTATTGTTTTCCTAGCCCAAAGAGCACAGGAGGGTTCAGGTTAGTGGCAAACCTCACTTTCATCAACCAGTTCATCCATTCAGAAAGGTTCAAGATAGAGGGAGTGCGTTTGGCAGCCAGCATTCTTCAATGATACAATTGGATGGCAATGATAGACATTCAAGATGTTTATTTTCGCATCCCTATTCATTCTATCAGTCAGAAATATCTTAGCGTGACAGTAATAAAAGACCGGCTCATTGCATTTTATCAGTTTACAGAACTTTCTTTTGGCCTCTCTTAGGTGCTCAGTGCCTTCCCCAAGGTGATGATGATGGTAGCAGCACACTTAAAAAGGGATAGTAATACTTTGTTTTTTCTTTATTTTATTTTGTAGGCATTAAAAAAACATGAAGAACGATATAAGTCTTATCTCTCAAACCTTTATGGTTTAAGAGATATTCACAAGCAAAGTATCCCCCCCCCGTTCAGTCAGATCAGAAGGGAGGTGCCCAGGTAGACTGCAGAGGGGGACAATCTTCAATTAAGAAAAGGGAAAAAGCTGAAAAACTTGTCAAGGGGGGAAGGGCTTTCATTCTTTTCATACAAAGAAGATTGTCCCCTGCTGTTATCTGTCTGGTCTTACAACCAGATTCACATCTGAGAAGAGATGGCTTACACTAGGTAAAAGGGGCGGGAGGGGGAAACTTTGCTTGTGAATATCTCTTAAACCATAAAGGTTTGAGAGATAAGACTTATATCATTCTTCATGTTTTTTTAATGCCTACAAAATAAAATAAAGTTAAAACGAAGTATTACTATCCCTTTAAGGGAGAATGTAATTCTGATAATTCTTTACCTGGATGGTGAAGGCAGATTCTCCTTTCCAGCTTCATCAGTATATGGATCTAATGATCTCCACTGTAACATCATTGGGTTGGCTAATAAACTTGAAGAAATTCAACTTTCTTCCACAAAAGAAGAAGTACTTTTAGGGTTCATTCTGGGTTCAGTAGAAGCAAGAAAGGTTTTCCTCCAGACACGGTTTCTGCTCTTCTGCACCAGGATGCTATCCTCAGTAGAGCTGAATTTCTATACCTGAATAAAATAATGTTGATTTTGCAGCAGCTTATCTTGAACAGCTGGGATTGAGACCTGAAGTTGCTCCATCAGCCGATCTAAGTGTGTTCCAAAGTCAAGGTGTCACTCTCCTGTTGGTGCAGAAAAAAGCTGTCAAAGGTTCTTTTTTTGTTCAAGAGATAGTAATGTTTAGAAAATCAAGCAGCTCACATTATTTGTTATACTGAATTGTCCTGATGTCTGTGGCTCTCAAAGTTCAGAACTTGATGGTTATGCGTTAATCGTATGATGAGTTTTACCTCTCCTGCCCCTTTCCTGCTCTGAAACTGCCTCCCTTCAGATCTGAAGTACTGTTGCTTGACCAACTGATTACAACAAAGGACAATCTTCACTCTGTCAGTATAAGGAAAAACCTTCCATCCCTGATGAAGGAGGACAAGTTTTTCCTAATACTGACAGAAGACTGTCCCTAGTCGTGATCCGCTGTCGGATCTGAGGGGAGTTGGCTTCAGAATGGGTAAAAGGGGTGGGAGGGGTACAATCCATCATACAATTACTGTATAATTATCAGCTTATCAACTTTGAGAGCCTGAGACATCAGGACTATTCAGTATAACAAATGATCTGAGCTGCTTGATGTTCTAAACATTACTATCCCTTTCATTTCCCACTGGATAGTCTTGACTATGGATGACAGCAAGACAGGTTTGGGGGCAGAGGTTCATCACCACTCCCTTTAGGGGGCTTGGTCACCCTCAGAGAATTACCTTCACTTAATCCACCTGACAATGCTGGCAGTCTGGAGGGCTCTGAGAGAAGAGCTCCCTCTTATCAGATGCAAGTTTGTCAAGGTCTACTTAGACAATGTTTCTACGGTGGTCCATCTATCACAGCAAAGGGGAACAAGGAGCTTCAGGAAGTGTGGGCCCTTCATCCAGAGGTCTTCCTGGCATGCTTGGAGAAATGGGGGATGCCAGAAATAGATTTGATGGCGACAAGGTGGAACATGAAGCTTCCTTGCTTTTTTTTTTTAGTTTCCCCAGGAGCATCCTGTGGAAGTGTATGCTCTGAGGCAGACTTGGGATTTTAACTTAGGCTATTGTCTTCCTCTCCTGAGGCTGGTTCCAGTATCTCTAATGAGGAAAAGACAGGAAAGGGCATCAGTTATATTTAAATGGAGGAGAGAGTGGTTTGTGCTATTGAAGCAGCTGACAAAGCTAAACCAATCAATCAACACTGAGCGTGGTAGGGAGGGAGGTCTTTAAATATATTGGGAGATATGGTATGATAAAGAGGTAAGAAAGTGGAGATGGCTTCTTCAGAGATATCACTTCTCCAATTCCTGTGTTATTCCATGGAGCCTATGTACTACAATTTCTCAAGTGAAGAGAGCTTAGTATACAGGCTCCATAGAATAACATAGAAATTGGAGAAACTATATCACTGGAGCAGTCATCTCCACATTATCACCTCTTTATCACACTTTAGTGCATTAGTGCAATAGCCCCATTTTTAGTTGCACCTGTCCACGTCTGGGGAGGCTGGTCTCTTTCTCTCTGGTGTGCTCACTGTGAAGACCCAAAGGGAAAAGCATTGACAGGGAAGAAAAATTCTCCATTGTTTACCGCAACCTGAGGCCTTCTATCTGTGTATTATGACAATTGACATCATCAGCTGGCTAGGAATGATGTGAGGTGTAGTGGGCATAAAGCAGCCATATGTGGCTGATATCAGTTACTCCTGTCTACACTGCTTGCTAACTGCCCCTTGCCCTACAGTGGTCCCTGTAACTTATCATAGGTAAAATGTGGAAATAAATTCTGGTTGATTGCGTACAGTGGCCTTGTCACCAGTACTGTGTCACCCTTGTAAAACTAGCTTTAGTGTTCTATTAACCAAGGTAAATAAATGATGGACCCCTTATGTCTTCAATCCCTGCTAACAAAGCATTGTTTGGCAATCTATTACATTCCAGTTCTGCAGGGATCAAAATACTAATTTGGATACTTGTTTTAGCAAATGTAACATGAAGCACTAAAAAACAGGATAGGACCTGTCAAATACAATAAATAAAAATAAAATTGCAAGCCTGGAGAAAATTACATTCCTGTAAATGTTCTCCCCCCTCCACTACTCTTGTTTAATTCACTAATGAATGGAGACACAAGTAGAACTGGAACTACTTGCTCTATTTAATTCAACTAATAATTTTAATGTGCGAGTGAAGATGAAAAAATAAAAAGTCTAGGCAACTTGACTTATATATATTGTACAGTATGTAAAGCTGAATTTCCTATACATTTTATTAGTCTTATTTTCACCTTTACCTATTGTCTGTGAAAGCAGGTATAGTAATGCAATGTAACACTATCCCTTCAGCATTATGTTCTATTTATACTGTGCATTCTGTAGTTAATAGACTGGTTGTGGCCTTTTCTACATTGTTTCGCTTTTTTTTTTTTACATGTTATATTAATTTTACATTGTATCACTTAGCCCTGCTTTCACAGCCCCTAACAGGTAGCTGTCTGGAAACTGATCCAGAGATCTCATTGTCAAGGACACAAAAGTGTAAAAAAATAAATAAATAGGAGAAGATGGAAAAATAAATAAGTAATATGAAGGATGTATAATGTCATTTTACATTATTCACCTGCATAATATTTTAAGTCAGTATAAAGTTTACTATCTCTTTAATGAGAAAGAGTCACTTTTCAAATAAATGTTTCTGTTGTGAAACACTAGACAAACTGAATCCATTGTGTAGGAGTTTTAATAGTTCAATATAAAAGCATTGTTTTAACAGTTCCATGTTCTACTTGTAGGGAGCTGTCAAACTGATGTTTTGTCACGGCTTCCTCTGCCCACATTGTGGGGAATTCCTGTCAGCCCCAAGATTCACCTCCTCCTGCTTAAAGACCATTTACGTTGACTTTGATGGAGCACATGCACTCCCTGCTGTAACTCTGCATGTCTTTTCAACAAGCAGTGCAGGCAGCTTTAAGCAACTGTTACACATCAAGAAGAGTAATTTGGATGATGCAAGATAAGGGTTAAATATTTTAAATGTCAATATAGTTAAATTGGTTTAATTTAGTATATACAAAAAGGCAAACTCGTGACAGTGACACACTAAAGCATAATGTTAAATAATACAAAGATTAGTGCTCATCTGTTAATAGGGATAATACTGTATACTTAGCCAAAGCTCTGGGACAGCACTTGCAGGAATCGATTGTAGCAAATAAGCTTTTATTGAGATGTAATTCTGGTATGCCAAACATTTTCGGTCCAGGCATGGACCTTCATCAGGGAGTATATATACGTGTGTGTGTGTGTATATTGTTCAAGTGCTATACTTGTTAAGCAATGTGTTGCACAACTCTCTGGTCCATTACTAGTTAAAAATTCCACTTTAACCTACAAGCAGATTGATATATATTTGAGAACTGTTTGGAAAAGAATGACAGACACATGGAAGAGTCCCCCGAACGGAAGTGGTAAAGGCTAAAACAGTAAATGTAAGTAACAACTCTTGGGATAGATTTAAGGTTACCCTAAAGCTTTTTAAATAGATAGGGAAATGGGCAGACAAGATATGTTAATTGGTTCTTATTTGCTGTCGATTAATGTAGCACTAGTAATAACAACTAATAATGAGTACAATACCACCAGACCCAAAAATTAATAATGATATATTATAAAGGAAGAACAAAAAAAAAATTAATACTATGCATGATGAAAGAAAAATAAACAATAATACAAATAAAGTATTCATAAGTCATCATTGAAAATTCACAATAAAAAAGTACAATAATATTATAAAAATAAAATATGGAAATATTACGTTGTTGAACGACAATATACCTGCTTCAATATCCCCAAAAAAATCACATATGAAAGCAAAAATATAGATAACACAGTGTGCCAGAAAAACTGTGACTGTAACATGCACCTAAAACAATACATATAGGTAGCCTTAAGATGATAGCCTCATGTGCTATGTATACAAGTGGCAAACTATATGCACAGCATCCAGAAGAGTGTAAGCATCAAATAATGTTTATTGTCTAAGGTAGCGGTGGGTAATTAGCATCCCTTTGGGGTGGGGTGGGGGAAATGAGATTCACATACGTTCAATAAGTGTCTAGTTTGTTGATATTGTGGCAGTTTGGACCGGATTCTATCTCATGGTATGCACTAAGCTTTCTTTACCATATTATCCCTGTGATCGTGTTCAAGTAAACCTACGTTGTCCCCTTCTCCAAATTTACCGTGTTTCATTGCCTCCTACACCAGTGGCTCATTTGTATATTGAAATCTGATTTAATTATCTATTTTTGCATTCCTGAGGGTGTGATGATATTTTAATGTGGCAGTCTGCCATAGTCAATAACCTCCAATAGCTGTCTGTGCTATCAGATCTCACAGAAACTAACTCACCTTCCTGTTGCAGGTGAATTTTCGATCTTGCCATATCTTACTACTAATTATTACATAATTTATGTCTCCTCAGGAGACACACACACATCCAGGGGTGGCAGTAAGGAGGAGTTACTGCTCCCACTGGGTGATTCAATGGTGGCGTGATTTTCACAGGACTATCCAGCCTGCCCACCACTATCCAACTGAGAAAAAAAACAAAATGGCTGCCACTTGCTCCTACACCACAGACACACACACATTCCCCACTCACGCAGCACCAAGCACACACACACACACACACACAAACACAAACACTTGCCCCACTCACACACACAGCACCACACACACACACAAAGCCAGAAAGAAATATGGCTGACACACACACAGTCACTCATTCTGACTCCCAGTGGCCTCAGCAGGACCTGTACTACAGCCACTGAAGGGAAGTTGCAGCACCAGGGGAACAAAATGGCACTCAAAGGGTTAAGGTAGGCCCTCATTGCTGAATTATTTATTGACTGTCATCATTTGCCATGCAACACAGAGGACAGGCAGTCATCAGGTTAACACTTAAGCCTAGGGTGACCATGCGTCCCGGAATGCCCGGGACTGTCCCTTATTGGGGTCTGTGTCCGGCGTCCCGGGTCACCCCCCCACCGGGACAACAAAGAGTCCTGGAATGGAGCAACATGCACCAGTTCAGCCAGCCAATGAAATGTATTTGCTGTATGGCCCTCTTTGGCTGAGCCAGCCAATGAGGACCATATATCAAATACATTTCATTGGCTGGCTGGACTGGTGCGTGCGGGACAGCTGGGATGGAGCAGGAATGCTGGCACTGCAAGGGAGACCCGCAGCTGAGGCTCCCACCGGCGCTGCCCATCTTTCTAAGGCTGACACAGTGTAATGAGGACCATATAGCAAATGCATTTCATTGACTGGCTGGACTGGTGCGCATACCAGCCAACTGTCCCAATTTACGTGGGACAGTTCCGATTTTATGGCCCAAACCTGCAGTACTGCCCCCATTGCTCTATGTCCCGATTTCCTGGCCTGTTCACAACTTCAGAATTTTTCACCATAAGCGCATGCGTATCACTTTTAATATATGCGCGTGCACAACCATTGTTCTCGCTAAACTCCACTTTTGGCAATGTGAGTGAGAAGTTCTGAGTGTGTGAGCAGCACTGAAGCACCGGACACACATGAGAACTCATAGCAGCAACTGTGCGTGGTCACACAGCCTTCTGTCTCTCGTTCTGATCTAGTTCTCCTCTGACAGGTACAATTACACTGTCTTGTCTCACTGATGATGTCTCAACTTAGAGGCTGCGTCTGATTGTGCATGAATGTGGGGGGGGGGGGTCCAGAGACTCTTGGTATCATCAAACCTGGCACCCAATTATCAGTAGAAGGCTACATTTTCCATCAAGCACAGCAAGCTGTTCCGTCTGCACTGGCTGGCTCATTGCTCTTGTTTAGTAAGTAGTTAGTTACTACTGGAGAGATTCTGTAGGGCACGATGAAATAACAAATATGCATTACAAGCAGCTCCATTGGTATTAACATTCATAAAGAGAGAAGTGCTGTAGGAACCTTAGTGCAGGAGAAGTGTTAAGCAGGGGAAGTGAAACAGAGGGCGCTAGTTATCAGGAAGTGGAGCGGCAAAGCAGAGAGCTGAGCCCAAGTGTGTTTGGGCTGTTAACACCAGATGGCTGAGTAGTTCAGAGATGGAATGAGAATCCGAGCTCAAGCAGCTGGAGAGAGTCTGGCTGCTCACCAAGAAGGGAGTCCAGTGAGAGGGATGTTGGCATCTGCCATTTCAAGGGTAACTTTTTCCCCTTCCTGCCACCATCAGCTTATTTATGTCTAAGGTAAAGAGACACAGACTAGGAGAAATGAGAGACTTGGGTGGGAAAGAGGATGGTTAAAGAGTTGGAACAAGAGAGATTTGGGGGGAGGAAGAGAGAGATGACAGGTGGGGAGGAAGACAAATAAATACAACTGGTGAGGCAGAGACAGAGGGAAAGGACACTGGGTTTGAAAGAGGCATTAGAGTAGCAGGAGACTGTGTGGTAGAAAGAGGCAAATCTCCCAAGTGTCCCTCTTTAGGAGATACTAGGGCTTCATACCCCCCCAAGTGCCCCTCTTTAAGACCCAAATCCCTCTCCCTCTTTTCCACCCTGGTGTCCCTCTTTTTAGGAGATTAGACGGTGTGGTGTGTATATAAGTGTATCACATTGCTCCACAGCAATAAAACTCACATTAATGTCAGCAACTTCACTATATTTGTTTATAAATTAGCCTGTGTATATAAAATACTTTGGTCTTCTTCTAAATCATTTCTTAAGTTTTACAAAATAAACTATAAAATGCAGGTTATTCCCCGCCCACCAGCCACACCCCTAACAGCACCCCCTAAACACAAGTGTCCCTCTTTGGCCATTTGAAATGTTGGGAGGTGTGGGTGCGTGCAAGATAGCTGGGATGGAGCAGGTGTGCTGGCGCTGCAAGTGAGACATGCGGCTGAGGCTCCCGCCGGCGCTGACCAGTTTTCTGAGGCTGACAGAGAGTAATGAGGACCATATAGCAAATACATTTCATTGGCTGGCTGGACTGGTGTGTGCGAAACAGCTGGGATGGAGCAGGTATGCTGGCGCTGCAAATGAGACCCGCGGCTGAAGCTCCCACCGGCGCTGACCATCTTTCTGAGGCTGATACAGAGTAAGAGTTCCCACTGGGACTAGGGTGACCACATGTCCTGGAATGGCAGAATGGATATGTGGTCACCCTACTTAACCTACTGACTGCCACAGGGTTGTGTATCAAGTTTTACCCCTCAGGGAGTGTGTTCAAACCCCTCACACTGTAAACTTGCATTTCCCTCCCACTTCTCCTCCTTCCCCAGCCTATTACTAACACTTTTCACATTTTTGTTAAGCCCCACCCACTTTTAACACAACTTATCCCATTTGTCTCTCCACATCAGCACCACATCAGTCCCCTCCAGGGACTCCACAAGTAAAGGTTCCCAGGTATGAATACACTTCCCACTGCTATTTAACTCTGACATGCCTCTCTATACCTTAAACCTTTTAGTGCAGTGGGGTGCACAACTCATTGCAACTCCCTCTGACATTCAAAGGGTTAACATGCTGGTATAACACTCCTTTTATTTTCTGCTCTCCATTTGCACAACCCACACACACACAGGCACAATACTACAATTCTGGCGTATCTGTGTATCTGTTGCGTGTCTGTGTTTCTGTTGCATGTCTGTGTATCTGTTACATATCTGTGTGGGTCTTTTCCGTGTCTGTGTATCTGTTGTGTGTCTGTGTGTGTCTGTTCCATGTGTGTGTATGTCTGTTGCATGTCTGAGTATATCTGTTGCGTGTCTGTTGTCTGTTGCATGTTTGTGTGTGTGCGTATGTCAGTTGCGTGTGTGTATGTGTCTGTTGTGTGTGTCTACTGCGTGTGTCTGTAGCATGTGTGTGTGTCTGTAGCGTGTGTGTCTGTAGTGTGTGTGTGCATGTGTCTGTAGCATGCGTGTGTGTCTTTAGCATGTGCGCATATGTTTGTTGCATGTGTGTGTATGTCTGTTGCATGTGTGTGTGCATATTTGTTACCTGTGTGTGAGCATGTCTGTAGCGCTCATGTGTGACTGTGCATGTATGTTGCGTGTGTGTGTGTACATCTCTGTTACATATGTGTGTCCATGTGTGCATCTCCTGTGTGTGTGTGTCTTTTGCATGTCTCTGCCGCTCACTGTGTGTATGTGTCTGGATGTGTGTTGCATAGGTCTGTGTTTATCAGTGTGTCTACATTTCACACACGTAAGCTCAACGGTCATAACATGACAGACAATGCTGTCACACATTGCTAGTAATATATAAAAGTAAACCCTGCAATCACTACTTTGTGTTATAGCAGGCTTACTGCTCCAATTACTGAATTAATTTGCTATGCATGCATTGGGATTCAATAGCGTGGCTGTGGCTGATGGTGCTACTCTGTTCTGTCACCACATAATTGGTAGAAGACAGAAGCTCAATCAGTCACAGTCACATTGTTGGATCCCAGTGGATGCATAGTAAAATCATACAGCCAACAGACAGCTAAGTAGGCCTACTACGACATAGAGTCGGTCTAAGTGCAGTACACAGACAGACAGAGTAGGCTACTATTATATAGTATAGACCAGCTCTGCTACCTACTGTCACTTTTCGTATGTTAGGAGGGAGACATTATCATATCATGTGAAAACAAGTCTTTAACCTTTTAGTACCAGAGTGATTTCTAATGCATTGCTTTCTACTGTACTGAGCACCTCTGGTACTCAAATGTCTTTTCTCCCACAGTCACTTTCTTCTCCATTGCCTCTTCTCTCCTTTAGTGCCAATGTCCTTGCAGCCCTAGCATCATTTCTCAACCTAATATCTCTCTTCATCCCCAGAATCTTTTTTCTTCCCCATTCTTTTTCCTTCTGCCCCTTTTCATTAAGTGATGAAAAGTATAGACAATTTGCCTTTATATATTCTACACTTGAAGAATATGTAAACTCAAAAAGGAGGTTGACTGTCATTTTAAAATGCACTGCTTTTGCTCACACCATTATGGCACATTGGCAGCTTCACACCAACATCATATGCTAATGATCACTGTATCTCCCTCTCCCCTTGCATACCTAATTCTTAGTACCTATGGCAAAGTGTGTCATTCTCCAAGCAAACTCACTATATTGAATTTTAGTGCATTTTCCCTGGTTTTGTTGGACTACAAATGCCATCATCCTTAGCCAGCCAACAGATGATTGAGGATGATGGAAACTATATTCCAACAAAAGCTGAAATGTCACAAGCTGGCAGCCCTGGGGCTGCAGGGTTAACACCTTGAATGTTTTAAATGCCATCTGTTTTTGAAAGGGTTAACCCCCTGTTCCCCTCAGCTTGCACTGGGTGTGGACAGGAGCCACTTGCAGAAACTCCATGGGACGCTCCCTGCAGGGTGGGAATATATTTGTCTTCTCTTCAGATCTAAACCTCAGCAGTTTGTCTCTAGCTGAAGGAGGGGCAGGAAAACAGAACTCCAAGCCAAGGGACCCAGCGACAGATCAAAACATGTCCATGCTGAAGGGAAGATAATTCATGTTTTATAACCTCACTAATGAAGGCAACGTTTTTGCAAAACAGGAAATAAGAATGCAATAAAACATACACATGCCTTACTTGCGTATATATATTAAAGGAGAATACCATCTCCTAATAATAACACCCACTTACCTTACTATGGCCAAAAACTTTTAATGGCCCCTATGAATTTTACCTTGCTTCCTTGTTCAAGAGAGAACGTCTTCAATCAGTCTGAATCCCATGTCTATGGAAGACAACAATTGCTAACAGGACCACAGGACCTCAGATTTTGCTCGCTGTATAAGGTAAATCTAATCCTTTAAGGGACGGTGGTTTGTGCAATACATTGCTTCACAAAGCATTGTACACCCCTCTGGTCATAATGGGTTATGTAGGCTCATGTACACTGCCTGCTTCAGTTTGGAAAAACTGCCAGCAACAATCATGTCTGTCTCCATGGACATAACATCCATTGAACCAAGAAGAAAAGGAACTAATCTTAGGGAAAGTGGAAGGTTATTATTAGGAAGTTTTTTTCTCCTTTAATGATTGATTTAAGAGAAATAAATAAATAAATAAATAATAAAAAAAAAAAAATTATATATATATATATATATATATATATATATATATATATATCTCAAAATTTCCACTCGCCACTAGCCAATGGCCAGTGCAAATTTAGCCCTGGGGAGTAGAAATTCAGCCCTGGTGGGTATGTTTTGGCTTGCAGTGGCGAGTAACTTTTCAGGTCTGGCTAGTAGCAAACGACTTAAAATTATAAGTCCTGTACATAGGAACAACAGTAGTGTTTTTTTTGCTGCCATTTTTTCATAGCACTGGGAACTGAATGCTTGAAAAAATGCCATTGCCTGTATTTTTAGCGTCGGAAGTTAGTGAATCAAGCCCTCAATGTGCTAATAAAAAGTTATCACTGAGTGCAAAGGTCTTTACATCAAATCCTAGTCTATGTCCAACTCTGACCATATTTTACAAAGCTAGGGTTTCTATATTTGCACTTTCTAAATAGAGGACACTTCAACTTAGTGACCACTTGTCACGGTTTTGAAGAACACTCAGACAAGACTTGTAAGGTTAAAAGAAAGGACAATCAGCAAATACTTTCCCAACCCACACAGGCCCAGAGGGAGACAGTACAGGTACTGCCCACAACTTACACAGGTCAGGTAGGAACAGTATAAAAATAACGTACAGACTGGTAGCAGGTGCCCTAGAGTGCTAGGGTCAGGTGGAGGCAGCAACCTGCTGGTAGTGTCACTGAATCCCTAGAACGCTAGGGTAGAATGGAGGGCCAAGACTCACAGCTACTGGCAGCAATGACCCTAGAACGCTAGGGGTGAACGGAAGCCCAAGACCAACGGATACTGGCAACAGGGACCTTAGAGCACTAGGGTTGTAGAGAGACACACGGACCATGGATACTGGCAGCAAGGACCCTAGAACGCTAAGGGAGTAAGGAGGCCCAAGACTCACGTACACTGGCAGCAAAGACCCTAGAACGCTAGGGTTGTCAGGAGGCACTAGACTAATGGGTACTGGCAGCAAGGACCCTATAACGCTAGGGTAGTAAGAGGCCCAAGACTCACAGCTACTGGCAGCAAAGACCCTAGAACGCTAGGGGTGAGACGGAGGCAACAGACCACAGAAGGCAATAGGTGACCAGTAGTATGATAGTGTACAGAGAAGGACCACCACACTACAGCTGGCTCTTAAGCCCTAAGGCTACAGAGGTACAGTAGGCAGGGCAAGAGAGTGAACCGGACCTAGATCTCTAGGGTTATATCAAGGTTCAACAATGGTGTAGTAACGCCCAGAGGAATGCCTATAACTCCCAACCGGGAGTGAGCCCAGCTAGTGACAGTGGTAACAACGGACACGTAAGCAAGGAAACGAGTAACTCAGCCCGACGACAGCACGGAAACCGGTACTCCGTATGTGCACACTGCCAGAGGTGGTTGATACCAGTAAGAACGGCTAGAGCAGCGGGTGCTCAGCCAAAGGTCAGCAACGTAAGCGGGTTCTCAGCCAATCCAGTCAGCAACGTAAGTGGTTTCTCAACCTGTCCGGTCAGCAGCGGATGCGGGTTCTCAGCCAGTCCAGTCAGCAATGTAGCGGGTTCTCAGCCAGTCCGGTCAGCAACAGATGCGGGTTCTCAGCCAGTTCAGTCAGCAACGAAGCGGGTCCTTAGCCAGTCCAGTCAGCAACGTAGCGGGTTCTCAGCCAGTCAGGTCAGCAACAGATACGGCAGAAGTTCAGGATACACAGGAACGTCGTAGGCAGGCCAGGTCATACACGAACAAAGAAACAGAAGTAACTAGCGCTAGGTTCAGGTACACCACGAAAGGGCGCCCGAATACTGACATGACAGGGTATAAAAGGATTGGCCCTGGGTGGAGTCAGGTCCAAGGACCAATAAGAATGCAGCATAGTTAATAAGGAAGTAGGAATGTCGCCACGCAGCAGCCAGGGTCACGGGCACCGTGATACCACTTTCACACTGATAAGCATACCTGGGAACACCATTCTCTTGAGTCCCTGGAGAGGGCTCATTGCAGTGACCACAAGTAAGTAAATGTAATTCTTGTCATATTTGGGGTGGGGATTAAATGGTACTTAGGAAGTAGGTGGGAAGTTGGCAGAACAGGATAGGAATTAGGAGAAGTGGGTGGAACAGGATGGGGAGGAGGAGAAGTGGGCAGATCTACTGTATTTCCTTGCCTTATAGATGTGCAGCAGGAAAATATGACAAAAATTGTGTAAATGGTACCATTCTGGTGATAAACACACATATGTATAAACGCATGTGCATGAATGTTTGCCACTATTGACTGCAGCGGGATCTATCAGCTTGAAGCTGGCAAGTAGAATTGACTGATCTCTCTGGCCATCACTTATTGTTGAGTATGAGGTGACTAAATCCAATCTGGCTCAGTGGTGTAACTAGTGATTGGCCCTGTAGTTACACCCCTGATCTGGCTACTGCTGAATAGACGAATGACTAACATGTGAAGCCATATTCTGATTTCCTTGTGCATCGAGCCATTCACACCTTCATGAATTTCTTCCATGGTTGCAAGTTGTGGTGGTGAGTGTGGGAAAGCTTCCTGCCCTTGCCAAACAGCATGTAATAAAGAAAGAACTCCAGTTTCTCTCTTCTACAAGGAAATCTAGGACATTCACAGGAAACTTTATAATTCCAGCAAGACAGAACATTAAGTCCCCAGAAGAGGGCATGTCCTGGAATATCCAAACGCCAACTGTCCGCTTCATAGAGGACAAAAAAAGTTCTCATTGCTTTTAAAACCCCTCTAACTTTCGAGATGTTAAAAACCCCTTTTAAATCAATGGGGATTGGGGAATAGTATTTGTAACTTGTTTTGTAGAATTGCTAAACTTTTCTTTTGAACATATCGCCCTATTTGCACTATTTCTGAAGCCTCTCTGAGCTCTTACCAGAGGTGAAAAATTCTCTTATTCACTTGAATAAGAAAATAGAAAATCCCATTACAAGGTTAATACTAAATACTCTCCACAAGCAGCACATAGCAAAACCAGGTCAATGCAAGAACAAACTCAGAACGGGGCTTCCGAAAATAAATGAAAAATAAAAATAAGTCTAAAATAGCATGATCTAGAATTTACTTTATATGCTTCTGCATACAAAATTCATTTCCCAAGCATAGATCAGGGATGGGCATTGTGCAGCAAGCCAGTTGTTGGTCTGTACATCCCATCACTCTCATCTGGCCAATAACAATAGCCCACTGTATGCTGCAGACCTCTACAGAGACTTTACGCTGTCTAATAATAAAGGTACAATCTTTCTAAATAGATGCTGTGAGCCTAATATGCTAACAACATTATGGCGGGAACTAACTTCACCACAGGGGACAAATACAAATTGCCTCTGATTTAAATGAGGTTTTGAACCCCCTTGAATGCTGAAGAGCAGTGGTTCTTAGCACAGAGCCACATGTTCAAAAGAAAAGTGGAGGAGTTCTGGGGCGAACCATTTGCACTATAGGGGATAACTGAACATTTTCATTTTAAACCCTTGAATGCTAGAGAGTTATCCAACGCATTGCAAAGCAATGCGCTGGAGACATCTCTGGTGTTCAAGGGGTTAAAATCCCCATTTTAATCAATGGGAATTTTTGGAATGTTTATATTTCCCCTATAGTGCATTCCCCTGTAGTGCAAATGGTTTGTCCCAGAACTTCACCACTTTTCTTTTCTAGTCTAGATTTTTCTGGGAACTCCTATTTTTTTGTTAAGGACATAATTAAGGTGGCAAATACATAAATATCTTATTATTCTTAGGTCTCACAATCAGAATGACAAAAATGGGCATATATGGCGGTATGCAGGAAACATGCGCAATCGCTATTTCTAGTGTAATAAGTTTGCACATGATTTTGTTGAATTGCGCATGAAAAATCAAGATTAGCGAACAGCTGTGCATATTCTTTGTGGGTGTGGTCAGGTTTAACAGATCTGTCTGAGTGCAACAGCGAATGTGCCTAATACAGAAAGTTCTATTGTGAACAATTTTAAACGTATGTGTAGCGTTGTCGTAAAAACTCATTTTTACTGCGCGATTCCCAAAGCTTTTTGGTATTTGGCTTCCTGGATTACAACATGCACAATATCTATCTGCGCTGGAAAATGCCTTTAGTGCATGCACACATTTCTTGCATCCCCCCGATTGTGTATAAACATTTCAATAAATATATGCTTGAAAACTCATCATTAATATTGTTGTAAAATACTTGATAGAAGTTAAAGGGATAGTAATACTTATGTTTAGAAATTTCTAAAATTGTAGAGATTAACAATAGAAGTAGAATAACCTACCTCCCATGTCACAAAACCTTATAATTTGCGAGTTCGAAGGATTTTAAGTTTCCCCCTACCCTTTCCCTGAAGTCATCGCTCTATGGGATAGAACCGGATCCTGGTCATTTGACCGGCAGGTGGCTCTTCAGCAGAGCCAAGATAGCGATATTTAGAATGAAATACTTTATTGGAACACTCTACAAAGTGTGCCTGATTTGCAAGCACACTTTGTAGACTGTTCCAATTAAGTATTTCATTCTAAATACTGATATCTAGGCTCTGCTGAAGAGCTGCCTGCTCTTTAAATGATCAGGATCCGGTTCTGTGCCATACAGCGCTGACGTCAGGGAAAGGGGAGGGAGGGGGGAACTTTAAATGCTACAAACTTGCAAACTATAATGTTTTGAAACATGGGGTGCAGGTTATTCTTCTTCTGTTGTTAATCTCTACAATTTTAGACATTTTTAAACATAAGTATTACTATCCCTTTAAGTGGCATCCTAAACTGGTGCCTGTGGCACAACTTGGCACTGCACTCTGGTTAAGAACCATTGGCCTATAGAAAAGCCAGAAGAGGAGGGTGAGGCAGGAATGTGGTGAGTTACTTAGTCTCCTTGTTTTGCATATGTCACCTGCCATATTACCATATAAATCAGCTGCAATATATGATTTATCTCTGTGTAATCTCCATGGGTTATCAATCAGTCTTGCACTTGTTTTACCCTCTTCTTTAGTCTACAAAAGTGCACATTTCAAACATAAATTTCACTGAGACAGATTACTCAGAACTGAAGTAATTCTTGGGTAAACCAACTGTACTGCGGGGTCAAATAAAATTCCAGTTGAGTCAAGTGTGGTTTTTAAAGGGATAGTAACACTTAATTTGTAGAAAATTATATACTGTAGGGTTTATCTTCCTGAGTAAAACTGTGGTATTCCCATTGCTGAGAGGTATTTTACTGAAAAGTTATTGCAGCTCAAACATGAATTTTTTAGGTGCAGTATCTCAATGGTCTGAAATTGTATAGTAGCGCTGTTGCTACATCATCCTATGGAGATTTATGGTTAACTGACTGCAGTTGTGAATAGGATGGTGCAGCAACAGCGCCACTGGGAAATTCCTGGCCACTGAGACACTGCAACCTAAAAGTTTCAAATTTGGACTGTAATAACTTTTGTATGGAACACCTCTCAGCAGTGGGAGTACCCTTGTTTTACTCAGGAGTAAATATATCCTATATAATAGTTCACTAGGATGTTTGTCACGATGCAGTCATGCGCAGTAGACTGCCCGTGTTTGGACAGTCTCTATTGTGGATGACTGCATCGCGTGAGTTAGGAGACGCAAGACTGCATCGCGTGGAGCAGTGAGGTAGTGGCCTCTTAACATTACCCAGACCTTGGCCCATGCACACAGGCTTTTACACTAGTATATATATATTTTTCTATATATTAAACATTACTATCCCTTTAACTGCGTGATCGCTAGGGAGGTCTCTGAAGCATTGCAAAACATTCATAGGGGCCATTAAGATTATCTAGCCCTAGTAAGGTAAGTAGAGGGATTTACTATTAGGAAGTGTTAGTTCTCTTTCAGATACATACTTCTCCTATAGCTAAGGTGACCACATATCCCTTTAAATCAGGGACACTTATAAAATACACACATTGCAGGGTTGCTTTGATTGCTGTGCTGTCCTGCAATGATAGGCCATTTTTGTGTTCTAAGTACATATTATATTTGAGTTGACTGTACCTGTACAATTTTGTTTTACTTGCCATAGTGATAAATTAGCACACTAATGTATTATTCCAGCAATCTCCCGGACATACTTGAAAATGAGAGCAATCTCAATGTATGCTTCCTGGTAAAACATTGTCTAAATAAAATAAATAAGTAAAATGGCTCTGGAGGTTCGATCTGATGCTGTTCAGTATATCACACAAGCCCACTGCCACTTGTACTGGCCCCAAAATTCAACATGTAGTTCTGAGAAGGTCTAATGGGGGATATACTTCAACTGTGTATTGAAAACATGGAAACTATGTAGCTGGTTTAACCCTTTGAGTGCCAGAGGGGTATGCAACGCATTGCAAAACAATGTGTTGCGTACTCCTCTGGCACTCAAAGGGTTAACGGTGACAGACAATGATTGCATTGGAAAGCCTGAATTTTACCACCATGTGGTAAGTTTCCCTTCTTTAACCACTGGCATAGTATAAAAGGGGTGTCAGGTTCCCTCAACACTCACAGCTTTCACTTTCATATTCATCCCTCTGAAGAAGTAATATTGTGGTGTGAAATCTTGCAGTCATAGTTCTTGCTGGAAATATATTGGCAGTGGTGAAAAGGTGAAAAAATGTTATGTTTTTTCTATGGGCCTGAATTTTCATGAAAAAAGAGGGAAATAATTGTTTTTCCATGAAAATTCCTGAGGGGAATAATTCTGACTTTTTGCCCATCGCTAGAAGAGACACAGGCGCTGACAATGGAGAAGAAAGACAAGAACTGGGAATGCTGCAGAAACATGGCAATGAGAGGGGACAGGTATGAGTGATTTATATGATGTGGACTGAATAGAAAATGCAAAGAGCCGGAAGATGAACAATACACTGTGATGACAGATATGTGTAAATTCTCATTATTGGTCTATCTAGTTATCCATTTGTCCTGACATCCCGTTATCTATTTAAACATCCATGTGATACATAGATATTTGACATGGATATTTCATAACTGGCCACTCATAGACTAGAAGAACCATTCAAATGTCCACCTGTAAAATGTGCTATGCAAATAATTGTGGTCTGGAAAAAAAGGTATTTCTGTCCCATTCTCTCACTTTTGGACACACATTTACCGGCTGCAGAGCCAGATGGCGATTGTAAGAATCCAGGGCCATGTTTCTGTATGGGTGTCCCAGGCCATCTTCTGACCTTTCATTGGACAGCTGTGTCAGATTGTGAGGCTCTTTCTTCATCTCCTGGCCCGGGGGGGCTCCTCTCTTCTTCAGTCTTACCGACCCTGTGAAAGAGAAGGATATTAGAGTCAACTCTCAAACATTTTCCAGTCATTTTACGCTTTCACAGATATAACCAAATATTTCTAGATCCCACAACAAAATATAAGAAATATCTCAAGCAATTTTACCCATATAGATAAAACAATAATTTCAAAATTAGAAAACAGTTATGAATACTAGTCGATATTCATATATGCAAAGAGATGAAAGCTACACTACTACTAATAAAAGACAACTAAATATGTATTAATTCAATACTCAATTTTTATACACAATCTCCATTATGATTAAAGATGTAATTGTAATATATGCACTGTATTTGCCCTGTGAAGCAACACTTAACAACTAAAATGAAATTGGTTGATATACCTTTGATTATTGTGCTAGAACTTTTATTTTAGATCCCAAAAATATAATCCTAGGCATATGTAGACTATCCCATTCAGACTATTTGGTTAATTTAGTATGTGTTCTTTGTAAAGAGAGGGGAAAGCTAGTTTATACTTTATTCAGCCTAGCACCTTGTATCAGGCCATTTACGGACAATACAGCAATATTGTTTATCAGACATCTATCAAGAATGCTATGTTAAAGGCAACAACAAAAGCTCCCATATAATATATGTAAGAAAGCAAATAGATCCTCACCTTACATTGTGGCAGATAACTCTAATAATAACATTTTCTACGTATTAATAAAATGTTTTAAACAATAAGAGAGTAACTTACTATCACAAATTGGGACACTAATATATTGTTTATATTGTACCATATCAATATTTGTTTTTACATGTATTCTCAGATGAACACTAAGGGCGAAATGTTCAGAAAGTGGTGGTTACTGAAAATGTATGTAATCAGAAAAAAAAAAGTTCTTACACCATGATCCGTCAATTCTCAAACATGTTTCAGTCATTTTTTGCATCCAATTCTGCCATCTCCATCAAAGTGAAAAAGCCATCTTAAAAGTGGGTGTGGCTTAATCTACCATCAGGTATTAAAAAAAAAATAATAATTTCAACGTCACTTTTTTGTCTGATTAACGTCATTTTTTCCAGACAAAATAAAAATGGTCTAAACTAGGAGAAGACAAATTAAAGTACTGTTAGCAGGAGTAAGAAGTAATTTGTCATTTCAAAGACAAAAAATGTCGCTTCCTTTGAAAATTTTCGTTTCAAAGACAAAATCAAAGACATTTTTAACATCAGAATTTTTTAAAGGCAATGTTCATCAAGATTTTGTTACCATCATTTTTAATTCTTTAGACACATTTTCAGACGTGACTTCTTTTACCACCAGCTCAAGATCCAACAATTTTTTCATTATGACGACTTTTTGAACATCTCACCCTTAGTCTGTTTTGCAACCTTTGTGCTCTTCTTAACCCTTTGCGTGCCGGAAAGGCATCAAATGCATTGTGCTGCAATGCACTAGATGCCTTTCTGGCACTCAAAGGGTTAATGTTTTCTCTGTACCACTCTATACTGACAGTGCTTGTCCCATCTGTATGTATACTGACTGCACAGTCCACTGTCAGTATACAGTATTGTATATGCTGATACATTTAGAGAGGGGACCTTGACTACATGTAAGTTGGACATATCAGCTTTAAACCATACTGTATTAATGTCATTTTAGTATAGCTTCTGATCATTATTTCTGTATTAGGAACTAGAAATATCTCAACCGTGAAGTGAAATAAAGTGTTTCAGATGATGTCGCTGGTTCATTCAATTCCCCACTTGAAGCTGATTGGCTGGGAGGTGTGTAAACAAACATCCCAGCCAATAGCTGTGTGTCATTCTGAACAGTGACTGTCCATATATAAAGGCAGTCTCTGTTCAAAATTCCATCACACTGAAATGGGCATCTCCCCATCAGGTACTTAGAGCGGGCTATGTCTGTGTTTCCTTTCACCACTGCTGCTGCCGCAAACAGCTGTGGAGAACAAAAAAGGGGCCATATTTATGATTTTAAAAAATCATAAATAAGAGCTGAAACATGGGGAATATTTTTGGAACCTTTGGCATATTCTATTATTTTCACACATATGTGCAATGCTTAAACCTTTGAGTGCCAGAGAGGTAACCAACGCATTACTCTGCAATGCGTTGTGTACCCCTCTGGCACTCAAGGGGTTAAACTATGTACATATTTGCGAGTTCTTTTTGTGGCACATGAATGTTCCTCTTTATTTATTTTACAGGACTGTGAATGGAAGAGGGAAGAAAGAAGACGGAACAGAAGAAGAAAGCAGAGAGAAGAGGAAAGAGAGAAGAATAAGATGGACAGTTGCTGACCAGTGTGCTGAAGACCCTTCTGGACATCAGGGTTACTGGTAAGTGTTTCTTTTCAGGGGCTGTTGCTTTGTATTTTAGGATGAACCCTCTACATCCACTGGGTACTTATTTAATTTTTTTTATTTATTGAACATTCAATTGATGCATCAGCTGTTGTGTTAAGGGACTCTGTGCTCAAAAAAGCTGGATGCAGATTTTCCCAAGTTAAAGTGGGTCCCTTAATTCATCTTACCACCTAACACAGTCAATGGAATTGAAAATTATACATTTGGAGTATGTTTCAATGGGTCAAATGGGCGCTAACTTTAGCGCCCAATATACTTTTTTTCTGTCTTCTTTTCTTCATAGCACAGGTAATTGAATTGCTTACTGTGCTTGAAAAAATGCCGAGGGGGGGGGGGGTTGCCTAATAGGAACAATTGAATCAAGGCCATTATATCTAGCATTCTTTCCTACTCATTGTCATCATCATCAGATATCGTGTACCACGTTCATCACCATCCACACCACCATGTTAAATGAAACTTTTTTAATGGGATTGTAATGTCCCTAAAAAAGTATACACTCAATTGTAGACACAATAACAAAATACTTAATGCTGTTACTCATATCTCTCAAACCTTTATGGTTTGAGAGATATAAGAAAATAAAGTCTTCCGCTCCCTCCCCCTTCTCATACGTCAGCTCTATAGCTGACGCATAATATCCTGTTTCTGGGATCAGACAGCAGCTCTTCAGGAGCGCTAACATCAAGATATCTAACTATAAATATTTCATCTGAATGGTCTACAACTGTGTATAGTTAGATGTCTCGATGACAGCGCTCCTGAAGAGCTGCGTCTGGTCGCCCGACCAGATTCTGCCTCTGACAGCTTTACAGCTCGTCAGGCAGAAAGGGGAGGGAGCGGAGGACTTTATTTTCATATATCTCTCAAACCATAAAGGTTTCAGAGACACAAGTAAGGGCATTAAGTATTTTTTTATTTGGTCTACAATTTAGTGCATACTTTTGTTGGGACATTACTATCCCTTTAAAATCTTTTTGTTGTTGAACGATGCTGAGATTATGACTATATATATGACTATATTTTAAAATTACACTATCAAAATTATCAACAGGCCTACAGCAGCGTGGTGGTAAAGGGAGGGAGACAGTGGTACTTTTCAACAGTAATTTACTAAATAAGCCTTTATAAAAATCAAGATTGTTTTGTGCACAGGATTATGCCCCTTGCACATTTTAAAGGTGTTCATGGAAGGGTTAGCCACTACAGTAGGCTCTTCAAAACATGTTTTATGTACATCTGGTTTATAAGTAACCATTCCAACAATGGTAACAGTGGCCCAAGCATTGGTTAGCCTTTGCAAAAAAAAAAAAAAATTGGTAGGACAGCCCAATACTGCAAGGAAAGCCTTCAAAAACTGTTAGCAGGTCTACATCAAGGGAAGCCTTAAACATTTTTTTGCATGTCTGCAGCAAGGCAAGCAGTGAAATTAATAATTTGCAAGCCTACTATGGTCAGAAAAGTCACCACGCTGAACATTATATACCATTCTGGTGTTTGCTAATGTAGTTCCTGCAAGATCAGGCTGATGTATTATCCACCATGCCCACTGATAGTAGTAGTGGGTGTGGTGAGAGTGAAACTGGGGTCACCACCTCCACAGACTGTGGTGGTGTAACCAGCACCAGTGGTGATGTGAAACGGGTCGTATTGTTTCACTCCTATTGATGCTGCTGAGGCAGTAGAAGCAGCACAACAAACTGCAACTTCATATTTTAGATAATGCTAGTAAATTACTAGCATTTTGATTTTGAGCCCCCTCTCTATAAACCTCAGCTTGTCTCCTGCATGCTTTTGTGTATATGTGTGTGTATGCATACGTGCATGCATACATGTGTGACCATGTCACAATCTCTGATACAGGAGCTGACTACACTAACATATCACTAAAATTCCTAAATATTGGTGTTTCCTTTTCCTGGAACATGTGTTCTACCTTAGGATCAGATAATGCAGCATGCCAATTCTTTCTATTACTTCTTTGCATTCCATTAGACAGAGCACAAGATACAGAAGAAATAACAAACCTGATGCTGTTTTCATGCTCCACCCTTGGCTTTAAAAGGTCTATGGTCATCACATTCTTCATAATTCTTTGACTCAAACATATGGCCTTATTCATCAAGATGTGCAATTCTGGAGCAAACCAACTGCACCATAGGGAAGAAATGTAAGGTCTGCAAACTGTCATTGTTTTAAATGGGGATTTTAACCCCTTGAATGCTAGAGAGGCCACTATTGCATTGAGAAGCAATGTGTTTCATCCCAGCGGGCATTTGGTTTGCTCTTGAATTGTACCTCTTCACCCTTTGAGTGCCAGAGGGGTGCAATGCATAAAGTACCCCTCTGGCATTCAAAGGGTTAAGCTCAATAACCAAGATCCATGGTCCCGCTCCACGGATATCTCACTCATTTCTTTCTGATTTCATAGCAATGTACCTATTTTAGAATTTGGTATGTTCCCCATATTATTTGTGATAAGACAATTGGCATTATTGAATTCTGCTCTTTTGATGTCTAATATCCTTCTTAATATATAACCACCCTGGTAACCATGACAACAATTTGAGTGCCACAGAACAGGACTGGAAGGGAAAATACTTGTTTCACACTGTATTCTGTGATTCCGTATACTGTCCATGTCTCTGATGTTCTCAGAGTGATAATGTAAAATATTTAACATTTTCCAAAGATCCCCCTAGTTATAGTTATCTATCTATCTATGTAAAATATTGTATATTTCTATGTAATAAATCCTTGTGTAAAGTTGTGTTTGCATTATATAATGGCATCTGCACAATCTAATCTAAACATTAGCTAAAAAAATACACAGTTGTTTAATAAATTGAAGTAAAGTTATTCTGACAAGGAAATGGTTTTATGTCAAGGCCCCTGAGGAAGCAGCTTGTTTTGGCTGAGAAACACGCTGGGCAGGTAGATAGATAGAGTACCCAGATTGTCTGTTTGTTTTAGTTTTTATCATTTTAATACAACGGTAACCGTTGATATATGTTTTATATATTTTTTACAATGAATATTTACTAACTGGCCCTATAGTCCGGTACTAGTTATTTGTAGACCTGCCACTTACAGTTGGTCCCCTCTAGTATCCTGCAGTCCCTAGATAAAGGGAATTTGTGGTGGATTCCGGAGATACAAGCAGGGTGGCTTAAGATCAAAGAGGACCAGTGGAGGAGATGTCGTCTAAGGATACCGGTTCTGGGGGTAATCCAGTAAAATTTCTAACACCTTGAGGCGGGATCGTGCCTCAAGACAAGGTGAGTGGGATTGTTGTTCACTGTGGGAGGTGTTATAAGCACAGTGAAGGGAACAGATACCTATCTGACACGGTGGTGGTCCATTTTTCTTGATTTAAACAATCTACACTTAGCTGCGTGTGCCTTTTCTCTTTTTGTTTTGCGTTTTATGTCAAGAGCCTCTTCTTTCTATTGGTATTGTACCCCTTGAAGTCTAAACCTCTTCCTGTTGTGTAGCCTCAGTCCTTCCTGACCACAAGATTAGATTGGTTACTGCTTGGAACCCATAATGAGGCCCCTTAAAACAGGAGGACCCAGGTGAATGGCTGGTTCACCCAAAGCAAGATAAATAATTTGCTTGCATGATATTGCTGATCTTGATGAACTGATGAATGATTCAGAGTAGTATCGATGCCTTGGAGAAATGGTTAGGAAGTAACTACACTACAACATTTTTGTGATATCTAGGCAAAATTGAGCAAAACTGACCTATGCTAATGTACTAAGGTGAATAGGAGCAATTCTGGATCAAACAACTGTATCAATGAAGATAACAAAAATTCCTGTTGATTTAAATTGGACTTTTAACCTTTGAATCCTAGAGAGGTCTCCAACATATTTATGCCTATTTTTACAGATCTCAATTTGAATAATGTATTTAGATCACTTATTTTCACAATAAACAACAGACATAAATCCTCTGAGCAAATCCACAGCAATAGCCATACCCAATGCCTTACACGTAGTTCAGTAGAACCCAGCAGGAAGGGAATCAGATTGGGAAATGGAAGTTAAGATATAAACTGTGATGGCAATCAGGAAGGGTTAAGCCTTATTTCATATGATCACTACCCACCCTACTCATTTTTCACTTGGTTTTGCCTGGGGCAACAGAAAGCCTAAATACGTCATTGGCTGCATCAGTTTTAAAGGGGCACTGTAGCTAATGTACAAATAAGAAATGGGGCAAACCACCTGCAGGAAAGGGGACAGATTGCTATTGGTTTAATTGATGTTTTAACCCCTGAATTCTACATAGGCCTCCACTGCATTGCTTTGTCATGCATGGAGGCATCTCTAACTTTTATGCAGATAAAGGCCCCTTTTAAATGAATGGGAATTTGGGGAATTTTTATTTGCTTCCATCAGTACAGTTGATTTATCCCAGTATTGCTTTTATTCTTTGTTGTTTTAGTACATAAGCCCCTGTGTCTCTTAGGACCAAACTAGGATACATTCAGTAGTTGGTTAGTAGAAGAAAATACAACAGATCTGTGTTTTTATTTTTGTCTTCTTATCTCTGATTCTCTAAATAATATGAAAAAGTAAAAAACTGCCTAATTTCAGGATGGATTCCACTGCAGGAGATTCCATTTATCACACGTTATATCTCAAAGATTTCTTTTGAAGTCTATGAGTAGCTAAAGCCTGTGATTATCCAATCACTAGCAATGGAAATATATGTAAAAAACTACACTGCCTTCTCAATCAGATAAATAAATGACTATAACGTGCAAGAGCCAAAGGAGGTGGCAACACTCACCCCCACATATAATTATATATAAAATATACAAAAATGACAAAACATTTACATTTATTAATATAAAATTAGGAATATTTCATGGCAAAACTTAAAACTATATCATATCAAAACCCCTGCTATCCTAAAATATCATTTCCTATACCGGACAGAACTCATCAGGATATCATAATGATGTCTAGATATAATTCTGAATATGAACTTTCACATCAATGACGCATCAAATACTATGACACACACAAATAAATAAATAAATAAAGCAATATATATATATATGAAGCAGTCCCATATTGTTAGAAAAACATTTCATCAAGAACTATGGTTCTAAAAATATGGATCTCTTTCCAAATGTCATATTAATTGATGTGATATTGCTGCACAAATTAGCATTCAGAATTATATCTAGACATCGTATGATGTTTTATATATTCCTAGGTTTTTATATGATATAGTCCTAATTTTTATATTGATACATTTATATTTTTGATATACTAGTGCTAGTGGATCATTTTGTATCTTTTTTGTATCACTAGAAAAGGAATCCTAGAGATTTTGCTTCTATAGCAGCAGCAGTCTGTGAAAACTCAAGGAATGGAAGATAAATGGCCAAGTATGCTTCCAGTCATGGGTCTTGAAGTGTAGTAATAAGTGATTTATTGCAGGAATACGATCAATGTTTCGGTCGTCAGCAGTGACCTTTCTTGGGAAAGGTCACTTCTGATGACAGAAATGTTGGTCGTATACCTGCAATAAATAACCTATTACTTCATTTAAAGCCTCTGTGAGTGAGAGCACTCTTGTCAATAAATACTGTTACTACCACCCCTAGGCATGGAGCACTATAAATGTTATTATTGCTCTGCCATAATCTCTACTAAGTATATGTGTGTGTGTGTGTGTGAGAGGGTTTTCTTGTAGGAAAGTTCTTTTTTTGTGTGTGCTATAGGAGTGCAAAGACAACAAACAAATTATTCTAATAATCAGTTAAAAATATTAGGTTGAATAATATTTGATTATATTGAATAATCACATTTAACACTGTGAAGTTATGCATAACTTCCAATGTGTATAACTTCAAATGTGTATAATAGTGTTAAATGTGATTGTTCAATATAATAAAATATTAGTCAACCTAATATGTTCCTGTAGCATGTTCAGGCAGTGAAATGCCAACCTCCAACTAGACTGCAAAAGTTTCAATGCCAAAGAATTTGCTAAGAGCACAAAATGCCCTGGGCTCTTCTAACAAGCCCCCGGGCTTTGGGAGACCATAATGCATTATTAGTGCACTGTGCAGACCAATTGCACCATTACTAATAGGAAGACTGGCACCATTACATTCCGAACATTAGCAAAGGGTCTTTAGCCCCTTTAACCAGTAGTTAACAGTGTCCCTGGATATACCGGATTTGATGTATGAAGTACAAATAACTAACATACTTAAAAAAAATTCCAGGGACACTTTTCTCATAGGTTGCCAATCACTAGTGGTCGTCAGTACCGTGTTTAGCAATACCAACATAAAACATTGTACAAAACTCTTGTACTGCACTTGCACAACAGAACAGACATCCATATGAAAAACGACATAGAATCATAAAAATAACCTATATTAACAAATTATAGGAAACCCATAGCCCATTAAATATCAGACGGCAAACATGTAACACATAGAATATGGAATTAAAATTACTTTTGACAACAACAGACAAGCTCTGAGACAGCAGGATCCTGGGGCAGGGATCCAAATCCCATGGCTGTCCCTGGCAAACAGGGTCACTTACAAGCACCTTTTTTTGACAACAAAATCTACTTATATACATTTGAATAACTCAATATCCCTAGCCACGCCCTTCACTACCTCTACAAACCTGTCTAGGAATCCACCCCTTCGGAGTTGCACAATACTGCAGGTATCAGCAACAGAGAGAAACTCATTGTGTGTTTTTATTAGGGGCAAAACAGGACACAAGAAACTAGCTAAGAAAAACAGTATAATAAATATATTATATGAATAAACTCCTGCATTAATCAAACAAAGCCACAGATACATATTTACTACATTTTATCTCAAGGTAGACAACATTTGGCACTCTAGTTATTGGGGGCTACAACTAACATCATTCCCAACCAGCTGTATGCTGGTTATGGATGATGGAATGTGTAGTCTCCAATACCTAAAATGATAAAGGCTTCCTACTCATGGTTCTTTGAACATAACAAAGATAAACCACACTCATGTAAATTATAACAGAATGCCAGAGCAAATAATCAGTTTTGTAAAGAAATCTGTCAAATATTTTGCCCTAGTTTTATATCTTAACCCTTTGGATCCAATGGAGATCTCCAGTGTATTGCATTTATGACCTCTCTAGGATCCAAGGGGTTAAAAAATCCTAAATCACCAAATAACAATGTCCTGGAGACCTAGGCCCCATTGTCTTGCAGATTCCAGTATACACAATTGTATTTCTATAGTGGCAGGAAAGATACGAGAAACATTCACTTCCTTGTATAATGAAGCTCTTCTCTGTGGGTCTCACTGGTAGGTGTAAATAGAACCCAGCAGGTGTCTGTAGTTCTGTAATGCTTAACCACTAAGTTAGTTAGTCTATAAAACACTTAATGTTAGAATTAAGTAGTGTACTGCATGCCTCTCCGAAAATGCTCTGTGGGAGAAATGCTGAGCTTGCAAGCCTTAGTGCTGATCCTGAAAGCTTTAGTTATTAGGGGAAACTGTTGAGGTTGCAAGCTTTAGTATTGGGTGTGATTGATGACCAGTCAAACTATAGTATTGGGGGTGACTGCTAGCCCAGCAAACCTTAGTACTGGGGGTAATTGCTAACCCTTAAAGCCTTATTACTGGGGTGTCTGCTGACCTTGCAACTCTTAGTATTTAGGTGACTGCTGGCCTTCAAGCCTTAGAATTGGGAAGTGACTGCTGACCATGTAAGCCTTATTATTGGGGTGACCACCTACCCTGTAATCCTTAGTACTGGGGGTGACTGCAAGACTTAGTATTTTGGGTGAGTTCTGATGCTACAACCTTTATTACTAGAGGTGACTACTGGCACTACAACTCTTATTAATTGGGGTGACTGGTGATGCTACAATTCTTAGTATTGAGGGTAACTGTTGACCCTGCAGGCCTTAATACAGAATGTGACTATTGACCCTGCATGTCTTTTTATTGTTAGCATCCACTGATGCTGCAAGCCTTAGAGTTAGGGGTGACTGCTGATGCTATAAGCCTTAGTATATGAGGTAACATCTGACCTTGAAAGCAATAGCATTGCATGCCTCCCAACATTTCAAATGGCCAAAGAGGGACACTTGTGTTTCTGGTGGTGTTGCTGGGTATGGCTGATGGGCGGATCATTACAGAGATTATTGCATGACCTGCTGACACCTCTTTGTGTAAATCAATAAATTAGTTAGAACAAGGTCAATGTATTTTATTTACACAGACTAATTTATAAACACATATACTGAAGTTTAAATGAACATTAATGTGAGTTTTATTGCTTTGGAGCAATGTGATACACTTATATACACACCACTCAGTCTGATCACCTAAAAAGAGGGACATCAGGGTGAGAAAGGGGGACAGAGGGATTTGGGTATGAAAGAGGGACTGCCCCTCCAACAGAGGTACACTTGGGTGCTAGGCAATTGGGGGTTGTACAGGGTTCACTGCTGACCATACAATCCTTTAGCAGTATGGTGACTGCTAGCCCTACAAGCCTTATTATTGGGGGTAACTGCTTACCCTGCAAGCCTTAGTACTGTGGTGACAGGTGACCATGAAAGCCTTTGTACTGGCAGTGACTACTGAATTTGCAAGCTGTAGAACTGAAGATGACTGATGACCATGTAACTTTTATTATTGGGGGTGATTACAATACTGTGGGCAACTGTTAACTCTTCAAGAATTATACTGGGGTGATTGCTGACTATGTAAGGCTTAGCATTTGTTGGTAATCATTGACCCTGTAAGCTATAGAATTGGGGGTGATTGCTTACAGTGCAAGCTGTAGTATTGGGGTGGCTGCTAACCCTGCAATATTTAATAATGGATTGACTGCTGACTCTGCAAGCCTTATTACTAGGGTAACTGTTTAACCTACAAAACGGTGACTGGGGATCCTGCAAGCCTTTGTATTGGTGGTGACTGCTTACCCTATAAGACTTAGTATTGGGGTGGCTGCTGAACCACAAGCATTTTAATGGGGGGGGGGGGTAGTAACTGCTGACCCTACATACCTTAGAACTGGGGCAACTGTTGACCCACAAGTTTTACTAAGGTGGGGGTCACTGCTGATCCCATAAGAATTAGTACTGGGGTAAGTGCTGACCCTGAAGCATATTTGAGGTAAGCAATGACCCTGCATGGATTAATATTAGGGAGCTGTTAACCCTATAAGCCCTCATACTGGGGTGACTTTTGACCCTACAAGACTTATTATTGGGGCTTAACCATACCCTCAGCAGCTATTGGTTCTTCTCTGACTAGACAAGTTCACCGATACTCTCCTCAGTAGGTGGAAGGTTTTGAAATCCTCTGCTGTATCATTATGAGCAGGTTTAATCTTGTCCCATGTTCTTTTCTGTATTTGGACAAATTCATTTATTAGGGCAGTGCTTCTCAAACCTTTATCTATGGTGTAATATATTGATTTCACACAAAATCCTTGTGGAACACTAGCAATCAAATCCTTACATCAGGAATGGGCAACGCGAGTCCCTCCAGCTGTTTTGGACTAAAATTCCCAGGGTAGGGTTTATAGTTCAAAACATCAGGAGGGCCACTGGTTACTCATTGCTGCCTTAGAAGCTAGAGAGAGGAATCAGATGCACTATTAACCCTTTATAGACCAGGACATGAACAATGCATTGTGAAGCAAAGCATTTCATACCCCGCTGGCCTTAAAGGGTTAAGCAATGTGTTAAGCTACCTTTCTAGCATCCAAGGGTTAAAATAACAGTGATATAAAATGTATATGAATGCTAGTTTGTACAAGTAGCTAAATTACTAGGTAACTATATAATGCTTATTGCAGTGGAAATCTAACAAAAACAAATGTTACATTGTGATATATTTCAGTCTTCTACCTGTCTACAAGCAATGTCTGACACAGAGTTCCCTGGTGTCTCAATCTCCAAAGCACTTCCACACAGGCACCCAGTAATAGTCATGATCACAGGCATACTGGTAGGTTGGTTTAACCCTCTGCATGCCAGAGGGTGGGGTTAACCCTTTGAGTGTCAGTGGGTATCCAACTCATTGCTTTGCAATGCATTGGATACCCCTCTGGCACACAAAGGGTTAAAACTGAATGCAAGATAGAGGAATAGCAACCTTTTATTTTGACATTACATATTATGCACATGCATATATAAAGTGAACTTGCCTATACTTGTATTAATTTTGTTCCCAGCTATTTATTTACACATGTTTATTGCTGACAGTGAGCTTCCTGAGTTTCTGTTTCCAGAGACATTCATAAAATAGGGAAAAATGCACAATACCATGAATATGTTACTCTTAAATCATTTCTTTAATACATGTCAGTATTTGCACAAGCATGATACCATACAATAAAAAAAAATACAAAAGCTTTTATATACATACCCCAATTGTAAAAAAAAAGGATAAGGCAATCTGAAAGGGTACAACAGAATACTCAATGTTTTGGTCACGTCTCAGAGAGCTTTCTGTCAGGAACTGTGAAAGCAGGTATACTGATAAAATGAAAAAGGTACAATGTAAACAAAAAACACTCAGTTACATTGTATCTCTAGAGAATCAGTGACCTTACTGTAAGAGACATAAAAGCTAAACATAATATTATACACTAGCAGAAAATGCAACAGTAAAATAAATGGGTACAATCTCTTTAAGACTTCCATATTATTAAAACATATATTTTTTTTCATGGGGGTATAGGTCTGGGTGGGTGGAGTATTTTTTTCTCTAAATGATACTGGCTGAAGTCCTGGTCTGACACAATAATCCAAATTATATAAATGGACGTTTGGTCCTACTGGCATCAAACGGTTAAAGGGATAGTAATACCTAAAATGTAAAAAAAAATATTTTGTAGGGTTTATCCCCCTGAGTAAAACAAGAGTACTCCCACTGCTGAAAGATGTTTCATTCAAAAGTTATTAATTTTCAAAGTTGAATTTTTTAGGTGCAATATCACAGTGGCCTGAAATTTTACAGTGGCGCTGTTGCTACACGATCCTATGGACAGCTCTGGTCTCAGGACCATAAATCTCCATAGGATGGTGTAGCAACAGCGCCACTGTAATATTTCAGGCCACTGTGATATTGCACCTAAAAAAATCAACTTTGAAAATTAATAACTTTTGAATGAAACATCTTTCAGCAGTGGGGGTACTCTTGTTTTACTCAGGGGGATAAACCCTACAACATATTTTTTTTTACATTTTAGGTATTACTATCCCTTTAACTCTGAATGAAAAGTAACCTTTTGTATTGTACACATACCCAATGTCTCAATCTTTTTCTATGTGCTGGTAAGCATATACATTTCTTTGTCATTGTTTGTGTAACTTAAATAATTTTAGTATTATTAAATTTGAACATTTGAACTATCACAATAGGGGACACTTTGCTGTATCAATTGTACGTTATTCTTTGGAAGCTGGAGGGGGGAGCAACACATGGTAATTCAATTGTCTTTAAAGGGATAGTAATCATTAAAATGTTAAAACAAAAAAAAAAAAGGGGGTTTAATCTCCTGAGTAAAAGAAGGATACTCCCACTGCTGAAAGGTGTTTTATTCAAAAGTTATTGCAGCTCAAACTTGAGTTTTTTAGGTGCAGTATCTCAGTGGCCTGAAATTGTACAAGGTGCTGTTGTACACCATCCTATGGACAGCTCTGGTCAGTTTACCATAAATCAGGATGGTATAGCAGCAGTGCCACTGTACAATTTCAGGCACTGTGATACTGCACTTAAAAACATTTGAGCTTGAGCTGTAATAACCTTTGACTGAAACACCTTAAAGCATTGGGAGTACTCTTGTTGTCCTCAGGGTCATAAACCCTGTAATATATATTTACGTTATAAGTATTACTATCCCTTTAAATAAGGTGTTAATCAAAGGATGAACTAGCATTAGTGCGGTATGTACACAGAACTTGGGCCCAGAAAAGTTTAGGGCCCCCTGAATGATGCAAATACAAGATGTAGAGTTGTACGCAGTAAATTGGGTGCCCAAAAATTACTGTGCACTAGGGTCTTCAGGCCTCAGTCTATTGATTCGCTACCCGTGCTATGAAAGAAACTGGACGTTTCTGTATGTTAATAACTATATGGATCTTACAAAAGTGCCTTCTCATTACTAATTTATACATTTATATACACATCACACAGTCTGATCTCCTAAAAAGAGAAACGACAGGGTAGGAAAGATGGACAGAGGGATTTGGGTCTCAAATAGTGACTGTCCCTCTTAAAAAGGGACACTTGGGGGATTTGAGATCATATCTACTAATGAAAACATTTAGTGTGTATGAGCTGTATTACATTAACTAAAGTGGAGCAGTTGTAGAGTAAACCAACTGCACCACTGGGGACAAGTGTAGAGGCTGTGCCTGTATTTGTGGGAGGGGGACAGGGTATTAATACCCCCTTTCGGCTGCCTCTTCCTGGAGACACATTTTGTAATTGTTCCCTCCACTACCCAACCCTTAGCATCACATTTCTCCCTTTTTTTAATCTTTTTATCTAGGCTGGCCCGCTAATTAGGCCGGCCACTTCGTCATCGGTCCTAGGTCCACAGGGGCCTAGGCTGTGCCACAACATTCCACTATATCCATTTACACCGTAAGCCCGGACCACAAATAAAAATCCCCTCTGAGTTAAATGGATCTTCTAAAGGGTATGAATATATGTTGTAGGGCTTCTCCCGTAGATCGGTGATTCTCAATTTTTTTTTTTGCTCCGGGCTCCCCCTAACATACAACTGGGAATTTTCATGGTAACCCTCATATTTTATAGGTAATTTCTCAAGGGCTTAATGACAGTGAAAATGTATAAATATATAATTATTCTTAGATCTCACTCAGAATGACCACAAAGATCGTACGTGCATAATAATTTCTATAAACAAACATTATAAACTCAACTTTTAACATTTTTGTCAAAATCTTCATGGAAAAAGTGGGGCATCTGAGCTACTCCCCATGGCATGCTGGCTGAGTAAAACATGGGTACTCCCAATGTTTGGAGATGTTTGTTTCAAAAGTCATTAAACAGATAATGTTTTTCAGCCAGGTGGTACTGTTGCAACATCCATCTATGGGAAGCTTGAATCTGTGACACTCTGCTTTCCACAGGCTGTTATAGAAACAGTGTCACCTGGCTGCAGAGCATCTTGAACTCATAGTATGAGAAATATGCACCATACAAATCACTGGTAATCTGTGGGATTTTTATTGATGCACCTGGTTTGCTTCTGAATGACTCTACTATAGCTTTCTGTACAATAAGCTTGCTCCAGATTTATTATACTGTTGCCCTGAGGGATATTCTCCATTGGTATGTTGCTGGGCTACACTTGCATTGAAAATGTTGCCTGACCACATAGCACTATGGAGTCGCCAAAGTCCCTCTGCTTCTGCTCCGGTTTGTTATCTGCTCCACATTAACGTCTTGGGTACTAGAGGTCACCAACACGTTGCTAATCAATACGTTTGGAGACCCCCTTAGAATCTAAGGTTTAATCTACATTTTCAACTACTGTTTTAACCATCACATGTGATTATTTGGTAGTTCTGAGGGATATATGTGCAGATAGTGGGATAAATATAATTGCCTGTCACTGGGGTAAATTAAATGTGTATCATAATTGTTTTAGTGGAGACTTTGCTATGCAGATGTACAGTGCATCAGAATTGCACAGCTTTTCCCTGGCCAGCCCTATCTACCATATCATCAGGTCCTCCTCAACTACACTAGTTTGGGCTGCCCTGGGGAGACCTATCATAATACCCTCCAAGAACCACTTGTGCATGTGTCTTTATCAATCTCCCTGTGCCCTGATTGGTTAGGTGAGAACAAAAGGAAAAAAAAGAACTGACCGGGAAATAAAGATTACAATAACCATGGAGGCCTTGTTTCACATGCATATGTATGAGCACCTGCTATTCTGGAAAAAACACTCTTGGGGATGAATTTGTTTCATTACTTCAGAAAGGTCATCATGATGCATGCTGCAAAATATGGATGGACCCCCACTATGTCCTAATTAATAGTCAACACTGTGCACAGATTTTATGGTTGGTTAATTTAGTGTAGTTTTAAGCTTGGTTTTGCAAAACATTTTAACAACCTTTATATATGAATATAAAATTATTATTTTGTGTCTGTTTGGTATTTAAATTGAATATAAAAATAAAAATTGTTTAAATCAGATATGGCACCCCTTATGATTATTGAAAAAAGCAGAGGAAGGGGTTATATACAGTAAGATCTGTGAAATTGTGGAATTCTTTACCCTGGTATGTGGTGATAGCAGATAAAATGGATACATTTAATAAGAAATCGAGCCCTGAGTATTAATGCACTTTTGCAGCCCAGTAGCACCATTACTAGAGAGGTTAGCAAAATTACATCTCCAAAGCTGGTATCAAGGGCTTTAAGCATGAGATTCAGGGCTTTAGCCCCCGCATCCTGTACTTAGCAATGCTCTTGCCTTGAATCAATCAGGGTCAGTGATTTGGGATTATTTATCAGAGCCTTGCAACATATGGGCAACATATCATCACTTTGATAAAGATTTAATAAACCCTGACTGAAGATTTCCATCTGACGCATCTTTATTTTGTAATGTATTATAGAGAAATCCAAGGTTTGGAATTCAAAGGGCCATATGCAGATAGATCTATGGGAATTCTCTGGATCTGCCATGGAGACTTGACTTGTTAATTAACAGGTCTCCAAGGTCAGAAGATATTTCTCTGGTTCATTGAACTTCTCAGTCACCCCTCCCCATTCTACCTACTTCCCATCCCATTCTGCTTACTACTGCACCCATTTTAGAGACAAGCCACACCTTCTGAATATGGTAACCCAGCCTAATTAAACCCCATCCACACTGTGCCAAGAATTGCATCATTTTGGACACTCCCATCCCAGCCCTTTCGGTCACACCAGGTTTTCAGGTAAAGAAGATTCCTCGGTTTGCATATGTACAACGAAAGACAGGATCAATTCTGGGGCAATCCAACCACACCATAGGGAACAAATAAACATGAATGAATTTTGATATAAATTCTATTTTTTTCAAAGGGTTAAAAGCTCCAGGTATATCAAATGGAATTCTGTAATTGTTTATTTGTGCCCTGTTATGCAATTAGTTTTTCCCAGCATTGCTCCTCTTTTTCTGTATACAGATGGCCTAAAGAGTTTGACTCTATATTAAGCGATACATTTATAAATAGATAAAAAAAAATGTATTGCAGTCTATGGTGAAATTTGGAGATAAACCAGTGATAAATTTAAATTAGGGTTGCTCCTAGTAGGGTGACCGTGTGTCCCTGACAGTTGCGGATTTTAAAGGGATAGTAATACCTAAAATGTAAAAAAAAATATGTTGTAGGGTTTATCCCCCTGAGTAAAACAAGAGTACTCCCACTGCTGAAAGATGTTTCATTCAAAAGTTATTAATTTTCAAAGTTGAATTTTTTAGGTGCAATATCACAGTGGCCTGAAATTGTACAGTGGCGCTGTTGCTACACCATCCTATGGAGATTTATGGTCCTGAGACCAGAGCTGTCCATAGGATCGTGTAGCAACAGCGCCACTATACAATTTCAGGCCACTGTGATATTGCACCTAAAAAATTCAACTTTGAAAATTAATAACTTTTGAATGAAACATCTTTCAGCAGTGGGAGTACTCTTGTTTTACTCAGGGGGATAAACCCTACAACATATTTTTTTTACATTTTAGGTATTACTATCCCTTTAAATTTGTGCCTCATTTCCCAGACGCCCAATGCTACTGCTGGGCTACAAGAAAATGGCCTCCAGACAGAGCTCAAAATTTTAAAGTCGGAACAATATTTAAAGAAGAACTACCACCCCAACATGAATAAGTCTGTAGTAATGTCTCTTCCCTTGGTCATTAGCGCTGTGTATTTTTCTTTTTAATAAATCGCTTTTAAAATGAATAAATAGTAAAATACTTTGGTACCTGATGGTGTGTCCCAGTGGAAGCCTTACTGCGCATGTTCCTAATGGAGCCGGATGGCTTCCTTGTTCCTCCCACTGTCTGCCTGAGCCGTCCTGCATCATGTTACATCCTTGTTTTTAGTGCGCATGCGCGAGGCTCAAACGTACACTAAGAAAAGAAAAAAGGGCTGTGGGCAGACACATCCTTGAAGAGTGACAGGCCCAGGGACAACAGAAGCATGCGCAATAGGACTGAATAAACAAGATAGCCGTGGTCTGATTGCTCTTGCTGCTCACATAACGGGTCAGATTTTACAAGATGCACACAGTTTGGGAATGTTTGTCAAATGTCTTCTTGCTCACTGGGGGGGGGGGGGTATTTAGCTTCCTACCTTTTGTTATATTAACATGGGAGTTCCACTTTAATTCTTACATCAAATAGGAACTGCAGTGCAGTTCTGATGTATGCTAGTTTAAGGTTTTGAGTGTAATGTACATTTTTTTGCAGCCCATCACAGGCATCTCTATCTGGGCAGTTCTCCCTGTAGAGTTTAGGGGTGCTGGAGAAAGAGCAGCCTGTGCACTGATGTCCAGTGATGAATAGTACCCCTCACATCGCTGCACTAGAGCAGAGGACAAGTACTCTGCTGCTCTCGTCTTCGCAGTGTCCCTGAATAGAAGAATGGAAATGCGGTCTCTCTAGTTGCTAGTTTCTGGCTTGAGGCAATTGCATTGTAAATCCACTGGGCACCTCATATCAAAATAATTTGCAGTAAGAATATGGAACACTAGATTAACCAGAACATCCAGCCAAACTGAACAGTTACAATTATAACGACTCATACTGTATTTCACCATTACATGCCCCAAGCTGGCATCAAGATTCTGTGCTTTAATTAGCTGGATGCTATGTCTGTGTGCTGGAGAAGTCTCTGGCATCTAAGTAGTTAAACATGATATCGGGGGGGTTAAGCCCACTTAACTAATACCAAACAATGCCTCCGTCTATAAGTAAACCCATACTGGAAAAGTATTAAGGCAAAATGGAACAAGTGGGGGCAAACAAATTAATATTTTGAACGTACTGGCAACAGTTTACTAAAGTGTGAGAGTAGTCCCATATCTCCCAAGTGTCCCTATTTAGGAGGGACAGTACCTATTTGAGACCCAAATCCCACTGTCCCTCTTTCCTACCCTGATGTCCCTCTTTTTAGGTGATCAGACTGTGTGGTGCTCCACAGCAATAAAACTCATATTAATGTTTGTAAAAACTTCACACATGTGTATATAAATTAGTCTGTATAAATAAAATACTTTGATCTTAAATAATTTTTAATTTACACAAAGAGGTGTCAATAGGTCATGAAATAACCTAACAATTCTCAGTAATGCCCCCCCACCAGCCATACCCCCAGCAAAATCACCTAAAACACAAGTGTCCCTCTACGACCATTTGAAATGTTGGGAGATATGTAGTCATGTTAAAACTGTTAGCGCTCTACAGGCCTCTTTGCATTCAGTTTGGCAGGAAATAATTTCATGTTTACTGAAAAGTATGCAAAAAGTGTCTTGTGTTTATTGACTTCCAATATCTCCAAGAGAAATATAGGATCCAGTGTTTATTTTTGAGCATATGTTAATTTTCATGTGTTCAAAAGGGGCTGAAACCTCATCACACAGAAAGACTGCCTTATACTAGGAATAGCGGGTGACTTGGCTCAGTTAGTTAATGCACCAGCACTGCAAGGTTGTTCATATCTGTTGAAACTGAAAGGTTCTAGTTCGGCAAGGTCAGGTCGGCCTTTCAACCCTCTGAGGTAGATAAATGAGTCCAGGACGTACTTGAAAACAAGAGACAATCTCAATGTATTATTCCTGGTAAAAATAAAGTGAAGTCATTCTAGAGTGGATCCGCTGCGCCATAGGTGACAAATACCACCTCCAAGAGCAAACATGATTTTAATGGGCCTCAATGATGCATGTGGTTTGCCCAATAATTGTTCTCTTTGCTTGTGTACATATAGTTCTGTATCCCATACACATACCTGGAATTCACATCCAGCAAACACACAAGCACAAATGTGAATGTATAAACAAGGTAAATAAAGAGAACTGGGAGTTGCAAAACTCACACATTCCCCCAAACTATATAAAAACGGCAGTTCACACTTTAATAAACTGTGGAATCAATTGATACATTTATTGCTGGATTTTATCTCATTAAATTCTTATTGGTGTCTATAGGGGAACTTGGGGATGAAAGAAATCATGAATGTGTTACCTGCAATAAAATCTCTCTCATAATGTCATTGATATGCTTAATCCTTTGAGTGCCAGAGGAGTAGCCATCGCATTGAAAAGCAATGGCACTCAAACGGTTAAGGTTTGCTTCACTTTGTCCTGGTTCATATATATATAATGTATATATATATATATATATATATATATATATATAATATATATATATATATATATATATATATATATATATATATATATATATACACACTAGTTTTAAAGCACCAACACTGGTAGCACTGCAGTCATGCGCAGTACTGACTGCCCGAACGCGCCACAGCTGATACAAAGTGGAGCGCTCCAAATTCAGACCGTAGTCCTCTCTGAGCACCTTCCTGGACCGCCTGTTCCCAGGAAGATGCGCATAGAGGACTCCGGTCTGAATTCGGAGAGCCCCGCTCCATATCTGTACTGCCCATGACTGCAGCACGCACAGCTGTCTCTGCTTCGCATGACAGCTTCTGACAAACATACTTAGTGAATTATAATATAGGATATATATATATATATATATATATATATATATATATATATATATACGCAAAGTTATCAAGAGGCACTCTCACTTTAAAAGTCCATTCCCTGGGTGCTAAAATCCAGCCATGATACAAGTGTATTTCCAATTGAATTGCACTCTCAGGACTTATAACATTCTGACAAATAGGTTTATTGTAAACAGATCAACGTTTCGGTTATCACAAAGTAACCTTCATCATGATGAAGGTTACTTTGTGATAACCGAAACGTTGATCTGTTTACAATAAACCTATTTGTCAGAATGTTATAAGTCCTGAGAGTGCAATTCAATTGGAAATACACATATATATATATATATATATATATATATATATATATATATCTATTACGTTACTGCAGTAAGCAGCCAGCAGACATGTAAATATCACAATATGACCAAAATAAGATAGTATCATCTCTTAGGGTCCTGTGAACAAGAGAAAAATTGGGACAAACCAAATGCACCATAGGGGACAAATGAAATTGTCTTAAACTCTCACTGATATAACTTCGGCTTTTATTCCCCCTTAATGCTGGAGAAATCTCCTAGACCACTTAAAAGCCCCAGTTAAATGAATCAGAATCATGATCTGTCCTATGTGGTACAGTTGGTTTACCCCATAATTCTCACTTTTTAGTCATAAGGAAACTTTCTATGAAAATGGCAATGTTAAGTTTCAAATGTATATTTATGGACATTTGTATGCATAATATGACTTTTTTTTAATTCAGATTGAGAGATCTTAGAATAACTACATATTTATTTACTTGTACCCTTCATTGTGTCATTGACAAATGACCTATAAAATGCCAGTGGTGCCCTGAGAAATCCAGATAATGCCTTAGGGGTGCTTTGAACATAAAAATGTGAAAACCACTTTTCCAGTCCATATTACATAGCAGAGCAAGATCAGCTGAAAACTTCATACAGGAGACTTAAAACTGCACTTCTACAGGAGAGTAGAGATTACCCACACCTCAATACTACATAAATTTAAATAAACATGCAATTTTAACATGGGGGAAAGCTTATAACCTATTAATCTTTTAATAACAACCACATGGAAAATAAGGTTGAAATTCAATGTTAAAACCAGAAACAAAAGCAGGGTCAGCTGGATACCATGACAGGAAGGCCAAAGCAGGGACTGTCCCTGGAAATAAGAGACAGTTGGCAGGTGTGACCTATGCACCATTATACAGACTGGGCAGCAGTCACAGAAATATAGGTGTGTACATATTATGGCATATATTAAATTATAGGTCTGTGTCAGGGCAAGGCGTAAACAATCTCATCCTTCGGTCTTGCCAAGTATTAAACATCTTGCATTGGAATCAGTCACAACAGCAGATTTAAAATAAAGTAAAATAAACATCAGTCAAAGACAGTGACTTAAAATAAAATAAATTTAAAGTGTTTTTGTTGATTATTACACAAACCTTTCTGTATGTTTAATTCTTAACCTTTTGAGTGCCAGAGTTGGAACAGACATCCTTTAACTCTCTGAGTGCCAGAGGGGTATGCAACACATTGCTTTGGCACTCAAAAGGTTAAACTCCTGGAAGCTGATGTACTAGCATGATCTGGATTAACGCTAGGAGCAAACCAACACTACCATGGCAAAATTAAAAATCTCCATTCATTAACCCTTTGAATGCCAGAGAGGTACGCAACGCATTGGCACTCAAAGAGGCTTTCAACATCTGGAATAAACCAAGTAAGTATTAAAAAAAAGATTGCTCTAGGATAGAACAATGTGTAGGAGACCACAAGCTCCATTTAAGTCAATAGGAATGCTTATTCTTCTTCTGTGGTATAGTAGATTTGCCCCCAGCATTGCTCCAATGTATTGGATACCTCTCAGGCACAGAGTGGGTTAAAAAGATAATCTGTTGTCTTGTTATGGAAGTTTCTACATTTCTGAATGACTGAAACAACTCCCATTCTGAATATGCCCACAAACACCCCATTCCATAAAATGATAGAATTATTATTTTCTAGAGCAATGTTCTCTCTATATTTGTGCACTTGATTTATCCCCGTATCATAGCAGGGAACTTTCAGTAATTGAATAAAATATGAAATATATGTCTCTTTTATATCTCTGCTGTTTCCCCACTATTATCTGTACATTCTCAATACTGTAGGATGGGATAATCAATTGTCAGACTTTCCAACCAGCCAACAATAGAGGTCCAGCAACTGACTAACCCTGCTGAGGTTTTGTGGAAACTCTTTCTCAATAAGGACCAATCACCAATTAGTTTATTAGTCACTCTGAAGTATTATCGTGTGCACAGAATTCTCTGAAGCTGGCAGGAGTCCCTAGGCAAGGAACCCTAGGCTCCCTAAGCCCCACCCTTGGTTATGCCCCCAATATTTAAATAATTCAACCCCACAGCCAGTCCTAGAACAGAAAACACTCTTTTCTTATAAAGAATGCAAATATAAAAATGGCTCATTTAAGTGTCAGAAAGGTACCGAATACATTAGAATGCAATGTGTTGAATACTTCTCTTGTACTGAAAGGGTTAACCCCTTGAATGCTCGAGAGCAATGATTTGGATATTTCTTTAGAAACCAAGGAGTTAAAAGAGCAGTCAACTTTTTTTTTAATGAGACAATGTGTGTTATAGGGCTTTTCCTGCAGTGTAAAACAAGGTAACCCTACTGCTGGGAGGATTTTCATTCAAAACGTTATTACAGTTCAGATTTATTTTTCAAAATATCAACAATGCCAGCTGGTTACCAAAAGGATATCTCTTTATATAAAATTCTAAGAGGTTTCTGGTTCGCTGTCCACCCTGCCACAGGACAGCATGGAGGTGGAGACCAGCTGCATGCATCCAATCAGGGACAACGAGTTTTTCACCATTCTTGTGAAAATTGCTGCAGTGAGACGCGTCGTTGGAGCAGTCCACGAGGTCCCTGACGTGCATGGTGTGCCCAAATGTACGGGCAACTCCGTGCAGCATTTGCTAATCTATCTATCAATATATATGTATGTGGTGGTGGCAACATTGATGGAATAAACCAGCACATTTTTCACCTTGAAGAAGACCTGTGAGTTTAATTTTTTGTATGGATTATATATATATATATATATATATATATATATATATATAAAACAGCCGTGTTCCAGCACTCTCCAATATAATGTATACTTGCCTGGGTGACAATTCCAATGTACTGCATACAGATTGTAGTTCAAAAACCGCACTCACAGGACTTCCAAAGAATGTAAATTATGCGAGATTTATTATCAACCGATACGTTGATAATAAATCTCGCATAATTTACATTCTTTGGAAGTCCTGTGAGTGCGGTTTTTGAACTACAATCTATATATATATATACATATATATATATATATTTTTTTTTTCCCCCATTATTATTTATTTATTTATTTTCCAATACACCATAGTGATTGATAAGAACAGCACCACCTGGAGACTACAACAGAAAATTTCAGTGCAGTGGAAAAAAAAGTCTGAACAGAAATTACTTGTGAATGAAAATTCCTCTAGCATTGGGAGTATCCTTGCTTTACTCACATAATTTTTTCATGACAACCAGCTTACTGTTCCTTCATCCTTTTAAAGACCACAGGGGTGTACAACACATTGTTTTGCACTGCATTGCACTCCCTGGTTCTTAGAGAGTTATATAAACTGCTGTGTGGTGCAGAGACACTGCACTGGTTGCACACTCAGCTTAGCACAGTAGGTGTGGCCAGCCCAGCTGAGGAACTCCTTACAATTAGGCACCCTAAGCAGCTGCCTACTCTGTCTCCTGAAAAAATTGGCCCTGAATGTTTATATTTCACTTTTACTTTCTTCAGTGATTAACCCCTTAAGGACGAGCCGTCTGGAAGTGAACTTCCCTTAAGGACTGATTTTAAGTTGTTTGGTGCACTGGCACACGTGACTGATTAGGTGTACCGACGAGCCGAATGGGGGTCTGAGAGAGACCGCTTCGGTCTTGGAGCGGTCAATTTCAGACCCCGCCAATGCTTACAGCCATCCCACAGGATCGCTGTAAGCACAAAATGCATGACGTGCCAGGACCGTCTCACCTGTCCTTTAGGCATGTTTACTGGCGATGGTCCTGACATGTCAGCGGCCATTAAGGGGTTAAAGCTGATTTTGACTGACTGTGAAAGGGCACCACTCTTGGCTTGAAAAAGACAAACATAAACCATTCTATTTTTAACATAGTCTCAGAATTACCAACATTCTGTATGAATTAGATACAAATCCACAAGTTCCCATTTGCAACTCAGTTAAATAAGAACTCAGTATTAACCCATTGGTAATTTTTGTGTGTGCTAGATTTTAAGCATGTTTTACAATGTCTGTTTGTAAAAATATCTGGAAACATTTTTCTGTTGCATCATTTTTGCATCAGTGTACAAAAATGTTTTGTTTACTAGTAAAATCTTAATTTTTTTTATAATGTAAAATTAAGCTAATAGTTTGGGAAATGGCCAAGATAACTCTCTCCCTTTAGTAAATCTGTCTGCGCCTGATGTACGAATTAGAATGGAAGCAATTCTTGAGCAAACTAACTGCAGTAAAATGTAAAAAAAAAAATTCCCTGAATTCCCATTGGTTTAAATGGGATTTTAAATCCCTTGAATGTTAGCGAGGTCTCTAGTGCACTGCTTTCCAATGCACTGGAGACCTTGCTAACATTCAAGGGATTTAAAATCCTATTTAATCCTTTGAGTGCCAGAGGGGTACACAACACATTGCAAAGCAATGAAAGAGGGGCAGAGACATTGTATTAAGACAAAGCAATGCGTTGTGTACCCCTCTGGTAGTCAAAGAGTTAACTAAATGGGAGTTTATATTTGCCCCTATGGTTCTGTTGGTTTGCCCCAGAGTGACTCCAGTTTGTCTTAATACAATATCTCTGCCTCTCTTTCTTTTTCATGCATGGTGCATAATACATCGTTTGTGATACAGATCGATATAGTTCCAGTTGTTTAGTTAACTTATTATAATTATGAATGTTATAGGACAATAAAGTTAAAATATTCTCTTTTTTATGAGAACAAGCTTCTTGCTATGCTTTTGTACCCCTTTAAAATAACCATAACTACATTCCTTAACCATTTAAATGCTAGAGGGGTACCAGAGGAGCACTCAAAGGGTTAACTCCATTGTACAGTGCTAAAGGATATGCTGACTGACCCTTAATAAATAATTGTTAATAAAAAATTGTAATAACCACTGATTTAATGCGATTACAGTTGAAAATAAGAAGAGATTAACATTAGCATCTGCTATAATAATAGACTAATATAATAAGAGATTAAGATTGAAGTTAAGAAACATTAGCATTATCAATAATATTGCTACAATGAGTGATAAAGTCAAAGATGTATTTGGGATTTGCGACAATAAAGCAGCAAATGATATAATTTCTGTCAAGGTCTTATCTGACATTAAATTAATATGTCATAAAGCAAGAGAGTCTTATTATCTGACCTGTTGTAATGTTACATGGATGAAACAAGGAATCATTTGTACTATAAAGTACAAGAACAGTTCTTGGACTTACCAAATGCACCACAGGGGACAAATGCAAAAATCACAAAACTGTCATTGAATTAAATGTGGCCTTTAACCTCTTGAAAGCTAGTGAGATCTCCAACGCATTGCTCCATAATTTGAATCAATAGGAATGTTTATTTGACCCCAATGGTGCATTTGGTTTGCTCCAGAATGACTTCAGGGGATTATGCACTTTAAGGTGTGATAAAGATATGATAAAAAGTAGATAACTTCTCTAGTGATATCACTTCTGCAGTTCTGATATTACTCTATTCAGCCTATGCACTAAGATCTCCAACACTGGAGAAATCTTATTGACTTAATAGTATAACATAGGAACTAGAGAAGTGATATCACTGGAGAAGTTATCTCCACCTTACCTCCACTCTATCATGCCTTAGTGCATAACCTCCCACTTCTTCTAAAGTACAAAAATCTCAATGGGGGTTATGAACTAAGGTGTGATAAACAGGTGATAAAGAGGAGATAACTTCTCCAGTTATATCACTTTTCCAATTCCTATGTCATTCAATGAAGCCTATGCACTATGATCTCTCTCATTTGAAAAATCTTAGTGCATAGACTCCGTAGAATAATATAGGAACTGGAGAAGTGATATCACTGGAGAAGTTACCTCTGCTTTATCACACCTTAGTGTATCCCGACAATGTGTTTTTGCTTCATTATTCTAGAACCAAATAATTAAATCAGGAATAATTTGCACATGTGCAACACTTAGGTGCTAGAGACCTCTCTAGCATCCCAAGAGGACATATCAAGGTGAAAGTTATAAAGTGAATAGTAATGATTTTAACATCCAAGCAAAAAACTACACTTGATGGTGAGTCTCATGTATGAAAAGAAAGGTGTGCAGTTCTGGAGCAAACTTAATTCACTGAGGGTGAGAATAGAAATTTTGAAAATTCCCATTGATTTAAAGGGAGCTATTTAACCTCTTGAATGCTAAAGAGGTCTCAAAGGCATTGCTCTGCAATGCCTTTGAGACATCTCTAGCATTCAAGAGGTTAAAAGTCCCATTCAAATCAATGTGGAAGGCTTCTTTGTCCCCCTTTAGTGCAGTTGGTTTGCTCCGGTATTCTCAATTTTGCTTATATACATAAGGCCTATCATCTCAATGAATAACCCAAAATAGTAATTCATTTAGGGGTTTTTCAGGGAGGTCTGTCAATCTCCGCATATCCATTTATTTATAAATGAGAGTTAACATCCATTGCATTTTAAAGGCCATATGTACAAAGACAAAAGTGGTGCATTGTGGGGCAAGCCAACTGCACCACAGGCAACGAATACAAATTCCCATTGATTTAAATGGCGTTTTAGACTCCTTGAAAATAATAGAGATCTGAGGATGTGTCTAGCATTCATGTAACTCAAAGCCCAATTCCAATCAATGAGAATTTGGCGAATTTTTAATTGTTCCCTTCATTTGCTGCAGAATTGTTCCACTTTTGACTTTGTACATATGATCCCAGGCAGCCTGCTTAATTAACCCTTTAGTGCCCAGAGGGGTGTACAATGCAGTAGTTCCTAAAGGGTTAACATTACAAACGCCTGCCTGTAAGGTTTCATTACTTCTCTACAGGCCACTGACAGAAGTAGCACTTGTCTTTTTGCTGTTTGTCCCGTGACAATGAGGGAGATGGGCTTTGTTCTTTGCACAATGGGGCTGCTTCTGTTATATAAAGTGAGTCCTAGTGGGGGGTTCAATGGGTAGGGAAGGGACGTTTATGTTGTCTACAATGAGCTTGTGCCAGTATTAGTTTTTATTCAGATGAATTAATGGAATGATTGATACAGTCTCTACTCACTATTTCTCACCCCAAAGTTCTCACCCCTGCCCTCTCACTCACCTGCCTCTCCAGTGCTTGCTCCTTGATTATGTGCTGTAGATGTGTCCTCTGGATGTCTCAGTTTGCTTCATGTTCACTGGACTCCTGTTAAGTGTGACTGTCCTCTGCACCCTTCCCTCTTCTAGTGTATCTCCCAATGGCACTGTCTTTCAACCTGGCCACAAGGTCTCAGCTGTGCCTGTGACACAGCCTCAAGCTCCCTGCCTGTGCAGCTCCTGTAGGGATGTGGGGCTGTGTCTCTGGCAGATTCTCTTCTCTCTCTCTCTGAAGTTGCTCTAGTCAGTGCATGCACAGCCACTCCCTGGAGTCACTTTTCCACTCCCCTCCCTGTCCATCTATTGCACAGGAGTTATCTCTATCCCTCTTTTCTATCACACACTTCTTTCTGTCCAGTCACACGACAGAAGAGATTTGCTTGTTACGGGACCATAAGCCAAAAGTAAAAAGAGGAGTAATTCTGAGACAAACTAACTGTTCCATAGAGAACAGAAACAATACTTAAACATCCCACTGATGTTAATGTGGTTTTTAAAGGAGCAGTAGAAGGCCAGATAAATGGGCTTTATGACAATAGGAAAAGCACTGGCTTTTGAAATCGGTAAGGGTGGTTTTTTTACCCACTTTGGGTTAAATTGGAAATGGCTTCATTAGGATTTAATTGCCTTAGTCTGGATCAACAAAGGTGATATGGCAAAAGTTGAACATTATGGATGCATGCCTTGTTCAGCCTCATAGACTATGTTCCAATATTGCTATCTTGACAGCCATGGAAAATGAGTCCTCATAGTTTGAAACTCTGCTATGCGTACTTCACTTGTCCTGCAGAGCTCTGTAATTTCACACAATGCTTCTGGGAGAGGAAGAACATTGCTGTTCTCTCCATTGAGTCCAAGCATCAGCAAATTTATGGACAGTGGGCTTCAATGGAGAGGACAGAACTCAACCAGAAGAGTGAAGCGCTTATGTCACCCTGTCCTGCAGATCACTGATTTCTGAGTGGCGAATGATAAGAGGAGAGCAGACTTTTACACTATGGGAAATTGACCCCTTAGCTCTTTGACAACTAGTGCCATTTTGCTGCCCCATTTATTCCTTGAATACAAGAGAGGTTTCCAACCTATTGGAAAGGGATACAGCTGAGTCCTTTTTAGGTAATTCAATGGGAATCTTATCATTTGTTTTTCTGCCCTGTGGCACTGTTGGTTTGCTCCAGAATTTATTTTATTGCACGATAGGTACAAATAACATTTCCCCAACTTTCCATTGATTTAGATGGTGCTTTTAACCCCTTGAATGCTAGTCAGGTCTCCAATATATTGCTTCATAATACACTGAGTCCCTTCTAGCATCCAATGGGTGTAATCACAATAGTAATGAATGGGAATTTGTATTTGAGGCAGTTGGTTTCCAACACAATGCTCTTTTATACTATTTGTGCATACGGTGCACTGTCCATTGTTTTATGAGTAGGAAATCACAGGTCACTGTTCACATTTGGGGTAGATTATTTTACTCGTAAAAGAGGTACCAATGGATTTTATCACAATAATTCATGATATAGTATATGTGGAAATAAATAAGGGATAAATCCAGTGATGCCCATAGTTTGCACTACAGAGCAACATGTACAGCGGATTGAGCTGATAAAGAGGCTGATGTATTAAAACACTGATTCTCAGCTTTGGTCCTAGGGAAACACTGTCAGGTCAGGTTTTATGGATATCCCTAAGGACAGGTGGAACGATCACAGTGGCTGAGCCGCTGACTATTCCTGCACTGCTGGTGGGCTCTGAAGAGTTACATTGAGAAACACTGTAATAAAAGATCTGAAGTAATTCTAGCATAATCCAACTGCACTAGAAGTGAGAACTAAAATTCCCATTGATTTAAATGGAGCTTTTAACCCCTTGAAAGCTAGAGAGGTCGCAAACAGATTGTTTCACCATGCTCCATTACTAAACCAGTGCGCAGATTACTCCAGGATGCTAAATATCTCCTATTATTTAGACTTTAAACTGGGCAACATCTTTGTATTATGTCACATTGAGGGGGTGTATGAAAAACATCCTGGAATGGTTAACCCTTTGAGTGCCAGAGGGTATGCAACACATTGCTTTGCATTGCATACCCCTCTGGCATTCAAGGGGTTAATAATTGTTGCTAACATTTGCAAGTAGCAATAGTGATGGGTCATGTTTAACCCTTTTGAGTGCCAGAACAGTATCCAATGCATTGGATACCCTTATGGCATTCTAAGGGTTAAAAATAGATATAAAGTCACATTTGTTGCTATTTGAGAAAACTCGCTAATGAGAATTTATTTTTGGAATGCATACCTTTCACTTAACATCATATATACAATCATAAAGAATAAATTCTACTTAGCTATCCGTTTTAACTACTGAAACTGCCTTCCATTGTGTCACAATTAGCACATAATTAATACATTCATTGCACCAAAGTTTTTGTTTGGCCCATGACTATTTTGACTCCAAAAACCTACTGTGTTTAGTGTAAGCGTCACTAAATGTATATCGCTTTGGCACAGTCTTACAATCACTTTTTTAATTACGCCAGTTTTATACATGTTCCCAATGGGTCTGATATGTAAAGGCAAATTTGTTAAATTCTTGGGCAAATTAAAAGTCCCCATATTACCATTGATTTAAACCTCTTGAAGGCTTAAGAGGACTTTAGCGCATTGTAAAGCAATGTATTAGACACCACTTTAGGATTTAAGTGGTTAAAATAACCCTTTAACCCTTTGAGTGCCAGAGGGGGATGCAACGCATTGCAAAGCAATGCTTTGCGTACCCCTCTGAAACTCAAAAAGTTAAGTCAATGGAATGTTTATCTGTCCCCTATGGTGCAGTTTGCTTGCCCCAGAACATGACATATATCATGACATATATTTTTTTCCTTATGTATTAATTGTTTGGCTTGATACCCAGGCTTCATTGAAGGGGAATGCATGAATCCATTTTATGCAGATTTTCTGCATTCTCATGCACCTGCAATTTGTGTTATGTCCTAGAGTGTAATATGATTGCAATAATTAATTCTGGCATACAAACTCTTCTGTTCTAAAGACTTTAACGTGACCAAATTCCTCCCCAGTAGCATATGCAGGAAAATGTAGTAAAGTTATGTCATTTCATCTGAGCCTTTGTAGTACATGCCATTAAAGTAATACTTCATTTTTTCATGTATTAAAAATGAATCCATCTATGTATTTTTCATATTACTTTCATAGTTTAGGAGCAATTGCATTTTAACATTTACCTCTCCCTCCCCTTTTATTCACGTCACCACTCAAGCTGTCAGGCTTGGATTCTGGTCTGCAGACCAGACGGATCGTCTTGAGAGCCAAAATAGGAGTGGATACCAAGGAAATCTTCATGACAATGGTCTGCAAAGTGGCCATAGTTTGAGGCAGTAAACCATCGTCATGAAGATTTCCTTTGTATCCACTCCTATTTTGGCTCTCTAGATGATCCTTCCGGTCCGCAGACCAGAATCCAAGTCTGACAGCTTAAGCGGCGATGTGCAAAAAATGGGCAGGAGGGGTAAACTTTAAAATGCAATTGCTCCAAAACTATCAAAGTTATGTGAAAAATACATACATTGATTTGTTTATTTCTTTAATACATCCAAAATTATTGCCTCAAAAAAAATAAGTATTACTATCACTTTAAACATGGTAAAGAGGAAAGGATTACCTGAAAGCCAATAGACTTCTTTCCTTCATTCCCCTAGTAGCTAGTGGAGTGCAGAGGACCATTTTCAGCTTAAATAGTTTGGTAAATTGGAGTTAAGCAGGCGTAGCACTAAGAAAATGGATTCCAATATTTATTTTAGAATTGAACTGAATTAGTACATCCCACTAATATCTCCCTCTTTCTCTCTCACACTTGATTAGTAACTTATTTTAGGCACTTTATAATTGGTTTTTGTCCTCTTCTTCTTTGTACTAACAAGTTTATACACCTGTTATCTCCCACAACTAGCACAAAAATACCTAGCATTTTTTGTATTTTTTCTAGTTCCTGAGAAAGAAAATGTATTTGTTACATTGCTTACCAGCATTATGGTGACATTGCCAGCATCCAAGGTCAATTCCCCAATAGACAGAATAAGCAAATGTCTAGAGCTCATATTTTTGAGGTGTTCTTCAGCTGTACTGGCCACATTCTAAATTGTGGATGTGCTAGAGCAATCTCAATGTGCTGCATCAGTTTTTACCTCTTTACGGGCTATTATTAAACCCCTTTGGATGCTATAGACCTCTCTAGTTACCAAGGAGTTAACCTTTTGAGTGCCAGAGGGGTACGCCACGTATTGCTTTGAAATGCGTGTCATACCCCTATGGCACTCAAAGGGTTAAATGTTTTTGTTTGTTATACACCAAGGATATTTTCTGTGCCATGGGACTGGGTGCAGGGTCTTGTGAGAAGTGGGGGTTTTGTCATGGGTAGAGCTAAGGGCACCTAGAATGCCTTTCCTAGGGGTACGTGAGGAGTAAATCTGGCACTGTTAGCATGAGACAGGTTTAAGTCACAGTGATATTTATAACTAATTTGGTCTTATGTGAAAAGATGTGTTAACATTCACAGACATATGTTTGTAACTTACATTCTGCAAAAATGTTATACGTTTTTTCTGCCGAATAAACCAAGAGTGCTTCTATTGCTGGGACATTTTTCATCCAAATGTTATTGCAGCTCAAAACTAATTTTTGTGTTTAATGAACAGCAACAACTAGAAGAGCTTGAGTCACTGACTAAAGTGCCCTGTATACTTATAGTGTACTGGTACTTTTGTTTTTGAATATATATGCCCTGTATAAACTTGTATAAATAAAAGAAGAAAGGATATGCTGACAGAGTTGGGAAGCCATTTAGTTTATGCCTGCCAAAATGTAGCCAGCTATAAACCCATTCTGTGCTGTAATATTCTTCTCAGTTGTAACATTACATACACTTTTATTTACCAAGAACATTAACCCTTTGAGTGCCAGAGGAGTTACGCAACGCAGAGCCAGGACCATCATCGGCAGATGTGCGTTAAGGACCGGTGATGGTCCTGGCACATCGTGGAATTCTGGGATGGAAGCGTGGCTGCCCACAGCTCTGCAATCCCAGAATGCATCACTAAAAATAAAAAAGTGCCGTGGTCCTCTTGGGTCATCCACCTTCCAGATTGGGTGGTCTTTAAGGGGTTAAAAAAGGAACCATTTGTGATTTATTCTCCTTGTTTGTAGTACCAGTGGAGAATATTATTAAATATGCTGCTATAACTGATAATCCACTGTAATCTTTGCATTTAAAATTCATTAGTAGCACAGGGTTATGATACCATTAAAACACTCATTGTGTATACTGTTTTATGGCTCTTGCTATAATGAAGCAAAGCCCCTAATAGGTAATTCAGCTTATATGAAAAACAAAGCCAGCAGATTTGTAGCTTGTGAAATAAGTAATTTGTTTAATCAAAATATATACTCTGCTCTTAGCTCCATAAGGGAACTACGGAGCACTTTATCAATATACTAACTTGGATAGATTACCTAGCTCGGAGAAAAGATTCAATTTGAAATAATAATTTGATTCACTTATTTGGCGGCTTGCCATTTTTAGTTATCTTCTTCATTGGTTCTACAAACAAGGAGAATAAATCACAAGTGTTCCATTTTTAAATAAACTTATAAAAGATTACTTTTAATGCTCTTGGTAAATAAAAGTATATGTTTTGTTAAAACTGAGAACAATATTACAGATCTAAATGGGCTTATTTCTGGCTGCATTTTGGCAGGCATAAACTAAATGGCTTCCCAACTCTCAGTAAGCATATCCTTTCTAAAGGTCCCCATAGCAAGTGATAAGAACAGCACCATCTGCTGACCTGAATAGAATGTTGTAGTTTAATAAAAAAACAAACAAACAACAACAACACATATTTGACCTGGCAAAATTTATGAATTAAGTCTTCCAGCAGTGGGGGTACACTTGTATTACTTAGCATGAAAATTCCTATAAAATATATGTTTAATTAACACAGGTTACTGCTCCTTTAAGATACAGGGATACAGGGACTTGTCTATGTTGTTGTTTTAAGAGGTTGTGGGATAATTTTAATTGTTCTTAATTCTTCCCACTTGGTCTGTGGCCAGGTAATGTTTGAGAGTGTGATTTATTGCAAGAACAAACCAAGATGGGGTCTGGTTGCCCAGAAACCCTTTTTATGTTCTTTTCCCCCTATCAGTCACCAACATTTAGCCCCCGCTAATTTGAAATGTTTGCTTCCCTTATGCTTATAACTTTCCTGGGGGGAAGGGGCTGCGTCCCTGTATCTGTTGTTGGACTAAAGTTCCCATTATCCCCAGCCAACCATTGCCCGGCTGAGGATGATGGGAGTTGTATTACAGCAATAGACAGGGAAATGCATATGCAAAGGTAACTGCAATGCATTTCGGGTAAAAATTGCGCCAAACCAATTCTAAGTATCTGAATCCATACTTTTTATGTAATTTATTTTTTGGAAGCACATCTCTGAAAATCCTGTGCTTTGTCACTGTGTTACATCATCATGCTATACATTTACTTATTTATTTTTATCAGGTGGGACAATGTATTTTAGCACAGGCAATTTCATATATTTTATATTCTGACAGACTAATGAAACACATCCACACCCACATTTATACAGAGCAACTTATTTTAAGCATTACTACTAAGAATAAAAGATGTTCCAATAACACATTCCTAAATGGATAGTAATGATTAAAAACAAGTTGTACTGTGAAAGCCTAGGACTGTCAGCTTTCACAAGAGTCTCTGTATAGTTAAACACTCCTTACTGAATATTTAAGACTCAACTGGATCTATTAGCCAATGTCTTCTCATCAGATCAGCAGCCCTTTGAATACTCACAGGAGCAACATATACATCATCAGAGAAGAAATGTCACAGTCAAAATACCAGGTAACATAACATAGTAAAGTTGTTTCTAAAGTTTTCACATTGCTGAAAATAGTTTCCACAATAAATCAAAAATATATTGAGCAGGAGGCAGATTTAAAAATATAATTTGTGGTATTTCAAGCAAAATAAATAAAAATGCTCAGATTTGTCAATGTGCTAAATCCCATTGACTATAGTATTGCCCCAGGGAAGTCAAAACACTGGCTGGCATCAGCTTTTGTGGCCTCTATCAATAGGTTGTAAACATGTCAACTAAGTGGGATTTATGTTTTAATGTCCTTCTAATGCATTCTTGTTGGAACAAACTTTTTGTAGTTTAGTGTTCTATGCCCCTAAGGGTTATAAAATAAAGTACTCTATATCTATTTTGCTTTATTTTGTAAATATTTTACCTCTTGGATATTAGGGTGGTATACAGAACAAAGCAGTGCTGCTGGCTGAAGGCAGACACTATAGTGAAATGCTTAGCAAGGATTGCCAATCGGCCAAAGGAGCACAGACTAGTATCATATATTGAAGCAATAAAGATAAACAATGTTACCAATTGAGAATTGAATAAGGAAGCTCATTAGTTAATAGAGATAACGCATCTCCTGTGACATCAATAGTCTGCTAAGTTTTTATTCCACAGGGAGGAATACAACTATAGGCAATGCCTAGGGAAACTGCTAATATGTTAGGAAACTCATTATACACAGCATCAATGGCCAGCTAAAGGTGTACATCGCAATTAAGAGCACAATATATGAACTGTAGCTGGAAATAGCATCAGGCAGACTTATTCAGCATTAAGTAAAGTCCATTTCAGTCAGTACTGGGTAATTCATAGTTAAGTCCTCCAGAGGCAATTCTGCAGATTAATGTTATGGAGAATGATACAAAGTGTTACAGATGTTCAGTATGTGAGCAACAATCCCCATGTTAAACTGCAAAGACCTTGAATAGTGGGTAGGTGCCTAGCACCTGCAGTAGGATGTCGCCAAAAAGATGTCCACTTGTAGTAGTGATGGTCAGAGGCCTCATCTTGATATAAGGGCCCATTCCCGTATACTATATACAGAGAGTTCCCATTTCAGAGAGGGGGATGCTCATGGTGACTACATGCCTGACACCTACACGAGGGTTCACCAACTGTGTCACTCACCATATTAGAACTGGATCATCAGGGTCATTAATAATTTCTTCTCCTAGATTCATAACAAGCAGGATAAAGATAGTTCATGGTTCAATCCGTTTGGTACCATAATATTAAACTCAAATATAAGTACAGATTCCTGTTGGAGGAGAGTTTGATATTGATCTCCTCCTCGTGCCTTTTTTGGTACATGAAGGATAGGCATAAAATGAAAGTCCAATAACCTGTGTTGAAATGCTTTAAAATGCCTGGCCAGTGGTTGACATTGGTATTCTTTAGTGTCCATATGACCTTCAAGAGCCTTTTTAATGATTGACTTATGATTATTCACTCCCTCTTTCAACTTGGCTGTTGCCTTCCCAACATAGATAAGGTTGCATGGGCATTTGATTATATATACCACGTAGCGACTTTCGCTGTTCATAAAGTCCTTAATCAAAATCATTTTCCCTGTCCGGGGATGTGTGTATTGTGTTCCTGTCATTATGTTACTGCAGTTAGTGCATTCCTTACATTTATATACCCCCATGGGCCGTGCCAACCAATCAGTAGGGTTGTTGTATTTATTAATGGGATCCACTTTGTTAAGTAAGTCGCCTAGATTCCTCTGCCTTCTGTAGCAGAAAAGTGGTGGATTTTTGAAAAGATGACCAAGTTTTTCCTCACAGATGACTCTAAGACAAAGAGCCAAAAAGCAGTTTACAACCTCTCCAGTAGAATCCCGAGATGGAGGTACTTAGCAAAGGTTTGAGCTTTGTTTGGTAGCAAGAGAAAAGCGATAGCACCCTCAAATGCTCCATGATATGTCTAAGTGGGGCATTAGTATATGAACTGTTAAAGATACCCCCCAGTGCCAAATATTTTCACGTCATAGAATATGGCACTTGTGTGCAAGGAACTAATGAGGTTAAAAATCTTCTCCAGATCAATGAATTGATCTATTTCAATTTCTCTGTCGTCCAATACAAGTTACTGGTAACTCTAGGTAGGCGATCCACCCCTTTAATTGTAGACAGGAACAATTATAGAATTGTATGCAGGGGATGGAGCCTGCATTCCCTCCTTGGCTGCAGCTATCCAACCAGCTCCAGAAAGATTTGTTCCTTGGTGAAGGTAACACAGGAAGGAGAACAGTTCTGCTATAGCTTTAGAAGTTTTTTTATTTTTCTGTTAGAAATGAAATTAGGCAGATTACCATAACTGACAATGCCCTTAGATGTGGCTAGCTCAGTGACTAGGTGCTTTTTGTGGACCTTAAGCCCTGGGGGGGAAATCTTGGCTACCAGTTCTTTCCTCAGGAGTTGCCCACCGAGGCTTCTTCTTTAAACAGGGTTATCTGAAGACAGACGATCTGCAGGAAAGGTGAGCAACCCTTTGAGTGCTGCAGGTCCACATGTCCCACACAGGGACAGGGTCCCGCACAGGGGTTTTCATTTGGAGTTCCTATTGCACACTCATTGGGTCTATATGTATGTCTGTTGGGTGTTTGGAGCAGGTTTATGTGGTACTTAACCCTTTAGCTGCTGGTTTTGCATTCATTTGAGGAGTTTTCTAACACTTTTCCTACTGGTTCAGTGTTTTTGGGTATTCTAACATGTTCTAGTGATGCTTCATGTGTTTTACACTTTCAATTTGGTAAAATTTGACTTCCTCTCACTTTACCGCATAGGCTCCATTGCTCCATTCACTCCTATGGGACTGTACAGTTTGGAACATTTCTCTGCAACCCTTGCTCTATCATCCGGTTCATGTTTCTAGTGTGTTGGGTGGCTCAAGGGGCTTCGGGCACTGTTTGGGGTACTTTTCTGGGAAAACTACATCTCCCATGAGCGCTTGCTTCGCGCACTCGTTTCTGATTGGCTCCCGCCGCTGCAGCCATTTTGTGCTATTTCCAGAACATGTATCCTACGCAGGATTTGGACTTTCCTTCTCTCCTCTGCTGATTAACCCTTTGCCTGCCAGATAAGTCTATTTTAGCGATTTCTGGGGTGAAACTTTAATCCTACACTCTGAAATTGGGTGATTTCTTATACAGTAAGGTTATTTGACACTGTGAGAATGTCTATACCATTTGAGCTTTGGGCCAGACCTCAGACTAAGGCGGCTGGAGTCTCTGTATCCCCTATTGCGCATTGCTCTTCCTGTCATTCAGGGTTACCTAGAGAATTCTCAGGTCCTTTATGCCCAGCATGTACTGATGTCCATGAGAGTCTTCCAGGGACCTCCAGCCATGCATTAGAGCCAGTTTGGGTGCAAGAGTTCAAGGAAGCTACTAGGGACCTTAGGTCAACATTGCAACTCTTTCCATCCCAGTTACAGGGGTTCTTTCATTCTTGGCAGACCCCCTTCTCCGTCAAGTCTTCCCTGCCAAAGCCTCAGGGTGTACCTGACATGTCAGATTCCTCTGAGGAGGAACTGCTGGTGGATTCAGATGTTGAGGAATGTTTGGCGGTGGGCTCCTCTCAGTTTTTTAGGGACCCTTTTGAGGCTGATCCTTAGCCCTTGGCTGAGGGCTTGATCAGGGCTGTTTTAAATACCCTAAACATTCCCATAGTGCAGGAGGTTCCTTCTGACCCTTCTGATGTATTTCAGGAGCCTAAAAAGCCCTATACTTGCTTTCCACCTAACCCCACTCTTGACCACCTTGTGTCCGAAGAGTGGAAGTCTCTGGACATGAAACCTTCTGTCTCCAAGAAATTTGCCAAGCTTTATCCCTTTTCTGAGGCTGCTCTTGCTCATTGGGTTCATCCTCCCAAAGTGGATGCTCCTATTTCCAGGCTATCCAAGTCTACTGCCTTGCCAGTGTCTGAGGCGTCTACTCTAAAGGACTGGACTGACAAGAAACTTGAGGTCTCTCTCAAGTCCATCTTTGCCACTGCTGGTTCTGTCATGCATCCAGCATTTGAGCAGCATGGGTGAACTGGGCCATTGCGGTCTGGACTGAACAGCTCACTCTTGCTGCCCGTCAGGGTGCGCCTCCTTGCCAACATTTCTGAGGCACAGCATTATGTTTCTGATGCCTTATTTGATGCCATCTGTTTGGTGGCTAGGGTTTCCACCATATCTGTGGTTGCCAGACGAGCTCCTTGGCTCAAGATCTGGTCTGCTGACACTGCTTCTAAGAAAGCATTGCTTTCCTTGCCTTTTCAAGGCACTTCTTTGTTTGGGCCAGATCTTAAGGATCTGATCAGTGAGGCCACAGGGGGGTAAGAGTACACTTCTACCCTTAGTTCCTAGGAAGAAAACACTGCTTAAGCGTAACCGGAATTTTCGTTCCTTTCAGAATGAGACACGTCCGGCAAACCAGACGGTTCCCTCAGCTCCGCGCACCTCCTCCAAGCCCAAACACCAATGGAAGCCCAAGGTTTCCTCCAAGCCCAAGGCTTCCAAGCCTTCTTCGGCATGACTCACCGAACCCGGGTCCACACTCTGCTGTGGGTGGTCATCTGCGTCACTATCACAGCATTTGGGAGGATTCAGTAACGGACCCATGGGTTTTACAGGTGGTGACGGAAGGGTACAGGATCCCTTTCATCTCTCTTCCTCCATTTCACTTCTTTCCTTCTCATACGCCAAGGCTAGACGATGCTGTTCAGGCTCTTCTGGAGAAGGACTTTATAGAGCAGGTTCCAGTTCAGGACAGAGGTATTGGTTTTTACTCAAACCTCTTTGTGGTCTCCAAGAAGGATGGCGGTTGTCGTCCCATTTTGTATTTAAAGGATCTCAATTCCTTTGTGATCCGGACTCATGATCACCAGGAGTCTCTACGAACTGTGATTGCTGCCATGTCCCCGAGGGGAATTAATTGCATCTCTGGATCTTCAGGACGTCTACTTACACATTGCCATTCATCCAGAGAGCCGGCAGTACCTCCGATTTGCCTTCGACCGGGGACATTTTCAGTTTTTGGCTCTTGGTCTGACGACAGCTCCTCAAGTCTTCAACCGTGTCCTGGGAGCCTTAGTGTCCGTCCTCCACCGAGATGGCATCAGAGTTACTCCATACATGGACGACCTGCTTCTGAAAGCCCCTTCTGTGGAACTTCTTCATCAGCAGGTTTAGCAATGCATTCATGCTCACACCCACCACGGGTGGATCATCAACTTGGACAAATCAGATCTTGTCCCATCCCAGCGTCTGGTCTTCCTGGGCCTCCTCTTCGATACCCAGAAGAACATGGTGTTTCTCACGGACGAGGTGGCTCACCAGATTGCCCACAGGGTTTCTGAGATCCTGGCTCAAGATCCAGTTCCAGCCAAAAAGCTGTCATCTCTAGTGGGGAAATTCATTTCCACCATAGAAGCGGTACCGTTTGCCATGGCGCACACCAGGGAACTCCAGCAGTTTGTGATCCAGGTGTGCAGGGGTCAGCCGGACCTTCTGAAGATGTCAGTGTCCCTCCCTCTTTATGTGGAACTGAGTTTGTCGTGGTGGCTCGACCTCTCCAATCTGCTGAAGGGCAGGTCCTTCCTGTTATCCTTCTGGACCACTATGACGACGGATGCCAGCCTCTCCGGCTGGGGAGCGGTCCTGGGTCACCTGAGTGCTCAGTGTCGGTGGTCTCTGGAGGAATCTCTCCTTCCCATCAACATGTTGGAGCTTCAGGTGATATTTCATGCCCTTCGTTATTGGACATCTCAGCTGGAAGACTGTCCAGTCCGGGTAGAGTCTGCCAACGCCACGGCCGTGGCTTACATCAACAAGCAGGGCGGAACAAGAATCTCGCCGCTTGGTTAGAGGTCAAGGCTATTTTGTCCTGGGCATAAGAACACATTCCTGCCATATCCGCAGTTCACATTCCTGGCGTATACAAAGTCATGGCAGACTTCCTCAGTCGACACACAGTGGACAGCGGAAAGTGGGACCTGCACCCAGAGGTGTTCACCCTCATTGTTCAGAAATGGGGTCTTCCTTACATCGACCTGATGGCGACAAGACACAACAGGAAGTTTCCGAGGTTCTGCTCTTGATGGAGGGACCCTCTAGCTTTGGTGGTGGATGCAATGTCCATTCCTTGGTTATTCCCTCTGGCCTACATCTTTCCTCCCCTCCCAATGTTGCACAGGGTGTTATGAAAATTACAACTGGAGCATTGTCCAGTCATTCTGATTGCTCCATACTGGCCTCGCCAAGCTTGGTTTCCGGAGCTTCTGGATCTGTCAGTGGTGGAGGCATTCCGTCTCCCTTACCGTCCAGATCTTCTTTTACAGGGTTACCTGTGGAAGGAGGATGTTCATCGTCTAGCCTTGATGGCTTGGGAATTGAATCCTCAATATTGACTAAGAAAGGGTTTTCTTCTGGTGTGGTGACTACTATGCTCAGTGCCCGCAAACCTTTTTCTTCCAAGATCTACCATCGTGTCTGGTCGTCCTTCCTATCTTGGTGTGCTGACAAGGACCTGTCTCAGGAATTTGATCTGCCTACCGTCTTGGCTTTTTTGCAGGACGGTGTGGATAAGGGTCTCAGTTTGAGTTTCCTTAAAGTTCACATGTCTGCTGTCTCTGTTTTCTTTCAGAGGCTCATTGCCATCCTTCCTGATGTCAAGGTTTTCTTCCAGGGAGTTTCTCATACTCGTCCTGCCTTCAAGAGTCCTGCTTCTCCGTGGGATCTTAACTTGGTTTACAAATACATTCAAGGTCAATACAAAGAACTATCCAATGAATTATTTATGCAAAGAGCTGAGCTAAGAACAAGAGGTCATCCATTAAGACTTGAGGAAAGGCGCTTTCGACTAAAACACAGGCAGGGATTCTTTACAGTAAGGGCGGTAAGGCTATGGAATTCTTTGCCTCGGGATGTTGTGCTTGCAGATAATGTAACTGCATTCAAAAAAGCAATGGATGCCTATCTAGCACAGAACAATATTGACAGTTATGACAGATGGCTTCAAAGCAAATAGGATATTGATCCGGGGAACTATTTGACACACACACACACACACACACACACACACACACACACACACACACACACACACACACACACACACACACACACACACACACACACACACACACACACACACACACACACACACACACACACACACACACACACACACACACACACACACACACTACACTGGAAATTGCTCCAGAGGGCTTTTTTTGTTGCCTTCCTCTGGATCAACAGGAGTGTTATTGGCATGGGCTGGACTTGATGGATGCATGTCTTTTTTCAGCCTTATCTACTATGTTACTATGTTACTTGGTTTTGTGCGTTCCTCAGCACCCTCCATTTGAGTCTTTGGCTACTTTTCCTCTACGCCTGTTTACGTGCAAAATGGCTTTTCTCCAGGCGATTATGTCTGTCCGCCATGTCGCAGAATTACATGCTCTGTCCTGTAAACCACCTCTCAGGAGTTTCTTCACAAGGTGGTTTCAGAGTTCCACATCAATGAGGAGATTGTGGTGACCATGCTTGGCTCTACTGTGGCAGACCGTGGGGGTCCTTCGCATTCATGCTCACAGGAGCATTCTTTCCTTTTACTATCTAGTAAATAGTTAGTGTCTCAAATCTTTCTAGAGCTGATTGGCTAGCTGCAGCCAAGGAGGGAAGGTAGGCTCCACCCCCTGCATACAATTCTAGAATTGTTCCTGCCTACAATTAAAGGGGCAGATTGCCTACCCAAAGTTACCAGTAACCTGTATGGACTAAGAGAAAAGGATTTAACAGGTAAGACTAAAATCCTCTTATCTTACTTCAGTGGGTGTTAGCAAATACTGGCAATAACTATGCCTGGTATAAGTTAGAATTTGAGGCCAATATACATGTGCCTGGGTGTCTTCGTTGCCTACTCATGGGTACATCTGCCATATTCCCTTATCAAAATGAGATGCCCAAATAATGATATTAGGCCAATAGTACAGTAGAAATCAAAGCCCAGATGAAGCTGTGCTCTCTCAACTCCTCTGTTACCATTTGGAGTGGCAGCGTTCCTCTTATCCTATTACCCTAATATCACTATTTGGGCATTTCATCCTGATAAGGGAATGCTGATTCTTTTGTGGGAACTATACACATCTGTAGGAGGTTAATGCAAAAGGCCACATGTATGTTGAACTCAAATCATAACTTATGAGAGAGTGTTATAGTTAAATATACTGCTCTGGAGGAATCACAGTTTTTAACTTCAGTAATTCTTTGCACTCTGTATTACATTTAGAAAGTCTTTCACTAAGGGTATATTTTACAACTTTTATATTAATGTCCCATTTCATGGAGCATGAACAAGAACAGTGACTTTTCTGCAGAAGTTTCCTTCCTTTGTTACATCGGTGCCCTGAATGTGAACATGATGTGATTGACATCTGAAGGTAAGTGAACCTGATTTATTTGTTATGTTTCTCTCATGTGGATGCTTTCCCAGCTATCTGATTGATTAAAAGTAATTGTCTGTCAAGATGTGAGTTGAGTCTTGCAAAACAGCCTGTTGTGTACAAAAACAGAATCTAGAGAATTGCTTGGCTTATCTATAGCCACCATGCAGATCTGGACTTCTGCACTTTACTGCAGTCAGCACATGATGCAGGGAAGTTGGATATCTCCAAACATTGCTCCTATACGTGCCACTCAAGCATACAGCATCCCACAACAAAATACTCAGATGAGAAGAGGATCTCCATTAAAAATAATTTCTTTATTAGTGACGCAGCATAAAAAAGAGCAGAAAACAGGACTTACATGCAATCACAGCAGCCCACTCCTTATGCTTTTCAGAGATGCACAGGCCTCCTTCATCAGAGGATAGGACCACCCATCTCTAAACAAGCTTTATATAGACAACACACTGCCTTCTACAAAACATGGATTAACTCATCAATTGCCAGAGGGGCAAACAGTAGCACTCCCAACTAGAATGCCATCCCGGCAATCAAGGAGAAACCCATGCTCATGGCTGAAATACAAATCAAATACACATACATATACATATTAAAGGGATAGTAATACTTCATTATTACTATCCCTCCTTAAAATTCTGAATTCAATGATACCAGCTGCATCTCTCAATCCTTTATAGTTTGAGAGATATCCGCTTTCAAAACTCCCTCTCCCCTGACATCAGCATTCTATCTGACAACAGGGGAATCCAGTCCCGGGACTGGCGGCGGCTCTGCAGCAGTGCTGAGATCTCGTTATAGAAACAGAAATCCTTCACTAAAATGGTCTATGTGTGCTTGCAAACCAAGCACACGTAGAAGACCATTTTAGTGACGGATTTCTGTTTCTATAACACGATCTCAGGACTCCTGCAGAGCCGCCGCTTGCTCACTGATCGGATTCCCCTGCTCTCAGCTAGAATGCTGACGTCAGGGGAAAACCCAGAAAGAGGGACCTTTGAAAGCTGATATCTCTCAAACCGTAAGGGTTTGAGAGATGTCATTGGCAGGGCTCAAAATTTCCACTCACCACTAGCCAATGGCAAGTGAAAATTTAGCCCTGGAGAGTAGAAATTCAGCCCTGGTGGTAATGTTATGGCTTGCAGTGGCGAGTAACTTTTCAGGTCTGGCTAGTAGCAAAGGACTAGAACTTTTAAGGCCTGCCACTGGTATCGTTGAATTCAGAATTTTAAGGGCTACAACATGGAGGATAGTAATGATGAAGTATTACTATCCTTTTAAAAACAGACTGAGCCAAAATGGATTAATACAGTTTAATAAAAGTAAAAATGACACATGTAAACAAATGTCAACAAATATGTTGAGAACTCCGCATGCTCAATGAGGGATGAGAGAAAAGTAACCAGATGATTTCTCCTATATAACAATTAACATCCCATTCAGCATTAAGACCCAAAGGTTGCCTAGTTCTTAACTCAAAAATCCAAAATACTATTAAATCTGGCTGCCCTATTTCCTCTTCTCGGTGCATGTGCACACTTCTCAATTCCCTGAAAGGTAAAGAATGTACTGCCGGTTTTATGTTCACTTACAATATGATTCACAACTTGAGATCTACCATCTTTATTAGTGATAGAATTCAAATGTTTTTTTATTCTATATTTTAATGGACAAACAGTACGTCCCACGTACTGTTTTACGCAATTGCATATCACCAAATACACAACAGTTCTAGAATTAAAATTTTTTATATGAAACACTTTTCCTGTAACTGTGGACCTAAAATGTTTAGATTTTGTAACATAGGTACAACAAATCCATACTCTATGTGCATATCCAAACAAGTATTTAACCATTAACCATTTAACCACACAATATATATGTGACATCGCTATCACTGGTTCCTGCAGCTTAACTATTGTAGTATCACTGGTTAGCTCAGCAACTGGGCAAGAGCACACATGACTTCTTTATAAGGTGAACAGTAACTCTTACCACTCACTGATGTGAAAGGGATAGTTATACTTAATATGTAAAAAATATATGTTGTAGGGTTTATCCCCCTGAGTAAAACAAGGGTACTCCCACTGCTGAGAGATATTTTATTAAAAATTTATAACAGCTCAAACTTGAATTTTTTAGGTGCAGTATCACAGTGGCCTGAAAATGTACAGTGGCGCTGCTGCTACACCATCCTATGGACTGCTCTGGCCCATAGACCATAAATTGTCCAAGAAACGTGAGTCTCTTCTTGCCCCCCCAGAGTACAACGTTCCTCCTGGCGTTTACTTTGTGGCGGACTCCTACCGTAAGGCTGGTCACCCAGGCCTGTTATGTACTCAGGATCTCATCTCCCGGTACTTCTGGTGGCCTTCTTTGAGATCTGACGTCTCTTCTTTTGTGCTTTCATGCCCAGTATGTGCCCGCATGTAAACCCCAGGACCCGATCTGTAGGGCTTCTTCAGCCTATGCCGGTACCTTCTTTGCTGTGGACCTGTATATCCATGGATTTCGTGGTTGACCTCCTGCCTTCTGCTGAAAACACCGTCATTTGGGTGATAGTGGATTGGTTCAGTAAACAGGGGCATTTTATTCCCATGTCGCAGCTACCCACATCCCACATATTGCAGACCTGTTCATTGAACACATATATAGTTTGCACGGAATACCTCAACGCATCGTCTCTGACAGGGGTTCCCAATTTGTCTCATGATTCTGAAGGGCATTTTTCTCTCGATTGGGCATCCATCTGCAGCATTCCACAGCATATCACCCCCAAACCAGTGGCCAGACGGAACGGCTTAACCAGAACATGGAGCACTTCTTGTGTTGTTATTGCTCCCACCAACAGGAAGATTGGTCCCGTCTCCTGCCTTTGGTGGAGTTCTCTTATAACTTCCTCTTACAGTCATCCCTGATGTGCTTCCCGTTTTTTGCGACTCTGGGGTACAACCCCCTGGCTATCATTCTGTGCCCGCCAGTCTCCGATGTTCTCTCTGCCGACGCTAGTGTTAGGCAGTTGGCTACTCACTGGCAGGACATTTGCTGTATTCTCCTCGGCGTCCAAATGCAGCAGAAGACGATGGCTGACAGTCCCCGCTCTCTGGCTCCTAGATTTAATCCAGGGGACATAGTTTGGTTGTCGGCTAGGAATATTAATCTCTGTCAGCCCTCCTGTAAATTGGGTCCCCGATTCCTAGGTCCTTTCCAGGTTGCGTCTCGTCTTTCCCTGGTCTCTTACCAATTGACCCTTCTGGACTCGCTGTGAGTCCACCCAGTGTTCCATGTGTCCCTCCTTAAACCTCACTTGGCACCCCATTGCGCCCATCCCCCCCTCTACGCCGCCTCCTCCGATGACCACAGGGGACTCAGATAAGTTTGTATCACAGTGCCTGTGATCTTCCTGTCACTCTCGTCTGTGGCATACTCTGATTTGCTGAGTTGTTTTGGCCCGCCCCCTGGTGACCTTTTTATACCTGACTATCACATCTGTCAGATGCCCTTTCGTGGTGTTTCTGAGCCAGTCTTGCTGTTGCTGTGTTCCTGTATCCGGATTCCTGTGTACCGACTGTCCTGACTACGCTCAAGTGTTCCTGTTCGTGTTTGACCCGGCTTGTCTGAGAACCTCCTACGTGCTACGACCCGGCTTGTCTGAGAACCTCCTACGTGCTATGACCCAGCTTGGCTGACTTCCTGCTACGTGATCGACTACGGCCTGTTCCAGCGACCTGTGTTTCCTGTTGTCGCCGCCGCAACATTCTGGCTCCTGCTGTGCTGAGCGCTGACGCAGTGTGACCATTACACTCTGGTGTAACCCTTCTCCAGTGCAGAGTTCCTTGCTGATTTGCAGAGCTGTGCTCCTTGTACCGAGCCTCCATACACTTGCAGAGCTTAGTTACCATACCGAGCCTTGGAGAATTAAACGTACTCTTTAACCCTTGCAGTGCCGCCTCTCTCTTGCCGAGCCTCCATTCCAGTCATAGAGCCTTTACCTTATTGGTCTACGTCTGCTGAGTTGGCCGTTAGCGTGGACGGCGACTAATTTATACAACTGCAGAGTAGTCAAGTCTTGTCGGTCCGGTTGGGCGCCGTAGGCTCTCGGTATTACGTTGATTACTGGAGGTATCCATTGCGGCTATTGGTTCTGAGAGAAAGCAGGGTTAGGCTCCAAGCTCTTGCAGGTTCCGAAGATCTACGCCCGTGGGGGCTATTGGCTCGTTTTATGCTCACTTTGGTCTCCGGTTATACGCCCGTGGGGGCTATACGCAAGCTTTGCATCTCAGGCTATTCTCCGATTACGCCCGTGGGGGCTACATACTCTCGCACTTGCAGTATCAGTTGTCTCATCGGGCATGCCCGCGGGGGCTATATTGGGTCACTGTTCTGCTAAGCTTATGCTGGTCACTGAACACCTACTATCCTCCATCGCATGAACTCTGTGTTGTGCACATATTCTCAGTACATCACTACACCATTTGGGCGTGCCAAGCCCCACAGCTGAGACGGACTGATTGTTCTCATTTACCCTTTAGTGTCCAGATCGCTATTATCTGTACTGTTTAGAGTGTGCCTTCTATACAGTATATTGAACCTTTGTGTACAATTGTATTCACTTTGCAATTTCTGCTGTCACCTGTAGAGGGCGATTATTTGTACTTATTTTCTTTCAATAAATGCTGTTTTATTTTACCTACTGGTCTGAGTTACGGTAATAACCGTAACAGTTTGTCATAGATGCCATCCTTGACTCCCGTCTTACACTTGGTGTCCTCCTGTGTCTTGTTAACTGGAATGGGGTACGGTCTGGAGGAGGGATACTGGGTTGATGCTGTGGACATCCATGCCCTGGTCTTGGTCCGCCGCTTCCATCAGTCTTTTCCGTCACGGCCTTCTGGGTCCTCCTGGAGGTAGTCCCTTGAGGGGGGGTAGTGTCATGTTTTCCTAGGTTCTGCTCTGTTCCCTCACCAGATTTTCTGGCTCCCTTGTTGTGTCTCCACCCTGTCTAGTTCACGACCTTGTTCTTGGCCTATATGTAGCACTGATTCCTTCATATCAGTGCGCGATGTAAGCGTTCAGTACTGTGAGATTTCTGATCCTGTTCTGATCCTGTTCTAGTGATTCCTGTTATCGACCCGGCTATCCTTGTCTCCAGATTAGGCTTCTGTTCCAGTGCTACCAACCCCGGCTTGTTCTCGACTCCTCTCTTGTCTATTGATTTGGTACCGCTTTTGCTCAACTATCGACCTCGACTTGTACGACTTTTCTTCCTGTCTCCCCTTCAGGTTTTGTCGACTTCTGTCCATTGTTGACTTCCTTCATTTGACTCAGCTTCGAGCATCCCACGTTACTGTCGACCTCCGGTGCCCAGTACTCTTATCTGACGCCCACGTTGAGGTTCTCTCTATGTCGTCGACTCCCGGTACCCAGCGTTTACCTTGCCATCTTCGACTTGGTGTTAAGCTTAACACACACTTGTCGACTTCTGGTCTCGACTATTCATCCAGCTTCTCCGATTGCTCTCCCTGACAAAACTGTATTACCACACGTAGGTCTTCTTTAGTTGTTTCCTGTCCTGTGAGTAGTTGTCTGTCACCTAGTGGGTCATCCAACTATCAGGCTTCGTGGCCTGCTACCCCACCCGGCTCCTGCTGCAGCAAGGCCCCCTGGGAGCAGCCACCAACAACCAGCACCGCTCCCTACTCTGCGGCCTCTAGTTTCTGGCTCACAGGGGCCTACCCAGTGAGTATACGGTTTTGTCTATAATCTTATGTATATATTTATATTACCAGTATTGAGCAAACAGCAGCTAGTTATTTTACTGTTTTATCTGTTATTACCTGCACTTATTCTGCATTGAGCAAACAGCAGCTTGTCATTCCTTCCGTGGTTTTCTCCCCTCTGGGGCTTCCCTAGCTGCTAACACAGGGCGCTTCGTTCTGATCGTAACAGTCCTTTACCCTATCTTCCTTAGCCTCTACTGCCTCTCGCGAGAGCTTGTAAGTATACATATGCTACCTGCCTGCACCTCGTGGCTAAGTGTGACTCTGTGCAAGGGGGAGCATGCAAGCTGCTACCAGTCCCATTGCCTGGTTCAAATCGCTTGCCCAGCGATGAAATCCCGTGAGAGAATGAGTTCCCCCTTGGCCATTTTAAAGGGAGACATACAGAGAGCATAAGGAATCAGTCCACTCTATTAAGTACTGGTCACTAGCCTATTGTGAGATTTCACCTTGAGGCTTGTAGACACTGGCATTAATTTGTTCATAACCTCCATACTGTACTTAGTAATCTGCTATTGGCCATGGAAGGCTTCAGTTCTTTACATATGGACTTTAGGATTTCATTTGATTTGGGGGGGTTACAGTCATTTGGCTAAGAGTTGAGATTAAAAGGACAACAAGAATGAGATCACATATTTGGGGCTGTGAGGGGTTGGGTCCCTGAAATGCCTTCTGCTCAAGAGAAGGGCCAACTGAGTGTGCCTTTGTGAATTTGTTGTGTTTTATCATCTATATTTATAAATAAAGAAACCTGCCTCTCTACACAAACCCAGGGGCGGCAGTAAGGAGGAGATATTGAGAACTCCTCCATGCTGCCTGTCCTGAAGATACAGGGGTCATGATTTTGAACGCCTCTGTCCACTTCTTTCAAAATCTCTGCAAGGAGTTTGCCCTCCCTCAAGTAACACCTAACAGACACGACATACATACACACACAAAATGCCCTCACCTTCACCTCTCCTATGCCCAAAACCTCCTTCTACTACACACATATACACACACACACAAAATGACCTCTCACGGACATGACTCAGAAGGGAGCTAATCCTTCAGACTGGTCACCTGAAGCTTTGTGGGCATTTAAGGACTTGAAGTTGGCTTTTGCCAGAGCTCTGATATTGTCCCACCTGAATCTCACCCTTCCTTTTACCCTGGAGGTCAACACTTCAGAGTCTGGAGTGGGCGTCTTTTTGTCCCAGCGAGCGGGCCCTGGGAGACCATTGCTTCCGTGCGGTTTCCTCTCTAAGAAACAGTCTAAGACTGGGAGTTTATACGATGTAGGCGACCGGAAGTTACTCGCCATCATCCTTGCCCTGAAAGAATGGAGAAATCTGTTGGAGGGTACTACGGTGCCTATCCTGTTACTGACAGATAACAAGAACCTCACATACCTGTCTGAGGCAAAGAGGTTGTCTCCATGTCAGGCCAGATGGGCCCTATTCCTCTCAAGGTTTAATTTTATAATTTCCTACCTCCCTAGTACTGTTCTTTCTCGACAATTTGGGGCCGAGTCCCAGGAGGAGTCTCCTCCAGTTCCTATTATTCCTCCTGACCGCATCTTGGCTACAATACGTACCAGTATTACATCTCCGCTGGGCGAGGAGATTTTGGCTGCTCAAGCTTCCGCCCCAGCAGATGAACCTAATGGGAAGTGTTTTGTGTTTGAATCCCTCCGTACCAGATTGCTGGAGACATACCATTCCTCGAAAGCTGCAGGGCATGTTGGGAGAGACCAACTAATATGGTCTATGACTAGACTCTTTTCGTGGCCCAGGTTGATGGCAGATTGCTCTCCATTTGTTGCCGCATATTCCACTTGTGCGCGGACTAAGACTCCTAGACACCTCCTGGTTGGTCTCCTGCAGCACATTCCGAATGGGGAACGTCCATGGTCGCACTTATCTATTAATATTATGATGGAGTTGCCTTTCTTAGAGGGTTACACAGTCATCCTCATGATTGTGGATAGATTTTCTAAGATGACCCATTTTGTACCACTTAAAGGACTACCTTCCTCCAAGGAGTTGGCCGAGAATTTTGCCAAGGAGGTTGTTCATCTCCACGGTATACCCAAGGTGGTAGTCTCAGATCATGGGAGCCAGTTTGTCTCACGTTTCTGGAGAGCATTTTGTGGTCAGATGGGCATCCAGCTTTCGTTCTCCTCGGCTTACCATCCACAGTCGAACGGTGCTGCAGGAAGGTCTAATCAGGCGTTGGAACAGTTCCTTCATTGTTTTATCTCAGACCATCATGACAATTGGACGAACCTGTGTTACGGTTCAGTACACTCAGACACGGTAGATGTTGGTAAAAACACACTTTTATTAAGGCACACAAGGAATGAAGTAACCCTCACGGGTCCAGTAACAACAGTAGAAACTGACACAAGACAGGTTACAAACAATTTAACCCACACTGGTCCAGTATGTAATATACACACAGTACTGACACAGGTCAGGTTAATGAATTTGATACTGTGTATGAATGTCCAATGTAACCAGTGCAACCACTGGTAGTATGCGTAACAAAGGCCCAATGTCACCTATAGGCAATGCGAGGCGACAATGACAGGACCGCAACCACAGGCACTGGACACCTGTAAGCGGATGCAATGGTGGACACCCACCAGCGATACACAGACTGGTCAGAGCTCGTGCCTAAACGGAGGCCCTACCGGAGCAGCCCAACACCGTGTGCACGTACTACCTTAAAGGGTTAATGTGCAATGGTATAAATGGATGGCAACCGGAAGCGCACAGCAGAACCAAATGGAGACTAATTGCACACTGAAACGGAGCCCAACAAAACCCAGAGTGGTAGTAGTATAATGAGGCCCTTCCCCCAAAGGGGTTAATAGCACTATGGTCTGGATAACGACAACCACCGGAGGCGCTCAACTGAACCACAAAGACCAAGCGAGTGCAACACGGTGTGGAGGCACAATGAGGCTCTTGATCACTGACAGAGTATACTGGCAACTGGAATAACGGAATACAAGGAGGCCCAGTATGCTGTAACGGTGCCAGACAGGCAGCAGCAGGAACAGTTCGGAGGAGCCCAACCGGGCACAGCAGAAGCAGGAACCACCGCCAAGTCGAGTCGGTACACAGTGCAGGAACGTCAGCCAGGCCGGGTCGGTACACGGAGCAGGATCCTCAGACGCGCCGGGTCGGTACACAGAGCTGGGTCGTCAATCTCGCCGGGTTGGTACACGGAGCAGGAACGTCAGCCACGCCGGGTCAGAACAGGAAGCAGGAACGTCAGCCAATCCAAATCAGTACACAGTATCAGGAATGAGACAATGGCATGGTCAGTCAGTCCGGGGTCATACAATGTATCAGAACAACAACAACTAGCGCCAGGCATCAGGTACACCACAAAAGGGCACTAGCAGAGTGATAGCCCAGGGTACAAAAAGGCTGTCACTAGGAGGAGCAGTACAGAGCAGCCGAGCAGCCAATAGGAGAGCAGTATCAGCAAGATGGACAGAATGTCGCCCAGATCACGGGCGCCATTGGCAGAGATGGGCAGAGCTGGCCAGAAATAGTGCAGTTAATTCCTCCTCTCAGAACTCTGCCTTTCTGATTAACTACAGGTTCCAACCTTCGCTGCTGCCAGAGTCTTTCAAGGCTCAGAATATTCCTGCTCTGGAGGAGCACTTGAGGGTGCTCCGCTCTACATAGGTACGGGTTCAGAGATCCCTGCAAACTTCCACGTTGTGCTATAAGAGACAAGCAGACTGTAGACGGCTACCGGCTCCAGTGTTCCAGGTGGGAGAGAGAGTATGGCTGTCCTCACGCAATCTCCATCCCCAGGTGCCTTGTAAAAAGCTGTCTCCCCGATTTTTGGGTCCTTTTCAGGTTCTCCATAGGATAAACCCAGTAACCTATGCCCTTGAAATTGTCACTTTTTTTGATGAACACTCAGACCCGGCTGGTAGGGTTAAAATGACTTTATTAAGATAAAGTACATTCAAAAGGTTAGGCCCACAAGCCCACAATAACAAAACATATATAGCAATAACAATCCAGTCCTTTGTGATATAGACAGAGATGGAGGCATCAGCAGGCTGGAGAGAGTTCTGAACTTGAACCCAAATGACTGGAGGCACACGAGACAACAGGCAACCAAACCCTAGTGGGCTAGGGACTAGCGGAGGCTACGCAGCCCAAGCACTGGCAGCAGGACACTAGAACACTAGGAGTCCAGTACAGTAAATTGGCACAAGACCCAGACGCCTGGGAGGTACTGAACACAGAGGTAACGAGGCAACACTGACCCAAGGGACAAGGGTCACAGTACAACCTAGGCAACCGCTTAGTAGGAAAACCCTAGAACGCTAGGGGTGGATCAAGACACACTATACGAAGGCAACTGGTGTCCCCACACACAGAAATGTGTGATCAAATGCAACAACTGGCTCTAGAGCCTGGAGGCTACTGCAGAAGGGAATGGAGCACTGACCCTGCCTAGAGGATCTGGGCACAGCAAGGGTCAAGAGGAAACGCCCAGAGTGAAGTCTGCAACTCCCACAGTGTGTGAGCCCAGCTATGAGAAGCGGAGGAGGACACGGATGTAGATCAGTCAATGCTGTACAGCAAAGAACCGGTACTTCGCATGTTTACACCGCCTGCGGCGGTTATCTAGTAAGCGGCTATAGCATGAATGCTCAGCCTACGGTCGGCAAGAGAATGGAAGCGCCACGTGGCTCTACTACTGACAAGCGCAACAGGAGGGCAGCAGAGTGGAATGCTAGCCCGATAGAGGCAACCGAGTGGGTTCAGCCAGGCCCAGATAGCAACGGAGCGGGTTCACAGCCAGGACAGTCGGCAACAGAGCGTGTTCTCAGCCAGATACTGTCATCACCGTAGCGGGTTCTCAGCCAGATACTGTCATCAACGTAGCAGGTTCTCAGCCAGATCAGTCAGCAACAAAGTGGGTTCTCAGCCAGATCAGTCAGCAACGGAACGGGTTCTCAGCCAGATCAGTCAGCAACGGAGCGGGTTCTCAGCCAGATCAGTCAGCAACGGAGTAGCAACACAGGATGCGCAGGAACGTCGTCAGGCAGGCCAGGTCATACACGAACAGAGCAAAACAGGAACATACGTCAGGAACAGGTACACCACGAAAGGGCGCCTTAGTATCGACATGACAGAGTATATAATGGCTGGCCCTGGGCGGAGTCATGATTGCAAGACCAATAAGTGAGAGGCAATGAATGGAATAATAATGTCACTGCCACAGCCAGAGCACGGGCACCGTGATAGAACGCCCTGCTAATATGCGCATTTCTAATGCTTTCTATGTGTCACTACTGAAACCATTGGTCTGTAACAGATATACTACTGCTCCTGTCCATCCCAGACCTGTCCAAGTGGGGGACCACAAGGAGTATGAGGTGCATAGTATTTTGGACTCTCGCAGGGTCAGAGGCCAGGAACAATATCTAGTCCACTGGAAAGGTCATGGACCTGAGGAGCGTTCCTGGGTCGCCAAGAGAGATCTGCATGCACCTGCCCTGCGCTGTAAATTCCACTCATTTCCTCAGGTGCTGGTCCTCTTCTGCAGGGGAGAAGTCGTTAAAGGAGAGGTACTATAACAGTATCCCTAGGCAGCCTAGCGCTTCTGTGATTCCTACCTCTCTATGGCCACAGGACAGCATGGCCTCAGGCCACTTCCTCATTCTGACATCAGGTAACAGGCACTAGCACAGACGCCTGTTTATGGGCATATTCCGGGTCGCCTAATTGGGTCCTGCCTCTTTCTGCTCTTTTATAATCCTCCTTGGGTCTAGGAGCCATTGCCCTTACGTGGTGTTTCTACTCAGTACTCTTTGCGCTCCGTTGTGACCTGTGTCTGTCTGAGAACTCGCTCCATGTATGACCCCGGCTTGTCTGAGTACCCACATCGGTTCTGACCTGTGGCTCTGGCTGACTAATTTGCTCTGTGTATGACCCTGGCTTGTCTGACTACCCACATCGGTTCTGACCTGTGGCTCTGGCTGACTAACACGCTCTGTGCATGACCCCGGCTTGTCTGACTACCCACATCAGTTCTGACCTGTGGCTCTGGCTGACTAACTTGCTCCGTGTTGACCCCGGCTTCCTTGACCAGTGGTCCTGGATACTACTCTCTCAGTGTAGTCTCCTGTTTGTCTCCTGTGACTCTGGCTACTACTCGCTCCATGTATTCCCGGTTTGTCTGACCTGTGGCTCTGGCTGCCTACTCGCTCCCTACACTACTGGCTTGCCTGTCCTGTAGTCTCAGTGCCTCGTGGGTCTGGTCTGCTCTCACTCCCTGTTTCCTCTGATCGCAGACCAAAGTGGTGACTTATGCATTTTATACAATTCAGACTGTTGTCCCACTCAAGCCTCTTTCCTAGTCTTGGTTTCTCGCAGTAGTGCAGTGCACAGCTCCCGAGGGACCTTGGGTCCTATCAGCCTGTGTCTGGGGTTATATGTGGGTCAATACCAATATTTTTGTATATATTTAATAAAGGTGGTTATATATTATCTTTGTGTTGGTCCTTCTTTGCCTGAATACCGTGACAATTGCACCTGATACTTTGCTTACAAGACAGGGGCTTTTTTGACTAATGTCCCCCTTGTGGGTACCCTCAGATACTTATTTGCCACAGGGAAGGAATGGGCAACGAACCTGCTGCTATACTTCCAAAACCCATGTTCGCTTGGATTCTGTTTCTGGGCAGGGGTTTTACACAGCTGGATTCATGCAGCAACTTCTTGTGGATTTCATCTTGGGCAAAGACTTGGGCCCTATGGAATGCAGATACCAAGCTTCAGTAACCTGGAGTCAACTCACCCAATTAGATGACAAATCTGCTTCTGGAAATTCTTGAACATCAGTATCAGTGCCCACCCTAGTACTAACCATGAAGTGTAGCTCAAGGCTAAGGGCTTAGTGCACTAAACCCTGTACCCAACCAATCACCACCCCAACCTGACCTCAAACCCTTGTTCTGACCTTCTGACCCCTCAATCAGCCTCAGCCTCTCTGGCTGAAATGCCAACATACTCTTCAGATCAAATGGTCTTTCAGCAATCCCAGTTAGCAGATTTCTCCTTCCCCCAGTATGTGGGGGAGGGAGGATAAGTAAGGAAAAGGGATAAGATAGTTCAGGACCAAGGGCTTTTGTACTGGATGACAAATTCAGAGTCCACAGAATGACCCTAAACTGCCACCCACCGACTAATGGTACCCCAGGAATATTGATCACTCTTCTTGCAATTAGGACTAGAGATAGCTTTGGAAGGACATCAGGGGACCTCAAGAACAGAAACTGAGTTGTCCCAGAATTTGTATTGGCCACAGGTCTCCAGGACAGTAAACCATTATTGCCAGTTCTGCAGTGCCTGTCAGCAAGTAAGGTATAATGGTTCATGCTCTTAGGCATCTCTGCAGCTGATGTCCATAGCTGAAGAGCCACTCAAGGGGTAGAGGTTGATATTACTGGTCACTTTGCCAGGCTCATCTGTTGAGGTAAAAAAGTACATCCTGACTGTGATTGATTACTCCACGTGGTACCCAGAGACCGTGACTTTGGCATGTAGAAAATACTGAAAGCTCTAGTGACCCTCTGCATTAGAGTAGGGTTCCCATCAGAAATTCTCTCCTACCAGGGAACCCAGTTTTGTTGGAGTGACTTCATAGAGTCTGGGCTCTGTGAGTGTTTCAATGGCACCCCAAAATGGATGATAAGGACATTCACACAGACAGACTGGAATTGGAAACAGTACCTGCCACACCTCCTGTTAACTTATCTTGAGGTGACTTCTCTTCAACCTGGACTAAGGCCAACAGGTGGTGAGGGATACCTTAACCCTGCTGAGGGAGTTCTGAGAGAGAGAGAGCATAGGGAATATATGTTAAAATGAATGGGGCCATTTATAAACAATAACTGGCTTGGTGCAGGCATATCTCAGAGCAGCCTTGACAATATGTCTTACAAAAGATCTGGCATGCTCGGATCACCCGGACCAGGGAATACAGGGAAGGGCAGAGGGTATTGGTATTGGAGCCCAGCCCATTCAAGTTGGTCCAGAAACTCTCTAATAACAATTATGTGGTATCTATTTCTCTTAGATGGAAAGGGCACGTCAAAATGTTAACAGTCTACCAGTAGAGGGAACCTCAGGTGATGTGATCTGCTATCTCCCAGAAAGAGACTCAGAGAGAGGGGATAGTCCTGATTTGTTAGAGGTCATTAAAGGGATAGTAATACTTAAAATGTAAAAAATATATGTTGTAGGGTTTATCCCCCTGAGTAAAACAAGGGCACTCCCACTGCTGAGAGGTGTTTCATTCAAAAGTTATTAATTTTCAAAGTTGAATTTTTTAGGTGCAATATCACAGTGGCCTGAAATTGTACAGTGGCGCTGTTGCTACACCATCCTATGGATATTTATGGTCAACTGACCAGAGCTGTCCATAGGATGGTGTAGCAACAGTGCCACTGTACAATTTCAGGCCACCGTGATATTGCACCTAAAAAATTCAACTTTGAAAATTAATAACTTTTGAATGAAACACCTCTCAGCAGTGGGAGTACCCTTGTTTTACTCAGGGGGATAAACCCTACAACATATTTTTTTTTACATTTTAAGTATTACTATCCCTTTAAAGGGAAAGTGATAGAATGGTAAGCTGTGCTTTTTATCCCTCGCCCTGAACAGTTCCCCCTACCCACCCACCAGATATACAGCCCTAGCCAGAACCCTATCCAGATATCCCTGCATCTGGTCCCCATTGTGGTAAGACAAGCTATGCAGAGGGAAATACAGGAAATGATTACCCTGGGGGTAATCCAACCTTCCAAACGTCCCTGTATATCCTGGATGCTAGTCGCCAAAATAACTGTTCTATTCTATTCTGAGTGGGCTACAGAAGACTGAATGATATCATGGTCACATATACATACCCCATGCCTTGGACAGATTAGCTGACCAGAGCAAGGTATGTGTCAATGCTGGATCTGAGCAAGAGTTATGTCTAGTCCCCCTTCTCAGGTTAAACACAACTCAAGTTGACCTATAATACCCTGTTTAGCCTGTACAAATTTTTGGTCATGCCATTTGGGATGAAAAATGCCCCAGCCACCTTGCAGCAACTGGTAGACCAGTTGCTGGGGAGGTTGCAGCACTGTGCATGTGCATTCTTTGATGGAATAGCGTTATACAGTGCCACTTAGGAGGATCAAATGGTATATGTAGATAAGGCTAGCTCAGGATTCAGGAGGCAGGGCTGATGATCTGACCAGATAAATGGCAAACGGGCAAGGAAAATGTGCAGTCCCTGTGTCACCAGGTGGGTATCGAGAAGCAGAGACCAGAACTTGCTAAATTGGTCCACCCCTTAGATGGCTTCTGGCCTTCCAGATAACTGCAGGGCACTTTAAGGAGCACTGTGGAGATCATTAGACCCTAACAGCAGCCATGCCCCTTCCTGAATACCCACTCTCGTCTAGCCTCCATGCTCAGTGACTTCCCCAGGCCCAGCAGCAGTGGGCTTGTCAATAAAGGTCAAGCTGATCCCTCCACTACTCACCTTAAACCCCAAGTGCATTGCCTAGTGAGCACCCTAAATTAGAGATACTGTGGCAATTATACCTGCATGCGGTATACTCTGCATGTTTACTTACTCTATATGCATATGGTGTTGGGTGGGATATGCCTGCATGCCCCACATAGGTGCCAGTAAGTCACTGGAGCTCCGTCTAGCAACATAGGGGTTAAAAGCAAATTGTAAATCATTTTGAATTTTGGGAATGTTTTTTAGTCCAACATGGTGAGGTTGTTAGCTCCAAATCTGTTCCTCCTTAGCTTCATATATGTAGATATAAATGCTCAGCAATACGCGATTACAGTTCATGTCTTGTTTTTTTTTTAATCCTTTCTGTGGAGACCAAGCAGTTGTCAATGCACTGGAGACATCTGGCATCCAAAAGGTTAAATAGCTACCACTTATTGATGACACTGGGCATCTTTGACTCACAGTTCAGTGTTTTTTGGGGAGCTGGCCTCAGAACTCCCTGTAACGCCAGCATTGCGTATCATGTAATAGATGATTTCATCTGTCATCCACCCTCCTGAGGGGTCTCCTGCTAGCTCATACAGGGCTGATGTCTTATTAGCTGCTGCACATAAGGCTCAGTGATAAAACAACTGGATCCATCAGAGTATAAGGCAAATTCAGGACACAGCATCAGTACATGTAATGTTAGTGTCTCAGGACAAGCATGTGTTATTCCTACAGAGCTTTCATTCTTCATTCTCAGTTCATTTTCTGTTAATAGAAATTGTTTTCTTCCCACTTTCATCAATTCTTTGGGCTCTACACTCAAAAGATAAAGTGGACTAATTCTTCCGTAAGCTAAATACACCATATGATGTAAATAAAGATTTCCACAATCCCCATTGCGTTAATAAGTCGTTTAACCCCTTGCATGCTAGAATGAATAGCTTTGGCTATTTAAGAATTCAGTTGATTTAGTAGGCTTTTACACCTTTGAATCCCAGAGATGGCAATCTAAAGAAGACCAATTCTAGGGAAAACTAACTACACCATAAGGGGTAAAATAACAAATCTCATTTATCTAAACAAGGTTTTTAACCCCTTGAATATCAGAGGTCTTTAACGTATCGTTTCAAAATGTGATAGAGACCACTAAAGCATTCAATAAATCAAAATGACGATTTAATTCAATGGGGATTTGGCAATTTCTCATTTGCCCTCTAAAGCTGAGTTGGTTTGCTCTGGAATTCCAGTTCTTTAGCTTGCCGAATACAGCACATAGGGTCAAGTACACTCTACTAGGTATGGAAATTCTAATGTCAAGCACAGTGCATTATAAACATAAATAAAATCACTCATATTTTTCAACATGATGAATGTGGACACATATATGGAATGAGTAATACTTCGGAATGTATGTGAGTACGTATGAGAAACAGGTGGCATACTTTAAAACCAGACCTCAGAAACCTCATTGCAAAGAGATTAGCTTCTATGTTCTGTAACTTCTCTATACATCTGAAATGAAATCCTCTTTACTAATCAAAAGCTTAAAATGCAAATGGTCCTTTGTTGTCCTTAATCAGTTTAACATGGGATATTATCTGCAAACAGCAGAGTCCCAGCATTGTAGGCTAACAGCTCTTACTCTCTCCATGCTAATTTGTATCAAATAAAGAGCCCTGGAAAAGGCAAAGAAACAGAGGTTTTCCAGTTTCCCAGAACCCCTTCCTTAGCTCTCTTCTTCCCCAATCAGATTAAAGAGATACAAAGATTTACCACCCCTGATAATGTGCCATTTTTGCTGTGACTGGAGTCAAAAGTCTGCAGTCCTTCATAATAATAATAACATCTATTATTTCAGCTGCCGATTTGGTTAATTCCGAGAGCGTGCGCTGAAAGCGCTTTGAGTCCCACTGGGAGAAAGGCGCTATATAAATACTAGTTATTATTATTATTATTATGTGCTGGTGCACTACAATCCCCATCTTACTCAACTGAGGATGATGGGAGTTGACTATTATTATTATTTTTATAATCCTTTATTTATATAGTGCCAACTTTTGTACAATGGGGAATAGACATACAGAGACATTATACAGCCCAAAGGGAATGTAGAAAACAAAATGATTAGATGGTCCTGCTCATGAGGGCTAATAGTCATGGGGTGGGAGAAAATAAGTGCTTTTTTAGTGCAGTGGCATTGGGTCTGTTTTGGGAGGAAAAAGACTCTATATGAACAATGAAGTCATGATGGGGTTATAGGGAGAGTGATGGTAGAAGTGAATGAGAGTGAGTAGACAATGAACAGGCTGTTTCTCATAATGGTTATGAGGGTAGTTGATAGGATTCCCTGAAGAGTTGAGTTTTCAGGGAGTGTCTGAAGATCTGACAGAGTCTGATGGTACAGGGGAGGGAATTCCAGGGGAATTCCAGAGCTCTGGTGGAATACAGGAGATATTCTTTAGGCGGGAATGGGAGGACATATAGTAAGAGATGCTGAGAGAAGAAGATCCTGTACAGAGTGAAGATAGCAATTAGGAGTGCATTTGGAAACAAAAGCTGAAATTTAGAGGAGTGCAGTGTTAGTAAGGACAATGTAAGTTGGCACCATTATTTAGAATTTAAATTCTAAATACTAACAGGATCTACTGTAACGATTGGCAGAGGAGAGAAATATGAGAGAAATGACGTGTAAGGTAGACTAGTCTGACAGCAGAGTTCATTATGGACTTTAGTGGGGCTAGGAGTGAGTTACAGTAGTCAAGAGTGAGTGAGATGTGTTTGGATTCAAATGTTGAGATGCTATGTAAATGAATGCAGTATGAGTTGGAGATTGACTGAATGTGGGGAATGAAGGATAGGGGAGAACTGAAGGTGACCTCCCCCAGGCAGTGTGGTTTGGAGGGTTGGAGAAAGAGGGTTTTGAAAAAGTTAAGTTTTAGATGACGGGAGGACATCCATGAAGACACAGCAGAGAGACAATTAGATACACGGGACAGAAGAGAAGGGGAGAGGTCTGGGAAGGAAAGATAGATTTGGGTGTCATGATGATGGTGAAACCCTAAGGAATTTGTTTGCCAAGGGAAGAGATGTAGATTGGAAAGAGCAAGGGGCCCAGGACTGAACCATGTGGTACTCCAACAAACAGTGGTAGGAGTGAAGAAGTGTAGCCACACCAAGAAACACCGAAGGATCGGTTGGACAGGTAGGATGAGAACCAAGGGAGGCAGGTGTCACAGAGGCCTAAGGAGTGGAGAGCTTGGAAGAGGAGTGGGTGATACTCTGTGTCAAAGGCAGCTGACAGATCCTGGTAAGCAGTAGTGGCCTTTTGACTTAGCGGAGAGCAAGTCATTGGCTACTTTAGTGAAGGCAGACTCAGTGGAGTGAGGAGGGTCAAATCCAAATTGCAGGGAAACTAACAGGAAATGTTAGGACTAGGAGGGTTCTCCTCTGTTTAGATAGGGCATCAGCCGGGACACTTTTGGTACCCGGCAGGTATGAGACCACATAATTAAAACGGAACAAAAATAAGGACCATCAGGCATATCTTGGAGTCAAGTGCTTAGCCTTGGACAGGTAGGTGAGGTTTTTATGATCCATAACTCCATTCTTTGAGAGCGAGTATTATCACCAACAACTCATGGTCACCAATTTCATAGTTGCACTCCACAGGACTTGACTTTTTGGAGAAATACCCACATGGGTGCAACTGACTCTCAGGAGTAGGACGTTGAGACAGGAGGGAGCCTACTCCTGTCTCAGACGTATCAACCTCAAGTACAAATGAAAGCTCGGATTTCGGGTGTGCCAAAATGGGTGCTGCAGCAAAAGCGACTTTTAATGCCTCAAATGCTTTGATGGCTTCTGGGGACCAGTGAGTGGAGTTACCGTCTTTTTGGTCATGTCAGTAAGGGGTTTTACAATCGATACATTTCTTGTATTAGTTAGCGAACCCGAGGAAACGTTGGAGAGCGGAGACCTACGGGTCGCGGCCACTCAAGACTAGCCGAGAGTTTCTCAGGGTCCATAGTGAAACCGACCTCTGATATTACGTACCCGAAGAAGGTGACCTGTTTGCAGTGGAACTCACACTTCTTTAATTTGCAAAATAGATTATTCTCTCTTAATCTTTGCAGAACTTGCACTACATCTGCATGGTGGCTTTCCACGGAGGCGGAATGGATCAGAATGTCATCTAAATATACCACAACACATTGTTGGAGCATGTCCTGGATGACATAATTTAGGAATTCCTGGAAAACCGCGGGAGTATTGCAGAGACCCTCCTTTATGCTTACCAAATTGTACTCTCCTCGCAGGTCAAGCTTAGTAAACACCTTGGATCCTTTCAATCAAATAGCTCGGTAATAAGTGGAAACGGGTAGGCACTTTTAACCGTGATACGGTTGAGCCCCCTGTAATCAATACAGGGTCTCAGTTCTCCACTTCTTCGTGAAGAAGAATCCTGCACCAGCGGGAGAGGAGGACTTGCGGATGAACCCCCAGGACAGCGCACCTGCAACATAATCCTCCATGGCCTTATTCTCCATGACAGAAAGAGGGTAGATTTGTCCTCAAGGAGGTGTTGAACCTGGTTGCAGTTCAATGGTACAATCGTGTGGGCGGTGAGGCAGGAGCTCACCAGCCTGGCCTTTATCGAATACATCACGGAACTCTTGGTTCTCTTCAGGCAGCGAACAGATTGGGCATGTGGTTAGCACCTTCACCACTTTTACTAGGCATGTCTTGGAACAGTTGGGTGACCATGCCATGATTTCGGCCCTTTCCCAATCGAACGTGGCATTGTGTTTGCGCAACCATGGGTAACCCAGGACCACAGAATAGTGAGGAGAGTGGATCACCTGGAATTGTAAGATTGTGTGATGGAGAGCCCCTACAGCCATAGACAAAGGACCGGTTTTGTGGGTTACCTGCTCTGGCTGTAGGGGACTGCCATCCATCGCCTCAATGGCAAGTGGAGTAGTATGGAGCTGCAATGGGATGGAGTGCTTCTGGGTGAAGGCACAGTCGATAAAGAGGCCTGCTGCACCGGAGTCAGTGAGTGCCTCTGTAATAATGGAAATATTGCTTCAAGAGAGCCCAAAAGAGACTAGTGGTTTATCCTTATGGATAGCCAGGGATGTCGAGATGCCACCTAAGGTCTGTCCCCTATAGATCCTTAGGTGCGGGCATTTCCCAGACATGTGAGGCAAGTTCGCAGTAGGTGCCCTGCCTTACCGCAGTAAAGGCACAGGCCCTCCCTCCTCCTAAAGGCCTTCTCCTCAACCGAAAAGCGAGTGAACCCAAGCTGCATGGGTTCCATATCGCCTGAGGTCTTGAGACTAGGAGGCATGGGAGAAGAGGGAGGTACAGGTGGGGACGAAAAGCTCTGGGCTAAATGGATGGAATGCCCCCGCAGGTGCTTCCTGAAGGAAGGTCTCTCATGGATTCGGGAATCAATCAGGATGCAATATAAGACCAGTTCCTCTAAATCTCTGGGGAAGCCCTGGGCTGCAATCTCATCTTTAACCGCATCTAAAAGCCCATTAGAGAAAGCAGCCATGAGAGCCTCATTATTCCAACCAACCTCAGCTGCCAGGGTACAAAACTCTATGGCATAATCTGAAAACATCCTTGTACCCTGCCGGATGGACATTAGTTGCTTGGCAGCTGAACTGGAGAGAGCCGGTATATTAAATACCCTTTTAAAGGATGCCACAAACTCAGGGTAATTGTATAGAATAGGTTTCTGCATCTCCCAAAGGGGATTAGCTCGTGCCAGGGCCCTCAGGAACCACCAATGAAGCTTGAGCCCAATCCAGATTTTAATAAAATCTCAAACAAAGTTTATTGTATCAAATTTAAAAAGCATGGGGGACCATGCATGTGGTATCTCTCTACTCCATGATCCCCCATGATAAGGGCATGGAGACTGTTGAATATCATCTCAATACTTATAGCCTTTATGATGAAGATCTGAAATTATTTTTGTTGAGATCAGTTGACTGTCTTCTGAAACACAATTTCTTCAAGTACAATGGGGTTTTCTATCTCCAAACGCGTGGGACTTCGATGGGAGCAAAATTTGCCCCATCGTATGCCAACCTATTCATTGGTTGGTTTGAAGGGTCCCACGTGTTTGGAGTGGAAAATCAGTTTCGTCATCTCATTAAGCTATATAGGAGGTTTATTGATGACCTATTTGTGTGGTGTGGGTCAAATTAATCGTTCTTGGGATATCTCAAATTGAGTTTTGATGGTGCTAGGGTAATGTCTACCCTATTTAGGAAACCTTGCTCTGATAACTCCCTTCTCCACGCAAAGTCAGGTCATCCCAAGCACCTCATCCTTAGTATTCCCTATAGTCAATTTTTAAGGGTTAGAAAGAATTGCACTGATAATGATGAGTTCGAGAAACAATCGGATATACTAATGGATCATTTTCTAGATAGAAGATATCCACAGATCCTATTGGATGATGCCTGTGCAAAGGCGGTTAAGTTTGAGAGGTGTTCCTTCTTAAGAATAAAAGAATTTATAGGTCACCAAGGGATTCTAAAATCAGTTTTATTATGGACTACAGTATGGAGTTCAATGACATTAAGTGAATTGTGAAAAAATCATTTACCTATATTACTAGGGGATGAGAGACTGGGTAAGGCCCTAAAAGAGGCATGCAATTTTGTTGCAAAACGGGCACCCACAATTGGAAGTAAACTTTCTCCCAGTCTATTTCATAATACACCTCCTAAGAAACCCACATGGCTTAATACCATAGGTATGTTTAAGTGTGGTACTAGGAGGTGTCTTGCATGTACGTATGCGAGAATAGAGTACTGTTACAGGCAAATAATATCAGATAAAACAATATATAAACTGTAGGAAATCACGAGGCCCACCTTACTCCTATCAGAAGGGAAGGCCTATGGTACCATCTCCAGATAGATACCGACGTGGTTCAGTAAACCTCTGCACTGATTAGGGTTGCCCCCATAACACTGGGGAAGTGGGGCAGACCCAGTCATGCATCTAGCAAAATTGGAATCACCGTTGGCAGCTGGAGCGGGAGAGCAGCAGCTATTGAGGCAGCCTGCTCTGGGGGTTGCTGAGGTGGTGGAACCAGATGCGCAGTACAGAGCAACAAAGTCTGGAGGGCAAATGCAAACTGGTCCATGCACTGGTCTACCTGGTCCAGCCTGGAAAAAACATTTGGTGGATTGCCTGCGACTTCTGGGTTCATGGCCCCTGTGTACTGATAAGGACCAGGAACCAGACAGACACAAAAATGTAAAGCAAAATTGTGATCTAGGAGCGTAAAGCAAAAGACAAGCCGGGGTCAGGAACCAAGGCTAGTACTCAGGCAAGGAATACGGAGATCAGCAATGTCAGGAACAAGGCAGGAGTCAGAAGCCAGAAGGGACGTCAGATGAAGCCAGGTCATGCACGGATAAACAGGAAATCATGAGAACACACTTGCAGCCAGAAGCAGACACAAGGGCAAGTAGGAAGTGAGCCTACCTGCTTTAAATACCCTAGAGGGGGTTGGATGATAACAGTCAGGTGAGTAACCATGGAAACTGAGAGGTCAAGGCAGTTTGTTAAGCATCAGCTGACTCAGCCTGACACAGAGAATGAAAGGCAGCAGTAATCAACAACCAAGTGTTAGACCAGATCAGTCAAACCATGACAGTAAGGGGGAGGGAAACCTCATCCTCTGTCACAGGTGAATAGGTGTTATGTGTGTATGTAGGAGAGGTGACAGGGCTAAGCTGGCTGCGTGGGGGTGGAAGTAATGAAATTTCATGTCTGATAGAGTCAATCTATTCTTTGAAATTGACAGTGAGATCTTGGGCAGAGATGTTGAAGGGGTTTGTATTGGTAGGGATGGAAGAGATTTACAAGTTGAGAATAGGTGATTGGAGTTAGAGGAAAAATTAGATATTAGTTAGGAACAATATGACTGTTTGGCAGGAGAGAGGGCAGGAGCAATAAGAAAGGATAATTAATCTGTAGCATACAAATTTAACTGAAGAGTGTGATTTGCTCCACTGACTTTCTGCAGTGTATGATCACCTTTGGAAGTATTGTGTTTGAGTTCTACGAGGGTTGCATAGAGTTGTAGGTGCAGACTTGTCTAGGGTTGTTGTAAGACTACTGTTGCAGAGAGCAGCAGTTTTGTTCAGAACAAGTAAGTCTAGAAATGGAGATAAGGAGAAGTTGCCTGAAGAATTATTGCAGATTGAGGGCATGTAGATTTCTCTGCATACTCTTAATCATGAACATGGAATTGGATTTGTGGTGTATGATGAGGTTGCTGGTTAGGAGGTGGTGGTCAAAGAGAGGGAAGGGAACATTAGAAAACTTAGAGACAGAGCAGAGGTTTGTAACAATCAGATCAAGGGAGTGTCCATCATTGTGTGTGGGAGGTCTGTGATAGACCAAAGGAGGTTGTTAAGGAGAAGGGTTTGCGGGCAGAGGGGGTGTGTGTGTTAGGGTTACCTGTAGGGATGCTGTAGTTCCCCAGGATGAAGGTGGTGATATCAGAGGACATAAAATGAGGGAGCCAGGAAGCAAAGTGGTCAAGGAACTGTGTAGTAGGACCATGCGGTCTGTAAATGAAAGTGACACACAAGGGGAGGCGGGAAGAAGAGATGAAGTGTATGAGATTCAAAGGTAAGAAAGGGGAGAGAGAGGGAACATAGGGGATAAACTGAGTTGTATAGTTAGAGTACAACAGGATGTCTGCTGGACCTCCTGTCTGTTACTGAGTCTAGAGGTGTGAGTAAATTATAGACCACCGTATGAAAGTGCAGCAGTGGCGGTAGAGTCTGATGATTTAAGCCATGTTTCAGTGATGGCAAGGAGTGTGTGAGATGAACAGATTGTGAACAGCAGTTAGTTTATTTAACACAAAGCAGGTCTATACAAAGGCAACTGCAAAAGGTTTTGTACACAGAACTAAACTTATTTACTAATGTATTTACTAATTTAATGCCAGATATTTTTAATTATTTTCTAGGAAACCCCTCTTTGGGCCTCTTGGGTTTTTCTCTGCCTGGGAGGTTAGAAATGTCAATGTATATCTTGATTCAATGTGGGTAGGGCCAATTTAACAATAGGGTGAATGGGCATCTTCTCGAAGGCCCACTGGTGGAAGGGTCCCTCCACAGTAAAGAAGAATCTCCGGATGCGGCGGTGGGCCCCTAGAGCCCTGTTGTGTTGTCACCCTCCATCTCATGGAATGATCTACCAACGATGGGTGATATGGAGCACTTAATGTTCTCTGTTAGAGATTCCATAAAGATGGATATTGCGGATCTCAGATCAGATCTCCATAGCTTGGGCATAAGGGTGAAGGATCTGGAGGACAAGCAGGATTCTATCCTTGGTGTGCAGGACAATGTCCAATGCCGACTAGATTATCAAGACAAAACTATCGATTTTCTCAAGTCTCAGCTGGATGATCTTGAAAATCGGAGTTGAAGGTCTAATATCCGCGTTCGGGGGTTGCCTGAAACTGTGCCCTCCCCCGCCACGATAGCTTGAGTACTACAATACCTATATGGCAAACTTCTGGATGTTCCTGGTGATTCAGTCAAACTTTAACGGGCCCATCATGCCCTGAGCCCTACAGTCAACTGGGTGATTGCCCTAGGGATGTCGTTTGCTGCCTACATTCATATGCGCGGAAAGATCGCATTATGGCACTTGTTAGAGCCTCTGGCCCATTGCTGTTTGGAGAAGTTCAGATTACCTTGTTCCAGGACTTATCCCCGCGCACCCTGCAACAGCGACGCCAACTAAAACCTTTGACAGAAGAGCTCCGCAACCAGAACATTCCATACCATTGGGGATTTCCTTTTGCCCTGATCGCCACACTGGATGGCCATACACACTCCATCAAGAGGGCTGTGGAAGTGCAGGACTTTTGCAAACTGTTGGACTTTTCCCCTGTGCCAGGTTTGGGTGACCCCTCGGGGCAGGCCCAGATGAGAATCGGCGTTCTGCCCCAACAGTACCGATGGATCCCAGTCCAACATAAGCGGGCTAAGACTGCCTCGAGTAATCCTGCTGCTGTTGTCCCCTGATGGGTCTCTCTGATTATAGCCTGTTTACTGTAATGTATTTACTGCGCTAAGTACACCATGTTTCATGCAAATGCTTGTTTTTCCCTTTGTGCATTTTTGTATCCCTTCTCACATCAGTTTACACCCTGTTCTTTATTGGGGGGTGCTCTTGACACCCTGCGGGAGACTACCGTATATGGTAGCTTTACCTAGATTTGGGAACCGACTGTCTCGGGTGTCGCTCGTCGGGTGGTGGGAGGTACCTATTTGGTGTCCTGGGTGCAGTTCTGGGCCCTTTCACTGTGGGGTTTCCATGCCGTGCCTCATGTACAATTTCATTGGTTCAGTGGTTATATTTGTATACAATCCCTGGTGCCTTCACATCGGTTTTCTCAGTACCATTGCAAATGTTCGAATGTTTCCTATGCTTGGTTGCTCCTTAAATTTACTTATGCCTCTCATTTCCAAGGTCTCTCATCAAACTCAGTATTCTCCTTATCTTGCTGACTTGTTGGGTACTTTTGTATTCCTCTTCCCTCACTTTTGATCTTCCTCTCTCAACTGCTTCTTTCATTGCTCTTTTCTCTACCCCATTAATGCTGGGCCTGTCTTTCCAGATTGCACTTATGTCAACTATAGTGGGCTCTGTCCATCACCCAGTGTTATACACCCCCCATGACTGCCAATAGATGTACTCTGTATGTGATACTCTGGCAAGTTGTGCAGTTTTCATGTTCTGGTTCTATGCCTTCTCTACACTACAGGCCAGGTCTGTCTGGTCTGCTCCATTTTATCTCCTCTTGTACTCTTTCTTCCCCTTCTGGTCTTCCTCCCTCTCTTTCCCCTCCTGCTTGTTGGGTTATCTATGCTATGTGGCTTTTAGACCTATTGATGGGGTCTGCTGCTCCCACTTTGGCTGTATGCTACATTGCGCTGCCTAATATATATCTGTATTACCCCATAAACCCTATTTCATATGTTTTTAAGGCCATTTCCATAAATGCCAAAGGGCTAAATACCCCACAAAGGAGGTTTCTGTTATATTGTGAATGTTCTAGGTTGGGTGGCAAGGTTTGTTTCATACAGGAGACTCACTATGCTGCCTCTAAATTGCCCTCTCTTTCTAGTCGCATGTACCCACTCCAGTTTCATAGCTCTGCTCCTACTAAGCGATGTAGGGTTGCCATCTTGATGCATAAATCGTTTTATTTTGAACCCTTGGATACCTTGAGGGATCCCGAGGGCAGGTTCCTATTCGTGAAGGACAGGGTTGGTTCTCTTATCTGCACTTTTGCCACCATCTATGCCCCCAACTCCTCTCAGCTCCCATTCCTCGAAACTGTTTTAGCCTCTCTCCATGCATTCCAAGAGGGTTTTTTGCTATTGGGTGGTGATTTTAACTTGGTTCTAAATCCCTCTTTGGATTGCTTAATGGGCTCTTCTTCCCTTCCGGCTACTCATTTTACTCAATTACATTCCCTATTGTCTCGTTACTCGCTTCTGGATGTCTGGCGTCTCCTGAATGGGGCATCTCGCTCCTATATTTTCTTTTCCGCTAACCACTCTAACTACTCCTGTATATACTTTTTCCTTACACCCCAATCTTTTCTCTATTACACCTCCTCTGCTACAACTCACCCGATCACATGGTCTGACCATTCTCCTGTGGAGGTAGAGGTCTCCTTGCCTCTGCGTCTTTCTCTGTCAGGTAGTTGGAGGATGGATGACTCCCTCCTGTTGGACAGTACTTCTGTTTCTCGCATTAAACAGGCTATCACTGAATACTTTTGCCTTAAAGGGATAGTAATACTTTGTTTTATCTTTATTTTATTTTGTAAGCATTAAAAAAACATGAAGAAAGATATAAGTCTTATCACTCAAACCTTTATGGTTTGAGAGATATTCACAAGCAAAGTTTCCCCCTCCCGCCCCTTTTACCTACTGTAAGCAATCTCTTCTCAGATATGGAATGCAGTCCATAGACCAGACAGATAACAGCAGGGGACAATATTACTCCTATTAGAACAATGAAAGCCCTGCCTCCCTTGACAAGCTTTTCAGCTTTTTCCCTTATCTTAAATGAAGATTGTCCTTCTCTGTAGTCTACCTGGGCACCTCCCTTCTGCTCTGGCTGAGCAGTGTTACATCAGTAAAAGGGGTGGGAGGGGGACACTTTGTCATTGAATTACTATTGAACTATAACTCTGACAGTATTGAAATAACACTCTCCAAAGTCCAAATACTATGATGATTAATTAGAGCTGCTTTTATTATGAAACATTACTATCCCTTTAACACCGATTCTTCCATTTTCCCTCTGATGCTCTGGGAAGCATTTAAATTCGTTATTAGTGGAGAATGCATTCGTCTGCACTCTGATCGCAAAAAGAAAGCCCGGCAAAAACTAGACTTGCTGCTTGTGAAGATCTCAGATCTAGAGCGGAGACACCAGACCTCAGGTTCAGACTCAGTTTTGCAGGAGCTTCTTTCCTAGCTGGAACAGGCTAGATCTCTTCTACACTCTTTTGTCACTAAGTTTTTTGCGATAATGAAACACTTTAACTATGAACATGGCAACAAATGTGGCAAGAGGCTCTCCACTCTTCTGTCACCTACTGCTCCCCCTGTACGGATACATTCTATTAGAACTGCCTCTGGTTGCTTGGTACACGACGTCCCTGCAATTGTGGACTCCTTCAGGGAGTATTATGAGGGTTTATATAACTTACCCGAGCCAGTTATTCCTGACCTCAAAGATGTCCAAGCTCAATATGTGAGTGGCTTCCAAATTAGAGGTGGACATTACAGAACATTACAGAACCGGAGGTTCATTTAGAAATAAAGCAGATGCCTACAGGAAAGAGACCAGGACCAGATGGCTTCCCTGTCCGTTTTTACAGTGCATTTGCAGATCTACTTGTTCCTTCTCTTACCTTTAATTCTCTACCCAAATCCATTCCATCCCACCCTTGTTTCTCTGAAGCTCATATATCTGTCCTACCTAAGGTGGGGAAGGACTTGTCTCTTTGCTCTAGCTACCGTCCCATCTCCCTCCTAAATGTAGACTTGAAGATCTATGCCAACAGGTTATGTCCCAATCTCCCAGGCTTGATTAACCCGGATCAAGCTGGGTTTGTCCCCGGGAGGGAGGCTAGGGATAATACCATCCGCCTCATAACTTTGATTGACCATGCCCACACTCTGTCAGACTCGTCCCTTTTCCTTTCTGTGGACTCTGAAAAGGTTTTCGATAGGGTGAATTGGGACTTTATTACCCTGGTGTTAAGTAGCTTTGGTTTATGTGATAGATTTATAGGATTTGTACAGGCTCTCTATACCAACCCTTCTGCGCAGGTACGGGTTAATGGATCGTTATCATCTTCTTTTTCACTACACAATGGTACACGACAGTGTTGAACCCTTTCTCCACTAATATTTATCATGGTCATGGTACGTGGCATTCCGATGGCTGACAGGGAACATAAGCTTGCACTCTTCACCAATGATCTTATCTTTTTACTCTCTGACCCCTCTATTTCGTTGCCAGCTGTCCTGTCGGAGTTGAACTCATTTGGCTTACCGTAAAATCTCGGGTATAATACACACAATTTTACCCCACTTCACTGTATGTGAAGTGGGGGGTGCGTATTATACCTGAGAGTTTTTTTTATTAAAAAAAAAAATTAAGCCTGCCAGATCCCTTCCCTCCCTCTCCCGGCGCTATCTGCTGCTAAAATACCATTTACTTACTTCAAAGTTCAAGTCCCCGCATTTTCCCCATTAGAAGGCAACATATAACAGATGTCAGTATTCCCTGCGGGTGGCATGCTTCCATTCGCCACCCGCTTCCTTCAGGACCTACTGGCTCCAGCCAATGGTAATGCCCTGTGAGGATCTGAAGGTCCTCACAGGGCAATACAATAGCCGGAAGGAAGCAGGTGGCGAATAGAAGCATGCCGCCCGCAGGGAATATTGACATGGGTTATATGTTGCCTGCTAATGGGGAAAATGTGGGGACTTGAATTTTGACGTAAGTAAATGGTATTTTAGCAGCCGATAGCTTTCGGGGAGGGAGGGAAGGTATCTGGAAGGATTAATTTTTTTTTTCTTAAGAGGGGAAAACAAGGGTGCGTATTATACATAGGCACTCTTGTTTTCCCCTAAAATCTAGGGCATAATATACACCTGCGTATTATACACAGGTGCGTATTATACCTGAGATTTTATGGTCGTTAGTAACTTTAAAGCGAACTTACAGAAGTCAGAAATTCTCAACCTTACTGTCCCGCAATATATGATAGCCTCTTTGTCCCGGTTGGTACCCTTCCATTGGGCGGGTCCCTCTATCCCTTACCTGGGAGTTAGCCTCACTTCTGTGTCCTCCCTCTTTCGTGCAAACTATTTACCACTCCTTTCCAAGCTGACTTTGGACATTAAACGCGTGAACTCTCTGATCTGATAGATCCGCCTCAGCATTTCTACATTGGCGTTCTGATAATCAATTGCTTGTAACTGATTTAGTGCATGGTGGTGTAACGATTTGTTTGACACACACAGACACAGTGGTTTAGGATAAAACATAGTTTTATTGAAATCACAGTAATAAAATAACCCTCACAGGTCCTGTAGTATATAAGCAGAATAATACAGACACACGACAGGTTACATATACATATGCCTACACAGGTCCAGCATAAACATAAAGTCCACAACAGTCTATACTGTCACAGGTCAGGCAGAATATAATGGATTCCCAGGAGCAAGGTACTGCATGGGTTAATGGTCTTCTTTGAGTGTAAACAGTCTCATGTGCAGGGAGGTCTGTGATGGGGCTCTCTGCATATAGACAGCTGAAGGATTCTTAACGCCCAGAAACAGATTAGCAGAATTAACGTGAACTGCCAAGGTAATAATGGGACCCAAGTCACTTAAGGTACTGCCGTAGCAGTAACGGAGACCAGCCCACTTGCACTCTGCCGGAGCAGTAACGGAAGGCAGACACTTGCACTCTGCAGAAGCAATAACGGAGGCAAACCGGAGGCTCACTGCCGGAGCAGTAACGGAGGCAGACACTTGCACTTTGCAGAGGCAGTAACGGAGACTAGGCCCAAGGCAAACTGCCGTAGCAGTAACAGAGGCAGACACTTGCACTCTGCAGAAGCAGTAATGGAGGCAAACCGGTGGCTCACTGCCGGAGCAGTAACGGAGGCAGACACTTGCACTCAGCAGAGGCAGTAATGGAGACTAGGCCCAAGGCAAACTGCAGTAGCAGTAACGGAGGCAGACACTTGCACTCTGCAGGGAGAAATGGTGACACAATTGCCTGACAATCAGAATGTCGACAAGGCGACACAGAGCAGGAACGCCAACCAATCCAGGTCGAATCACGGAGCAGGAACATCAGCCAAGCTGGGTTGGTACACAGGAGCAGGAACGTCAGCCAAGCCTGGTCGGTACACAAGAGCAGGCGCAGAAGAATAGTCAGGCAATCCAGGTCAGTACACAGGAGCAGGAGACATGATGCAGAGTAGTCACGCAGGCCAAGTCAGTACACTGGGAATCACTGAGCAGAAACAAGCACTGGCACAGGAACACCACTAAAGGGCACCGGAGGGGTGCCAATAGCCCAGTATATAAAGGTAATACTGGGCAGGACAAACACACGGTAGCCAATGGGAGCGAAGCACAGAATTAACTGACAGAAAAACAACAAAGGAGCACGGGCACCGTGATAGTACCCCCCTCTCAAAGACCTCCTCTCCTGGAAGAGGGACCTGGTTTCTGAGGATATTTAGAGTGAAAATTGCGCAGAAGTCTCGGGGCATGAAGGTCATTCTGATCAACGTTCCTCAGGGCCATAGCCCTTCCAATGGACCAAATATTGCAATTTTCCTCTAAATCTGCATGAATCAATTATGCTTTGGACCTCGTACTCTTCCTGGCCCTGAACCTCCACAGGACCATGAACCACAGGAGTGGTACTGTAGCGATTGCATACCAGAGGTTTCAGTAAGGATAAATGGAACACAGTGTGAATGCGCATAGATGCTGGGAGCTCCAAGGCATATGACACAGGGTTAATTTTACGGATCACCCTGAAGGGACCAATGAACCGATGAGCCAACTTATTAGACGGAACTTGCAAATTAAGGTTTCTGGAGGAGAGCCATACCCTGTCCCCCACCTGAAAGGAGACCGCTGGCAGCCGTCTACGGTTAGCGTGGCGCTGGTGACGCTGGAACAACTGACTGAGGGCCCTCTGAACCTGTGCCCAAGTTGAGCGAAGCTGCTCGATGTGCTCATCCAGAGCTGGAATCTGTTGCGACTGGAATGAGTCCGGGAGCAGGCATGGCTGGAACCCGTAGTTGATGAGAAACGGGGAGCTCCCGGATCATGAATTAACCGCACAGTTCCTGGCGAACTCTGCCCATGGCAACAGGTCTGCCCAATTATCATGATGATCGGTGACAAAACAGCACAGGAACTGTTCCAATCCCTGTTTGGCACGCTCAGCGGCTCCATTGGTCTGGGGATGGTAGGCAGAAGAAAAGGACAGTTGAATGCCCATCTGGTTACAGAATTCTCTCCAAAATCTGGACACAAATTGGCTCCCACGGTCAGACACCAGAACTCTAGGTACCCCATGCAACCGGAACACCTCTTTAGCGAAGACAACTGCCAACTCCTGGGCAGAAGGGAGGCAAGGAAGAGGCACGAAATTAGCCATTTTAGAGAATCTATCAACCACCATCAGAATGAATGAGTAACCCCTAGACACTGGCAGTTCTCCCAGGAAATCAATGGATACGTGGGACCAAGGACGTTCACCATTGGGCACTGGTAGGAGTAGGCCCACTGGGAGGTGTCTAGGGGTCTTGGCACGGGCACAGGTGGTTCAGGTTGCTGTAAATGCAGAGCAGTCGACCCGCAGGGAAGGCCCCCAGAAAACTTGTGAGAAAGACCATATTAATTGATCCCTTCCAATATGCCCAGCAGCTTTAGAAGTGTGGTATGTTTCGAGCAGACGGGTACGAAATGGCTCATCCACAAAGCACTTACCCACTGGGGTTTCTGGGGGTGCCGTAGCCTGGGTGGCTAGAATCTCCTCCCCCAGTGGTGAAGTGATACTAGTGCGTAGGACAGCCAGGATGCGATCAGGCTGAATGATGGGTACGGGAACCTCATCCTTCTCCATCTCTGGCCCAAATTGTCTAGACAGGGCATCGGCCCTAACATTCTTAGAACCCGGCAAGTAGGATACTTCAAAATTAAAACTAGATAGGAACAGGGCCCACCTGGCCTGACGAGAAGGCAATCTTTTAGCCTCCGAGAGATGTTAGGTTTTTGTGGTCAGTAAGAATTAGTACAGGAGTTCTGGTACCTTCCAGCAGGTGGCGCCATTCTTTCAGAGCGAGAATGATAGCCAGGAGTTCTCTGTCGCCAATTTCATAGTGACTATGGGCACTGGACAGCTTTTTAGAGATGAACCCACATGGTCTCAGAGCACCCCCAGCCACTGGATGTTGCGATAGTACTGCCCCAACCCCTATTTCAGAGGCATTGATCATCAATGTGAATGGAAGGGAAGGGTTAGGGTGGGACAGTACCAGAGCAGATGCAAAAGCAGATTTTAATGTCTTAAAGGCATGCTCAGCAGCATCAGACCATTGGTAAGGATTAGCGCCCTTGTGCTTAAGGTCAGACAGAGGTTTAACAATGGTACAGAAGTAATGGATAAACTTCCTGTAATAATTAGCAAACCCAAGAAAACGCTGAATTGCTTTTAACCCCTGGGGTCGTGGCCAATGCAAGACTCCTGCGAGTTTCTCCTGGTTCATGGCAATACCATGCTTAGAGATCACAAAACCCAAAAAAGGCACTTTGGACCTGTGAAACTCGCACTTCTCCATTTTACAATATAGTTTATTCTTGCGTAAACGAACCTAGACCTCGGACACATCCGTGAAGTGTTGGGACAGACTGGAAGAGTGTATGAGTATGTCATCAAGGTAGACTACTACACAGGACTGTAGCAAATCACGGAGGATATCGTTAATAAATTCTTGAAATACAGCGGGTGCGTTACAAAGACCAAATGGCATGACTAGATATTCATAATGCCCTGATCTGGTATTAAATGCCATTTTCCACTCTTCCCCCGCTCTTATTCTGATCAGGTTATAGGCAGCACGTAGATCTAATTTCGTAAAAATGGAAGAACCTTTTAACCTGTCAAATAGCTCAGTAATGAGTGGTATGGGGTATGCATTCTTAGAAATAAATTTATTTAATCCCCGGTAATCAATACAAGGCCTTAACTCGCCATTCTTCTTTTTCACAAAAAAGAACCCAGCACCAGCTGGTGAGGTAGACTTCCGAATAATCCCTCTATTAAAGGGATAGTAATACTTAAAATGTAAAAAAAAATATGTTGTAGGGTTTATCCCCCTGAGTAAAACAAGAGTACTCCCACTGCTGAAAGGTGTTTCATTCAAAAGTTATTAATTCAAAGTTGAATTTTTTAGGTGTCGAAACTGGGGAGACCACTGGATTCTGAACTGGTTTATCGAGATGCACCGTGCGCTCAAGAATAGTTTGTATGGCCAGTGCCAACTGGTCCAAACGCTGCTCATGTACATCCATCCTCCAATGGATGCTCTGTGTATTTCCCTCACCTTTACTGTCTGAGGTCATGGCCCTTTCGCACTGTAATGGTTTGTTTGACACACAGACACAGTGGTTTATGATAAAACACAGTTTTATTGAAATCACAGTAATAAAATAACCCTCACAGGTCCTGTAGTATATAAGCAGAATAATACACACGACAGGTTACATATACATATGCCTACACAGGTCCAGCATAAACATAAAGTCCACAACAGTCTATATTGACACAGGTCAGGCAGAATATAATGGATTCCCAGGAGCAAGGTACTGCATGGGTTAATGGTCTTCTTTGAGTGTAAACAGTCTCATGTGCAGGGAGGTCTGTGATGGGGCTCTCTGCATATAGACAGCTGAAGGATTCGTAACGCCCAGAAACAGATTAGCAGAACTAACGTGAACTGCCAAGGTAATAATGGGAACCGAGTCACATAAGGTACTGCCGTAGCAGTAACGGAGACCAGTCCACTTGCACTCTGCCGGAGCAGTAACAGAGGCAGACACTTGCACTCTGCAGAAGCAATAACGGAGGCAAACCGTAGGCTCACTGCCGGAGCAGTAACGGAGGCAGACACTTGCACTTTGCAGAGGCAGTAACGGAGACTGGGCCCAAAGCAAACTGCCGTAGCAGTAACGGAGGCAGACACTTGCACTCTGCAGAAGCAGTAATGGAGGCAAACCGGTGGCTCACTGTCGGAGCAGTAACGGAGGCAGACACTTGCACTTTGCAGAGGCAGTAACGGAGACTAGGCCTAAGGCAAACTGCCGTAGCAGTAACGGAACTGGCCACTAGTACTCTGCAGGAGGAAATGGTGACAATTGCCTGACAATCAGAATGTCGCCAAGGCAACACAGAGCAGGAACGCCAACCAAGCCGGGTCAAATCATGGAGCAGGAACGTCAGCCAAGCTGGGTCGGATCACAGAGCAGGAACGTCAGCCAAGTCGGGTCGGTACACAGGAGCAGGAGCAGAAGAATAGTCAGGTAATCCGGGTCAGTACACAGGAGCAGGAGACACGATGCAGAGTAGTCAGGCAGGCCAAGTCAGTACACTGGGAATCACTGAGCAGAAACAAGCACTGGCACAGGAACACCACGAAAGGGCACCAGGGGGGTGCCAATAGCCCAGTATATAAAGGTCATACTGGGCGGGACAAACATACAGTAACCAATGGGAGCGAAGCACAGGATTAACTGACAGAAAAACAACAAAGGATCACGGGCACCGTGATAGGTGGATCCCTTAGGGACGTTTCTTCTCTCCAAGTTGCCCTACACCTTCAATCCCAGGACTATTGGGGTTACTTGCAAATCTCTCATTTTATCTCCTCTCATCCTCTTAAACAACTTCTCCTTAGAAACCTTACTCCCTTTGAACGGCTTTGCCGACCCGCTGAGTCGGTTTCCGCTTCCCCGTGGCATTTGATTTCTAAACACTACTCATTGCTTGTGGAGACGAATTTCTCATTTTCTGACTCTCGCCTTAAGTGGGAAGATGAGCTAGGTAGCCCTATCCCGGAGGAGTCCTGGACTCAGACAGTGAGGGGGTCTTTACATTCTTCTCGTAATTTTTTAGCAGTTGAGTTGAATTACAAGATGCTCTTACGCTGGTACAGGACTCCAGAGGTGATTCATTCTTATTGTCTGAATACTTTGGACGTTTGATGGAGATGCGGAGCTGGGAGGGGACACATGCTACATATTTGGTGGTCATGCCCGGTCCTTCAGACCTACTGGAGAACTGTTATCTCTGAAATTAATCATGCCTTTTCACTGGACCTGCCCTCGAACCCTTCCCTTCTATTGTTGTCCATAGGACTTTGCTCCGTGGTCCTATCTGAGGACACGAGAGCATTGTTGACCCACTTGCTCAATGCAGCTCAGATGTGACTCCTGCTTTGCTGGAGAAGTACAGCACCTCCATCTGTTCAAATGTGACACTCTAAAGTCCACAACATATTGCTGTGTGAGAACCTTACCCACCTGAAATCGGGGAATATGGTGTCCTTCTTTAAGATCTGGGATCCCTGGCTCCATACTACTGTAGCTGCCATTCCATCAGGCCCATCACTGGGTCTTACCCCCCTAGTATCTCTAAGCATAGGGCTATGTCTTAGCTGTACATCGTCCACTCGTAATGGCTGTCTCTCTTATTTGCAGTCCTTTGCCATGTAGCTCGCCTTTAGCTACATCTAATTCTGATTTACTGGATTTATTCCCAGCATTTTTCCTCTCTTTCTTTTCCTCTCACTCCTTCCTTACTTTCTTACTTCCTCTTCTTCCTCAGTCTCTCTCTCTATGCTACGCTAGTTCTCCTTTACTGGTTCACACATCAAGGAACGGGAGGTGCTCCAATCTGCTAGATGTATCTGAAATTATTGTGACAGTATCCAGCCCTATTGTTGATGCAATTTTGTATCCAATCTCCACTGTACCACCTCTTCTGTACTTATACCCAAATAGTCTATGCATTAACACCATTGTACAGTTCTTTATTACTTTCCAATAAACTTTATTTAACAAAAAAATAAGAACCTACAAGTGTACCTTTTTATTAGAAACAGTACATTTTTTGTGATCTTGTACCTTATGAAACAGAAATGTGTACCTTTTTCAGCACAGAGTTCATTCTGCAGGTAAAAGTCAGACAGAGGAGTGGTCACAAACATACACTGTATTGACTTTCACTGCAATGAGAATTAATTTATAGGCAGAAAAATAATGAGTCATCAATATTAAGTCTACAACCACTTCTGTGTACACCAGTCTGTGTGTTGTGTTGGGCCTTTAACAAATCAGTGTGCACAGGAAATGAGTTTTAGTGGTTATGTGGAGGAATCAGCTGTAAGTGTACCCTTTTTCATTAGTGAAATGTTGGCAGTATGGTGGAAGAAGGGAGGGACAAACAAAAAATGTAGAAATACCAATGAGTTACACTTGGCTTTTAACCCCTTGGACACTAGAAATATTTCTAAAGCTTTCAAGAGGTTAAAACATGATTTGACTTTATGGTGCAGTTGGTTTATTGCAGTTCCTCATAGTACATGAGCCACAGTCTTTTGTAAAGATACTGTAGGTGTGAACACTTGGAATTTTGTGAACTTAGGGGATGAACATGCAGCTCAGGGGTTAAAGTTGCCCACTTCTTTATCTTTTACCCATGCCCCAGCAATAGTTTTAAAGGCACACTAACACCTCGACACAAAGATGTCCCTATTCCCTTAATAGAAGTAGAGATGTGTCCTAGAGCTGCCTAAATAATTGGTTCCAAAGTAGGGGGAGACCATGGACATGCTACTGCAGGATAAAGTAAGTAAAACTCCAACTCCAAGGATAACCGCTGGGCAGCATGTATTGAAATAACATTATCACTTGTAGTTATCTATAGACTATTTAAAGGGATAGCAATGTCTGAAATAAAGTAGATCTCTGAGTCTTCTCTATTATAAACAAAGCACTTTGTGCTATGTTTAGTGTTGAGCGAGCATGCTCGGCCGATGCTCGGATCGGCTCGAGCATCGCTCTGCTCGGCACATGGCGGTACTCGTACGAGTACCGCATGTGCTCGCCCGCCATGTTCGGGTCTCCTCCCCGCACGTTTTGCGGCTGCTGCGCAGCCAATAAACGTGCAGGGAGGCTCTGACATCAGTGTAATGCCAGCAGCCATGTTGGCTGCTGGCATTACACTGATTGGCTGGCCAGAACCCGTGGTCGGGTGCTGTATAGCACCTGACCAGCGAGTTCGGCTCAGTCTTAGCCAGGGAGAGATGAGGATAGGAAGGGAAAGTCAGTGTAGGGAGAAAAAAAGCGATTGTGAAAAAAAAAGAACCAAAAGTCCTTTTTAGGACTACTGTGTGTGGGGGCAGCAGGTTATTTTGTGTGGGGGGAAAAAAAAAAAAAAAAAAAAAAACATATATTCTGTTTAGTGTGCAAAGTTGCAGATTAGAGCACATTCTGTTTAGTGTGCAAAGCTGCAGATTAGAGCACATTCTGTTTAGTGTGCAAAGTTGCAGATTAGAGCACATTCTGTTAAGTCTTCAAACTAAAATATCAAAGTCACATATTCCATTCAGTGTGCTTCGCCGCAGTTTAGCAGCACATTCTGTGTACTGTGCAGAGTTGCAGAATAGGAAGAAATACTGTTAAGTCCTCAAACTAAAATATCAAAGTCACATATTCCATTCAGTGTGCGTCACCGCAGTTTAGCAGCATATTCTGTGTACTGTGCAGAGTTGCAGAATAGGAAGAAATACTGTTAAGTTTTCAAACTAAAATATCAAAGTCACATATTATATTCAGTGTGCGTCACCGCAGTTTAGCAGCCTATTCTGTGTACTGTGCAGAGTTGCAGAATAGGAAGAAATACTGTTAAGTTTTCAAACTAAAATATCAAAGTCACATATTCCATTCAGTGTGCGTCACCGCAGTTTAGCAGCCTATTCTGTGTACTCTGCACAGTTGCAGAATAGGAAGAAATACTGTTAAGTTTTCAAACTAAAATATCAAAGTCACATATTCCATTCAGTGTGCGTCACCGCAGTTTAGCAGCCTATTCTGTGTACTCTGCACAGTTGCAGAATAGGAAGAAATACTGTTAAGTTTTCAAACTAAAATATCAAAGTCACATATTATATTCAGTGTGCGTCACCGCAGTTTAGCAGCCTATTCTGTGTACTCTGCACAGTTGTAGAATAGGAAGAAATACTGTTAAGTTTTCAAACTAAAATATCAAAGTCACATATTCCATTCAGTGTGCGTCACCGCAGTTTAGCAGCCTATTCTGTGTACTCTGCACAGTTGCAGAATAGGAAGAAATACTGTTAAGTTTTCAAACTAAAATATCAAAGTCACATATTCCATTCAGTGTGCGTCACCGCAGTTTAGCAGCCTATTCTGTGTACTCTGCACAGTTGCAGAATAGGAAGAAATACTGTTAAGTTTTCAAACTAAAATTTCAAAGTCACATATTCAATTCAGTGTGCGTCACCGCAGTTTAGCAGCCTATTCTGTGTACTCTGCACAGTTGCAGAATAGGAAGAAATACTGTTAAGTTTTCAAACTCAAATATTAAAGTCACATATTCCATTCTGTGTTTGTCACCGCAGTTTAGCAGCCTATTCTGTGTACTCTGCACAGTTGCAGAATAGGAAGAAATACTGTTAAGTTTTCAAACTAAAATATCAAAGTCACATATTCCATTCAGTGTGTGTCACCGCAGTTTAGCAGCCTATTCTGTGTACTCTGCACAGTTGCAGAATAGGAAGAAATACTGTTAAGTTTTCAAACTCAAATATTAAAGTCACATATTCCATTCTGTGTTCGTCACCGCAGTTTAGCAGCCTATTCTGTGTACTCTGCACAGTTGCAGAATAGGAAGAAATACTGTTAAGTTTTCAAACTCAAATATTAAAGTCACATATTCCATTCAGTGTGTGTCACCGCAGTTTAGCAGCCTATTCTGTGTACTCTGCACAGTTGCAGAATAGGAAGAAATACTGTTAAGTTTTCAAACTCAAATATTAAAGTCACATATTCCATTCTGTGTTCGTCACCGCAGTTTAGCAGCCTATTCTGTGTACTCTGCACAGTTGCAGAATAGGAAGAAATACTGTTAAGTTTTCAAACTCAAATATTAAAGTCACATATTCCATTCTGTGTTCGTCACCGCAGTTTAGCAGCCTATTCTGTGTACTCTGCACAGTTGCAGAATAGGAAGAAATACTGTTAAGTTTTCAAACTCAAATATTAAAGTCACATATTCCATTCTGTGTTCGTCACCGCAGTTTAGCAGCCTATTCTGTGTACTCTGCACAGTTGCAGAATAGGAAGAAATACTGTTAAGTTTTCAAACTCAAATATTAAAGTCACATATTCCATTCTGTGTTCGTCACCGCAGTTTAGCAGCCTATTCTGTGTACTCTGCACAGTTGCAGAATAGGAAGAAATACTGTTAAGTTTTCAAACTCAAATATTAAAGTCACATATTCCATTCTGTGTTCGTCACCGCAGTTTAGCAGCCTATTCTGTGTACTCTGCACAGTTGCAGAATAGGAAGAAATACTGTTAAGTTTTCAAACTCAAATATTAAAGTCACATATTCCATTCTGTGTTCGTCACCGCAGTTTAGCAGCCTATTCTGTGTACTCTGCACAGTTGCAGAATAGGAAGAAATACTGTTAAGTTTTCAAACTCAAATATTAAAGTCACATATTCCATTCTGTGTTCGTCACCGCAGTTTAGCAGCCTATTCTGTGTACTCTGCACAGTTGCAGAATAGGAAGAAATACTGTTAAGTTTTCAAACTCAAATATTAAAGTCACATATTCCATTCTGTGTTCGTCACCGCAGTTTAGCAGCCTATTCTGTGTACTCTGCACAGTTGCAGAATAGGAAGAAATACTGTTAAGTTTTCAAACTCAAATATTAAAGTCACATATTCCATTCTGTGTTCGTCACCGCAGTTTAGCAGCCTATTCTGTGTACTCTGCACAGTTGCAGAATAGGAAGAAATACTGTTAAGTTTTCAAACTCAAATATTAAAGTCACATATTCCATTCTGTGTTCGTCACCGCAGTTTAGCAGCCTATTCTGTGTACTCTGCACAGTTGCAGAATAGGAAGAAATACTGTTAAGTTTTCAAACTCAAATATTAAAGTCACATATTCCATTCTGTGTTCGTCACCGCAGTTTAGCAGCCTATTCTGTGTACTCTGCACAGTTGCAGAATAGGAAGAAATACTGTTAAGTTTTCAAACTCAAATATTAAAGTCACATATTCCATTCTGTGTTCGTCACCGCAGTTTAGCAGCCTATTCTGTGTACTCTGCACAGTTGCAGAATAGGAAGAAATACTGTTAAGTTTTCAAACTCAAATATTAAAGTCACATATTCCGTGTAAGATGAAGAAGGCGGGTAAAAAGGGACGGGGAAGTGGACGTGATCCTGATAGTTCAGGGCGCGGGTCAGGACGCGGAGAAACTGTGCCTGGTGCCAGAGCACAAGAAAGAAAGACATCCACCATACCTAGCTTCATGTCTCATTTCACAGGGCGTCGCAGGACATCACTCTCGAGGTCCGACCACTGCGAACAGGTGGTCGGTTGGATGTCAGCTGATACTGCTTCCAGTCGGTTAAGCACCACCCTGTCTTCCACCAAGTCCACTCTCAGTAGCCAAGAGTCTGGTCAACATAATCCTCACTCTGATCATCCTTCCTCCCACCATACACGGTCTGGTCAAAGAAGTGATCCCACACTGGGATATAGTGAGGAGCTCGTCTCATCACCAATCCTTCATTTGACCCTCTCTCCAAGCACGCTTGCAGAGGAACATGACATCTTGTGCCCTGATTCACAACCTCTAGAGGGTACCCAATCACAAGAAGATGACAGATGTGAACGGCATTTAAGGTCAAAGGAAGTAGTGGATGATGATGATGATGATGAGACACAGTTGCCATTAAATCAACCACTATTACCGTCTCAAGACCTTGTTGAGGAGAATGTTATACAGTTGTCAATGACTGAGTATGTGGTGGGATCAAGACATGAGGAGGATGATCAGAGTGAGGAAGTGGAGGAGGACTTGGTGGACGATGAGGTGACTGACCCCACCTGGGAAGGTGTAGAGCCGAGCGATGACAGCAGTCCTGAGGGTGAGCCATCTGCAGCACCGCAACAGGCTGGAAGAGGCAGTGGTGTGGCTACAGAAAGAAGGCGGACCGCACCAAACCGGCCCGCAAATGTTCCACGGAGCACCCCCTTGCGTAAATCTACCTTGCCAAAGGGTAGGTGTTCCGCGGTATGGCGTTTTTTTAAGGAAAGTGCGGACGACAAAAGAATTGTAGTTTGCAACCTGTGCCACACCAGAATGAGCCGAGGCATGAACACTAGAAACCTCACCACCACCAGCATGATCCGACACATGGCATCCAAGCACCGTAATAAGTGGGAGGAACGCCTGGATCGCCCATCTGTGTCTGCAGGCCACACCACTGCCTCCTCTTCCCCTGTTTTCGGTGCCGGCCAATCGCCTGTCGAAGGCGCAGGCCAGCATACCTCCCGCCCTGCACCTGTACCATCTGAAGCACCATCAGCGACCACATCCACTTCCCTGTCCCAGCACAGCGTCCAAATGTCGTTACCCCAGGCATTTGAGCGCAAGAGAAAATACCCAGCCACCCACCCACAGGCCATAGCACTAACCTCACACCTTTCCAAATTACTGGCCATCGAAATGCTGCCATTTAGGCTTGTGGACACTGAGTCCTTCCGCAGCCTGATGGCAGCAGCTGTCCCTCGGTACGCGGTCCCCAGCCGCCACTACTTTTCCCGGTGTGCCATCCCCGCATTACACCACCATGTGTCCCGTAACATCACCCGTGCCCTGACCAACGCAGTTACTGGGAAGGTCCACTTAACGACTGACACATGGACAAGTGCTTGTGGCCAGGGACGCTACATTTCCCTGACGGCACACTGGGTGAATGTCGTGGAGGCTGGGAGCGACTCGGACCCTGGGATGGCACGGGTGCTACCCACGCCGAGGATTGCGGGCCCTACCTCCATCAGGGTTTCCGCCAGCACCTACGTTATTGGCTCCTCCTCCTCCGTTTCCACCTCCGAATTCTCTACACGCAGCGCCACTCCCCCATCAGCCAGTAGCTGGAAGCAGTGTAGCACTGCAGTGGGGAAGCGTCAACAGGCCGTGCTGAAGCTGATCTGCCTTGGGGACAAACAGCACACGGCCTCAGAGCTGTTGCAGGGGATTAGTCACCAGACCGAGCAGTGGCTCTCGCCACTCAACCTGCAACCAGGCATGGTTGTGTGTGATAATGGGCGTAACTTGGTGGCGGCTTTGGAGCTCGGCAAGCTCACACACGTACCATGCCTAGCGCATGTATTTAATTTAGTGGTGCAGCGATTTCTAAAAACCTACCCCAATGTGCATGATCTCTTGACCAAGGTGCGCCGCGTGTGTGCACATTTCCGTAAGTCATCTACAGCTTCGGCCGGCCTGTTGAAGCTGCAGCAGCGCTTACAATTGCCAGCTCACCGGCTGCTGTGTGACGTGAGCACGCGCTGGAACTCCACCTTCCACATGTTGGCCCGGCTTTGTGAGCAGCAGAGGGCAGTAGTGGAGTACCAGCTGTTACACGGTCGTCGCCTCTCCGTTCAACTTCCTGTAATCAGAAGTGAGGAGTGGGAATGGATGTCAGACCTCTGCGAGGTTTTACGCAATTTTGAGGAATCGACACAGATGGTGAGCGGCGATAACGCTATTATCAGTGTAACCATCCCACTTCTGTGTCTACTGAAACGCTCGCTGCTCACAATTAAAAACGACGCTTTGCATGTGGAAGAGGTGGAAATGGGGGAGGAAGAGCTTACACAAGGTGATAGCCAGAGCACCCTCACTTCGTCTTCTCAGCGACAATTGGAGGAGGCGGAGGAGGAGGAGGAGGAGGAAGACACGGTTGCCTCCGCTACAGAGGGTAGCCATGGAACTTTAGTTCCATCTCTTCAGCGTGGGTGGGCAGAAGAGGAGGAAGAGGATGAGGAGATTGAGAGTCATCCTCCTGGTGAGGACAGCGAAATCTTGACTGTTGGTACTCTGGCACACATGGCTGACTTTATGTTAGGCTGCCTTTCCCGTGACCCACGCGTTATACGCATTTTAGACAACACGGATTACTGGGTGTTCACCCTTCTGGACCCCCGCTACAAAGAGAATTTCTCATCTCTCATTCCTCCGGTGGAGAGGACAAGCAAAATGGTGCAATACCAGAAGGTTCTTGTTGAAAAATTGCTCCATAATTTTCCATCTGACAACGCTGGCGGCAGAGTACGTGCTACCTTGGCCAACCGAGAAGGGGAGAAAAGGGGAGCACACAGCAGTTCCGACAAAGGCAGGGCAACACTCTCCAAGGCGTGGGACACCTTCATGACACCCCGCCAGCACCCTCACCCTGATGCGCAGCCTAGTGTCACAAGGAGGGAAAAGTTTTGGAAGATGGTGAAGGAGTACGTAGCAGACCGTGTCAGCGTCCTCAATGATCCCTCTGTGCCTTACAACTACTGGGTGTCCAAGCTGGACACGTGGTATGAACTGGCACTCTACGCCTTGGAGGTGCTGGCCTGCCCTGCCGCCAGCGTTCTGTCTGAGCGGGTATTTAGTGCTGCTGGTGGCATCATAACAGATAAGCGTATCCGCCTTTCCACCGACAATGCTGATAGGTTGACACTTATAAAAATGAACAAGGCCTGGATTTCCCCTGACTTCTCCACTCCACTGGAGGAAAGCCCCGGGGGAACATAAACTCACTTTATATATGTTATTTACAATGATGGGAATACTCTGTATTCCCATTCACCCCTTCCACCCAAAAAACGGGTATATGGTTGACTCTTAATCTTCTCATCCTCCTCCTCCTCTTCCATATGCCCTGTGCTATAATTTTTATATAGGGCCAGCTAACCAGCGGGCCCTGTGATATAATTTTTATATAGGGCCAGCTCACCAGCGGGCCCTGTTTGACAATTTTTATATAGGTCAGCTCACCAGCGGGCCTTCTCATATAATGTTTTATTGGGTCAGCTCTCTAACGGGCCCTCTCATATAATGTTTTATAGCGTCAGCTCACTAGCGGGCCTTCGCATATAATGTTTAGGATGGTCAGCTCTGCAGCAGACCCTCACCCATAATGTTTTAGATGGTCAGCTCAGCGCACGTTTCCCTCTTAATCATGGCCTCAGTTCAATAAAATCAAGGAAATTTTTGGGAGAATTTGCCTCTGCGCACGTTTCCCTCTTAATCATGGCCTCACTTCAGAAAATCAAGGAAATTTTTGGGAGAATTTGCCTCTGCGCACGTTTCCCTCTTAATCATGGCCTCACTTCAGAAAATCAAGGAAATTTTTGGGAGAATTTGCCTCTGCGCACGTTTCCCTCTTAATCATGGCCTCACTTCAGAAAATCAAGGAAATTTTTGGGATAATTTGCCTCTGCGCACGTTTCCCTCTTAATCATGGCCTCACTTCAGAAAATCAAGGAAATTTTTGGGAGAATTTGCAGATGATATACAAGTAAATATACAGCAAATATTGTTTGGTAACAATTTTTCGCCTAAAGTCGTTTTTATTTTCCTTTTTGTGTGTTTTATGGTCAGTCTGTAAAAATGGCGTACTACGGGCGAAAGATCGTTCCCAGCAGCGATGATGGAGTCCAAGATGCATCCAGACATCCTCCCTATGCTGTCCATGAACCATTTCTGTGGTGTTTCCATCCTTTTCTGCCCTTTTCCTATGGACCAGGCACCCTCCCCTCATCAGAGCAGGGGGTGCCTGGTGTAATGCTCGAGTCCTCCCATTGACTTCAATGGGGCTCGGGTGCTTGGCCGAGCACTCGAGCCTCCGGGGGCGCTCAGTCAGAGCACCCGAACACCCGAGCATTGGGGTGCTCGCTCATCACTAGCTATGTTTAATAACTTACTTTTCTGTAGTTTTAAAGATATTCAGTTTAAAAGGATTCCCTTCCTGCTCTTTCTGACCTTGTAACGCTGCATCTAAGTGTGGTCCTGATGGAGAGTGGTGAGAGACAAACTTCAACATGGGGGCAGAATTTTCCTTATACTTACTGACTTAAATTTGTCCCCCGCTGCATCCCACAATTGGATTGCAGCTCTAAGGGGAGGCGGCCAGAAGGGGCACGAGGGGGATTGTTTTACATTGAAAATCTTTAAAACTACTAAGTTATTAAGCATAGTGCAAACTGTCATGTTTATAATAGAGTGGACTCAGAGATCTACTTTATTTTAGACATTACTACTACTATTACCCTTTAAAGGGACACTAATGTCCTAGAAAACCCTATCACTCAAACCACTATGGTTTGAGAGATAAAGACATTGAAAGTCCCCCTCTCCCCCCCTTCTCCTGACGTCAGCGTCTAGCTGACAGCAGGAGATTCTGGTCTGGGGACCAGCCTGCGGCTCTGCAGCAGAGCCGAAATCTCGTTATTTCAAAAGATTTACCAAACTGGAAGCAATTCACTATAGGTTTCATTTGTAGTTCAAAACCACTTGGATGCTAGCAGTACTTTGAAAATACCTCCAGAATGGACCTGTGGATCATGGGTTAATCTTGACGGTGTGCAGAAGGGAAAATAGTTATCACTGTGCATGAACAATGAAAGTAGGAGTTGATAACATGAATAAAATAAGTCACTCTCAAGCCCTACAGGGTATTTGGGAATAAAACTGCTGATGGTTGTAAAACAGAGCTGATAGTAAAAAACATGTACAAGAATGAACACAAGCAGCTGATAATTAGGACTCCATCCAGAATGCACATAGGGTAAGTGTGTGGAACAGTTAACAGGTGTTAGTGAAATAAGAGTTTACAAGTTGCTTTTTGAAAACATTAGATATTCTTACCTTAGGAAGGTAATGGAAGCCAAAATACCTGCATCAGCTTCAGGGAAAAATTGTTTAAAGGGAATCATTCACCCAGGGGCATAACTACCGGGAGTGCATAAGGTGAAGTTCTGTCTGGGATTGGCAACCAGAGGGGCTCATCAGCTGTGCACTATCCTGTGACCTCTAACAATCAGATTAGTTTCCTTTTTTTGCTGACAACTACTGAAATCATCACACATGAGAGGGACAAGGGACGAGGAAATAGGGAGACAATGTTAGTTTTACATTATTCATTGATTTGGGCTCATTTTAAACCCTAAACCCATCCTATTTTTCCCATCCAGGAAGGGACACACCCTGCTATTTCCCATTACCTGGAAAGGATGCCTCCAGAGAATGAAGGGAATCCTCCCCATGCAGAAGGAACAGCAGGCCTAAGGCTCCTGCCCCTTACTTGACTTCAGTTGGAGTCCAACATTCAGCACCTGTAAGGTGCAGAGACCCCACTTCCTTCTATTTCATAACCTCAGACACTCAGGGCTAGATTTAAAGGTTCGCGTTAAACCATCCCCTAAGTAAAAAAGGCACATCGGCCGCAAATAACACATGATTAACGGTGGATTTAAAAGTAAGTTTATGAGAATAGCTAACGAGCGTAGGCACAACAAAAGCATGCAACACAAAAACCTGTGTCACACCTGTTTTTGCATCACCTTGCATCCCAAACACCCTTTAAAACACAACTTAAGTCAAAATGTAACATTGCGGTAGCCGTTGTCTAGCAACCCTGATAGATGCACAAACAAAATTCAAACCCACAGCCAATCCCAAGGTCCAAAAGTAGCAATAATGTTCAAATACACCTATATATACCCCAAAATAACGGTCACACCCTGTCTGTGTTTCGAGTTTTGGCGAGCTAGATCACATGACCCAGGAGCGGAGGATAGTGTCAAGAGCGAGAGAGAGAGGAGCTGTCATTGGAGGTAGAAGGAGTTTTTGGAGCGGAGAGAGAATTGGAGTTGCACCTAAATATACACATAACACACTTTTGAACATATCACATACACCCATACAAACACAAACATGTACACATACATACACATAGTCTTTTGTTTTATAACACCTAACACATTTTTTAAACTTTATTTTCTCAGTATGAATCTGTGAGTGAAAGAGTGTGACAGAGAGTGAGTGGGATCGAGTGTGTCTGTGAGAGCCTGTGGGAGTGCCTGGGTGTGAGTGTGTGAGTGATGGTGAGGAGAGGATGACAGGAGAGAGGGATGGGGACAGTAGTGGAGGAGGATGAAGGAGAGCAGGACATCCCTGTTGAGATCAGGGGTGGAAGAGTGAGATCCGTAGGGTGGAGGGGGACCAGGCCTAGAAGAGCAGGCACACGGAGGGCAGGGACAGAACCTGCAATGGGACGAGGGGTAGTTCCTGGGGACCACCACACACAGGGAGGTGTATAGTAGGAAGGACACTCTGGTTCTAACTCCTCGCATTCCAGGGTCCCCGTTATACTGAGGAGAAGAATAGGGCCCTTGTGGAGGCTGTGTTGGAGAGGGAGACCATCCTCTTCCCAAGGGAGAAGGTCCCTGGCCTGTCTGCGAGGAGGAAGGCGGCATGGAACCAGATCTACAGCCGGGTGAATGCTATGGCCACATGCAGAAGGGACGTGGAATCTATAAAGAAAAGATGGGGTGACTGAAAGAGGGTGGTCAAAAATAAGTTGGCCAAAATCTCCAAGCTCGTCCGAGATACCGGAGGTGGCCCACCTGTCCCGATCACCTTCTGCGGATGGGAAGAGATGGTGCATCAGAACATGTCCGCCACACTCATTGAGGGGGTCCCTGGAAGATCGGACACTGGGGAAGAGAGGAGCCTCCACACTACCAGTACGTGCAACATCACATAACCACACACACCACATCAACCCACACAACCATTACACACAAACACAGTCACATCCCAACATATTCCCATCATTCATCCACACAACTGTACCAACACAGCACCTTGAGGGTTAAAACAGGACAGAAGACAAGGACAAATGTCCAGGTTCTAACAGGCCCAAACATGTCCAACTCCCTGGTTAACCCACATGTTACTGTGTTGATCACACACAATACACACAAAGCATGCTCATTAAAGTGTTGTGTGCTAAACATCAGACCTGCCCCTACACTATGTCACCCATGTACCCACAGGGAAACCAGAACATAACCCCTTGAGTGCTAGAGGGATTATCAATGCATCGATCAACAATGTATTGGCAACCCCTCCGGTACTCAAAGAGTTAAAAACTAATAAGAACACGAGTCAATAGGATAACGATTGCATGCTATACAGGGGACATTCACTAAGCGGTGAAAAAGAGGTGATGGAGAGAAATGAACACTTACATACACTCACTTCACCAATCCCAATGTTAGTCTATGGAGAATAGTCAATAACATGAATCAAGTTACTAATGTCCCATTGTATAGACTCCATAGAAAACATTGCAAAGGGGTAAATGAGATCACTGGAGTAGTCATCATCATGTTCAGTTCATCAAGTCTACTTCACCGTTTACTGAATCACAAAAAGGATGGATCAGGTCACACATCATAGTGCCACTGAGAATAACTGGTTGTATGTGCAACACACAAGCTTAAAACTATGCCACAGAATTAAAGGTGGAAAAGTAGGCCTTGGTATTGTGTATGCAATCATTTACTCTAACTGTTATTGTGAAACTGACTTACTGGAGAACCCAATGTTCACCCTAGGATTTCAATGTTTAGCACACACATTGAAATCCTGGGGTGAGCATTGGGTTCTCCAGTAAGTTGAGTTGTTGTTTTCCTAAGGTTGTAACAGACTTCACCAGTGATAACACTTGTCCACTTAGTCTGGTTGTTCGTTGATGTAGGCCATGTACTGAGATATGTCAAACTAAAGCAATCTCAGAACATTGACTATATTGAGCAACACAGAAACCGTGGACATGAAATCACTGTGGAAGTATGTCCCCTGTATCACCTCTTCATTACTCCCAACACACATTAGTGTATCACTGCCATCATCTGTTTGCATGAATACATCACAGAGTCCACTCACTGGCAAACAATTAATGGACTGTGATGTGGGTCATGCCTTCACATGCATGGGAGATACTCTAGCCTTGAGTGTGGTTATGTATTGATACGTGTAATCCAACATTTCTTCATACAGACACAGATTGAATAGTGATGGTTCTTCTTTCTTGTGTCTCAAAGTACATTAGAGCATACATGTGATTTCTGGGTATGTTGCCTATATGCATTAGACACTTGCATGAGCACACTAAGTGTCCTTTGAAACTAAATCGTAATACTTTAGAAACACTACTGTCCTGCTCATGTGTTGTTCACAAGGTTTGACAACTCTGTAGATGAGCATTCTAACTGTACAGGTATGATACCTGGATGTTAGTACACACATGAATCAGTGTTTTCTGTGTCTATATGAGAATGTTCCAGTATAGGTTGCTGTGAACATCAGGTCAAACATTGCATCACCAACACAAACATTTGGAACACCAAGGGGTGAGCTTCATAGAGGTGTTGTCAAGACATCAGTCCAGTCACATGGAAGACCTTCTGTCCAAGGATAGATCATGCTATGGATGCCTGTGGGACAAGAGGACAGGATTTGGAGCAGCACCCTCGAACTGATCATCATGTAACAACTTCAACTTCCTAATCTCCTCAATCTTTTTCGCTACATGTGAGTACACAAACCATTGCTTTGTAATGTGTTGTGTACTCATATGCAACCCATTATGTAGAGAACTAAGGGAATGTGAACCAGCCCTAGGGATATGTGCCCCCGACATGAATACACACATCTAAAAATATGTTCTTAGAGCTCCATGAAACTAAGGTATTTGTGCTGCCACTGTGACAGTGGCAGCCCAATTTTATTTGTTTCATGGAACTATTATGACATATTTGTTGATGTCAGGGCCTTATATCACTACACACACAAGTCAGCATGGTGTCCCTGGAGATCTGATCCACGTTTCATGACCTCTATGTTGTATAACAATACCACTGTAGATCCAACCCTCTGTTGCTCTTCTCAGCTCCAGCAAACTACAGGTCCCATGTTGACTCTAATGGCCCTTTAATCCCTGATGTGACAGAGTGTTATCCAATACATTGCACTGGATAACACTCTTTCGCTACAAGGCTACCATGGTTGCTCTGACTGTGATCATGGCAAATCTAGTTAGTTGGAGAAACAGAAGAAAACAAGCACAAACCATCTCAGAGCAATCTCTATAGGTACAGTGGTAACGGTAAAAATAATGCTACTTACAAGAAAAATTCTTGTAAGTCATGCCCATATGATCAGTCAGATGTCTAATTGAATGGCAATGATCTCCTAACGGTACTTGTCCAGGGGAATTGTCAAACACAAAGAGTCCAGCAGAGGTGAAGTAGCGGGGGGAGGAAGATTCTGGTTGACAGCAAAAGACTGGAGGCAGGAGCAACAGGAGACCACCCCAAGGCTGCAGAGCAGAAGACTGGAGGACTGGAGCAGGAGTAATGGAAGAGACTGGAGGCACCAGCTGGAAGCAGGAACAGCAGCCGGACAAGCCCACAGGTACAGGTACTGAACCCCAAGGCTACTGAGCAGAAGACTAGAGGACTGGAGCAGGAGTAATGGAAAAGACTGGAGGCACCAGCTGGAAGCAAGAACAGCAGCAGAACAGGCACTGACACACAGAACACAGGAGGTGGCTAGACCAGATCCGGAGAACTAGGAGACGCTTTGACAATGCGTCAAAGCGCCTCCTAGTTGTGATGGATTCTTGTTCTTTAAATTTAGTTTATTTTAACTATGAACCTATTTGAAACCCCTGGAGATTCCCAATGAATGTGTCACCCCATGGGTCATGATGTTTTAGGCTGGGCCAGCACCCGAGCAGAGGTAAAGTAGTCAACCTAGGTGAGGGGCATGCTGATAGGCATGCCTTGCTCAGTGTCTTCACCCTCCTCTGCAGTTTATCACTTTGTGCACTATTGCTGTATGTGAATGTCAAAAGTCTGCCATGCAGGTATAGAGGGGCCTTACGGCAGGATCAGTACTTGGCCTGCTTTGTTACCAGAGTCATTTGGCATGTCAAAGAGGCACAATGCCCCAGGGGAGCCACATTACCACTTTCCAATAAGAGGGAGCTCTTAGATAGGAATGGGTGAATATTTTCACCTCAACACTGAAATAGGCAAAAAATGGCACTTCCTGCCTAGTGTGAAATTTCCTGTGAATAGTGCAATATTTCCAATTTTTCAGCCTAGGTCATTGCTTTAAAATCATTGAGAAGACTGGATTTACACACAACATATAGCACATTTTAGATTATTTCCCACAGGCATAGTATAAAAGGGGTTTGAGGGTTGGTGGAGTCAGGTGAAAGAAACCGGGATGTGTGGGGTTTGATAATTGGAAAAGGGGGTACAGTTATTAATAAATAAATAAATAATAAAAAAATAAAATAGAAAAAAATGGTACATAACGTGACAGATACGGGGACCCCCCTGACATAAGCTGTGACTGGGACAGACTGATACTTGACGAGATAGAGTATATTGTAGAGGATGATTTGTAGGACTTAGACTTGTTGTTAGAGGCCCAAGCTCTGAGGAAACATTGACTTGTAGGACTTACACTTGTTTGACACAAGCCCTGAGGAAACATTGATTTGTAGGACTGTTAGGCACACGCCCTGAGGAAACATAAATTTGAAGGATTTACACTTGTTTGACACAAGCCCTGAGGAACAATTAATGTGTCGGATTTAGACTTTTTTAGGCCCAAGCCCTGAATAAACATTCACTGACTGGGGTAGATGCTGCTGCTGCTGCTACCTCAGAATGAGCACTAGAACTAGGTCCAGGATTACTGCTGGCAAGTGGAATCTGTCCTAGTCCCTCATCACTTCTCTTCAGCCTGCTGCCCTTGCAATTCAGACGCAGCAGCATAAATCTTTGCAATCTCACTGCTGGTATTGGTGGTGATGCCCATCCCCATTTGCATATCTGCCTCTAATTCCTTCTTGCTTTCAGCAAAAAAGGCCCTTATTGTCTCTTTCACCCCAGCTGAACTGTGCTACTCACACTGCCACCCAGTACTGCCTTGCTTATATATTTCTCCCAGATCCCAGTGGACGATGTTAGGGGACTGGGCATCATTGGGTCTGGGGAATTAGGGCTCCCAGACCCTTCCATTCTGGTGATGTCACTTTCTTCTCCTCCTCTGACTCACTGGATGCATCATGGTCCTTCCAGCCATGAGCGTCCGGGGGGGGCACTTGCCCCCCCCTACAATTACCCTCCTCCATATAAATAAAGGGGCTAGATGGGCTGGCCTGGGGGTCATATTATGGCTTTGCCCCCCCTGGAAAAATGTCTACGGACACCACTGCTTCCAGCTCCTCCTTTTCTTTTTTAGATGGTTGCTCATACTATTAACCAACACTCTGAGCCTCTGCTGCCCTTATTTTGCTCACTAACTCACTAGAAAATCACATAGTACCCTCTCTAGCTGCTTTGTTTTCTGTTTTACTTCCTGGAAGTAAATCTGTGTGTCACATGGCCAAAGACACCACTATTGTGAATAAGGTTAAGTTCTTAGCAAGCCCAGATCTATGCCATGTTGCTGGCTAAATACTTGCTCACTATTTTAAAATAGGCCCCAAAGCCAACTGACCCTGCTGTATCTGCCTGAAATGGATGCTCCTTGCACCCTTGCCATATTTTCCTCCATATCCTTACCCCACTGAACTACCTCAAGATGTTATCCCACATTCTCAAATCCTCTTTCAATGAGTGTGTTAACCTGTTCTTGTGGAAAAGCTTAATCACACAGGTTGATGCCCTCTCTAATCTTCTGCTAAATACTCTACACATGGCAATAATGCTCCTGCATGCAAAGTTAAGACTGGAGCCCCTTAAGGGAGATTTTGTTAGTGGCATAACTACAGTGGTTGAAGGGGTTGTAACTGTGACCGGCCCCCTGGACTCCTGACCCGGCCACCCCCTGCTGAGACCACCGTGCAAAGCTGAAACTTACCGGAACAAAAAGCTTGGCTGGTTGTAAGTTCAGACTGATCTCCCCACCGGCAAGTTGAAGTCTGTGCCTTCTTCTATTAGCAGCTCCCTCACTGTCCCCAGAACACTAGTAATGCAGAGCGCTGGGATATGACATAATCTCCCAGTGCTCTGCAATACTGGAGAGAAGTTTGGGAGCTGCTAATAAAGGTCTGTGCAGAAGAAGGCACAGACCTCTCATTTAACACTCTGCTGGACAACCAGGGATGAGGCACCCTCCTGAGCCAGCAAAGGTAGGCGGTGGACAATGGGGGCCAAGGTGGAGGGGGCAATGGGGGACAATGTGAAGGTGGACAATGGAGGCATTGTGGAGGAGGACAATGGGAGCATTGTGGAGGTGGACAATGGTGGAATTGTGGAGGTGGACAGTGGTGGCATAGTGGAGGTGGACAGTGGGGGCAATGTGGAGGTGGTTAATGTGGAGGTGGACAATAGGAACAATGTGGAGGTGGTCAATGGGGGAAATGGGGGCTATGGGGATGTGGACAATGGGGGTGATGTGGAGGTGGACAATGGGGGCAATGTGGAGGTAGACAATGGAGGCAATCTGGAGGTGGCCAATGTGGAGGTGATAATAGGGGCATTGTGGAGGTGGACAATGAGGGGGCAATGTGGAGTTGCATATCTGTCTCTCATTCCTTCTTGCTTTCAGCTAAAAAGGCCCTTATTGTCTCTTTCACCCCAGCTGCTCTACCATCACCCTCATCTCCACCACCAGTCCTTCCTTGCTGCTGTTGCTGCTCTATGAGAGTCACACTGATTGACAATGATGACAAATATATGAGGCTCCCATACTCTCACACTTGCCATCTCTTCTTGAGGTGAAGAAGGCAGACTGGCAGCATTAGCAGCAGCCAAGGCATCTGACCTGTGCTGATGTTAATACTGCTAGCCAGTTCTGCCTTTTTAAGCATCATGTACCAAAGGCACAGTGCCGGGGGAAGGGGAATCACAGGGTCAGGAAATGTTGTGGAATCCCTTGACCACTAGCCAGGCTGCTCAGCATCATCACTTCCCCTTCCGCCTCAGCAGAAGGATCAACAAAAATCATGCTAGTCCCACCACCAGCTACTGCATCACAATTATCACCCTCACCCCTCCCACACCCACAAAACTCTCTAACTGCTCATGGTAGTGGGACTGCTTGCGGATGGCAAGTGTGACTTAGGGTCTCCTTCTGTCATACTTGCCATCATCTCTTCCTCCTCCTCCTGAGTATTGGAAGGCACAGTGGCAGAAACAGCAGGCACAGGCAGCTGAACTGTGCTGCTCACACTGCTACACAGTACTGCCTTGCTTATATATTTCTCCAAGATCCCAGTGGACGATGTTAGGGGACTGGGCATCATTGGGTCTGTGGAATTAGGGCTCCCAGACCCTTCCATTCTGGTGATGGTCACTTTCCTCTCCTCCTCTGACTCACTGGATGCATCACAGTCCTTCCAGCTCCTCCTTCTCTTTTTTATATGGTTGCTCATACTATTAGCCAACAGTCTGAACCTCTGCTGCCCTTATTTTGCTCACTAACTCACTAGAAAATCACATAGTACCATCTCTAGCTGCTTTGTTTTCTGTTTTACTTCCTGGAAAAGTCATGTTTTTGGAGCAAACATGCAAAGTACATGTTAGTAAATGGGTGGGAAGTTTGTAGCCACTGAAAAAAATAGAGAAAAAATTTTCAGGGGTAGGCAAAAAAGTAGACATTTTGATGGGTTCGTATAAAGCAGACAATCATGGGGTTTTCGTTTTTTTTTCATGTGGGATCGCAACAAGACCTTTTACCCACTACTACTCCTAGGGACCCAATTTTGTCCCAGCCTACTTGATCTCATAACCCAGACAACGCTACATTTATGGCTTTAATTAATTTATCAAGTCTCTTACCTGTCAGGTCGGCATGGTCATTCCTGTACAAGCTGTGATCTGCAAACTCTATATCCCTGTTCCTGATGGTGTCCCCCCCCAAAAAAGGAGAAGATCAGTTTCACCAAGGATCTGTTCCACTTTTTTCTGGTCTTTTCCACTTCTGGGGTGTCTCTTGTTCGTCATCACATTACTGTAACTTAATGCCAACAAATACCACCCTGATCTATTGACAATATGCCTCCATATCTCTATTAAGCTGGAGGAATTTAATTAACATAAGGTCGTTACCTTCTGTATGAATTACTATGATGTATGAGATGCCCCAGGATCCAAGGGAGATCCTTAAATATTCCACAAATGTGGGATCACTCCCTGGATGCAACATAACCCATTGGCTTCTTCTTTCCTGTTCCATTTTGGACCTAGACACCCAACAGTTTACGGCCTTCTCTGTAATCTCATGGCCAACTCCTCTTTTGTACCGAGAAAACAACTCCCCTACCCTGAAAGCACACTTAAATGCCTTTATAAAGCTGTAATAAAAAAATCAAGCTTCAAATTATCTGGGCTAAATGTCCCCATTCATTGCATGTCCTTACTACCACTCTGTTGCCTGCCCCAGCTCTTCAAAATATAGTGCACTGCAAACCTTGCTGTAGTATCTGGTATCCCTGATAGTGCTGTATCCACTTTGGCTCTAAACATACCCATCCGCCTTAGCGCACCAACATATTCAATAGCAGGCTTGTCCAAGGAGCTCTCCCAGAAACATTGGTTTTAAGAAACTCACTCCACTGCCACAGTGCTCACATATAGGTCTTCTAGTTCTTACTGGCTAAGGAAGTGTTGATAATATTGTCTAGCTCTTAGTCCCTAACTGTCATAATTCATGAGGACAAACAAAACCGTAAGCCAGAGTGTGGGGTGCCAACTGGAAAACAGCTCCCATTATTGCCTGGACAATATATTTGCTAACTTATTTTTAGTTTCTGGCACATGCCTTGCTCTAAAGTGGATGTTATGTCTCATGAAAAGTATTTATCTCTGAGCAAGCAAAAAATTCACTGGCAGTGAAGATGCTGCTAACTTTATCACTCACTCCATCCCCATGTTAAAATGTTACTACCTTGTATCCCAAATCTGTATGTCACATGGCCAAAGACACCACTATTGTGATTAAGGTTAGGTTCTTAGTAGGCTGACCATACCTCACCTTTAAAGCATTAAAAATGCTTTGATTTTGGTGCACTCCTGAAATATACTTATTTCCTATATGTCCCTTTTTAAAGGTGAAGTATGGTCATCCAAGTTCTTAGCAAGCCCAGATCTATGCCATGTTGCTGGCTAAGTACTTGCTCACTAATTGAAAATAGGTCCCAAAGCCAACTGACCCTGCTGCATCTGGCTGCAATGGATGCTCCTTGCACCCTTGCCATATTGCCTCCATATCCTTACCCCATTGAACTCCCTCAAGATGTCATCCCACATTCTCAAATCCTCTTTCAATCAGTGTGTTAACCTGTTCTTGTGGAAATGCTTAATCACACAGGTTGATGCCATCTCTAATCTTCTGCTAGATACTCTACCCATGGCAATAATGCTCCTACATGCAAAGTTAAGACTGGAGCCCTTTAAGGGAGATTTTGTCAGTGGCATAACTACAGTGGTTGCAGAGGTTGTAACTGTGACTGGGCCCCTGGACTCCTGGCCCGGTCGCCCCCTGCTGAGACCACCATGCAAAGCTGAAACTTCCCGGAACAAAAAGCTTGGCTGATTGTAAGTTCAGACTGATCTCCCCACCGGCAAGCTGAGGTCTGTGCCTTCTTCTATTAGCAACTCCCTCACTGTCCCCAGCACTCTAGTAATGCAGAGCACTGGGATATGACATAATCTCCCAGTGCTCTGCAATACTGGAGAGAAGACTGTTTGGGAGCTTCTAATAAAGATCTGTGCAGAAGAAGGCACAGACCTCTCCTTTCACACTCTGCTGGACAACCAGGGATGAGGCCCCCCTCCTGACCCAGCAAAGGTAGGAGGTGGACAATGGGGGACAATGTGGAGGTGGACAATGGGGCATTGTGGAGGTGAACAATGGGGCATTGTGGAGGTGGACAATGGGAGCATTGTGGAGGTGGACAATGGTGGCATTGTGGAGGTAGACAATGGTGGCACTGTAGAGGTAGACAACGGTGGCATAGTGGAGGTGGACAGTGGGGGCAATGTGGAGGTGGTTAATGTGGAGATGGACAATGGGGGCAATGTGGAGGTGGACAATGGGGGAAATGGGGCAATGGGAGGGATGTGGAGGTGGACAATGGGGGCAATGTGGAGGTGAACAATGTGGACATGTACAATGGGGGCATTGTGGAGTTGGACAATGGGGGCAATGTGGAGGTGGACAATGGGGGCAATTTGGAGGTGGACAGTGTGGAGGTGGATAATGGGGGCAATGTGGTCGGGGCACATAGCAATTTTCGCACCAGGGCCTGGTGGTTTCTAGTTACACCTGTGGAATTTAACCACCCTCATGTTGGTGCTATTTCTATAACCGGAAACATGAGGTAAGTTGTTGGGTACTCTATCTTGTCCAGGGTCACAGGCATGCTCAACTCATAAAACACTTCCTGAGCCCAATCCAAGAGACACCTGCATTCATCAGATGCCTGAGAGCCAACACATCAGCAAATCATCCAAATAATGAGCCATAGTAGTCTCATCCACTTTCATACTCACAAACAAATGCAAAAGTGAAATCAGTTTCACAGAAAATTGAACACTCCATATCTAGATACTTATTCACATAATATGATCCTTGTATTAGTATTAGTAAAAAAGAAAATTCTGAAGATCACACTTCGTATATAAAAATTCACTAAAAAGTTTGTCATGACGCAGTCACGCGCAGTAGAGGCTGCTGCATGTGCTGCAGTCATGCACAGTAGAGACTGCCCGCTCTGCAGTCATGAGCAGTACTGACTGCCCGAATGCACCGCGACTGATACAGAGCAGGGCACTCTGAATTCAGAGTGGAGTCCTCTCTGCACACCTTCCAAGCGGTCCCAGAAAGGTGTGCAGAGAGGACTACGGTCTGAATTTGGAGCGCCCCACTCCGTATCAGCCGTGACATGTTGGGGCAGTCAGTACTGTGCATGACTGCAACGCAGCCACTGAGAAGAGAGGATCCGGGCACCAGCCGAGGTTTCTGGGTGGCACTGTGGCCCGTGTACACAGGATTTTCAACTAGTATTCAATAATCAAATATCTTGATTTAACCAGGCATATCATGCACTAATCCCTCATATAGATATACAGAATACCAAAAAGAAAGCAAAGAGTAGGGATTTCTTAGGCACTCATTCAAATTAAAACACATCATCATGAAAGCCTTTGAATTTTGGAGCATGTGTGGATGCTGTTTTACATGGAGGAAGCCAAGGATGGCGTTGAGCAATGTTTTGATATACTTGATGATTACACGTGGGAACAACTTGTGAGTGGTACCAGCACTTGAAGAGCATAGAGGTTGGTGATTTACTGTTATCTATTTTGAAGATGAAATGGATGGGAGTCCAAGTAAGATTGTGAATCTTCTGATCACCAGAGAGTTAACACCTTACCTGCAGGTTTTCCAGACTCAGTTGTGGTCGTGAGTACTAGCAATATAGATATTGCCAACGTATTTATAACTTCAGGTTTCTGATATAATCTTTAACTTGCCATGTGAACGCTCTATGTTAGCATCTGCTATCAATGTTCCAGTGTTATTACTTGGCTTCACTAACCACGCTTTGCATCAACTAACCATCATCATGTTAGTCATAGCATATTCATTGTGACTGTGGAAGTGGATGACATCATGATATGTGATAGTTACTAATTTGTGTTCCTAACATCACTTCATTCATCAGGATGTGGAAGGTGACTTTGTGATTGGTACACAGCATCCTTATATTTTTTGCTCCAATTTTTAATGGCGCCAGTATTTTTGGTTACACAAGTGACTTTGGTATTATTTGGGGACTGAGTGGAAAATCATTAGGGGAGGGGAGGGAGATGGGGGGGATACTCTGCCACTTCACTTGCAGGCTTGATAATTGGAAATAAATATTATTTTTGGTTACTCTTTTATATAAATGGTGATGTGTTTTAATTTGACTGAGTTCCTAAGAAATCCCTACTCTTTTCTTTCTTTTTGGTATTTTGTATTAGTATTAGCTCTCAATCTCCTTTTTTTTTTTTAACATACATTGCATACATTTGTGTATCCGTTGGTGGATGAACTTTGATTGGGCTGCTGTTCTGACATATTTGAGATTTGTTAAATGTCATATACTGTATGTTACATACCTCTGGATCTATGGTATCATTAACAGAGAGCCCTTCTGGGTAAGAAGTTTAATCTCACTCCCTATCTCTTGCTCCAATACTTGTTTTTTTTTACCTGAACTGTGGGTAGTAGCTGCCTTTTAACTTGGATCTTAAAACCATAAATGGAACCTTTCAGCAATAATAATGCTTGCCTCTTATGAAGATGGGGAGTTAAATATTCACTTAACCTGCTGATCCAAATTGGTATTCTGGCTTTTACCCCCAGTGCTCCAAAAGGAAGGTTTCACTGTGCTCCCACAATCTATCCCTGGATGACCCTTCCCTCTCTTAGCACAAACATGCCTGAGTCTACATGCAAAACCTTTGAGACATTTACTCTCACTATAGACATTACAAAACTACTTAGTACGTGCCAGTGTCTGAAAACCTCTTACCCAGACAGCCTACTCTTGTCCCTTCCTTTAATCATGAATAACCAATCTTGCCAACAAATCCATATTCCTCTGTTCAAACAACATCCCCTTGTAGCAAATCATCTTTTCTTGAATGCCCAGGCTTTATCCCCACAGGTGTTATAACTGTCTATTATGAGATCCCTTTAATTTATAGAATTCATACTCTTCTGTCCTCTTCTCAAGTTAGACACTTATGTCCCACCTTCATCCCTTATTTAACTACTATCATGTAAAAAGTGTGTATATGTATGGGGGGAAATGGCAGGGGAAAAGGGAGGAATTTCTATTTTTAGAGAATAAATATCCAATCATCCCCCATTTATTTCCACCTGCCAAAGATTAATATCGGAGAGACCGATTATTTTGGGCATTAAATTCCTTACTGGTAACCAGTCACAACTGATTGATTTCTTCTTACAACCCCTCTCTTAAACCATAGTGGTTTGAGAGATATGTTTTTTTGCATTTAGATCAGCTTTTTAAGCTCTTCTAAATGCAAAAAAGTTTTTTTTAGACATTACTAACACTTTAAGTACTCTCTCTAAATTGTCTTTAATTATTAAGGAGATTGTTTTAGGGATATAAATAATAGTCTCTCCAATATATTTGGAATCTAAGTTTCTATAACTAATAAGCATAGACAATACTGAAGTTTATCCAGGAATACTAAACTCCCAGGAATTATATGGATGAATGTCCTATGTGGTAGTTTCTGACTGGACGGGTATTGTATTGCCCATATATTGCATACATTTTTCCTCTATCAGAATGTCTCTTATTGCTCCATTGCAAATATATACATGATTCATGACTTTATTTATAAGAATGGATTGTTGATCCTTTTAAGCATAACAGGTAGATCTTTTATGGTTGTCAATAACTTATGTTTTCGATAATTTACGATCTGATTGGTCAGTTACTTTTTAAAAACCAGGTCCTGCTGAGAGTTCCAGTTTGACCTTTTAGCACTTTTGCCTGATGAAGGGACGGGCGTCCCAAAACGCATAGTACACAGTGCTATTTTTTAAGCTCTTTTATGGTTTTATATCCTTTTTTACCTTCATCTGTTTAACTCTGGTTATTTTTGGACACCTATCCATTATCGTGGGATTAACGGAGGAGTGAAGAAGGGAGAGTTGAGTCAGCACGGCGAGCAGGATTAATCAAAGGCACAGACATGCAGACTGGATGAGTGTACCTATCAAGATTTTATCAAGTAAGTGTAGATAGGCAGGGATATTATATATTTCTTTATGTGCTGTTTGCATAAGCATCTAATACATGTTATGTTCAAACACAGCATGAAGATGTACCACCTATAGACCTAAGTGTTCTTTTCAGAATTAACACTATGTGAGTTTTTCAGTGTGAGTTGTTTGTATTCAATACGGAAACACATTGTTAATTGAATTGATATGCATGATTAAGGTCTGACAATTTCTGGATACAAATTTCCTGTAGCCAGCTTACTAATTTATTGAAATCCCTTTTCCTATTGTAGTGCATTTCTCACCTCCCATTTACATTTATATTTGTATTTATTTATATCTCTTTTTTATTATTAAATAAATGAGTGCAATCAGATCTTCCTGGTGCTCCAGGATCAAGATCAGCAGCACGGAAGGCTTTTTGCTTATAACAACATTATATCCACCAGATGAGGCTCCAGTGACTGGCTTACTAATATACTGCATTGCTTTATGTGCGCCCTTCATTCCATGGCTATGTACTAACATCTGTCCATCAACCATCAGTGCATGTGCATTTCCATCAGCTTTTGATTGGATTGATTGAAGGGTAAAGCATTCAAACTGACTGGTATAAAGAATCAAAATCCTTAAAGGAACTTTGTTTTTCTTGTTCCCTTTTTGGAATGTTTCATCCAGCAATTATTTTCACATCTATATATATAAAAGAATAAGCCTCATTGCATAATTTATGGTACCTCACAGAACATAATTTATGTCTCCTCATAAAACAAACACACATTGAACAGAATGCCTCATTACATAATTTATGTCTCATTAGGAGACACAACTCCCATTGGGTGATTCAATGGGGACATTACTGCTCCCATTGGGTGATTCAATGGGGGTGTGTTTATCATACAGGGAGTTGGCCCGCCCCCTCCAGCCCACCCACCACTATCCAACTGACAAAAAAAATATAGCTGCCACTCGCTCCTGAAGTAGGGGATATCAATAACTTCTCCTGGTCCACACACACTCTCACTCAGGATCATGACCCCACAAACACAGTTTCACCTCCCACAGATAATTGCAACCCTCCATACACTCTGTTTCAGTACGAGGGTGTAATGTTTCCATAAAATACAAACTCAGGGATAAACATAATAGCAACTCTTTTATTTAACCCTTTCAGTACCAGAGGGGTACGCAATGCATTGCTTTGCAATGCGTTGCGTACCCCTCTGGCACTCAAAAGGTTAACTCTTTTCATCTCTTCAGTCACCTCACTGTCTGTTTTCAACTGTCACTCCTCTACTTCCTGCTTCCTGATTCCCTCCCTTTCTCCTTAAAGGGAAAGAGATGCTTTGCTGTATGTTACAGAGGGCAAGCCTCAAACACCACTTTCTATTTGATCCCTCAGCATATTGCTACGTTGCCTCAACTGAAGAGCCACTGTGTGTTATATTGCTATGTTACCTCAGCTTAAGTAAGGAGTTACTGTTCCCATTGGGTGATTCAATGGAGGAGTGATTTAAATCATTCAGGGAGTTGGCCTGCCCCCACTATCCAGCCCGCCCACCACTATGCAAGTGACTGAAAAAAACAAAATGGCTGCCACTCGCTCCTACACCACAGACTCACACACAAGCCACACACACAAGCCACACACACACACACACACACACACAAGCCACACACACACAAAAGCCACACACACACACATAGTCCCCAGGGGTCCCTCCACCAACCTGAGGCACACAATGAGCTGATCCAACAAAGAGAGGGCGGGATCGGCTCCAGTATACCTTCATTTCTGGTATCCACAACACAACAATGCTTTTGGCTCCTGGTGCACAATGTGCTTCTGCTGCAGGAAGCCCAGCTGCTTCATGTAGCTCGGAGGCAGGCAGGCCCAGTACCAAAGCCTTCATGTTCCCCCTTCATGATGCACAACACTCCACCCCGCAACAGCCCGGTCATGCGGCCCTTCAAGGAGCTCTCTACAAGCAGCAGCTGGATGCGGCTATTACCTGTGGCTGAGGGGCTGGAGACAGACCATGCTGGGGCCACTCTGTAGTACACACTCTTACACACAAGCTTCTTCACCGCCGCTCTCTGCCCGCTGTCACACACCTGCATTGTGTAAGTACCCTGGCACAAAAAATATACATGCCGCACTATAGCTGCTCCAACAACACACACCATCCCTGCTCAAACCACACACCATCCCTCCTCAGTTCCCGCTCTCGGTGCCCGGGCTGTGTCCCTAGTAACACTCTTGGCCGAGGCCTGGGGCAGGAGGTGTCTTCCTGGCCAGGGAGCCGGGCTGGCGGTTGTCTGGCAGCCTCTGAGTGTGCATGTACAGAGTCCACTTCAGGGACTGTGGACTCCATGACTCTTGCTACATACTGGGACAGCTGGTTAACCCTTTCAGTGCCAGAGGATTAAGCAACACAATGAGCAATGCCTTGCCTACCCCTCTGGCACTTACAGGACCGTAATAATATCTGTTTGTGTGTGTACGCATGTATGTATGTGTGTATGTATGATCAATGTCTGTATATGTCACTGTATCTGTGTGTGTCTATGTATGTGTGCAACATGATTCTTTCTGCTTCACACAGTACACAAAAAAAATCAGTCAATACAGCTAAATGAAATGTACAATACAAACAAACACAAAAAATTCTTACAAAATACCTTCAACATGCCACCTACAACATTTCAAACAAAAAATGCTACATAACACATACCCTACTACAATGACGGGCAATGCCGTCACATATTGCTAGTATCCTATATAATAATTTGCTAGGATGTTTGTCAGAAGCCATCATGCGCAATAGAGACTGCTGCGCGCGCTCCAGTCATGCGCAGTAGAGATTGCCCGCTCTGCAGTCATGCACAGTAGAGACTGCCCAAACTTGCCGCAGCTGATACGGAGTGGGGAGCTCCAAATTCATACCGGAGTCTTCTCTGCGTACCTTCCTGGGACCGCTTGGTCCCAGGAAGGAGCACAGAGAGGACTACTGTTTGAATTCAGATCGCTCCGATCTGTATCAGCCACAGTGCGTTCGGGCACTCAGTACTGCGCATGACTGCAGTGCAGCCAGTGAGAAGAGAGGATCCGGCCACCAGTTGAGGTTGCTGGGTGACACTTTGGCCTGTGTACATGGGCTTTTCAACTAGTTTGTATATATTTTCCATATTCATCGTGTACATATTAATATCTTTGGTATATCTATTATACACTGTTTGATCTATAATAGATAATTTTAACATTTTTCGGTATGATAATATATGCAATTGAGACACATTTGGAGATCTGTAGATACAGTTATATGTCTTCGAGCTAGCAAATATTGAGTCATGGTTTTGACTGATATATTTTATGTCAAAAATTTTTCTAGATTTTCTGTATATATACTTTTATATCCTTTATTTATATGTGACATATGCATTTATATTGTAAGTGGGATTTCAATTTTTTTGGCATAATACCCTATATTATCATTAACCAAGGGCTTTTATTACCTTGATTTGAACATCAATCCCTCAGACCAAGATCTAACATATACAGGCTTTTAGTAAGCATTGATTCAAGGATAACCAGTGTGCGCTATAGACTGTTTTTCTTTTCCTTGGGGGGTGGGATCGACTACTCTGATTAGGCCCCTTTTATTCTATTAGAAATAGATAAAATTTACTGAGTCAGCCTCCCACTGCATGAATTAATTGTACTACTTAGTAAATAGCGAATCACAAGATGAGATGTTTTCAGCCTGTTAATGGCAATTCATAAAATTGTATAAATTAAGTTGTAAATCCCACCCCCAACAAAACACACACTTGTTAATGGCAAGTGGAAGGGAGGGTGGTTGCCCTGATTTCAGACTAGATACATATTTTGCAGTAGATGTTGATTTCAGTGGAAGATGCTAACTAGTTATTGCTCACTAAAGACTATAAACAATATACATTTCAGCTCTTGGTTTCTTGGGCAATCACTCAATATATTAGCTAATAAAACAAACCACCCTACCACATATATTTTTCTCTGCCATTTATTTATAATTTTACATCTCAGAAATTAAAATTTCACCTACCGTATCACCTGCTAGATCAGGTATTAAGAACAACTACATTAAAGAAACACTAACTCTAGTAATAGATAAATTTGGGTCAGTGCAGCGGGCGCAACCATTCCCTAGCTCCAGAAGAAGGTGCAGTGTTCGCACCGAAATGCGTAAGCAGGACTGAAGCAGGTGTGAGAGTGAGTGCGTCAAAATCGGAAGGTGGAGAGAGAGAGGAGAGGATCGTATAGTGCAGACGAGTGACACAGAGATGAGGGAGGAAGGACTGTGAGACACAAAAGGCTACAATGTGGAGACTTTGATGGGCAACTTTACTAGTCTGTGATTCTTCACTACGTCAGCCTAACCAAGATTGTATACACATATATGTGTTGGTACACAAGGAGTCCTTCTTGTAAGCGGCCAGTTTATTTCTTGACTCTACAAAGCCAGTAATAAGATCTATATGGGCTGATATACGAGTCCCTCTTGTAAGCGGCTAACTTGTCTACACTACCTATGCACTCTCATCAATCACCATACATAAGATCTGTCCCTACTCTCTACACAAGATACATAGTATACATTTCAAATTATACGTACAATTTAGTTGTACAGGATTGACTACTCTTTACTATGTGTTAATATGCACTCTATTTTATAAATATTTGTATTTGTGCTATTAATTCTCCTATACAGAGAATTTTCCTGGTCTGTACAGGGATTTTTTAGTCTCTATATGAATTTTTGTGTTTTAAAATTAAAATTAGAAATAAAGTTTCTTTTGAATACTGTCAAAAGTTTTTTTTTCTCTGATATGCATATAATTCTAAAATAATTTACTACACTTCGAGGATATTTTCTTGCGATGTCTACCCCTCCCCATTTGTGCTCTACTTTTGCATGTTCTACGATCATCCCTGAGAGGAAATTCTGGTCATAGGAACTTGTTTAAGACCAAGCAGCAAGAGTGAGAGGACTATCGCCCTAAACAAACTGTAGATTTAGGGACAGTTTATATCAGTACAAGTTATAAGTGTATTTTTCACTATATTGGTATATTTGTTTTGAGACACAAATACACAAACAAACCAATTTTTCATCTCACAACTTGAATTGATTTCTACTTAATCAACTGAGGGAACTAAAAAATGAGATTGATCTTTATCCATTAGACGTTTGCATGAATATGTGATGGAATCTGATTTAAGTGGAATAGCCCATGGTCTGCTGTAGAAACATTGTCAGATTGACAGATTGCAACAAATGTGTTTAAAAATGAACATAGGAATCTTCAGTTGAGCAGATAGCCCTCAGCATGGAGAGATACAGAGGCCTGCAGAGAAACCAACTGACATGATAAGAAGAAACTACAAGCTCAAGCAGATCCAAGAGCAAACTCATTATGTAGTGGTGACAGGTTTAATCACCGAAAGTCGGTATTGCTGTGGTCATAGCTTGCAAATTTCAGCTTAATGAGCAATACAAATGAGGTGACCTGTTCGAAGTGGAAATTACTTTAACTCTAATAAAGGGACATCTAGCTTTCCAAATAGGAGGAAAATAAATCTGATGTGAAATTGGATATTTTGGCTTGCAATGGGAACTTGTATCAATGTAATTTATGGTAATACTATCATCTCCTAACATCCTCCCACTTACCTTCGTCTATAAACAAAATCCTATGAAGCAATTCTGAGTGCACTGGTTCTTCAACATTAATCTGTAATTAGTTCTTGACATTATGTACACAGAGGTGGACATAATTATTTATTGTTGGAGTCCAGATCCATAAAGTCCTTCCAATTAAGAATTCCTTACAATCATCACATTGTAGTAAGTCTGTATTAGTAAAAAAAATCTGGGGCTGCCCTCTACCCCCTTAGTGACCCTTGACGTACCAGGACCGTCAAGGGTTAATTTGCTCCAAGGACCCTTGACGGTCCCGGTACGTCAAGGGTTAAACTCTCCCATCGCGGCCGCACAGAGCGATGGGAGAGCGTGGGCTGCTTGTTACTAAGCGCCCCGGTACCGAGACACTTAGTAACAACCAGTAAAAACTTTGTTGCAACATGCGATTCGCTTGATGAGCGAATCACATGTTGCAAACACTGTATGACAGGGACAGTATTTGTAAATACTGTCCCTGTCATATATCTCTGCCTCCCTCCATCTTGCACACTGCTGAGGTGGAGAGAGACAGAGAGAGATTGTGTTACAGCATTCCAGATCGTGCTCCAGTGTTCCTGAGTTAAAAATTGTGAAAAAAAGAGAACATTAACCATTTGATCACTGGTTTGCAGTGATCAATAAGTTCCCCCCCATCTGATCACTCTTGGAGTGATCAATTTGCTGCAGATCAGCGTTTGCTGATCTGTGGGACACCCCCCATTCCCCTTGTATTTTTTGATTTTTTTCTTTACATTTTTTTTTTATTTTTTTTTTTTTAAATAAAAATTGAATAATAAATATAGTTTAGGTAGGTGGGTAGAAGGGTAGGTTTAGTGTAGACGTGTGTTAGGGAAAGGTTTAGGGACAGATTTAGGTTTAGGAAAAAAAAAAAAAACCTTCCCCCCCCAAAAAAAATAAATATAATAAGTATAGTTTAGATAGGTAGTTCACTTGGGTTAGGTAGGTTCAGGATATACGTAGGTTAGGGTACGTTTTAGGGTTCAATTTAGGTTTAGGGATAGCGATAGCGTAAGAAAAAAACACAAAAAAAGGTTTTTTTAGTGGGCAAAATGCAGCGCAGGTACAGCGTTGAAGAGGCATATGCCTTTTTGGTGTCTGACTCAGAGGCAACAGACACTGCGCCAGATTTTGATATAACGCAGTTTCCAGAAAGTGAGAGCAGCTCTAGTGACGGCGCTGGGCCTTCTGTCAAGAAAAGACACACTTCCCCAAGAGCTGCCCTGGCAACTGCCCCAGCACCTGCCAAAAATCCTGCCAAAAGACCTACCAAAATACCTACCCAAAGAAATGCCCCAAGTGCTGCCCCAAGAGCTGCCCTGTCAATTGCCCCAGCACCTGCCAAAAGAGCTGCCCAAAGAAATGCCCCAACACCTGCTACTCCTGATCATAATGAATGGGTATCACCAATCAATTTATGCCCACAAATCCCAGAATTCACAGGCAACCCAGGGATTCAAATTGACGTGGAAGGATTTACCCATGATAACTTGTTTGATTTGTTTTTGGGGGAAGACATTTTAGGTGAAATTGTGTCCCAAACCAATTTGTATGCAGCCCATTATACTGCCGCCAACCCTACAACTTTCATAGTTAAGGAAGAAATATGGAAACCCATAGACATCACAGAATTTAAACAATTCTGGGACTTAATAATGGCAATGGGGATAATAAAAAAGCCAAGTATCCGATCCTACTGGAGCAAAAACCCCATATGTGATACCCCTATATTCCCCAAGACTATGACCAGGTCCAGATTTGAAGTCATTTTGCACTTTATGGATTTTTAGTGATAATACCCTGTGCCCCCCAAAAGAACACCCCAGTATGATAGACTACAAAATTCATCCCCTAATAAACCATTTACAGAAAAAGTTTGCCCAAGTATATATGCCCCAAAAAGAAATTAGTGTAGATGAATCCCTAATGAAATACAAAGGCAGGTTAGGGTTCAAGCAATACATCCCCTCCAAGAGTTCCAAGTTTGGTGTAAAATTTTATAAATTGTGCGAAAGTGCCACAGGCTACACCCAGGCTTTTAGAATTTATGAGGGCAAGTACAGCCAACTTGATCCTTCTGGGTGCCCCGAATTTATGGAAACAAGTGGGAAAATAGTTTGGGATTTAATTTACCCCTTATTAAATAAAGGCTATCAGTTATTCGTTGATAATTATTACACCAGCCCCTTTTTATTTAAGTCTCTTTTTTGTTTTGACACCATGGCCTGTGGCACTGTCAGGCGCAATTGCAGGGAGTTGCCCTAAAAACTCATAGATAGCAAACTAAAAACTGGGACGTCCTTATCTTTGTGCCAACAGGAGCTGCTGGCAGTGAAGTTTAGGGACAAAAAGATTTCTACATGCTGTCCACCATGCATGAGGACAGGTCTGTGGCAGTCACTGTTCGTGGCAGGACAGGGGTACTGAGAAAGCCAGTCTGCATCAGGGACTATAATAAAAACATGGGGGGAGCTGATCTGTGTGATCAATTAATGCAGCCATACCTCGCAATGAGGAAGTGTAGGGCATGGTATAAAAAAGTTGCCATCTATATGATGCAGACTGCTGTACATAATTAATTTTTACTTTTCAAACTGGCAAACCCCAATCAAAAATGTAGCTTTTTACAATATCAGCTACAGCTTATTTCCCTATTTTTTATTTCAAGGTGCATCAGAAATAATTCCAGCAAGACCTGGGGTAGTACATTTCATTTATAAAATCACCCCAACTCCCCAAAAGAACAAACCACAGAAGCGCTGCAGGGTTTGCTACAGAAAGGGAATACGGACAGACACCACCACTTACTGTCCTGATTGCCCTTCCAAACCTGGCCTCTGCCTTGGTGACTGTTTCAAGGAATACCATTCAGGCACAATGCAGCAGTGCTGTAAAGGTTCTTTTATTATTTGGCCACTTTTCCCCCCTGAAATATCCTGTTTTTTATTTTTCAAAACACATCCCTCCTTAGATCTAACACTATCAAAATTTATATCTGATAATGGAAACACACATGTTCCCTACTGGGCCTAGTAGCTCCCCCAAACCCTGACAAACCTATGCATATGGGGCATTACCGTACTCAGACAATGTAACTCACCACTAATGTAAAGCACTTAAAAAATCTGCAAATATCATCTGATTGAAATCCAGAGCAACACTAAAATATAAATGTGAAAAAATGGTGTTTCTCTGCCTTACTGCAGATTTTGGGAGGGATTGGTGATAGAGTGGCAGCGAAAAAATTGATAAGATGCAAATAGAATGAAAGCCAGGGTTGTCTACTCTTCTACAACATATACTTTTGGGGGTAAAATTAATTTCAGCATTGCCAAACAGACCGAAATGAGACAAGGCACCAGCTGTAAAACTGGCATGTCTGTAAAAGGAAACTAACATGTTCCAACTGGGCCCAGTAGTTCCCCCAAACCCCGACAAACCTATGCATTTGGAGCATTGCCGTAATTAGATGAAGGAGCCGAACACTAATCAATGCAGTGTATAAAATCTTCACCTATTCTGTGCTTAAATTCACATCAACACTGATGTCTAAGTGTGAAAAACGCAGTTTTTTTTTTACTTACGTCAAGGTTTACGAGGGATTGGTGGTAAAATGGTTGTGTACATAATTTGAAAACACACCTAAAACGAAAGCCTGGGGTGTCTACTTTCCAAAAATATACACTTTTGGGGGAAATCTTAAAAAAAATGAGAAATGGCACCAGTAACGCAAGCTGTGAACCTAGAAACGCGCATGTTCCAATTTGGGCCCCGTAGCTCCCCCAAACCATGAGAAAGCTATACATATGGGGTATTGCTGTACTCAGACGAAGGAGTCGAACACTAATCAATGCAGTTTATAAAATCTTCACCTGTTCTGTGCTTTAAATTCACATCAAAATTGAAGGCAAAGTGTAAAAAACGCTGTTTTTTTACTTACGTCAAGTTTACGAGAAAGTGGTGGTAAAATGGCTGTGTAAAAAATTTGAAAACACACCTAAAATGAAAGCTGGGGGTGTCTACTTTCCAAAAATATACACTTTTGGGGGGAAATCCTAAAGTGGAGCACTGGAACATAGCGCAAAATGAGTAAAGTCACCAGTTAAGCAAGATGTGAAAATTCAATATTTGTTCAAAATTGGGACCCGTAGCTCCCTCAAACCTTGATAAAACTATGCATATGGGGTATTGCCGTACTCAGAAGAAGGAGATGAACACTAAATAATGCATTTTTAAAAATCTTCACCTATCATGTGCTTGAAATTCACATCAACATTAAAGTGAAAGATTTACGAGTGATTGGTGGTAAAATGGCTGCGTAAAAAATTTGAAAACATACATAAAATGAAAGCCTGGGGTTTCTACTTTCCAAAAATATACACTTTTGGGGGGAAATCTTAGAGTGAAGCACTGTTACACAGCCCCAAATGAGACATGGTACCAGTGATGCAAGCTGTGAAAATTGTGTCAAACTGGAAACGCGCATGTTCCAATTTGGGCCCTGTAGCTCCCCCAAACCTTGAGAAACCTATGCATATGGGGTGTTGCCGTACTCAGAAGAAGGAGATGAACACTAAACAATGGATATTTTTACATTTTCAACTATCTTGTGCTTGATATCAACAGTAATATTGAAATGTAAGTGTGAAAACTGCAAAAAAACAAAATATTACCACCATTTTGAAAAATATTTCTGGAAAAATAGCTGCATAAAAAACTCAAAAATTCTCCCGATTATTTACCTTATGTTGTCTAGTTTTCAGAAACATATACCTTTGTGGAACATTTTTGGTTCTGGCACCGTCAACTAAGCTATGATGCTCACATGCCAATTGTTGACAAATTATAAGTTGGAAATAATGGCAGCCATCTTGTAATATTTACCTTGTAAATGTGAGGAAGGGATTGAAATACTAGGCATATGGGGTACTCTTATATTCAGGAGAAGCAAATGAATATATTTAGGGGTATTTTTTTGTCATAAACTAATTGTATGCAAATCCTGACAGGAAAATATGAGCAAAATGTTGTTGTTTTTTTATTTTTTTGCTCTTTTTTTCTATTTTAATCAAATTAAATTATGAGGTATTCATAGACCTGAAAAGTTACTCGCCACTGCAAGCCATAACATACCCACCAGGGCTGAATTTCTACTTGCCAGGGCTAAATTTTCACTCGTCATTGGCTAGTGGCGAGTGGAAATTTTGAGCCCTGCTGTAGAGGCAGGCTTTTCTACATTGTTTAGCAGTGTTGTTTGTACATTGGTGCACTCTTTCTGATTTCACAATCTGACACAGAAAACTCTCTGGAAACAATTTCAGAGTGTTCCCTGTCTGGAATATAAATGTACATAAAAGAATTGATGGCAATAATAAAAATAATAAGTAAGTATATGCAATTGGACTTCAAACATTTCTCACTTGTGGAATATGTAAAATAAGGTGGAATTGTCTATTTAATGCCACCAGGCGTGGACTGGGCTGGTGGCAGTTGTTCTCTGTACCAATTATAAGTCTTGGCCAGTGGGCGGCTGATTCCCTTGATCTCCAGCTTGCTGCCATAAAGCAGCTGTAAGAGAGTGTGTGTGTGTGTGTGTGTGTGTGTTGGGGGGAGGGGCTGGCCCAGTGCTTAATTACACACTCTCCAACCAGGGCTGCTTTAAAATGGGGACAAGAGAGACTGGTGTGGTAGCCTGGTAAGAATGAGGGCCAAAGGCAATGTGGGAAGGTTCAGACTTATTTATCCCACAAACCCTTTCCTATCCTCCACTGTCAGTAAAATGTGTGGGTAGCTTCCCTGCCAGGGAAGCATGAGGGTGCAGTGAAGAAAGGAGAAGACCAGCAGGTATGATTAAGAAAAAGTGAACTAATCTACTGTGCTTGCTGTGAAAATGGAGCAGCTTTATTTACAGAAGTGGACTGCACTTCAATTACACTTTCTAGTTTTAACCCTTTGGGTGTCAGAGGGGCACAGGACCCACTGACACCCACAGAGTTAAAACTAGCAAGTGTGAACGAATCATTTAAGACCGTCTGAAGTAGAACGAGCATGTTAAAGCATCTCATCATTGATTTACTATGCTCCAAGTCCTTCTTTTAACACGCCTAAGATTGGACACCAGTATCATCATGTTGATAAAGCAGCTTGCTTAGCGCACTGATGATCCGCTTCCTCAGGGCTGCTTCCTCTCTCCTCATGCCTATTTCTCATCTTGTCAATCCCACTTCTCTTCCTTCACTGAGGTGGGATTTCAAATAGTGTATGTGTATTATTCAGTGGAACAAGGCTGGAATGTCACAGTGTTTGTGTTATTCTGTGACTACCAGTAGACAGTGAAATAAGGCTAAGGAAGTAGACAGTATATGAAATAAGGCTAAGGAAGTAGACAGTATATGTGTATGCCAGAGGGGGTTTCCAACACATTTTATGTTCAGGCCTTGTGAGAGGGGGCATCAGGACCTACTGATACACAACCATATGTACAATCAGTGATGGTGATGAGAAGTCACTCACTGCTTTCCTTCCCTTTCCTTTTAAAGGGATAGTAATGTTTCATAATAAAAGCAGCTCTAATTAATCATCACAGTATTTGGACCTTGGAGAGTGTTATTTCAATTCTGTCAGAGTTGTAGTTCAAGAGTATTTGAATGATAAAGTATCCCCCTCCCTCCCCTTTTACTGATGTAACACTGCTCAGCTAAGAGCAGCAGGGTGTGTTCGCAGGGACGTGCATAGACATTTTGTGGGACAGGGGCTCAAATGAAAAAAGGGCACTTCTCATAATTATTTATTCAAAATATATATTTAAAAAAGGAAAAGAATTTACATCTCAGGAGCCTGTAGGCACAGAAATCTGAAGAGCCCCCTCCCCCATTGGCCATCTCCACTGGACACCTCCACAATGCTCCTAATCTCCACATTGCCCCCATCATCTCCATATTGCCCTTACATTGTCCCCTGTCAGCTCCATATTGCCCCCATCAGTCCATTTTGCCCCCATCATCTCCATATTGCCCCATTAGCTTCAACTTACCCTCACATTGCCCCATCATCTCCATATTGCCCCATCAGCTCCAACTTACCCTCACATTGCCCCCTTCATCTCCATATTGCCCCCCATCAGCTCCATATTGCCATCAGCTCCAACTTACCCTCACATACGTTGCCCCATCATCTCTACATTGCCATCATCTCCATCTTGCCCCCCCATCAGATTCATATTGCCCCATCATTTCCACATTGCCCCCCAGTGTCCGTTTCCTACCTTTTCCCTGGTGGTCCAGCGGCAGGAGAGGTCTGTATGTGCCTCTTTTGGCACAGACCTGTAGCTGCTGGAGCTCCCGCGCGGTCTTCTCTTTATGTCATCTCCCAGCGGTCTGTAATACTAATCCTGAAGAGAGGGGGCTTACACTAGGTAAAAGGGGTGGGAGGGGGAAACTTTATCATTCAATTACTCTTGAACTACAACTCTGACAGTACTATGACGATTAATTGGAGCTGCTGTTTTTGTGAAACATTACTATCCCTTTGAAGCTGGTAATCTTCTATCTGAAGGCGCAGGGACCAGTAGTGTTTGATTTTGCAGGGGAGCGTGGCTGGTGGGTGGGGCATTACTGGGAATTTTTTTTTAGGTTATTTCATTACCTATTGACGCCTCTTTGTGTAAGTGAACAAATGATTCAGAACTAAGACCATAGTATTTTATTTACACAGACTAATTTATAAACATATAGTGAAGTTTAACCCCTTAAGGTCTGCTGGCCCTGGGGTACTTTTACACTTAACGACTGCATAGACCACATTTGGAAAGCCATCACACGTGATCGATCACATGTACCATCTCACAGAAACAGAGGCTGAAACTGACTGCTCCGGTCTTGTCAGTAAGTTTCAGCCTCCAATAGTGATCACAGCACATCTGCAGGAGTGCTGTGATCAAAAAAGTGATGAAGTGCTAGGACAGTCACCTGTCCTTAATGCACAAACATACAGATCACTGGTCAGTAACTGGTTAAACAAACATTAATGTAAGTTTTATTGTCTGATCTCCTAAAAAGAGGGACACCAGGGTAGAAAAGAGGGACAGAGGGATTTGGGTCTTAAAGAGGGACTGTCCCTTCTAAAGAGGGACACTTGGGAGGTATGATTTCACTCATGTCATTATAAAGTGTTCCACTTTTAGCATAGGGATCAAATAAACATTTCCAAAATTAACCCTTTGAGTGCCAGTGGGATATGCAACGCATTGCGTACCCCTCTGGCACTCAAAGAGTTAAATGGGACCTTAACTCCTTGATTGCTAGAGAAATATAAAATACATTGCAAAAATGTAAGAGTTAAAAGTCCCATTTAAATTAAAGGGGTTTTTATTTGTCCCCTTCGAAGCAGTTTGCCCCAGAATAGGTCCTGTTCTTAGTAACACATCAGTCTCACTAAGGGCCATATTTACAAAGAAATTGTGCAGTAATTCTGTGGCAAACCAATAACATTAAGTGGAGTAGAAAAAAATTCCCATTGATTTAAATGGTACTTTTAACACCTTGACTGCTAGAGAGGTCTTCAACATATTATGAAGCAATGGTATTTTTGTAACTTTTTTTGTCCCCTATAATTCAGTTGGTTGGCTCTAGAACTACTCCAGTTTTCTTTGGAAAATGCTGTTCTTATAAGTAATAAAATGTTACTTTTCTCCCACACAGTGATGAACACAGACTTTGGCTAACCTTTTAGTACTAGTGAGCCTGACAACAAATTATAGTGCACTGCTTTTGTTGACATGTTTGGCACCCAGCTGGTTAAAAGATGGGAGTGAATTTGTATTCTTTTTAGTGGTATAAGGAAGGATGGACGCATAACTGACATCATCTAAGAGCCCAGAGATCCAGGCGCAGTCAAACAGAAGAATAACAGTGATATAGGTGCGGCTGTATAAGGGTATGACTGTGCCTCATTGTTCATGAGATCATTTTAGTGCTTGTCCATTATATGCTCTGTTCTTCCCAAATTATTACAATTATTTCAGTGCTTGAGGGACATGTAGCTCCTGATTTACATTAAGTCACCTGGTCTCCCTGCAGAAATACAATAAATATGTTTACAATCAAGCTTTTAAGTAGTATAATCTACACCAGATCTATTAAAGGAACAGTAAATCTTTTTAATTAAAGTATATATTATAGTTATTTTTCTGCTGAGCAAAACAAGTGAACTCTTAGTGCTGGGAGACTGATAATTCAACTTATTACAGCTCAAACCTTTTTTTATATAAACTGCAATTTTCTGTTGTAGTTACCAGGGAAAAGATGCACTGAGGGTAGATAAGGGGCCAGGTTGCCAGTATTTTGGCATATTTGATTCAATGACATATTAACATATACACTAATATGTCTTCGCCATCATAACCCTGTGAATCTGCTGCAAATATGACATTTCCACAAACCCACCATGCCTTTGCCAGACTTACGGTTTTGCGGTGACTAATTCACAATGGCTCATTTTCATACTGAAATACAGCATTCCTGCTGGTGTGTTTATATGTTAACTAGTTTTAAAGCCCGTATACACGGGCCAACGCTGGTGGCGCTGCAGTCATGCGCAGTACTGACTGCCGAATGCGCCGCGGCTGATACAGAGCAGGGCGCTCCGAATTCAGACCGGAGTCCTCTCAGCGCACTTTCCGGAGAGGGGCGCTCCAAATTCAGACCGGAGTCCTCTCTGCGCACCGGAATTCGGAGCACCCCACTCCGTATCAGCCGCGGCGCGTTCGGGCAGTCAGTACTGACAAATATACTTAGCCAATTATAATATAGGATGTGGCTATTCGCCACATGTATTAAGCTCTGCTCGCAGCTTTTGCTGTCTGAGTTACAATCCCATCTTTGCAACCTGAGGATTGCTCTGCCATTCACTGCACACCCCGACAGCATTCAAAGGGTTACAAGATACACAGTGTCCTTATCACTACACACTGAAGCTGGCCGCTGAACAGCTGAATTAAGTACACAGACACTAAGACACACTGTGCAAGGCCAGCAATACGTTACTGTTTGACTAGCTACACTACGACACCCCTCACAGTGAGTGTGAGTAATGCAGTGCTCTGCAATATGTTGTTTACCCTACTGGCACTCAGCGGGCTGAGGGAGGGCTGAGTGAGGGCTGCTTCTTTTCTTGGTGCTGTGGTCTGAGAATGCGTCTTCTCTACTCTTCCTCTGCCTCCCCAAAACATTGGCTCCTATATGCAGCATCATATGCTAATGACCACAATCTCTCCCCTAATATTATACACCTAATTCTTATTGCATATGGCACATTGTGTAGTATTGTCCACCGATACTTGATCTCCTCACATCACCCGACACACATCACCATGAGACTTTAGTGCATCTCCCCCTTGTGCTTTTACTTTCACCATGGAGAGCTGTAGTCAGTGACTCACTCATTTGGCTTGTACTACCTGTTCTTAATTAGGGATATCCATAAAACCTGACTTGTTGGTGTGACCCAACTACTGGAGTTGAGAGTCACTGATCCAAGGGGTTAGAGTAGTGGTACTTTCATAAATTAATCCCTATCCCTTTTAGCGTTGCCACCCAGCCGGTATTTTTTACGACAGACTGGTAAAAAATTGGCTTCTGTCCAATGTTAAGTCTATGGAGGGAATGCCATGGCTGGTATTTGGCTGGTATTTAATCCTTTGGCTCTCAAAGGATTAAAGGACCAGAGTGGTGTGCAAGATACCTCACAGTGTATTGCACACTCCTCAGGTCTGTAAGGGATTAACCTTTTGAATGGCAGAGGGGTACACAACACTTTGCATTGTGCCCCCTCTGGCATTCAAAAGGTTAAGCATAATTTTTTGTCTTCTGTTTTCTCAGTCATGCAACAAGAAATATGTAAGTAATATATGAATATGGCACCTGATTTGAATTGCAGGTCTGGCTCATTGGGAACAGTGCAGGTTTCTTCAGCACAGTTTTTGCAGAAGTCCCTCACTGAATCATCAGGGTTAATGGGATGGGGAAAATGTATAGCATCAGATATGTAACCAGAGCTGCAGTAACAGAGTAGGGGATTTACCTGTAGCAGTGCTAATCAACCCATGCCCTTAGGGCCCACTAACTGGTCAGGTCTTGAGGATTTCCCTACTTGAATGCAGATGAGGGAATCACGATTACTGAGATCCTGACTAACTCCCCTGTACTCAAGTCCTAGCCTGTTTGTTAGCCCCAGTTGTGGGTGTAGCCAACATAATCAATGTATGCAATTTGCATCATATTGTGGGTAGGTCTTAACTGGATGGGCATGGGCAGGTCGTTTAAAGGAGGAGTTTGCCATGAAATGGGTGGGAAAGTGTGCACAGAGGGGTGGGAGTAGGCTGAACAGACTGGAACATGGCGATAGCTAAACTCACCAAGCAAGAGAATCAGTCTCTGTCCCTGGAAGTAATTCAGTCTGAAAACTGGAGTCTCCCGGGCAGATCGGAGAGTTCCCAGGTATGTATGTATATTTTTCTATTTATATAACTCCAACAGTCGTACTTAGCACTTCAGTATAGAGGGGATACAAAAAGTTCAGCAGTTAAATGGTTATACAGGCAATCATCATACATTAGAATAGGAGGTCCCTGCCCAGTAGAGCTTATAGTCTAAGTATATATATATATATATATATATATATATATATATATATATATATATATATATATATACAGACACAAGCATATAGAGGAGGAAGTGGCATTTTTGACAGTTCTGATATTGCATATGAGATAAAGTACTGTAGTAAAAGGTAAAGGTGCTCTTTTAGCTTTGATTTGAAGCTGTTAAGGGTTGAGGCTTGGTGAATGCTGGGTGGTATGGAGTTCCAGAGGTAGGAAGCAGCAAGGAAAAAGCCTTCAGTCAAAATACAGCGATAAAGGTTATAGGAGCACAGAGTCATCCACCAGGCATGGTGTATAGCGGCCAAGCAGATTTATAGCGGGTTATCAACAATGAAATATAGAATGGTGATGAGTATTGGAGACCCTTTAAGGTAATGAGGATGATTTTGAATGTTATACATTGTTTTATGTGAAACCATGACAATGATTTTAAAAGTGTAGGGTTAAATACTGTTCTGAAGAAGCGGAAGAGTATTCTGTTGGCTGAGTTAAGAACAGATTGGAGAGGTGAGATATGGGTAACAGGCAGATCATGGCTTGTTTTCTGTTAAAGGGATAGTAATGTTTCATAATAAAAGCAGCTCTAATTAATCATCATAGTATTTGGACTTTGGAGACTGTTATTTCAGTTCTGTCAGAGTTGTAGTTCAGGAGTAATTCAATGACAAAGTGTCCCCCTCCCGCCCCTTTTACTGATGTAACACTGTTCAGCCAAAGCAGAAGGGAGGTGCCCAGGTAGATTGCACAGAGGGACAATCTTCAATTAAGATAAGGGAAAAACCTGAAAAGCTTGTCAAGGGGGGGGCTTTCATTGTTTTCATATAAAGAAGATTGTCCCCTGCTGTTATCTGTCTGGTCTTACAACCAGATTCACATCTGAGAAGAGATGGCTTACACTAGGTAAAAGGGGGGGAGGGGAATCTTTGCTTGTGAATATCTCTTAAACCATGAAGGTTTGAGAGATAAGACTTATATCGTTCTTCATGTTTTTTTAATGCCTACAAAATAAAATAAAGTTAAAACGAAGTATTACTATCCCTTTAAGGACCAATGACGGTCCTGGACTGTCATGGAATTCCAGGCTCCCCGCGCGGCTGCACGCATTCAAGAAGAAAAAAAAACTGGTCCGTGGTCCTTAATTGATGGCCTTGTGCATGTGTGACTGGTCCTTAAGGGGTTAATATCAGTGTTGAAGGAAAGAGAAGAGTCCAAAGTTACCCCAAGTCAGCATGCTTTGTTCACAAGGTAAAACTGCACAGCCCTCGACGGTTATAGAAAACTGAGGTACTGTGCAGCATTTAGGAGAAAAGATGAGTAGCTCAGTCTTAGACATATTAAGTTTTAAGCAACGACGAGACATCCCTGGACACCCAGCCCTGGTTTATGGCGGTTGGTTTATTTACCAGTTTGCATGTAATGAAAATTGTTTATTTTGTGACATTTGGATTTAAACAACAAACAGATGCCATGGAATACACAATTACAGAATAACGAACAATACATTCAATCCATTAGTTCAAATACTTTGGTTCATTTTATTAATTTGTTCATGCACAATCTTACTCACATGCTTACACCATTCATAAGTATCACACTTACATTGGTTTCAGATGTCCAGCAGTGTCCTCCACTAGGCCTCCTGCATCTTCTGTCAAATACCAAAGAAACATTACAAAAAAACCGTAAAACCCTCCTGCCACCTTCACTGCAGGATGGGGGTGGGGGGTTGTTTGTATAGGTGGAGGCGGGAAGGTGTCAGAAAACATTTTTATCTAATAATCTGGAAGAAACAATTGTTGAAGGTAAAGAACACAAACTCTGGGACAATAAAATTACACAATAATTCACCAAAATATCAGTTGCTTTAAGTTGGATTTTTAACCCCATAAATGCTAGCAAGGCCTCCAATGCATTGCAACACAATGCGTGACAGCCCTCTCTAGTATTCGAAGGGTTAAAAACTCTTTAAATTTATGGGAATTATTTTCGTTCCCTATGGTGCCATTAGTTTGCTCCAGAATTGGTGCACTTTGACTTAATACATAAGGCCCAGTAGCCCATATTTATTAAAGCAAACTCGAGTTATTGTGGAGTAAACCAACTGTACCACAGGGTACAAATAACAATTCCGCTAAATTAAATTGGGCTATTAACCGTTGGAGACCTATCTAGCATTTGGGGATTAAAAAGCTCTATTCAAGAGCATGGGAATTAAGGAAAATGTATTTATCCCCTGTGGCTCAGCTGGTTTAATCCAGATTAACTGCCGTTTGTTTTTAGAAATAAGGCCCAATGAGCCTAATGGAACAGGGCAAACAGAGTAATTCTGGGGCAAGCCAGCTGCACAATGGGGAGAAAATAAAATCAACCAACCTGTTCATCATCACCCATGCTAGAAGCTGATTGGCTGGGAGGTGCGTAAGCACTTCCCATCCAATAGGAGACTGCCAATCGATTTTGAACAGAAAGTGGCATATAAAAGCCAGTCTCGGTTCAAAATTCCGGCAGTCAGACTCGGGCAACGGGCCGAAAGGTCATAAGCTGAATCTGTGCCGGTCCACATGTCTTCTGCCGCCAGTGGAGATGACGGCGGTGACAAGGGGGTAAAGAATTATAACCTTTTAAACATACTGACACACAAGAAGGAAATTTTATATTTAAAATTAACAAGATGCCACATATTTAGTTAATATTAACAAAATGCCACAAATAGTAACGGTAAGAGCTACCGCTCAAAGGGTTAACAGTATCTTTGGGGGGGTATTTTTTTTTATTTAAAACAAACAAAACACTAATGGATTTTTTTTATTTTCAATCAAGAATGAAAAAAGAAGACAGAAGATCAGAGGAAGAAAAGAAGACTGTAGAAAAGAATAAGCCGGCTGAGAACCAGCCGGACATCAGGATTACTGGTAAGTTTTTAATTGTCGGGACGTGTGTGAAACTGCTTCTAGATTAACCCTATGAGCGCCAATGGTGTATGCCACGCTGTATAATGCTTTGCATACCCCACTGGCACTCATGGGGTTAATACTTTTCTAATTTTCAACCACAAGTATGTGTGTGAAACCAGTTTTCCAACACATACTGTTGGTTTAGACCTCCTGTTTTGGGCTCTGTGCCTGCCTTCTCATGGAGCAGAATCTGCGCCATGCAAAGTGCGTCCTAAACGTGAGGCGAAGCCACCACATGGAATAGGATAGCAAAGGCAACTATTTTTATTTAATGTTCAATGGGTGAAATTTTCTCACCCGTTGAACACTTTTGTGCGTTCTTTGGTGTTACCAGCACAGTCTATAGAATTGCAAAATGTGCTGTCAAAACCACTACCGCCTGTTTTAAAACTAGCGGGGCTAATAGCATCGAGCCCTATGTCCCACATTTACTGAAGTTAATTCCCTCATATAGTGTATATGTGCATCTCGTTTTCATGACAAATACTAGAAAAAAATTTAAACCCCCCCCCCCCCAAAAAAAAGCTTTATTTAAATCACTGGCAATTTTGAGAGGTTTTATTTGTCTCTTATAATGCACTTGGTTTGAGCCCAAATTACTCAACATTGTATATACACAGGCCAATGTTGCAGCATCAAACTTACTTCATCCCTTTTAAAACAGAACATATAAGAAAAATGCCTGCTGCAGGGCAGTATTACTTATTACAGGTAGGTACTGGTCCCCATGTATCCAACCAGCAGCCATTTTTTAAAAGTGATAATAATACTTGAAAACAGCAGAAGGGGAGGGAAGGGGGAACTTTGCAGACTTATATCTACCAAACCATAAAGGTTTAGGAGATCGAATAATGTATTTTTAAAATATATATTGAATTAAATTTAAAAGTTTTCAAGTATTACAATCACTTTAAGTGTCCAGTTTTAAAGGGATGAACTGGCAACCCCATGGGACATACGTTCAAAAGAAAAAAGGAGTTCTGCGGCAAACCATTTGTACTATAGGGGAGAACTATTACAAGGGGGAGAACTGATTACAAAAATTCCCATTGAATGCTAGAGAGATTTCCAACGCACTGCGAATCGGATACCTCGCTAGCTTTCACGGGTTTAAAATTCCAATTTCAAAGGAATTTTTAGTTCTCCCCTATAGTGCAAATGGTTTGTCCCAGACCTCCTCCACTTTTATATTTAACATACGATCCTATGACTCCTGTGCCTGTTGTTGCTGTAATCCATTTAGATTAACATTTTTGAATGCCAGAGGGGTATCCAAAGCAATATGTTGTATCCACCTCTGGCACAGAATATTTGGAGGACCAGCATAAGAGTTTCTCATGTGCTGGTCCTTTAGATGCTCTGGATATTGGGCGTATAGTAAGCATATTAAAATATCCTTTAACCCTTTGAGTGCTTTGCAATGTGTTGCATAGCCCTTTGATAAACAGTTAAATGAATAGTAATAGTTAATATGTAAAAAAAATATGTATTGTAGTGTTTATCCCCCTGAGTAAAAAAGGGTGCTCTCACTGCTGAAAGGTGTTTTATTCAAATGTTATTACAGCTCAAAGCTGAATTTTTTAGGTGCAATATCACAATGGTCTGAAATTGTACAGTGGCACTGTTGTTACACCATCCTATGGACAGCTCTGGTCCGTAGACCATAAATATCCATAGGATGGTGTAGCAACAGCGCCACTGTACAATTTCAGGTCACTGTGATATTGCACCTAAAAATTCAACTTTGAGCTGTAATAACATTTGAATAAAACACCTTTCAGTGGCAGTTCTCTTGTTTTACTCAGGGGGATAAATCCCTACAACATCTTTTTTTACATTTTAAGTATTAGTATCCCTTTAAGGATACTTAAATGCCAGTACACAGTGAATGGGGATGGGTCATGTGAGGATTGGGGTTACAGTCATGAGTGGGAAGAGGGGAGATACGTTTTTTTCCCTAGAGTTAATATGAGTGATAACTTTATTTATGTCCCATGCTTTCTTCTAGAGCCTAGTAACAACATTTTACTTGAATTTTTAGTCTAAATAACTATAGCCCTTTTCAGAAGCTGTGAATTAGTTGTATCCAATTGAAAAAAATATCCATTTAAAGGAGCAGGTAACTGGTAAATTATAGGAGGTGCCGGGATCATGTCAAACAGATATGATTGGGTAACTGTCCATGAAGCTCAGTGACTAGCAGTTACAGTGTGAATCACAACAACACAGAGGATGAAGTACTGAGAACTGTGGAAACCAACTGCACTATAGGGAACAAATAAATAGTCCCAATGAATGTTGCTTTTAACTCAGTGAATGCAAAGAGAAGCAATGAGTTGGGGTTAAATGTCCCATTGAAAATAATGGGATTCCTTCTCTTTATCTCCTATGGTACAATCGGTTTCCCTAGAATTACTCCAGCTCCTCTTAGTACACCAGCCTCTCAGTCTATTGTATGGCCATCTGTCTAATGGGCCAATACACCTCAGTGCAGACCGATCTTGCTGCAGTTTTTATGGGACACTAGTCAGATGCAGGAATACTGCAGCATCTTATTGTTACTGGTAAAAGTAATTTGTGTGAGGCAAGCGCTATCCATGGCCTGTGACCTGAACCAGGAGTTGTTTGCTTGGAGATAGGCTGGATTCCACTGCAGGTGATAACTTAATCACTGTTTTTTCTGCAAACATCCCCATGTTGAAGCCCCTTGCATCAGTTATGTAGCATGTGTTGTTTCATTCACTTTCTCCTATGTTCCACCACAGATCTGGATACAGTAAAGGAGAGTCTGACAACCAGTCCACGTGACCTCTAGCCAATAGTGTTGGCTAGGGTCCATGTGAGTTGGCCATTCATTGGAGGTTGATTGTGCACTGCAACCTCCAACAATGTTTAAGTGAAATGTCTACTTGTGGCCCCAGAGGCCACTGTGCAGACCAGCCTTTATTCATCTTTACCACATTCCCACAAGTGTGCAGTAAGGTGCATCATGTCTCCAGTCTTTGATAAGATCATTTGAGGCAACAGCTGCCCAGCAAATGACCTTTCACAATGGGTGACATATCCTATTCAGCACTGCTGCACTGGTGTCCATGTGTAAGAGGCCCAATAAGAATTTGTGAGATAAAGAAAATTATAACATTTACCACAAGAAAAGGAATCTAGCCCACAGATACCTGTGTACACAGCAATGGACCACTAGAGAAAGGAAACAAACCTTCATTGTGCATGTTTTTTAAAGGAAGAAAGGAGGCACAGAATGAAAACCCAGTTTTCATGGCACAATCCAGCGAGGCTACGAATAAACATGTTCTCATAAGTAATGTGTCAGATCCAGCACCCATTTCCTCCCATCCTTTCATATCTGTTTTTTGCTTTTTCCATATGTATATTTATTTTTGTTGCTTTAATAAAAGTACCCTGAAATTCAGGCACTGAATTTTGAAAGTAACCCCAGCAGAGCTGTGTTAGAGCATTTGTACATTCCTCCCAGTATAACTAGACACATAGAAAAAAGTAGGGTAAACCACGGCACTCAGACCAGGTTTTTTGAAAATTAGAAATTTAAGGTTTATTTAATAATTCATGAGACTCACACCAGAAACACAGAAAAAAAGCTATACTAACAAGATATAAGAACAAATTAAATACAATGCTGCTTATATTACATTTATCTCACAATATATCTATTATAGCTAAATGTTCTGAATAACTATACAAATTATTAAAACCTGTAATGGTCAACAATCCAACCTACAGAGGAGTGATTATGATTCAGGGAGTCCTTAAATTGATTGCTGGAGAAAAGGAATTGAGTAAATCCTGGTAACAGTCCCCTATTCCTAAAGTGACCCAAAGAGACATACAGCATCCAGGTACTACATAAAGGACTCAGACCCAAAGCTACCAAGCCAAAAGTAAAGATCTATAATTAAAAAATGGCAATCTAATCTGAAGAGATAAATGACTTCCAAACAAATAGTGTGTGTGTGACAGATAAATATGTGCTAACACCTGAACATCTGCATGCATAGCCAACATGTTTGCATGTATATAAGCGCATAGTCACGGAAAGAATGGCTGTATCATATAAACTGAAGGCTGATAATTTTACACATATGCATTCATACACATTTTTCAATATTTAGTAAAATAATTGTCCACATACACAGGCATACAAATTTAGTTGTAGTTAATATAATTATGATGGATAATATAGGCGTACTCAAACTCCATCAGTCCCTCTAAAATACTTGCACCTTTAACCATAGTTACACTCACATACACTTTCTACACACAAGCTAACTCACATACCTGCACTGCATTCACAATCACACTAAATTTTCAAAACTACTGACAACTTGGTCACATCTCCAAGAGTGAAGTGACTACCAAAGAAGTGACATGTATGTTAAGAAAAAAAACAAAATGTGTACATGTACATACATATCTACAGATACAACTTTATCCATGCTTCATACTGCACACTGTATGTGTGTTCACATGTATGTGAAAAAAGTGCATATAATATGTAATATAGAATAATAACTGAAACTTATGTATGCATACATCCATTGGTATTATTCCATGTTTAATTAAATTATAATGTGTGGAGGGTAATAATGATGGAACTCACTCTGCATACATCCATACTATCACTCACATAGAAAACCACATGCACACATTCACACGCATCCTCTACCACTCTCTCATATGTGCGCCTGCACTTTTATCATACACAAATGCTCTCATATGCATACACAAATGTCAAATCCATATACACAGATGTACCCTGTATTCACATTCACTATTATAACAAAAGCTGTTTGAATGCTAATAATTATACCACCAGCTAAAATTGTACTATGATCCTAAGACTCTCTGGCGTACAACATAACACTAAAACCTACTCCTTACAGCTTATTCCTAAAGAATAAATATAATGTAATCATGTGTGCTACTGGACACATAATGTTAGTGATCACCTAAAAGCTAAAGACTCTAATGTAAATGTTAATGATAAATGATGAAAATAACATTATTAGTCTAAGTGAGATCTGAAGTCCAACTAACTCTAAAAGCCTCAAAGATAGGTACACGAAAACAACAAGCATATAAACTAAATGTTTTAGGTGGCGTTGCTGGGAGTGTGGATGGTGGGCAAGGCATTACTGAGAATTTTTAGGCTATTTCATGACCTATTGACACCTCCTTGTGTAACCTAATAAACGACTTATAACAAGACCAAAGTATTTTATTTACAAAGACTAATTTATAAACACATATACTGACATTTAAACAAACATTAAAGTGATTTTTATTGCTGTAGTGCAATGTAATACACTTATATACACACCACACAGTCTGATCTCCTAAAAAGAGGGACATCAGGGTGGGAAAGAGGGACAGAGGGATTTAAGTCTAAAAGAGGGACTATCCCTCCTAAAGAGGGACACTTGGGAGCAGGGCTTATAATTTTAAGTCCTTTGCTACTAGTCAGACCTGAAAAGTTACTCGCCACTGCAAGCCAAAACATAGCCACCAGGGCTGAATTTCTACTCGCCAGGGCTAAATTTTCACTCGCCATTGGCTAGTGGAAATTTTGAGCCCTGCTTGGGAGGTATGCATTGTATTAAACAAGGTACATAGGAAATAGTTTAGCTTTACACCAATTTCCTGAGCATGCGTTGCACACCCCTCTGGAACTCAGATGGTTAATATCTCATGACGACAGAGTGTGTCTGCTGGAATGCTGTACAGTCACTCTCTCTAGTCAGTGTAGCTATGCTGGAGAGTTGGTACACCTATCCCCTTTTCCTTTCTAGTGCACAAATAGGCTGATGTACTTAGAATAACTCATAATAGAGACCTCTCTAGCATTCAATGGGTTAAAATCCCCTTTTAACCCTTTGAGTGTCAGAAGGGGTATGCAACGCATTACTTTGCAATGAGTCACTTAACCTCTAACACTGAAAGGGTTAAATAAATATGGATTTGTGGAATTTGTACTTGTTTTTTATGATGCAGGTTTTCTCTAGAGTTTCTCTACTTTACTTTGTAGATACGGCCCACTGGCTGGTTTACTATTACTATTATTTATTATAACTCCTGAGATAATTGCATGCTGCACCAGTTACATAAGCATTATGGGAGAAGCCTGCTGTGTGTGTATAATACGGCTGCATGTTTTATGGGTGTGACACAGGGGAAACCTCCCCTATGTGTGCTCCCCCTCCATGGAAAGAGCAATTAAATTCCTATTTCACATGTGCTCAGGCCAAGGGCAGAGCTGGGGCCAGCTCCCTCCCTTTGTTTGTTTTGGCTGCAGCATAGAACAATGACTCATTTGAATATTGTTGATTTGCAGTGTTGATGTTCCATTAATCGCTTGGCCCCGGGGCCCATCAGGGCTCTTCCACAGCTTGTAGCAAAGATACACAGTTGGTGTCATAGAGGAAGATGGAAGCTGTTACAGATCCTGTGTCAACAAAATGCTTTTGCTATCAGATAGTTCCAGATCATCATTCTGAGCCTTACAGCTACTTGTATGAAAGCTGCCTCATGATCACAGTTCCTGTCTATCCTGGGAAAAAGTCAAGTTCTGCTCAACCTGATAAACATAACATGAACCATTTTTCTGTACGGTAAAGTATAGTTAGTCATGTGTATGATCAATGGAAATCCATAGGAATAAAAGCGACAAACTTGCTTCTTAAAGGGGCAATGCATCTTAGTTGAAAACTAAGAAAAAAGAAAAGATAAATAAAAATTATATATACACACACACAAATTTATACCTTTCACGTTTACTTTGTGATATTTCCACCCTTCTCTTAAGTCCTCTTGGACCAGTAAAAGTAACTGGTCTTCTCCTCCTGTTGCTTTATCTTCATTTAAACTTTCCACTTATGATCAAATTCAAGCCCACTGAAAGATAATTAAACCCACTGAGTGCCAGAGGGGTATGTAACGCATTGCTTTGCAATGCATTGAATACCCCTCTGGCACTCAAAGGGTTAAGGAGCAAAATGTGTTGATGGGATTTCATCAGCTGACATCACTAAAGGGGTTAAGGGCAAAGACTTCCTGTTGCCATAATAGCAGAAGAAGCATGGTAAAGTTCTGAAATATTTGTATGCTGAGAGATGCATTTTTAAACACAAATCTGCTTCATTTTCTTCCCTTAATATGTTATTGCACTTACCTTAGTTTTGTCCTAGGAATCATTACTCCTTTATCCGCTTAGGTGCTAGAGAAGTTCCCAACACAGGGCAACTAACAATAGATAACAGTAGTACATTTCAGTAATCATGAAGTGCAAAGGACTGGCATAGTAAGGAATTCAAGGCAGAGACAAAAGGCCGTGTAAGAGGATAAATGGTGCCATTTCACAGGAATGACAGCGAAAGCATTACACTAACATCAAGAGCTGTCCAGCAGTCAAGATAGCTTAGTGAGTAAAGGTGCCTCCTACCATGGGAGCATCCCATGGTTCAAATCCTGATGTTATGCTTATGAAAGTATAGTACTCCTTCCCTAATGGTGTTTGGCCAAACTATAGTATTGATTGCATTACAGCCAAATAGTTAAGTGGTTGCCAAGTTCCATTAAAAAAAAAAGGACAACTCGGTTGTTGAAGCAGCTAAATTTCACCCATTAGGAGCTGAAGTGTAACCTCTGCTGTCTCAAATGACCTTGTGTCAAAAAGTTAGCCAAAATGGAAAGTCAATTTGAAACATAAAACAATGCCCCAAATCAAATATTCTTGTTTTTTAATATCTTAATATCCATTATGTGTAATATATGACGAAGGCCTGTGGTAATCTGCTTACAATGCATCACTTATATAAACTTTAAAAAAACGTTCAATATAGAAACCTTCTATGATCATATGTGTGGTGGTCTCTAATAATAAATCAATTATTTTGCTTTATAATATGTTGATAGCCATTTGCCCTCCTTGCCTATTCCACTCATACTGGCATGTAACACACAGCACATTACTACTTCACCTCGGTTATTTATATGTTTTCATAGCAATTTTGATATGGTAATCTGGCAAATAAGGACAGATACAAATATAAAATATAAATCCACCTTTATTAATAATTACAGTAATAGTATAGCCCACACAACCCCAGAACAGGATGATAGGACCAAGGCTCCTACCTGGAGCTGCACACTGTGCTGTGCACTGCACTACTACGAGATAATAGAGACTAGGACCATGGTGCGGGTGGAACACCAGGGGGAAAGGTAACTGAAGCACAAGTCTCCACCTTGGGTCAAGCGACCAGAGGCAACAGGGAGCAAGAGCAGACCCGAACCATGAAACACTGAGACTGATGGTCAGGCAAGTTTGGAGAGCCAGTAGTCAGCCAGAGCCACAGGTCAGACAAGCCAGGGACTAGACGGAGTGATAGGCAGCAAGAGCAAGAGGTCAGACAAACCAGGGACTACATGGAGTGAGTAAGTCAGCCAGAGACACCGGTCAGAACCGTGGTTGGGTAGTCAGACAAGCCGGGGTCAACATGGAGCCAGTTAGTCATTCAGAGCCACAGGTCAGAATCGATGTGGGTAGGCAGACAAGCCAGGGTCATACACGGAGCAAGTTAGTCATCCAGAGCCACAGGTCAGAACAGATGTGGGTAGGCAGACAATCCGGGGTCATACACGGATTCTCAGCAGAGCACAGGTCACAACGGAATACAAGAGACAATATCAGAAACACCATGTAAGGGCAATGACCCCCAGCCCAGGAAGGTTTATAAAGAAGCAGGAGAAGGTGGGACCCAATTAGGCCACACAGAATAGGCCCATAAACAGGCGTCCTAGCCAGTGCCTGTTTCATGATGTCAGCAATGCGGAGGTGGGCGCAACTATGCCGGCCGACACACCACAAAGGAAGGAAGCACAGGATAACTAGGCCTCTAAGGTAGACTGTGATAAATTTTCTAACTTTCAGGTTCAAGTCATTTGAGCACTTGACCTCTGGGCTATTTGAGAGAAATTTCTGCTCAAGATGCTCATCCAAGCATTGCAACTGCAGCATTTCTGGGTTCAAAGAAGGCTTGTTTGGGAGTCCAACTTCTAATGTGTGTGGCAATGTTATAGCTCAATCAGAACAAGATGCATCATTAGCCAAGTTTGGACGTAATGTAATCTAGGCCTGCCAGTGTTGCACAATAGTCGTTATAAAAGTGTTTTAATTGCCATCATTATGTTGTAGTTTTATAGAAGACCAGGGGAAATACACACTAGTGTGTGAGAAATACATTAACTCTTATGTTATTTCAGAAAGCAAAGATAGTCGGAGAGTTATCAGATGTTTTAGTGAACAGGAGCCATAGAAGAACATAGAAACTGAGGAGACCAAAACAAATATTTCTCACACCTTCAAGTATTTCCTAATGCTATTTTAGTATAGGGTGACCACGGGTCCCGGAACGTCCGGGACTGTCCCTTATTTCAGGGCTATGTCCCGCGTCCCGGGTCCCCTTCAACCGGGACAATGAAGTGTCCCGGAATGAAGCCAAGCCGCCCTGGATGTCAGCCTGCAAGCGGTGTGTCACATCATGGACGGCGCTTGCAGGCTGACATCCAGGGCGGCAATGCAGCTTACCTGATCTCCTGGAGGCAAGCGCTCTAGTAATACAGAGCGCTGGGAGATGACATCATCTCCCAGCGCTCTGCATTACTGAGCACAGCGCGCGGGAGCTTCAGCTCTGTGCCGGAGGAGGCACAGAGCACTTTCCACGCCGCTAGACCACCAGGGACTCAAGGTAAGGCAAGTTCTAGGGTGACCACGTCCCGGAATGGCAGAAGGGAAATGTGGTCACCCTATTTTAGTATCACACAGGATTTACCCCTTAATCCACAGATCATTATATAGAAAAATTATGTATGTCAGTGTATATGTTCATTTAAAAGCAAAAAAGCACACTTTAAGTAAAAGGTGTAACAATGGATATAAACAGTACTTACCCAACATGCTTCTCACATTTACCACATGATTTGTCAGACACCATTGGTGGATCTTTTCTGACTGAATGCTGGGATTTTTTTTTCTGTTTAATGTGCTGTGAGGCTGATGTAAGTAGAAGTGGAGTCATTCTAGAGTAAACCAACTGCACCAGAGGGGAGAAATAAATAATGCCATTGATTTAAATGGGGAGTTTTAATCCCTTGAATTCTAGAGAGGTCTCCAGCACATTTCTTTGCAATGGAGACCTCTAGCATACAGGAAGTTAAAAATCCCATTTAACTCAGTGTGGATTTTTTTTTTTGTCTTCTACAATGAAGCTGGTTTGCTCCAGAATTACTTCAGTTCTTATTAGTACATCAGCCCCTTTGTTGAGGTAGACCTGTCCCTTTCACTGAGCTCTAGCCTTTTAATTCCAGATGCTGTGACATTGACTAGTATCATGAGCATACTTGGGAATTCTCCAGATCTGACCTGGAGGCTCTGGGTTTATACTTAACTAGAAATTTGGAGACTGTGTTACATGTCTTTATTGTTTTGTGCAGGTTTTTGTTTGCACTATATATTGCAAAATATATGTGCCATTGACCCTCCAAATGCTCCTAAAAGCCTGGGCCTCATTCCCCATGATTTCAACCCATAGGCCAATGTGTCCCTGGGCCTCCCACAGTAGAGGCTTTGACAGAGCAGTGGAGGTCACTCTCTGACCTGTGTTGGTCTCCTCAGCTCTGCCTCATGTGATTGGTCACCTCAGCTCTCCTCTGTGCAAACGTTTTCCTCAGGTGTCCCCTGTATGTGGCCTGTGGCACCCGCATGCAAGTAAGATGATGTGCATGTACAGTGAGCAAGCCCTTTAGAGCTTTGTGCTGAGGGCTCATCCTTGGCTATATCTTCTTATGAAGAGATAGCACTTCTGTCTTGTGACTCATTATATTTAGATCTGGGAAAGCTGCAGGAGTAGTGAAGAACCAGGTACATAGCAGTTTGCTTCAGACTGCACTGAGCATTGTGTTGGTGAAGTACGAATCAAGGTTCTGTGTCAGTGATAAAAGAGATGGTGGGAGGGATGAGTATACAGAGTGAAAGAGGTCGTGGGAGGGGTAGACAGGTAAAAGCAAGGAAACAGGGAAGAAAGCAAAAAGGAGGATGTGCAAAATGTGATGGGAGAGGTAAAAGCGGAAGAAGCGTGGATAGAAGAGAAGGAGGACAGGATGCACCTGAGAGCAGAGAGGGGATCATGGGTAGCTTAGAGAACAGGGGAGAAGGCAATTGTGGCAGCAGACACAGGAGAAGGAAGCAATAATCGGAGTGAGTCCAGACAGGGGAGAAGACAATAATGGGAGAAAAGGCGGACAGAGAATAATGTGATAATGGGAGGAAGGAGGGACAGAAGGAAAGGTGCAGTATGAAAGGGATGGAGTGCAGCCAGAAGATTGTGAACATCAGGGACGTGAAACTGTTTGTAGGTTTTTACAGGAGTCAGAAGGGGGGCATTGCCCCCCCACACACACACACACGAATGTGAAAATCACGCCACCATGCAAATCCTTGCAGAGGTTTTCACAGGACTGGAGCAGGGGGGCTTTGCTCCCCTGCCCAGTCCTTTGAAAATCATGTCCCCATATATATATAATATATATATATATTACTAGGTCTTTGGGTACAGAGGCTGATTCTCAGGGATCAGTGAGTTCACTTGTAGCTCTGCTGACTTCATTGCTCTTCCTGTCACTCTTAAGGGCACACTCTACCTTCCCCCCTCCCAAACTTGCCCACTCCGATCTTGCCCTTCCCACTATGGTGCAAATCATGTCAATTGGACACTCTAACCTTGAGAGGTTAATGAACCTTCTGGGAAGGTTCCCAGATGTGACCATAAGGCATTTGTTTTCCTAACCTGAAGCTTCAGTAAGCCATAACAATAAGGTATAATTAATGCCAGAGTGTTTGTTATATGTTGATTATTGTCAATAGCTAACACCTTGGATGCTAGAGAGGTCTCCAACTCATTATTTACATTTAAGGGGTTACAGAAATAGTAAGCTGAGATGTACTACTTTTGACTGAAGTGATAAAGGGTTCAACTACAAAATGTCTTAGATACATTCTTTTTGATTTTCTATTTGGACAAGCGCTATCATGTGATAAGTAAACTGTACGAAAAGTGAAGAGACAAAAACTATGAAAGAATGTAAAATATGTTTCTATCCAAGAAACTGATTTTATCAGGTTTGATGGATCCCTTTAATAAATGTTTCAGGGTTAAAATAACTACCTTCCTTCTGGTAGATGTGTCATTTTGACTGACAGCTTCCAATACAGAGAGGAATAGTTTATGTTATTATTATAATTAGAAGCAGTCAATTAAACTTTCAGAGTTTTGTATTCCATGGAACAATTCCATGTAACTAGCTGTCAATTAAAGCAAAAATATTGTTTTGATGGAATTCAATTTGCAGAATCAAAGGTCATGTAAGGTAAGGATACTATATTTTTTTAAAATGAAATCCTGGGATATTTTTAACAGGCAGATGGTAAAAAATCACGTAATGAGCATATTTACCACAGATTATACTTTCATTGTATTTGGAGTGAATGTACTATATATGCATCATTTCTCACAATTCCAGTAGTCTTTATTGCCCCTCTAAAACACACCTCCACAAATTATATTCACCACAACCTTCTACCTACTACAGATCCCTTCCTCCACCAACAGGCCTTTCCTATTCCCTATATATCATTCTTCCCCCAGGTGTCTGTCACTCTCTCTCTAACCCCCATCAGGTCTTCTCCTCCCACCCAGATCCAACCCCAAACATGTTTCTCTCTTTCCTCCACTTAAGTATCTAATTCCCACAGGTCTCTTCCTCCAAACAGATCTCTTACTATCACGGTGCCCGTGATTGCTCTCTTTTTGTGTCTATCACCAGTAGGGGGCTCTCCATTGGCTGGCTGTTTTCAGCCCGCCCTGTATTGCCTATTTAAACCTAGCCTGGGCACCCTTTGGTTGTCCTTTCGTGTTGTCTCTATGCTGTTCGAGTCTACACCTTGTTCCTGAGTGCCCTGGGCCTCTGCTGTGTTCCTGCGATCTGTGTTCAACCTGTTCCAGTGTTTCCAGTCGAGTAGTTCCTGCCTCCGTCTGATCCGGTTGAGCCTCAGCTTCCTGCTGCCAGTCTCCGCTGTCGTTCCTGATTCCGGTTGATCGTTGACATGCTGGTTCCTGCTTCCATCTGCTGGTTCCATTCCAGTCTGTCTTCAGTCATCTGACGTTCCTGAGCCTTGGCGACATTTCTATCTTGCCGGTTGTTCAGTACGCGTGTACTGGTTGCTTGACAGCCACCCGGCTGTCTCAGTATTGTTAGCTTTCCACGTACAGGGTACTGGTTTGCTCCTTTAGCCACCCGGTTGCCTCAGTATGCTAGCGTTCCACGTACAGGGTACTGGTTCGCTCCTTAAGCCACCCGGCTGCCTCAGTATGTTAGCGTTCACGTACAGGGTACTGGTTCGCTCCTTTATCCACCCGGCTGCCTCAGTATGTTAGCGTTCCACGTACAAGGTACTGGTTCACTCCTTTAGCCACCCGGCTGCCTCAGTATGTTAGCGTTCCACGTACAAGGTACTGGTTCGCTCCTCTAGCCACCCGGCTGTCTTAGTATGTTAGCGTTCCACGTACGGGGTACTGGTTCACTCCTCTAGCCACCCGGTTGACTCAGTATTTATAGCGTTCCACGTACAGGGTACTGGTTCGCTCCTCAAGCCACCCGGCTGTCTCTATATTGTTAGCGTTCCACGTACAGGGTACTGGTTCGCTCCTTAAGCCACCCGGCTGTCTTGCAGTATTGTTTGCGTTCCACATACTGGGTACTGGTTCGCTCCATGCACACTCGGTTGCTACTATAGTATTATGGCGTTCCATCTGTGAGAGCACTGGTGAGCTCCACATCCATTACTATTTCTGCTGCTGACGGCCTACTTACTGACTTAGCCTCATTTTCATCATAGTGACTGTTGTTCCACCTTCCAGTCACTTAGGCGAGTGGTTGCCTTTATCTTCTGTCTATGGGCTGCCTTGCCCGGTATTGGTAAGGCCGGTAGAACCTGTCCTATTCCTTGGGTTGCCTTACCCGGTATTGGCAAGGCTGTTAGAGCCGGTGTTATCTCCCGTCAATTGGCTGCCTTGCCTGGTATATGGTAGGGCCGGTAGAACCTGTCCTGTTTCCTTGAGTTGCCTTACCCGGTATTGGCAAGGCTGGTAAAGCCATTCTTATCTCCTGTCTAGTGACTGCCTTGCCCTGTATCTTGGCAAGGCCGGTAGAGCCTCACCTCACAAGTTCCAATCCTTTGGCTGCCCTGCCCGGTATATTGGCAGGGCCGGTAGGGCCAATATTGCTATTATTTGTATTGTATTCCTGTCTAATAAAGATATATGTGTGTACGTGTATGATACCTTACGGGGCTGCATTAACTTTTCAATAAAGTTGTGTTTTTACCTAACTCTGCGTCTGAGAGTCTTAACAAACCGTGACACTTTCTTCCTCACACAGTGGTCTGTGTTACCTCATCTGGTCCTTACCCAGTTGTCTATCCCTTGCACAGGTATATCTGCCACCAACAGCAATTTTTTGCCCCCCCATATATCTCTTTATCCCAACTTTATCTCTCTCCCCCATTACCAGCAGGTCTCTTTCTGTCTTTCCCCCATATGTATATTTTCCTCAAATTACCATCAAATCCATTAATTTTCCCCCACAACACCACAGGTCTCTGACCCTCAGCTGTTTCCACTTACTTATAAGATAGCAGCGCAGGAAGACAACAAGCAGAGTACTTCCTTGGCATTTTGGAGTGGAGTGTTGCCAGGCCAATATTTTAGATGTGGGAGTGAAGATCTGTAAGATTGACTGGAGTGGGTGTGTCCAGAATGGGATGGGTTCTTATATTACCACCCCCCTATCGACACCCTCCAGGAGCCTAAAACTAGGCTTAGTATGAAAGTCTTTGTAAAGTGCTTGTTTAAAAGGCAATGGCATTGAAATTATGAAGAACAACCCAATAACACTCTTCTGAGCCTCAGCCCTTCCAGTTAAACAGGTAGGAACTGGAGGGCTCATTTGAAGAGACAGGAATCCAAAATAAATTCAGTTATAAACTATAAAATAAGACAATGCAAACAGAATGCTGCCTTGGCATTTTGGAGTGGAGTGTTGCCAGGCCAATATTTTAGATGTGGGAGTGAAGATCTGTAAGATTGACTGGAGTGGTTGTGTCCAGAAATGGGATGGGTTCTTATATTACCCCCCCCCCCCATCGACACCCTCCAGTGGCCTAAAACTAGGCTTAGTATGAAAGTCTTTGTAAAATGCTTGTTTAAAAGGCAATGGCATTGAAATTACGAAGAACAACCCAATAACACTCTTCTGAGCATCAGCCCTTCCAGTTAAACAGGTAGGAATTGGAGGGTTCATTTGAAGACACAGGAATCCAAAATAAATTCAGTTATAAACGGTTCATGTCCCTCCATGGACATAGGAGATGAAAGAGGGGCAAAGTGCGTAAATTGGTTGTGTTTACATAGATTAAGGTGAAATACATGGAATGAATAAGAAATCTGGAGAATGGGTAGAATTTTGAATCTATAGATCACCTGATTAATATTCTTGGCAATCTTGAATGGTCAGATGTAACGAGAGTTCAGTTTGCCAAAGGGATGCTATAGTCTGATGTTTCTCTCGAAGAGCCAACCATCTTGCCTGGAGTGTAAGAAGGAGTGAGACCCTGACTCTGAATTTGACTGAAGTCAATAGAGCAGCCTGAATGTCTTTCCAGAGCTTCACAAGATACTAATCCCAGTTATCAATTGCTGGTACCCCTTCAGGCTAAGATAGAGTGTACAGAGATGCCCAGGCATTTGCAAAAGTCCTACTAGGACCTTGTCAGGAACCGTGATCTTCTGTTGGAAATTTGTTCAGGGATTCCATGAATCTTTTAGAAATATTTCTTCCAGTTTCTTGGAAGCTGTTGTTTAGGGCACATAGTGACCTTGATTGGGGATTCTATCAACAGATCAGTCATGCCCTCAGAAGGTAGGAGTTCTACCAGGGCATAGCTGGCACTGGGAGTGGCCAAAGAAACCCTACTGACTTGACACAAGCAATTTTTGATTGTGCTCACACTGGCCACAGAGGCACAATATATGCCATGTCTTGCTTAAATTCTGGCTACCAAAAAACTGCAGGCTAGGAATGGGCTTGACGCCAAGTGACCAGAAACCAGAGTGATGCCTCATTGCAGAATTTTGAATGTGCAGGGAGGTTGGCACAAACATCTTTCCAGAGTGGACAGATGATAGCTTCTGTGCCAAAGTGGGAGAAGAGTAGTCTTTAACAGGCTTTCAATGTGACAGGTGGCAGACAGAAGAATAGTTGTTCAAACTGGACTTAGAATAGGAGTCAGACAAAAATGCAGCTCTGAAATTCTAAAACAAACACTATACTTGTACACTTGGTGTCTGCTGCTGATACTTCAATTAGGCCTTGGAGATGTGTCCAGGAGAATTCATGGCAGAGCAGTTAATTGCAGACACAGACTGTAGTTGGTGTGTCCAGGGGATGAGACAGGAACTCAGATATTAGCTGAGCAGAATTGACAGGAGAGGGTGTGTCAAGGAATACGTGCAGAACAGGACTGATTGGAGCAGGTTCTTAGAAAAGAGCCAAGTTATTAATGTCCACCTGGGATGGCATCTAATCTTAAATTAAATTACAACTTTTTTAATTTTATACTTACATGGCTTAGGGTCAGTGGAATCTGAATCCTATCTTTAGTCTATAGTAAATGGAGCAATTCTCTATAGTCAAGCATACACCTACTCACTTAAATAGCTCATCAGTTGAACATAGTAACAATTATTGTATAGCTCTCATAATGCATATGGATCCTATATGACGGCAGAAGTGTTTTCGTACAAATGAAAAAGAACAAAGCAGAAAGGTGCACTGGGAGGACAAGCATCATTTGACAAAAGATGGGAGAACAGTACCATGTTTATACATCATTTACACTGTGTTACTTAGAGACAACTGATTGTCTCTTTACTAGTGAGTTACTTCCTCAAGTGTTTTTATTAGTTTTATAAGAATAAAATGTATTGAAGATACTGCATTTAGAGGAGCGCTTTCCTATGCTTTACAGAGTACATCTCTTGACCCTTGTGCTGTATGTTGCTCCTCTGTGTTTTAAGGCAGTGCATGGCCTGTTAATCTGTTTTAACTTATTTAAGAGTCCTAAAACACCTCCAATAAGTTGTGCTGTCTTTCTATGGATAAATTGGGTAGTTTCTTCTTGTACCAACTTCCTGAGTTATGGTTTCTAAACCCTTTGTCACATATAAATGTCATCACATGCTGTGATTGACTGGACTTAACACTCAGTCACAGTTTTCCTTCAAGAGCCACAGAGGATGGCCTAGCAAACACAAAACTGGTGTAAAAAAATAATTGACCCCTCCAACTGTCATTGCTGTCCCACTGTGCAACTGGAGGCAGTTACTATAAATAAATGTAACAATATCTCTATAGCGAACTGATAATCCAATATAAGTCTATACAGTAGCCAAAAAAACACTCTTACATATTATATATGTTATCTGATTCTATATGAATAGAGGAATTGATGATTGCTATATAGATTGGAGATGAAGATGGTTTGAAGATATATACTGTGGACAACAGAGATAATTTGCAGACTATTTGTATATAAGTGGAACTCTCTTCATCCAAGAAGATATATATATTGATATATATTTTTCTATTTTTTTTTCTATTTTTATATTCTTTGTATTATAGCCCTAGGTACCAGGGCAGTATAATCCAATTTTTTTATTTTTTTTTTTGTGCACACATTTAGGATTTTATTGTAAATTAGAGTATATTGTAGCGACGCTTCTCCGACATATCAGAATATCTAGATATTAGGAGAAAATTGTCGCAAATCAGACCAGGCTCATGTTGTTTAGAGTCGAGGTACAATCACGACAGCTGAACAACAATAATATCTATATTGTGTTGAGGATATCACTGATATGTCTTGCAATTATTAGAAATTTGGATGATAGTTTGTTCTGTATATTGTAGAACTTGCATTTGTTGATAGGCTGATTTTATAATGTACAGAGATAGATTTAAGTAGGGTTATCCTTTATAGTTGTCGATGTCAGGGGATCTATTTGGCACAGTTTTTTCCCCTGATCTGTGGGTAGGATGTGTGTGGACCGACTTCTCCCTAATACTGGATGTGTTGGGAGGAGGTGATTGTTGGTCTAACATAGTATCTGTCCCGATAATATATAGAGAAATTAATTCTTTTATAAAATGTTTTGAATTATATTTTGTCTGAAACGTTATTTGAGATATATTCTATTAAAATTGTTTTTAACTTTGATACCTTTTCTTGGGTTGAATAATTTTTTCTCCGGCTGAGATCGTCATTTCTAAGAAACAGTTGCTATATGCTCCAGATATTAGCGATTGTTGGAGGCAGTTACTGATGCAGCATCCCTGATAAAGCTATAGCCTAGGACCAGCTGAATTTTGACTCATGTTGTCTATGAGAAATGTAGTACTGCCTCAAACTTCACTCATAAAGCTTAGCCATAAGGGTCAGTTCTCTGACCGGAAGAGAACACTTAATGAAAGTAGGGTTATCCCCTTCAAAAAATGTTGTGTATTCTTGTCACTGAATCTAATAAATGGGCAGCTAGTCCATTACATAAGCATTGAATGCCTAGTTCATTGTTTGAAAAAGCATCAGTTCCTTCTCTCCTAAAATAGTTGATACAAGTAATTTAATGTTGCCTGCTCACTCACGCACACATATATAGTAACTTATCATAGTTTCATTTCACAACAATAACTTATTTGTAACTAATTTTGTTGAATCTCCATGTTACATACAACAAAACTAATACAGTAAATCAACATTTATTTGATATATAAAACATACAGAATGAGCAAAACAATAAACATAATTTTAAAAACATGTATAACAAAAAATTAGGATCTCAGATACAAAACGAAAAGTGCACAAAATCAATAGTCTCAATCTGACTGAAGCCAACATTTGTAATTTTAAAATCCAGAAGAACATATTTTGGCAAATAATTTAGAACCTATCCCAGCCTAATTTAAACAGAATGTGTTCCAGGCCTGTAATGTTAATTAAATAAGGATCAGTGTTATGGTGTAATAGTACATGTTTAGATGTAATGTTCATTTTGAAATGAATCATTACAGTATATTCCAAAATTATTTGGTCCTGTAGCATAAATATTGCAATCTGTAAACCAGGTAGTCTGTGTTACAATGAAGAAAAATAAACCGTTCTAAATTGTCTTAAGTTATAGAAGAAAAATTATTTGTTTAGTGTGTTGGCTTGGAAAATGTATTAACCCAGTGGATACTAGAATTGCTTCACATTATCATTATTATTTTTATTATCCTTGATTTATTGACACCACCATACTCATTAGAATTTTACAAAATGGGAGGAGAGAATGGGATTACAATATAGAGGGTGAGGGAATTTAAGAGACACAATGTGATGTAGATAGTAGTGTTGCTTACAAGTAACAGATTAACACATTTTGTATTTAGAATGGAGCGGGTAGGAGCATGGGAAAATATAAAAGATTGATTCAACTGCAGGATTATTGACTGCAGGGCTGTACAAGTGGAGGTTAAGGAAAGTGATCGATCATGATTGTTTATTCAGTACAAAAGAGAGTAAGTTGTACCAGGTGCACAGCCGGACCGAGAAAAGGTGATTTCAAAGAGTGTTTGAAACTAAAGTTGATATTACATGATAGTGAATTCTATAGTTGAGATGCAGCTCTATAGAAGTCATGAGTGAGAGGAGGTTCTGAGAGTGTATGAGTGCCAAAGGTTATGTGAAGAGTATAGGGGAATATTTATAGATTGTAAAGAAATGTATTCGGGAGCTATGCTCAAGAGAGATTTCATGGTCAGTGTAGGGATTCTGAATTTTATTATACAAGGAATAGGATGTAAAAGACAGACTTTGTGTTGAATATTGATATGTTATGTAAATGAGTCTGACAGCAACATTTTGGATTTATTGAAGTGGAGAGGGTAGTTAGAGTCTGGCAATACTCACTCAACACCACTCAGTTCTCCTTGTCATTAGCACCCTCACTTTCAAACTTCTCCACCCTTTCCTGTCCCCTTCCCAATCTTATAGCATTTTAATACAACACTCTCAGAAGACCTAGAGCAGTGATTCTCAGCTCCAGTCCTCTGCACACATCAACAGGTCAGGCTTTCAGGATATTCCTACTAAGCACAGCTGGATTAATCACAGTCACTGAACTATTGATTAACCACATATGATAAAGCAGAGATATCTTGAAAAAGTATACTGTTGGTGGGTCCGAAGGACTGAAGTTGTGAATCACTGCCCTAGACAATTATCTCCTGGGACAACTATACACTCCAAACAATTAAAGTCTCTACCTTGGCATACACTAACAACCTAGTAACTTCAGACATGCTCTTGTCAATAGAATGCTGCTGAATTTGTTCACTATAAATCGGAGTTACCCGTCCAACACAAATATGCTTTCTCTTTTTTGGTAAACACTAAAACTTTTCCTCTAGGATACCTACAAATGGGTGAAAAGTCCCATTATGTATTCACATGAATTTTTCACTGAAATAACACAGTTTTTCTATTTTTCACAGAAATTCTCACTCATAGAAAATCCATTAAAATTTCTACCTTTTCGCTACTTGAAATTTCTGTGAGAACTTGGCAGTTTCTACCTATGCTTTCTTTGGCCATGTGAATTCCCACAGAGAGACTGCTGCTGAACTGAGAAATACAGAGTTAAAATTAAAAGTTATTAGGCTGGGTCTGCATATATATGATTCTAATATAGCATTGTCAAATAATGCAATCATTCATCAATGATCATATCACTGATCCCAACTGTCACAGATGGTGGCAACTATGCAAGTTCCTCCTCCTGTTCAGTGCTGTTACCACCATACATGTGCAGTAAGCTTCTGTCTTTTTCTGACTGCACTCTTACTGGTTTCCAAAACAGTACATACTCATGCTGGCCACACACAGTATTCTGTTTGCCAGTTACCAAATGGGTCATTGTTTCAGCCTGGATCATAATTTTCTTGCAAGTATGTTGTAACCATCTCTCATGCAATGTAGATAGACGGTGTACATTTACATCAGTTACAAATCCATATTCTAGCAAAAAAGTCACATAGAAAAGTGCCAGTGCCCACCACAAATTTTAGACTGCCACCCCCAGAGACACATTCATTGCCTTCTGTGATATTACCGTGTCCTACAAAATGTTGATATGTTGTTGCTGATGCTGAAGGTATAATCGTTTTTCTTACTTACTTTTCACTAAGCTTTCAAGCAGTTTTGCCTTATATTTATCTCACTCATTGTCCACAATTCAAGCTTCCACTCAGTCTATAAGTATTTCTTTATATTCTTCCATAGAATCTGATACCTCAAAGTGCTGCTGCTGCTGCTGCTCACTTCCTGGCTGTCACGGACTCAGTAACGACAAGCGGACAAGTACTGTAGGTAACGCACTCTTTATTAGGATATGCACGTACACAAAGAACGGCAACAGCAATAACAATACAATATGGTGGATGTAACAAAGGGTAGCTGCTGTGGAAGCACCGGGCTGAGCTCCTGAAGACAGGGTAGAGATAAGCTGCCTCAGGTCCGCCCCTGAGGACCACACAGGTACGCACCTGTACCAACAAGGTTCAGAGAAAGGCTACAAAGCCACAGGTATGCACCTGGACAGACAAGGTACAAGGAAAGGCTACTACATGCAGGTCTGCACCTGAACAGCCAAGGATCCAGAAAAGGCTACTGCGCTACAGGTCCGCACCTGAACACCGCAGTAAATTGACAGGGACACAGAGACGTCTGTCGGGACCACCAGGAGTACCCTACCAGTTATCCACTGGTGCATTGATATGCTGGGTGTGCAGTGGACAACCCCTGGTAGCGTCAAGGTGGGTAGTCAGAAAAACAGGAGCCCCCACGGAGCAATACTGAAACAGCTGCAAGTCGTACCAAATAGGTATAGGACTAGCCAGGGTCAAACACAGAACGGGTAGTTGGACAGAGCCAAAGGTCAGTACCAGAGATGGATAGTCAGCCAGGCCAAAGGTCATACACAGAGGAGTTAGTCTACCAGAGCCGCAGGTCCACACCAGAAGGAATGTCAAACAAGCTGGGGTCATACACAGAGCGGGTAGTCAGACAAACAAAGGTTGGCACCAGAACGGGTAGTTAGACAAACCAAGATATGCAAAAAACACTAGCCAACTGCACTGGACACCACGAAAGGGCAAGTGAGTTAGTGTCCAGGCAGTTGAAGTACTGTAAGCTCCACCCCAGGAAGGTGGAGCACTGTCACTTTAAGGGCCACACGCCGTCACTCAAGGAATCCCCCAGTGACGCACGCCTGACTCATCCGGCCAGCAGAGGGAGCCAGAGCCATGCAGAAACACACACACACACAGGCATAGGAAGCCGCATCCGGAACGCCACGGGGACCGGCTGCCGATCGGGGCACAGAGCAGCCGGTTCCCTAGAAGGAAAGCGTGAACGCTTACACTGGCACAATTTCTGAAATGTTATGTTGAAAGTGGAGGCCCAGCAATGTAGCAATAATGTATTCTTCATTGCTTTTAATGGAAAGGAGGATCTTCTTCAAAGCACGCTAACTCAATTCACCAGCAGGTTCACTTCTATGTTATTATTGGAACAATCCGCCATACTCCATTTTTTTCTTTAGTAAATATTTTAGTGGAAGTATCTTACTGATGCCTGCAAAGGCATGACTAACCAGCAAGGTGGCATTTTCAAAGGCCTTCAGAGGCTCATATAAGTCACACATAAACTGCCATTGACCAAGAGACCAAGCTTTGAGCAAGAAGCCCCTTCCAGTGCTTTCCAGTTAAGCATTATATATTCAAAAGTGTCCTTGTGCAGCTCATACAACGTTCTAGCATGTACCCTGTGAAATTCTATCCAATAGGGCCTCCACTTTAAGTTGGTCATGGGGCAAGTGGTTACAACCTGCCTGCAAAATAATGCATTTTGGGCACTTTCCAACTGGCTAAACTGTTTATAGATGTTGCTAGTGACATTTAACATTGTTTCACGGTTTGGGAATATGATAAGAATCAAGTAACAATTAAGCTGGACAAAGCAGGGGACATGTACCATATATGCTATTCTCAAGGCAACTACTGTATTATAACACTGTCGGCAGAAAAAAGTCAACTTTCAAGGGGGGGGGGGTAGACCATTCCTCTATGACTTGCTTCAGTTTGTTTAACTTACAGTTTTCTGGGATTGTCTCTCAAAGCTCTGCATGCATAGAACAGCATGCCAGTTGTATGGGCTACTCTGATGTTGGCCTTTACTACTAGTACCAGTGGCATAACTGTCAGTGACCCACTGCTGCTGTATGCTACTGCCACTGCTGGAAAAGATACCCAGTGAGTAACAGTCATATAGTCTGAATATGGCCACCTTTCCACATATCTGTCGTCAACTGAACTTTCTTTCCATATGATGTCTCCAACCCTTTTCCCTCAGCATTAACCACTTGATTGTGCAAGCCATTCTTGAAAAATAACTGCAGCTTTTTATATGACAGTGGTGTGCAAAATATGATATCAGGTATAGAAACCTCTGTTTTCTACAAAAGAATAAGGCAGCACGTCAGTGTCTGGCACAGAAGCTGGTCTCACTACTGTTAAATTATTCTCCGCTAGGGCAAAACTAAAATGCAACTCATAATCTTTTGTGTTGAAAGGCTTAGTACTACTGCTACCGGTGGAACATTTCATATCACTTTACAAACAGCCTCCTCACAGGAGGAGATGGATCTTCATCTTTTACTGTGCAAACTATAGTAGTCATGACAGCAGTCAGTTTTTAGTATGACTTTACTACTACTACTACTACACCACAATGCAGTTATTTTAGTCCTTACCCCTTACCCCACCACATTTAATTGACATAATGATAGAAGTGTTCATTTTTACTGTAAAGTACATGTGTGCAGCATGCATTCAGTTGCACAGGTCACTACAACAGTAGCAATTGTAGCACCAGTATATCTTTTTTCTTGTCTTAGTCTAGAGTGATATCTTGTCTGTTGTTGTCGGTTTGAAAATAATGTATGACGTATGTCTGTCTCTCTCTCTAATATCTGTGACTGTTACTCTCAGTCTCAGCATGACGGACAATTTTTATCTTTTTTCTCCTTTTTTCCAAAATGTTCTTCCTTTTTGCCTATTCCAGCACATTTTTCTCCTATTCTAACCCATTTTCTCAAATTCAACACATTTTTTGCCTATTCAAACACATTTTCTCCTGTTCCAACACATTTTTATCCTATGCTTCCTATGGTGCAACATTTTCCAGCACAATATTACTTCTTTTGAGGGCTGTAATGGAGAAATAAGTAGCTGAAAGTCAAAGTCCTACAGCAACATATACCTTGAAAAATGTGTTAGTTTGCAGAGTGCATTTGTTCTTTGCCCACAACACTAACTTCCTGCTTAAGTGACTCTGGTACATATTCATGATGATGTCAAGTGATACAAAAATAAAGTACAACCTACAATGTGGCAGATGTGAATGGTAGTGGTGGTGGGGGACTGGCATGGTGTGATTGGTGGGACCTTGACAAACTGCATCCTCCCCGGGAGGAGAAAGATCATCATTATTTATTTACACACACTGCAGCGACCATTGCTGCAGTCAGTTTTTAAACTACCACTTTACTCCCACTTGCATTGCTCCATCTTTCCCTCTTCCTTTGTGTGTTTGCTGGACATTACTCAACTGCTGTATGTTTTTACACTCTACAGTACACAACTGATGGTATGATGTCATGCCTTAGCCCTCAAAAAAATTCTCAATATTGTCTGCTTGCTATCAAGTCTGCCTCAGTCACAGAGCTCACATCAGGCTCCCAGACAGCTGTCTGTCACCTAACATTATTATTTGTTTAATTATTAATGTATTACTTTTTTATTTTTCTATTATTGTTTTATTTTTTATTTTTATTTTTTTTTTGCAAGTTGTCCGCCCTATCTTATCACAGTCAGTCCCCAAAAGAATAATATAACTAAAAAACAAAATCAACAACTTCTTTCCCCAGACTTCCCCAGCACAGGACAATAAAAGCAAAATCAGCAAGCAATTTGGACCCCAGCTGCCCGTATCTTGCCAGTCAGTCACACCAAATTTTGGCACATTTGGGGTCAACCTCTTTCCTCCTTTCTTAGAAAACCAGAGTACCCCCAGGCTCCCCTAATACAGAGAACAAATGTACGACCTAAAAGACTCCCTAAACTAAGCTTCAATTCCTCTTTATTTGCCTATCTTCTCTAGCTCAAAAACATACTGCTTTCTCCTCTCACAAACAAAGAATGGCATGCTGTGAAAGGCTGACAGCCTTTTATATGGCTGTAGAAAAGTAGAGAAAACTTTCATGTTGGGGGGGGGAATTTTCTTTCCATTGATTTCAATTCAATGAGCTAGGAGAAAAAAGCAGGAAAATGGCACTTTTCGCAGGAAATTTTTCCCAAAGTGGAAAGTGCCATTTTTCGCCAATTTTGGTTTGAGGCGAAAGTTTAGGGCCATCCCTACTCAAAAGTATTTTTTTTTTTTTAAACTGTCCCTGTAAAAACAAATCACACCCATACTCCCTGCAACAGTCCAGAGAACTGAATAACCCCAATACTCTTGAAATCGATTAACTCCCTCTCCCCCTTTCTGACTGTCTGCTTCTACACTGGATAGCACCAAAGTTTCAGCAGATTTCTCTTTCTCCTCCCTGGCAGTGCAGTGTTAATAATGAAGTAAAGTACAGGATAGAACTGTGTGTTTTAGAATCAGCAGCTTTACAATTGTGTTTAAGGATAAAGCACAGCAACAGGTACATCGCCATAGCTGATCATACCACAGTATATGCTTGTCCTTTTCCAGAGAAAGAATCAATGGATTCACAAATGATCACATATTGGATTAAATATAGATTTTCATTTAAAAGCCTTTCCATAGGTATACATTTTTTTCCTAGATATTCCAATGTTTTTATATTTTCATAATGCACTTTATATGTGGTGGGGGACAATGTGATCCATATCCACTGCTATAACGGTAACAAGAGGTGAACATGCAGACTGACTGTCCTGGATTTCAAAAAACAAATGGGTGATTCATGCTAACATGCAATTTTAACAGTTTTTACATTTGAGTGTTTCCAACTGCCTGAATGTTTTATAAAGGCGTTACTACGAAGCTTTTCTTTTCCAAAAACTTCACAATGGAATGGATGTGATTCAGCATATTGAATATACATTGAAGAACACTTTAGATTTGACACATCTGTGAGTGGTTCACACAGTGACTTTTTGGAAATACTCATTGTGAAGTTTTATTGTTTTTATCTCTAGTATTGTCACTGTTTTTGCAATTTTATCACCTTAGTGCATATCTATGCACAAACTCAGGGGTCTTTAAGGTTTAAGATTTTAATGTCAGCAATCCCCTTATGCCTGCCCCCACAGTATGTGTAAGAAAATGTCATAGATCTACATAGCTTTGCTTAATATATGTCATTTAACAAGATGTATAGAAAACGAAAGCCCTGAAATGCCCATAGACTGCCCCATGTCCCCCAGAATCTGCCCCATGTCTGCCAGAGTCATTAAGGAGAGAATGTTGAGCATTTTCAGTTGAGTGATTCACTGCTGCTTCTACTCTAGTCCAAGCCTGAGCTCACAGGCTTGGACTAGACTCTGGCAGACCGAGGCACACATTTCTCAAAGAATGGCAAGGCTTATGTCTTATCTACAAATTTAATTTTGTAAAGAATCCTGATACCTGTCCAGGAGATTTGCTCCTGGTTTAAATTTTTGGACCGGTTTAGATTACTTCTCAGCTTCAGTTATTTATAATGTTACATCTTCAAGAGAAATAAGGATTATAGTTCTGGCCAGTGAATGATGTGTGCTTTATTATTTACGCAAGGTGTAGAGATTGGGATTTCCAAAGTCAACCCAAGTCAATCCTTTTCAGTACTTTAAAAATACTACTTAGGGAGGGAAAGAGACACTAACTAGTAGTGTAGAGGCAAAGAGGGATAATTAACACCATATCTGGAACTCAAGTTATCAGAAAAATACTGTTATTTCTGTAATAACATTTGATCTCCTTTCACCTCGAAGCTTTGGGAGTACCCCTGATTTACACTACAGGAACAGCTGAACATCAGATTTTTTCATAATTACGGTAATTGTGTAATTAAAGAATATGTTTAGGAATGTGTCATCCATACAGCAGTCAGTTATATCTACTGTTTTTGTACAAGGACATATTACTAAATTGAGAAAGTTCTCATATATCATTAGAATCATGGTCAGGACTTTCTCTCTATGGATAATTTCATTCATAATATTGTGTATTGTGTGTGGGGGTGAAAACTAAATAAAGACCTAAAATAGTGAACAAAAAATGCATGCGATTACAGGTACTACGTAAAAAATACATCTGACTGCTGTATGAAAGACTCCTACCTAAGTAAGTGATTTAGTTAAAAGCATTAAAAGCTGTTTGTTCCTATGGGCCAGGGTTTTTCAGCTCCAGTCTTTGAGGAACACGAACATTTCAGATTTTCAAGATAGTCCTAATAAAGCACTGGCAGTTCCACCACAATATTTGAGCCATTGATTACTCACCTCTGCTTAAGCAAGGATGTTTTGTAAAGCTGGCCTTTTGATGTGCCCCAGGGACTAATGAGGAGAAGAACTGCTACATGGATTAAAGAAAAATATGTTTTTAACTAGAGTTTTGCCTACAGAAGCAATGCAGGAACCATATAATTTATTTCTGTTGGCTTTGTGTGAAAGTATATTTGAATTTATGTGTATTATTAACAATAATCAATAAAATATATAAAATATAAAAGGTCCTAACTAGAAACGAAGCCTTGCTGTACCTAGTGCTCTCAAACAATTCTGTATTGGTAAACAATAGTCTTGTGCGATTTGGTTCATCGACATTCGGAATTCGACGAAAAAGGGGTCATTCGGAGACATTCAGGCCGTCCAATGGACAAGGGTCGTTCGACAAAAATAATACGAATTCGACCAGCCCTGCTCCGAATGTCGTCGAAAATTTCTGAAATTCGGCAACTTCTACCCGCGCTTTATTACTTTCCCTCCACACTTTCCTTCCATGTCTCTAGTCCAATTAGCTTCTCTGTTTCATGTGCTACTTTCCCCGCTTTGTCTCTATTACAATTAGCTTCTTTGTTTCATGATGGGGGTTGGACTAATGACACAGACACCCAGACAGCCTACATTTCCTCTTAGTGCTTTGTTGGAGCTCAGAGAGAGAAGAAGCAGGAGATATTAAAGTGTCCAGCTGTTGTGTAGGCAGGCAGGTAGCATTAGGCATAGGCATGCAGCCAGCATTAGTGCCTTATTGCCACTGCAAGGGAGAGTCATCTTTGTTCCTGGACAAAATATTAAAAATATTAGGGATTTGTTTGAATAATTTTCAGAGTGACACATCAGCCAGTCTCACAGTTCTGTAGGTAGGCCTAGTACCTTATTACCCCTGCAAGGTAAAGTCACCTTTGTTCCTGTGTAAAATATTAAAATTAATACTAGGGATTTGTTTGAATAATTTTCATTGTGACACATCAGTCAGTCTCACAGTTCTGTAGGCAGGCCTAGTACCTTATTACCACCACAAGGGAAAGTTACCTTTGTTCCTGTGTAAAATATTAAAATTAATAGTAGGAATTTGTTTGAATAATTTTCAGAGACACATCAGCCAGTCTCACAGTTCTATAGGCAGGTCTAGTACCTTATTGCGTCCGTAAGGGAAAGTCACCTTTGTTTCTATGTTAAACATTAAAAGTAATATTAGGAATTAGTTTGAATAATTTTTATTGACACATCAGCCAGTCTCACAGTTCTATAGGCAGGCCTAGTACCTTATTACCACCGCAAGGGAAAGTCACCTTTGTTCCTGTGTAAAATATTAAAATTAATAGTAGGAATTTGTTTGAATAATTTTCAGAGACACATCAACCAGTCTCACAGTTCTATAGGCAGGCCTTATTGCATCCACAAGGGAAAGTCACCTTTGTTTCTGTGTTAAACATTAAAATTAATATTAGGAATTAGTTTGAATAATTTTCAGAGTGACACATTAGCCAGTCTCACAGTTCTATAGGCAGGCCTAGTACCTTATTACAAACCCAAGGTAAAGTCACCTTTGTTCCTGTGTAAAATATTAAAATTAATAGTAGTGATTTGTTTGAATAATTTTCATTGCGATACACGAACGATGCACATGACTGGACTGTAAATATAGAGGGCTATTCCCTGTTTAGAAGAGACAGAATTAATAGAAAAGGTGGAGGTGTGTGTTTATATTTGAAAACAGAGCTAAATCCAGTTTTGCGAGGTGATATTAGTGAGGAAACTGGCCAAACTGTGGAGTCCATGTGGGTAGAAATCGAGACTAAATGTGGTGTGAAAGGTAAAAAAAAGTTGTTGGTGGGCATATGCTACAAACCACCAAATATCGATGACAATGATGAGGCCCAACTGCTATTGCAAATGAGGAAAGCTGCCCAGTTTGGGCATACTATAATTATGGGAGATTTTAATTATCCAGATATCAACTGGAAAAATGAGACCTGTCAGAGTGCTAAGGGTAGCAGGTTTTTGAACACGCTTCATGAAAGCTACATGTCACAAATGGTGGGAGCGCCGACAAGAAATAACAATGTATTGGACCTAGTGATCACTAATAACACAGAAATGGTATCCAATATTAAGGTAAGAGAACATTTGGGAAACAGTGATCACAACATGGTTACATTTGAGATCTGTCTGGCAAAGCAAAAATGTATAGGTTCAACCAAAACTCTTAATTTTAAAAAAGCAAACTTCAAATTGTTAAGGGCCTCAATGCAACACATAGACTGGGATATGTTATTTAAAGGCAAAAATACTGAGGAAAAATGGTCAGAATTCAAATTTAGGTTGCAGAAATGTACCCAACTGTATATACCAATGGGGAACAAGTGCAAAAGAAGTAAGTCACAGCCAATGTGGTTAACTGCACATGTAAAGAAGGAAATGGCAAGGAAAAAAAAAGCATTCAAATTATTTAAGTCAGAAGGAACTGAACAATCTTTCTTAAAATACAGGGAGAGCAACAAAGATTGCAAAAAGGCAATTAGGGTAGCAAAAATAGATAATGAAACTCGAATTGCAAGGGAAAGCAAGACTAATCCAAAAAAGTTTTTTAAATATATAAATAGCAAAAAACTTAAGAGGGAGTGCATTGGACCATTCAAAAATGAGATGGGTGAGTTGGTTAGTGAGGATAAGGAAAAGGCTGATGTTTTAAACACTTTCTTTGCATCAGTATATACAAGGGAGCAAGGAATGGTAGAAGAGCCTCCGCAAGTATCAAATAAAACAATACAATTAATAGATATTGGGTTAACTCAAGGAGATGTCATGGGAAGACTGAACAAAATTAAGACCGACAAAGCACCGGGTCCTGATGGTATACATCCAAGGGTTCTTCAGGAACTCAGTGCAGTGTTAGCAAAACCCCTATATTTACTCTTTAAAGATTCTATTACCACAGGCTCAGTGCCACAGGATTGGCGAAGAGCTAACATAGTGCCTCTATTTAAGAAGGGAACTAAAACAGAACCTGGGAATTATAGACCAGTGAGTTTGACCTCTGTAGTGGGAAAACTATTAGAAGGCATAATAAGGGACTATATTCAGGATTACAACACAAAAAATAAGATCATTAGCACGAATCAACATGGTTTTATGAAGAATAGGTCATGCCAAACTAATCTTTTCAGCTTCTATGAGGAGGTAAGCAGCAACCTTGACAATGGCAAGGCAGTAGATGTAGTATATCTAGACTTTGCAAAGGCATTTGATACAGTACCACACAGAAGGCTGGTGTATAAAATAAGGAAATTGGGGCTAGGAGATAACCTTTGCAATTGGATACAAAACTGGTTGAAGGATAGGGAACAGTGTGTGGTTGTAAATGGAAAATTCTCCAGTATAGTTAAAGTGGAGAGTGGAGTACCTCAGGGTTCAGTATTGGGTCCGCTGCTTTTTAACATGTTTATAAATGACCTGGAAATAGATATAGAAAGCAAAATATCAATATTTGCAGATGATACTAAATTATGCAAAGTCATTAATTCAGAACAGGATATTTTCTCTCTACAGAGGGACTTACATACAATGTCAGATTGGGCAAACATGTGGAATATGAAGTTTAATGTGGGGAAGTGTAAAGTCATGCATTTGGGAGGAAACAATCCCAAGGCTACTTATAAACTTAATGGAATAATTTTAGGTGACTCGTTGCTAGAAAAAGACCTGGGTATCCTTGTCAACTACAAACTTGGAAACAGTGACCAGTGTCAAACAGCAGTAGCAAAGGCAAACAAAGTCCTGTCTTGCATAAAAAGAGGTATTGAAGCAAGAGTGGATAACATTATTTTGCCATTATACAAATCATTGGTAAGACCTCACCTTGAGTATGCAGTGCAATTTTGGGCACCGGTTCTGAAAAAGGATATACTAGAACTAGAGAGGGTACAGCGGAGAGCAACAAAATTAATTAAGGGAATGGAGGACTTGACATATGAGGAACGACTAAACAAACTTGGTTTATTTACTCTAGAGAAAAGACGACTAAGAGGAGACCTTATCACATTGTACAAGTATATGAGAGGTCAATACAAGGATCTCTGCGGTGAGCTATTTATTCCAAGGCCTGCTCAGGTGACCAGGGGACACCTCTTGAGATTAGAGGAAAGGAGGTTTAAACTTCAGCAGAGGAAGGGTTTTTTTACGGTAAGGTCTGTCAAATTGTGGAATTCATTGCCCAGGGAGGTAGTTATGGCAGATACAATGGACACATTTAAGAGAAGATTAGATACATTTCTTTCAAAAGGGAACATACAGAGTTATACTGTTTATCAGTAGGCAGATCAGGAAGGTCTGATAAAGACTAATTTAATTGGTAGCAGGAAAGCTATAAAATTCTTAGTTACTGAGGTATGAAGCGAAGGTTGAACTTGATGGACTTGTGTCTTTTTTCAACCTAATTTACTATGTTACTATGTTACTATGTTACATCAGCCAGTCTTACAGTTCTGTAGGCAGGCCTAGTACCGTATTACCCCCGCAAGGTAAAGTCACCTTTGTTCCTGTGTAAAATATTAAAATGAATAGTAGGTATTTGTTTAAAGAATTTTCATTGTGACACATCAGCCAGTCTCACAGTTCTATAGGCAGGCCTAGTACCTTATTACTACCGCAAATGAAAGTCACCTTTGTTCCTGTGTAAAATATTAAAAGAAATAATAGGAATTTGTTTGAATTTGTTTCAGAGTGACACATCAGGCAGACTCACAGTTGTGTAGGCAGGCAGACAAGCCTTCCTTCAAATTTAGCTAAGTTCATACTTCATCTACTTCATCCATAGTACCATAAGGCTAAATGCCCACCTTACCCTGCTCCACCATCTTAATTTAGACCCTGGAAATGGTTCCATTTATTTAATTTTCATTTTTATTGTATTTTAAAGGTATTTTAAAGTCAATGAATAATTCAGACTGTCGTCGACTTTCATCCGAGTTGAACAGGTCGGATTCGAAATGCGGAGTTGCAGAATGAAAAAAAGCAATTTAGTCCAACATCAAAATTTACAGAAAATTTTTGTTGTGTACAAGTCTAGTAAACAATATACAAGTAAAGGAATATTTAGGCAGCAGGGACAACAATATGCAATCCTTTGAAATGTATTATGAGAAACCATTATCAAGGGTTTAACTAAAGCATTCAATTTTAAAAAGGCTCATTTTATAATGCTAAAATCATCATAAAATGACATTAAGCGTGGTGTAATCTTCAAAGATAAAAATGCACAATAAAGATCAAATATGTTTAAACTTCTTTTAGATAAATGTACGTTTGAATATATTCCATTGGGTAATAAGTACAAAAGGAGCACATTAAGACCAGTGTGGCTTAATAAAGAGTTTTGCAGTCGCAGTTGATGTTTAATACAGATAAATTTAAGTTTATGCATTTGGGATGCAGAAACAAACATGCTACAAATAAACTAAATACAAAACTACCTGGGGAATCCTCGTTAGAGAAAGATTTGCTGGTAGACAATAGACCATAGCATTGTGCAGTGTCACTCAACTACTGCAAAAGCCATGAAGGTATTTCCTGTATAAGGGGTGATATGATTATCATTTGCAAATATATTCATACAAATAACTATCTAAGGAGCTATTTACTCAAAGAGCTAATAAAAAAACAAGAGGTCATCCATTAAGACTACAAGAAATGTACTTTTGACTAAAAGAAAAGCAGGTATGTTTTACCTTGGGACGCTGTGCTTGCAGATACTGTACTTACTTTCAAAAAGTCACAGATACATTTCTGGCTTAGAATGAGATTGAGAATAATGACAGCTGGTTTCAAAGCAGATAGGATGTTGATCCAGGGAAATATACAACTGTCATTTTGAGCCACGAAGGTATTTTTTTACCCATTTTTGCTTTAATTGGAAATGGCATTTTTCCTTCCTCTGGATCAACAAGGATGATATAGCATAGGTTGAACCTGATGGATGCATGTCTTTCTTTAACCCTCACCAACTATTTTATCATCTTACCTCTCCAAACAACAAACAAGTCAGTAATATCAGCGGTAGGTAAACAGATTTTGAACATGCAAGTTATTATGCAAAATGAATTTTATAGCCAGGTCTAACCATATACTTAGTAAGATTTTATATTGGTTCTTTAAAGTATATCACACATCTAGAAGAACAGATGCTCCAAATATGTAAACAATGAAAGCAAATCATTCAGTGAAAGTGTCTTATACAAACTTTGACAGTTTTGTGTGTGTCCTTGCTACAGCAGAGGCCAAAGTGTAGAGTTGCTGACCACAAGTTGAACGCACCAGAAAGGGAGAGGGTTACACTTAAAAGTCTGAAGCTTTGGATCCACTAAGCAGATCTGGACAGACTGAGGGTAGAATTGGCTTCAAGATAGATGAAGACCTGCATGAGTGGGTAAAATAGATTAAATGATGATGTGCCTTTAAGATTGCTGCTGATATGTATAACTCCACAGGGAAGAAGGAGCTTATTCTCTTACAGAGTGATATGTTCTGCTCCTTTAATACAAGATGCAGATTGTAGCAGGACTAACTGGTGGGCACAGTTGAGGCAAACCAGCAGAGGGAGATGGTTGCAGAAGCTGATGGCACAGGGTGATCTCAACTGGCCTCAAAACTCAGTAGACCCAAGATGACTGAAAGACAGGAGTATGGGTAGAGCTACCAGCCACTGCTGAGAACTCCGAAAGCTGTATCAGGACTGAGGCAGAGGTCAGATCAGGAGACCAACGGATAATTCCAAGTGCTGAACAACAAGCAAGGTGCCAGAGGGAGAGTCACAGCCAAAGGGACAATACTGGGAAAACACACCATCGGAGAGGTACCAAGGAGGCGCTAAGAAGATAGTTGGATGGAGTAATGGTCAAAACTAAACAGGCAACTGGAATGCAGATGAGTATAAATAATTGCTTCATATAAGGGGCAACTAGTCTAGAGGTAGGGAAGTTTAAATACCACTGATACCCAGTAGGAGCAGAGGTGTATCAGAAAGAGGTAAAGTCAGATGGACTGTGACAGCTTGAAACTTATTTTTTGGACTTCCCCCTGCTTTTGTAATTTTGCTTATTTTTGAGCTCTCGTCTCTCTCATGAACTGTTACTGAAATGTTGTGTTCGATCAACTGTATTTTCTACAGTTTGTATGTTATCAGTGGCAGTAACCCCAAACCCTATTTACTGCCATTACAGAATATAGTCAATCAACTTTATTTGATTTCTATGTAATTGTTATCAGTAACCAAAAAAACCCTCTCCAAAACTAACACAGACTATGTAAAGTTAACTCTATTTAATCTGATAACTGTGTCCACAAGTGAATAAGGATGTTTTATTTATTTGTATTTTATCAGTGGCTGTAACTGAAAGCTTTAAATAGTAAATTTGGCTGAAAAAAAGACAAGTTCAACCTTTGCCTCCTGACCCAGAATAAAATGAGAATTATATTGGCATTCCTGCCTCCGAAATGAGCGTGTCTATTTACTGGAACTTCCTGCTTTACCCTGTATAACCCTGTATGTTCCCTCTTGAAAGAAATGCTTCTAACCTTCTCTTAAATATATCCATTGTATCTGCAATTACTACATCCTTGAGCAAAGAATTCCACAGTTTAACAGACCTTACTGTAAAAAACCCTTTCTCAACTGAAGTTGAAACCTCCTTTCCTCTAATTATAAGGGGTGACTACCAGTTATTTGATCAGGCTTTCAAATGAAAAGAATCTACTGTGGTTTCGTCCATTTTTACATTTGTGCTGGTATTGAATTCCTGGCCTGGCATCATGAATCCTACAAAGGTGTCCACCATCCATGAGGGTGAATTAACTCTAACATAGCCTGTCTGTTGGAGCTTTGAATAAGCTGTGTTGTGACTTAATTATGAGTGGTATTTTGATCAGAATGTGTGAGACACTTGGCAGCAACATTGTTTTCTATTTGATCATGATGTACCATTTGGCATTTACATTTCTGTCAGTTCTATTTGGCCATGATCTAATCAACCTCTCACTCCAGCTACATTTAAGGAGTCTGGTTATAGTGATATCTGTTATCCGCAGTGTTCAGTCAAGTACCTATCTCAAGTCCAGCAAACAGTTCCTGGTTGCACTCCTAGTGCCTAGTAAGTAGTTATGCTAACCACTCTGCTCTCTTCCAGTCATTCAGTGTTCCAGTCCATTATACTGTCTGTCGGTACTACACATTCAAGCAGCTTCTCATATTGGCAGTCTGGTCTCTCCTCTGTCCTGTGGGTCTGTCTTCTAGCCTGGCCAATCAATGTGACACAAACAAACAGACTTACTGTATCATAGTAAAGAGATCTAAATGAGAAAGTAATAGCCTATGTAGAATTAGAGTAGGGACCATGACCACAGCAAGGGAACCCCATCCAATACTATTTGATTGTAAAGATATTAATATCCCTAGAATGGAGAGTATATACATGATGAGGGTCAGTGAAAACTGAAATGGTTAAAAGAGCATGGGATAAGTGTGTACTCCATGTCATAAGGATGAGATAGGGTGGGCTGTAATGTTGTAGCAACTCTATGTTTTTAGGGTCCCTAAAAAAATCTGGGGATGGTTCCTTCTCTAATCTGTATACTGAGATGTACCTATTAAGTGATCTCACTGTTCTTAGTGAATTCTCTCCACTGAATCCTTATACTTTTTAAATTATTTCAGTAAAAAGATGTTAATGTTTTTCACTAACAACCCCAGCTTACATTTAGGGAAGTGTGAGTTGTGATAAATTACAGTTTAGGAATAATGATGCCAGACTTTCAGCTGTACCCTCAAGACAGTTTTACTTAACTTAAGTGGCAAAATATTTTAACGGCTGTTGATGACAGATAAGTATGGAGCTAGTGATGACGTGTGTTTGTGACAAACAGTAGATGGATCTAAATTCCAACATTACTCCTATATACTCTGCAGATATTTATGCCCCCCAGGTGGTCAGGTAGACAGCAGGAGGAGGCCACTCCAGCATCAAGGACATCCAGGAAAAAGATCTAGCTATCTAGTATCATATGTTGTAAGTCCCAGAACTGTCTTCTCTTGAAATACATAACCAGTTTTCTGGGGTAATTTTCCCATTAGGCAGAGAAGGCAACAGATTAGGGTGACAAATTGTAATGGATGTCTCAGCTTGCTAGGCACACCCAGTATACTGAGTTATAGGCATGGTCAACACAATCCCAAATGCTCTGCACCAGCCATTTGCACAGGTTAGGTAATTTAAAATGACAGTCAACCTTGATTTTGACCTTACTTTTGCTGCAAGTGCATAATTCACCTATACTTTTTTCAGTCTACATTTTTTTTTACACTTGTATGTTTTCAGAGAGCTTTCTTTATGAGACTGTGAAAGCAGATAACATGCAACAATTTAGAAATTATGCAATGTCAAAAAAGAGTGAAACAATGTAGAAAGGACTGCCTTTATAACAGATGAGACTTGCCACCGTGTTAGCCGTTGAAATATCCTGCCTGAGGAAGAGACCTGAGATGTCTTGAAAGCTTGCATTCTAAATCTGTTCAGTTAGCCAGTAAATATATCAACGACTATATTTGCCTCCTGACTGCCTTTATGGCATACAAATCAATCAGTGTTTAGAAAGACTGCAACGTGTTGTCTGAAGTTTTTCCTCCAGGTCCACCCTGAGAATAGAACAATGGATTTAGGGCCTACCAAAATAATGTGACATGCATGCTCATGGACAGTGAATGATAAAATATACTGACTACTGAATTCAATCCACAGCTTGGCTAAAGCCAACTTACAGGTTACTACATAAACGTACATACACAGCATTAAATATTTGTCATATTGCTTAAGAAAATGGGAGAATATGTATTATGTTTGATAGTAGAACATATATAAATATTTAATTGCATATGCATGAAGGAGTACAGTGATCATGTCCGAGGGCCTTCATTTGGACATCTCTGCTCAAGGGGTGAGGGATCACTTTCATAGTGGTTCCTTGGGTTTTTATGTATTTATTCACTATACATACTTACACAAAACATATACAGCATATTAGATAACTGGATTTTATACATGTGATCATCGTTTCCGTAACCAAGAGAAAGTAGAAGTCATGTGATTTTTTTTCTGAGAACTGATGGATATCTCTGAAAAACTGTTCAGTCTTGTTCCTGAATGCAACTGTGAATTGGAAGAAGCAGTCAAGTAGGTAACATCAATGTTAGGTATAGGTTTTTGGATTATTGACTTCTTTATGAAGTAAAAGCTTCTCCTATCCTGCTTACTTGTCACATTAAGCAAATCCTCAAGAAGAGCAGAAGAATAATTTCTACCCTCAAATCTATTCTTCATTTCCAAGAGGCTTCCCTGGCACATTACTGGATCTGAAAATTTGGCTCACACTTTGAAATTGTGATTCTGGGTAAGACCAGTATATGGAAATGGTGGAATTAATCATATTGTAATAATGTATTATTGTCACTCTGCTTGTGATTAAGATCATATTAAAATGTTTTTCCTTCCAATACATTGCATTATCTAGAAAATTAAACTTTGGAATCACATACCATAGTAGATTGAATGTGATCTACAGCTTTATTCACTTGCTGGCAAACTAATTCCAAGGACTCAAACAAACCCTTCCACATCACAAAAATGTTGTCAATATACCTGTGCCATCCCTCTTTCTGCAATGAGAGAGATGAAGGTGTATAGATTCTGGGCGTCCAGCATCACCAGCAGAGAAGGGGTATCCCCAACTTTAAGAGGCTAAACCCTTCTGATAAAATTGGAGGTATCCTGAATAAAAGATCTCATGGTAAAGACTTTCAGCCATAAAATAGTATACAAGAATTTAGCAATTGATGTAAAAACTGAATAGATTGCAAGCAATTGAATGTCCTTGTGCAAACAAGAGGTGCTTGTGGATCTTGTGCAGGGTGTATAAAACTGGTAGTTTAGGTTGAAACTGGATCAGATATTGTGCTAACTTTTCATCAATGATCTTTTCAGCTAGTGCTGTATGGACTCATTGGGTGCCTCTTCAGAGCTCACAGCAACAGTTTTCGGGGAGGAAAAGATCTGGGCAGCACTGCACACTGTAAGTTTGTATAATACATAGAAATAAATATAGTGTGAAGCACCAAATTAATTTGAACCACTTGGATAAGTATTAATAGTTCGCTGAATGATATCACGCAATATTAGTTCAACATAGACAGAAAATATTATATTTATTTAAAATAAAGAGTACACCCAATATATACCCACAATTGTAGTAAATCATACATATGACAATATATCATAAATTAATAAAATAGTGATACTCAAACCTGATGACCCACAACATGCACAAGATTCCTTCCTGCTCATGAAGATGAAAAATAGCTTAATAAAAGGAGATCTTATCATAATGAACGAGTATATGAGAGGTCAATACAAGGATCTCTGTGGTGAGCTATTCATTTCAAGACCTGATCGGGTGACCAGGGGACACCCCTTGAGATCAGAGGAAAGGAGGTTTAGACTTCAGCAGAGGAAGGGTTTTTTTATAGTAAGGTCTGTTAAATACTCTCTCTCAAACCTTTATGGTTTGAGAGATATTCGCATGTAAAGTCCCCCCCTCCCTCCCCCTCTCCTGATGTCAGCATCTAGCTGACAGCAGGAGATCCTGGTCCGGGGACCAGCTGGTGTCTCTGCAGCAGTGCTGAAATTGCATTATTTAAAAAGAATTACTTAATTGGAAAGGTGTACAAAGTGTGCCTGGTTTGCAAGCACACTTTGTAGACCATTCCAATGAAGTAGTTCTTTTTAAATAATGCGGTTTCGGCTCTGCTGAAGAGTCTCCTCGAGTCAGCCGACTTGAATCTCCTGTTGTCAGCTTTACAGCTGACATCAGGAGAAGGGAAACTTTACATGTGAGTAAAGGTTTGAGAGATAGAATTTATGCCATATAATTAACCCCTTAACGACCGGCCGATCGGTGCGGCGTGGTCAGTTAAGGACCACGGAGCATTTTTTTTTTCGTTCTTCCGCTTTCGGACTCCCCGAATGGTGTGCAGCCGCGGGGGAGGGGGAGCATGGAATTCCATGACGGTCATAGTACGTCATGGGTAGTTCAGTGAGATCGACCCTTGATGTACTATGACCGTCAAGGGTCGTTAAGGGGCTAATAAATCCATAACTGGTAATATGATAAATTCAATACCGGAACAATTTTTCCATTGCGAATAATAAAGTTAGAATTCTGAAGTGTAGATACCATAAAAGTGAATGTGATAATCTATATCAATAAGGCAGCCTTATAACCTTTCATCTCACTTAAAGGGATGTTAATGTTTCCTAACATAAGATCCTTCTTTATAGTTAATAGTACTGATGTCTAATGCTTGCAGTGTTCATAACTTGCTAGTTATACTGTAATTTTATGATAAAGTTTAATACTCCAACCCCTCCTGATCATAAGCCACCTCCTCTCAGATTTGAAAACCGGACATCAGTCCAGACACATCACAAGGAGGGACAATCTTTCCTCTCAGAGTAAGGAAAGAAAACCCTGCCCTCCTTGATGAAAGAGACCAGGTTTTTCCTAATACTGACTAAAGATTCTCCCTCATAGTGATCTGCTGTCAGATCTGAGCAAGAAACGCTGACGCTGGGAAAAGGGGCAGGAGGGGTAAACTTCATACTATAATCACAGCGTAACTAGGAAGTTATGAACAGTGCAAGCATCAGACATCAGTACTATTAACTATGAAGAATGATCTGATCTGCTTGTGTTAGGAACATTACTAACCTTTAAAAATCCATATGTGAAATAATCCATATGGTGAAATAATCAAAACAGTCCTTCTTTATGTGGATGAAAATGTAACTCATGGCCGTATATCTATGAAAAATGGCACTTGGTCACCATATTTCCCGTAAATGTAACATATCAAACAAACGGGACCAGAGACTTCCTGCTACTGGGCAGGACAGATGCCAACTTCTCCTACCTTCCTCCACTTGTTTTCAATCTGGTTTCTTCATTTCAAATTCTTTCATATTATTCTTATAAGGTGGTGTGTTCCCCAATCTGAATCAACATTTCCATATACCAGTCCATGGTCTTATGATATATCAGATTTTCATAAGAATTTCAAAGAGCTGCTGTTTTCCTTCTTCTGGGGCAAACAACCATTTCATCCAGTTCTTTTGCTTAATAAAGTATACTGTTAACACTTACAGATGAACATTTTTAATTGTTTATTCTTTATATATTCCACACATTGATAACATTTCCAGCTTATACAAAGATGTTTTAATCCCATATCCCCTATACCTTCACATCTTCTATATTTGAAAGTCAATGTAGAAACCATATATATAGTGTTATAATTAATTTAACAGAGAATATAAACTATTAAAACTAAAATTTTAAAATGTAATGAAATGAAAGACCCAATCTATACACATAAAATATATTTGGTATAATATTTCACGCATAATATGAAATAACAGTCTAAATACTTGATATTCTGTTAATAATATAGAATCATAGGAGCCCAAACAACTTGCAGATGGTATTCTGACCACATGGATCTAAACCAGAGCTTTCCAAACTTTTCATGTTGGTGACACACTTTTTAGACATGCATCATTTCGTGACACAGTAATTCAGTTTTGCTAGCAAACCGGAGGTTAAACTAATAATCCCTTATAAGAGATACGGACACATACATAAACTGTAATAACAAGATGTATGGGGACACAACATATCTCATGAAAACCTTTCATTCATACTGTGGAAGGCATTAAGCACCTCGTGTGGTTTTTAAAAGGGCAACATGAGAATGTTGCGCTACATATAAGTACAAGATTCTCATGTTGCATTATTAAATAGATAGCGCATAACTGATTTTAGAAGTACTGTCCGTCTTTCCTGTCTCATTGGCCCACAAGCAGAAGCAGCAGCCATGTGACAGGCAGCCTTGGCGCACAGGGACACTCCAGCCTGGCAGCCCAAAGAGAGGGCAGAGGTATAGAGGAGGTGATCCGCCAAAAGATTTGTAACAGCTGGAGTATGTATGTAGCCCACGGAGGCACTCCAGCTGTTACAGATCTTTTGTGGCGCTCCAGCTGTATGCAGCACACAGAGGCAATCTCCCGCTGTGTAAATGCGACCATTAAGTAGTAGTGTTTTATCTCAGCTCCCAGTGTAGCTCTGCTTGGGTTTAATGACAATCTTGCACTGTGTAAACAGCACCTTTGCCTGTGACACACCTACACACTGCAGCCGACACACTAACGTGTCGTGACACACAGTTTGGAAAGCACTGATCTAAACTGTTAAGTTCAAAGAAACATTTCGTTTTAATTCTGGACATGTGGACAATACGATCACCTCCTATCCAGTTAGGTTTAATTTTTTCTATCCCATAAAAAAAATTGAGCCTTGAATATGATATACTTTAAAATGGTTAGATAATGTATGTTTTTATAACCTCTTTCCATATTGTATATATGCTGATATATCCTTTTATTTAGATTTATTTAGATTCCTTTTTGTTTTTCCCACTTATTTGTTCTTGCATGGACACTCTACAATTTAAATCACATTATTTGTACCACAAGTTATACACTAGTTTATCATGTATCCCCTTCCTTATTTTGCTACCTATCTTCATCTATTGGGACCTTTACACTTGGGGCAATCATGTTTCCTATTTTGGTGCCTTTTTATAAACAATACATCTATTTTCTGAAAGAATTGTATTTAATACTTTGTCATTTTTCAACACACTAAAGTGTCTTTTAATAATTCTATTAAATACATAATAATATTTGTTACATTGTACTACTATTGCTAAATTAAACCTCTCTTTCATATTAGCCTTATGTTTATATTGCAAAATGTCAGCTATCCTGTTTTGATATTTTCTTGATGTGTTTATCTATAACTTCCTGAGAATAACCTTTATCCTTAAACTGAGCACACATCATTTTAACCTCTTCTGTATAATCCATTACTTTTGTACAATTTTGTTTCAACTGGTGAAGATATCCAACAGGGATATTAATTAAAAATTTACTGAACTGAAAACTATCTGCTAGAATGAAGCTATTCACATCTGTATTTTTTCTAAAAGTCTTAATATAAATTTGTTTTTCTTCTATCATAATTCTAAGATCTAAAAACTCTATACTGGATTTATTCTAAAATGATTTTACACTTGTTTTATCACCCCTCCAAATAAAAACAATGTCATTGATAAAATGTCCCCATAACACCAGGCTCGCCCACAACTGTCTGGTTAATCCAAATATATTCTTGTTCCCACCAACTCATATACAGGTTGGCATAGCTTGGGGAGAACCTGGTGCCCATAGTTGTACCTGTCTCCTTTCAATAATAATTGGCATTATACCATCACCTGTAACAAAAATCCAACTTGAATCCCTGGCATTTCCCCATTTTGTAATAAAAACTATTGTATCCCTATTCAGTAACAGTATACATAGAATAGACATCTGATCTCCCCAACATATAATAATTTTCCCACTTTATAGTAGAAAATCAATTAATAATGTGTGTAATGTCTTCTATATATGAACAACATATTTTTTTACTTCTTGCTGTAAAAACAATAAATATATTGGGAGAGATTAGCAGTCAGTGAGCCAATCCCAAATACAATCGGTCTACCTGGTGGGTTGCACAAATTTTTGTGAATTTTTGATAGACAATAAAATTCTAGCAATCTGGTACTCACCCCCTGAATAACTTTATGCTACTTGTCCTCCAAAATGCATTTTTCTTTTCCCTCATTTAGAAATTGATTAAGAGTGAGCAATAATTATCAGTAGGATCCTGCTTTAATATCTCACATGTTTCTTTAGAACAAAAAGGGGCACAAAAACAAGAGGAGAGATCTAAAAGCAGTGTTTATTTAATCCAAAAAACTATTCCCCCCCTTGCATAAAATGCACTTACAAGATAGACAATTCTAAAGAGCAACAATGTCAACGTGAATATTCTCCTCGTATCAATACCAGCATCCCCATCAATCTCATGACACCTGCAACCACTGGGAGCTCCTGGACATTAATTCAAACCCATATTGGGTACTTCTAGACCGTGGAGTTATCCAAGATGTTCCTTAGGCTCCTTCTCTTATCTCAATGTCCTCGAGTTTTGGGCAAATATTCCAACTGGTTCACAAATTTTCAACAGGCTCGTGACAACAAATAAACAATTCCTAGAACAAATCAGCAGTATCATAGAAAAATCAAATCCCCGCGCATATCGCCGGTTCTCTGCCGGCTTTCTCAAGGATAACTGCGGCTCTCTAGTGGGCCTCCCTTATAAATCTCCTATAAGCTCATCGGAGCGGGTTATCTCTTCTACCGTTGGATCCACATCAACTCCCAAGAGTTTACTGATATGAATCCGTCAGTTTAAAGACCCAACTCACTCCGAACTTACCATTTTAAACTTGATACTCTCTTATTACAAACTGTTTTATCCGTATTATAAGGAACAAATTCCTTATTAAAGGAGTGTATCTTAAAAACAATAAATATGATAAATATAATAAGAATAATATAATAAAAAAAACATTTAAGAATAGAGTGACAGAACATCTGAGGAATATTGATTTAGGAGTAGATAATCACAGCATGCCCAAACATTTTAGGAAAGCCCATCAGAAAAATCATAATGAATTATGGGTGATAGCTATCGATCAAGTGCCAATAAATAGAAGAGGAGGGGACCGTTTGTTGAGACTAAGACAACTGGAAACATATTGGATACACCAATTAGAATGTTTAACACCAAAGGGTCTTAACATAGATACTGATTTGGCAGCTTTCATATAAGCCGATAGTGAAGGTAACAAAAGGAGGTTAGTGTTACTACAGATTTATTCTTCATAAAACCGTGTTATCTTCTAAAAATATTGTTATTGGTCATCACATAGTCTTCAATACTACCAGTTAGCTACTCTTCTAATATCTTACCCTATGGAAGTCACCAAAGACCAGCAGAACAATACACCATTACAAGCAACCAGCAGGATCATACACCACTAAATGAGACCAGCAGGGTAATACAAAATTACATGGGACCAGTGGGATAATTCAAAGAGACCATAATTCAAAGAGACCATCAGGGTAGTACAGCAGTACATAAGATCAGCATCAACTAGATCGCCCAATATAAGTTGTATTCTGTAGAGGAGCAACTCCACAGAGAAAAAGCAGACTGCTAGTTCATATGTATATATAGAATGACCAGTGTAAGGACACTCTGGGAAAAAACACAGCAACTCAGATAACAACAATAGGTGCGCAGCAGGGGAGTCCCCAGTAGGCGAGATGGTGGGGATCGCAGAGTGGTTGATTGGCATTGATGGCCCCCTAAGCAGCCTTGCTCTGCAAGGCTGGATTCAAGGTCAGTTTAGAGTCGACTGGAGGAGCTGGTACGCACTAGGGGATAGCTAGAAGGGCGAGAGATAATGACACAGATATTACCTGTAGTACCAGTCGAATGTTGCTGAACAGATGACTCTGGTGAACAAGAATATTTGACCGTCCAACACCAAAGTATGACTGTCAGTCAAATAGTTCAATGTTCGTGCGGTTGGGCTGAGATCTGACTCAAGATCGAATGGAAGAGTAGGAACAAGACCGACAACTGCTCCAGTGAACGGGGAAGGCAGATGAGTTGAACGAGCCAAACAGATGGCTGAATCAGCTGGATAGTCAGATGTTCTAACTAGCAGCATTGGTAATAGATGAGAAACAAAGTACAGAAACAGCAAGAAGGAGAGCAGTCAAGCAGGAGAGCCGGGGTCAGTAAAGGGAATCAATCAAAGGGAGGCATGGTACAAAGTCAAAGAGCAGGAGAGTAGTCAGAAAGCAAGGTCAAGGCAGATATTCAGGACACACACTGGAGGGGCAAGTCAAATCACAAACAGGACTAGGAACCACTAAACATGCACTAGAATTCTTTGTTCGAACCTTAACACTGAGGAACTGGCACTTGATAAAAGTTCGGGACTCAGCATAAAACCAGGGCAGTAAACAAGGATCTGGCAAACAGAAGAGCCAAGACAAACACTACGTAAGGAATAAGAAAAAAGGTCAGGAAAAAAGGGGCAGAACATGATACATATATAAACCATTTTATGAGATTGTCGGGGCCAAATACCATTACATGGGACCAGCAGGGAAACAGCTCATTACATGAGACTAGCAGGGCAATACCTAATTAAATAAGATTAGCAGGGTAATACTTCACTGCATGAGACCAACAGGACCATAAACCACTGCATAAGATCAGCAGGGCCATACAACTTTACAGGACACCAACAGCCCATAAACCATTGCATGAGACCAGCAGATCAATATCCCATTACGTGAAACCAAAAGGGCCATAAAACCAAAACATTAGACCAGCAGGGCCATAAACCATTACAGGAGGCCAACAGGGACATAAAGGAGTGGTTCTCAAACTGATCACAGTGTTGAAAAGTCCCAGGGGAATTGGAATGATAAAGAGTTCTCCCAAGCATTGCCCTGCAATGTGCTGGAGAACTTTCTAGTATCTAAGTGATTAGCACAGAATCAGTTTAAAATGTGTTTGAATGCTGGATAGTACATATAATTAAAACTTCTTTATTAGGCTTTTTACAATAGAAATATTTCAGAATAATACTGTATGAATTATTTCAATCATCCATACATCCACTGGGAGCCACAGAGCCACACATATATTGTCTGACATTGTCTACTGGTGGTCATAGAACCAGATCTATGCTGTGTGACATCCCAGTCTTGTTCCACTATTCCACTGGTGGCCACAGTTACATAACCTCACATACAGTATGTCAACCCAGCCTCATTCCACTGCCTACTGGTAGTCACAGAACCACAGATATACTGTCTGACATCCCAGATTTGTTTCACTTCCACTGTCTGTCACCCTAGTCTTGTTCCATTGTCTACTAATAGTTTCTGAATCACTCAAACGCTATCTGACATCCCAGCCTTATTCTACTGTTATGTCATTTAACTACACATTCACTGTCTGACATCTCAGAAATGTTCTGTTGTCCAGTGGTAGTCACAGATTCACAAATATACTAAACGCTGACAGTGGATACAGCTGATGTGCTGCATTGTATGTGTAGTTTTGAAACTACCAGTGGAAAAAGGATGGTGTGTCAGATAGCGTATCTATGGTCCTGTGACAGTCAAACATTACAACCTTGTTCCACTGCCTTCGAATAATTGCATTTATTTTGCTAAACCCCTTTCAGATTCAATAGGTCTCAGTTTGAGAACTGCTGCCCAACACCAATAGAGCAACAACTAAAGCCAGCAAGGCAAAATAATGTTTCATATAAATATATGCACATTCACACACTAAGACACATACATACACAGACTGACTGTGGCTACATATATTCTTTTTGTACATTTATGTATATATGAATATGAATATGCATTTTTTCTTTGAAGTATATTTTTCTCCACTTATAATATAACATACTAGTGTAAAAGCCCGTGTACAAGGGCCAAAGTGCGTTCTGTGTCTCGTCATAGACACACTTTAATTTTACCCTGCTCTAGAGTGAGTTTGTGGTCTGTTGGCGTTCGGGCAGTCTCTACTGCGCATGACTGCATTGGCCTGCATTTGGGCAGTCTCTACTGCGCATGACTGCAACGGACAAACATACATCTGGCCTTTTATATTATATGATTATTTTTTTTTTATTATTTTTATTTACTGTAAACTAGCTATTCCCCTCCCCCTTCCCCTATGACGCCAAGTTTGTTTACACTGTAGGGTATTTAAGGGTCCATTTTTACTATTGTATGTAATCTTGATGAAGACCCTTGTTTAGGTGGAAATGTTGATTAATATATCAGCACTTTGATTGATTCATCAACAAGACCTGTGAGTGAGGCTCATTCTCTTCACTATTATATCCTATTTTCTCTGTGACTGTCACTCAGGCAAGTTTTCTCTATATACAGTGAGTGTTCCACTGACTGCTATATATTGATAGATAGATAGATAGATAGATAGATAGATAGATAGATAGATAGATAGATAGATAGAGCTTAAACTTTATATCTTGGTGACACAGTTTGACACTATATGCTAATTCCCTGCACAGTTTTCTAATTATTTCTGTTTGAGGTCACCCTTATCATTCTCTGTGCTATTAGGACCACCTTGTCACTTGTGCTAGGTTTTGTGCTGGCTTTCAGCTACACAGTACTATGGCTCACCAGTCCATCTCTGCAATGCGACTGCGCAGGAGTAAAGTGTCCCTAGAAATGTTTTTTAAATGCTGACAAGTATGATTTCATATGTCTGTAAATATTTCAGTCTAACCAAAACATATTGGTAATTATAAGAAATGAAGGGATTGTAGGCTCAATTTAAAATTATAAAAACACATAAACCAGTTTACAGCTATATATTAATTGGTCTTCACTTGACACAACCCACATGACCTTTTTTTAGTTGGAAGGTGTATTGAAAAAGTTTAGAAAATACACACCGGTTCTATTCTGTTCTATCTATATCATATTGAAACATTGTATTTTATTGCCTCTAATGTGCCAAGTTTACTGACAAAAACAAAATGTCTCTTCTTCTTGCTGTAATATGCTATTCATATTTACTTTTATTATGTTGGGAATGTACTATTCTTTCCCTGTATCTGTAACCTTGAATGTACAATAAACATTTTTTGGAAAAAAAACACATAAACCAGCTATAGCCCTTCAGGTAAAGCATAATAGAACACTATCATTCTACATCTATTGAAAATATCGATCAGTTGTGGCAAAAATGAATGCTTATTGTAGAAGCTGAATGTCAACATCTTTGAATGCCAGAGATATTAAATGCATTGAGGAGCAATGCATTCAGCACATCCCTGACATTCAAATGATTACGCGAAATGTCCCATAAATGGTATAAGTCACTTCTTCCTAAAGCAGTTTAGTCTAGCACTTTATTGTCAAACTGTGCTGTCCTAGCCAGCCATTTTCTGGACGTTGATACTTGGCATTACCAAAATTCCTGTTTGTCTAGTCATTATTCTTTCCTAAGGAACCTTCTACGGAAACTCTTATTACTCTTCTAGCCACTCCGAGAACATTCTCCTCATGTTAAGCTGTGGCTTTCCTCTATCAAAACCCTGGCACCGAGCATTTATCCAAGACTTTTCCATGTCTGAGGGTACCCCACTGTTTCAGGGTAGAATCCACTGACCTGTGTATAATCTATTTCTTGAAGTCATTTGATTAGAAGACAACACCAGAGACACAGTTTCTCATGGAATTTATACAGAATTCTTGTTCACATTCCTGCCCCTTTATTCACTAATATCCATTGTGGGTTAATGCACACAGTCTGACTTTATCTTCCATTGACCTGACTAATCCACTAGCATCCTTAGTGACTAAGTCCCATGGTGATTGGGAGAACAAAATTAGTTTTGAATACCCACAATTCAGGATATATTCACACTAACACTATTTTTATTATTATTATTATTACTATTATTATTATCTATAAAATGCCATCATATGCCACTAAAGAGATAAGGTATACAAAGTCCTCTATTTACTATATGGGTGAAAATGTCCACCACTTTTGTCCACTTCACTAGTAATTAATAAAAAGGCAGACCAAGTGATTGATGGCTCTGATGCTAAATATTTTTTGGGCCCAAGTTCACTGCAAACTACTATTATTTCTTCAGTATTTTTTATTTTCATCATTGAGTGGACCCCTAAAGTTTGACGGGCCCCAGTGCACCTTGATGGTAGTTAAGTACCTAACTTAGACATGATGTTGTATTTATTAAATTGTAATAAAAAAAATTCAAATTGGTGCTCACTTTACCAATACGTTGCCAATCACCTTTGTTTATGCATATTAATATAAAATCTGCCTCCTTAAGCCGTCAACATTCTCCTCCTATGTAAATGTGGAGTTTATTTTCTCCCCTATGGTGCAGATCGTTTGCTCCAGAATTGCTCATCTTTTTTCTGTTTGAATATGGCCAATTGGCCTTTATTTACTAATGGGGGATTGGCTCCTTTATGAGCGAAAAAGAGGGAGGAGCAAAAAATTGTGCTTATTTCCTGTTTCACACTATTTACTAATGGGATTATGCTCCAAACCAGATGCATTTTCACTTTTTTTCCACTTTTCTACTAAGCATGTAATCCTATTACATTCTATGGGAACTTTCTTAATACAAGCTCAATAGGAATGAGGGCTTTACTTGTGAAAAGTTGCCTTTTTTTTATATTGCTCAGGTCATGCCAAGCCTTTAATTTTTTTATCTATGTGCCAATACATGTGTAGTATTTTTTGTCACATATTAGTAAATAAGAGAATTCTAAACAGCCATTTTGTCATATAGGAACACAAAATTAACCATTCAGTTGCCTGTGAAAATACACAAGTATTTATAGAATGTAGAGCAACCTGAGGCCCTTCAGCTAGGCTTTGGCTGACTGAGAATGAAGGGAGTTGTAATCCAGTGAAGGGGGTGGGGGGTGATCTAATGTATCATAAGAGATGATAAAGTGTGATAACCTCTTCAGTTCCTATACTGTTCTATGTAACCCATACACTAAATATTCCCCAACTTGAGAGATCTTAGTGCATAAGCTCCATAGAATAACATAGGACCTGGAGAGTTCATGTCACTGGACAGGTCACCTCTACTTTATCACCTTTTTATCACACTTTAGTTCATCTCCCCACCAAGATAGACTATAATCATTATACCATTATATATATTATAGTATATAGAGTTCAAATAATTCAAATGATGAGTGAGACATACATACCTCCCAACATTTCAAATTGCCAAAGAGGGACACTTGTGTTTTAGGGGGGTGTTGCTGTGGGAGTGGCTGATGGGCGGGGCATTACCGATAATTTTTAGGCCATTTCACGACCTATTGACACCTCCTTGTTTAACCTAATAAATGATTTATAAAAAGACCAAAGTGTTTTAATTACACAGACTAATGTATAAACCATATACTGACATTTAAACAAACATTAGTGTGAGTTTTATTGCTGTAGAGCAATGTGATACACTTATATACACACCACACAATCTGATCTCCTAAAAATAGGGTTGCCACCCAGCCGGTATTTTACCGGCAGGCCGGTAAAAAATTGGCTTCTTTCCAATGTTAAGTCTATGGAGGGAATGCCTTGGCCGGTATTTTTTTGAAGAAAAGGTGGCAACCCTACCTAAAAAGAGGGACATCAGGGTGGGAAAGAGGGACAGAGGGATTTGGGTCTAAAAGAGGGACTGTCCCTCCTAAAGAGGGATACCTGGGAGGCATGGATATATAAATTATTAAAAAAGTTCCACAACAACAGGCATGCTGAACTCCATCTTGTCAGTTAAAATATAGAATTGGTCTTTCAGTATCAAAGAAATAACCAGATCCATGTATAGGAAAGACCTGTCAAGATGGAGATCAGTATGCCTCTTGCTGTAGTGCCTTTGGAATTGTTTATATATTTTACCATTATCATTTGAATTATTTGAACTATACATGCTATTTTAACTATCTGTTCAGAGTCTTATCTGTCCTCAACTATAGCTAAAGTTATAATCCCCCTTTGAGGTTCCCCACTCCTGCATTCCTGTTCTCATTAAATGAGTGTCATTGGTTCTAGTAAGGGTCTTACAGTGAATGTATGACAGTGATTTCATCTTAAACCAGGTGTTGGGATGGATTTCAGCATATTACGTCTGCCTAATGTCAATTTACTAAGCTACATAGGCCAATTATGCCAAGTGTAGGAGAATGTAGCAGTCTGTGGGATTTTGGTTTATTCCATGTCTTGTTTAACCCTTTAAGTGCCAGAAAGGTATGCAGCTCAATGCATTGGATACTTCTCTGGTACTCAAAGGATTAAGAAAATGCACTAGACAAGGCATAGAGGAAATGAGAGTGAGTGTTCACCATTTCCCTACTCTTACTATGGGGCCGGCATAGTTCAAAAGAAATGTATCGAATATCTGGGGCAAACCCAGGGGTCAAGTCCTGGGAAAAAAATGTGGGAACTCATCCAAGATCCCCCCACCCGCCAAAAATAAATATGTATTGCTCACATCAAGTGTGTCACACACGTGTGTGTGTGTGTGTATCATTGCATGTATGAGTGGTGTGTGCCTAACTCACTCTATGTATGTGGGAGGTTCTGTGTCTATATGTGTGTATGTCTGTTGCATGTATCTTTTTCTCTATCACACTTGCATGCATGCAATCACATTGCCCCCCATCATCTCTACATTGCCCTCACATTCCCCCATCATCTCCACATTGTCCCCATCATCTCCACATTGCCCTCACATTGCCCCATCTTCTCCATATTGCCCTCACATTTCCCCCTATCAGTTCCATATTGCACCCATCAGCTCCAACTTGCCCCATCTTCTCCACATTGCCCTCACATTTCCCCCATCATCTCCACAGTGCCCCCACCATCTCCATATTGCCCTCACATTTCCTCCTATCAGCTCCATATTGCCCCCATCAGCTCCAACTTGCCCCCCATCATCTTCACATTGTCCCCATCAGCTCCATATTGCTCTCACATTGCCCCACATCAGCTTCATATTGTCTCCCCCCATCAGCTCCATGTTGCCCTCACATTGCCCCCTCACTCCGTGTCCGTTTCCTACCTCCCTGGTGGCTCAGCAGCATGGCAGGAGAGGTCTGTGCCTCCTTTGGCACAGTCCTGTAGCTGCTGGAGCTCCCGCTCTGTCTTCTCTTCAGTAATGCAGAGTGCTGGGAGATGATGTCATCTCCCAGCTCTCTGCAGGACTAAAGAGCCAACGAGGGAGCTCAGCAGCTACAGGTCTGTGCCACAGAAGGCACAGACCTAACCATGTTGCTGGCGCCGGGCGCCCCTGCTAGCGGAAACAGTGTTCCTGCTGTGGGAAAAGTACAGGCACACCGTTCCCATGCGTTTCTGTAGGACTCGAGCCCTGGGCAAACCAACTGCTAGGCCGTATTTAGATTCCCCTAGGCAAAGCACTTTAGGCATGCTTAGCTCTGCCTATGGCCACACCCCACCCCTCTCATAACCCCCCCCCCCAGTTCCATCCACTGTTTCCTGGCAAAGAAAATACACTTGGAAAAAGCAAGAACAAAATAGCTTCAACTCCTTGGTTGCTAGAAAGAGCTTTGATGCATTACTTTGCAGTGTGTTGGACATCTCTCTAGCATTGAAGGGGTTAAATAATAGCCTGTAAAGAGATATAAAACTGGTTCAGGAGCATTGATATTGCTCTGTCTACACTAATAATTCAGAATGTGGGTGGGGTCAGCACAGCTGAGACACCCCCCAGTATTTGGAGCTCTAGAAGGTTGCCTATTGGGAAATCTGGTCCTGTTAACTGCAATACAGAAAATAAATACAAATTCCAGTTAATTTAAATGTGGTTCAAGACCTCTCTTGCATTGAAAGAGTTAAAAGCCCCATTCAAATCAATGTGGATTTTCAGTAAATCATATAGGTGAGGAGCAAAAAAATATATATATATCTAGAAATATTGCATTTGTAAATCCACAGATTGAATCAGTGTTGGCACTCAAAAGGTTAAGGACTCTTGCCTCACTAAGGTACCCAATTTATGCGAGTCCTGACTAAAATATATTGCCATCATTATGGCTCACCTTGGAGAGGTAAGCAAGCTGAAACATATTTTGGCCTAACTATATGACAAAACCTTAATTTTTGTAATTAAGTTAATTCAAATATTGGTATGATATATGCTCTACACAGGGTTTTCATTCAAGTAATTTGTATGAAGCAGCAAAGTATTGTCTTCTGGTTTTGGTTTGTTTGTAATTTGGGGACTGTGGAGGTTCCCCTCATTCCTTACTGTGCTTATTATTTTTTGCATATATTCTTATTCATATATTATGGTGTGATAGTGCTATGAGTTTCTTTTACAAATAGCCTATCTACGTGGCCTCCAGGGGAGGCCTGGCAACTTGTGGCCTGGGGGGGCAAATACAACCAAGTGACCCACTTCTATTATCATTCCAGTCCACAGTCCCAGCCCACCTTCTCTTGCTCATTTTAAACTTGGCATTAATGTTTTGAAGTAAGTGATATCACATAGCTTGCAATTGAAATGGGGCTACTTGTGATTCCACAGATCTTACAGGTGAAATGGAGCTACCCTAATGATACCACAGAGCATATAATTGAAAGGGAGCTACATTAGTGATACCAGAGAGCTTACAATTTAAGTAAAGCTACACTAGTGATACCACAGAGCTTACAAGGCAAATGGGTTATGCTACTAATATATCTCCATTTGGACTGTAGCTCTGTAGTATCACTTGTATAGTTCCATTTCAATTCTAAACTCTGTGGTATCACTAGGGTAGCTCTATTTACAGCAGCAAGTAAGAGATTGAGTAAGGCAATGGCCCATTGGGCCAGATATATGATTGACCCAGGGGGCAATTGTCCCCAGCTCCTCAGGCCAGTACTCTCTCTGTGGCTCTGACCAATGGCTTTCACTTCTCGGTGTCTGATGTGTTGATTTATTTTGTCTCTTTTATTCTGCCTAAATAGGTGTACTTCATACAGAAGATAGGTACATCTCTCTGGCTAGATACCTGTGTAGACAGAATACACGAGACAAAAATACACTTGAGTTCTGCTTGAGACACACCTATCAAGAAAGAATACAAGAGACAAAAAAGGTCAAGGTATCAGGTGCTAAGAAGTGGAAGCAGATGGTCGGACCTCTTTGAGTTCCTTAAAAACTGAAGCCCAATTACTGTTATCTATGTGTCACACAACATGGTAGGAACCACAGCAATAGTACCCTGGAACCAACTAAGAGATGGGGAAGGAGGAGAACCGTGTGCTGGAGACAGACTGGTAAGGAACTGTAGAGGACTGTATCCTTAGTGGTGATCAAGTGCTGGAGGCTTGGCAGGTGGGCTGTTTTATCTCTTACCTTATATATCTCATAAGTACATTCTGTTATGTAAATACTGCTCTATGGGACTTTTTGTATTCTGTGTAAAGAGAAGTCTGTTGTGATTATTGTGGAAGAAGAGGCCTCATTTTTCGATATAAAATTTTGATTCCATCTGTTGGTTTGTGAGTGCAATGTTTCTAGAGTTCACTCCAGTATTTAACCCTTTGAGTGCTTCACAATGCGTTGGATACCCGTCTGGAACTCTAAGGGTTAAAGGGTGCTTTCCACTATGTATACGTTTTATTCTATATTTGCTCCCCACCTATATCATATTCTGTACAAGCTATGGAGGAGTAGATTTGTACACGGACGAGATGTTGGTTCTGGCCTGTAGGGTGATTGCAGCGATGTCTGACCAGCTCCTGTCACATGCTGGCTGGATCTAGTTGGTCAGCATGTACAGCATTATAAACTGTTGTTCGTGCACAAGGGTTGTCTCATGACATTTCAGAGGGTTTGGGGTCCCTGGATAGCCCTTCTGGGGTGTTTGGTAGTGGAGAGGCCCCAAGCCCCCTCCTTCTTGCTTCTGTTCTCTCTCTTTCCTTTCTCCCTCTTTCTTTCTCTCTCCCTTCCCCCACTCTTTTTTTTCCTGTTTGGGGTTTACAGATAAAATCAGAGGGCCAAATGTGGATGCATTTCTCTCTCACATTAATTAGTCTAATTATGCTTGATCACTGCGGAATTCTTTTTTATGTGTTGCATTGTAATGCTCCTTTTGTATACAGCTTGTAGTTGTGTCCTTTTTTGATCCTCAATTATAATGTTATTTATAGGGATAGTAATGTTTCATAATAAAAACAGCTCTAATTAATCATCATAGTATTTGGGCCTTGGAGAGTGTTATTTTAATAGTGTCAGAGTTGTAGTTCAAGAGTAATTTAATGATAAAGTATCCCCCTCCTGCCCCTTTTACTGATGTAACACTGCTCAGCTCAGAGCAGCAGGAAGTGTCCAGGTAGACTGCAGAGAGGGGCAATCTTGAATTAAGATAAGGGAAAAAGCTGAAAAACCTGTCTAGGGAGGCAGGGTTTTCATTGTTCTCACAGTAAGAAGATTGTCCCTTGATGTGAGCAGTCTGGTCTATGGACCAGATTCCACATCTGAGGGGAGATGGCTCACACTAGGTAAAAGGGGCGGGAGGGGAATAATATATCATTCAATTACTCTTGAATGACAACTCTAGCAGTATTGAAATAACACTCTCTATGGCTCAGATACTATCAAGATTAATTGGAGCTGCTGTTTTTGTGAAACATTACTATCCCTTAAAAAAATCTATGCATGGAAGTCTGAAGCAGAAGAGAAAGGACATGTGAAATATAAGTATACTCACTGTGTTTCATTTTGCTCTGCACATATTTGTATCTTTATTCACCACTCTGTGGGGTTGCACATTTTGTTTGGAGCGTTGTGTCTTCTTCATTGGGAATTTTCATTTGTCCCCTATGGGGCAGCTGATTTTCCCCAGAATGACACCACGTTACCTTACTGAACGGAGACCAATGTGCTCAGAACCACATACTCTACACTTAGATATATTTAATCCATCAGAGAATCTGCCAAAATTCCTGACAGTTTCAATCCTGTGTTCTTTGCCTGAACTCGCAGGGAGGCTGTCTGAGAATTCCCCCATGGCTCTGTACCCACAGGGGGTTAAATGTGTGTAACCACTGAAAGAATGCAAAGCTACTGTCAGTGAAGAATGGGAGGAGAAGCCAAAAGAAGGAGAGGCTGGGAGTATCATACATCTCTGTAATGTAATAAGGTGACTCTAGTAAACCTCACATACCCTCACACTACCATCATTGTAAGAAATGATTTGTCTTATGAGACACAGAGCTGTATTTAATAAGCTAAAGAGGTTCAGTTCTGAAACATGTCAAATGCACCAAAGAGGTGAAATGAACAGTCTCAGTTATTTAAAGGACAAGTAGCATCTCTTAATATCCCCCCTCAATCAAATTACTACAGCCAGAAAACTATTTATATCGCTCCTTACCTTTGTTCAACAGATTTTCAATCAGTCCTCGATGGTGTGTCCATGGAGGCAGACATGGCAGTTGCTAACAGAATCACATGACCTCAATCTGTTCTCTGCACATGGTCATTTTCACAATGTGTTGCACTCGTCATCTCTGTTTCTGAAAGGGTTAAATAAGCTCATACTCTCTGTCTGCTTCAGTCTGATACACTGATCAGCAATTGTAATGTCAGGCACCATGGATATGACATCAGGGCTGACTGAAAGTGCTATCTTCTGAGAAAAGGTACAAGGGCAAAATTCATAGGTACCATTATGATTTTTGTGCTATATTAAGATACATTGTTATTATGAGGGGGTATTACTTGTCCTTTAAATGGGGCTTCTATCTCCATGAATGATACACAGATCTCCACTGCCTCTGTACACAATGCATTAGGGACCTATAAAGCATCTAAGGGGTTAAAAAATCCAATGAGTTGGATACCCCCTCTGGCACTCTAAGGGTTAAATCAGTTAGATTTTGAGGAATGTTTGTTTCCTATTGAAGAGTTGGGTTTATCCAGATATTGAATAGTTGGGTTTATCCAGATCTTCATTTCTTTAGCTTATTGAATATGGCCCATTGATGGAAGCATCACAAACACATCCTGTGTGGTTTGTAATCTACTGTATGTAGGATAGGTGATCAGACAAAGCGGGGAGGGGAATGAATATTTACTATTCTTATACCAAAAGTAATAATGATTATCTCAGTGGCACATCTAGTAATTGAGGAATCTGGTGCCATTATAGTTGCACCTGTATTTCAGCAAACTACTGAGAAAACACTAAACAATTTCTGTTTTCTGCATTTAGTAGGCCCTTAAAATGCATTGTGTACCCCTTTGGCACTCAAAGCGCTAAACTTGGCTGGTTTGGAGATTTTGCACCAATGGTAGTTCAGATACTGATAATCTTACTAACTGGTATTTATAGATGCAGAATTTCTGTTTCAGTGGCTTTCATTTTGCTCTCACAGTCTTTTCAGGTGACTTTGGTACTCACAGGGTAGGAGGGAAATATGATATTGTTCTAATCCAGGGATGGGCAATTTGTGACTAGAAAACCATGGCTTGCAACATATTAATGCACTACTATTGCACCGTGTGGCACAGTTACAATATAATTTTGAGAATGACCTCATAGTCATCATATGCCCATAATCTGGAAACCAGTTGTGTAACTAGAAACCACCGGGTCCTGGTGCGAAAATTGCCATGGGGCCCCCCGACCCCACAATGCAACTCCACCCCAGAAATGCCACTTATACATTGCCCACCTCCACATTGTACACCCCATTGTCCACTTCTACACTGTATGCCCCATTGTCTACCACCACATTGTATACCCCATTGTCCACTTCCACACTGTATGCCTCATTGTCCACCTCCAAAATGCCCCCATTGTCCACCTCCACATTGTATACCCCATTGTCCACTTCCACACTGTATGCCCCATTGCCCACCTCCACAATGCCCCCATTGTTCACCTCCACATTGCCCCCACTGTCCACTTCCACATTGCCCTCACTGTCCACATTGCCCCCACTGTCCACATTGCCCAATTGCTGATTTCCACATTGCCCCCACTGTAGATTTCCACATTGTCTCCATTTTCCACTCCCACATTGCCCCCACTGTCAATTTCCACATTGCTCCCACTCTCCACATTTCCCCCACTATCCACTTCCACATTGCCCCCACTGTCCATTTCCTCATTGCCCCACTGCCCACTTCCACATTGCCCCACTGTCCACATTGACCCCACTCTCCACTTCTACATTGCCCCCATTGTCTACTTCCACATTGCCCCCACTGTCCCCTTCCACATTGTTCATTTCCACATTGCTGACACTATCCAAATTGCCCCCACTGTCCACATTGCCCCCAATGTCCATTTCCACATTGCCCCACTGTCCACATTGGCCCCACTGACCACTTCCACATTGCCCCATTGTCCATTTCCACATTGCTCCCATTGTCCATTTCTACACTGCCCCTATTGTCCATTTCTACACTGCCCCATTGTCCATTTCCACTTTCACATTGCCTCATTGTCCATTTCCACATTGCCCCATTGTCCATTTCCACATTGCTCCCATTGTCCATTTCTACATTGCCCCTATTGTCCATTTCTACACTGCCCCATTGTCCATTTCCACTTTCACATTGCCTCATTGTTCATTTCCACATTGCCCCATTGTCCATTTCTACATTGCCCATATTGTCCATTTCTACATTGCCTCCATTGTCCATTTCTACATTGCCCCATTGTCTATCTCCATAATGTCCATTCCAATTGACGGCCGCCGGAATGACATAGCAGAGCTGTACTACTCGCTAGCTCTTCTTCTGGTTCCTATATCCTGTGCATGTGCAGTCAAAGAACTCACTTCATTGAGTTCCCTGGCTGCGCATGCTAGCGCGGCAGAGGGTGGAAGGATGCTGGGCGTGGTGTCAGCAAGGGTTGACCGGGTGGCTGGGCCCCCTGGAGTGACGGGCCCTGTGAGACCATGGTAGTTACGCCACTGCTGGCAACAAGACCTGGGGATTTAAACATGAGACCATTCCCTGGATGACTGGAACTGTAGCGCAACAATAGTTAGAAGACCGGCCACAAACTGCCCAATTATAATCTCATCACAGTTTGATGAAATGACAGTTATGGACCACGGGAATGTTGTACCCAATTCATCCCTTTTCTTATTGCCAATAAATTAACTTTGTCCCCATTTTTCTAAGCAGGGAGATGAAGGTGTCATGCTAAGTTACATTTTGCATTACTGTCCCTTATGTTGCTATTTTTTTGTTACAGAATTGCTCCAGTTCTACTTAGTATATCTATCTCACAATGACCCTCCTTGTCATCTGGTCTTGAGCAGGGGAGTCGAAGTGGAGTAAGGGTGGGGATAAATGTAATCAATAGGGAGAAACTCATAGTAAATGAAGATGTAGAAAAAAAGACATGTAGGGAGTAATGTATGTAAAGACTTCAAAATTAATTGTATGCAAGCAAATGCAAGAAGTATGGTAGATAAAATAGGAGAACTAGAATTGCTGGCGGTTAATGTGCAATTGGACATAATTGGTATAACAGAAACATGGTGGAATGATGCACAAGACTGGGCTGTAAATATAGAGGGTTATTCACTGTTTACAAGAGACAGGATTAATAGAAAAGGGGGAGGTGTGTGCTTATATTAGAAACCAGAGCTAAACCCAATTTTGTGGGGTGATATTAGTGAGGAAACTGACCAAATTGTGGAGTCCTTGTGGATAGAAATTGAGACTAAATGTGGTGTAAAAGGTATAAAAAATGTGTTGGTGGGTATATGCTACAAACCACCAAATATTGATAACAATGTTGAGGCCCAACTGCTGTGAAAATGACCATGTGCAGAGAACAGAGATTGAGGTCATGTGATTCTGTTAGCAACTGCCATGTCTGCCTCCATGGACACACCATCGAGGACTGAATGGAAATCTGTTGAACAAAGGTAAGGAGCGATATTAATGGTTTTCTGGCTGTAGTAAGTTGATTGAGGGGGGATATTAAGAGATGCTACTTGTCCTTTAAATAACTGAGACTGTTCATTTCACCTCTTTGGTGCATTTGATGTGTTTCAGAACTGAACCTCTTTGCTTATTAAATACAGCTCTGTGTCTCATAAGACAAATCATTTCTTACAATGATGGTAGTGTGAGGGTACGTGAGGTTTGCTAGAGTCACCTTATTACATTACAGAGATGCATGATCCTCCCAGCCTCTACTTCTTTCGGCTTCTCCTTCCATTCTTCACTGACAGAAGTTTTACATTCTTTTAATTATCCAGATATCAACTGGAAAAATGAGACCTGCCAGAGTGCTAAGGGAAGCAGGTTTGTGAGCATGCTTGAAGAAAACTACATGTCACAAATGGTGGAAGTGCTGACAAGAAATAACAATGTATTGGACCTAGTGATAACGAATAATAAAGAAATGGTATCCAACATTAAGGTAAGAGAACATTTGGGAAACAGTGATCACAAGATGGTTAAATTTGAGATTAGTCTAGCAAAGCAAAACTGTATCTTTCTTAAAATACAGGGAGTGCAACAAAGATTGCAAAAAGGCAATTAGGGTAGCAAAAATAGATAATGAAACTCGAATTGCAAGGGAAAGCAAGACTAATCCAAAAACTTTTTGAAATATATAAATAGCAAAAAACTTAAGAGGGAGTGCATTGGACCTTTCAAAAATGAGATGTGTGAGTTGATTAGTGAAGATAAGGAAAAGGTCGATGTTCTAAACACTTTCTTTGCATCAGTATATACAAGGGAGCAAGGAATGGTAGAAGAGCCTCAACAAGTAACAAATAAAACAATACAATTATGAGATATTGGGTTAACTCAAGAAGATGTCATGGGAAGACTGAACAAAATTAAGACTGACAAAACACCGGGTCCTGATGGTATACATCAAAGGGTTCTTCCGGAACTTAGTGCAGTGTTAGCAAAACCCCAATATTTACTCTTTAAAGATTCTCTCACCACAGGCTCAGTGCCACAGGGTTGGCAAAGAGCCAACATAGTGCCGCTGTTTAGGAAGGGAACTAAAACAGAACCTGGGAATTATAGACCTGTGAGTTTGACCTCTGTAGTGGAAAAACTGCTAGTAGGGATAATAAAGGACTATATTCAGGGTTACAACACAAAGAATAAGATCATTAGCATGAATCAACATGGTTTTATGAAGAATAGATCATGCCAAACTAATATTTTCAGCTTCTATGAGGAAGTAAGCAGAAACCTTGATAATGGCAAGGCAGTTGATGTAGTATATCTAGACTTTGCAAAGGCATTTGAAACAGTGCCACACAGAAGGCTGGGGTATAAAATAAGGAAATTGGGGCTAGGAGATAACCTTTGCAATTGGATACAAAACTGGTTGAAGGACAGGGAACAGTGTGTGGTTGTAAATGGAAAATTCGCCAATACAGTTAAAGTGGAGAGTGGAGTACCTCAGGGTTCAGTATTAGGTCTGCTGCTTTTTAACATGTTTATAAATGATCTGGAAACAGATATAGAAAGCAAAATATCAATATTTGCAGATGACACTAAATTATGAAAGGTAATTCATTTAGAACAGTATATTTTCTCTCTACAGAGGGATTTACATACAATGTCAGATAGGGCAAACAAATGGAATATGAAGTTGAATGTGGGGAAGTGTAAAGTCATGCATTTGGGAGGAAATAATCCCAAGGATACTTATGAACTTAATGGAATAATTTTAGGGGACTCTTTGCTAGAGAAAGACCTGGGTATCCTTGTTAACTACAAACTGGGAAACAGTGACCAGTGTCAAACAACAGTAGCAAAGGCAAACAAAATCATGTCTTGTATAAAAAGAGGTATTGAAGCAAGATTGGATAACATTATTTTGCCATTATACAAATCATTGGTAAGACCTCACCTTGAGTATGCAGTGCAGTTTTGGGCACCAGTTCTGAAAAAGGATATACTAGAACTAGAGAGGGTACAGTGAAGAGCAACAAAATTAATTAAGGGAATGGAGGGCTTGACGTATGAGGAATGACTAGACAAACTAGGTTTATTTATTCTAGAGAAAAGATGACTAAAAGGAGACATTATCACATTCTGCAAGTAAATGAGAGGTCAATACAAGGATCTCTCTGGTGATCTATTTATTCCAAGGCCTGGTCAGGTGACATGGGGACACCCCTTGAGCTTAGAGGAAAAGAGGTTTAGACTTCAGCAGAGGAAGGACTCTTTTACAGTAAGGTCTGTTAAATTGTGGAATTCCTTGCCCAAGGAGGTGGTTATGGCAGATACAATGGATACATTTAAGAGAAGATTAGATACATTTCTTTCAAAAGGGAACATACAGAGTTATACTGATTTTTAGTAGGCAGATCAGGAAGGCCTGATAAAGACTAACTTATTTGGTAGCAGGAAAGCTATACAATTCTCAGTCACTGGGGTAGGAGGCGAAGGTTGAACTTGATGGACCTGTGTCTTTATTCAACCTAATTTACTATGTTATGTTACTATGTTATGAAGCCCAGTCCTCAAGGGCTGATAACAGGTCAGGATTTAAGAATTTCCTGAACCTCAGTATAGATGGATCAGTCAAACTGAGTCACTGATCAAGTCAACTGTATATTATCAGGGAGATCCTTAATTCCTGGCCCTTGAGGATTGAACTTTGACAACTCTGGTATTCAAGAATAGCCAGGCTTTCTCTTCCTACTTCAGCTCTCTTTGAGTTAATGAGAGGCTTGGTTCTTTTGATTCCTTTACCTGTGTTGTAATCAGGAAATATTTAACCATTTAACTTCATATGATTTGCAAAACACATGCCTTAATGGGCTGTGACATGGTCTGTGGTTTTCAAACTTGTCATCCCCAGCCAGCCAACAGTAGTCTTCCACAGCTGGGGGGCCTCAGGTCACCCAGCCCTACTCTAGAGACACATGCACAGGGACGGATTTGTCATAAGGCAGACTAGGCATCTGCCTACAGACAGAGGTGCACCTGTCATTGGGATCGTTTTTTTGTTTTTAAATTAGCCTTGCTGAGCTGTGCGCAGTGGCGTAACAATAACCCCCCCACACCCAGTGAAATCTGTGCCTTCTTCGGCACAGACCTGTGGCTGCTGAGCTCCCTTGTCATCTTTTTAGTAATCCAGATGGCATCATCTCCCAGCACTCTGCATTACTGAAGAGAAGACCGCATGGGAGCTCCAGCATCTACCTGTCTCTGCAGAAGGAGGTACAGACCTCTCCTGCCACGCCGCTGGATCAACAGAGAGGTGCAAAACGGACACTGGGGGGGCAATGTGAGGGTAATATGGAGATGGTGGGGGCAATGTGAGGGCAATATGGAGATGATGGGGCAATGTGGAGATGATGGGGGCAAGTTGGAGCTGATGGGGGCAATGTGAGGGCAATATGGAGATGATAGGGGCAATGTGGAGATGATGGGGGCAATGTGAGGGCAATATGGAGCTGATGGGGGGCATGCTGGAACTGATGGGGGCAATGTGGAACTGATGGGGCAATGTGGAGATGATGGGGGCAAGTTGGAGCTGATGGGGGCAATGTGAGGGCAATATGGAGATGATAGGGGCAATGTGGAGATGATGGGGGCAATGTGAGGGCAATATGGAGCTGATGGGGGGCATGCTGGAACTGATGGGGGCAATGTGGAACTGATGGGGGCAATATGGAGATGATGGGGCAATATGGAGATAATGGACGCAATGTGGAGATGATGGGGGCAATGTAAGAGCAATATAGAGCTGATGGGGGGCAAGTTGGCGCTGATGGGAGCAATATGGAGCTAATGGGGGGCAATGTGAAGGCAATATGGAGATGATGGAAGCAATATGAGGGTAATATGGAACTGATGGGGCAAGTTGGAGCTGATGGGGGCAATATGGAGCTGATGTGGGGCAATGTGAGGGCAATATGGAGATGATGGGGCAATGTGAAGATGATGGGGGCAATGTGAGGGCAATATGGAGCTGATGGTGGGCAAGTTGGAGATGATGGGGGCAATATGGAGCTGATAGGGGCAATGTGAGGGCAATATGGAGCTGAAGGGGCAATATGGAGCTGATGGAGGCAATGTGAGGGCAATATGGAGCTGATGGGGGGCAGTGTGGAATTGATGGAGGCAATGTGAGGGCAATATGGAGCTGATGGGGGCAAGCTGGAGCTGATGGGGACAGTATGGAGCTGATGGGGGCAATGTGAGGGTAATATGGAGATGATGGGGGCAATGTGGAGATGATGGGGCAACGTGAGGGCAATATGGAGCTGATGGGGGCAAATTGGAGCTGATGGGGGCAATGTGAGGCAATATGGAGATGATGGGGGCAATATGTAGCTGATGGGAGCAATATGAGGGCAATAGGGAATTGATGGGGGCAATATGGAGCTGATGGGCAGCAATGTGAGGGCAATATGGAGATGATGGGGCAATGTGGAGATGATGGGGGCAATATGAGGGCAATATGGAGCTGATGGTGGGCAAGTTGGAGATGATGGGGGCAATATGGAGCTGATAGGGGCAATGTGAGGGCAATATGGAGCTGAAGGGGCAATATGGAGCTGGTGGAGGCAATGTGAGGGCAATATGGAGATGATGGGGGGCAGTGTGGAATTGATGGGGGCAACGTGAGGGCAATATGGAGCTGATGGGGGGCAAGCTGGAGCTGATGGGGACAGTATGGAGCTGATGGGGGCAATGTGAGGGTAATATGGAGATGATGGGGGCAATATGGAGCTGATGGGGGCAATGTGAGGGAAATATGGAGATGATGGGGGGAAATGTGGAGATGATGGGGCAATGTGAGGGCAATATGGAGCTGATGGGGCAAACTGGAGCTGATGGGGGCAATGTGAGGCAATATGGAGATGATGGGGGCAATATGTAGCTGATGGGGCAATGTTTGGGCAATATGGAGATGATGGGAGCAATATGAGGGCAATAGGGAACTGATGGGGGCAATATGGAGCTGATGGGCAGCAATGTGAGGGCAATATGGAGATGATGGGGCAATGTGGAGATGATGGGGGCAATGTGAGGGTAATATGGAGCTGATGGTGGGCAAGTTGGAGATGATGGGGGCAATATGGAGTTGATGGGGGCAATGTGAGGGCAATATGAAGCTGATGGGGGCAATATGGAGCTGATGGAGGCAATGTGAGGGCAATATGGAGATGATGGGGGCAATGTGGAACTGATGGGGGCAATGTGAGAGCAATATGGAGCTGATGGGGGGGCAAGCTGCAGCTGAAGGGGGCAATGTGAGGGTAATATGGAGATGATGAGGGCAATATGGAGCTGATGGGGGCAATGTTAGGGTAATATGGAGATGATAGGGGCAATGTGGAGATGATGTGGCAATGTGAGGGCAATATGGAGCTGATGGGGGCAAATTGGAGCTGATGGGGGCAATATGGAGCTGATGGGGGCAATGTGAGACAATATGGAGATGCTGGGGCAATAAGGAGCTGATGGGGGCAATGTGAGGGCAATATGGAACTGATGGGGGGCAAGTTGGAGCTGATGGGGGCAATATGGAGCTGATGGGTGCAATGTGAAGGCAATATGGAGATGATGGGGGGCAATGTGGAGATGATGGGGGCAATGTGAGGGCAATATGGAGCTGATGGGGGGCATGCTGGAACTGATGGGGGCAATGTGGAACTGATGGGGGCAATATGGAGATGATGGGGCAATATGGAGATAATGGACGCAATGTGGAGATGATGGGGGCAATGTAAGAGCAATATAGAGCTGATGGGGGGCAAGTTGGCGCTGATGGGAGCAATATGGAGCTAATGGGGGGCAATGTGAAGGCAATATGGAGATGATGGAAGCAATATGAGGGTAATATGGAACTGATGGGGCAAGTTGGAGCTGATGGGGGCAATATGGAGCTGATGTGGGGCAATGTGAGGGCTATATGGAGATGATGGGGCAATGTGGAGATGATGGGGGCAATATGAGGGCAATATGGAGCTGATGGTGGGCAAGTTGGAGATGATGGGGGCAATATGGAGCTGATAGGGGCAATGTGAGGGCAATATGGAGCTGAAGGGGCAATATGGAGCTGATGGAGGCAATGTGAGGGCAATATGGAGCTGATGGGGGGCAGTGTGGAATTGATGGAGGCAATGTGAGGGCAATATGGAGCTGATGGGGGCAAGCTGGAGCTGATGGGGACAGTATGGAGCTGATGGGGGCAATGTGAGGGTAATATGGAGATGATGGGGGCAATGTGGAGATGATGGGGCAACGTGAGGGCAATATGGAGCTGATGGGGGCAAATTGGAGCTGATGGGGGCAATGTGAGGCAATATGGAGATGATGGGGGCAATATGTAGCTGATGGGAGCAATATGAGGGCAATAGGGAATTGATGGGGGCAATATGGAGCTGATGGGCAGCAATGTGAGGGCAATATGGAGATGATGGGGCAATGTGGAGATGATGGGGGCAATATGAGGGCAATATGGAGCTGATGGTGGGCAAGTTGGAGATGATGGGGGCAATATGGAGCTGATAGGGGCAATGTGAGGGCAATATGGAGCTGAAGGGGCAATATGGAGCTGGTGGAGGCAATGTGAGGGCAATATGGAGATGATGGGGGGCAGTGTGGAATTGATGGGGGCAATGTGAGGGCAATATGGAGCTGAAGGGGGGCAAGCTGGAGCTGATGGGGACAGTATGGAGCTGATGGGGGCAATGTGAGGGTAATATGGAGATGATGGGGGCAATATGGAGCTGATGGGGGCAATGTGAGGGAAATATGGAGATGATGGGGGGAAATGTGGAGATGATGGGGCAATGTGAGGGCAATATGGAGCTGATGGGGCAAATTGGAGCTGATGGGGGCAATGTGAGGCAATATGGAGATGATGGGGGCAATATGTAGCTGATGGGGCAATGTTTGGGCAATATGGAGATGATGGGAGCAATATGAGGGCAATAGGGAACTGATGGGGGCAATATGGAGCTGATGGGCAGCAATGTGAGGGCAATATGGAGATGATGGGGCAATGTGGAGATGATGGGGGCAATGTGAGGGTAATATGGAGCTGATGGTGGGCAAGTTGGAGATGATGGGGGCAATATGGAGTTGATGGGGGCAATGTGAGGGCAATATGAAGCTGATGGGGGCAATATGGAGCTGATGGAGGCAATGTGAGGGCAATATGGAGATGATGGGGGCAATAAGGAGCTGATGGGGGCAATGTGAGGGCAATATGGAACTGATGGGGGGCAAGTTGGAGCTGATGGGGGCAATATGGAGCTGATGGGTGCAATGTGAAGGCAATATGGAGATGATGGGGGGCAATGTGGAGATTAGGAGCATTGTGGAGGTGTCCAGTGGAGATGGCCAATGGGTGGGGGGTTCTTCAGATTTCTGTGCCTACAGGCTCCTGAGATGTGAATCCAGACCTGCACATGCATAGCTTTTATGGAGTTAACCCAAGAACCAGTCCTTTTGATCGACTTGGAATAAATTAATATGTGAAATTCTCCCAATTATTATTTCCTCTCTTTGTTGCCTTAGGACCTTATGTCAAATATATCACACTTAAAATTAAATTTTTACTTGACAGACAGAGCATCACTCAAATGACAAGAGCAGAAGTCATTGATCAAAATGTAACAGTAGAAAGAGGTAATGATTTCTTGTCATTATTTAAATTTCCACAAAGCATGTGACCCACATATAATTAAGCAGAAATAGTGCAACATGATTTATAAAACATTTGTCGGTACTACAGTATCCAGTTGAAACGACTCATACCTGTCAAAAACATGTAAATAATAACTGCTAACTCATGATCATGGACTGATACTCAGTGGGTCTTTTAGACGTGTTTATTGTGCAGAATAATGTTTCAGCTCTAATTAGAGCCTTTGTCAAATTCTACAAGACCTGTTCAATGCCAGTACTTTGCAAGATTTGCCACATCCCCAGCAAGCATAAATGGCAATTCCATTGACTATACCATTGCGCTTTTTTAGACTTTGTAAACTCTCCATTCCCTCATTCTGATCACAACCTACAAACCATTCCTCTCAACATTTCAAATGATCAAAGAGGTATACTTTTGTGTTAGGTGGTTTTGCTGTGGGTGTGACAGGGCATTACCAAGGATTTTTAGGTTATTTTATGACCTACTGACATCTCTTTATGTAACCGAATAAATTATTTAGACAAAAAAAGACAAAAGTGTTTTATATACACAAACTAATTTAAAAACACACATATACTGAAGTGTAAACAAACATTAATGTGAGTTTTATTGCTGTGGAGCAATGTGATACACTTACATACACAGTCTGAGCTAAAAAGAGGCACACCAGGCTGGGCCGGATTTGCCATTAGGCAAAGTAGGCACCTGCCTACAGGCGCACGCCAACGAGGGGCGTCTGCCATTTGTATTTATTTTTTTTAATATTCTTTATAAAAAAAACAAAAAAAACTAGCCACCTTGCTGGCTCCGCCGGCGGCACCCACTCACATTGCCCGCCCCCCCCCAGTCTTGTACCTGATGGAGCTCCCTTGTCGCCTCTTTAGGAATGCAAAGCGCTGGGAGATGACATCATCTCCCAGTGCTCTGCATTGCTGAATAGGAGACCGCACGGGAGCTCCATCAGGTACAAGACTGTGCCAAAGGAGGCACATACAGATCTCCTACCAGGGAGGTAGGAAACGGACAACGGGGGGAGGCAATGTGAGGGCAATGTGGAGCTAATGGGGGCAATGTGGAGCTAATGGGGGGCAAGATGGAGCTGATGGAGGGCAATGTGGAGATGGTGGGGGCAAGTTGGAGCTGATGGGGTGGGGGGCAATGTGAGGGCAATGTGGAGCTGATGGGGGGCATTGTGAGGGCAATATAGAGCTGATGGGGGCAGTGTGAAGGCAGTATGGTATATGGAGATGATGGGGGCAGTATGGAGCTGATGGGGCAATGTGAGGGCAATATGGTATATGGAGATGATGGGGGCTATATGAGGGCAATATGGAGATGATGGGGCGGCAACGTGGAGATTAGGAGCATTGTGGAGGTATCCAGTGCAGATGGCCCGGGGGGGGGGGCGCTTCAAATTTCTGTGCCTACAGGCTCCTGAGATGTAAATCAAGCCCTGACACCAGGGTGGTAAAAAAGGACAGAGGGATTTGGGTCTCAAAGGAGGGCTGCCCCTCCTTAAGCATGACACTTGGGAAGTATGCACAAACTTATAACTTAGTGCACCCCCAACACCTCACGCAACTTCAAGATCCAATAACATATGCAGAAACCTATGTGTTTTGGACCAAAATGGATTTCAGATCTTCTGCATATTATTCCATCTCTCATCTCCAACTTTTTCTGCCATGATTAAGCAACTTTAACATACAAATACACCTCAGTTTCAGTCCTTGATAAAGTAGCCCCTTCCACACGACACTGTGCATTATATGCTAATCTATAACCCTGGTACATACCACAAAAAAATATCTTAAAAAGTGCTTACGAACTACTGACATAACTTGAGAAAGTCACAAGTAGCATCTGACTATATCCATTATAAATTAATTATTTGGTCTTACAGGTCAGCACTCTCCATGGCCCAAAAACTCCACATATCTCTTTCTTCTAATCTTCAAATAATTTTCTCTACATTTATTTCCCTACTCTGTCCATCTCCTCCTCTTTTCCATTACTACATTTACCTCTCAAGACATTGCTAATCATTGTAAGGACAAAGCTGACAAAATTAGAAATAACATGTCATCTTGTCAGCCATTGCACGCCTCATCTGAACTTTCTCTCCCTGTGCTCACGCCTAACTCTACCCTCAATTCCAATAGCCCTATATCTGAGGTTGCTGGGCGTCTCTCAACCCAACCCACTTGACCCAGCTTCTTCATCCTCTCCCTGATACTTTAACTCTTGCATTAACCCACTTATTTAATGTGTCACTAAATTCTGGTTTACTTCCGTCCTCTTTTAAACAGCGTTAGTCCTCTTTTAAACAGCGTTACTCACACCCATCCTAAGGTAAGCACTTCTTGACCTCTCTTCACTTGACAGCTGTCATCCTATCTCCTTACTTTCCTTTGCCTCCAAGCCAATTTAGATACATATTTTCAACCATCTTGCTCAATTCCTTTCCTCTAACAATCTGCACAATCCTCTACACTATTACAACAGTAGCTAGTGATCTATTCCTTGCCAAGTCCAAGGGTCACTTCTCCTTAAAAATATTTCTTGACCTATACATAGTAACATAGTTGATGAGGCTGAAAAAAGACATGTGTCCATCAAGTCCAGCCCATGCCAAAAACACCCCTGTTGATCCAGAGGAAGGCAAAAAAAGCCCTCTGAAGCCATTTCCAGTTTAGCCCCAAGTGGGTAAAAAAAATCCTCCCTGACTCCAAATGGCAGTCAGATAGTTCCTTGGCTCAACATCCTGTCTGCATTGAAGCCATCTGTCATAATTTTCAATATTGTTCTGTGCTAGAATGGCATCCATTGCTTTTTTGAAAGCAGTTGCATTATCTGCAAGTACAACATCCTGAGGCAAAGAATTCCATAGCTTTACCTCCCTTACTGTAAAGAATCCCTGCCTTTGTTTTAGTCAAAAGCTCCTTTTCTCTAGTCTTAATAGATGATCTTTTGTTCTTAGCTCAGCTCTTTGCATAAATAATTCATTGGATAGTTCTTTGTATTGACCTTGAGGGTAATTGTAAATGGTAATCATATTACCCCTTAGACATTTCTTCTCTAATGTAAACAAACCCAGTTTGGCTAGTCTCTCGGCAACATTTAACAAAGTAGACCACTTGGTTCTCCTGCAAATGCAACTCTCTTATTGCATTAGTTGTAAAATCCTCTCATGGTTCTCCAGCTACTTTACTAATCACTCCTTCACAGGATTCTTTTCTGGTTCTTCACCCATTCCTTTTTCAAGTTGGGGTTTCCAAAGGATCAGTCCTAGGCCCGTTGCTGTTTTCCATCTGTACATTCTCCTTTGGGAAACATGTGTGTGCCTCTGGCCTTCAATATCACCTTTATGCCAATCACACTCAAATATACATTTCCACTCACATCTCAGCCACCCTACTTTCATGGGTCACGTTTAATTTTCTCCCCCCATTGTACTGTTCCAATACCTGATATCACCATGTGAACAATTCCACTATAACTTTAACCACTCAAGCCTGCTGCTAGGGGTTATTTTTGAATCTGCCCTCCTCAAATACTCTCAGAAACTCTTGTCACTTTTACCTCCAGAACATTTCTAGAATTCTACCTTTGATTGCACAGGACACTACCAAAACTCTAGTCCACTCCCTTATCACGTCTTGGTTAGACGATTGCAATACGTTTTAGGCAGGTGTGAAAAAATGTTATAAAGTAAGAATGCTTTCAGAATAGACATGTTAATAGTTTATATTAGTTTATATTCAACAATTAACTAAATGCACAGTAAGTAAATGAAAACCCTAAATCAAATCAATATTTGGTGTGACAACCCTTTGCTTTCAAAACAGCATCAATTCTTCTAGGTACACTTGCACACAGTTTTTTAAGGAAATCTGCAGGTAGGTTGTTCCAAACATCTTGGAGAACCGACCACAGGTCTTCTGTGGATTTAGGCAGCCTCAGTTGCTTCTCTTTCTTCATGTAATCCCAGACAGACTCAACGATGTTGAGATCAGGGCTCTTTGGGGTCTAGTTCTTAATGACTTTGGCTGTATGTTTGGGGTCGTTGTCATGCTGCAGAATACATTTGGGGTCAATCAGATGCCTCCCTGTTGGTATTTAATGATGGATAAGTATCTGCCTGTACTTCTAAGCACTGAGGATACCATTAGTTCTGACCAAATATCCAACTCTAATTACAGAAATGCTGCCACAAACTTGCAAGGAACCTCCAACATGCTTTACTGTTGCCTGCACACACTCATTCTTGTACCTCTCTCCAAACTCCCTTCTGCTATAGTCATTTTTCTGCACCCCAGTTTCCGTGTTTTCGTCCATAAATAAGTTGTTTGGCCTTGTTTCCATGTCAGAGGTAGGGCTTTTTGTCCGCAAGTCTTCCATGAAGATCTCTTCTGACCAGACTTCTCGGGACAGTAGGGTCCCAGTGTTTTCTGCCAACTCTGAGCTGATGGCATTGCTGGATATCTTCCGAGTGTGAAAAAAAGTATGTATGATTTGCCTTTCATCTGTTTCACTAAGTTTCCTTGGCAGACCACTACATCTATGGTCCTCAGCATTGCTTGTTTCTTTGTGCTTCTTCAAAAACTCTTGGACAGCACATCTGGAAACCCCTGTCTGCCTTGAAATTTCTGTCAGGGAGAGACCTTGCTGATACAGTATAACTCCCTTGCGTCTTGTTGCTGTACTCAGTCTTGCCATGGTGTATGACTTTTGACATTAAACTGTCTCTAGCAACCTGACCTTGTTAGCTGAGTTTGGCTGTTCCTCTCCCAGTTTTAATCCTACTACACAGCTGTAGTGTTTCAACCTACATATTAAATTGATGATCATTAGCACCTGTTTGCTATAATTGTTTAATCATACTCCTAACTATACGTCTACAAAATCCCTGACTTTGTGCAAGTGTACCTTCAAGAATTGATGCTGTTTTGAAAGCAGAGGGTGGTCACACCAAATATTGATTTGATTTAGATTTTTCTGTTCATTCACTATGCATTTTGTTAATTGCTAAAAATAAACTATTAACATGTCTATTTTTGAAAGCATTGTTACTTGCCAGCATTTTTAACACCTGCCTAAAACTTTTGCACATTACCATATATTGTTATATTGTCTGATCAACTTAAGAGTTTACTTTTTATCTTGAGATGAATCTGCGTTGTGACATGATGTTAATGTATATTATGAGGCAGATGTCCAACTGCGGTGCCATGCTCTCCACAACTTGCAGTTATGTTTCTACTGCTGCAGGAGTATATGAGATTCATGTGAGGGTGACTTGTAAGACACACCCTTACACAGTGAGCATTTTAAATCAGTCAGTTGCCTGCCTGGAGTTAGTTCCAATGCTGACCCCTGCCCTGCTGTGTTGCTCTGCTCAAGGCCACTGTAGTGTAGATCAATACTTGGAACTGTGTCACTCACGTCTAGTAAGACTCTTAATTGTTGCTGATTCCCATTCCATACTAAAGATTTTCTAAGATCCAAATAAGAATAAACATGCAGAAATTTCTTGTCCCTTAAATTAGCACCTTATTTACAGACAATTGTTCTGTATCACATTTTCACCCCTCCAGGATCCAAACAGTTAAACAAGATCATACACCAAATCATCCTCTTTTGTGAAAGTTCAGAAATGGTTACCCAGTAGTAGATTAAACCAAGAAGGCTGTGGTCGGTATCTGTGATATAATCTTTGATAGTTACAGAAAGATTACATTCATGGAAAACTCCCAGATACAAAATACCTCATTCCACAGGCTGGAGGAGCTCTGAGATCAGACAAAAATGGACTATACTGACAAACTGCAGACATATGTAGAACAACAAAACTATTGTCATTGACAAGTTAGCAATGTATAATGGAGCCCTTTAGATTCAAGAGACACCGCCATATCTTTGCTTCTCAATATGTTGGAGACATCTATAGTATACACAGGGTTAATTCTTGCCAAAGAAATGATTGTGACGTTGATCCAACATCCAACATTCTTATGCACAAAAAAGAGGAGCAGTTCTGGGTAAAATTAACTGTACAATAGGGGAGAAATATGACATGAATCACATTGAGTTAACCTTTTGAATACCAGAGGGGTGAGCAGTGCATTGCTCCACAATACATTGCACACACCACTGGCATTCAAAGGCATAAATGGGACTTCTAACCATTTGTTAGCTAGAGACATCTCCAATGCTTTGCAATGTACTGGAGAACCATCTAGCATTCATAAGGTTAAAACCTCATTTATATTAATTGGGTATTTGTATTTCACCTGTATCTTGCAGTTGGTTTGCCCCCAAATTACTTATCTTTTCTTTTGTGTACAAGGCTCCACAAGTAATGGCCACTGTCAGAGGTGTAACTAGAAGCCTCCGGGCCCTGGTACAAGAAGAACCACGGGCCCCACCACCACCACATTGGCCCCCCGGACCACACTGACCCCCTCCACAATGCCCCCATCTCCTACCTGGAGCTCCCATACAGTCCTCTTAGTAATGCAAAGCGCTGGGAGATGATGTCATCTCCCAGCGCTCTGCATTACTAGAGCGTCAGCGGGAGATTGCGGGCGCCAGGCGGAGGGGTCGCAGGGGGAGGCCGGGCCCCTGGAATGCACAGGCCTGGTCGCAGGTGCGACCCCTATGGTTACGCCACTGGCCACTGTACCATTAGCCGTGGACCATAAAGAGCCACAAGCACCACAATACCCAGAGAAAGTAAAATGTCAGAATGAAAGAATCCACTAAAATGAAGGAAACACTAAATGCCTTCTAATAATAATAATAATAATAATAATAATAATAATAATAATAATAATAATCCATTTACTTTAACCCGTTGAGTACCAGAGGGATATACAACACATTGCAAAGTAATGTGTTGCCTACCCGTCTGGCACTGAAAGGGTTATCCTGGGTGAAAAATCCCAAAGGCCAGTTTGAATTCAATCAGTGTGGACTGTTTCCTCAAAACGAATTTCTGTTTATTGCAGAAAGTTATAGAGGAGGCCATAACTCTTAGTGGAGGATTCCAGGACCCCAAACTTTGAAGTCTTCTTAGGATGTAAGTCTGAACATGATATCCATTATTACCTAAATATCAATTTTGGGGAACAAAAACTACTCTGAATTAATTCATAGTGGTCATTAGAATTTCCTGTCCAGATTAATGGGTATTTTTTATTGGGAGGTGTTCATTTTCCTTCAACTCTGTCACAACTGACAAAGGTATTTTAATATACCGTTCATGGAGTAACAAATGGGATAACTTGTGGCCCTGCTTTCCCCTGAACACAAGTTATTCTACCTGTCCTGCCATCCATCTATTGTTTGTAGACCTTCACCTCATACCATTGCTGGCCCATTTAGATTAAATTCACACAGGAGATTAGTTAGGTAACATCGCTCTAGCCGAAACCATTTCCCTAATTTATCTCCACAAGGACACCTGAAGGGGAGTGGCAGAAATAGTTGAAAGGACACATGAGACATGAGTCACACAGGAATGGCTGATGTCTACATGTGGCTCACGTTGACTGGATGTTGTGATGTGCATAGTAACAAACCAATCACTTGGCTGACCCCAGAGGATGCTGAGCAGATAACTATGCTGAAGCTTGCCATATATCATCTTGCTTTATAAGGAAGTTGCAGCATGCTGCTGTCACTAATAATGGCTGTTTGAGTGAACTGATCCCTAATAGGGATGATCAAAATGTCAGTGACACATTTTGTGGACTGATTTGGAGAGCCTGGAAAAAAACATATCTGTCTGAGTCAATTTAGGATAAATCACAGAGTGATGGATGGAAGGTGGGACAGGGTAAGGAAGGGATAAGGGAAGAATAAATATAGTATAAGGGAAGAATAAAGATGGTGGTGATGGTGGATGAGTGAAAGAGTGTTACAGGAGGCAAGAGAAAAAGGGGGAAGGGTCACAGGAGAAGGTGCTTATTATGGGACAGGAAGAGGGAACAGAATATGGGTCAGGAAGTGGGGGCCGAAGCAATGGAGAAGGAGCCAGAGAGGCTTTAATTTAATGGTCTGGGAGAGACTGTAACTGGGGCTTGGAGTGCAAGAGGGAGAAATATGAGGCAAGAACAGGGGAAAACAGGAGGGAAGAGGGGAAGACAGCAGTAGAAAGCTGTTGAGATATACAGTGCAAACCTGTACAAAGAAGTTCAGATGCATGCCCCAAACAGGAACATGCTGTGACTGACATCTGAAGGCACTCAAAGGGTTAAACTTTTCCTTCCATCAAAAATACATTTGGTAGGTTAATTGCACATTACGGGTCTATGCAAACATGCAATACTTCTGTATAACGTTTGTCAGCGCTATTGCCAAAATATTTTACCACCTTATTATGAATCACTCACGTATTTCAATAAATTAAAAATATATAAATTTATATGAAAGGTAGATAGATACATAGATAGATAGATAGATAGATAGATAGATAGATAGATAGATAGATAGATAGATAGATAGATAGATAGATATTGTAGTTCTTTCATTGCTGAGTAAAAGAAAGGTACTCCCACTGCCTGGAAATGTTTAATTAGAAATACATTAGCATTTCATGTTATTGCAGTCTATTGAGAGCTTTAGTCTCTGAATCACAGAGTGCTCTATATAACTTTTGAATAAAGCATTTACCAGCAGTGCAAATACTGTCCTTTTACATAGCTGAAAAAATTCCTCTAGCTTTTGTTTTTAAATAAAGGGTTATAATACCTTAAATTGTTTGTCTATCTATCTATCTATCTATCTATCTATCTATCTATCTATCTATCTCATGTGTGGGCAATGTGTGTCCCTCCAGCTATTGCTGGACAGCAACTTCCATCATTCCCTGGCAGCCATTGCCCACCCCTGATCTATCAAGTAAAACAGCTGTCTAGCTTGAGTTGTGCAAGCCGCATCTGTCCAGTGGTGTTATGCATATTATATAGGATCTTTCCCTCATGAAAATAAAGAGTAACAAAACACTACACACCACCAAAGAAGTTGGAGTTCACTTGCTTATCAATGTCTAAAATCTCTTGTCAATCCACCTGCCAACCTCTCCATATATTTATCTATATCCCAACATGCCCACACAATGGTCTTAACAGTCTCATTGCTGTCTTAGCCATTTATCTTTTCCTCTTTCCTCTCTCCTTCCACTTTTCTCCTATTTCTCTTTTATTTTCCTGCCTCTCTAGTGCCCTCACACACAATGACAGTGCCATCACCTCCCTGACCCCACAGGGGCTGCACAATTGGGATTTTAATTTAATGTGTAAATTACTGGATAGAGATTCCAAATAGGTTTAAAGAGGGAAAAAGAGTTGAAAGTCGATTTGTGTAGAAAGGAACCAGTTAAAGGGATTGCAGCTAATCCGTTTCCAGCAGCAGTGAATGTGTGAGGGATCCTTCCCCTAAAGCTGCTAGATTTGAGGATTAGGAGGGAAATAAAACAGCCTGAAAAGAGTCACTAATGTATAAAACAAAAAGAATCCCATAGACCATGGCTTCCATCCAACCCTCTAATCTTCTGCATGGAGAATCCTAAGGAGACTGCTCATTCCATGCACTGCTCTAGAGTCTTGACTGAGGTGTCTTTCAATGGAAGCAGTACCCACCTAGAAATGTAGAAATCCAGAGTCCATTTTGAAATGTGTCAGTTTGCTTCCATATATATAATTGTCAGTTGATTGATTGCTTTTTAACTTGTATTCTCTACCTTCAAAGGGATAAAACCAATGTATTCTGTGTGTAGCACTTTAACTATTTATTAAATATCACTGAAGCAATAGCAGTTGGGGGGAATGTGTGATTCAACTGAAGCAGTTCACTTTCTGCTCATGGATGTTGGCGTACTTCCCACGCAACTACACTTAGGGGTATGTATAAGATTGCTTTATTGCATCCCAGTGCACACCCTCCACCATGTTTAAAGAGATAGTATTGTTTCACAAAAACAGCTCCAATTAATCTTCATAGTGTTTGGGCCATTGAGAGTGTTATTTCAATACTGTTACTGATGTAACACTGCTCTCCTCAGAGATGTCCGGTTGGATCACAGAGAGGGACAATCTTCAATGAGCATAAGGAAAAACTTGAAAAACTTGTCAAGAGGGGCAGGGTTTTCCTTATGATCACAGTAAGAAGATTGTCCCTTGCTGTGAGCTGTCTGGTCCCAGAACCAGATTCCACATCTGAGGTGAGCAGTGTTACGCTAGGTAGAAAGGGCAGGAGGGGGATACTTTATCATTCAATTACTCTTGAACGACAACTCTCACAGTATTGAAATAACACTCTCCATGGCCCAAATGCTCTGAAGATTAATTGGAGCTGCTGTTTTTGTGAAACATTACTATCCCTTTAAGTATTTAATGTAAGCAAGCCCCTTTTGTCTGCCTTATGGCATGCACAGGAAAATGGGGAAATGTTACACCTATTTTCACTGTGCTTTGTTAGTGCATAGCATTAAACAAGGGACAGTGAAGAGGAGCACCACAAAAGGCCAGTACACTTCCTCATTGCCTCCCTTTGTGCAAAGAGCCTACAAAGCAGAATTTTCGGAGTAAGCAGCTTAGTAAATTGGCATTACACAGGTGTAACACTAAGGAATTTTGTCCAGATCCAATTTTAGAGCAGAACCATATTAGGACATACACCTTATTATGGTCTGTATGATGCTGAAGAGAGATAAATGCAGAGTTTGCATTTGCCAAAGGACAGTGAGTGAATTAATTGGAGCCATCAATATTCTTAGGGTTCTATTCACAGAGGGGTGCTCTCAGGATGTTGCACCCTTGCAAAAAATCTGTCAATTATTTTATTGACTATTTTTTTTCAAGGGTCATAGACACAAGGTGCTCCATTGTGTTAACTTTTAATTTTATTTGTACATTGACTTAGTATCTTATATACTGGCCTGAAAGGCTGTTTTATACTTACCTTTTTTATACTAGAAGGAATAAATCTTGTTTTCTAATTGCCCTTTTTTAAGCTGGAATTTAAGAGAATATATATATATATATATATATATATATATATATATATATATATCTCAAAATAGGTTCAGCCCATAATAATATTGGGTGAGTCCCAACCCTTTATTAGAGTGGCTGATTCCACATATGCAGATGCCCCTCTTTGTTGAAGTCATAAGGACCTGTGGAACATCTACCCATCTGTTAGACCGGAGAGAGCCACCATACTGGTGTGTGAGCCAGTGAAGGCTAGTGAACCGGGCGGCAGGTCATAACCTCCAAAAAGTGTGAGTAATGATGGTGTTGGTGAGGGACTGTTTTGTAATAATTACTTACTACACTTAGAAGAGATCTTCTGCGCTGCTCGTGTTTTTCTTTTTTAGTTTTTGTTTTAGAGTGGGGACCCAACCCATAGTAAGCGTGCAGCATTTGATCTGAGGAAGCGGGATTATATTAAGTATTAATATTTATCGGCTAATATTGTGGACTTTTATTGTTATTTTTTGAATTTTATATTTTTGTTATTATTGCCTGTTTTTTATTTCTTTTTTGCTTGCCACTGTGTGCCCATTTTTGGGAATATATATACTCCCTTACTAAATTTATATTGGAGGTGAACTGTGGATAAAAGGTACAGTTAATTAGGAGTTTTTTTGTACAACTCCACAAAAGGCCAATGGTTCCTTTTTTGGAACCAGAACAGGAAGAGACCAGCTAAGACACAAACACTTATGTTAGGACAGACTATGTCAACTGGAAGATACCACACTTACCTCCAGACCTCTAGATAGGATAAGTATTACAGTTACCACACTTACCTCCAGACATCTGGAAAGAGGAAGTATGAAAAACCATAACCTTTAGACCTCTGGAAAGAGGTTTTATGACTAGCCACAATGACCATTTGCACATGTTAGGTAATGATACTTTAGTAATTGACTAAGTATACTTTCAAAGTAATCAGATAAGCTAGGTGAGTCATCCCAGCCAAAAAGGTATATAGTAACGGGACTGGCCCAATTAAATTAGTATTGAACAAAGAGAGGTACTAGGTACCAAAGAACAAGACTTATTGGTGATTTTTATGTAACATCTTCTTATTGCAAGCATATTTCTAACCTGTACTCTGCCAAGTTATTGGATTCTGTAACATGTATTATGTCATGCTAATTTGCTATAATGTTGTACCTAATATTTTTAGCTAGTCATAATAAATATTACTTGCTTTTTATTTGACTCTCAGTCATTTTTATTGTGTTCAGGTATAACAGTGTGAGACCAGTCTACAAGATATAACCTTGAGGTGTTGTACACTTATACTAAGAGTAAGGATTAATTGCACCTCATAACATTAGCTGGGACAGGAAGGCAAACGCCACTTTGCGTAATCTTGTGTAATTTGGAATCATTACTACATGATATACAGGATGTAGTGCATCATTGTCGCACTACAGCAACAAAAGCCTTGAAACATTGTTAGCAGGCTGAGGCCTATAGCAACTTAAGCCTTGAAAAATGTTAGAAAGATTAATCCTACAGTAACAAAAGCTTTGTAAAAATGTTAGCAGGCTGAGGCCTGAGGCAAGGTAAGCCTTGAAAAAAATGCTAGCAGGCTGAGGTCTACGGCAATCAAACCTTGTAAAAAAGTTGTTCCTGGTGGTGGTTGTGTTAGTGGTGGACTGGTGGACTGACGAATGACTAACAACAAGTGACTGGTGGTGGAAGTGGTGGTGGTAGATTTCCCATGGGTCATATTCTGACAATGTTCCTGAATAACCTGTATACTATTAGTTTCCACTGTGAACAGCTATTTCAGTGCAGGATTCCCACTAACTTACTTTCCCTCTCTGAAGTGTTATTAACCCCATTTAATTTGCTGTGCATGTGATTACCCTGGGCTATTTAGTTAGTATCAGTTTTGGGGTAGGCAGTGTGCCTGGGGTAGCTTTGGGTCTGTATGAAGTGGAATATTGCTAAAGTAATATTTTATAAGGATTAATTGGGAGTTGCATAGGGAGTTAAGGAATATTTCTTAAGCAAGACCTCCTCTGGCAAGTTTATTTAATTTACTTGTCTAAGTAACGTCCTAATCATTACAAATACTCTCATATGCACATGAAATGAGTACTACCCTATCTTTTACCCTAACCATTTTTAGATCTAACTAAAATTCTTCATACAATGTTTTTACCCTATCCGACACTCTCACTGCATAGAATACACTTCTATCACTATTTTAGCTCAGTTCAATTTCTATTTTCTTATTAATATTGTGCTCCTCCTCCCTTGAGCCATGTTCAGGTTGCTTATGTGCTTTTTCACTGTCACCTCCTTATTTATTAGGGTTTCCTCCTGTTACAATATACTGGTTGCCCCCCAACTTGATCTCCATCGCATATTTTCTCCTTTCTTCTCACTCAAGTCTGCTCTTGAGAACTCCTAATTCTTCAGTGCATAGTCCCACTTATCATGCCCCACCACATTTTGGACACATTTAAATGTTGCCCATGTCTCGTCTAACTTTCTTTATATTTGCTCCATCAGCTGGAGATATCTCTCCTAATCCTTGGCCATCTCTCATCCTCTTGCCCTCTCCGTGCCACTTAGTTTACACAAAGTACCACAAAAATCGAATACACATTCTTTGTCTGCATACCCTTCCTGCTCCCATAAAATATGCTGGAATGTGTGCTCTGTGTGTAATAAGCACACAGCCAGCCCCAATAATTTTATCTCCAGCTGCTTTAATCTCCTGGCAGCCACTGAGACCTGGATTACCTCCTCTCCTGATACACTTTTCTTTAGCAGATTACAGTTCAGTCACACCTCTAGACCTGATGATAGATGGGAGGTGGTTAGCTTTCTCTTATTATCAAGTTGCACCTTTCAGTGCATCCCATCCGCCTTTCCATTGCCTCACTTAAATTTTCCCCCGTTGAAGTTAATGCAATCTACCTCTTCTCTCCATTCTCAGTGCAGGAAAAAGAGTTAAACTTCAAAGTCTCCTCTAAAATGACCTTACCACCAGAATCCAGCAGTTGATGAAGAAGGGCCCATGGAACCACATACTGTACATCAAGGATGATGCCAGATCCAGGGCAGGCATGAGCCTGCCCTCAATACCCTGCTTGTATCCTATTCTAGATTAGATAGTTTGACAGTTTTTTTTTTTTGGTCCCAAAGAGTCTAATGATCCAAGAAATGTATAGTTTGGGATGGAACAAGTTCTGATTTTTCCAAATAGATCAACCACCCTAGGTGGTTGCAGAGTTGTAAGGACAACCAATAGGTGCTGCTGGAGAAGAGGGAGGATGCCACCTTCATCCAGTTGAAAAGGAAGGAATGACCCAAAGGCCCTGCTGTCTGAGATTAGATGCGATCACTGCCAGAATCATCCTATATAATAAAAGGCCATAAAGTTTGTCACAATGCAGTCATGCGCAGTAGAGACTCCCCGTGTTCGGCCATCGCGTGAGGCGGCGCAATCGCGTGGAGCAGTGAGGTAAAGGCAGTACGCAGAGCAGGTTCAAGTAATGTTAACCCTTTGAGTGCCAGAAGGGTATGCAACACATTGCTTTGCAATGCATTGCGTATCCTTCTGGCACTCAAAGGGTTAAGAGGCCGGTCCTGCTCTGTGTACTGCCGTTACCTCACTGCTCCACGCTATTGTGCCGCCTCACTCACTCAGTGTTTGACGTTCTGGGCCTCTGCATGTTTTGTTAAAAATTAAAGAAAGATTTAAAAAAAAAACCAACCTAAAACCCTGTCTACATCATCCCCACAGGGTATCGAGAGGAGTGACATTACACGTATCTGTGACCCCTCCAGATGCTATTTGGGTGGGAGGTCAGGTCACTGCAGGGCATGTTCCGTGCCCTGTGTAACCCTACAATCCCTGCCAATGGGAGCGTGTGAATTAAATTGAACAGGTATAGCCATATAAAAGCCATTCCCTGATCAATTTTTCCCTCATTCTGGCTCGGGGCAATAGCCCAAGCAGGATTAAGGGGTGTGGTTTCTTTGTATGAGGCGGGGACTGTGGCAAGATTGTTATACTTTTTTAATCTTTATATTTTGACACATCATGTAAGAGACACAGGAAGTCAAGACACCGGTGGTCCTCAGTCATCAAGGTAAGTGTATGATGGTGTAATCACGTGCGTAAATGAACAAATGGATTTGAATGAAAATGTTGAATGTGTTGAATGTGGTGATTGTGTTTCTGGATTTCTGTGTTCCATTTGTTTTTCGTTTAAATCTGAAGGTCACAAAACAAGCAATTTTCATTAACATTTGCATTTGTTCAGAAATGAATGTAGAAGTCTAGTCCATAATATTCTGATAAATAAGCTCACATGTATACAGATGATACCATAATGTACACTAGAAATCCAAACATATCACAGCTTGAGGCCTCCAATGTAATTATGCTAATCATCATTGTGATATTTTAAAAAATTACATTGGTTAACACTCAAATCTACACATAGTTTGTAACCACTTTTCTGGAAAGCTACCAGGCTATCTGAGCACTATGCTCACTCCAGCTCCCCATACTTCCTATAACCTCCCCTGCCAGAAACTCACTCACTATTCCAAACTACAATATAGTAGCTGGTTGATCTGCGTTTTCCTGCAGAGCTTCATAAGCCAGGAATAACTTATTTAAAAAGTAACATTTGCCAAACTAAAGTCCCTAAAAATAACTGCTTCATTGTATTTAACCCCTTAAGGACCAGCGGTCCTGGGACATTTCCATCCCATAAGGACCGCTTTGATCTTTGCCAACTTGCTGGTACAAGTGATCTGTTGCGCCATTTGGGGCCTGAAAGAGATCGCTCCAGTCTTGCAGCAGTCAATTTTAGGCCTCATTTTTACTTACAGCGCTCCCGGTGGAGAGCTATAAGTAAAAAGTACATGATGTACTATGACCATCATTGGTCCTTAAGTATTTAAGGACCATGACGGTCATAGTACTTCACGTAGTCCTTAAGGGGTTAAAAACAGCATGTAACTGTACACAAATGCTAATTTGTTATTTTTATTTTCTTGTCTCTGTTTTGGTATTGTAAATATTGTCCAGGACATACTTGAAAAAGGAGAGAAAAGAAACAAATAAATATTTTTAAATAGCCCTTTTACATGTAGTACATCAAATTTTATATGTGTGTATGTATGTATATAAATATATATATATATATATATATATAGAGAGAGAGAGAGAGAGAGAGAGAGAGAGGAGATTGTAGCCGTATTAGTCCAGTGAAGCAGATGTAAAATAATAAACAAAATTAATATCTTGTAATACCTTTTTTATTGGACTAACAGAATTTTGGATTGACAGGCTTTCGAGAGAATCTCCCTTTCTCAAGTCTAAAGCATTTCTGAGCAAAAGGACACAGAATTCACTGTGTATGTATCACTGTGTATGTATCACTGTGTATGTATCACTGTGTATGTATCACTGTGTATGTATTACTGTGTATGTATCACTGTGTATGTATCACTGTGTATGTATCACTGTGTATGTATCACTGTGAATTCTGTGTCCTTTTGCTCAGAAATGCTTTAGACTTCTGTTATTCCTGTAAAAAAGATACTATAATATATACTAATATTGTTTGAAATGTTTCTGGTGGGGCAATGCCCCCCTTCCGGACACCAGTGTTAGCAATGTTAGTTTAGTGGTGCAGAGGTCAAATGTGTATTGCAGTATGTAATAATACCTTTTTTACTGGCCATTTATTGTATTAACATTCAATAATATTAATGAATGTTAGTCCAACAGAGTTACTGGGGGTACTCCAGAAAGAAAAATTATATATATATATATATATATATATATATATAGATAGATACATAGATATATAGATATATATACACACACACACATAATGAGCTGGATAAACTCTCTACATAACACGGAGTGTTTCCTCACTCCAAGGGTTTGTGTGGGCTTCTTCTAGATGTGCATTTTCTCTGGACAGGGTGATGGATCATATTGTACTAAAAGGCTATTACAGGAGCTTTCCACCCACAGTGTGGTTCTTTGCATGTGAAAGCTCAATGAGTGACATTAGTCACAGAGTGCTCCTAGTGGACAGATTCTGGAATGCATTGTGTAAACTGTACAACCAACTCCACATGGGGTTTATGTTTCATTGTAATTCAATAGGACTGTTTTTATTTTCTTTGATTAGTTATTTGCTCTTAAATAGAACTGTGCCCTTAGATATAATTCAAGTCATATAGCCTGTGAACAGATAATTATAATAGAACATATGGTGCAAGTAATTCAGTTGATAAAGACTTCAGTATATAAGCTATACCTAAAGCTGCATAGCAAGCGCATATTGTGCTTTAATACTGCATTAGCTTGGCACAAACCCTGGGTCATTTAGAAACCTAAGAACTTCCCTGATGGGGCATACAGAATATTTACCCCTTTGCGCCCCAGAAGGGGAACACAACACATTGCAAAGGGATGCGGTGTGTACCCTTCTGGCACTCAAAGTGTTAATTAGTGCAACACTTTGTATTCTATAAATTTCATTTAGCCTAAAGCGATGTGATGCAGATGTCTCTGGCATCCAAGGGATTAAACTGAAGAAAAGGTGAACACTTGCTCTACAGTGCCAGTAACATTTGTGAACCATCAGAGTATACATGTGCATTTCCTAGACATAATAGTTGCTGATGGGTGGAAGATACACTGAATAGCTACATTACACATATGCTGATGGGCCAGAGATAATCAGGAGCAAACCAACTGTACCATTGATTTAAATGGCTTGAATTCGGGCAAGGTATCCAACACCTTGCGGTAAAGACCTTTCTAGAAATCAAAGGATTAAAAGCCCCATTTAAATCAATGGGACTTTTTATTTGTCCCTGATAGTGTAGTTGGTTTTCCCTACAATTGCTGCAATTCATCTTAGTACATCAGCCACACAATTGCAGATGTGTGTGCTAGGACACACTGATTGTTTATGGGTGAGTGAGCTCCTAACTAAGGAGGAGGGTCACCTACCCAGTATGTATTAGTCCTTAGCAATACACACCAAGCACTCAAAAGACTGTCCTTATTGGTTTACTGTATTGTTATGGAACTGCATGTACACACTGCGGGATCTGTTTGTAAAGGTATTCTTATGGGAAACCCTCTGAATGCCAGAGGGCAATGTGGAGCAAAGCATTGTGTACCCCTCTTGCACTCAAATGGTTAAGGTGATGAAAAAAGGAGGCTGATATCCTGAGAATAACTAATTCTGAGGCAAACAAACAGTGTACATTCATGTAAAAGGGTCTTTTAACCCCTTGGATGCTAGAGAGAAAGCAGTGTTGCAGTTGATTTCCCCTGAATTGCCTCACTTTACTTTTATACATAAGGCCCACTGAGCTTTCATCATATCTCTCAAATTATTATTATTATTATTGTGGCTGAGCCCCAGGTGGTTAACCCTTTGAGTGCCAGAGAGTTATCAGGTGCATTGTGTTGCAATGCATTGGATACCTGTCTGCCACTCAGAGGTTTAAGGATTACATAAATCTGTGTTTATCAACCTTTTTTGCCTAGGGTACCCCTAAGACACAGTCTGGGATTTTCAGGGCACCCCTAACATTGTGTAGGTAATTTGTCAACAATACTCAACATACTCAACAATCACATTTTGCCACAGTCTTAATAGAAAACAAGAAGTGACCCTAAGCGTATATATCTCTGCACACCAATGTTGTAGAGAAAACACAGAAGGCAAATAGCTGACTTCTTCCAAAATACAATCTTCTAGACGTAATAAAAGGCAAATCAGCCAAATTAACTGCACAATGTCTATGTACATATTAGAACTTCTCTGAGTATGTTCTGTCACAGAAGAAGCACTTCTGTTTAGGCATGAGCGCCCTTTTAAATAAGAAACCAAGACACTAACTGTGATGTGCCATAATTTGTGATCTCAGTTACAGATACACAAGTTAAAGAAAGGAATTCTATTCAAGAGAATGGGTACTGTTGCTCTAGTCAGTCTTGTGTACAAACCTGCCCCACTGTGCTCTTTGTCCCATAGCTGGGAGTAGTTCTTTCATGTCCTTTGTAGTTGCTGTAATGAACATGTTCCCACTGATGACCAACTACAGTTGTTTTCAATAAAGATGTTTTGTATGCATTGCCTTGCACTTATTTTCCTGGAAATTGAAACAAATACATTTATAAATGTCTCCATGAGCTTACATTGCATTGGTTATACAAATACTTTTTTTTGTGCCAAGAAAAAAAAGATCTTCTCAAGTAAAATCGATTGACCAAATACATGAACCCATATGCACAAATATGAGACCACCCCATGGCATATGTGAGCGAATTATGTTATGGTATGGTGTTAATCACAGGTATGGCAGGGTGCTTAGTATCCAACCAGCCTGTGCCACCTCAACAAAAGCCATCATCAGTGTTTAAAGGAACAATAACACCTAAAAATAATCTGGGGTTATACACACTTAACTAAATTGTACTCCATGTTACCCTCTTTTTTCTGAGATATCATCAATATACCATATTTAGCTATATATAAAACTGATCAAATAAATGCTAATATACCAAGTCATTATTTAACTCTTTCATGATCAGAGAGGTATGCAATGCATTGCTTAAAGGGTTAATCTGTTTTCGATCACTCTAAGTACCTCTCACTTCTCACACTAGGCTGGATTATGTTACCTGTGAAAAAGTCATCACTGGATTTTATCTCATAAATTCCCATTGTAGCTGATGTGTAAGTTCAGAGATAAAACCAGTGATATATGAATAACTAGCCATATAGCCATAGAATACAATCCAATATCAGGGCCTAGACGCACTAAAGGTTTAAGAGGGCTACGAATGTCAATGTACTGTAGGAGCAGGTTCGTGGGCACATCCGCGGTATTCACCAAAGTCTCTATGACATCAAATCGACATGATTCTGACAAAAAAATCCAACATCGACATCAATCCGACATTCCTGGTTTACAAATTTTTACTCTTCGCATCGACAATTGCTCATTTCCATATGGAAATTAAGCATAATGAGACACATTCGTATGCAAGGGGGTGTGTTGACATGGTAATGTGACACTTCGACTCATTCAGTAAACTCCGATAGCAGCCTCTGCTGTCGGAGTTCACAGTCTCCACTTCACCTAACTCAGGCTGTAGTAGTTGAGATCTCCCCTGTACTTTCCTATGGAGCAACAGCAGGGAGAGCTATGAGAATTCTGAACAGCATTCTCCGACATGCATTCTGCGACATTCATGCACTGCATTTGGTACCTCTCTGGTACTCAAAGGGTTAAGTGTTGAATAAAAGACTCGAGTAAAAGTGTAGTGGAGTATAATAAAAATAAAGTCGACAAAAAAAATGGAGTCGACAAAAAATGGAGTCGACTAAAAAATGGAGTAGTATAAAAATGGAGTAGAATAAAAATGGAGTAGACAAAATATGGAGTCGACTAAACATGGAGTCGAATAAAAGTGTAGTCGAGTAAATGGCAGTCCCTGAGGTGAAAGTTGAATGGATTCAGTATGTCGAATATATGCAATATATGTCGACATATTAGGGGGGGGGGCACATTGTGTAGTGCTTGGTATACTAGTTCTGTTTATTGTAACCCTTTGAATGCCAGATGGGTGAGCAATGCACATCCCTATGACATTCAATGCTGTTCATGGTGCTGAAGGCCTTCTCTGTATTCCCCTACTGGCTGGGTAGGGAAGCACAGAGAATGCTGTACAGAATTGTCATAGTGTTGGTGACTTGTGAGGGGAGGAGATCCCTTCCACACCAACAGCACTTCGAAAATCCTGTATACTAATAGGGACCTTCTCCAACCCTCCCTTTCCATCTGACAATTTTTGTGAATATGTCACTGTGTGTGCAGATCGAATTATCGGAGTGATTCGAACACAACAACATCATACCGACACCACATCGACATTTAGTGCATCTAGGCCCTGGAATTGTACAGAAACAGTCAAAAACAGTCTGAATATGGATCTCTTGGAAAAGCTTTATTACCAATATTTAACATTATTTCATCTGCAAGCTTAGTAAACAAAAGCAGATACAGTGGGAAAAAAAACAGACCACACTATCTCCAGCATCATGCAGGGACATTGGTGGTAAGTAGCACAGGAAGCAACATCCCAGCTGTTCACATCCCCAACTGAATAAAGGGTTTTATGTTCAAAAGACAACTGTAGTAACTCTCAGCCAAACCAAATGCACCATAGGGGAGAAGTACAAATTCCAAACATTTCCAGTTATTTAAATGGGGAATTTTTACTATATATTTTATTTTCACAACATACATTTGCACAATTAATAAAGTTAAGGTGCCCATATCCAGGGAGATTTTGGTTGGAGCCAACCAGCAATTTGATCAGTCAGCTATCAGATTGTTGGCAATATATCCCCCCCACAATACACACACACACTGATACAGATCTGATCGCTGGACAACCAGATCTGGCAATTATTACCTACAATGTCTGTACAATTCAATGGGCAGACCATCTTTATGACTCAGGATCCAGACATAACATAGGATTGTGATATTTCCTGTTCCTGTTACACTGAAGGTAGCTGTGCATAGCTTTTGACATGTTTGATCATCTTGTGCATCTTCTAACATTGTTTCCACAAATCTTAAAAAAGAGCTTCAAACACTTAGCAATTAGTCTCAACCACAAGGGTTAAAATCCCCAATTAAAATTACTTTACTGATTTCCATTCTTATAACATGGCTAGTCAATATGACAACTTCCAGCTGTTGAGAAATATGTTACCTTTCATCCCCAACAGCTGGGTTGGAGTTAATGAGAGTTGCAGTACCTAATACCTGGTGGCCTCACAGTTGACTATATCTGTCCTTTTGTATAGTATGCTTGTACCCCTTCACGCTCAACTCCAGAAGGGGCTCCCTTTGTTTCAGTGGTATAGTAGTGTTGCTCCACATGTGAGAGAACTACTTACAAGGATCATAAATGCAAATAATTAAATTCCACTACACAGATTGCTCCTTCTGCTCTGAACCAGTGTACTCAGTGACTGTGATGTATATCTGGCTTCATAGAAGCAAGCTGTCACACAAAAAACCTCTGACTGCAAGTATGCATGATTCAGATTGTTGCAATTTGATCGTCCATCCTGACACACATACACAGATTAAATCTCTAACCATAGTAACAGATGAAAAATGCTGATTTTGTTGTTTGGACATCTGTTTTAGCCAAACACACACAGATATACAATACTGTGAAAAAGTCTTAGTCAGGTGTGAAAAAATGCTGTAAAGTAAGAATGCTTTCAAAAATAGACATGTTAATATCTTATTTTTATCAATTAACAAAATGCAGAGTGAATGAACAGAGGAAAAATCTAAATCAAATCAATATTTGGTGTGACCACCCTTTGACATCAAAACAGCATCATTTCTTCTAGGTCCACATGCTATATATTTTGACTCTGAGACCTGTTTGGTACCCAACAGGTTAATCTAATGGCACTTTGTGGCGCTGAATATGTTGAACATATATTCTACCATGTATGAGTTTTATTAGAAAAGTAATTTTTGTTTTAATATAGCTTTATTCATTCAGGACTAAACAAATTTAGGCAACACTTATTGTCTTAGGATGTCCTTAAAAAACTAAAGCGGTCTTTTGTTTATACTGAGTATATAATTCTTTATGCATAATTTAATTTCCTAAATTTGAATAATTTATGTATGGATTTATTCTGTAACATTTTCTAAAAAAAATGATGTTTTTTATGAATAAAGAATGTCTATAGTTTTACGGTTTTACAATAAAGATGTAATACGGTTAAGGGAATATTAATGAGATTGTCTATAGAAGGAGACCATACACCAGTGTTTTGTATTATTTACTGTTTTAGTTGTACTAATTGTTAATGATTGGCACTTGTTTGAATTCTAATTTGATGCCACTTTCTGTATAAATGGCAGACTTTTGAAGAGTGAATATACACCTGATAAAGGGGCATGTCCCCCAAAACACTGTGTTTTGTACATTGCAGTGATTTAATAAAAATGATCTGTAGAGCTTAAACTCCATTTTGTGTGCGGATGCCACTAATTATGTTTGTGTTACCACCCTTTGCTTTCAGAACAGCATCATTTCTTCTGGGTACAATTGCACAAAATCAGGGATTTTGTAGGCATATAGTCAGGTGTATGATTAAACAATTACATCAAACAGGGGCTAATGATCATCAATTTAATATGTAGGTTGAAACACGATCATTAACTTAAACAGAAAAAGCTGTGTAGGAGGAATAATACTGGGTGAGGAACAGACAGACTCAGCAAACAAGGTGAGGTTGCTGAAGACAGTTTAATGTCAAAAGTCATACACCATGGCAAGACTGAGCACAGCAACAAGGCACAAAGTAGTTATACTGCATCAGCAATGTCTCTCCCAGGCAGAAATGTCAAGGGCAGACAGGGGTTTCCAGAGGTGCTGTCCAAGATCTTTTGAAGAATCAAAAAGAAACAGGCAAAGTTGAGTGGTGGACCAAGAAAACTTAGTACAGCAGATGAAAGACACATAATACTTACTTCCCTTCGCAATCGGAAGTTGTCCAGGAGTGCCATCAGCTCATAATTCGCTGAAAACAGTGGAACCCTGGTACACCTATCTACTGACCAGAGAGGTCTGGTCAGAAGTGGTCTTCATGGAAGAGTTGTGGTCAAAAAGTCATACCTCCAACGTGAAAACAAGGCCAAGCGACTCAACTATGCAAGAAAACACAGAAACTGGGGTGCAGAAAAATGGCAGCAGGTGATCTGGACTGATGAGTCAAAATTTGAAATATTTGTCTGTAGCAGAAAGCATTTTGTTTGCCGAAGGGCTGGAGAGCGGTACAAGAATGAGGCAACAGTGAAGCATGGTGGAGGCTCCTTGCAAGTTTGGGCTGCATTTCTGCAAATGGAGTCGGGGGTTTCATCAGAATTAATGGTCTTCTCAATGCTGAGAAGTACAGGCAGATACTTATCCACCATGCAGTACCATCCAGGAGGCATTTGATTGGCCCCATATGAATTCTGCACCATGACAACGAACACAAACATACAGCCAAAGTTATTAATAACTATCTTCAGTGTAAAGAAGAACAAGGAGTCCTGGTAGTGATGGTATGGCCCCCACAGAGCCCTGATCGCAACATCATTGAGTCTGTCTGGGATTACATGAAGAGAGAGAAGCAACTAAGGCTGCCTAAATCCACAGAGGAACTGTGGTTAGTTCTCCAAGATGTCTGGAACAACCTACCTGCCGAGTTCCTTAATAAACCGTGTGCAATGCACCTAGAAGAACTGATGTTTGAAGGCAAAGGGTGGTCACAACAAATATTCATTTGATTTAGATTTATCTTCTCACTATGCATTTTGTTAATTGATAAAAATAAACTATTAACGCATCTATTGTTGAAAGCATTCTTACTTTACAGCATTTTTTCATACCTGCCAAAAACTTTTGCACAGTATTGTAGGTATGTCCTTAAAGGGTTAATAAAGTAAACTGATCTGCCTTTCCAAATTTGGAAATATGGAGGTGTGGGGACAGTCCAGTTAGCTACTATATTTTTGATAGCAATCATTAACTCTTTGAGCACCAAAGTGGTCTGCAACGCATTGCTCTGTATTGTGTTACATACCCTGCTATGACTCTAAAGGTTAAAACATTATCCAGTAATTTTTTTCATTAGTTTACCTATGTAGTCATCATAGTCAAGTAGAAGGAATATTATTTTATATATTAATGATGTAATGAATATGAGCTTAGATGTGTTTTTAATATGTCCAGAGGATTGTGTTCCTTATACTCTATTCTTAAATTACCATAATATGTTAATATTTTGATACATTTGCTATGCATAATATATTATCCCCTTGGTTTCTATGCGTTGTGTATTCCTCTGGTATTCAAAGGGTTAAAATCAGCCAATACTATAAGAATGATGTCGGTCTGTATTGGAGCATGTTATTCAGGTTTACTCCAAGGCTTATTTGTTGGTGAGATCCCAGCCTCAGATACCACACAGTAGTTCCTAGTCACCCCCCTGACAAGATGGCCTCAGGTTTCCCAACCCATATTCAGTAAGCTTAAAATGTTCCATTCCGGAGCAAACCAACTGAACCACAGGGGAGAAATGAAAATGCCCAATTCTTTCAGTGGGGGCTTTTGACCCACTGAATGCCAAAAACATCAAATCCACAGGAAAAGCAATGCATTGAAGACCTCTCTATTATTCGGGAGTCTAAACAAACACCCCAATGACATGTATGGGAATTTGGGAGATTTTTCTTTGTCCTATATGGTTCATTTGTTTTGTTTCAAAACTGCTAATATACAAACTACTTGTGCTTGTTGTTAGGATTAATTTAACTCACTTTCCTATTAGAGATGTCCTCAAAGCATTGTGAAGCAATGCAATGGAAACTTCTCTAGCATTCAAGGGGTTAACAACCCCTTGAGTGCCATAAAAGTATCCAAAGCATTTTGCTGCAATGCATTAAATACTTCTCTGGCACTCAAAGGGTTAATGCCCAGAATTCTGACTCTTTACTACAGTCACACATCAATATATAAGGAACGTGAATCACTTAGTGTCAATTATTATGGTAATAGGAGTCGTGGAGCTATGGAAAATGCAAGAATGGATGCACTCTAAGAGCACATGTAGATTTTAGGTCTCAGAAAACAAAAAAGATAATTTTTACAGATACTAGCATGAAGGGCAGGGCAGTATATATAATGCCAATTTTATTTTTAGGTTTTAGTGGCATTATTGTTGTTTTCCTTGCTCTATTAGGTAACAACCATGTACCAAAAAATAAGGTCTTACCAATATATATCCAATACCATTGTATAGGCCTTATATTCAAAAGAAAAGTGGAGGATTTCTGGGGCAAACTATTTGCACTATAGGGAAGAACCAAAATTTCCCTTTGATTTAAATGGGGATTTTAACTCCTTGAAAGCAATATGCTGGAGACCTTTCTATCATTCAATAGTTTAAAAACCCCATTTAAATCAAAGAAACCCTTTGGCTCTTCCCTATAGTGCAAATAGTTTGCCCCAGAAATCCTCAACTTCTTTTGAACATATGACCCTTATATGTGTCTTCTGTATAATGTGAACGTGGAGCCACCAACTGCACCAAGAGTGACATACAAATTCCCAAAATCCCAATTCATTTAAATGCATATTTTAAAGGGATAGTAATACTTCGTTTTAACTTTATTTTATTTTATAGGCAAGGAAAAAACATGAAGAATGATATAAGTCTTATCTCTCAAACCTTTATGGTTTAAGAGATATACACAAGCAAAGTTTCCCCTCCCGCCCCTTTTTCCTAGTGTAAGCCATCTCTTCTCAGATGTGGAATGCAGTCCATAGACTAGACAGATAACAGCAGGGGACAATCTTCTTTATATGAAAACAATGAAATCCCTGCCCCCCTTGACAAGCTTTTCAGGTTTTTTTCCTTATCTTAATTGAAGATTGTCCCTCTGTGCAATCTACCTGGGCACCTCCCTTCTGATCTGGCTGAGCAGTGTGACATCAGTAAAAGGGGAGGGAGGGGGGCACTTTGTCATTGAATTACTCTTGCACTATAAAACTGACAGAATTGAAATAACACTCTCCAAAGTCCAAATACTATGATGATTAATTAGAGCTGCTTGTATTATGAAACATTTCTATCCCTTTAAGCCATTTAATGCTGGAAAGGTCTTCAGCATATTGGGGGTTATTCATTAAAAGCATCATAAAGCGGTGATATCACTTCTACAGTTCCTATGTTATTCTATGGAGCCAATTCACTAACATTTCTTAAAGAGATAGTAATACCTGGAATTAAGAAGGTTTAATATTGTTCAGATAAAAAAAGAAATCAAATGCAGTAAATCCCATTGCTTAACCCCTTAAGGACCGGCGCACGTGCAAGGCCGGCACTTAAGGACCACAGAGCATTTTTTTTTTTTGTGGCTCCGATTCAGGGCTCCCCAAGCGGTGTGCAGCCACGCAGGGAGCCCTGAATTCCATGATGTGCCAGGACCGTCACTGGTCCTTAACTGCTGGACAGCCGTGGCGGTCCTGGCATGGCATTGGAAGAAAAAGGGTTAAAGATGTATATTTTAAGATGTATAAGCTTTTAAAGTCCCCCCCACCCCTTTTACTGACGTCAGCGCTCTGAAACCAGGCACACTTTATAGACCGTTCTAATGAAGTATTTCTTTGTAGATAATGCTATTTCGGCTCTGCTGAAGAGCTGTCCGGTCACATGACCGGAATCTCAATCTGTCAGCTAGAGTGCTGACGTGAGTAAGAGGACTTTATAAGCTTATAAATCTTAAAATATACATCTTTAAGCAACGGGATTTACTGAATTTCATTTATTTTTTTCATATGAACAATATTAAACCTTCTTAATTCCCGGTATTACTATCCCTTTAAGTTTTGGAGAGCTTAGTGAATAGGCTCCATAGAATAACATAGAAAGTGGAGAAGTGAAATCACTGTAGAAGTCATCCCCACTTTATCACGCCTTACTGAATCACCCCCATTGTGTTGTAATGCATTGGAGACCTCTTTAGTATTCACTGGGATGAAAGTACCAGTGAAATTAACCTTTTGCGTGCCAGTGGAGTACGCAACGCAATGCAAAGTGTTGCATATCTCTATGGCACTCAGAGGGTTAATGGTATTGCTTTGCAATTAATCAGAGACCTCTCTAGCATTCAAGGGGTTAAAAAGTGCCAGTGAAGTTAAGGGGAATTTTTATCCCCCCCAACTGCAGTTGGTTTGTCTGAGAATTGTTCCACTTTGATTTAATACATAAGGTCCTATGTAGCTTGTACACATCCCCAGTATAACATTACTGTGATCCAATAAAATGCAAAACCTATTGCAAAGTATCCCAGAGTTTAATGCACTTTATTTTCTGCTTGAAAAGTCTCTGACAGTGCACCTCCCCTGGGGATAATCCACAGTATTTGGGAATCTTTTGGGAACCTAACTGAATACTTAAAGAAGCTTTCTTTTAAAGACTTAAACATGTAAATTCTTAGATTGGATTGTCTGTAACCCCTTAGCTGTCAGGGCGGATGTAATGTCCTCCAGGTCTCAGTGAAAGGGAAACTGTTAATTTTGTGATAAATGGGGGTTAATCAAGTGATGTTTACAATTGGACATTTCAGCCTCCCACCTGCCTTGACGTCTGAGAATAAACTAGAATTCTGAGATTAGTACATCTTGCCTTGCTGGCAAAATAATATATTTTTAACTCTTTGAGTGGCAGAGGGGAGTGTACACCTTTCAGCACTCAAAAGGTTAACAGATGATGGAGGGGATTACAGTCTATGCAGCTTGAGGCTGGTTTACTAAAAACAAGTACAGCAATTATTTGACTGCTAGAGAGGTCTCCTTGTAATGTGATGAAGGCCTCCCTAGTACTGTAGGGGTTAAAGTTCCATTTAAATCAATGAGGATTTTTTCACACATGGTACAGTTGGTTTTCCAAATCATTTCTCCAGTTCCTCTTAATACATCTGCCTTCTTGTCTCTAAAGGGGAAACCATTACTTGGATAACGCTTTAGGGCCAGGTTTGCTCCCCTGGGCTCCCCAGGCCTGCTGATTAAGCTAGGGTTGCATATTGAGATCCAGAGGAACAACAGGGAAGCAGAAGCCTGAAAAGAGAGAACTCCCTCTCACCCCTGATGTTCCTCTGAGAAGAGACTGAACCTTACAGCACTGATAGTTTCCTGTCATGTATAGTGCATGTCTCCATAGACCCTCTGTATGAGGACTGAAAGCCTGACACCTAATGCAGGGGTTTGTGGCTTTTTGGGTTGCATTCCAGCTGTGGTAGTCTGGGTTTTGAACCCCTGAATGGCTGATAGGAGTTGTTTTGGGTTGCATAGTGCATCCAGCAGACTTTTGCCTTTAAAGGGATAGTATTGCTGGAAATATGACAAAAATGTATATTGTAGACATTAAAACCATGAATACAAAGAGCTGTCTCCCATCTCTCAAATGTTTATAGTTTGAGAGATTGCAGCATGTAAAGTTCAGGTTTCCCAGAAGTCTGCCATCTAGCTGAGAAAAGCACAATCTGGTCTCGGGACCATCCTGAGGCTCTTCAGCAGAGCCGAAATAGCACGATGTAGGAAGAAATACTACATTGGAACGGTCTACAAAGTGTGTCTGGCACACTTATATCTCTATCTACCCCCCACACACACACACTCTCTTTATTGCATTCACACGACTGACCACCTCAATTCCCCCTTACACTGTGGATCTCTGGAGGGTTAACCCACTGAGCGCAGAGCAATGCACTGGATACCCCTCTGACATTCAAAGGGAATAGGGTTGCCACCTTTTCTTCCAAAAAATACCGGCCATGGCATTCCGTCCATAGACTTAACATTGGACAGAAGCCAATTTTTTACCGGCCTGCCGGTAAAATACCGGCTGGGTGGTAACCCTAAAAGGGAATGACAAATATATGCAACATTTAGAACACTATGTAATATATAGGAAAATTATGAAAACATAATCCACACAGCAGAAAATGCCCAGGGAATTCTATACATGTAATGTGACTATTTTATGTCTGTATAGTGTCACTGGAGCATGTGCACAGATAAATATGCAATAATTATGGGGGTAATACAACTGCACTATAGGATATAAACAAAATTTGCCATTGATTTACATTGGACTTTTTAACTCCTTCAATGCTGGAGCGATCTCCAGTGCACAACAAAGCAGTTAGTTAGAAATGTCTCTTGCATTTCAGAGGTTAAAGAGATAGTAATACTAATAATAATAGTAGTAATAATAATTACTATTCTCCATATTGTAGCTATTTCAAAAAGAATTTAATAGCCCCCAGTGTCACCTTTATGGTTTGAGAGATAACCAAACGCAAAGTTCCCCCCCCCTCCCTCCCCCCCTTTCCTGAAGTCAGAGTTGTACTGACTGCAGGGATATCCGGTCTGACTTTCATCAGGCGGCTCTGCAGCAAAGCCGAGATCACGTTAGCAAAAAATAATTATTTCACTGAAACAGTCTTCTCCGTGTGCTTGCAAACCAATCATAAGTAGAAGACCGTTTCAGTGAAATAATTCTTTTTCACTAACGTGATCTCGACTCAGCTGCAGAGCCACAAGCCTGTCTTACGACAGACTTCCCCTGCAGTCAGTGAAACTCTGACTTCAGGTAAGGGGGAGGATGGGGGGAACTTTGCATTCTGTTATCTCTCAAACCATAAAGGTTTGAAAGATGAACCTGGGGACAATTAAATTATTTTTCAAATAGTTACAATATGGGAATAGTAATATTAAATATTACTATCCCTTTAAAAGGCTCATTTAATAGAAAAGTAACATTTAGTAGATAAAAAATATATATTGTAGGGTTTATCCTCCTGAGTAAAACAAGGGCACTCCCGCTGCTGAAAGGTGTTTTATTCAAATGTTATTCCGACACAGACTTGAATTTTTTAGGTGCAATATCTCAGTGACCTGAAATTGTACAGTGGCGCTGTTGCTACACCAAACTATGGACAGCTCTGGACAGTTGGCCATAAATCTCCACAGGATGGTGTAACAGCTCCACTGTACAACTTCAGGCCATTGAGATACTGTACCTAAAAAGAGATGCAATAACTTTTGAATAAAACACCTTTAAGCAGTGGGAATACAATATATATATTTTACAAATTAAGTGCTACTATCTCTTTAAATCAATGAGGATTATAAGAATTTTTATCAGTTCCCTTTAGTTCCGATGGTTTGTTTCAGATTTGCTCCACTTTCTATGTGAATTTGGATCAGTGAGTCCTACATATTCACCCTGCGGGACACTAGAGATATAACCAATGACCAAAGCAATCAGAGGAATTCAGGTCTGCAAATCTGCACACAAGATAAAATGACTCCATGTCAGTTATTGTGTAAACTGATGCCACCTTCTGCATCATCACTTACCTCGTGATTCAACAGAGTACATTTTGTTGGCTTTGCAATTTCTGAGAACTCTTTTGTACAAAAGAAAATTGAATAATACAGGGGCAAACCAACGGCACCAAAGGGGACAAAAAATTCCCCATCTCCAGTTTCATTTAAATGGTGTTGTTAATCCCTTTTTGTTACCTTATTAATATTTCCATATGCTGTGTACTGAGCACTGCCAGCGAGTTGATTTCAGGGAAGCTGTGCACTTAAAAGCAGTTAACCTGCTTAAATATCAGCTGACACTAATCTGGACCAACCAGTGATATAATCATCCATCTGAGTGGTCTTCACTATGGTCTCATATGCTACCGTGCCAGATCTCACGTTTTCTAATCCATTCCTGGGAGCTGCACCAAACAGCAACCATAAGTGGTCTGCAAATAGTGCCAGAAAGTACACAGAGATGGTGGTGCTACAGCACAGATGCCAGTGTAAACAGGCCCATATAGTAGAACTAACCTCCTATGGTCATAAACCCCTAATGGCCCCTATGAATGTTGCCCTTATGCCTTGGTTCAAAAGATAATATCTTCAGTTAATTCTTGAGGACATATCCATGGAAGAGGACATAACAGTTGCTGACAGGGCCACAGGCCCTCAAGCTCTGTTCACTATACATGAAGATTTTTATATATATATATATATATATATATATATATATATATATATATATATATATATATATTTTTTTTTTTTTATTATTGTATCATTTTACAAAGCTAAACATTGTACATCTTACCACACACTTAACCCTTTGAGTACCCTTCAAGATTCGCAACGTGTTGGATAGCCCTCTGGATACCCCTCTGACACTCAGAGGATTAAACAGGTGACTTTGTAGCAACTGAAAATGTTGGTGTGTCTAGCAAGGCTTTCAGTATCATATTCACTCTCAACAGAAACAGAAATGGTAACATTCTAGGGAAAACAAAGCTAACAGTTTGCAATATCAATATGATTCAGTTGAAATTAGTAGTAAAAAACTGTAGTTTTGTTACCTCCATCAGAGGAAACCTGCAGCACGCTGCTTCTGTCTTCAAGAATCTCAGATCACGTTGCCAGTGATAAAGGCATCATAAGACACACTGACCCATATTTATAAAAGCAAATTGGAGTTATTCTGGAGGAAACCAAATGCACCATATGGGACAAATAAAATGATTTTTAAATTATATTTGTCTTTTAACCTTTTAAATGCTAGAGAGGTCCCCAATGCAACACTTTACAATGCATTTGAGACATCTCTATCATTCAAGGGGTTAAAAAGCTCTATTCGAGGGAATGGGAATTTAGGATTTTTTATTTGTCCCCTATGGTACAGATGATTTACTCCAGAATAACTCCAGCTTGCTTTAAAGTGGAACTACCACCCCACAAAAAGGTTAGACCCCAAGAATTACCCATCTGGCGACTAGTACTATTGTTCAGCTAGTCGCCAGATGGGTAATTCTTGGGGTTTCACTTTTTTGTGGGGTGGTAATTAGAGAAATTCTATTGCTCCAGAGACTGACAGCCAGGAAACAGCGCAGACATCTTTACATAGTGACGTCTGTGCGCCTGCGCTGTCAGTCCCAGTCTGCTCTAGGAGGCATTGCTTGGTACCTTCAGGTACTGGAAGGGACTGACAGTGCACGCGCGCAGGTTCTTTTAAATTGTTGTTACCTGGCCATCAGTCTAGGAAGCAGTTCCGTACCCCTGTGGCACTCAAAGGGTTAACTTTCAGTGGAGTGGTAGTTCCCTTTAAAACATATGAGCCTAAAGGGAAGATTTATAAATGTGGAGTTAATGGAAAAGAAGCGTTAACATGGCTGTAAGATTGTCTCTGGTAGTTATAAACGTATTAACGACAGTTTAGGAGGACGTTACACTGTGCACTAATTTTTTTTTTTTTTTTTTTTTAAATGGCGTAAGGAAATGTGTAAAAAATGGTGTAGCGTATTTATGAAGAAATGTCTCTATTTGATTTTAGAATTGTCACAAAATACTTAAATCCATGTCTGACCTGTTTGTATTCTTTACAGTCACCACATTTATAAATGTACCTAGCATACTTTATAAACACCAACACTCATAATAAGTAATAAGGACATTTTTTAGGATCCGTTCACAAAAATAAAAAGAACACTTTTTACGAATCTCTCCCTACGTTTCTCAACTCATGCATTTCTTTGAACGATTTCATGTCGCTTTCAGAATCACCTATATTGACATTAGACTTTTTTTAACCTAAAACAATAGCTTTCAAGATAATTAGCTTTTATTCATTTGTCAGTTTATAGAAGTTAGACTAACATTCAATATTGTTCCCCATCAAACGCGTCACTCGCTGCTGCCAGTGCTAGCTAATTTGTATAAAATGGCAAATAAATAAAGCCAAATAGTTATGAACTATTACTTGAAATAAAAATTATTCACATAAACCTAGACATTTATGAAAGCTCTTTCAAAATCCTATTTTTGCTACAAAGTAACTATCTTTTGATTTGGCCACTTGGTACTGCATGCACAAAAGCATTGGTAGTGATGGTGTGTGTGAGGGTTTTGTAGCGGGCAATTGCACTGAGGAGTAGACTCTATATAAAATAGTCATGGAGAAAATACAGCAGGGACACAAATCTAAGAAAATTTACACATGCTATAGGTGTTGTTTGTTTCGATTAGGACTAGTCAGTTGTCGGACCTCCAGCTCCAGAGACTACAATCCAGCCATTCCCAACCAGCAGTTGGTTTAAATGCTGTCCACCAAAAGAGTTGTGCACCAATATGTGTTTATCACTCTGTACAGAAAAGAAGTTGCAAGTTTAGGAAAATGATACATAGGTGTAAGGTATGAGCTGAGCCTGCATTTTGTACATTGTTCACAGAAAGGAATGGGCCCTGGATCTATTCGGGAAGCCCACCTTGACTGACTGGGGCATGATGGGCTTCCTGTGTCTCCCCTTCCCGTGCACTGCATGAAACGGGAGCTTTGGTTGGTAGTTTGGGGTGGGAGGAGTTAAAAGGGGGGTTTGGCTAATATGTACTTCCTTTCAGCCAAACAGCATCCCGCCCACCCTTCCCAAATGTTTGTTTCTTCTTCTAGAGTCCAATATTTAGGATGTTTGATTCAGTTATCAGTGAGACAGGGTATTCATTTTGTATTAGCTAGATTGTTGTGTCTAGGATTATTGATAGGGTAAGTAGCATTGTTGTTACTGGAGAAAATGATTCTGTATGTATGGCACTGTATATGTTCCATTGTGTTTTACTGTTAATAAATGTTGTGGTTTGGCAGGGTGGATGATTCTTCCCTTGATGCCAGTCTGGTTACTGGTTGGGTGACATGCTCATCGCTTGTGGTGACAGGCATTGGTTAACGTGTTTCCATTCAGGCTACGGCTCAGGGACTGATGCAGGCTAGGGTGATATTAATGGTATGGTTTGGTGTTTGTTGGGAACTGTTTACTGGTATCAGGAGAAGAATACCATTGGACCACAGCCCTTTTACCTCCAAGTCGTCTTGTGTCATTTATTTATGGGATAGTTGGGGGGGAATAGCTATGCGATCTGTCAGTCAGGGGAATTAAGTAGACATTGAAACCATTTTTAGTGTGCTCTGCCTCCCTAGCACATATGTACAAAGCTACCTATGCTTAAATTCTTAATATTACTATCTGGTTAAGGAGTGGGCAGCGTGGTTGTGTGTGGCCATTTTGGGGAAAGTTGTTCTTGTGTGCCTTGTTTCTTGATATCTACTAAAAGGTGCAGAGGAAATCTGTGAAAAAGTCTTCCTTTTCCCTATGTTTGCTGTAGGGATGGAATTTAGGACTTGCTTGCATTAAAGGCTTAATGAATGCCGTGTGTATATGCCAGCATGCACTGAAGTGATCGTACAAACCCATAGGCACCGACACGGGAGTTTTAAGCTGATGTATTGGCACAGAACTGCCATTTGGACATTCTTCCCACTCATGTCTAGGTCTATCCCATAGAGATCAATTTACGATGAAGATCAGTGGAGCTGTATGTGAAAAGTCTAATTACCTAAACATGTAGGTAATATATTACATTATTAACTAAAACAGGATCCTCCAAGCAAGCAGAAAGAGAGACTGCAACTTAAAAAAGAAATGAAATAAAAAAGACCCCACAATTTTCTGAACACTAAACTACTGTACTGATACCAAACATGATTTGTAGGTACAAAGTTGACTTAATTATAGTTTCCCTTACATTATTATATATTAGGCACAGTAACACTATAATGGATTATACTATAACATAATATAATATGTAATGTATTTGAATGTAATATTTAACCCTTTGAGTCCCAGAGGAGTATCCAGTGCATTGTGAAGCAATGCGTTGGATACCCCTCTGGCATTCAAAGGATTAATGTATTATACATTAGGTACAGCAAAACTAACACAGTAGTACAGTGGCTTAGGATAGGAGTTAAAAAAAAGCTGTCAAGACATAGGTTGCCCATCTACCATAGTATATGCACTAATCAATAAAACAAAATATTATCAATCATTAGTTTTGTGTGTCTATATATATATATATATATATATATATATATATATATATATATACACGTATGTATAAAAAAAAACCTTTGAGTGCCAGAGGGGTATGGAAAGCATTGCTTTGAAATGTGTTCCGTACTCCTCTGGCTTTGCAATGTGTTTCGTACTCCTCTGGCACTCAAAGGGATATATATATATATATATATATATATATATATATATATATATATATATACACACACACACACATAAAGAGAGAGTAAAGGCAGTAAAGTTATGGAATACTTTGTGTAGAGATGTTATGTTTGCTTTAAAAAAGTAATGGATACCTATCTAGCACAGAACAATATTTAGAAATATGACAGTTGACTTCAAATCAGATAGGTTGTTGATCAAGGGAAATATCCAGCTGCCATGGGCTGAACTTGATGTAGAAATATATATATCTGTCGCTGGAAACCAGTCACAGTACTCATAATAAACTGGAACAGATGCAGATTCAGACAAATTAATAGGTAGAAAGATGAAGAATTTAACTTACATGACTTCTTCATAGGGATGTAAGCGGGTCAGTTGTAATAGTCATATACTATATATTTATTTAGAAAATATTTTACAAGGAAGAATACACTGAGATTTCTCTCATTTTCAAGTATGTCCTGGATAATTTATATATTTGTTTGTGCATTATATGTCTGTGTATATGTATGCATGAGACTTTGCAATGCAATGGAGACCTCTCTAGCATCCAGGGACTTAAAAGCTAATTTTAAATCAATGGGGCATTTGTGTTAGTCCCTATGGTGAACTCGGTTTTCACTACTTCTTAGTACATCATCATCTGTGTGTGTGTATATATATATATATATATATATATATATATATATATATATATATATATATATATATATATATATATATATATATATATATATATATATATATATATATATATATATATATATACACACACACACATTATACCACACACATTCATAAAATGCAGGCATGTCATGCTGGCTAATACACTCTAGGAAGTACATACTGGTGGTAAACATAGAGGAAGTTACAACAGTCTGGTTTGAGGTTATTTCATATAGGTGCAAAGCTGCCTGGGTGAAAAGCGGACACAGCATATTACTAACAGGAGCATTAAACCAGGATGACGTTTGTGCAACTGCTGCCAAAAAGTAAAAAAATAACTCTGAAAGGAAAAAGCCACTAGAAAAAACCTCAGAGATGCTGGGCTCCCAGAGTAGCCTCCCTGGATAGATGCCTCTAATGTCAGTGTGATAGGATATTTCAGGAAGGGGAGAGGCAAGGAGAACTGTGTGGGATTTGGGAGAAATAAGACCTGCAAACTGCACACACAGGGGACAGAACTGTCAATAAACATGCACATGGCAGGGACATCACCAGCCCTCACTTAATTCCTTACTTCATATCCACGGTCAGTAACTGACAGAAACGGGAAGATTCCACTTCATCAATTCACAGAAGGGCATACAGTGGGTAGATTTGGTGAATTATATAAAGAACAAAAAAGCACCCCCTGGCTTACATTTTTCCCAACGTTGTAGAAGTAAAATGTGAAGATGTGGGGGTGGGAGGATTGCCCCCTCTGCGTTGGATTTAGTAGCTGTCATGCAGAGAAGGATTGGGGAGGAATTGTACAATGACTGAGCTGGGCTCTATGGACATTAAGGGTATTAATCTCTCTCTCCACCTCTCTTTCTCTCTGGCCTTCTCTGATGGAAAGACAGCTCCTGACCGCTGTGTCACCTACTCAGTAGGGGCAGAACATGTCCCCTGGTCCTTATTGTTAGCATAAGCCGAGATCTTCTTATTTAGGTTCTGTTGTGCAACACTCAGCACGGCATCTTCTGGTCTGGTGCTGGGCCCAACAGAACTTCTCATCTGACCACCAGTCAATTACTCTGGATTGAACCAGGGACAAGAGGACACATTCTGGGATCTGTTTAGGGTGGACTTTTATTATTTGGAGCTGGCACTATTTTTTACTGACCAGAGCCCGGCATCGACCTGGGCATCTCCTGTAGATCCCAGCCCAGACCGTCACACCTGTTGCACTGACTGGCCCATTAGGACAGACATGAGGATCCTCACTTTCCTGGCCGGCCTCAAGACTCTGTGGGTCCTGGCGTTTTCCTCTCTGTCCAACACGATCGCTGTGAATAACAGTGGCAAATGGTGGTGAGTAAACTGTGTATTTAAAGAGATCTAATGGGAGCTCTTCCCAAACAACAGTGGTCCACAGTTACACAGGTAAACGGGGACAAACCAGCTGCAGCAACTTAAATGTCATCAAGTTGCTATTGATTTAAATCTGGCGTTTAAGCATCTGATTTGTAAAGAGGTCTCCAACTAAATGTATTGGGTATCTCTCTAGCATCCAATAGATAGGTTAACCCTTTGAGGGCCCAGATGGGTACGCAGCGCATTGCAAAGAAATGCGTTGCGTATCCTTCTGGCACTCAAAGCGTTAAAAGCCACTTTTAAATCAATGGGCATTTTTATTTGCCCCCATGGTGTATATGACTTGCTTCAAATGGCTTCACTGCTTTGTACATAAGGACAACGATGTTTTAGGACACAGGGAACAAACCTGCGGATGAGATATAATAGTAACCCATTATAAATCCTGAGCTCAGTACTACACATGTAGAGTATATTGGCAAGATGAGTGCAAAACGCTGTTTATTCCAAACTCAATTGATTAAATCGTAATTAACACTTTCAGTGCCAGCGTTGGATACCCCCTTTGGCACTCAAAAGGTTAAACCCCATTGGATGCTAGAACATATCTGTAACGTGTTGGAGAGTTCTCTAGAAGCTACGAGGTTAAATACACATGATATAATTCATTTATGAAAAGTAATGGTTTAATACTGTTCCGTTTTTCTTTAACTTTTTGAGTGCTAGAGGAATACGCAACGTATTGCAAGCTATGCGTTGCATACCCCTCTAGCACTGAAAGGGTTAAGTGCACCTGTGTGTGTATGTGTATAGATACAGCGATAACTGATACAGAGAGATGGATAATCATCTAGTTTAGGTATACTGGTGCTGATGTACTAAGAAGAACTGAATAAATTCTCGGGCAACAAATCTGCACCATAAAATCCAACAAATCTCCATTGATTTAAATTGGGCTTTTAATCCGTTGAATGATAGAGATCCCCTTGAATTATAGATGATGCGAAGGATTACGTTAGATACCTCTAGTATTTGAGGTATTAAACGTCCCATTTAAATGAAATGAAAATGTTAATATGTCTACTAATGTTTAATTGGATTGCTCCAGAATTGCGCCAGTTATCTTAATACAGCAGTCCCATTCTGTAATATGCAGAGACATGATGCAGTGGAGGTGCACATCGTATGGACCATTATACCTTATCTCTTGTTGTAGTGTCTGCACTCAGCAGCTGGTTCAGTATTTCCTGCTACCAAACAAACGTGTATCTGCAGTACATATTAATACTTATATCCACCAGTAACTACAGTACATCCATATGAAACACACCCACAAAAAGACCTGCACACCAAATTACTGTAAGACTAAACTGCAGTACACTCATTGTACTTTAACTCTTTGGGTGCCAGAGAAGTCTCCAATGCATGCTAACGCAATGCATTTCATACCTTTCTGGCACTCAAAGGGTTAACCCGCGTAAACGCTGTAATCAATAACAATAGTGCATCTAACTTTCATTCAAATTACTGTAATTGTAACCTTCTCTGCACCCCTTATATTAGTACATTGAACAATTTGCAATGCATTCAAGGCCCCTCTAGCATTCTAGGGTTTAACTTGCAAAATACTGGAAATCTAACTACAACTGTTTCCATAATAGTGCATAAAGCTACTGTAATCTAACATACAGAGCACCAACAGGAATAGTGTACATCTAGGCTGTATACAATATTTCTGTTCATTTAACTTGTACTAAAATCACATTCACCTGCATAAAAATACTGTAACTGTAAAGTGAACTGAACCCAGAATACTAGCACATCTATCCTGTAAATCTAGCCTACACATCTCCCATATTAACACTGCATCGATCAAGCATATATCCTTTATATCTATAATACACATTGGCTGAATGTACAAATTTGACAGCACACCTCCACTGGTGTTAGTCTCTATCAGCTGTGGCTGTGCTTCAGGGTATGTGCTACAGCACTTTCATTGTAGTTAGTACCAGAGGAGACTCTCCACCAGCATGAGGACTCTAATGTCATCAACCTTCCCCATAACATGATCAGAAAAATGGCACCAAATCAGTAACTTCCCCCCACTTCTCTTTAATACATTACATTAAACAAGGCATAGAGACAAGTAATATCCTGAAATGCTCCTAGACTGTCCCATCTTTCATAAGGGGAGGAATCTAGGTGTTTATAGCTTAGTGAATTGCCTTTAAGCATGTGTGGGGTCTGACACATTATTCCAGTCTCTAAGAGCTGAAATATTTTTGTCAATTCATCTCATTGTATATGATACCAGTGCATCTAACCTGCATCCCAAATTATTGTAAATCTAACCTACCCAGCACCCATAATTAGCATGCATCTGGAATGACTGTAAATCTAACCTGCACAGCACCCATAATTATCATGCATCTGGAATCACTGTAAGTCTAACCTACAGAACACTAATAATAACGTTGCATCTATTCCTCATCTGGAATTATTGTAAATCTAACCTGCACCACCACACCCACAATAATACTGCAATTGATCTTCATAAAAATACTGTAAAGTATCTAGTCTGCATCAAATATTGCTGTTTATCGATTCGAATATGCAACATATCATCCTGTAACTATGTAAATCTAAACTGCACTGAGGATATCAAAATTTTGCTTATAACCAGCATAAAAATACATGCAAAATGACAGTGCATCTAACATGTACAGAAAGCTACTGTAAAAACTAACCTACAATATAATAACTGTGCAGAAAAAAATCTATAATCTGTAAATCTATAGTGCAACACATTCACAATGATAGTGCATCTAACAGGCATAGAGCGTTACTGTAAATCTAACCTGCAATGCATTCATAACAGATGTGCATTTAACTGCAGTACAAATATGAACCCTCTGAATGTCAGAGGGCATCTAACATACAGAGCAATGAGCTGCGTACCCCTTTGGCACTCAAAGGGTTAATCTAAGGTACAGAGAGCCCATAATTATGGGCATCTAACCTGCAGTGTTCCTAAAATTACAATGTACCCCACCTGCACCTTACCAGAAATTACTGTGCATCTTGTCTGTGCTGGTAATTACACATTGCTGTACACTGAGGCAGTATGAGGAACTGGAGGAATTCTGGAGCAAGCCAACTACACTATTGGGGTATATAAAAATTCCTCAGTTCCCATTGACTTAAATCTTGATTTTAACCCCTTGAATGTTAACGAGATCTCTAACATATTGCCTTGTCTTGGATTCAGGATGCTAGAAAGTACCATTTAAGTAGACAGTAAAGTTTTATTTGTCCCCTGTAGTGCAGTTGGTTTGCCTCAGATTTGCTTCATTTTCTTAGTACATCAGCCTCAGTGACTTGTACTGCACTCGTTCTACTAGTGTAACTAGGATGAACCACTCCACAAAGCAGAGCCATGGTTTACCTTGTGTATCACAGAGATTCTCAATGCTCCTCAGGAGGTTAATGGCTTTCTAGTAATTAAAGAGACAGTGCCATTTTATGTCCATACTGGATCCTTTATTCATCCTAAATTTCTCCTTACACCATAAATATCTCTGAGGATGATATACTAAGTAAAACTGGAGGAAATCTGGGATATGTCAGCTGACCGTAGGGTCAAATACAAATTGCTATTGATTTAAATGTTGCTTATAACCACTTGAATGATTGAGTGCCCACGTGCACACTGCTTCATAGGTCATTGAAGACCTTTCTACTATTCAAAGGATTCAAAGCCCCATTTCAATTTTTATTTGCCCCCTACAATACAGTTGGTTTGCTCCATAATAAATCCGGGGGAAGATGCACTGAGGTGTGTAAAGGGGTGATGACTTCTCCAGTGTAATACATTCTCCAGTTCCTATTTTATTCTATTTAGCCAATGCAGTAAGATGCCTCACCCTGGAGAGATAATATTGCACAGGCTCCACGGAATAAGTGAAGAGTGTATCTCACTGGAGAAGTTATCGCCTCTTTATTAAACATTTATCATTCACTGGCGCACAATCCCCCAATTCTTCTTAGTACATCAGCTACTCCATCTCTATACTCGACTTTATAAAAGTCTATTACTTACGTACATCCATCATTACTGTACTTGAGTCCACTCCTCACCCATGATGACTATACAGTTTGAGGCAGGAGGAGTGGGTTCAAAAATAAAAGGCAAAACAAACAACAGCAGTATTTATCAATTATTTTCATGCAAAACTTGAAAAATAGTGCAAATCTGGGGACAATTTGCACCAAAATAACTGATCTCTTATGGAGCAGGTGTCCTTTTGTTCTGATGGTTATGCTCCAGTGACAGTTGTACATGTCCTTACCTTGTGTTTGTGTCCTGTAGGGGGATAGTGAATGTGGCTTCTACTGGGAACGTGCTCCCTGGATCAGGCACAGGGCCCATTCCCTTAGTGCTGGATCCAGGTCTGCAGCTACTAAGTCGGAGGCAGAGGCGTTTAATTCGCCAGAACCCAGGAATCCTCCAGAGTATTACCCGGGGCCTACACAGTGCTATCCGAGAGTGCAAGTGGCAGTTTAGAAACAGGCGCTGGAACTGCCCCACTGGACCTGGGAACCAGGTGTTTGGGAAAATCATTAATAGAGGTAAGTGTGACTGGTCACAGTGAAGCATGATAGGTATGATTAGGGTGTAAAATAATGCACTTGGGACATAAAAATCCAAATGAAAAATATACTATTAAGGGTACTGTACTGTCAGAGACAACAGAGGAATGGGATTTGGGAGTAATTATGTCTAATGACTTAAAGGTAGGCAGACAATGTAATAAAGCGGTGGGGAATGCAAGCAGGGTACTGGGTTGTATAGCTAGGGGCATTAGTAGCAGAAAAAGGGAAGTGGTCATGCCACTCTACAGATCTCTAGTTAGACCTCACCTAGAGTATTGTGTAAAGTACTGGAGACCCCATCTCCAGAAGGATATAGATACTTTAGAGAAAATTCAAAGAAGGGCTACTAAAATGGTGACTGGTTTACAGGAAAAGAAATATCAGGATAGACTAAAGGATCTGAATATGTATAGCTTGGAGGAGAGAAGAGAGAGAGGCGATATGATTGAAACATTCAAATACATGAAGGGATTCAACAAAGTGCAGGATGGCAGTATATTTCAAAGGAGTAAAAATGTTAATACAAGAGGCCATAGTCTAAAAATAGAGGGACACAGGTTTAGATATAATGTAAGAAAGTTTTACTTCACTGAGAGGGTAGTAGATAGGTGGACTAGCCTACCAGCAGAAGTGGTAGAAGTTAATACAGTGACAGAATTTAAGAATGCATGGGATAGGCATAAGGCTGTCCTTAACATAAGAAAAGACCAAGGACCAAAAAAGGTTTGAGGTTTTTACTGTAGGAAAATGGGCAGACTAGATTGGCCAAATGGTTCTTATCTGCCATCAAATTCTATGTTTCTATGTGATGGGAATGGATGGATAAACTGGGATGGAAGAGAAATCAAGTAGTGAATCAGCATTCTAGTGCTTTATAGGTAAATCATGATGATTTATTGAACATATTTTTTTTAATCAGTGAAACAATGACAGGTTTTAAGGGTATCAAAATATTCACAGGGACATATACAGACAGACAAAAGTGGAGCAATTCTGCACTATACTTGTCAAAAGAAGAACTCCAAAATTGCTCCATTTTTTCTTTGATAAATGTGACCCATAGCGTATTTGTTTTTTTCTGCTTTAAGTTTTCCTTGTGTACCCTCACCTACAGACTATGTGGGAATATATTAATCTAATTCCTTGCTAAACCAGGCAGTGGAATAAACTTTCTTGTTTTACTCCTGTCTATTGACAAGTTATTAAGTTCCTTATAACTAAACTACTCCCCCTAATGCTGCTTTCACCAAGGGGAGCACAGTGTAGGAGTGTACTGGGTGTATCAAGGCAATTCCTTTCTTCTGTGCCTTGTTGTACATGATGTAGTAACAGGGCACAGAGGCAATAGGTATCTCTTTACGGCATTTACCTTATCATGCTTCAGAGCAGGTGTGAGGTGAAGTCTGTGCACCGGTATGCACTAAACAGAACATACCCATTAATGCATAAACCACAATGTAGCCCCTGGAGCTGTTCTCTAACTCCAGAGGAGCTGAGCTGGGGAATTAAAACATTTGATCCATTGAGGCTGATTTTAGGGTTGTAACAACAGGGGGTGCAATAGGTTATACTTATGCCAATATGGAGATATATTTGTAATAGTTTTAATTTGTAAAAGGTCCATTTAAGTCACTGGGGATTATTATTTGTGTCTATGGCATAACTGCCTGGTCAGAACTGCTCCAGGTCTCTTAATACAAAGGTCTCGCTTTGTATAAAAGTACAATTCTGAAGTAACAATTTTGCATCACACAATGGGTCGTATTCTGTCGCAGGTGATAGGTTTATTGTTGGGTTTACCTCCAAACATCACAAAAGAATGCATTAACCCTTTGAGTGTTAGATGGGTATGCAACACATTGCAAAGCAATGAGTTGTGTACCCATCTGGCATTCAAAGGCTTAACAATATCTGAAAAAAACAGGGATAAATGTATTACCTGCAACAGAATCCAGTCCAGTTTCTTGTCCAGTTGTATTGTGACTCTACTGAGCCCATAGTAGTGTAACAAGACATTAGAAAGTATGTGTCTGACATGCTCATATGCATTTACATGTATTTATTTCAAATACAGATTCATACTTGCTCGTAAAGTGCAGATCTTTTCTAAACCCAGATGTTTTCGTCTATCATTCTATGAAATGTTCTGATTTGTAGAAGAAACCTCTTAGAATTCAAAAGCGAGTAACTTTATACGTAACGATTAAAGGGATAGTAATGTTTCATAATAAAAGCAGCTCTAATTAATCATCATAGTATTTGGACTTTGGAGAATGTTATTTCAATTCTGTCAGAGTTGTAGTTCAAGAGTAATTCAATGACAAAGTATCCCCCTCCCGTCCCTTTTACTGATGTAACACTGTTCAGCGAGATCAGAAGGGAGGTGCCCAGGTAGACTGCAGAGAGGGACAATCTTCAATTAAGATAAGGGAAAAACCTGTCAAGGGGGGCAGGGCTTTCATTGTTCTCATAGGAAGAAGATTGTCCCCTGCTGTTATCTGTCTGGTCTATGAAGTGCATTCCACATCTGAGAAGAGATAGCTCACACTAGGTAAAAGGGGCGGGAGGGGAAACTTTGCTTGTGAATATCTCTCAAACCATAAAGGTTTACGAGATAAGACTTATATCGTTCTTCATGTTTTTTTAATGCCTACAAAATAAAATAAAGATAAAACAAAGTATTACTATCCCTTTAAGGGCTGAATTCCATCGTAGGTAATTACTCTACCACTATTTTGTCTACAAATTTCCCCATACATTTCAGTAGGAATCTGTGCAAAACCAATGTAACATTTATCACCTGTATTGGAATCCAGCCCCAACATGGTAAAAGTAAAATATATCAACAGTTACAATCATTAATTATACAGCCACTTCAGAGGCAACTCTTTGTCTTGTTTTCTTTTTAATGAGTGAACTTTAGTTTTAACACAAATTGAGTATAATATATGGGCACAATGTTCAAAAAGTCACTGTAATGAAAAAATTATCAGATCATCATGGGTTCATGGTGAAAGGAAGATGGTATTTTCAGAAGTAAGTCTGTCAGTTTTGAAAAATGGGTCATGACAAATTATAAAAGGTGGAAAAATCAGCAGTGACCTCTTTAAACTGTCATCTGCTCCAAGTTTAGACCATTTTTATTTTACCAGTAATACATGACAAAAATAAGACAAAAAGTGACTGCCAGAAGGAGATTGTATTGAAAATATCTTACAATATTAGGGTAGATTATATTTTACGACTATTTTTCTCTTTTGAGAAGACAGCAGAATTCCAGGAACTGTTAGCATCAGTATCAGCTGCCTGCAAACTGCACAAAAATAAAGTAAAGCACAACAGCAGGCGCAGCACCAGAGTTCAGCACACCACAGTTTATTCTTGTTTGTGTGTGCGCACAACCAGTATGTCACGTTGTACCTGCTGTCTGTCTTGTAGGCATGATATATTATATCTATCTGTGTATCATCTGTCACTCTCGCGCCAAAAAAGGTGTGAAAGGTTGATTTTCATGTTTCTATTCCAGGTATTGGGGACTGGGAATCATGAAAGTTGTAGTCCCTATCAGATGAAGACAACCCTTGATTTAAATCAGTGGGGATTTGTAGAATTTTAATGTGTCCAATATGATTCAACTGGTTTGCCCCAGAATTAGTTCATCTTAGGTCATTCTTTCTTTCTTTTACAGGCTGCAGGGAGACGGCCTTTGTGTTTGCTATCACCAGTGCAGGGGTGACACATTCTGTGGCTCGATCCTGCTCTGAGGGTTCTATTGAGTCCTGCTCCTGTGATTACCGGAGGAGAGGCCCTGGGGGGCCAGACTGGCACTGGGGAGGCTGCAGTGACAACATTGAGTTTGGCCGGTTCATTGGGAGAGAATTTGTTGACTCCAGTGAGAGAGGCAGAGACCTGAAATATCTAGTGAACTTGCACAATAACCAGGCCGGCAGAATGGTAAGTACAATCTTTACTTGTCATATGCATTTTTCATTGTATATCCAGTTATTAATGCTACTATTTGATTTACATTTTAAAAGCTCCCATATTTTAAAATATTGAGGCAGATACACTAAAAAGAACTGCAGTAATTCATCATAGACGGTGAAACGGTTTTCCAAAATTCCTGTTGATTTGCTAGAGAGGACTCCAATTCATTTGTAATATTCAAAGGTTTAAAAGACTCATTTGAATCAATGTGAATTTTTATTTGTCCCTTGCGGTCCAGTTGGTTTGCCCCAGAATAACTCCAGCTCTAGTCAATACATCAGCCGCATTATGTATTATATTGAGAACACACAAAGTAAATTTACAAAAATGTTGAGCATTCTATGCAGTTTTTTGTTTAAACAGCACAATTTCTTCATAGATAATTTGACCGTTGATAAAATATCACATCAGATAATTAGATTACCAATTGTAAAACTGCGCCGCATCTACATTTGTTAAGATTCGGTAGAATAATGGTGAATCCTCCTAAAGGTATAGTTTATTATATAATACTGTAGAGAATACCACAACATTAAACTTAAAAAATGTACTTTATTTATTTATCACTAGGAGGGGGGTCTGAATCCTAATTTTGCTATATATCAGCACCGACTCCCCATAACAATGTGTATACTGCAAAAAAAGTTAGTATTTTGTTGAAGTCCCAAATGAACTTGATAACACACATTACATGTTTTGAAAGAAGTGGCATAATAATTGATTATTTGGACTTTCATGCCCCTACGGTTCTCTGAAATATAACATAAAGATTTTTATGGTAGAACAGAACTGACAAATGTATCCCAAATACATTTGTTTAAAGAATAATTTGGATGTTAAACTAAATATTTATGAATTGCATCAAACACCAGTAAGATATTTGATTGAACTGAACAGAAGAATATTTACTCTGTTAATGCAAAGGAAGAGTAATGAACTTCCCAATGTCATTCGAAGTGGTAGTAGTAGTAGTAGAAATAGTAGTAGCAGCAGCAGCAGCAAAAGTAGTAGCAGTAGTGGTGGTAGTAGTAGTAGTAGTAACAGCTAAATTAATAGGATGTCTTTCTGATGTATCAGGAGTCACATTCACACACACCAAAGTCACCCTGGTGTCACTCTGTGCTACACTAAACTGGTGCAAAACAACATAAATTAAAAAATGGCCAAAGCTTTCAACAGGAATGTTACCATTGGTACATCTAAGTCTACATTCTTAGATTTGTTACAGAGAGAACTGTTATCCTCATTTCTTGTAGTTTATTTTTGTATAGTTGCTTTATTTGTGCTTTGGTACATAGGCCCAACTAAGGTCAGACAAGCTCCAATTAACTGAGTTCCAGTGACTTGTGTAATTGAAAATATTGATTGTTGCATTGGTCTTTGGAAAGTATGATTGTTTTAAGTGTTAATATCTTTAGTTCACTATTGAAATGTTGCCAAATATTTGGCAACCCTGAAAAGTGCGAAAAAAGGTCGACATTCTGATGTCGCACGCATGAGGGTCACCAAATAGAAGGTGACATTTCAATAGTATATGAAATAGTAATGACTATTTGTGAAGCTGGTGCTGGGAGAGAAAAGTCCCGGTGGAGGAGCTTTAAAATCAGCTCTTTGATGCTACACTCCTGTTGCATTCGGGCGATCCAGGGCAAGCTGAGACCCAAACCGGCCACAGCCATAGTGTAGCTTCAAAGGGGTTAACAGCTGACTTTAAAGCACCCTTAAAAAAAATAAAATCTTTCCTGTCATAAAATCTGAATTAAAAATGTTTCAGCTGTGGGAGTACCCTTGAAGAAGACAGATTAACAGGTTAATATAAAAAACAAACATTTTAGAAATAATAACTTTGAAATTAAGCTTCTGCCATCAGGAAAAGTAAAATAAATAAATATATATATATATATATATATATATATATATATATATATATATATATATATATATATACTGCTCCTTTACATCACTTGCAATCTGGCAATTTTTAATGTGCTCCCCCATGTAATTGTCAGAAGTACATCACTTATGCCTTTATGCATGTACCCCACTGTGCCATATATTTCTATATTGCATCATTTTGTTTCTTGCATTCTACAGACAGTGTTGACCGAGATGCGTCAGGAGTGTAAGTGCCATGGCATGTCTGGGTCCTGCTCCCTCAGGACTTGTTGGATGCGGCTTCCCCCATTCCGCTCAGTAGGGGATGCTCTAAAGGATCGTTTTGATGGTGCCTCCAGAGTCACCTATAGCAACAATGGCAGCAACAGAGGGGGTTCCCGCAATGACCCACCACACCTGGAGCCTGAGAACCCTACCCACGCCATGCCATCCTCCAGAGACCTTGTCTATTTTGAGAAGTCCCCTAACTTCTGCAGTCCCAGTGAAAAGGCTGGGACTTCTGGGACCACAGGTCGAATATGTAACAGCACCTCCATAGGGCTGGACGGCTGTGAGCTCCTGTGCTGCGGTCGAGGCTACCGCAGTCGGGCTGAGAAAGTCACGGAACGGTGTCACTGTACCTTCCACTGGTGCTGCCACGTCACCTGCCTGAACTGCACCAGCACACAGATAGTCCACGAGTGCTTGTGACAAGCACAAAGCTACACACTAGTGGGTCACCATGATATAGTCCAGGGTTGAGCAACATGAGACCCTCCAGTGGTTGCTGGACTACAATTATATAATTGTTCAGTAGACAACAGCTGGAGAGACTCACGTTACCTATCCCTACTGTAGTCTCTCTCACCAGACTCCTGGGCACAGCAGTAGTAGAGCATGGCTACAGAAAATAGCACTGGCACTTGGTGGCCACAAAACACAGTGGTATTCCACAAGCCAAAAAACGAGAGAGCCACATGAACTAAACATAAATTAGGGAGCACTAACTGCAGGAAAATAACTCTATTATTAACCCTTCAGTGCTCAGAAGGGCATGGAACACATTATTTAGCAGTGCCTTTCTGTGCTCTCTTGTACTGGAGTGGTTATAAATCAATAAGGGACCTTCTTCAGAAGTACGACATTCATCATGATAAAGTGGTGCAATTCTGGAGCAAACCAACTGCATCATAGGAGACAAATACAATTTCCCATTGATTTCAAAGTTGATTTAACCCATGGAAAACTAAAGACTGCTTACATATAAGGGGTTAAAAGCCACACATGAATTTTCATTCTCCCCTATGTTGCAGTTAGTTTTGTCAGAACTGCACCTTTTTAGCCTGATGGGTACAATCTTTTTCTTGGTGTCTGTGGCCGAGTCCCTTATTCTCATCCTATGTACAAGTGTCATTTCACAGGAATGTATAGGGCACTCTAGTGACTGCTCATAGGTGTCATCCAGGTAGCACTGATAATTCTTCTGGGATTTAAACTGTTAAATACACTGCACTGACTTCTTACAGCTAGGATTTTAACCCTCTGGATGCTAGGCAGGTCACCAACTCATTGGGGCAACAGTACGTATATGTATGTGGGGTAAATAAAGTAGTGGAATTGATTTTCTAGCCCAACGTCTTCCTAACGCCAGTCTGTTAAGTACTTCCATTGACACTTCATGTGCCAGAGGGAGGACATTTGGGGAGTTTATGGAAGTTCTGGAGTGTTCCTAGGCATGACACTAAGGTCCCTTCTTCAGGCATGGGTTAACACATGATAATGTTCTGAAACCTCTCCAGCATTCAAAGGGTTAAAAGTCTTACTTAAATCAATAACCCTTTCCTCTGTTCCCTGTGATGTATCTGGTTTGCTCCAGAATTGCACCTCCTTAGTTTCCTGTATATATGGCCCTTAGGGAATTTTGCAGAAAGAAAATATAAGCAATTCTGGAGCAAACCAACTACACCATGCATATGATCAATTGGTTAAAAGCACCATTCATATCAATGGAAGTTTTGAAAACATGTATTTTCTGTATGGTTCAGTTTGTTTGCTCCAGAATTGCTTTTCCTCTCTACATAAGGTCCCTCAGTCCGTACACTGCACAGAAAGTCATGTAGAGTAAACAGGATGGTATCTGGGGAGAAGTTGAAAGGTGGCAATACAAATGTCACCTGTGCCTGAAGGGTATTCACAGCATGTCTATGGGCTGTGTTTTCAGATGTGGAACAATGCTGAGGCATCCAAGTGCTCCATAGGGGACAAATCAAAATTCCCCAAATCCCCACTGATTTAAATGAGCATTCTAAGACCCTGAATGCTAGAGAAATCTCCATTAAGGAGAAATGAGTTAAGACCTGTCTGGCATTCAAGGGGTTAAAATATGCATTTAAATCAATAGAACTACTCTACTTTACTTTTGAAATTATGACGTTACAGCTCCAAAATGTAAACATATACCAGCTTGTTAGAAAACCCAGGGATAGTCAATTGCTGGATGCCCAGCTGTCGGGGACTACAACCCCATTATCTCATACCAGCCAATGGAAGATTGGGGATGATGGGAATTGTAGTTCCCAACAGCTGGAGATCCAGTAGTTGATTACTTCTGCTTTTATCAATTGAGGACAAGAGGCTTGAGTAGCATATTGCTTCCCAATGTGTTACATACCCCACGGTCCTCAAGGGGTTAACGTTTACCCATCACCCTAAAACAAGTGTTGCTAATTTTAAAGATATATTAACCTATATTTGTCAGTGGCACAGTCTGGAACTTTATGCTAATTGCTTTTTGAGGAGGGCCAATAGTACCATACACTGTGCTATGAATGAATCCAGGTAGAGCCCACACATTGGGAGCATTTCTAATAGCACAGTGAGTGATACATTTGTGTCACAGAGGACAATCAAAACATAAAGGCTAATTTCTTATAAAAAAAAAAAACTAAACTTTTCTTAAGGTGTCAGGGCCACTTTGAGTCAGAGAGTTGGCTAGGGTGATGGTTACTGATAAAGTACATGGAGGGCTCAAGTCTACTCATACAATTACAGTATAGCACCTTTTTATTTTACATTCATTATTCTGCAACTTGTAAATGTAAAACATTCTCAATAATGAAATGAAAATGGGACTATAAGTGTTGAATAAGTAGGTCTTAATTTGTTTAAAGATGACCTCTCCAAGTCCTCCCTTCATTTGGAGCTTCCATCTTAAAATGGTTTGCATGATTTTTCATCCTTATCAATTTATTCCACCCCTCTGGGTGCAGTGTAAGAAGGTGGAGAGAGGTGATTTCCTGGACATGTTAGTAATGAATTATGTAACTTTATCTGACCAAGTCAGAGAACAAATCGTTGCTGAGGTTAGATTCCCCAGCTACTAAATAGAAATATGTAAAACTATTAACCTGTTTGGGAAACAAAAAGTAGAAGTTATAGGCAGACTAAATAGATACATTTAATAAGACTAAAAGCTGTGTAAGTAATAGATCCACTTCAGCAGAATACCTTAACTATCTATGTGTCTGCATACAGCTGTTGGATATCTATCTATATTGTTATTTTATTCTATACCTGAATGAGATACTTCACAATCGGATCATCTTACAGTGAGTAGGGTCGATTAAAACCTTTCCTCAGCCCCACCAGCAGTGCCTGTTTTCAGAATATCCTCAATTAAACACAAGTCAATGCAGTTAACTCAGGCAGACCGTTCAGGGTTATTGAACCATGGACTGATTCCCCCGAAAACCTGCACCATTCGGGAGCCTGAGAACAGGTTTGAGAGCCCCCCTATTCTAAAGAACTATAGATGGAGCTTTTCTCTGTAAGATTTCTCATTTTGACTACTGAACTCTTTTGTCTATTCTGAGGAAGTGAAGCCTAAAATGGAGTTCAAATGAATACAGGTAACTGTAGATTCAATACAGATATAATATACATGACAGCTGTATGATGGACACCTATATAGGTAAGGCCTATCAAATGAAAAGCAAATTATTCTTATTGGAACAGTTTCCCTATAAGGGTCCAGGTTATTGGGGGAGTTATAAGAATTCTTTGGGTTTTAGCCTCAAAGTCATGCAGCGGCACTCAGGGGTATGTACTGGAGTGTACAGTGGTGCACACTCTTCACTGTCATTAAAGGGATTGTAACATCCCGAAAAAAAAGTATAGCCAAAATGAAAGGTAGATTAAAAAAAATATGTAATACCCTGGTTCCTATAAGAAAATAAAGTCCTCCGCTCCCTCCTCCTTCTCATGCATCAGCTCTATAGCTGACGGCATGAGATCTTGCTTCCGGGACCACACGGCGGCTCTTCAGGAGCACTGTCATCGAGATATCTAACTATGAATACTTCATCAGAATGGTCTGCAAGCACACGTTGTAGACCATTCCTATGAAGTATTTATAGTTAGATATCTCAATGACAGTGCTCCTGAAGAGCCACATCTAGTCTCCCGACCAGATTCTGTCTCTAACAGCTTTTCAGATCGTCAGGCAGAAAGGGGAGAGAGAGGAGGACATCTCTCAAACCATAAAGGTTTGAGAGACAGGAATAAGGGCATTACTTATTTTTTTTATTCTAACTTTCATTTTGGATACACTTTTTTCGGGACTTTACTATCCCTTTAACACTTTGAAGACAATAAGTCTGAACGCTTCCTGTATAGGATGCACAAGAAATTGGAGTAAAGTTTTGCCACCTTCCTCTACACCTTGTTAGTACATAGCATTAGCCTTTTGAATGCCAGAGGGGTGGATGGAACACCCCGAAACAACAATACACTTCTCAATGACAGCACACAGAGGACTATGGTGGAAGTAGCACACAGAGGACTATTTTAGCATAAGCAGCTAAGCATATTAGCGACAGACAAGCATAGAACTGATAAATCGATTCCAGTGTCTGTGTGTGGAATTGTATTAGTACATGTCCTGTACATAACAGAAAATGGCACGTCTCAAGGAGTTAAATAATAGCATATCCATTCGCTATGTAATAAAAATGTGCTCCAGCATATATTGGAACAGCGGGTAATTTCTGTTAGGTGGTAGGAGAATTACATTAAATGAGAATCAGATTCATGAACAGGAGTCTAGGTTTCTGTTGGAGACAATGCTAACTAAATACTGCAATGAATGTTTGCCAAGAAGCAGACTATGGCAAAATACCCTACTGAGAATAATATTAGGATCTCACTGAACATGACAAAGGCTATTTTATTTACTCTCTCAGTAGGAATAAGACTTATCAAACCAAAAGAAATGATCTCAATAAGTAAATACATTCTTGGGTATCTGGGAAGTACATAGCCCCATGAGCTGTTGTATTAATCCTCTGAGTGCCAGAGGGGTATGCTTAGCAATGCATTGCATACCTCTCCGGTACTCGAAGGTTTAAGGAAAAAGTGTAAAGATTCTTGAGCTAAACAAACTTATATTTAATTTATTGAATTATTTTGTTCTGCGAAATAGTTGTTTTTCAAAAACCGTGTTCAAGATTTAATATACTGAGACCTAAAGCAGAACTGTATTTTAGGATAATTGGCTCTTAAATTGTTTAACAGAAGAACCTATCTAGGTAGGTGTCCTTCTACAGCAGTCCTAGATATATGTGTATACATTATTGTATTGTATCTGCAATTATATGTATATAATGATCTATACTGAAGTTTGCCTCTAGGCCACACCTTCACAACAAGCAATATGTTTCAACAGTCCTGAATGGTTCCCGTGGGTCTAATTTTCTTTATCAGACTGTAAACTAAAGGTAGCCAGCAGCAGACTACAGATTATCAGACTGTAAACTAAAGGTAGCCAGCAGTAGACTACATATTATCAGACTGTAAACTAAATGTAGCCAGCAGTAGACTACATATTATCAGACTGTAAACTAAAGGTAGCCAGCAGTAGACTACAGTTTATCAGACTGTAAACTAAAGGTTGCCAGCAGTAGACTACAGTTTATCAGACTGTAAACTAAAGGTAGCCAGCAGTAGACTACAGTTTATCAGACTGTAAACTAAAGGTACCAGCAGTAGACTACAGTTTATCAGACTGTAAACTAAAGGTAGCCAGCAGTAGACTACAGTTTATCAGACTGTAAACTAAAGGTAGCTAGCAGCAGACTACAGATTATCAGACTGTAAACTAAAGGTAGCTAGCAGCAGACTACAGAGATCAAATGCTAAAAAGTATGTAGATGTAACCAATATGACCTGATCCCCCCTTTAATCCATTACATGTATGAAAAAAATCACTGCAAAGGTGTGCTCTGCAGTCTTGCTGAATGACATGTTTCACAAGTGTCCTGAATTAAAGGGGGATTCTGGTCATCATATTTATAACTTAATGCTGTTTGAAGCATACCTACCTAGGTAAGTCCTTCTGATAAACACATTTAGAGCCACTTATTACCAGGAGATATTTCCTCTGTAAGCTTATAAAGGTAAGTCAAAGCCAAAATTACTGAGACTCTGATTCAGTGTTTCTCAACGTTAGTCCTTGGGGCATATTCAAGTGCTCATCCACAATGTGACTCCTTTGGGCAATACTGTCCAACCTGGTTGAAATCGACCACATTGGCCTATTATCTCATTGTGTATGAGCTTCATAAATTAAGTCCAGCCAAACAAGATGGTGATTTTGGTCAGCCAGCCCTGCTTGAAAATGTTGGTAATCAGATCACTGTGTGACCTCAACAGTCCAAAACACAGTAATCTTGTATGGTGACATCAGATTGTTACATCCTGATCTCACAGCCCCACCCCACACACAGATAAACAAGCAATCCAGTTTCAGAGTGTCTGTATTTAGTCTGTATGGTTGTGAACAGGAACAACCAGTAATCCATTCTCTCAGTTGGTTGGCTCTAACCTATCCCCCTATTACCCTTTGTATGAGCACCTTTACAGTTCAGGTTGTCAAACTATCCCAGCTTGTTAACGGGTGTGTGAGCAGTGGTTCAGTCACTGAGATTGCTACACTTGTGCTTAGCCAGAAATATACTTAAATGGATAGTAATGTTTCACAATAAAAACAGCTCCAATTAATCTTCATCGCATTTGGAGAGTGTTATTTCAATACTGTCAGAGTTGTAGTTGAAGAGTAATTGAATGATAAAGTATCCACCTCCCACCCCTTTTTCTGATGTAACACTGCTCACCTCAGAACAGAAAGGTGGTGTCCAGATGGATTGCAGTGAGGGAGAATCTTCAATTAGCATAAGGGAAAAACCTGTCAAGGGGGCAGGGTTTTCCTTATGCTCACAGTAAGAAGATTGTCCCTTGCTGCGACCTGTCCAGTTTAAAGACCAGATTCCACATCTGAGGGGAGGCAGATTACACTAGGTAAAAGGGGCAGGATGGGGATACTTTATCATTCAATTACTCTTGAACTACAACTCTGACAGTATTGAAACAACACTCTCCAGGGCCCAAATACTATGAAGATTCACTGGGGCTGCTGTTTTTGTGAAACATTACTATCCTTTTAACACCTGACTTTTGGAGTGCCCTGAGGACCACATCTGAGAATTATTGCTCTGATTGACTTAATCCCAGAAGGGTGTGTAATACAGACCTTTGCAGTGCATTGCCCAAACCTCTGGTCCTCAAGGCATTAGTATTGTTAAAGGGATAGTATTACTTCAAAATTACTATCCCTCATATTGTAGCCCTTAATAAACTGAGTTAAATGACACCAGCGCCATCTCTCAAACCTTTATGATTTAAGAGATAGCCGCTTTCAAAGTTTCCTTTCCCCTGCTGTCAGCGTTCTGCTGCCAACAGGAGAATCCAGTCTCTGAATCAAGAGGAGGCTCTTCAGCAGAGCCGATATCTCGTTATGGAAGGAAAAATGATTAATTGAAACAGTCTTCTACGTGTGCTTGGTAACCAAGCACACGTATAAGACTGTTTCAATGAATAACTTTTCCTTCCATAACGAGATATCAGCTCTGTTTAAGAGCCTCTGCCTGTCCCGGGACCAGATTCCCCTGCTGGCAGCAGAACGCTGACAGCAGGGGAGAGGAAACTTTGAAAGTGGCTATCTCTTAAACCATAAAGGTTTGAGAGATGCCGCTGGTGTCATTTAACTCAGTTTATTAAGGGCTACAATATGAGGGATAGTAATTTTGAAGTAATACTATCCCTTTAAAGGGAAACTATCCTCTAGGAATAAGACGCTTCACACAGACTTAACTTCATACATAAACTCATATATCTATATATAGTTTTTATTTGCATTTGACTCTTTAAAGTAGAAACAAAAAAGGATCTTTATTTAGTGCTGAATTAAATTGAATGATGCAAAATACTATTTGGGTAGAAGGGGGTTAACATGACAGTAAGAAGTGTTGTGTTACCAGTCCAAAGATGGGATGTTTATTCCTGCAATCTATTATTTCCTTCCATGTCAACATTATCATTTGGGTTGCCAGTTCACCCCTTTAAAAGAGGAAGTGTGAAAAATGCCTGCTGCAGGGCTTCAGTGGGTACTTAGTAGGTTGCAGTGGTGCCTTTTATGAATGCAACAGGCATTTTCCATATGCGTCCATATGAACTGTGGCAACCTTATTATCATTGTAACCCTTTGAGTGCCACTGGCATCTTGTCTAAGACAGGTGTGAAAATGTTGCATTTCTCAGCTGTTGCTGGACCACAACTGATGTGAGTGGTAGGCCAACAACATCTGGAGAGCCACATGTTGTAATCCCCCTCCTGTGCTGACTGTTCCTCTTATGGCTGTTTTATGTACCCCTGTTGTCACTGGTCTGCTCCAATATTTACCTCTGGAATCCATAATTCTCCCTAAAATATTCTGCACTATAAAATGTACTGTTGTCCATTTACACTGTTGCCAAATATATGCTTTATTTTCCTATTTTTATACAGTATTCAATATTTTCCTAGAAGAAATCTAAAAGATGTATTTTGTAGTTTATATCAATACTTCTGTATATACCCCTGAAGCATTTTGTATTTCTTTTCATGTAAATAAAAGTATTTATTTTGACTTACTTAATATCCAGTTGTTAGCTGCCTGCCTCTAAAACCCTTTAAAGGTCTAGAGGGGTGAACAGTGGATTGGTCCTTAACATGTTAATTCAAATGATGTGGTTGTATTTTGTTTTGGTTTGTGTAACTGAATAAGCGTTTACCTTTTGATGGCATACGTATAAAGAAAAAGTGGATTAATTCTGGGGAAGAGCAATTGCATGAAATCTGAGCAATAACATCTCCTGTTGATGTACATGGGACCTTTAATCCCTTGGATGCTAGAAAGTTTTACAATACATTAGAAATTCCTGTCAAACATCCAAGGGGTTAGTTTTAAAGAATAAAAAAGAATAAAAATTCTTACAATGCCTACTGAGTTTAATAGAGCTTTTAACCCACTAAATGCATTGGAGACATCTTTACCATTCAGTGGTTTAAAAACTCCATTTAAATCAATGCACGTTGTAAGAATTTTTATTTGCATCCTAATAGTCGGAAGCCACATTTTTAAATGAATGGGAATCTTATATGCCCCTATAGTGCAGTTGGTTTGCCCCAGAATGAGTCCATCAGTCCCGCTGCCTTCCTAGACCAAACAAATACATGGAAGCGTATTGTTTGATTGGATGCCCTTTCTTTGATTGTACACTCCGAGGCTGATGTACTGTAACATTATTCAAAACTAAATTTGTTGGAGCCCTCTCTAGCACTCAGGGGGTTGAAAGTGCAATTTAAACAACGGGAAGTTTAATTTGTCACCTATAGGCATACCTGGAAACTTCTGGTTGTGGACTCCCAGAGAAGGGAGTCCTCTGCTGCCACCAAGGAAGATAAATACGCAGATCGCCTCAAAAGGGGACGGGACTTAATCTTGAGTGGGGGGCGGGACTTCCAAAACATGAAAAAAAATTTAGTATAAGGCTGGGGAAAGAGGAGAAGCAGGAGGGGAGTGGGAGGAACAAGCTGTGAATGCAAGATGCGGGGAGTTTCATACCGCATACAGAGAATCAGCCTCTGCCCCGGAGACCCAGTGATTTGCTGCAAAAACTGGTATCTCTGGGGCAAATACGGAGAGTTCCCAGCTATGACAATGAATCGCTACAATTGCCCTGTAAATGTTAATGTTTCAAACTGAATTAACGCACCAAGGCTCAAAGGCCTGTGCAGGTCTGGAGCTACTCCTCCCATCTCCAAACGCCGACTCAAGCTCGAGTCATCAGATAAAAATCTTTTATTAGTACAAAGTTAAAAGCAACACCATATTGCACAAGTATGTACACGTGCAAAAAATCGATGGCACTGGTGGGTTGTGTTTGAATGCCATCAATTTTTTTGTTGAGTACATTAGTTTCAGTGTGTGACTGTGCATCACTAGGGATGTACCAAGGCTGATGTACTAAGGGCAGCTACAGTAATTCTGCTGCAACCTAGCTGCACCTTTGGGAGCAAATAAACATTCCCTTCGAGTTAAATTGTGTTTTTAACCCCCTGAATCTTAGCAATACCTCCATCAACCTCTCTATCATTCAAGGGATTAAAAACTCAGTTTGAGCCGACTCGTCCCCTTATGGTGCAGTTGGGTTGCTGCAGAATCACTCTGGCTGCTCTTAGTACATTGGACAGCGTGTCCGCATCTCTCCAGCCTTGATGGATTGATTGAGCTGAGGTCCCAGTGGCGCTGTCCAATAGCGATGGTGCTGGAGACTGCAGGGAGAGCTCATGTGGCAGATAGGGAGGGAGCCTGGGGCTGGTGGTATTTACAGGAGTTTTCTGTATGTGGAATACAAGTACATCAATTCACATAGAAGTGAAGGAAACGCTGATATCCCTTAGACATATAATAAGGAAGGAAAATATTTCCATGTTGAGAGCTTCTGGATATTACTCCCCCTAAACCCAAAATCAAATAAATTCCTCTGTTAGCTTCAATCTCTTCTCCTGCCCCTATAACACAGATATATATGGGATTGATAGATAAATTCCGCATTCAAAACTGATTTGTACTACTGCTCTAGCAGGACTGAGGATGATGGGAGTTGCAGTCTAACAGTAGCTGGAGAAAGGCTGCAGTTTGTTTTTGACCGAATAGGCTCCAATTTATTTAAATGTGACGCACCCATCTCGTCCTTAAAGGGTTAACCCACTGAAATCCAGAGAGGTCTCCAATTGCTTCCAGTGCATTGGAGACCTCAATAGCATTAAAACCCCTTTTGGAATCAATGAGATTGTAGGGAGTTCTTTCATTTGTTCCCTACTGTGCATTCAGTTTGCTTCAGTTTACTTTCATACATAGTCTATTTTAGTCCAGTCGCGGTCTAAGACTAGAAGGGGAGGACATTAGTGAGGGTCACCTAAACATCATGAGGGTGGGACACTGAAATCCCTGTCCCAAAATAAAGATGAGCATTTCAGCATTTTTCCACCTGCTTCCAATTAGATCCAGACTGGGTGTAGACTGCTGCCTGCCCCTCTCTGCACCTTCCTCAGCTCGGACAGATGGGCACACTCTTCCATTTGAAATAAGCTGTGGTTCCTGGGAGGTTCCCAAGGTCCCCACAAACAGGCTTCACATGAGAGAGAGAGAATGGCTCATTTCTCCCAGACACTTTGTTTCAGTTTCCAGGGATTGGTTGTGTTTAAGTGAAGGAAGATTTGCCGTCTGTGAGGGTGAAGTCTTGATCCTCGCTGTCCTTATACTGGTGACCTAAGACTGGGGTCAGTCAAGAAGGAGGGCTGAATGCAATGCAGTAGAACACAGTGGGTCATATGGATTGTCAGTATTGAAATGGAAGATATCCCAGGTGCACTTCAATGAATGAAGAGGTGAAATTCTGGAGCAAACCAGAGACAAATGCAAATTCCTCAATTTCCCATTAATTTAAATAAGGCGTTTAACTTTTTTAATGCTAGAAATTTCCAGAACACATTTCACTGCAATGCATTTTAGATCTCTCAACTATTCAAGTTGTTAAAAGCCCAACTAAAATCAATGTGAATTTTGTTTCTCCCCTGTAGTGCAGTTAGTTTGTTCCAGAACTGATGCTCTTTAGTTTGTGGTGTTGCACTCTGGTGTGTCTGTCAGTTGTGCAGGAGCAGTAGAAAACTTCAAGCCTTACAGTGTATTTTTCCAGTGATTCATAGATTCAATTAATATATAACATGAGCACTGGTTTAATAGCTGATAATATATTAGTTATCACATGTTCCAATGAGTATAGCCAGAGGAGTAACTACAGGAGACACAGAGGGTACAGTTTTTCTGGTTCCGGCATCCAAGGGGCACCATCTGCCCCGGGATTTAATAGGTTCCAGTTGTGCCTAGACGTAACTAGAACCCCCTTCCCCAAACACATTGACCCCCCAATGGCCACCTCCACATTGCCCCCCCATTGGCCACCTCCACATTGCCTCCCCCATTGGCCACCTCCACGTTGCCCCCCACTCTCCACATTGCCTCCGCATTGCCCCCAATCTCCACATTGCCCCCAATCTCCACATTTCTCCCAATCTCCACATTGCCCCCAATCTCCACATTGCCCCCAATCTCCACCTCCACATTGCCCCTATTGACCCCACTCCCCAGTGTCCATCTCCTACCTTCCTGGTGGTCCAGCAGCATGGCAGGAGAGGCCTGTGCCTCCTTCTTCACAGACCTCTATACAGCTGGAAATCCCACGCGGTCCTCTTTTTCAGTAATGCAGAGCGATAGGAGATGATGTCATCTCCCAGTGCTCTGCATTATTAGAGTGCCAAAGAGGGAGCTCAGCTACTAGAGGCCTGTGACAAAGAAGGCACAGACCACAGCCTTTTGCATGCATAGTGCAGGGAGTCGAAGGGGAGGCCCAGTCACAGGTGCGACCCCTATTGTTATGCCACTGGTTAGGGGGACAAAAAAATTGTTTGCACCAGGGACCTAGTAACGACTAGATATAATCAAATGTGTTCACATACAGTTGGGTTTATGTATTAAAAAAATTGGAGCAATTCCCAAGCAAACTAGCTGCTCTTTAGAGAACAAATAAAAGTTTTCCAAGTTCTTATAAAAGTTAGAAAAGTCTAAAACACATTGAGGGGCTATACGAAGATGATTCTGAGCTAAACCAATTTTTTTTACCACTACTAATAAGTATTACTTAAAAATGCAGGTTTACTTACCTTTATTTGATTTTAACTAGTGTTGAGCGAGCATGCTCGGCCGATGCTCGGATCGGCTCGAGCATCGCTCTGCTCGGCACATGGCGGTACTCGTACGAGTACCGCATGTGCTCGCCCGCCATGTTCGGGTCTCCTCCCCGCACGTTTTGCGGCTGCTGCGCAGCCAATAAACATGCAGGGAGGCTCTGACATCGGTGTAATGCCAGCAGCCATGTTGGCTGCTGGCATTACACTGATTGGCTGGCCAGAACCCGTGGTCGGGTGCTGTATAGCACCTGACCATCGAGTTCGGCTCAGTCTGAGCCAGGGAGAGCTGAGGATAGGAAGGGAAAGGCAGTGTAGGGAGGAAAAAAACAAAAATTGTGAAAAAAAAAGAACCAAAAGTCCTTTTTAGGACTACTGTGTGTGGGGGCAGCAGGTTATTTTGTGTGGGGGAAAAAAAAAAAAAAAAAAAAAAAAAAATATTCTGTTTAGTGTGAAAAGTTGCAGATTAGAGCACATTCTGTTTAGTGTGCACAGTTGCAGATTAGAGCACATTCTGTTTAGTGTGCAAAGTTGCAGATTAGAGCACATTCTGTTTAGTGTGCAAAGTTGCAGATTAGAGCACATTCTGTTTAGTGTGCAAAGTTGCAGATTAGAGCACATTCTGTTAAGTCTTCAAACTAAAATATCAAAGTCACATATTCCATTCAGTGTGCGTCGCCGCAGTTTAGCAGCACATTCTGTGTACTGTGCAGAGTTGCAGAATAGGAAGAAATACTGTTAAGTCTTCAAACTAAAATATCAAAGTCACATATTCCATTCAGTGTGCTTCGCCGCAGTTTAGCAGCACATTCTGTGTACTGTGCAGAGTTGCAGAATAGGAAGAAATACTGTTAAGTCTTCAAACTAAAATATCAAAGTCACATATTCCATTCAGTGTGCTTCGCCGCAGTTTAGCAGCACATTCTGTGTACTGTGCAGAGTTGCAGAATAGGAAGAAATACTGTTAAGTCTTCAAACTAAAATATCAAAGTCACATATTCCATTCAGTGTGCTTCGCTGCAGTTTAGCAGCACATTCTGTGTACTGTGCAGAGTTGCAGAATAGGAAGAAATACTGTTAAGTCTTCAAACTAAAATATCAAAGTCACATATTCCATTCAGTGTGCTTCGCCGCAGTTTAGCAGCACATTCTGTGTACTGTGCAGAGTTGCAGAATAGGAAGAAATACTGTTAAGTCTTCAAACTAAAATATCAAAGTCACATATTCCATTCAGTGTGCTTCGCCGCAGTTTAGCAGCACATTCTGTGTAGTGTGCAGAGTTGCAGAATAGGAAGAAATACTGTTAAGTCTTCAAACTAAAATATCAAAGTCACATATTCCATTCAGTGTGCTTCGCCGCAGTTTAGCAGCACATTCTGTGTACTGTGCAGAGTTGCAGAATAGGAAGAAATACTGTTAAGTCTTCAAACTAAAATATCAAAGTCACATATTCCATTCAGTGTGCTTCGCCGCAGTTTAGCAGCACATTCTGTGTAGTGTGCAGAGTTGCAGAATAGTAAGAAATACTGTTAAGTTTTCAAACTCAAATATTAAAGTCACATATTCCATTCAGTGTGTATCACCGCCGTTTAGCAGCCTATTCTGTGTACTCTGCAGAGTTGCAGAATAGTAAGAAATACTGTTAAGTTTTCAAACTCAAATATTAAAGTCACATATTCCATTCAGTGTGTTTCACCGCCGTTTAGCAGCCTATTCTGTGTACTCTGCACAGTTGCAGAATAGTAAGAAATACTGTTAAGTTTTCAAACTCAAATATTAAAGTCACATATTCCATTCAGTGTGTTTCACCGCCGTTTAGCAGCCTATTCTGTGTACTCTGCACAGTTGCAGAATAGTAAGAAATACTGTTAAGTTTTCAAACTCAAATATTAAAGTCACATATTCCATTCAGTGTGTGTCACCGCAGTTTAGCAGCCTATTCTGTGTACTCTGCAGAGTTGCAGAATAGTAAGAAATACTGTTAAGTTTTCAAACTCAAATATTAAAGTCACATATTCCATTCAGTGTGTATCACCGCCGTTTAGCAGCCTATTCTGTGTACTCTGCAGAGTTGCAGAATAGTAAGAAATAGTGTTAAGTTTTCAAACTCAAATATCAAAGTCACATATTCCATTCAGTGTGTTTCACCGCCGTTTAGCAGCCTATTCTGTGTACTCTGCACAGTTGCAGAATAGTAAGAAATACTGTTAAGTTTTCAAACTCAAATATTAAAGTCACATATTCCATTCAGTGTGTATCACCGCCGTTTAGCAGCCTATTCTGTGTACTCTGCAGAGTTGCAGAATAGTAAGAAATACTGTTAAGTTTTCAAACTCAAATATTAAAGTCACATATTCCATTCAGTGTGTTTCACCGCCGTTTAGCAGCCTATTCTGTGTACTCTGCACAGTTGCAGAATAGTAAGAAATACTGTTAAGTTTTCAAACTCAAATATTAAAGTCACATATTCCATTCAGTGTGTTTCACCGCCGTTTAGCAGCCTATTCTGTGTACTCTGCACAGTTGCAGAATAGTAAGAAATACTGTTAAGTTTTCAAACTCAAATATTAAAGTCACATATTCCATTCAGTGTGTATCACCGCCGTTTAGCAGCCTATTCTGTGTACTCTGCAGAGTTGCAGAATAGTAAGAAATACTGTTAAGTTTTCAAACTCAAATATTAAAGTCACATATTCCATTCAGTGTGTATCACCGCCGTTTAGCAGCCTATTCTGTGTACTCTGCAGAGTTGCAGAATAGTAAGAAATACTGTTAAGTTTTCAAACTCAAATATCAAAGTCACATATTCCATTCAGTGTGTATCACCGCCGTTTAGCAGCCTATTCTGTGTACTCTGCACAGTTGCAGAATAGTAAGAAATACTGTTAAGTTTTCAAACTCAAATATTAAAGTCACATATTCCATTCAGTGTGTATCACCGCCGTTTAGCAGCCTATTCTGTGTACTCTGCAGAGTTGCAGAATAGTAAGAAATACTGTTAAGTTTTCAAACTCAAATATTAAAGTCACATATTCCATTCAGTGTGTTTCACCGCCGTTTAGCAGCCTATTCTGTGTACTCTGCAGAGTTGCAGAATAGTAAGAAATACTGTTAAGTTTTCAAACTCAAATATTAAAGTCACATATTCCATTCAGTGTGTATCACCGCCGTTTAGCAGCCTATTCTGTGTACTCTGCAGAGTTGCAGAATAGTAAGAAATACTGTTAAGTTTTCAAACTCAAATATTAAAGTCACATATTCCATTCAGTGTGTATCACCGCCGTTTAGCAGCCTATTCTGTGTACTCTGCAGAGTTGCAGAATAGTAAGAAATACTGTTAAGTTTTCAAACTCAAATATCAAAGTCACATATTCCATTCAGTGTGTATCACCGCCGTTTAGCAGCCTATTCTGTGTACTCTGCACAGTTGCAGAATAGTAAGAAATACTGTTAAGTTTTCAAACTCAAATATTAAAGTCACATATTCCATTCAGTGTGTATCACCGCCGTTTAGCAGCCTATTCTGTGTACTCTGCAGAGTTGCAGAATAGTAAGAAATACTGTTAAGTTTTCAAACTCAAATATTAAAGTCACATATTCCATTCAGTGTGTTTCACCGCCGTTTAGCAGCCTATTCTGTGTACTCTGCAGAGTTGCAGAATAGTAAGAAATACTGTTAAGTTTTCAAACTCAAATATTAAAGTCACATATTCCATTCAGTGTGTATCACCGCCGTTTAGCAGCCTATTCTGTGTACTCTGCAGAGTTGCAGAATAGTAAGAAATAGTGTTAAGTTTTCAAACTCAAATATCAAAGTCACATATTCCATTCAGTGTGTATCACCGCTGTTTAGCAGCCTATTCTGTGTACTCTGCACAGTTGCAGAATAGTAAGAAATACTGTTAAGTTTTCAAACTCAAATATTAAAGTCACATATTCCATTCAGTGTGTTTCACCGCCGTTTAGCAGCCTATTCTGTGTACTCTGCACAGTTGCAGAATAGTAAGAAATACTGTTAAGTTTTCAAACTCAAATATTAAAGTCACATATTCCATTCAGTGTGTTTCACCGCCGTTTAGCAGCCTATTCTGTGTACTCTGCAGAGTTGCAGAATAGGAAGAAATACTGTTAAGTTTTCAAACTCAAATATTAAAGTCACATATTCCATTCAGTGTGTTTCACCGCCGTTTAGCAGCCTATTCTGTGTACTCTGCAGAGTTGCAGAATAGTAAGAAATAGTGTTAAGTTTTCAAACTCAAATATCAAAGTCACATATTCCATTCAGTGTGTATCACCGCCGTTTAGCAGCCTATTCTGTGTACTCTGCACAGTTGCAGAATAGTAAGAAATACTGTTAAGTTTTCAAACTCAAATATTAAAGTCACATATTCCATTCAGTGTGTGTCACCGCAGTTTAGCAGCCTATTCTGTGTACTCTGCAGAGTTGCAGAATAGTAAGAAATACTGTTAAGTTTTCAAACTCAAATATTAAAGTCACATATTCTGTGTAAGATGAAGAAGGCGGGTAAAAAGGGACGGGGAAGTGGACGTGATCCTGAAAGTTCAGGGCGCGGGTCAGGATGCGGAGAAACTGTGCCTGGTGCCAGAGCACAAGAAAGAAAGACATCCACCATACCTAGCTTCATGTGTAATTTTACAGGGCGTCGCAGGACATCACTCTCGAGGTCCGACCACTGCGAACAGGTGGTCGGTTGGATGACAGCTGATACTGCTTCCAGTCGGTTAAGCACCACCCTGTCTTCCACCAAGTCCACTCTCAGTAGCCAAGAGTCTGGTCAAAATAATCCTCACTCTGATCATCCTTCCTCCCACCATACACGGTCTGGTCAAAGAAGTGATCCCATACTGGGATATAGTGAGGAGCTCGTCTCATCACCAATCCTTCATTTGACCCTCTCTCCAAGCACGCTTGCAGAGGAACATGACATCTTGTGCCCTGATTCACAACCTCTAGAGGCTACCCAATCACAAGAAGATGACAGATGTGAACGGCATTTAAGGTCAAAGGAAGTAGTGGATGATGATGATGATGATGAGACACAGTTGCCATTAAATCAACCACTATTTCCGTCTCAAGACCTTGTTGAGGAGAATGTTATACAGTTGTCAATGACTGAGTATGTGGTGGGATCAAGACTTGAGGAGGATGATCAGAGTGAGCAAGTGGAGGAGGACTTGGTGGACGATGAGGTGACTGACCCCACCTGGGAAGGTGTAGAGCCGAGCGATGTCAGCAGTCCTGAGGGTGAGCCATCTGCAGCACCGCAACAGGCTGGAAGAGGCAGTGGTGTGGCTACAGAAAGAAGGCGGACCGCACCAAACCGGCCCGCAAATGTTCCACGGAGCACCCCCTTGCGTAAATCTACCTTGCCAAAGGGTAGGTGTTCCGCGGTATGGCGTTTTTTTAAGGAAAGTGCGGACGACAAAAGAATTGTAGTTTGCAACCTGTGCCACACCAGAATGAGCCGAGGCATGAACACTAGAAACCTCACCACCACCAGCATGATCCGACACATGGCATCCAAGCACCGTAGTAAGTGGGAGGAACGCCTGGATCGCCCATCTGTGTCTGCAGGCCACACCACTGCCTCCTCTTCCCCTGTTTTCGGTGCCGGCCAATCGCCTGTCGAAGGCGCAGGCCCGCATACCTCCCGCCCTGCACCTGTACCATCTGAAGCACCATCAGCGACCACATCCACTTCCCTGTCCCAGCACAGCGTCCAAATGTCGTTACCCCAGGCATTTGAGCGCAAGAGAAAGTACCCAGCCACCCACCCACAGGCCATAGCACTAACCTCACACCTTTCCAAATTACTGGCCATCGAAATGCTGCCATTTAGGCTTGTGGACACTGAGTCCTTCCGCAGCCTGATGGCAGCAGCTGTCCCTCGGTACGCGGTCCCCAGCCGCCACTACTTTTCCCGGTGTGCCATCCCCGCATTACACCACCATGTGTCCCGTAACATCACCCGTGCCCTGACCAACGCAGTTACTGGGAAGGTCCACTTAACGACTGACACATGGACAAGTGCTTGTGGCCAGGGACGCTACATTTCCCTGACGGCACACTGGGTGAATGTCGTGGAGGCTGGGAGCGACTCGGACCCTGGGATGGCACGGGTGCTACCCACGCCGAGGATTGCGGGCCCTACCTCCATCAGGGTTTCCACCAGCACCTACGTTATTGGCTCCTCCTCCTCCGTTTCCACCTCCGAATTCTCTACACGCAGCGCCACTCCCCCATCAGCCAGTAGCTGGAAGCAGTGTAGCACTGCAGTGGGGAAGCGTCAACAGGCCGTGCTGAAGCTGATCTGCCTTGGGGACAAACAGCACACGGCCTCAGAGCTGTTGCAGGGGATTAGTCACCAGACCGAGCAGTGGCTCTCGCCACTCAACCTGCAACCAGGCATGGTTGTGTGTGATAATGGGCGTAACTTGGTGGCGGCTTTGGAGCTCGGCAAGCTCACACACGTACCATGCCTAGCGCATGTATTTAATTTAGTGGTGCAGCGATTTCTAAAAACCTACCCCAATGTGCATGATCTCTTGACCAAGGTGCGCCGCGTGTGTGCACATTTCCGTAAGTCATCTACAGCTTCGGCCGGCCTGTTGAAGCTGCAGCAGCGCTTACAATTGCCAGCTCACCGGCTGCTGTGTGACGTGAGCACGCGCTGGAACTCCACCTTCCACATGTTGGCCCGGCTTTGTGAGCAGCAGAGGGCAGTAGTGGAGTACCAGCTGTTACACGGTCGTCGCCTCTCCGTTCAACTTCCTGTAATCAGAAGTGAGGAGTGGGAATGGATGTCAGACCTCTGCGAGGTTTTACGCAATTTTGAGGAATCGACACAGATGGTGAGCGGCGATAACGCTATTATCAGTGTAACCATCCCACTTCTGTGTCTACTGAAACGCTCGCTGCTCACAATTAAAACCGACGCTTTGCATGTGGAAGAGGTGGAAATGGGGGAGGAAGAGCTTACACAAGGTGATAGCCAGAGCACCCTCACTTCGTCTTCTCAGCGACAATTGGAGGAGGCGGAGGAGGAGGAGGAGGAGGAGGAGGAGGAGGAAGACACGGTTGCCTCCGCTACAGAGGGTAGCCATGGAACTTTAGTTCCATCTCTTCAGCGTGGGTGGGCAGAAGAGGAGGAAGAGGATGAGGAGATTGAGAGTCATCCTCCTGGTGAGGACAGCGAAATCTTGACTGTTGGTACTCTGGCACACATGGCTGACTTTATGTTAGGCTGCCTTTCCCGTGACCCACGCGTTATACGCATTTTAAACAACACGGATTACTGGGTGTTCACCCTTCTGGACCCCCGCTACAAAGAGAATTTCTCATCTCTCATTCCTCCGGTGGAGAGGACAAGCAAAATGGTGCAATACCAGAAGGTTCTTGTTGAAAAATTGCTCCAAAATTTTCCATCTGACAACGCTGGCGGCAGAGTACGTGCTACCTTGGCCAACAGAGAAGGGGAGAAAAGGGGAGCACACAGCAGTTCCGAGAAAGGCAGGGCAACACTCTCCAAGGCGTGGGACACCTTCATGACACCCCGCCAGCACCCTCACCCTGATGCGCAGCCTAGTGTCACAAGGAGGGAAAAGTTTTGGAAGATGGTGAAGGAGTACGTAGCAGACCGTGTCAGCGTCCTCAATGATCCCTCTGTGCCTTACAACTACTGGGTGTCCAAGCTGGACACGTGGTATGAACTGGCACTCTACGCCTTGGAGGTGCTGGCCTGCCCTGCCGCCAGCGTTCTGTCTGAGCGGGTATTTAGTGCTGCTGGTGGCATCATAACAGATAAGCGTATCCGCCTTTCCACCGACAATGCTGATAGGTTGACACTTATAAAAATGAACAAGGCCTGGATTTCCCCTGACTTCTCCACTCCACTGGAGGAAAGCCCCGGGGGAACATAAACTCACTTTACATATATTATTTACAATGATGGGAATACTCTGTATTCCCATTCACCCCTTCCACCCAAAAAACAGGTATATGGTTGACTCTTAATCTTCTCATCCTCCTCCTCCTCTTCCATATGCCCTGTGCTATAATTTTTATATAGGGCCAGCTCACCAGCGGGCCCTGTGATATAATTTTTATATAGGGTCAGCTCACCAGCGGGCCCTGTTTGCCAATTTTTATATAGGTCAGCTCACCAGCGGGCCTTCTCATATAATGTTTTATTGGGTCAGCTCTCTAGCGGGCCCTCTCATATAATGTTTTATAGCGTCAGCTCACTAGCGGGCCTTCGCATATAATGTTTAGGATGGTCAGCTCTGCAGCAGACCCTCACCCATAATGTTTTAGATGGTCAGCTCAGCGCACGTTTCCCTCTTAATCATGGCCTCAGTTCAATAAAATCAAGGAAATTTTTGGGAGAATTTGCCTCTGTGCACGTTTCCCTCTTAATCATGGCCTCAGTTCTGAAAATCAAGGAAATTTTTGGGAGAATTTGCCTCTGTGCACGTTTCCCTCTTAATCATGGCCTCAGTTCTGAAAATCAAGGAAATGTTTGGGAGAATTTGCCTCTGCGCACGTTTCCCTCTTAATCATGGCCTCAGTTCTGAAAATCAAGGAAATTTTTGGGAGAATTTGCCTCTGCGCACGTTTCCCTCTTAATCATGGCCTCAGTTCTGAAAATCAAGGAAATTTTTGGGAGAATTTGCCTCTGCGCACGTTTCCCTCTTAATCATGGCCTCAGTTCTGAAAATCAAGGAAATTTTTGGGAGAATTTGCAGATGATATACAAGTAAATATACAGCAAATATTGTTTGGTAACAATTTTTCGCCTAAAGTCGTTTTTATTTTCCTTTTTGTGTGTTTTATGGTCAGTCTGTAAAAATGGCGTACTACGGGCGAAAGATCGTTCCCAGCAGCGATGTTGGAGTCCAAGATGCATCCAGACATCCTCCCTATGCTGTCCCTGAACCATTTCTGTAGTGTTTCCATCTTTTTCTGCCCTTTTCCTATGGACCAGGCACCCTCCCCTCATCAGAGCAGGGGGTGCCTGGTGTAATGCTCGAGTCCTCCCATTGACTTCAATGGGGCTCGGGTGCTCGGCCGAGCACTCGAGCCTCAGGGGGTGCTCGGTCAGAGCACCCGAACACCCGAGCATTGGGGTGCTCGCTCATCACTAATTTTAACCATTTTGTTATTAATTATAGGAATTAAGTGCCCCATTCGTGTTACATTACCTTTTGGTCAATGTTTAGTGTATTCCCATCTCTGTATAAAAGTCTATGGGTCAGGGTCTGACTGAAAATTACTACACAAGTTTATGTCAACATTACAACTTTCACAGAGGCTGATGTACATTTAAAGGGGACTTTTAACCCACTAAGCACTATAGAAGTCTCCAACACATTGGTTCCAGCATTCATGGGGTTAAAGTTATGGGAGTTTGGGAAATGTTTACTTCTTCTCTGTGGTGCAGTTATTTTTCTACAATTACTCCAAAGAGGTTTTGTACTAATACCTGATATAATGATGATAAGGAGGCAGTCACATCTCCAATTCACTGGAACGGTCTAAAAAAGTGTGCTTGGTTTACAAGCACACTTTGTAGACCATTCCAGTGAAGTAGTTATTTTTCTCTCTTGCAATCTCGACTCTGCTGAAGAGCCTCCGACGGTCCCGGGACCGGATTCGCCTGCAGTCAGCTAGGGAGTTGATGTCAGGGAAAGGGGAGGGGGGAACTTTACTGCCAAATATCTCTCAAACCATAAATCAAAATCAAAATTGAGGATTCAACCTCCAAGCCGTCAAACCCAAACGTTCGACGTCTTCCTTCCACAGGTATCCCTGTAGAAGAAGATCCGGATGGTGGGGAAGTCGAAACGGTTCCCCCACCGACAGATCCAGAAGCTCCGGAAACCAATACTGGTGAGGCCAATATGGAGCAATCAGAATGACTGGAGATTGCTCCAGACGAAGCTTCCTCAATACCCTGTGCAACATGGGAAAAGGGGGAAATATGTATGCCAGAAGAAAACTCCATGGACTGGACATGGCATCCACTGCTAGAGCCTGAGGGTTGTTCCAATGGGAGCAGAACAGTGGAACCTTCCTGTTGTGTCTTGTCGCCATCAGGTCGATCTGAGGAAGACCCCACTTCTGGACAATGAGATGGAACACCTGATTCAGTTCCCATTCTCCGCTGTCAATGGTGTGTTGACTTAAGAAGTCTGCCAGGACGTTGTCCACGCCTGGAATGTGAACTGCGGAAATAGCAGGAACATGATCTTCTGCCCAGGCCAAAATAGCCTAAACCTCCAACCAAGCTGCGAAACTTCTTGTGCCACCTTGCTTGTTGATGTAAGCTACGGCAGTGGTGTTGTCTGATTGGACTCGAACAGGACAACTCTCCAACTGTACCGTCCAATACCAGAGAGCATGGAACATTGCTCGAAGCTCCAATACGTTGATGGGAAGGAGACTCTACTCCAGAGACCACCAGCCCTGGACATTCAGGTGACCCAAGACCACACCCCATCCCGACAGACTGTCATCTGTGGTTACAGTCGTCCAGAAGGGAATCAGGAAGCCCTACCTTTCAGGAGATGCGAGAGGTCGAGCCACCATGACAGACTCAGTTCCACATGTAGGTGGAGACTGATATCTTCAAGAGATCCGCCTGACCCTTGCAGGCCTGCATTACAAACCTTTGAAATTCCCTTGCATGAGCCATGGCGAACGGGACTGCTTCCATGATGGAAATGAACTTCCCCACCAGAGACATCAACTTCTTGGATGGCACCAGATCCAACTCTAGGACAGTGGATACTTTGCATGCAATCTTGTGAGCTACCTCGTTCTTGAGGAACACCATCCCCTTCACTGTGTCGAAGAGAAGTCCCAGGTAAATGAGACGCTGAGATGGAACCAGATCCGACTTGTCCATGTTCAAGACCCACCCATGATGGGAGAGAACACGAATGCATTCCTGGACCTGGTGATACAGAAGCTCCGGAGATCGTCCATGTAAGGAGTAACTCGGACCCTGGTCCTGTGCAAGAGCGATAGCAAGGCACCTAGGACCCGATTGAAGACCTGTAGAGCAGTAGACAGACCAAAGGGAAGAGCAGAAAACAAAGTGCTCTTGGTCACAGGCAAACCGGAGGTATTGCTGGCTCTCTGGATGAATGGCAATGTGCAGGTATGCATCCTGACGATCCAGGGAGGCGAGAAACTCTCCAGGAGACATGGCAGCTATCACCGTCTGCAGAATCTCCTGAATATACTGAGACTTGACCACGATGGAATTGAGATTCTTGAGGTCCAGGATAGGACGATATCCGCCATTTTTCTTGTTGACCACAAACAAGTCGGAATAGAAACCGAAACCCTGTTCTGGTTCGGGAACCGACTCCAAAACCTCTTTGTCCAAAAGGGTCTGAACCGCCCCGGTGAAAGGCTGAAGCTTGTCTGCCTCTTGAGGAGTGTGTGAAAGACGAAACCTGGGCAGAGGAAGAGAAGTAAAGGGGATCCTGCACCCCTCTGTCACGACTTGAAGAACCCATGGATCCGCCACTTAGTCTGTCCAGACAGAGTGGTAAAAGCACAGATGGCCACCCACTGATTCGTGGGAACCGGGGTTCAACTAGTCATGCCGAAGAAGGTTTGGCAGTCTTAGGCTTAGCTGAGGACTGCTTGGGTCTCCACTGCTGTTTAGGCTTGGTGGAGGCACGAGGTGCCTGGGGAACCGTATGGGTCACTGCTCATGCCTCAGTCTGAAAGGGACGAAAAAGCTGATTCTGTCTGGACTGTGGCTTCTTCTTGGGGAGGAAAGGCAACAGGGTGCGTTTCTCCCCAGTAACCTCACTGATGATGTCTTTCAGCTCAGGCCCAAACAGAAAGGTTCCCAAGAAAGGCAAGGAAAGAGGAGTCTTCTTTGAGGTAGTGAAAGCAGACCAGATCTTAAACCAAAAAGCACGTCTGGCCATCACAGACATGGTGGAAACTCTTCCAACCAAATGTGTGTAATCAAAAGTCCCTGCAGACACATAATGCTGGGCTTCAGAAATATTAGCTAAGAGCCGCAACAAATCAGAAGTTGGTGCGCCCTGACAGACAGCCACTGTTAGCTGCTCAGTCCAAACTGCAATGGCTCTATTCACCCAAGTGGCAGCAAAAGCAGGACGCAAGGAAGTACTGACTTCAACAAGGCCTCAGTCCTCCTATCTGTCCAATCCTTGAGAACAGATGCATCTGCATCTGCCACTGGCAGAGCAGTGGACTTGGAGAGTCTAGAAACTGGGGCATCCACCTTAGGAGGTTGAGCCCACTGTACCAAAACCGCTTCAGAGAAGGGATACAATTTAGCAAATTTTCTAGACACAGTAAGCTTCTTATCCAAGACCAGACAGTCAAGAGTGGGATTGGGAGGAAAGCAGGTAGACTGCGTCTTAGGCTCCTGAAACACATCACAAGGGTCCTTGGGATCTTCAGATGCCAAGGGAATATTCAAAGTAGTGAGGATGGCCCTGATCAGGCCCTCAACAGAGGGGTCAGGGTCAGCCTCAAATGGGTCCCCAAAATAACTGGGAAGACACCTCCACAGAATTATCCTTGTCATCTGAATCCATTAAGAGTTCCTCTTCAGATGAATCAGACACATCAGGTATCCCCTGCGGTTTAGGCAGGGATGATCTGATGGATACAGGGGGTTGCCAAGCCTGGAAGACCCCACTCAATTGAGATGGTAGCAGTTGTAAGGTAGACTTTAAATCTTTAGTAGTAGCCTTAAACTCCTGTAACCAAGTTGGCTATAATACATGGCTGGAGGTCCCTGGAGGTGACTCAGGGGCAGCAGAGCATGTAGGGCATAAATGACCTGAGTATTCTCTAGGTAACCCTGATTGACATAAGGAACAATGCGCAATGGGGGTCACAGACGTCCCAGGGTGCTTAGTCTTAGGCCTAGCCCTAAGTTCAGACGGATTACACATTCTCACGGTGTCACAAATGTCTCAATATATCTGGTATATGCTAAAAAGTGTAAAATTTCACCCCCAAAAATCGCTAAAATCCACTTCTCTGGCAGCTGAAGGGTTAATCAGCTGAGGAGAGAAGGAAAGCTCCAGCCCTGCATCGGATACTCATGAAGGGATGAAAGAAAATGGCAACTGCAACGGGAGCCAATCAGTAACAAGTGCGCTAAGCAAGCACTCATAGGAAATGTAGTTTCCCTGTACAAGTACCCAAAACAGTGCCCGAAGCCCCCCGAGCCCCCCCATAACACTCAGAGCATGAACCGGATCATAGAACAAGGGTGGACAAACAAAATGAGCCATCTCTGAAGTCGCTACAATGAGCGGTTGCAGAGATATGTCCCAAACATTAAAGTCTCATAGAGGTGAATGGAGCATGGCATCTATGCGGTAAAAACAAATTTTACAAAATTTACACTGAGGTAAAAAAAAAAAAATTAGAACATACACCAGAAAACATAGTAAAAGTGAAATAAACACTGCCCCCAACCAGGAAAGTGTTGAAAAGTACCCAAAACATGTCAAAATAGCATACAAAGGGTTAAATTACAGCAGAAATACTGCTCCAAGCCCCCCAACAGACATACAGACAAACCCAATGAGTGCAGGAATATGTAATAGGAACTCCAATGGAGAACTCTGTGCTTGTTGATGTAAGCCATGGCCGTGGTGTTGTAGCACTGGACCCGGAATGGGCATTCTTCCAGCTGGGGTGTCCAACGGCAAAGTGAATGAAATATCGCCCAAAGCTCCAACACACTGATGGGAAGGAGAGATTCCTCTGGAGACCACTGACCCTGAGCACTCAGACGACCCACGACAGCTCCCCAGCCGGAGAGGCTCGCATCCGTCGTCCCCGTGCTCCAGAACGATACTAGAAAGGACTTACCCTTCAGCAGATTGGAGAGGTCGAGCCAACACAACAAACTCAGTTCCACATGAAGAGGGAGGGATACTGACATTTTCATAAGGTCCGGCTGACCCCTGCACACCTGGATCACCAACCTCTGGAGTTCCCTGGTGAACCATGGCAAATGGGACCGCTTCTATGGTGGAGATGAATTTTCCCACTAGAGAGGACAGCTTCTTGGCTGGAACTGGATCGTGTGCCAGAACAGCAGAAACCCTGTGGGTGATCTGGTGAGCCACCTTGTCAGTGAGAAACACCATGATCTGCTGAGTGACAAAGAGCAGGCCCAGGAAGACCAGTAGCTGGGATGGGACAAGATCTGACTTGTCCATGTTGATGATCCACCCGTGATGGGTGAGAGCATGAATGCAGTCCTGAACCTGCTGATGAAGAAGTTCCGCAGAAGGGGCTTTCAGAAGCAAGTCATCCATGTATGGAGTAACTCTGATGCCTTCCCGATGGAGGACAGATACTAAAGCTCCCAGGACACGGTTGAAGACTTGAGGAGCTATAGTCAGACTAAAGGGAAGAGCTGAAAACTGAAAGCGCCCTTGGTCGCAGGCAAATCTGAGATACTGCCGACTCTCTGGATGAATGGCGATGTGTAAATATGCATCCTGAAGATCCAGAGAGGCAAGGAATTCCCCCGGGGACATAGCAGCGATCACCGTGCTTAGGTACTCCTGGTGATAATGAGTCTTGATCACAAAGGAATTGAGATCCTTCAATTCCAAAATGGGACGACAGCTACCGTCCTTCTTGGAGAATGACGAACAGTGCGTCAGACTGTCTAATTGACTCAGTGTGATGTACTTAAAACTTGAGACAACGAACCACATCTAACAAGTGAAGATCCCTCTCCTTGTCAGAGGTAGGGTCAGGGCAGAAAGAAGGCACCACAATCTCCTGATTAATGTGGAACTCAGAAACCACCTTCTGGGGAAACTCCTGGGAAGTGCAAAGTACCGACTTGTCTTTGTGAACCAAAAATGGTAGTCTACAAGACAGAGCATGCAACTAACTCCGCGACACGGCAAACAGACACGATCGCCAGGAGAAAGACCATTTTCCACGTCAACAGGCGTAGAGGAATAGTAGTCAAGGACTCAAAGGGAGGGTGCTGAAGGACGCCCAAAACCAAGTTAAGATCCCACTGAGGAGCGGGAGTCTTGAAAACAGGATGAGTATGAGCAACTCCCTGGAAGAAAACCTTGACATCAGGAAGCATAGCAATGCACCTCTGAAAGAAAACAGAGAGAGCAGAAGTCTGAACCTTGAGGGAACTCAAACTGAGGCCCTTATCCACACCGTCCTGCAAGAAAGCCAGGACCGTAGGCAGATCAAAATCCTGAGAAAGGTCCCTATCAGCACAACAAGAGAGAAAAATCGACCAGACACGATGGTAGGCCTTAGAAGAAACAGGTTTGTGGGCACTAAGCATAGTAGCCACTACACCAGAAGAAAAACCTTTCTTCTTCAGTATTGAGGATTCAATTTCCAAGCCATCAAAGCTAGACGATGAACATCCTCCTTCCACAGGTAACCCTGTAGAAGGAGATCCGGACAGCAAAGGAGCCGGAATGGCTCCGCCACTGACAGATCCAGAAGCTCTGGAAACCAAGCTTGTCGAGGCCAGTACGGAGCAATCAGAACGACTGGACTGCACTCCAGTCTCAATTTCTGTAACACCCTGTGCAACATGGGGAGGGGAGGAAAGCTGTAAGCCAGAGGAAATAACCAAGGAATGGACATGGCATCCACCGCTAGAGCTAAAGGATCCCTCCAGCGAGAGCAGAACATATATATATATATATATATATATATATATATATATATATATATATATCTGTATCTTTATTTATCTTTTGTAAATAAATATATATATTTATTTAAAAGAGATGAGTGTTACGCATCAAAAATTCATTGTCTGTCGCAGACACGCCCTGGGACGGCAGTTATGAGGACTGTCTTCTCCTACTGGTATTCTCATGGAGCACGAGAGCAGTGATTTTGACAGAAGTGGTGAGGGGGGCAATGCCTAACTTATTCACCCTCTCTCCACTGATCCTCCCTCCCTTTTGCCACTTACATGCAATCTCACTCCATATCCCATCTCACTGTTAGCGGCCCTGTTTTCATTCACTAACTCTCTATTCACAGAAACATAGTACCATAGTAACATAGTTGACTAGCCTTAAAAAATACATGCGTCCATCAAGTCCAGCCCATGCCAAAACACCCCTGCTGAACCAGAGGAAGGCAAAAAAAACAAAACACTGAAGCCTTTTAAAATTAAGCCCCAAGTGGGCAAATAATTCCTCCCTGACTCCAAATGGTAGTCAGATAGTTCCCTGGATTAACAACCTATCTGCATTGAAGCCATCTGTTCTGTGCTGAAGCCATAGTTCTCAATATTGTTCTGTGCTCCCTCACTGATGCCAGTTACATGCAGTCACTCCCTTGCCCCACTCACATTCTCCTTCACTCCTTCCCTCTCTTACAGCCATTAGAACTTGCTTCAATCCTTTTCAAGGGTCACCATCACTGTTCACTAACACACTCCCACATCTCACTCACACACTCCTCTTTCACAACTTCCCTCCCTTTCACCACTCTTATCCATACTCCCTGTAACTTCGCCCTCAAAAACGACACACAATTTATGGCCACTGGAATACCTCACTCATCACAAACTTACTCTGTCATACAGATTCCTTAGGAATCACATACATTTACATCTCCTTTTTCATCATACCCTCAAAATGTCACACTACTCAGGGCACACAATGCCACCTTGATCATCTACATACCACACACTTCAGATTATCAAACTGTTTACAAATGTATCCTTATAACCCTTTTAGCCTCTCGCAAACACACTCCCACATGTCAATGTCTACATGCACATACAACGTCCCACCCTCTCCCAGCTGACATCCAGTATCCCTTTTACTTCTATATAAAAAAAATAAAATAAGCAAATGCCAAAAAACACACACACTGGATCACACCTCCTCATTCACATTCCCACAATAATTGTTCCTTTTTGGTGGAAAAAAATATAAAAAAATTTACATGGATTCCTTAAACATGGTCTGCTTCATAGAAAAACCATGACAGCCACTGTCATTCAAAAATTTTAAATAATTCTACAAACTTCAATGCTACAAAAGCACACGTTACAAAAAGAAGACCCGTAAATAAAAAAATGAACCATTTTTATTTCTTTCTGAAAAAAATGGCATTGCCCTTATAACAAGTACAACTCACTCACACGCAAACAGCACACCACATGCATAAATCTACACTTTCACCCTTATTCGTTACACATTTCACACACAGAATCAAACATTACAATACACAGCCTCCGGAAACCAACATTATGCACCAACATATCATGGCCAAAAAGAACACCATAACTTAGCCATAATTATCTCCATCTTCACTATCCAAAAACTGCAGCAAAGAAAGGTAGAAAGCAAAGCACAGGTACATAAAACACGTGTGCAAAGCAAAAATAAAACACACACAGCACACAACAGGACACAGAATTTACTATGTTCCCAACAACCTGCTCTGTGATTTCATTACTACTGGCAAAAGAACAAACAATTGTGCACCTTGAAACAGAAGAACAATAGACAAGGTATTATTTTACATTACTTTAACTAACACAAAAAAAAACACTTCCCACAGCTACAAAACACCATTGCATTGCACAAAACATGCACAATGAACACTTATTTAATCATACTACATGAATTCATAACAGTTCAACGCCCTCTCCTCAACATACTATTAAAAAAAATAATCACCAAACATAATTTTAACCCATGATGGCTCTTCCACTTTCAACATTGCCAACACTTTTCACATATCACACATCTTTCATTTACTACAAGGTAAAAAACACACAAAAAAATGACACAATACACAAAACTAAAAGAGATAAAACTGACAGACAAGCAATAATACTACATTAGCGATGAAACGCAGGACTGAGGCCACAGCACATCCAACAACATTTGCTAAACACTTTCATACCGAAAAAATCCAGCGGCATGCCAGTGTTAGGTGGCTGTGTAAAGGCACAAGGCATGGAGGGTGTTCTTGCTGGGTTTTTCACTATGCAGTCTTACAAAGACAATGATTCAGAAGTGGTCTACCACCACATTCAAACACTGTTACTTTTCAGTATGGTATGCTACGGAAGGAATACAAAGCAAAGCATTTCTTTATTTTGGTTTTCACAACATAGCTTCACGGACTGATGAATACAATACCATTACATTGGAACAATTATAGTTGTGTGTATGCTTCTCATACAAGGCTAAGTGTCTTTACCAAATACAAGATAATGCACTGACATTGCTTCACAACCGCTAAACGTTAGAGGTTCAGAAGGTAAGCAATAAGATGCAGGTGGGTGGGATGACACACTGCATCCATAATAAATATTCAGTTCCATATGCACTGCTTTTTGTTGCATTTCAGGAAACCTACAGTACATGTCATCACTGAAAGCTTGTCCACTTTGTACATACGTTGAGATATGGAGTCTGACACTAACATATGCAAGTGTGTTTAACAGAGCTTCAAAGGACAATTAGAAGATGGTTCCAACTACTGTTTCTTCCAAAATATAGGCAATGATACTCAGTCTGTATGATCAATACCACATTTCAGCTAACTAACTTATACAAAATTTGGGAGGGACAAGTAAAAGGGAGAATGGAACGCTGTGGTCAAAGAGAGGTATGTTGTACATGAACGCAAAAGGCAGTATTTCTGTGAAACATGGCAGGGACATTGCACTTTTTCAAAAGAAGGCAAAGTGAATTTGTACAAATGCTATGGGAAGTGGAAGGTAACTGTGTCACAGATGGTCAGCAGTGAGAATCATAAGCAGGTGCTACAACACGTAGACTGCTAATTGCAAAGAAGAGCTGTCACAAACTGTGTGGACTCCTAATCCCATATGACTGTAAAACAGTATATGCAATGGTAATCAGACACAGCCGGTATGGCACTCTGAGCACTGGTAATCAAAACCAGGCAGAATAACACAGTGGGAGAGATGCTCTAAGGTGTGATAAAGAGGTGATAAACAGGTGATAAAGTGATGATCACTTCTCTTGTATTCAAAACACTCCAAGTCCTATGTTATTCTATGGAGCCAATACACTAAGATTTCTCCAACTTTAGAGATCTTAATGCACTGACTCCATAGATTAACAGGAACTAGAGAAGAAATATCACTAGAGAAGACATCTCCACATTATCACCTCTTTAACACACCTTAGTGCATAACCCCCAATGTGTGTTCTGCTGCTGAGAGCCATGCACTATCACAGTGTGTGCACTGCCATTCAGAAAAAGCTTGCGCTTTGTTTGATGTAGTAATAGAATGCAGGCAGCATCCCACTTATGTGCAGTTTCACTTCATAAAAGGCTTTATCACAGGTGGTATGACACAAAGTATGTTGTGTGCAGCAGAACATGGCACTACCACACACTGTGTGGGGATGATGAATGACTCATTACATTACCAATCACTTCTGCTCATTCTTGGAAGGCAAAGTTAAATGGAGGCTGGATGTCATCGCTGAAATGGAGGTATGTTGAATATTAAGGATGAAAGTGAGTATGATAGTGGCATGTGGCAAGGTGTCTGGACACTGGGAGCCGTGACAAACACTGATGGCACATGTCACAGCCTACAGATAGGGACAGATGTTTGGCAATAACAAAAATCATTGAAACACAATGTAAGCAGGGAAATGGCATGACACTGCATGTAAGCTGCAAAATGGAGAGAGGGTCAATGACTTAGGGGTTGACAGTTGTTCCGACACTTTCACATGAGTGGCCAGGGGGCCTTCACCACCCTGCCCACTCCTATCCAAACAATGCCTCACTAAAGTTCATCATTGCATTTTCACAGGACTGACCCTTCCCCACTCCTGAAACAGCCACGGCCCCATTAGTCCACCAAAACAACACCACATTCCTTCATAACGCATGGGGTCTATCTGACACAAACACTTACTTTAGAACATTTTACCATTTAAAAAAGAAAAATAAAGAAATAGATCTAAAAAAGAACACATTTACTCTGTAAAGGATGCTTAAAGGTCGCCAAATAGAGGACGACATTTCAATAATAAACCACAACCACAGCTGTTTGTATGTCTCCATCTATGCCTTAACCTTTTGAGTGCCAGAGAGGTCCACAACACATTGCAATGCAAAGCATTGCATTGCGGACCCCTCTGGCACTCAAAGAGTAAATGTAAAGTTGCACCTCTTTAGTGAGGGTTGATCCTCCCAAAAGCTGTGATGTGTCCCGCTGCCCAGTGTGCCCCCGGGGTGAGTCTGTCTCTGCCTGACCAAAGCAGTACCTCTCACTACTTCCCTGGCACTGAAAGCCAAGTACCCACTTGCTGCACACATTACTTAGGAAGATTACTTAGGAAGTAATGTGTGCAGCGAGTGGGCACTTGGCTTTCAGTGCCAGGGAAGTAGTGAGAGGCCCTCTACCTGAATTACTATCAGTTGTCTGATTGGCCACTGCTGGGTATGGCCGATGAAAGCTGTGCCCATATTTGCTGCAGTCAACTGTGGAGCAGATTTCAGCTGTCTCTGGCAGGCCAGACAGACTGACACCTGGTAGGACTGGAGAGGGCTATTGACTGGAATCCAAAGAACTAACAGTATATCAAGCTACTTGTTGGAGACTCCTGACATATCTTAACAAGACAACAATCCAAACAACTTATGGAAAGAAGAAGAAAAAACAAAACATGACTCAAACACAAAAGACATTGTCAGCAAGCAACACGCATTACAATACAGAAAAAAGGACAAAATTCATAAGGGCCACTAGGATTTTCTGGCCAAAAGGTAAGTCGGGCGTTTTTTTTAAGGGGTGTTTCTTCCCCTTTAAAGTCCTAATGCTGGTGGAATGTGTGCTGTCACGCACTAAAGCATTGGTCAATAACTATAGATGTTGGCATGGGATTTTTAAGCCAATATGTGAGCACAGAAAATGAGCTGCAGTGGTAAATATGTATCCAGCACCAAAGTGTTGTATTCATTACAATGTGATGTGAAACAACTAGAATTGTCTCTACATTCACCTAACAATATACTGAAGGGCAACTAGCATGAGAAAATGAAAACACAAATATCTGCTACAGCTATAGTTTTAACCCTTCGAATGCCAGATTGGTATGTTACGCACCCCTCTGGCACTCAAAGGGTTACATAGTAAACCCCTTTAGAACCAGATGGGTCGTTTGCAACTCATTACCCACCCTGCTGGTCCTCAAGGGGTTAATTAGTACTACTCCCACTTCTGGAAGTAGCAGCAGCATTATAATTATACCCCAATCATCGTACAGGTCCACTCTTGTCTCACCCCACAGCACCCCTTTTGAGGAGAGAGGTAATTGTTGATTTTATATTTCTGTAGTTAGTTACAGGAAGGGTCAGTACCTAGGATGGTGAGTCTTTTACTGGCATTCTCCTACAAATTGAACTTTAAGCCAATAATAAGAATAGACCAGCAAAAGGTTAGCCAGTATTTTTTTTTTTTTTCAGCAAAAGCGGCAACTTTAATTACAGATTGATGTGCAAACTGGGTGAGCAATTGAGCAATATATATATTTTTTTTAATTTATTTTTGTCAGAAATTCACTGTGAAGTGGGAGATGCACATAATCAAATATGTGACTCATTGCAATTGTGAGTCACTGCAGAAGAATGGAAAACCCCATTGACCTAGAAGTGACTGTGTCTCCCTGTGGCACAAGTGCCCTGCCTTTATAGTGCCTATTATGTTAACCCTCTGAGTGTCAGTGGGGTGAACAATGCGTTGCTCACACATCTGGCACTAAAAGGGTTAAGGATATATGCCTATATAACCCCCTGTAATAGGACACACAAGGGAATATGTGCTAAGCCTCCTGGTTGTAAACATGGCAAAATCGAGTTAGAAATGTCTTTGATATAAAGTTATTTCTATTATACCGAAGGTGTAATCCTATATATCCAAGAATGCTTTTTATTTTTTCCTTTTTACCTGATTTTGTACCAGTGTTGCACACTGCAGTCTTTAGTCTATAACTCCTTCTAACTCACTGGGTGAATGAACAAATCCACAAGCAGCACTGGCCTTCATCCCCAGGGGCTGCATTATAGGGTGTATGATCCCTGTTGTGCTTACACATTCTGCTGTTGTCATGAGTTAGATACCTTGTTTGCAATGCATTTGGATACCTTTCTGACACTCAAATGGTTAAGATTTTAATGCCAATAATAGGGTGACCAGACCTCAGCTTTAACAGGGGACACATATGAAAAATGCATACTGCAGGGCTACTTTGATTTCAGTACAGTCCTGAAATATGCCTATTTCCTATGTTTCCCTGGTTAAAGGTGAGGTCTGGTCAACTTACAATAATCCCTTTAAGTGTGCCCCATAGCATAAAGTTTCACCCGTTCCTGTGCATATTGTTTAACCCTTTGAATGCCAGAGAGGTACACAACGCATTGTGAAGCAATGTGTTGTGGACCCCTCTGGCACTCAAACGTTAATACATGACATTAAACAAGGTGTACAAGAAAGGAATACCCCAAAACACCTATGGATTGCCACATTGCCCAACCCCCCCAACCACCCCCACCCCTCCTTTGCTCAAGTGGCATTAAATGGAACATTTTCAGTGTAAGTATATTAGTAAATATGAGTTATGCGCTACAGGAGCAGAAAATCGATCCTAGCACCTGCTTTTGCATGGAATCATATATGTACACTACACACACACACTGCTGCTTTCTCCTCCTGAAGAAGCCCTCTAGTGGGGAAATAAAGAAGAAACCTCTAGTGATAAAATAAAGGATAAAGCACAAATAAAAATCCACAATAAAAAAGAAAGAAAAAAATAACAGCTTTTATTCACACCAGATCAACAAGGACCAGAAGCATGGTGATTTGCCTATTGTTTTTGCTTTTATGTGTTTTTTAAACGACTTTATTTTAGTTGAATTAATTATATGTATTGTTTTTCTGTTATGATACTTGGAGATTAACCATTTGCAATGCATTGCACACCTGTCTGGTGATCAAAGGGTTAACAATGATTGCGTTCTTTAACAGTGATTGCTGGAACTTGAACGCGGTTGCTGAATATTACTGGTAATTAATCTTGCACTCTATTAGCACATGGTTGACCTCTTTAGTGCATACCAGCAAACAACTGCTCCATTTTTAACCTGTTAATGACGGGTGACGTGCCATGGCATCACATGAACCCAAAATTTAAGGATGGATGATGGTCCTGGCCCATCAAGAATCCGTGATCTCAGCGTGTCTCAGGGAGTACAGTGATCATGCTGTGCATGCTGTAACTGACTGCTCCAGGACTGGAACAGTCAGTTTCAGCCTTTCTTTGTTTGCTCCACACATATGATCACTGCTACAGCAATCATATGTTCCAGTGGAGGCACATGACAAAGGCAATTTAACTACATACTGACTTTGTTGCTGATCTCTGCCTCTCTCTTGCCCTCTGTGATCACTAGGAAGAGAGAAGCAGAAAGCAAACATCCCTACTGGGGAAAATGGTCAAGGTTGGGGGCTTCTAGTTTAACTGTAGGTGCTCGGGGCCAGGATTAGGCATATAACAAGTCTGATCATTTGGGGACCTAATGCCACATATTTGCGTTATTGAATAAATGATTTAGAGCAAAAGGATTTTATTTACACAGACTAATTTAAAAATGCGTATAGTGAAGTTTTATTACTGTGGAGTAAAGTGATACACTAATACACACACTACACTGTCTGATCTCTAAAAAAAGGGACAACAGGAAGGGAAAGAAGGACATAGGGATTTTTGCCTCAAACAGTCAGTACCCCCCTAAAAAGGGACATTTGGAATATATGAAAGATCGTTAATATCTTTTATCAGGTCCCTATTGAAAATGAACCAAATGAACACGTTATCACAAAAATATAAAAATATTGAGGTATTTTTCATTTTTTTCTCATTGTTTTTATTATTATCACATTAAATGGTGGATTATACATATAAATGTGGTATCAAAAGAAAGCTCTACTTATGCTTAATAAATGTTATATAATTTGTGTGGGTGAACTAAATGAATTAGAGTTTGACTAAATGGGCCAACATTACTCTTGTCCTCTAGTGTAAAAAACCCCTAGTCACTAAAACGTCCAGTAAAATATCTGACTGCCGTTTGGAGTAGGGAAGTTATTTTGTACCCACTTGGGGCTGAATTGGAAATGACTTCAGCCTCATCAATTATTATACTGTTAGTTTCTCTAATCCACAATGCCCTGTCAAGACCTCGATGGGCTCACAATGACATCATCATGGTGCAGTAACCCCATTTAGTTCACGAAAGGGTACTGCTGAAGAGAGAAGCTGGATATGGTTGGGAGGCACTGCCTGTTTCAATTTGAAATATTATTTTTCTTTATCAGTGAGTTAAATGTGAGTCTTAAAAATAATTGTAAAAAAAATACCAGTTTGTGTATGTTGTGTCTGTACATGTGCACAAGTGTATTTATGTCTGCGTGTCAGTGTGCGTGAACATGTGTGTGTGTTTGTGTGAAAGTCTATATAATTGTGAAATATATGTATGAGAGAGTATGTGTGTACGTGTGTGTGTGTGTATGTCCGTGTGTGTGTGTGTGTGTATGTCCGTGTGTGTGTTGAGTGCATGTGTGTGTGTCCATTGACTGGAACTGAGATAGTAGGCTCCATTCTTTTATTCTATATCACCACAGCATGGGAGAATTATACTGACTTGCGTTGCTTGTGACTTTGTTGAACCTTGTTTTGGGAATTTCAAACAAACTATACATTTCCTTTCTATTTCAAGTAGAACTGTCCTGCTGGGCTATAAACATTTTTGATAAGAGGCTAGGAATGTAAAATGTTGTGGGATATTTGTTTCTTCCATAGTTAACTAAAACTTTTATTTTTATTTGAAAAGCCATAAGGCTTTGCCTTTTCTGTCTTTTCTACCCTACACTGAAACCCACAAACTTTATTAGTTTTAGGCCTCTGGTTTCCGGTGTTTTTTGAATTACTCATGTTTATAATTACACACACAGTGTGCACACTGCTTTCTGTCTGCCTTTGTCCATTTCACTCCATATATTTAGAGTGGAGGTTTATGGAAGATTTTATTGTTCATTGTTGTGGGTGGGTGGGCGGATTTTGGCAGAGGTTTCTAAGAGGGGTGAGAGGTACAATATCATTGCAAATGTTGGTATCTTTCTGCAAATACCCACTGGAGCAAGTGATGAGTGGAAAGACTGTATCTTAAAATACATAATCTATAGTGCGGTGACAGAAAAAAAAAACAAGACACTAGGGCCAAACATGTCATTTGGTACAGAAATAATCACAGGTCTGTGTCATAATGTTTTGGGAGATTCCCTGCAAATTCTGCAAAATAAGTGAAATAAATTGAGACTATCAGAGATGCATTTTTCATGATTTCCAGAAACATACCTATAATTCTGGAATAGAGACAGTGCACCCACACAAAAAGGTTAACTCCTTGGGCACTACAGACATTTTCAATGGCTGTAGCATCCAAGAGGTTAATGACAGCTACAGGAACACATATAGAAAAGTGAAGGGGTTCCCAGTGATACATAATCACATATAATATTGTGAGCACAGGTCAGTGTGTCCTCTAAATTTTTTACATTTTGGCCTCACTTTGGTTGTCACCAAAACCTGATCCCCGCTCCCCCCACACACACCATTTTTAAAGAAATACAATTATTCCTTTGAAAAAATATTTATATTGTTGTTAATTTGTTACTCAATTACTTTGTATAAGTATTTTGAAGAAACCAGTTCATTATATGACCTTTTCTTTGCCGCAGACATTTCTACAAATTAATATATATATATATATATATAAACTCCCAGCAAACAAGTGCATATCTTGAGTACAGCAGACTGTGCTGTTTAGAATTGTTCATACAAAACAATGCGTTTGATATCTCTCTGGCACTCGAAGGATTAAACCAGTCTTACCCAAACTACTGACCATGATCACTTTTTTACTATATAGATTTGTTTTTACATAGCAACATGTAAGTCTGTTGCTCAGAAAAAAGTTTTGCAACCCCCTGGACGTGCCTTGTACCCCACAGGGGGGCATGCCCTCCAGTTTGGGAAACAATTACATAGACAATAATTTCTTAAAAACAGTAATTTTTTTACTAATATGTTATAGAACTTTTGCTACTGAGTAGAACAGTGGTACTCCAACTGCTGGGAGATTTTTCAGTTAAGGGTTTTTTGTTTTGATTATAATAAAACTGCAATTGTCTATTGTAGTCACCATATGTCATAACTATACCCAACCGTAGGGAGAAACCTGCAAGAGAGGGAGTGCTCAGGTAGGCTGCTAGAGAGCAGTGGTAAGGAATCATAGGCTGACTGCAGAGAGACTTTGCTGTGGTGAAGGCTGAACTAAAGGTACCAGCTGCAAGGCTGGATGACAAACGGATCTGGAAGTGAGCCCAGGATGACCCATCTACAGACAGCATCTACTCTCCTGCAGAGGAGAGTGAAGGCTAGGGTGTGGGGAATAGGGAATGGAGATAGGGTACACGGGCTACAGAAAATAGCACAAACTCTTCAAATAAACCAACCCCAGTAGACCAGATAAGAAAACCTTTCTTCCCAGAGGACAGAGGACTAACCTGTCCAGAGAACCAGAACACCTCTGAAGGAGAAGACCAGGCTGGATGGAGCTAAAGCCACTGAAGAGACTAGGAATGGTCAGGCAAGCCAGAGTCAAAACACGTGCAGGCAACAAGTGGGATCTGGAACAGCACACAAAGCACTAGTCAGGATACAAGCCAAGGTCCTACACAGGTTGGTAGCAATCTTGATTCAAATAAGTAGACAAAGGAAATAGTCAGCATACAAACCAATGGTCATACACAGGTTTGTAGTAATCGTCATTCAAATCAGCAGGCAAAGGGATAAGTAAGTATAAAAGCCAAGGGTCATACACAGGTAGAAAGAAAACAGGACTAAGAAAACTGGCAGGGAGCACATGGGAAAGGAGACTGCCTGAAAGACGCAGGCAGCCAACATCACAATATGTGTGACACTTTGGCCGTCTACCCAGAAGTACAGAGCACTGCTTCAAATGATCGGAGAAGTAGAGAAACAGACTACTCCGATAAGCAGAGGATGACACCATGTGATTCTCTTCCTATCACTTACTATGGACAGATTTAGTCAGTGACTCAAGCTCTAACACTAAGTGAACTATATAATATGGTGTTTGATTATAAAACACTGCATTTTTGCCAGGGGCCAAGACCCCGGCTCTTAGCCTCCCATTTGAACAGTCCTGTTTGGATATTATATATAAAAGCAAACTGGAACTATTCTGAAGCAAACCAACTGCACCATAGGTGACAAAAATATCCAAAATCCCCATTGATTTAAATGTTTTTTTTATTGCATTGAATGCTAGAGGGGATCTTCACTGCATTTTGAAGACCCCTTTCAATAAACAGAGATTTTCATTTGTTCCCTATGGTGCATTTGGTTTGCTCCAGAATTAGCTCCACATTACTTTTATATATAAGACCCATGAACCTTCTGTATAAAGGCAAACAGGAGTAATTCTAGGGCTAACCAGATTCAACACAGGGGCCAAAACAATTCACATTGATTTCAATGAGGTTTTTAAGGTCTTCTCCAAAGCATTGCTCCTAAACGTGTTGGAGCTGTCTCTAGCATTCGGGAGGTTTAAAGTCCAATTTAAGCCAGTGGAATACAGGATGGTATTTATTGGTGGTTTGCTCCATTACTGGTCCAATGTGCCTTTATATATAAGATCTGTTGTATTGTGTTCTTTAAAAAAGACAGGTATCAGAATTGTTGCTAGGTACTAGCTGAAGGGGTTCAAGCCCTTGGTCTCATATACAGATTTGTGTTGCCAGCCTTGTTTGATTAAAGGGATAGTAATACTTCGTTTTAACTTTATTTTATTTTGTAGGCATTAAAAAAACATGAAGAATGATATAAGTCTTATCTCTCAAACCTTTATGGTTTAAGAGATATTCACAAGCAAAGTTTCCCCTCCCGCCCCTTTTACCTAGTGTAAGCCATCTCTTCTCAGATGTGAGTCTGGTTGTATGACCAGACAGATAACAGAAGGGGACAATCTTCTTTGTATGAAAACAATGAAAGCCCTTCCCCCCTTGACAAGTTTTTCAGCTTTTTCCCTTATCTTAATTGAAGATTGTACCTCTCTGCAGTCTACCTGGGCACTTCCCTTCTGATCTGACTGAATGGGGGGGGATACTTTGCTTGTGAATATCTCTTAAACCATAAAGGTTTGAGAAATAAGACTTATATCGTTCTTCATGTTTTTTTAATGCCTACAAAATAAAATAAAGATAAAACGAAGTATTACTATCCCTTTAATCCTGACCTTTACCAGTAAATAACCTGTGGCCTACTACAGACAATAAATAGAGATGTTTAGTTACATGCTTCTTGCCAAAACTATGGAAAGCTTGCCTGCACTGTAATTGCACCCGGATTAGGCAAGTCCTTATCTGCTTCAAATCTAAGTGAACATGTATTTAGTACAATCCTGTTAAAAAGCAGCAATGCCACCTTACTGTGAGCAAAACCTTGTGAGGGAAATAAGGGTGGTATGTAAACCTTCCCTAGTTGTAACTAGCACCTGAATGCGGGCAGCTACCAACCAAAAGGGAGCAACCAAAACCTCCTAAAATACATACACAAAATATAATATACAGATTCCTGGCGAGTTCAAACTAGCATTATCCATACAGTTTAAACAGTTACATATATGTGTAGTCAGGAGAGCAGCAAGAACTATAACTTGACTACATATACAAAGTAAACAAAAAGAAAGTCTGTGCATCAAAGCCCAGCTTTTATCAATATATAACCCCTGACTTACTACAGACAATAAACAGTTCCATACTTCAGTCTTAGTTACATGTGTAACTAAACATCGCTGTTTATTGTCTGTAGTAACTCATGGGTTATTTATTAGTAACGGTCCAGATCTAATGCACAGACTGTCTTTTTGTGTACTTTCTATATAGAGTCAAAGATATATATACATGTGTAACTGTGAACACTATAGATAATGCTAGTTTGAGCTCACAAGGAATCTGTATTATATTTTGGATGTGATCTGGGAGATTTTGTCTCTTTCCCTCTTGGTTTGTAGATCCCTGCATTCAAGTGCTAGTGGCAATAATGGAAGGTAAAACCTCCCTTATTTCTATCGTAAGGGTTTTGCTCACAGTAGCGGTAAGGTAGCATCTCTGCTTTTTAATTGCATTATTCTAAATGCATGTTAATTTAGAAATGAGGCAGGTAGGGCTTTGTCTAATTTGGGATGCCTTGACATGGCAAGCAAGCTTATCATGGATTTGGCCAGAAGTAAGTAACTAAACCTCATTGTTTATTGCCTATAGAAAGTCGTAGTTTATCTATTGGTAAAGGTCAGGATATGATGTACATACCTAATTTTTGTTTACTTTGTATATGTAGTCATGATATAGGTCGTTCTGCTCTCCTGACTAAACATACAGTAATGTGCAAAAGTGTTAGGCAGTTGTGAAAAATTGCTGTAATGTAAGAATGCTTTAAAAATAGACATGTTAATAGTTTATATTCATCAATTAACAAAATGCATAGTGAGTTAACAGAAGAAAAAATACATTTTTCTAGGTACACTTGCACACAGTTTTTTAAGGAACTCGGCAGGTAGGTTGTTCCAAACATCTTGAAAAACTAACCACAGTTCTTCTGTGGATTTAGGCAGCCTCATATGCTTCTCTCTCTTCATGTAATCCCAGACAGACTCGATGATGTTGAGATCAGGGCTCTGTGATGGCCATACCATAACTTCCAGGACTCCTTGTTCATCTTTACGCTGAAGATAATTCTTAATGACTTTGGCTGTATGTTCGGGTCGTTTTGAAAGCATTCTTACTTTATTACATTTTTTCACACCTGCCTAAAACTTTTGTACATTACTGTATATGTAACTATTTGAACACTATTGCTAACTGTGCAGTACCCAAATAGTGTCAGATGTTTTTGGTAATGTAGCAACACCACTACTGAATATGAAAGAGGAATTGTTTTCTCATTAGGAGCATCCATCTAGAAAGGGTTTTCATGGTTATTCCACCCCATTAATTTGTTCCACCCCTCACTGAGGAATGAGACAATTTCAACATACCTGAGTGATTAATTATGCAGGTTATACAAAGCAGTTCAGGGAAAGTTTAAAAAGAGTTCCTAACTGCAAAACCAACATTTTCTAAAACCATTCCACTGGGAAAGAAGTCGTTTAAACAAATACATTTAATGAGACTAAGAAGTATGTGGCAACAAGTCCACTTTAAAGGTAATCCTTGCTTAAGCTTAGGCATCTCAATTAAAACAAAATGAGCATCTTAACACCCTAAATGTATTCAAGTAATGGCCTACTTAAAATGAGGCCTGTTATGGAAAAATAGGGTTGACAATTGCCAGGAAAAATATGATTTATCCTTCTGGTTATATATTGCTATTGTCTCTAAACCCAATTTTTACTGATCTGCAGGAAGAATACTGTCCAGGTCACAACTACCCTAGGGAATAATGACCTTTAACCCCTTGTTGACTATCAAAACCCCCAATTCACTGTAATATTTTTAGAATTCAGTGCTTTAATATGAATTAATACTGGTAAATTGTTTTTTACTCATTTAGCCAACTAGATTCTAAACAGATCTTCAGTTAATTGAAAACCTATTCACTGAAGACCTGATCAGCATCCAAGGGGTTAAAAACTCTACTTAGAAATAAGAAAAGGTCTGAATGCCCCCCTCCACATACCACACAGAGTTCTTAGTTTAAACCAATATGCTGCAAAAGGACTAGTCAATAGAACACTTGTCTCTGGCTTCTCTATACTGGCATCCTGCTGAGCAATATGGAGGAGACTTCATGGGACTCCAACAAATGGATGGCCCAGTGTGTAAATGAAATCTAGAACTCTTCAATCAATTACAGCTTCATCTGTCACCCTCATCGCTCCCACACTTTTCAATGCACCTAAAGTGGAGAGAACTCGTGACAATTGCAGTATTTGCAAAATGAACAATAGTGAGTTGGATTTCACATGGGAAATTTTGTTGTAACAATCCACAGCATATAGCATTGTTTTTTATGGAGCAATTCACATGGGTAACTTTTAGGCTAGTTTCACACAGGCAACTTAACAGTGGTGAATTGTAGTGCTGATTAAGCTGCCCAGGCTAACTTACCTTCAAAGTTCCTGAATTCTCCCAGTGACCCCATTGTGGAGGGATGCATGCCATAAGTATGGCCAATGAGTAGTACACACTGAGTCAACCAAGCATGACAGGCCAACAACCACATGAGTTTCCATTGATTGTATTATTGAATTGAGCACCACATTGATACAATCACCTGTATGTGTACACAGTGGCCCCACAGAATTCCATGCAGATCAGCTCTAATGCATCATCACTGCATTCTGTTGGGAACATAGAAAACGTGTAGCATGCTGCGGTGGGACTATAACATTCGAGATGATACTCGTCCATGAGAACAGTCCTATAGGCAGTAAGCTCTTACATCTTTGGTTGTTTTCACAGCTTTAGAAACACTGTGCTAATGTCACAGATGTAAACCTAACATTACAGCTACAATTATTTTTAATGGCATAGATCTGTGAGCCAGGTCTACTTATAATAAGGGCTTGTTCACACTGGCAACATTATTGTACTGCTAATAGTAGCTAAAAAAGCCTAATATTTTGGGAACATAATGTCATATGAAGCAGTTCACATGTATGAATATAATAGCCCATCACATGCCACCTCAGACCTGAGCTAAAACTAGCGATAATGATATCAACTATAATGGGATCCAGCCCACAGCTTTCCTCCTGCAGCAGTATGGGCTACAATAGAATCACAATGGCATCAAAAACTATAGCCGTTATTTATACTTTCCTTGTAGCTGTGTTGCTGTTGAGGCACTTGAGGACTAACAGTGCTGAGCCTTGTCCTACAGTACTGCAGTTTTATTTAATATAGATACACTTTTTTAGCTACTATGACACAAAATCTTTTAAAAATTATTGTGACATTGATCCATTTTGATTATTCGTATTAGTATTACAATTTTTATTTCTGGATTCTAAATATGTCATGAGTGTATTTCTTCACAATTCATGGGCACATCTGTAGCACCATAGGTGATGTCTTTTCTAGTTAATTTCTATAATGATAACAGTTGTTATTCATATTATTATCCTTTATTTATAAGTGCCATCTTATTCCACAGTGATGTTCAATAGAAAACACTGAGACCAAAAAGAGTACAGACAGGAAATGGAATACAAAAGGATCAGATGGCCCTGCTGGTGACATCTTACAGTCTAGAGGAAGGTAGGTTGTGGCACAGAAGGTGTAAGTGCCTCCACTTAACCATTTCACTGCCAGAAAGAACACAAGTACTTTGCAGTAGGCCAGCTGCCAAAGGAAGGGTTAATCCCATTAATGCCAAAGGGGTTTGCAAAACATTGGAAATACTCTCCAACCCCCCTCCCCATTCAAGGAGTTAACAAGGATCCCAAAGCTTCCTTTATGTTCTTAATCCCATCAGTGAATCCCATCTAACTGCTGTTATTAAAGGAACACTAGGGTGGATGTACAAATACTTTAGCACAGCTCCACTGACATTAGCTTGTAATTCTAGTGGCTGCGCTTCATGGTATGCACTATAGCAGGGGCATCCGTATGATCATAAGTGTGAGGGCCACATTATTGTTTTTTATTGATAAAGATGGTGAACAATGTCCTATCAGCCATTCAAAAATATGGATTTATTTATTTATTGATCAAGTTAATTACAATTCTGATATTAAACAAACATCTATTCATGAACTGTACAGTACTAGCAAGAATGGATTAAGTCTTTTGGGTTTACTAATTCATGTGTGCTAGTTAATTATTTATAAAAGTAGTTATTAAAAGTTTCAGATGGGTCCCAATCTGAGGTCATATGGGCCATATTTGGCCCACGGGCCTCATGTTGGACGCCCATGTACTATAGAGTAAGATCACTGCAGTGCATACCAGTGGACAATCTCCACCAGTAATAAGACTTTAAAGCCAGCTAGTCCTGTATGCCTGGCCCGTAGAGAATGGAGTAAAATTTCACCATTTCCTTTATGCCTCATTTAAGACATTACATTAACTCTTTGAATGCCTGAGGGGTATTCAACACATTTCAAAGCAACGTGTTACTCACCCCTGGGACACTTAAAGCGTTAAACAAGGCATGTATGAAAGGAACTTGCTAAGACATCCATATACTGCTGCACTGTCCTTACCTTAGAGCAAGAGGTAAGGAGATGAATTATGGTGTAAGTAGCTTAGTACCTTGGCGTTAGGCAGGAGTAGAGTCAAAAAATGAATTCCAGCATGTGATTTACTCTGGAATCACTGCCCTACATCCACCCCACTAACATCTAAAAATAAAATGAGTTTATATGTATATTTAAATATAATGAACTAGAGGTTACCATTTATAATGATTATTCGTTCAGTTCAGGATCCCTAAAGTCTAATCTTAACCTCGCATTGTAATGCATGAGTAGACAGCTACACTCCTTACTTATAAAGGTACAAGTTGAAAAGCCCATGTACAAGGGCCACAGGTATCTCCCACCTCCCTTTAGCCGACTGGTCCAGTGGAACATCTCAATATCGGATGCGGGGAGAACCTGGTGGAACCAAGTGACAGGGGAGGGAAGAGGATGCTCATCTCGCACGGTTGCCGAGGAGACAGACTGACCGGACCGGCCACCTCTCCTAACGGCTCTCACACAGGACCAGCCAGCTCCCATGGCACATAACCTGGCCCGGCCGCCTCCCCTAACTTCTCTCAAGCAGGACCGGCCTCCTCTCACCCCAGAACCAGCTGTGCCTTTTTGTGTATCGCTGCCAATGACCGGCTGTGAGCCGGTGTGAGCAGGTGCCTGTTACTCTGCCCGGTGACCGTTTCTCTGCCTGGTGCAGGCTGCGGTGTGTGAGGCTCTTGCCCCCAGACCGGGCACATGATGAATTACCTGCTGCGCCGACTCTCAGACAGTAACTTCATGGCCAACCTGACCAACGGCTACATGAGCGACCTGTAGCGGCCTGATCCGCCCACTGCCCCCTCCCCGGGACCTCCAGCCATGTCCCCGGAACCCCCCGCGGCGGGCAGCAGCTTCTTCTCATCCCGTGGTGCGTTTGGGCAGTCAGTACTGCCCATGATGGCTTCTGACAAACATCCTTAGCGAATTATTATATAGGATGTTTCAATTTGTTTCTTCAGCTTGTAATTAGTGACCAGATTGAAGGCAGTACATTTATTATTCTTCAATTCAGAAAGATTGTAGAACTGACTGTTTACCCATCAATATTGCACCATCTTTTTATTAACCCTTTGATTGTTATAGAAGCAACTTGCAGTGTTGCACATTCTTCTGGTCCTTAAAGGGATAGTAACGTTTCACAAAAACAGCAGCTCCAATTAATCTTCATAGTATTTGGGCCATGGAGAGTATTACTTCAATACTGTCAGAGTTGTAGTTCAAGAGTAATTGAATGATAAAGTATCCCCCTCCCACCCCTTTTACCTAGTTTAAGCTGCCTCCCCTCAGATGTGGAATCTGGTCCTGGGACCAGACAGCTGAAAGCAAGGGACAATCTTCTAACTGTGAAACATTACTATTACTGAGAAACATTACTATCCCTTTAACCCATTAAGGACCGGAGCACAGATGTGCGGCCGGCACTTGTGTACCACGGGGCATTTTTTTTATTATTGCTTCCGGTTCAGGGCTTCCAGAGCGGCGTGCAGCCACACTGGGAGCCCTGAACTCCATGCCGTGCCAAGACCGTCATTGGTCCTTAAGTGCCGGACCACCGTGGCGGTCCTGGCACGACAATGGTCCTTAAGGGGTTAAGGAGTTAAGCCTTTCAGCAATATGTTTGACATCCCCTAGCACTCATAGGCTTTTAGGTGTCTAAATAGTAAATATCTATACCCTTGAGTACCCCCACAAAGAACACTATAACTTGGTTGTAATTTTTATTTTTTTTAGTAATTCTGTCTTGGAATACATATTTACATGTATATGAATAGTTTCCTTCTGTTGACTGCTACCCGTCACTGACCCACTCTATGCATTTCAGACGCAGATAAAACGTGACTTGGTCAATCTCAGTATACAGTACGTGGCAGACAAATAAAACAGTAGTAGGTGAGTTCAGTAATCAAGGTGAGTAAAACATTGGCAGTTAAGTATCTTCGGGGGATCTCAGCTCCTAATAATAAATGCCAACTTATTTTACTATGGCCAGAAGGTCCTAAAGGCCCCAGTTTAATTTTTCCCTTGTGTCTTCACCCTTTGAGTGCCAGAGGGGTATGCAATAAAAGGCAGAGCAATGTGTTGTGTACCCCTCTGGCACTCAAGGGATTAATTCAAGAAATAACATCTTCAGGCAATCCTGGATATCACGTGCACGGATACTACCATGACAGTGTGTACTTGCTAGCAGGACCACAGCTGGGAACTTGCCGGGTTTCACCCAGAGACTCCGGATTTAGAGCGCTGTCTCTGGGTGTCCGGATGAAACCCTCAAATCTCCGGGTAGGCGGATATGTAATCCAAAAATTATCATCTCATGCGGCATTTCAAATTAAAATTTGTGTTTATACTACTAATAAATAATACTATTACTATTTGTGTCTATACTGCTAATAAATATAATATTGAGTTTGTACTGGGTCAGAATGGGTGACTTGCAGAAGTTGCAGCTTGCCCGCTTTGCATCCGGTCAATGATCCAGCCAATTGGGAGGATGAGCGACAAGAACGTGATGACGTTGGCGTTGCGCAGGGCACAAAAAGCAGAAGAAGCAGAGGGTGGAGGCAGACACAGAGAGCTGCGCAGCGCCACCTCTCCGCTCCATGTTAAATACAAACAATGTGGGAAGTGTTAATATTTCTAAGATCTCCAGGTCAGCTCTTCTTCAAAGCTCCCAGGTATGCACAGGACGCAAACTTCACACAGTGCACATTGTAATCTTAACCCTTTAAGGACCAAAGGGGTGTACAATGCATTGCACTGGTCATTAAAAGGTGAAAAAGGCTCATGCACACTGCCTTGGTTTAAGAAAAAATAAAAAATCCTGCCAGCAACTGTCATGTCTGGACATGACATCCAGGACTGATTGAACAAAAGCACAAAGCCGAAATTCATAGGGGACACTAGGATTTTCTGGGCATAGTAAATTATGTGAGGATTTATTAATAAGAAGTGTTACCTCCTCTTTAAATGATAAAGTAGATGGGAATGTGTGGGCTCAGTAGGGAGGGGGAAGAATCACAGGGGGTCATCTCCTAGTGTAATGGATCTCAACGGTTTTAGATTAATCCTCTGGTGCAATGGAGCCTATCAGACGTGATGGAAGTTGTATTACTGTTTCTTTTCTTATTTCCTAAACCATTGATTAAATCAATTCCTCTTAATTTTGTGGGGTTAACATGCACCCATCTTGTCCTTTGTGATACCCCACCCTCCCCGTCACTATCTTCTTTTCCCCTAATCACCTCTGGACACATTCCTACTCATCATGGCAGCAACTCCGGGGTAACAAGTGCCCCCCCACACACCTCCCTCTAATCCCTGTCACTGCTAAAGTATCTCAGCCCTGCTGGTGAGGGGCTTCTGACTAGTGGCTGCAGCAGACAAAGCTGCCTCCTGGGGGGTTAATGTGGAGCGTCACGGCGCGACTGTGTGTCGCTCAGGCAGAGTAATGAATTGTCCATCACGCTTTTCAGGTGCGCCCGTCCATCCTGCATTAATCTTGGATGTCAGAGAGGGATGGAAGTCACTAAGCCGGTATTTATTACACTCCTATTGTGACTAATTGAGCTAATTATCTGAGGCTCCAGGCCCGAGGACAATGAGACTTTCACACGCACAATGCTGAGAATTGCAGGCCTCAACCAAGGGGGTGAAAGGGGCACTTAGGGCTGTCACCTCCCCTGAAATTACAAGGGCATTTCACAATTTGCACATTAAGAGCTAAACTTGTACCTTCTTCCTCATGGCATTCTTTGACAATGAGGCCCTTAGCAGGCATGATCCTCTAATATCAATAACTATATCACTGCAAAACATAATATAGGAGCATATGAACAAAGTAACTGGATAAATTCTGAAAATCCAAATGCACCACAGGGGACAAATAAAAATTAACACTGATTTAATTGGGACCTTTAAAGAGACAGTAACCCCTAATTATAAAAAAAAAGATATATAAGTGCTGGTAGATGTTTCTTTCTAAATGTATTACAAGTTAGCAGCAGTTGTATGATAACTTGAGTTCAGAATATTTTGCTGCTACTGTCAGGTGATGCTGTTGCTGCCTCCATCTGTGGAAAGTTTGTGTTTGCAACAGCGCCACCTAGCTGCAAACAAAATCTCAAGTCAAGAGCTCAAAAAATGAAAGTTGGATCTGTAATTACATTTCACTTTAATATCTCCCAGCTTTGGGAGAATCAACGTTATTCTCATCAGGAAAAAGCCCTACAATATCAATATTTTATAACAAGTGATAACTGACTGTTTAACCCCTCAAATGATATGGAAGTTTCCAAGTAATTGCAAACCGTTGTACTGAGGACCTGTTTAGCATGCAAAGGAATAAAAAACTCATTAATGGGTTAGTAATGTTTCGTTCCAAAACAGCTCTAAACTTCCATCATAGTTAATAGTACTGATGTCTGATGCTCTTACTGTTCAAAACTTGCTAGTAACTCTGTAATTATATGATGAAGTTTACCTCTCCCGTCCCTTTCCCCGATGTCAGCGTTTCTGTCTCAGATTCAACGGCGGATCACAACGAGGGACAATCTTCAGTCAGTATTAAGAAAAACCTACCCTCCTTTGTCAGATCTGTTTTCAGATCTATGGAGAGGTGGCTTAGAATCGGTAAAAGGGACGTGAGGGATAAACTTCATCATATAATTAGAATGTAACTAGCAAGCTCTGAACAGTGAGAGTATCAGACATCAGTACTATTAACTATGATGAACGTTCAGAGCTGCTTGTGGAACGATACATTACTATCCCTTTAAACACAGTGGAATTTGGGAAACTGTGAGGGATATTTATAAAAGACACTCCTAGTACTTTTTTAAGTAATGGTCCTTAAGTCATGGTAACTGGAGATAATGTCAGGGCTGATTTCACAAATTATTTAAGGTGTTTTTATAAATATGGCATTATTATTCAGATATTAATGGTTGGAATGCTTAACCCCTTAAGGACCCATGATGTGCCAGGACTGTTTCGATGGTACAGGCACTTAAGGACCGGTGACGGACCTGGCACATCATGAAGTTCTGGGATGGTAGCGTGGCTGTACATCGCACAGCTATTTCAGAATACTATGCGCAAAAAAAATTACAAAATCTCTGTGCCCTTAACGGCCACTCGCACGCTGGATCAGGAGGGAGTTAAGAGGTTAAGGACAGCACATCCCTGAAGTTAAGATTCTGGTGAAAATTCTGTTGTGAATGGCAGTTTCTTTATTCGCTGCGCAACATTTTACAAACAGTGTTACTCCATTTTAAAGTACTACATGGTGTACATCCCTCCGAAACTGGCGTTTTTAGTTTTATAACAATCAAAGACTCTGTAACAACCATTTTAATTCTTCTTTTTGTTTAAACGGATAGTAATGTTTCATAATAAAAGCAGCTCTAATTAATCATCATAGTATTTGGGCCTTGGGGAGTGTTATTTCAATTCTGTCAGAGTTGTAATTCAAGAGTAATTGAATGATAAAGTATCCCCCTCCCGCCCCTTTTACTTATGTAACTGCTCAGCTCAGAGCAGCAGGGAGGTGCCCAGGTAGATTTCATAGAGGGACAATCTTCAATTAAGATAAGGGAAAACCTGAAACACCTATCAATGGGGGCAGTGTTTTCATTGTTCTCACAGTAAGAAGAGTGTCCTTTGCTGTTATCTGTCTGTTATCTAACCTACTGAATGCTAGAGAAGTGTCCATCGATTAGGTTTGTAACGCATTGGAGGCCCTTTTCCAATGCGTTGCGTATTCCTCTGGCACTCAAAGGTTAAAAGACCCATTTAGAAACATAGAATTTGACATCAGATAAGAACCATTCGGCCCATCTAGTCTGCCCATTTTCCTACTGTAAAAACCTCAAACCTTTTTTGGTCCTTGGTCTTTTCTTATGTTAAGGACAGCCTTATGCCTATCCCATACATGCTTAAATTATGTTATTGTATAATCTGCAAAAAGGTATACCTAACCTTGAAGACGTTTTGCAATATCACTAATAAAAATATTTAAAAGAATGGGGCCCAATACAGATCCCTGAGGCACCCCATTAGTAACACTCCCTTCATCCAAATATTCTCCATTGACTACCACCCTCTCTCTCCTGTCACTCAGCCATTGCCTTATCCATTTAAAGGGATAGTAATAATTAAGATGTAAAAAAATATATGTTGTAGGGTTTATGTCCCTGAATAAAACAAGGGTACTCCCACCGCTGAGAGATATTTTATTAAAAAATTATAACAGCTCAAAAATGGAATTTTTTTAGGTGCAATATCAGAGTGGCCTGAAAATTTCCAGTGGCGCTGTTGCTACACCATCCTATGGAGATTTATGGTCTACAGACCAGAGCAGTCCATAGGATGGTGTAGCAACAGCGCCACTGTAAATTTTATCAGGCTGTAACAATGGCAACTCCCTATTAGATGATCTAGCCCATTCCCCCTCTCCATCCCAATGCTCCTACTGTAATCCCATTTCCTCAATTATACTACCTTCCCCATCCTGTGTTGCATCACCCTGCCCCTCCTTTTCTAATTTAAAGTCTCCTCCAGCACGCTTACCATCCTAAGGCCCAGCACCGTGGCCCCCCTTCCCCTAAGGTGCAATCCACCACGACTATAAAGATTGCCCCCAAGGGAAAAGGCTGCCCAGTGTGGAGCAAAGCAGCCTCTGTCTTTATATTAAACCACATGGATTGATGATCGCTGGAGCCCAAACACTCTCCTACAGCTAGATCTGATAAGATGTAATCAATGTAAATTTGTATTTGCCCCTATGTGCAGTTGGTTTGCTCCATATTTGTTGTAAATGTATTAGTACATCAGCCTGACTGTTGCTGCTTACTGATTTCACTGATTCTGTGAAGGGCCAGGTTTACATTCAGGTGCCCCTAGGTAAGACTTATTTGGCTCCCTTACCCATGCCCAAGACCATTGCCATGCTTCTGACATGACCCCTTCCCCTGACATGACTCCTTCCCCAATTCCATCCCTTATCCCACTTATTTAAATGGAGCTTCTACCTGCTAGAGAGGTATTTAATGAACTGTGAGGCAATGCATTGGAGGTATCGCTATCATGCAAGGGGGTAAATAAGTAAATAGATGTTCAAACTGTAAAACTAACCATCCACCTGAAAACAGGACCTGTTTTTTGTCACAGCCATAAGTGGGAATGTGGGTCTGGCCAGCAAAGTTTAGGTGCCCCTCAAAATTGGCACTCTAGCCGGTGACCTAGTTTGCCTAATGAGAAATCCAGCCTTGGATCTGTGGATTATTTGGGAGGTCTGTCTAGCAGTTTTCTGTCATATACAATAAAACTGGACAAAACAACATGCAGAATATTGTAAAACATTTTTAAAAACAAGTCATTTTGAGACAAAGCAACTGTACCATTTCAAGCAAATAAAACTTTCCAAATTTCCCATAATTTTAAATGTGTCTTTTAACTCTTTGAATGTCAGAGGTACCCCTCTGGTGCTCAGAGGGTTAACCCAGTGCATGCTAGAGAGAAATCCAGTGCATTGAGCAGCAATGCGTTGGAGACTTTTCTAATATTCAAGAGGTAAAAAGCCCCATTTAAATAAATGGGAATTGTTACTTGTTACATATGATGCAAGACTATGACTATTTTAACTCCATCAGTGCTGTAAGGTTTTGGCAAATACAACTCAGCATGAATCTTCTCACGGTCTGCCAGTAACCACTTAGTGATCTACTGGTAAATCATGATCTACCCTATTGGACACTCCTAGGTGGTTGCCTAGTTTGCCTAATGCTTGCACTGGCCTGGAGTAGAGGTAGTATGTACACTTGCTTCTGTAAGTGCTCTGCCTTTATGCAGTGCAGCATCTGCTTTTGCCAGCTTGCATCACCCTGTCAGTCTTTTGGGGGCCGCCTATACCAATTTGCGCACCCGTACAGTATGTAGCAACATGTTCCTGCCCTTTACCCACACATAACATAAAATGATACTGTACTCATTGCAATGCTTTGGATACCTCTCTGGCAAAGGGTTATGTTGGTATCTGTTATGACTGGAAAGCTGCTAGCAATTATACAGCTGCTGATGTTCAGTTCCACCAATCACATCCATTTTACACTTGTCCTTGGCAAGAGGACTTTCCTAGATCTATCTCTCTCTCTCTCTCTAGCCAATGGCGAGTGAAAATTTAGCCCTGGCGAGTAGAAATTCAGCCCAGGTGGGTATGTTATGTCTTGCAGTGGCAAGTAACTTTTCAGGTCTGGCTAGCAGCAAAGGACTTAAAATTTTAAGCCCTGTAAAAAAAAAAAAAAAAAAAAAAAAAAAAATATATATATATATATATATATATATATATATATATATATATATATACATATTGAAGATACAAGGGACACTGATCCACTCATCACCCTTCCTCTGAATGATGGGAATTGTAGTCCAACAACAGCTAAATGAAAGCCCACCCCATATTTTAAGGTATATGTCAAGAAAAACAAATTCTTCTGAAAGCAGTGGGAGTTTTTCATTTGAGAAATCTGCTGTAATTCTTGTACAAAAAATTTTGATTTAGGTCTTCAGCAGGGTGTGCTGCCTCAGTAAAGGAATCCTTGTTTCACATATACTGGGTTCCCTAGGAGCATTTCAGTGCATGTGCTTCCAGTCTCAGTGCAGTGAACACAGAAATGCTCAGAGCTGTGTATACAGGTCTGTGAGAGCCAGAGGCTTACATACATGGTGTGGCTGATATCCCTAAGCACTGCAAGTAGTAGGAATATTGTGGTTCTTATGTACCCACATGGAGCAGCTGTGCAGCATGTGTGAGGTGCAGGAAGAGAGAATGACAGCTCACTGAGGTTAGAGGCACACAGGCCACACGGGGTTAACCTTTGGCTCTGACTCACTCCAGGGTGGACACTCCTGTGGTTGGTGGTTTGGCTTCTGGATGGCCCCCTGATTGTCTCACCACAGAAATGACACCTCATCCCACGGCGGGAACTAGCCAGAGAGGAGCCAGGATGACAGAGGGACTGAATACTCACAGAAAGACTAAGGGTAAAAAATATTAAGGCTGACAGCTGGATACTGGTCTGCAGAACAGGCTCATCTGACCCTAAGTTTATTGGTCCTCTGCTCAATGGAAACACATGCTCACAAAGAACACACTGAGTATGATGTACTTAGCAAAAATTGGACAGTTCTGAGACAAACCAACTGTACCATAAGGAACAAATAAAAATTCCCACTGACTGCAATGCATTGGTGACTTCTGTGGCATTCAAGGGGTTAAAAGACCCATTTAAATCTATGGTAATTTTTATTAGTATATCATCACTGTGCAGTTCTTTTACCTCAGGCTGAGGGTGATTTAAGAAGTTTGGGAAGTGTGGTTTTAAAATAGGGAGAGGAAGATCAATGTGTGCCTCTCCAGCTGCTATTGCAATACAACTTGCATCATCCTCAGCTCCCCAGGGGCAGTGGTAGAGCCAAAATAAGTAGTATATCCAATAGAGGTCATTTATTTTGACCAAACTGGATATTTATCAACAACAAAATGTTGCTGTAAAACAAGCAGAAGAAATAGAGGCGCACTTGTCTTAAGCACGGGGCAGTGACTAAGTAAAGACACGGACACATAACTTTGGGTTAAACCAGGCCACAGCTTTATTAACTTAAAACACACACCATTTACAACATTATTTACTTTAAGCCCTTGCCAATCCCTACCATGGTAGACATAAACTTGCCTACCCCTTTTACCAGAGCCTTCGGCTCTACCCGTTTGTTGCTTCACCTACCCGCGCCCCATTAGCTGGCCCGTAGCTCAATGGGGCCGGTGATTAAACCCGCGACCCCAGTCCGGGCGTCCTTGTCACCAGGCCGCTGGCCTCCTTATCCCCCAATTACTGACCATTCTACCCTTGGCAAGGGCCCAAAGCGCCCCAAAAGCTGTGACAATCAGAACCAAAATTCCCAGAACCCCCAATACACCACAACCAACAAAGGGAGGGAGGGAGGGACAAGTATTTTCCAACTTCCTCAAAGAGGAAGTTCCCATCAACCCCCAGCCCTATATATCCTCACCTAACCCCCCCACCTCACTTCCTGCCTACCCCCCCCCCCCACTAGCCTTTACTCCTCTACCCCGGCTTTGACATGCCTCCCCTTCTAAGTTGCGGGGAGGTCTTGTCTTAAGCACGGGGCAGTGACTAAGTAAAGACACGGACACATAACTTTGGGTTAAACCAGGCCACAGCTTTATTAACTTAAAACACACACCATTTACAACATTATTTACTTTAAGCCCTTGCCAATCCCTACCATGGTAGACATAAACTTGCCTACCCCTTTTACCAGAGCCTTCGGCTCTACCCGTTTGTTGCTTCACCTACCCGCGCCCCATTAGCTGGCCCGTAGCTCAATGGGGCCGGTGATTAAACCCACGACCCCAGTCCGGGCGTCCTTGTCACCAGTCCGCTGGCCTCCTTATCCCCCAATTACTGACCATTCTACCCTTGGCAAGGGCCCAAAGCGCCACAAGGGCCTGATGCGTTTCCCTACACATCCAGGCCCTTCCCCCCCACTAAAGCTGTGGCCTGCTCCAACGCCCCCGACAGCTCCAGATTAAAGAAGTCCCACCCCAAATCATTGGGGTGAACCCCGTCCTCCCGGAACAAAGACAACTCCCTATCTTCAAACACCCGATGACGGACCGCAACACCGCCACGAGAGACCACAAATCGAGAGACCCTCTGATTGAGACAAATCCGCCCCTTATCTAAAGCCGTAGGGTCACGAGCCCTAGCCCAAAACCGCCGAGGAATAATCTCGGACCACACCACCCTCAGGCCCGGAAAACCAAGGAGTAGAGACTCCAAATCCCCTTTTATAGTTTCACCCAACTGCCAAACTGGAACCGCACCCAAATCATTGCCCCCCAAATGGACCGCCAAAACATGCGGAGCCGAACCTTCCATGGACACCAGCCTCGAGATCAAAGGCAGAAATTGAGACCACCGCAGGCCCCGATAGCCAAACCAAGACACCCGGGCCACCGATCCATCCAAGGACATCTGCAATCCATGCTCCCGTACTGCGGCCCTCCTCCTCGCCCAGAATACGAAGGAGTGACCCACGATCCACACCCGCAGGACAGCAGCACCTGTAAAAACAAACAAACTAACCGTAACCCCAGACACAAACAACAACCCTTAAACCCCCAAAACCCGACCCGGACGGACGTAAGACCGAAAACGCGACGATTCCCAACGACCAATCCGTTTTATGGTCGAATCCGGGAGTCCCAACCTGGCCGCCTCCGTCGCAGCACCAATACGAAAAGAGTGACCCCCAAACTCTCCCGCAGGAAAACCCAAACAGTCCAAACCCATCCGAAAAACCCTGATAAACTGAAAACGCGTTAGGACCGAGCCGTCCCGGTGAACCAACAGAGGTCCAGAACCCAAAGGACGCAAGGACAAGAAGCGCCGAACCACCGAAACCGGACACACCTCAACACACCCCAACGCGTACAACGTAACCCACCGACCCCTACCAAACACATCAGTTTTCGACCGCCGCAAGCGGAATTCCAAAAAATCCGACCCCAACCGCACATCCTCCAACAACACCCCGCCCGGACGAAACTTGCTACCACTGAGCAACTCACCGATGCGAAGAGCGCCAAAAAATGCCAAGCAATAGGCCGCGACAAACAGGCACCGTTCAAAATCGTCCCGACAAACCGACGGAAGTACGTCCACCAGCCGACGCAGCAATTGAAAGGAAACCGGACGGCGAGAATCCCGAGAAACCGACCCCCGACGCAAACCCCGCAACGCCATACGCACCGAAAACGCCTTCGTAAAATCCGACCACCCCCGTAGCTTAAAGCCAAAGGCCAGACCCGACACTTTAGCTGACAATGCCGAAGCAGACAGCCCCGTATCATGCCAATTCCACACCAACCAGAGTACCCCATCAACACACTCAGCAGCAGACACCAAAGAGCCCGCCAACCGCTCCAAAGAAATCCAGTCGTCCCAAGCTGCGGCATACCGTGCCCAGGTGGCCGGCGACACCGAATCCTTTATCCAAGAGGCAACGTCACTCCGCCAAGGTCCCACAAGCTCACGGGGCAAGGCGTCCCCTCTGCCTTCGCCCCCGGCCAAGCCTTCCGGAATTCCGCCACCTGGAACCGAGATAAAGCGTCAGCAGCCACGTTTAAAACCCCAGGCACATGACGCGCCCGGAAAGACAGATTCAAACGCAAACAGCACAACACCAAACGCCTCAACAACGCCAACACGGGCGGAGAAGACGCAGACAGGTTATTGACAGACTGGACCACCCCCATATTGTCGGAATGAAAAACAATGCGGCAATCCCGCATATGCTCACCCCACAAGGAAACCGCCACCACTATCGGGAAGAGCTCAAGGAACAAGATATTCCGTGTTAACCCCACCTTGACCCAAACCTCCGGCCAAAGCCCTGAACACCAGTCGGAACCAAAAATCGCTCCAAAACCAACCGACCCAGCTGCATCGGTATAAAGATCCAAGTCGCCGTTGGTTTGCACAGGCGACTGCCAGTAGGAGCGACCGTTGAAATCGACCAGGAACTGTTCCCACACCCTGAGATCTTCCCGCAAAGGCAACGTCAACCGAATGTGATGGTGTGGGCGCAAGGCACCACCCGAAGCCTGCGACAAACGCCGGCTAAACACCCGACCCATGGGGATGATCCGACTGGCAAAATTGAGTTTTCCTAACAAGGACTGCAAAGCCCGAAGGGACACCTTCCGAGCCCGCCTACAAGCTAACACTTCCCCCAACAGAGCGGACAGCTTGTCCGACGGCAACCTGCATTCCATGGAAACCGAGTCCAGCTCAATCCCCAAGAAACACAGACAAGTCGTAGGCCCTTCCGTCTTCTCCCGGGCCAACGGGACCCCAAACTCACTGCAAACCCGTTCCAAAGTGTCCAGCAAGCGCCGACACACATCCAAACCGCCAGGCCCAACACACAAAAAATCATCCAAGTAGTGCAAGATGGACGAGAATCCCGCCTCCTTGCGCACCACCCACTCGATGAACGTACTAAAGCGCTCGAACAGAGCACAGGACAACGAACACCCCATGGGCAGGCACAAGTCCACAAAATACTCGCCATCCACCTTACACCCAAACAGATGATGGCAGTCTGGATGGACCGGGAGAAGACGGAACGCCGACTCAATGTCAGCCTTAGCAACCCACGCCCCGCCTTAACAGCCAAGGCAAGAGCCCTATCAAAAGAAGCATAGGAAACGCTGCAAAGCGCAGGGTCAATCGCATCATTGACCGAACACCCGAACGGGAAGGACAGATGATGGATGAGACGAAACTTTCCAGGATCCCTCTTCGGGACCACCCCCAAAGGAGAAACCCGGAAATCCGGCAGCGGAGGCCGAGAAAACGGACCCGCCATCCTACCCAAACGAACCTCCTTCATCACCTTGTCCCTCAGCACATCAGGGTGTTGAGTCGCCGACCGCAAATTCCCAGCATCAGACACTCCAAACCCGACCCAGCTAGGGATCCGAAAGCCCACAGTGAACCCCTCCTCCAGGATCTCCGCTGCCCGCCTACAGACACCGGAGTCCTCCCCCTTGACGCCCACGGAACCCCCCTTATCTCCACCTCGGGACTTCTTGAAACACTTGGCAAAGGGGTGCGAGCCCGAACATCCAGAGCATTCATGCCGAAATTTACAGGAGGAACCCCACTTACAATGCCTGTCGTTAAATTGCCAGCAGAACCCAGCCCTTTTGGAGGCCGAGGAGGACGTGGCGGGGAGCCCCAACCCCCCGGCGCCGGCCTGAAAGGACTGCAGCCCCATGGGAGAACCAGCCGGGCGAGTCATGAGGGATAACCACAACCCAATGTCCAACTGATCCCACGAGACGGCAGGCCGCAACGCCATACGCTGACGAAACTGCTCGTCATACGTCCACCACGCCAAGCCTCCATAAATCCGACAAGCACTCCAGATCGTGTCCTGGTAACAAAATAATGCCGAGCATTTAGAGGGGAAGCGCTCCCCAATAACGCTGGCAAGAATGGAAAAGGCGCGGATCCAATTCCCGAACACCTTCGGTATCTTCCGGTACCTCCGGCGTTCCTTCTCCTCCTTCTTTTCCGCATCCTTTTCCTCCTTGTCAGGTGGAGCCTCATCAAGCGGAAGAAGTGAAAAAATTTCAACGAATTCATTCCGCCAGATCTTCTCCTTAACCTCCAATTTTAGATGAATGCCCAACGGCCCCGCCCAGCACATATACGCAGCCCCGAAGGCCGCCGTAGGAACCCCCCCAAGCGGAGATGGACCAACCCCACTACTCCCAACCCCACTCAGCCCCGGCAGCTGCGGGGCCACCAGATCTACTCCCGCAAGCACACCCACTCCCGGCAGACCAATACCAGCTACTGGCACCGAACTCGCGGAAGGGGGACGACCCACCCCAACCCCAGGACCAGCCACCCCTAAACCACCGGGCAGCGCCAAACCCGGAGCACCTGGAAGGAGCGACCCCGGAGCCCCAACGCCAACAGGCAATGATCCAGCACCCACAGACCCGGACCCCAACCCGGACAACCCGACAGGAACAGAGGCCACACCACCAGGACCCAACCCCGGACCCCCACCCCATGAACCTCCAGCCGGCAAGGCTACGGAAGCCACACCCCCAGACCCACCATCCGGACCAGTCAGGCCAGCCCCCCACGCCCCTGCGGCAGAAGGAACACCCCCCAGGCCCCCAAGAGCCCTGTCCTGCCAGGCGCCCAACACATGATGCACAGACAAACCGCCAACAGCCCCACCGCCCGCCCCCACAGCGGAGGAAACCCCCAGCAGACCCGTACCTGCCCCCGACAGAGGATCAGCCGGCACAGACTGCGTCCTATCCACTCCAGCCGCGGCGTCCAGACTTCCCGTCCGCGAAGTGCCATCCGCCCCACGCGAGGATCCAGCAGCCTGCAAGAAAGAAACACCAAAGGCCCCCCATAAACACCAGGACAAGCAGCCCCCCAGCCAAAACACCCCAATCCAGTAGGAAAGAAGAGAGAGATAGAGAGAGAGGGGAAAAAAAAAAAAAAAAAAAACATAGAGAGAACCAAGCCACGCTTCACAGAGCCTCCAGCAGCCCACAGCAGCAGACCGTTCCGCAACACAGCAAGGCAGCATACCTGTGAAGCCACACCAGGGGAAGGATGAGACCGGCTCCTGCTACGGTCACCAGACTCCAGTCTCCTGGCACCCTGCCCACCAGATCTCCTGCCCTCAGCCGCCTCCGAACGCCGCTCCCGCGGGCTCCGTGGGGACAGACTCCTCCTGGCTGAAGATGCCCCTGCAGCAGAACGCCGACCCCGCACTCGCCGACCAGGACTGGGAGACCGCCTCCGCTCCCTTCCACTTCCAGGACTCAGCCGAACAGGCGGCCGGGCGCGGGTGCGCCGCACCGGCCGTGACACAGGAGCTGCAGATGATCCAGCAGCCCTCAGAGCTAGCTGCTCCCGGAGCCAGTCCTCACCCCCAGCAGCCAGCAACCGCCGGACCTCGTCCACCAGACCCTCCGCAGCCATCACACAGGTACAAACAAGTATTTTCCAACTTCCTCAAAGAGGAAGTTCCCATCAACCCCCAGCCCTATATATCCTCACCTAACCCCCCCCACCTCACTTCCTGCCTACCCCCCCCCCCCCACTAGCCTTTACTCCTCTACCCCGGCTTTGACATGCCTCCCCTTCTAAGTTGCGGGGAGGTCTATAGTGCAGTAAGTCTTCCAACTGTATAAACTTCCACCAACACCAGGGTACTCACAATGTATATAATCAAGATAAGTGATCAGCTGCACAGGTGGAGGATTCAGACTGTCTCCACTCAGATACACAGATCTCCATCACTGCTTCCCTTGTATAAGAAATCTTCTTGGATCCCTCAAAAAACAAGCTGTGGTGCTGATGAACCTCTATTGGATGAACAACTGACGATAAGCAGGGAAGCTACTCACATCTAATAGAGTACTGGCTGTAGAATCCAAGCCAGCATTATCGTAAGTAGGGACTTCTTAACCCGCCCTGCTGAGAAATCAGTTCTCTCAGGAAACTCTCAGGAGATACAGTACTGTGCAAAAGTTTTAGGCAGGTGTAAAATAAGAATGCTTTAAAAAAATAGACATACTAATAGTTTATTTTTATTGATTGATAATATTGATTTGATTTAGATTTTTCTTCTGTTCACTGTTTGCATTTTGTTAATTGATAAAAATAAACTATTAATATGTCTATTTTTAAAGCATTCTTACTTTACAGCATTTTTTCACACTTGCCTAAGACTTTTGCACAGTAGTGTATGTATAAAATGTAGAATTAAAAAATCATTAAATAGAAATCTAAAAGTGGTATAATTATTAAATACATTTTAACAAAAAAATAAAGTTAAAACAATGAACATATTTACTATACGTGTTTTTAAGCATAAAGCTCATAAGGAGTCTAAGTGACAGGTTAAGAATTCCCTGTTTGTAATAATACCAGCATGGATTCCACAGCCGGTACTTCAATAGATGTGAGCAACTTCCTTGATAATTGCCAGTTGTTCATCCATTAGATGTCACTCAGCACCCCTGCTTGGTTTTTGATTTGGATCCAAAATGGTCTTGTACATGGGCACATTAAGGGTTACTAGGAGCGTCATGTTTTAATTCTGGAGACATTTATGTGTTCATATCACAATGACTTTGCACATAAAAGAGTCCATCTTCAACATGCCAAGAAAATTGTGCTTTTTTTTTATTTCAATTAATTATTTCAGATCGTTTTGACTTCATTTTGACACTCTGATGGTGCTTGCCTAAGAGTATGGGTCCTGACATGGACTGGATCCCTTGTGCTACCCAGAAAGACCAGCTGCACTGATGAAATCAATAAAAGGCTTGACACATGTCTGGATATTGCTGGTTTTCTCATGCAAATATTTCCCTGACATTTTCCTGCAGACTGTCCATCATATATTCTCTTGGACTGCAGTCTGTGGGCACATTTTTTCATACAAAGCAAGCTCTGTAGTTCAGTAGTTGAGATATATTTATCAAGGCATTGATGGATCTGAATGGATATTTTTCACACTTGTGAATCCAGCAGCTCATTTATAAAGTAGCAATATTATATCTCAAAAATTACCCTTACTCCGGCTCTAAAAAGTGCTCAGCCCATAACAAGAACTGCAGCTGTAGTCTGGTTTGTCTCAGTGACCAGCAGGAGAATTTACTGAGGGGTGAGAACAGGGTGGAATGATGTTGGTGATCCCCAAGCAATGAAGTTGAGAATTACTGCCTACGTTTTTACCAGCTGTAGGCAACTTTTAACTCTCCAGCTCTTGGAGGCTAGAACTCCTATCATCTCCAGCCAACCATTAGCTGGTTGGGGGTGATGGGAGTTGTAGTTTTTAATAGCTAGAGGGCCAAAATTTGCCTACTCCTGAGGGGAGATGTAATAAGGTTCAATAAGGGGCTAAGTTGGTGAAATTGTGGTGTATTTGCATATTGCGTATTTCATCATATGCACTAAGAGGTCTTTGCCATAATTTCCCTGTAAATACTCCACAGATACGCCAACATCACTGTGCCTTTGCCAAGTTTACAATTTTGCAAAGACTACTTCGGCAATGGCTTAACTGCATATTGAAATGCAGCTTAATGCACCATTGTTCTATTCCTGGGAGCATATTTATACTGTATGTTTAAGTGGCACTTCTCCACACATACTAAGCTCCAACTGCTGACTGTGCAGTCAGAGATCTGATCATGATTAAGCAATATGTGTAGATCGAAACACTGGTGTGTACTGTACTTTTCTGAACTATGTGAATAATGGAAGTTTGATGTCCTGCTTGATTTTATGAAGATTTTGAATACAATTTGGAATTTTATGAATGCTTTTGCTTTACGTGGAGTTAACCGGTGCAGCCCTTTCTTTTGATGTTTTGGGTTAGGGCTGGAGGAAGCCTGGATTTTGTACAGTGGCGCCCTAGTTGGGAGAGCTTTGGAGCCCGGGTGGGTTATGAGATCCGCATGGATGTCCTGTGGGCTGCCAAAACCATCTGTCTTTCTGTGATGAGTTCACAGTCCTAACTTTTTCAGACAGAGATGGTGAAGTTGAGCTACAGAAGACACTTTGCTGTCTCTTTTAGAGTCAAGAGACAGCCGCTGTCCTCCCTTAACCCTTTGAGTGTCATAGGTTTATGTAAAGACAGAACCAGCAGAGAAGCAGTTCTATATAGCAGCTGCTTTGCTGATTTTCCGTGTTTCTGAATGAGCTGTGAAGTGGGGCAGGGGATTCTTAATGTTATAACCCTTTCAGCGCCACAGGGGGTGTACTTAGCATTGCAGAGTAGTGGTGAAGATCACCCAGGTGGGTATGATAGAATGGTGTTCTGAAAACCTATAAATTGTTATTGTAGTGGTATTGTTATGAGCCATAGTCACAATTCAGCTCAGAGCTGGATTAATATGTGAATTGTTCTTGTGAGTAGAGCTATTAGTGCCACCTTAATAAAAAACTAAATTAATGCTTTAACCCATTTGATGTCAGAAAGGTCACCAAAACATTGCATTAGGCACCTCACCTACATCCAAGGGGTTAAATATATTAAAAACTATACATGACAGAGCTCACAATGGAAATGGGGCTACACTGGTGATACCACACAGCTTGCAATTGAAATGGGGCAACACTAGTGACACCACACAGCTTACAATTGAAATGGGGTTACACCCGTGATACCACACAGCTTTCAATTGAAATGGGGTTACACCCGTGATACCATATAGCTTACTATTGAAAAGGGGCTATACCAGTGATTCCACACAGCTTACAATTGAATTGGGCTACACCAGTGATACAGTATAGCGTAAAATTTAAATGGGGCTACAATACTGATGCCACACAGCTTACAATTGAATTGGGCTACACCAGTGATACAGAATAGTGTAAAATTGATATGGGGTTACAATACTGATACCACACAGCTTACACTTGAAATGGGGTTACACCACTGATACCACACAGCTTTACAGTTTAAATGGGGCTACACCACTAATACCACACCGCTTTACTATTGATATGGGGCTATATCAGTGATAACACACAGCTTTACAATTGACATGGGATGTATACATTAAGATATAGATCGCTAATCGCGTGGGAGAATAAACAAAGAAAATAACAATATTTATAAAAAGTTTAATATACCATTAAGAATCATTAACCTAAAATCAACAAATAATTACTGATACTTTCCTAAATGAGGAAAAAACACACTCTACAATTCACCTAACATTTGTAAAGAGAGCTCCTATTGATGTTTAGGTAGATCTGAGCCTGACATACACCTGTGATATGGGCAGACGCTCATCACCTACAGGCACCCACCAATGGCCATACTACACCCTATCGCTTCCCTAAAGGACTGAAAAAACACCAAAAAGAAAGAAACAGTCCAAATGGGATGCAACAACGGGTTATATGATGTCCAAATATGTATGTGTCTGTACCCGTGAGATTAAGCCACCGTCACCTGTAGTCTGTCACGGAACACACCACCCAATCATCCAAATGTTCTATATCATAATGGATATGACCCAAACATGTAAATATATATATAGAATAATGACATGGAATATTCTGAAACAATGAAAAAATACACCTAAAAACAACGTAATGGTAACCCTCAGGCAATGTTTATCTGAACTTTGCCCCAATGGGTTAACTTTTATTCAGTCAATAATCATATCCTGTGTTTACTAGTGTTGAGCGAGCGTGCTCGGCCGATGCTCGGATCGGCTCGAGCATCGCTCTGCTCGGCACATGGCGGTACTCGTACGAGTACCGCCATGTGCTCGCCCGACATGTTCGGGTGAAGAGGATCTGTGCCGGAAGAGGCACAGATCCGAAGACGCTCCGCTGGACCACCAGGGAATGGAGGTACGGGGGCATTGCGGAGATGAAGGGGGCATTGCGGAGATGAAGGGGGACATTGTGGAAGAGGGGCATAGACTCTATGCCCCTCTTCCACAATGTCCCCCTTCATCTCCGCTATGCCCGTCTTCCACAATGTGCCCCTTCATCTCCGCTATGCCCCTCTTCCACAATGTCCCCCTTCATCTCCTATGCCATAGAGGAGATGAAGGGGGACATTGTGGAAGAGGGGCATAGCGGAGATGAAGGGGGACATTGTGGAAGAGGGGCATAGACTCTATGCCCCTCTTCCACAATGTCCCCCTTCATCTCCGCTATGCCCCTCTTCCACAATGTCCCCCTTCATCTCCGCTATGGCATAGGAGATGAAGGGGGACATTGTGGAAGAGGGGCATAGCGGAGATGAAGGGGGACATTGACCAGGCACCCTCCGCTCATCAGAGCAGGGGGTGCCTGGTTTAATGCTCGAGTGCTCCCATTCATTTGAATGGGGCTCGGGTGCTCGGCCGAGCACTCGAGCATCAGGGGGTGCTCGGTCAGAGCACCCGAGCACCCGAGCATCGGGGTGCTCGCTCATCCCTAGTGTTTACCTCATCTTATAAAATACATGTATTTAAACATGCGAATGAAAAACTAATGACCATTAGGCAATACTTTGTCTGGACTTTACCCCGAAGGGTTAAACCATGTCCAATGATGCCGCTATGTTTCAGGTTCCAGACTATCACAAATATAAATATTCAGAATGGGCAAATTATAAACCTAATGCACCAAAAAACATAAAAAACTGAAATACAGAAAAGTCTATAAAAACTCAAAAAGCTAATAAAAACTGAGAATCATCCCAAGGTAAGTCAACCGTATCCTCCAGATATTTCAATACAGTTTCCTCCACCGATGAATAGACTAGGAAAATAGATTATTGATACATAATTCTTATCCAAACATTCCCCTTAAGTGAATTCCTATAGACTCACAGTTACCGCAGCTGATCTTGACTTCTCTCCCTCTCTTGCTGTAATACGGACCAGTATTTTCTTGCCTCTTGGACACAATCCCGGTGGTGGAATCTCGTGTCCCCACTTCAAGTTAAATATTTGACGAATTCCGTTTTCAGCTTCTATTATCAGGGATAATTGATCACACGCCTCTCAGAGATACTTTGTTGCTGCGTACTCAGATATAATTGCTGGCCGGCTAAATTCTCTTATTTTACTGCTGTCCCATAGTTTATTCACATTTGAGTTCTTAGGGTAAACCTAAAGCCACTCTCCAACTCCTCTCCATCCAACGCGTTTCAAAGCACTCTTGCTTCTTCCTCAGGAATGATGAACCTTCTAATGGCGGAGATTTAAATAATCACTCCAGATACTTGTTCTGTTCCTAGAACTGGAAAATATCTTTATACATTTTTAACCCTACATGCAAAAAAAAAAAAAAAAAAAAAAAAAAATATATATATATATATATATATATACACATATATATATATATATATATATATATATCTACATATATATATATATATATATATATATATCTACATATATATATATATATATATCTACATATATATATATATATATATATATATATATATATATATATATAAACATATATAAAAAATTCCATTCTGAATATGAATCTACATTTGCCCATTCCTTTCTATATAATCCTAAACCACCATAGGTGTACACAAGTATATATTAAATCCATATATATAATATACTTATATCCACCTCTCATCACCTTTATTGAGAAATCTCAACAATTATCCACATATGTGATGGCTTGTGTAGACTAATATCTCCCTATGTTTATAATGATATTACCCAAATCCAGACATGAACCTATCCTTTATATCTGAAAATAATACATAAATATATGAATATACATATCTACTCAACACCTATAAACTATATTAATTTCACATACAAAAAAACCTGTCTACCCTCATCAATCTCACTATAATACATATATCTAATAACCCATTGTCACCCTGTAAAAAGATCCCCCTCATAAGTCTAAAATTCAAATTTAGGTGTATCCCTATATGCAAATATGGACATGTCCCTATTTATCATATTAACATATCGCAATGCAATCATTCCATATTCACATGTCCAAATTCTATCATTCCAAAAAACCATATAGTTCCACATCAGCATTAAGACCTCAAGGGAGACTATTTTTCATTTAAAAAATCCACTGTAATTCTTTTCTCAATATTTGTTTGATGAAATCATCCCCCCCTCCAGTTTCTTTTTACCCTATCTATAGCCAAAAATGACAAATCTTCAATATTAGATTTATGATGTTCATGAAAATGAGGTGATAAAGTATGATTTTTATACTTAATTTTGATATTATATATATGTTCCTTTATCCTATCTCTCAGTCTTCTCTTCGTTCTTCCTATATATTGTTTCTTACAGGTGCACTCCAACATATAAATCAGTCCTTTTGAATTACACATCAGAGTGTCCTTAACCCCTAGAGTGCCAGGTGGGTACAATGTACGAGTGAGCACAGCTGTACCTGCTGTGCCACGCTCGTACATTTGACAGCTAAAATGCGGTCACTGCTTAAGCCGGTATAACCGGCTGGCAGTGGCCGCATTTCAGCTGAAATGCAGCCTGGCACTTTTGGGAGGACATGAGGATTACTCCTCATGTCCTCCCAGGTATTGATCTACCAGCCAATCGCGCTGGGAGATCAATATCACCAAGGGAGAAGCTCTGAGAAACAGAGCTTCTCCCTCTTCCGCCCTCCTACCCCGAACTTCCGGGTAGGAGTGGGCGGGACCGGGGGAAACCTCCTAACGTCATCGGTGACATGATCACCGATGACGTTAGGGAAGTTTCCCTTAGCCAATTCACTCCTACCGGTGGTAGGAGTGAAAGGCAGGAGAGCTTCTGCTCTCCTGCAGTCGCCAAATTGATCTATCGGCTGGGAGATCAATAACTGGGCGGACACCAGGAGGGGTCCTGATGTCCCCCACGAGGTCTGAATAGATTTAAAAAAAAAATTAAAAAAAAAAAAAAATGCAATAGTAACCCTGTGCAATGTTAAACAGGGTTAAACTTTTTTTTTTTTTTTTTGAAAGACCTCATTGGGGGGATCAGGGGGGATCCTGATGCCCCTCAATGAGGTCTATTATTAAAAAAAAAAAAAAAAAAAAAATGTTTAACCCTGTGTGTGCCACAGGGGGGTCCAATGCACCCCCCCTCCTGTGGCACACACAGGGCTTCTATCATTACTTTGTTACTAGAGATTGTTGGGGGGCCATCAGGATTGGTCCTGATGGCCCCCCAACAAGCTCTGATTACAAAGTAATAATAAAAAAAAAAATTAACCCTCTGAGTGCCAGAAGGGTCCAATGCATTGCTTTGCAATGTGCTGGAGACCCCTTTGGCACTCACAGGGTCACTTCTTTTGGGGGGATTTTTTTTTTTTTGCAAGACCTCATTGGGGGGATCGGGGGGGGGTTCCTGATGCCCCTCACTGAGGTCTATGATTAAAAAAAAAAATTTAAAAAAATTAACCCTGTGTGTGCCACGGGGGGGGGGTTCCAATGCACCCCCCCCTCCTGTGGCACACACAGGGCTTTTATCATTCCTTTGTTACTAGAGCTTGTTGGGGGGCCATCAGGATTGGTCCTGATGGCCCCCCAACAAGCTCTGATTACAAAGTAATAATAAAAAAAAAATTAACCCTCTGAGTGCCAGAAGGGTCCAATGCATTGCTTTGCAATGCGCTGGAGACCCCTTTGGCACTCACAGGGACATTTATTTTGATTCCTTTTTTTTTTTTTTAAGACCTCATTGGGGGGAATCAGAGGGGTCCTGATACCCACCAATGAGGTCCATAATAAAAAAAATGTAAAGAAAAAAAAAATTAACCCTGTGTGTGCCACAAGGGGGGCCAATGCAGCCCCCCTTCTGCGGCGCACACACAGGGCATTTATCATTACTTCGTTATCAGAGATTGTTGGGGGGCCATCATGATTGGTCCTGATGGCCCCCCAACAAGCTCTGATTACCAAGTAGTGATAAAAAAAAAAATTAACCCTCTGAGTGCCACAAGGTTCCAATGCATTGCTTTGCAATGCGCTGGAGACCCCTGTGGCACTCTCAGGGTCCCTCTGTGGACATATATATATTTTTTTTACTAAGACCTCATTGGGGAGGGATCAGGGGGTCCTTATGCCCCTCAATGAGGTATATAATAAAAAAAAAATTAAAACACAAATTAACCCTGTGTGTGCCACTAGGAGGGGAGTTCAATGCCGACCCCCTTCCTGTGGCACACACAGGACTTTTTATCATTACTTTGTGATCAGAGCTTGTTTGGTGGCCATCTGAATACAAAGTAATGATAAAAAAAATTAACGCTTTGTGTGCCACAGGGGCCCAAATGCATTGCTTTGCAATCCACTGGACCACCCCATTTATTTTTTATTTAGACCTCATTGTATGGGTTCTGATGCCCCCAACGAGGTCTACACAAAAATATTGTGGGAAAAAGCCCCAAAAAATGCACGTGCCACAGGAGGGAGGGGGTCCAACGCAGTGCTTTGTATGAGGGGACATACATTGCACACTGGTAGTCACAGATCTCCCATACACACTATCAAACACTGCCCCACCATCACCACCATCCTTGCTCCTCTGCTCATACCCACACACACTGCCTAATCCCTCACCCTCCCACACACTTTGTTACACTTGTAGTCACAGGTCCGCACGTACACTGGCTGACGCCCTAGCTTCTTTCATCTGTTAGCCATAAAATCACACATACACTGTTTGCTTTACCATTTCTGTTTCACTGGTAGCTACGCTCCTGTAGAGTAAATTGGTATGTCAACCCACAGCAGTGGGGTACCATTTTTCTTAGGCTGGCAATAAGTCCTCCTAGGAAATCCCACGCCATTGAACCATTTTAGTATCTTTGAAGTGACTGATGTGAAAAACAAATTTTTTTTTTTTGCTGTAGCACCACATTCTGGAAATAGTTGTGCCAACTAACTTAGGGGTAAAAAGGCAAGTGACCCCTCATTAGATGCGGCAGGTTGTCTTCTTTCCAAAATGGTATGGTTTATCTACCTTTTCTTCAATTCTGAAGGTGTTATAGTCATTTTCGTACAGGCAAGTCAGGTTTGAGAAAATGTTAGAAACATCAGAGGTTGTAGTAGGTGTAGTTTTCTACTTCTAGCACCCCCTAAGGTAGTTCAACTCATACCAATGGGGTGTCATTTGACTCCTAAGAGCACTAGCAAACAAATGCAGTTGAAAATTCCATGGTTTTCACAGCGCTCCATACATTTGAAGGGGCAGAAATGTAAAAAAATGCAATTTTTTTCCTATATCGCCTCCTTCTGGAAACATTTATGCACACCAGTATTGGGGTAAGAAGGCAAGTGACCCCTCATTAGATGCGGCAGGTTGTCTTCTTTCCAAAATGGTATGGTTTATCTACCTTTTCTTCAATTCTGAATGTGTTATAGCCATTTTTATACAGGCAAGTCACATTTGAGAAAATGTTAGAAACATCAGAGGTTGTAGTAGGTGTAGTTTTCTACTTCTAGCACCCCCTAAGGTAGGTCAACTCATATCAATGGGGTGTCGTTTGACTCCTAAGAGCACTAGCTAATGAATGCAGTTGAAAATTCCATGGTTTTTACAAAGTTCCATACATTTGAAGGGGCAGAAATGTAAGAAAATGCCTTTTTTTTCACTAGCGCCACCTCCTGGAAGCATTTGTGCATACCAGCCTTTGGGTAAGAAGGCAAGTGACCCCTCATTAGATGCGGAAGGTTGTTTTCTTTCCAAAATGGCATTGTTTCTCTACCTTTTCTGCATATCTATTATGGTTATATCCATTTTAGTGCAAGCAGATAATTTCAAAAACAAAAGTGTCAGGTTTAAGTACGTGTTCCTACCACCCACATATTGTATGTTAACCTACACAAATAGGCTACCATTTTTCTCATGTTGGTAGCAGGTACTGAATACAGCAGGAAATGTTATGGTTTTCAAAGATTTTAGTATCTTTGAAGTGGTGGAAATGTAAAAAAACATGTATTTATTCCCATAGCGCCACCTTTTGGAAATATTTGTGCACTTCAGCCCAGGGGGTAGAAAGGCAAGTGACCCCTCAATTGATGCGGGAGAATGTCTACTTTCCAAAATGGTATACCTTTTATACCTTTCCTTCATGTCTCTAACAGTTATAGACATTTTAGTACGAGCCGCCATTTTCGAAGAAGCAAACAGGTAGCTGTAGTGATGTGCTTCTGGCACCCCTAAGGTAGGTCAACTCATTCCAGTGGGGTGTCATTTTTCTCCTAAGAGCACTAGCTAATGAATACAGTTGGAAATGCCATGGTTTTCACAAATTTCAGCACATTTGAAGGGGCAGAAATGTAAGAAAATGCCATTTTTTTCCTATAGTGCCACCTTCTGGAAGCATTTGGCACAACAGGCTTGGGGTAAGAAGGCAATTCACCCCTCATTTGATGCGGCAGGTTGTCTTCTTTCCAAAATGGTATGGTTTGTGTGCCCTTTCTTCACTTCTGTAGTTGTTATAACCATTTGTGTACAGACAAGTAATGTCTGAGAAAATGTTAGAAAAATTTGAGGTTGTAGTAGGTGTCGTTTTGCACTTCTAGCGCCCCCTGAGGTAGTTAAACTCATACCAATGGGGTGTCATTTTTCTCCTAAGAGCACTAGCTAATGAATACAGTTGGAAATGCCATGGTTTGCACAAATTTCAGTACATTTGAAGGGGAAGAAATGTAAGAAAATGCCTTTTTTTTTCATTAGCGCCACCTTCTGGAGGCATTTGTGCACTCCAGGCTTGGAGTAACAAAGCAAGTCACCCATCAATAGACGCGTCAGGGTGTCTTCTTTTCAAAATGGTATTGTTTGTGTACCCTTTCTTTACTTCTGTAGTTGTTATAACCATTTGTGTACAGACAAGTAATATTTGAGAAAATGTTAGAAAAATTTGAGGTTGTAGTAGGTGTCGTTTTGCACTTCTAGCGCCCCCTGAGGTAGTTAAACTCATACCAATGGGGTGTCATTTTTCTCCTAAGAGCACTAGCTAATGAATACAGTTGAGAATGCCATGGTTTGCACAAATTTCAGTACATTTGAAGGGGCAGAAATGTAAGAAAATGCCTTTTTTTTTCATTAGCGCCACCTTCTGGAGGCATTTGTGCTCTCCAGGCTTGGGGTAACAAGGCAAGTCACCCATCATTAGATGCGGTAGGGTGTCTTCTTTTCAAAATGGTATGGTTTGTGTACCCTTTCTTCACTTCTGTAGTTGTTATAACCATTTGTGTACAGACAAGTAACGTTTGAGAAAATGTTAGAAAAATTTGAGGTTGTAGTAGGTGTCGTTTTGCACTTCTAGCGCCCCCTGAGGTAGTTAAACTCATACCAATGGGGTGTCATTTTTCTCCTAAGAGCGCTAGCTAATGAATACAGTTGGAAATGCCATGGTTTTCACAAATTTCAGTACATTTGAAGGGGCAGAAATGTATGAAAATGCCTTTTTTTTTCATTAGCGCCACCTTCTGGAGGCATTTGTGCACTTCAGGCTTGGGGTAACAAGGCAAGTCACCCATCATTAGATGCGGCAGGGTGTCTTCTTTTCAAAATGGTATGGTTTGTGTACCCTTTCTTCACTTCTGTAGTTGTTATAACCATTTGGGAACAGACAAGTAACGTTTGAGAAAATGTTAGAAACATTTGAGGTTGTAGTAGGTGTCATTTTGCACTTCTAGCGCCCCCTGAGGTAGTTGAACTCATACCAATGGGGTGTCATTTTTCTCCTAAGAGCGCTAGCTAATGAATACAGTTGGAAATGCCATGGTTTTCACAAATTTCAGTATATTTGAAGGGGCAGAAATGTAAGAAAATGCCTTTTTTTCCATTAGCGCCACCTTCTGGAGGCATTTGTGCACTCCAGGCTTGGGGTAACAAGGCAAGTCACCCATCATTAGATGCGGCAGGGTGTCTTCTTTTCAAAATGGTATGGTTTGTGTACCCTTTCTTCACTTCTGTAGTTGTTATAACCATTTGTGTACAGACAAGTAATGTTTGAGAAAATGTTAGAAAAATTTGAGGTTGTAGTAGGTGTCGTTTTGCACTTCTAGCGCCCCCTGAGGTAGTTAAACTCATACCAATGGGGTGTCATTTTTCTCCTAAGAGCACTAGCTAATGAATACAGTTGGAAATGCCATGGTTTTCACAAATTTCAGTACATTTGAAGGGGCAGAAATGTAAGAAAATGCCTTTTTTTTTCATTAGCGCCATCTTCTGGAGGCATTTGTGCACACCAGGCTTGGGGTAAGAAGGCAAGTTACCCCTCATTAGATGCAGCAGGTTGTCTACTTTTCCGAAATATATAGTTTTATATAGTTATTCCACTGTTTTAGGGTAGTTTTACCACAAAAACCCTAGAATGCGCATATTAGTTTATAAAGTTGAAAATGTCATTTTGCGCTGCTGCTGATTAGGGCTCTACGCTAGCCATGGACGTAGGTAAAACTATACAAATTTAGTATTTTTTTACTCGGGGGACTTGGGGCTTTTTCAAATAATTGAAACTTTTTCAATCAAGGTAAATGTTTTTGATACATATTATGTGATTTTAGGAAAATGAGTAAATTTTCACTTTTTTTGTCATTATGACATCATAGCTTTTTGCACGATGTAAAATTCTCTTCATGTAAGGTACCATGAGAAAGCTCAATTCGTTCTGAAAAAAACAATATATAGTTTTCCATATTTAACTAAAAATCCCCAGAGGAAATCAAGCATAAACAGAAGGATAGCAAAAATGCTGAAAAAGTGTCTGGCCTGCAGGGTACAGGAAATGGCCCAAGCCTCTGGCACTGAAGGGGTTAATTTTATTCTCCTCTCCCATAACTGTAGAACTAAATTCTTTCACGCTTCTTTTGATGTTACAGGATTTACACCCTACACACTCCCCACACTTAAAGAAACCTCCACCACCATTCATCCACATTTGTTCAGATTCCCTTTTTGGATTTTTTTACACTAGGTGCTATTTTAATGCCCAAATTGGGAGCCTTACTAAATACCACTCTAGGTTTTTGTATAATGGTTCCCAAGATTTTGTCACTTTTCAAGATCTCCCAATGTTTATCTATAATAGTTATAAATTGCTTACTACCTATACTGAAGTAAACACATACAGATGGATAAGGAGGAAGAAGGGATATGGTAATATGATAAATAGGGAAATGTCCATATTTGCATATAGGGGTACACCTAAATTTGAATTTTAGACTTATGATGGGGATCTTTTTTACAGGGTGACAATGGGTTATTAGATATATGTATTATAGTGAGATTGATGAGGGTAGATAGGTTTTTTGTATGTGGAATTAATATAGTTTATAGGTGTTGAGTAGATATGTATATTCATATATTTATGTATTATTTTCAGATATAAAGGATAAGTTCATGTCTAGATTTGGGTAATATCATTATAAACATAGGGAGATATTAGTCTACACAAGCCATCACATATGTGGATAATTGTTGAGATTTCTCAATAAAGGTATATTATATATATATGGATTTAATATATACTTGTGTACACCTATGGTGGTTTAGGATTATATAGGAAGGAATGGGCAAATGGAGATTCATATTCAGAATGGGATTTTCTATATATGTTTTTATATATATATATATATATATATATACATATATATATAATATATATATATTATATATATATATATATATATATATATAGATCTCTGGAAATGGGCACTCCGATACCTTTGTACTTGATATTGACGTGCCTCGGTGCTATGTCCATTTAAATTTATAGTGTAGTTGTGGTGAAAGACTTAAACCAGCTCGGACTGAAGCACTCACAGGACTTGCAAAGATTGTTAAAATTAAGGTTTTTATTGTTCAACGTTTCGGCTCATACATGAGCCTTTCTCAAGACAACCTAACTAGTGAACATATCAGACTTAAATACCTAGACCCAATAGGAACCGACGTGTTGAGTCAATTAGCACACCTGTTTGCTCTTCAATCTGGTCTCATTACTTTTAGAGCCGTCGGCATGAGTAATTAACAAACACCACACCGCTGTGTAAATCATAAAACAATTAGTGCTCAACACTCCCGTCCCAAATTAACCCTGAAGTGCTAAAACAACTGTCTGTATAGAATTCAATGTGTGAATCACCCTCTCCATTCGGACCAGTATACAATAAATAAAGTCCTGAGTTGACATAGGTGCCGCTTTTTTTGAAGAACGCCAAACCAAATAGACATTCTGACTAGATGACCTATGTCCCCAGACTTGGAGAAAAGTTCACAATATTACAGTAGAATAAGGCAGTCTATACTTGGGCATTTGAAAAAGTATGCCCTTATATGGTAATGTTCGAGCTTGTAATACACTGTGCTGGACTCTAGTGAAAGAATTAAATCCTAATCTGTATATGTACCCATGTATCCATAGCCAGTATTGTGGTAAGTTATTTAATACACCATGTGTCTCCCGTGTTGTCCGAGTAGTCGAGACGAAATCTGATTCTCAGCCGAGCAGGTCCGCCACATTTAGGGTTGCTTATCCACAGTATGCTGAATCTGAGATTGTTACGCTTCATATGGACCATCATGGATCAATATAGTTGAAGCAGTGTTAGCCCTGGCTCAACGTGTGCTGCACTATGCAGACATCACGGAGACCTATTACAGGCTTCTTGTGGATACAATCTCTGTCAATGCCGATGTCTGGCTATTAGCTCCTCAAAATTAGCGGAACCTGCATACAAGTTATCCAGATATTCATTCTTTTGATGATGAAAACGAATTGATGATTGGTAGATCCTAACATTTCAGTCCAGTGTCCGTATTTAACTCTTGACAACATAACCACATAACCATAGAAGGAACCAGCATGGGTATTCAGGTCACAGCACAGGATTGTTGTTAGTATGATTCTCTAAGGGAAAAGAAACTTATCTATCTCTCTTGATGATCCCTGTGTTATGGGAAGTTAATATTCACACCATGAATCCTATAAAAAAGGAAGGCAATGTTTGTAAACGTCAATAAGACGATACATTGTATAGTTGATACAACAGATCCTATATGAACAAATTGAATTAGCAATTTCTTATCTCCATAGTGAATATTGTTATAGGAAACAGTTCAATGATAGTGTCTCATTAAGACCTCTAGGTGCTACCGTATCCAAGTAGTCTATCCATTTTGCTTCTTTTTGTAAAAGTTTCTTCCCCCGATCTCCTCCTCTTGTGAGTGGTGGTATCCAATCGATTATCATGTATTTCAAGGAAGGTAAGGAGTGGTTAAAGTTTGCAAAATGTTGTGCTACTGGCTGTTCTTGAATTTTGGACGGTTTCTTTATGGAGCTGCTCTTAGATAGAATTGCTGATTTGATTGCAGATCGATGATTAGCCATTCTTTCTTTAAACGTGCTTGACGTTTTACCAACATACATTAGTCCACAAGGACATAGAATTATATAAATGACAAGTATAGACTGCCTTATTCTACTGTAATATTGTGAACTTTTCTCCAAGTCTGGGGACATAGGTCATCTAGTCAGAATGTCTATTTGGTTTGGCGTTCTTCAAAAAAAGCGGCACCTATGTCAACTCAGGACTTTATTTATTGTATACTGGTCCGAATGGAGAGGGTGATTCACACATTGAATTCTATACAGACAGTTGTTTTAGCACTTCAGGGTTAATTTGGGACGGGAGTGTTGAGCACTAATTGTTTTATGATTTACACAGCGGTGTGGTGTTTGTTAATTACTCATGCCGACGGCTCTAAAAGTAATGAGACCAGATTGAAGAGCAAACAGGTGTGCTAATTGACTCAACACGTCGGTTCCTATTGGGTCTAGGTATTTAAGTCTGATATGTTCACTAGTTAGGTTGTCTTGAGAAAGGCTCATGTATGAGCCGAAACGTTGAACAATAAAAACCTTAATTTTAACAATCTTTGCAAGTCCTGTGAGTGCTTCAGTCCGAGCTGGTTTAAGTCTTTCACCACAACTACACTATAAATTTAAATGGACATAGCACCGAGGCACGTCAATATCAAGTACAAAGGTATCGGAGTGCCCATTTCCAGAGATCTCTATATAGCTTAATTTGCTGTATGGTGCACCCGCACGATTAAAGACATTACATCCATCAAATAAACTTATCCGACAGTTTACGAAGGATCTACTTTCTGTGCTCCAAAAATTCTTTTTTCTACATGGAAGGCTTTTTTGAACAAGCAGGAGGAAGAGATACAACAGCCGTAACTTACAAGATAGATCCAACTACTATTGACTCCATTTTGTTTAAAGACAATTTCACTACAACATATGGAAAAGCAACCCCTACAGAACTTTACCATCAAATACTTAAAGCAAAGAAACGCGAAGTGGATTTACTTTTACATGGAATAACCTTATCCGAATACCACAGAGAAAAGAAAATTCCTCGTGGCTTCCGAATCCGGAATATACCCACAATCGGAAGGACTAACGCTGCCTTTTGCAAGAAGTGGACGGGTATTTTGAACCAGTGCTCTCTGGACCTCATTGTCCTGGTAGTGGAGGAGATCAATAGTGAAATTAGTGAGGTAAGGAAAAACATAATTGAATTTGAAAATAAACACAGTGAAACCTTGATCACAGATAAAGGTACAGATTGGCTAAAGAAGCTAGAGGAACAAGTAGAAACATACAAAAATAAACTTGCCAAATACAAAAGAGAAAAGTTTAATAAAGTTCTGGATGACTATAAAGAATTTAGAGTGTATCGATGGCTGACAGGTGAAGGTGATTTAAAGAGAAAGCACATCAGGAGCAGACCAGGTAGAAAACCTAGATTCCCAGGTTTAACAGATAAGGAGGATACATTGTCCTCATCCCAAGAGTCTGAAACAGATACAAGCTCTATAGAAACTCCTTTTTTGGGGGTAACTACAAGGGCTCAGGAGAACGCAAGGGGTGCACCAAGAGGAAGAGGACGAGGAGGGGGGGTTGGAACAAAAGTAGATCTCACCACAAAACCCCCTCTACCGAAACCATAATATATAATCTATCTTCTCACACACTCACGATGGGGGAGACTAGACTTCTACAACGGGGCTTATCCTTTGTACCCACTAATTCCTTCTCAAGGTTTGATTGGCGCGTGGATTTTCACAGATTCAATAGAACATTGAGATTGAAAGAATTTTTTTGTAAAGAACAAAATAAGGCAGAAACCCAATCACAATTTAAGAGTAAGTCGACATTTGATCCGCAAAGTAATAGCGCATCGCTTAAAACCTTTCAGAGAATGGTTGAACAAGATACCTTGCAGCAAAAAACTTTTAAAAAAACATATTCCAATCTCAGTAAAGAAGAGAGACACGCTATGAAAACACTATCCGAGGATAATAAGGTTGTCATCAGGGCAGCTGACAAAGGAGGTGCAATTGTGTTGCTCAACTACTCTGACTATAGGGCAGAAATTTTGACACAGCTAGCAGATGTTAACACTTACACAAAGTTATCATTTGATCCAACCCAGAAATATAAAAAAGCCCTAGATGAACTTTTACAAATAGGGATTTCTGCAGGATGGTTAGATCAGCAAACGAGTGCTTTCTTGACCACACAACATCCGGTTAGACCGATACTATATACGTTACCCAAGATCCACAAATCATTGACTAAACCACCAGGCAGACCCATTATCTCTGCCATTGGATCAATTTTGCATCCTTTAGGTGAATTTGTAGATCACTTCTTACAACCCTGTGTCCAAATATTACCATTTTATTTAAAAGACACTAATAATTTTTTACAGCTTGTTGAGTCCATAGGACAAGTCAATGATGAATGGATCTTGGGCACAATGGATGTTCAATCATTATACACAGTCATTCCACATGACGGAGGTATAGAGGCAGTACGTAATCTCATTACAAATAATGCATTTTACAAAGGTCCACCGGTTGAATTTGTTATCTCTCTGCTTGAGTTTTGTCTGACCAGAAACTACTTTAAATTTGAGCATGACTTCTACTTACAAAGGTCTGGCACAGCGATGGGGGCGTGCATGGCACCATCATATGCCAACATTTATATGCATGCTTATGAAAAAAAGTTTCTGGAGACACATACTCTCTTCCAAAAATATACAGTACTCTATAGAAGATACATAGACGATATGTTCATTCTATGGAAAGGAAGTACAATTGAGTTACAATCTCTGGTGAATGACCTGAACCAGGCACATACCTTTATCCAACTCACTCTAACCACTAGTGAAACAGAAATTCCATTCCTAGATGTTTTGGTTAGGAAAAGTGAGGGACAATTACATACTAGCATTTACACAAAACCCACAGATAAAAATAATCTCCTCCACTATGCCAGTCATCATCCAGAACACTTAAAAAAGAGCTTACCTAAATCACAGCTTCTGAGAGTACGAAGACTAGTAAGCAAAGATTCAGAATTGGACTTGGAATTGAATAAAATGGGAGACAAATTCATTACAAGAGGCTATGATAGAAACACCATAGAACAACTGAAACTCCAAGTCAAAGAAACTCCTAGATCTACATGTTTCACAAAGGACATAAAGGATGAGGAGGAGAGACTTAATTTGCAAACCACATATAGTAGTGGCACATTTGAAGTCAAAAAAAGTATATTCAAACACTGGCCTATCATAGCTTCAGATAATATGTTACCAGATACGATGAAAAGCATTCCAAGATTTTGTTTCAAAAGAGGACGGAACCTCAAAGATCTACTTGTGAAAACGGACCCTATCAAATCTTACACTAGACATGAAGTAACTCCAACTAAAGGGTGCTATAAATGTTTGTCATGTACAACATGCAATTACATGATTGCAGGGAGATCGTTCAAGCATCCTCATAAAGGACATAGCATCTCTATAAGATACAATGTGACTTGTACCAGCCAATTTGTCATTTTTTATAATTCTATGTCCTTGTGGACTAATGTATGTTGGTAAAACGTCAAGCACGTTTAAAGAAAGAATGGCTAATCATCGATCTGCAATCAAATCAGCAATTCTATCTAAGAGCAGCTCCATAAAGAAACCGTCCAAAATTCAAGAACAGCCAGTAGCACAACATTTTGCAAACTTTAACCACTCCTTACCTTCCTTGAAATACATGATAATCGATTGGATACCACCACTCACAAGAGGAGGAGATCGGGGGAAGAAACTTTTACAAAAAGAAGCAAAATGGATAGACTACTTGGATACGGTAGCACCTAGAGGTCTTAATGAGACACTATCATTGAACTGTTTCCTATAACAATATTCACTATGGAGATAAGAAATTGCTAATTCAATTTGTTCATATAGGATCTGTTGTATCAACTATACAATGTATCGTCTTATTGACGTTTACAAACATTGCCTTCCTTTTTTATAGGATTCATGGTGTGAATATTAACTCCCCATAACACAGGGATCATCAAGAGAGATAGATAAGTTTCTTTTCCCTTAGAGAATCATACTAACAACAATCCTGTGCTGTGACCTGAATACCCATGCTGGTTCCTTCTATGGTTATGTGGTTATGTTGTCAAGAGTTAAATACGGACACTGGACTGAAATGTTAGGATCTACCAATCATCAATTCGTTTTCATCATCAAAAGAATGAATATCTGGATAACTTGTATGCAGGTTCCGCTAATTTTGAGGAGCTAATAGCCAGACATCGGCATTGACAGAGATTGTATCCACAAGAAGCCTGTAATAGGTCTCCGTGATGTCTGCATAGTGCAGCACACGTTGAGCCAGGGCTAACACTGCTTCAACTATATTGATCCATGATGGTCCATATGAAGCGTAACAATCTCAGATTCAGCATACTGTGGATAAGCAACCCTAAATGTGGCGGACCTGCTCGGCTGAGAATCAGATTTCGTCTCGACTACTCGGACAACACGGGAGACACATGGTGTATTAAATAACTTACCACAATACTGGCTATGGATACATGGGTACATATACAGATTAGGATTTAATTCTTTCACTAGAGTCCAGCACAGTGTATTACAAGCTCGAACATTACCATATAAGGGCATACTTTTTCAAATGCCCAAGTATAGACTGCCTTATTCTACTGTAATATTGTGAACTTTTCTCCAAGTCTGGGGACATAGGTCATCTAGTCAGAATGTCTATTTGGTTTGGCGTTCTTCAAAAAAAGCGGCACCTATGTCAACTCAGGACTTTATTTATTGTATACTGGTCCGAATGGAGAGGGTGATTCACACATTGAATTCTATACAGACAGTTGTTTTAGCACTTCAGGGTTAATTTGGGACGGGAGTGTTGAGCACTAATTGTTTTATGATTTACACAGCGGTGTGGTGTTTGTTAACTACTCATGCCGACGGCTCTAAAAGTAATGAGACCAGATTGAAGAGCAAACAGGTGTGCTAATTGACTCAACACGTCGGTTCCTATTGGGTCTAGGTATTTAAGTCTGATATGTTCACTAGTTAGGTTGTCTTGAGAAAGGCTCATGTATGAGCCGAAACGTTGAACAATAAAAACCTTAATTTTAACAATCTTTGCAAGTCCTGTGAGTGCTTCAGTCCGAGCTGGTTTAAGTCTTTCACCACAACTACACTATATATATATATATATATATATATATATATATATATATATATATATATATATATATATATATGTGTGTGTGATGAGAGTCTGCCCATATCACAGGTGTGATCTGAACATCAATAGGAGCTCTCTTTACAAATGTTAGGTGAATTGTAGAGTGTGTTTTTTTCTCATTTAAGAAAGTATCAGTAATTATTTGTTGATTTTAGGTTAATGATTCTTAATGGTATATTAAACTTTTTATAAATGTTGTTATTCTCTTTGTTTTTTCTCCCACACGATTAGCGCTCTATATCTTAATGTATACATTGTAGTTCTATATTACCATTGAAGACAGGGTGTCCTGATAGGGGGCAGCTTTTCGTGTTTTCAACAAATTCATCTCTCTATTGTGCTATATATTTTTATATTTTGACAGTTGAAATGGGGCTACACCAGTGATACCACACAGCTTTACAACTGAAATGGGGCTACACCAGTGATACCACACCGCTTTACAACTGAAATGGGGCTACACCAGTGATACCACACAGCTTTACAACTGAAATGGGGCTACACCAGTGATACCACACAGCTTTACAACTGAAATGGGGCTACACCAGTGATACCACACAGCTTTACAACTGAAACGGGGCTACACCAGTGATACCACACCGCTTTACTACTGAAACGGGGCTACACCAGTGATACCACACAGCTTTACAACTGAAATGGGGCTACACCAGTGATACCACACCGCTTTACTACTGAAACGGGGCTACACCAGTGATACCACACCGCTTTACTACTGAAACGGGGCTACACCAGTGATACCACACCGCTTTACTACTGAAATGGGGCTACACCAGTGATACCACACAGCTTTACAATTGAAATGGGGCTACACCAGTAATATCACACCGCTTTACTACTGAAATGGGGCTACACCAGTGATGCCACACCACTTTACTACTGAAATGGGGCTACACCAGTGATGCCACACCACTTTACTACTGAAATGGGGCTACACCAGTGATAACACACAGCTTTACAATTGAAATGGGGCTACACCAGTAATACCACACCGCTTTACTACTGAAATGGGGCTACACCACTGATACCACACAGCTTTACAATTGAAATGGGGCTATACCAGTGATAACTCACAGCTTACAATTGAAATGTAGCTACACCAGTGATACCACACAGCTAGCAATTGATGGCAAAAGAGCCAAAGAAAGGGCATAATGAGGGAACAAACAAAAGAGGAAGGGTAAAATGGGGGGAATCCCCAATCTGTTTCTCTCTCTTTCTCTGCCCCCCTGTAATGGTTTGTTCGACACACAGACACAGTAGTTTAGGATAAAACACAGTTTTATTGAAATCACAGTAATATAATAACCCTCACAGGTCCTGTAGTATTTAAGCAGAATAATACAGACACACAACAGGTTACATATACATATGCCTACACAGCTCCAGTATAACCATAGAGTCCATAACAGTCTATACTGACACAGGTCAGACAGAATATGTTGAATTCCCAGGAGAAAGATACTGCATGGGTTAATGGTCTTCAAAGAGTGTAAACAGTCCCATGTGCAGAGAGGTCTGTGATGGAGCTCTCCCCATATAGGGAGCTTAAGGATACGTAAAGCCCAGAACCAGGTTAGCAGAACAAACATGAACTGCCAGAGTAATATCAGGAACTGAGCAACATAGGACACAGCCGTAGCAGTAACGGAGACCAGACCACTCGCACTCTGCAGGAGCAGTAAACGAGACAAGACCAATGGCACACTGCCGTAGCAGTAACGGAGACAGGCCACTTGCACTCTGGAGGAGCAGTAACGGAGACAAGGCCAATGGCACACTGCCGTAGCAGTAATGGAGACAGACACTTGCACTCTGCAGAAGCAGTATCGGAGACTAGGCCAATGACACACTGCCGTAGCAGTAACGGAGACAGACACTTGCGCTCTGCAGGCGCAGTAACGGAGACTAGGCCAATGGCACACTGCCGTAGCAGTAACGGAGACAGACACTTGCGCTCTGCAGGAGCAGTAACGGAGGACAAGGCCAATGGCACACTGCCGTAGCAGTAACGGAGACAGACACTTGCGCTCTGCAGGAGCAGTAACGGAGGACAAGGCCAATGGCACACTGCCGTAGCAGTAACGGAGAATAGGCCACTTGTACTCTGCAGGAGCAGTAATGGAGACACAATTGCCTGATGGATCAGAATGTCGCCAAGGCAACACAGAGGCAGCCAGAGCAGGAACGCCAACCAAGCCAGGTCGAATCACGGAGCAGGAACGTCAGCCAGGCCGGGTCGAATCACAGAGCAGGAACGTCAGCCAAGCCGGATCGGTACACAGGAGCAGGAATGTGAGCCGAGCCGGGTCGGTACACAGGAGCAGGAACGTCAGCCAAGCCGGGTCGGTACACAGGAGCAGGAACAGAAGAGTAGTCAGGCAATCCGGGTCGGTACACAGGCAGGAAACAAGATGCAGAGTAGTCAGGCAGGCCAAGTTGGTACACTGGGAATCACTGAGCAGAAACAAGCACTGGAACAGGAACACCACAAAAGGGCACCGGAGGGGTGCCAGAGCCCAGTATATAAAGGCCATACTGGGCGGGATAAACACAGAGCAGCCAATGGGAGCAAAGCACAGGGAACATGGGCACCATGATACCCCCCTAGTATGATCTCCATTCTTTTCTACCATCTAGTCTATTTCCCCATCTTTTTCTGCCCCCACAATTCATTTTTCCCCTCTTTTCCTGGCCCTCTAGTCAGTATCCTCCTGTTTCTCTGCTGCCCAGTTAGTTTCTGACCCCGGTCAGTTTCCTCGTTTCTTTGCCCCCCTAGTCTGTATCCCCCTGTTTCTCTGCCCCCCTAGTCAGCTTCTCCATTTCTCTGCCCCACCCAGTCAGTTTGCCCATTTCTTTGCCCCTTAGTCAGTTTAATTTCTCTGCCCCTTAGTCAGTTTAATTTCTCTGCCCCCTAGTTATTTGCTGGTACAGGAAGGGCCTCATCCCTGGTGGGCCAGATGCATAGAAGAAGAGGACTGTGCCTTCTTTGGCACAGACCTCTATTAGCAGCTCCCGCGGGTTCTTCTCTCTGGGAGATGATGTCAGGTACATGTAAATGTCTGTGCCAAAGGAGGCACAGATCTCAGATTGCAGGTGGGGAAGACCTGTCTGATCTTCCCACTGGCCAAGCTTTTTGTTGTGGGGCCGGTTTGGCTTTGTGGGCCTCCCAACTTGACAGGGCCTTAGGCAGGCACCTAGGGTGCCTTGCCCATGAATTGGCTCTGCAGCTTAAACGAACACTAACACCAAAACATTAAATTAGGTTATTAAACCCTTTGAGTGCCAGAGGGGTACGCAAAGCATTGCTCTGCAATGCATTGCGTACCACTCTCCCACTCAAAGGGTTAGTTTTTAACATCATGTATTTCAAGTTAGAATCTATAAAATGTTATTTTATGTTAGATGATTAAAATCTAATCCTAAACTTTTATTTTTAATGTATATGTAGACTGTTATACGAAGACAAAATTTGGCTAATTGTTACTGAAGAACTAATGCTGTTAGTTAATTGATATTAGTACCCTCCATACCTGGGAACTCTCCGGATCTTCCCCCAAGACTCCAGTTTTCAGGCTAAATTAGCTCCAGGGACAGAAGCTGATTTTCTGGCCGTGATGAGTTTCTCCTCCATCCCACCCTGTTCCTCCCACTTTCCACCCACTTCTCCTCCATCCCACCCTGGTCTGCCCACTTCGCACCCACTTTATGACACATATATGAGTAAGCCCCACCCCCACTATTGACATCCCATGGTTGGCAGCACATGGACCCTCTAGGGGGGCAGAAGGGGAAGAATTTCCCAGGTACGGTACCCACTGCTCTTCTATACACAAAAGTTGATATCTATTAACACATAAAATACCTTATCACTTGTGAGAAAGCTATTACTATTGCTGCTGTAGTGGGAGCCCTGGGAAAGACAGGAATTAAAGCCACTGGTGAGCATATGTAAGTCTAGGTATTTAACCCTTTGAGTGCCAGAGGGATAAGGAACGTATTGCAAAGCAATGCATTCGGTACCCCTCTGGCACGCAGAGCGTTATGTGTATATTCCAGTTCATATTCCGGTGTAAGTTTTCTTTGAGCCCTTGGCATGCCAGAGAGGTATCCAACACTTTATGTTGCAATGTGTTGGATATCTCTCTGGCACTCAAAGGGTTAAGGCAAACCAAATACAGTCCAATATTAAATTCTGACAAAATGTTGTGCTGACCTATTCATTGCCATTCAGGAGCAGACCAACCGCACCATAGGGGACAAATAAAAATCCCCTAGATTCTTATGTTTTAACCCTTTGAGAGCCAAAAAGGTATCCAATGCATTGCACTGCAATACATTAGGTAACTCTCTGTCACTCATAGGGTTAAATGGAGCATTTAACCCCTTGAATGCTACAGAGTTCTCCAATGTATTATTTTGCATTTGTGCTTTTGGTTCGTTCCAGGACTGCCCCTTTTTAGCATACTGAATTGCACCCACTGAATGAATATTTCCCTGTGCACAAGTCCTAAGAGTGCTGAGCTGGGGTAGCAGATCCTGTGCACAAGTCCTAAGAGTGCTGAGCTGGGGTAGCAGATCCTGTGCACAAGTCCTAAGAGTGCTGAGCTGGGGTAGCAGATCCTGTGCACAAGTCCTAAGAGTGCTGAGCTGGGGTAGCAGATCCTGTGCACTGGGGCACTCTGGGATTAAATCCAACACTGGTCTCATTACTGTCTTTATTCTTGTATAGTGCTACCAATGGTATGTAGCGCTATGCACAGAATTGTCAGGCACCACGGGCCTTATGGATAACAATACCACCACAGGGGACAAGGAAACATTCCTCAGATCTCCACTGATTTAAATGGGGCTTTTAACCCATTGAGTACCAGAGGGGAGTTGCATACCCCTCTGGCACTCAATGGGTTAACCCTTTGAATGCCAGTGAAGTGTCCAACACATCACTTTGAAATGCACTGAAGACATTTTAATCATTCAAGGGGTTAAATCCACATTTAAATCAACAGGAATTTGTTTTCCCCTCTATGGTGCATTTGGTGTTATCCAGATCTGCACCTCTTCAGTTTTCTGAAAATGAGCTCCTGTCCCATAGAGCTTGCAATCTAATCTGTGTTACCTGAAGCACAGGGAGATAAAGGGCATTATGTGCAATACAAATGAGGAGCAATTCTGGGCCAAATCAACTTCATTATAGGGGACGCATAAACATTCACAAAACTTCAATTGTTTTAAATGTGCTGGAGACCTCTTCACCTTCCTATGTTATTCTATGGCATCTATCCACTAAGAGCTCTACAATATGAAATATCTAAGAGTGTAGGATCCATATAATAACATAGGAAATGGAGAGTTTATCTCACCTTAGTGCATCATCCCCTTGTGAATTGTCTGAACAACAGGTGTCACTGTTAATGAAAAAAAAAAAAAACAGACCTGCAAATGAAATCAAAATTTGCTTTGTGAGCCCTGGTGGACCAATGGGAAGCAGGATGGGGGTCCCAGGAGAACTAAAGTCTTGTAGTTCAGTCTCCACGGTCATGTGTGATCCTGTCCCCCCATAGACCTTTAATATCTGGCTGAATGCCTGACTCCAATATCAAGATTGTAATCCTTTGAGTGCCAGAAGGTTGCCCAATTAATTGAGAGACATTGCATTGGCCACCCCTCTGGCACTCAAATGGTTAATGAATACTAGTTTGAATAGAAGAGAGTTCTTCATGCCTTATATTTGTTCACTATGGTGCAGTTGGTTAGCTTCACAAATTCTCCACTTTTCTTTAGAACATAAAACAGAATATAAGCTTGTAGGGTGTTGGCGTCTCTTTAATCCTGGTGTGATGGCATATCGCCACCTTCTGTTCAATGATAAAGGTGCAAGGAAATAATTACACCTCAATTTAGCCATAAGGTGACATGAAATTGTTCAAATAATTTTTTTACTTATGAAATATTTCTTAATCTTTTCCTGGAAGAGATGTAATTTATTCTAAAATATGGTTTCATTACGATAAATTAAAGGAACAGTATTACAGCATGTCAACCAAGCAGCCCCCTAGCTAATAGACTATGGCCCCCAACAGCATTTCTCATTATAATTACAATGTGGCTCTGCTGGTCAAAATTCCATTTTAGATCTGCTCCTGCAAAAGTAGGAGTAGGGCTGCCATTGGAAAAGATTATTGATAAACACTGGTACAGTTTACATTTAGAATGTAAAGAGACAAACCTTGGCTTTCTACCTGTTGGCTCATTGGGGATGACTGAATATTAGTCTCCAACATCATACCTCCCAAGTGTCCCTCATTTAGGGTCAGATCCCTCTGTCCCTCTTTACTACCCTTGTGTCCCTCTTTTTTAGGTGAGCAGACTGTGTGGTGTGCATATAAGTGTGTCACATTGCTCAACAACAATAAAACGCATATTAGTTTTGTTTAAACTTCACTATATGTGTTTTTAAATTAGTCTGCATAAATAAAATACTTAGGTCTTGTTCTAAATCATTTATTCAGTTACACGAAAGAGGAGTCAACTCATGAAATAAGCTAAAATTTCTTGTTAATTACCACCCACTATCCACGCTCCCAGCAACACAAGTGTTCCTCTTTAGCCACTTGCATACCTGGGAACTTCTTGGTCTTGGGATCCCTGTGGTGCTGATGAGGGTAGAGAAATTACGTGATTTGCTTCATAAAAGGGGCAGGGCTTAATTGTGAGTGGAGGTGGGGCTTCTAAAACAAAAAAAATAGCTAGAACAGACTGGGGAAGGAGGAGAAGAGGGTGGGAAGTGGTAGGAACAGGGTGGGATGGAGCACAAGTGGGCAGAGTTTCATCAGAAACTCCCCACATCTGGAAAATCAGACTGTGCCCTGGAGACCCAGTAATGCAGTGTCAAAATCAGAGTCTCTGGGGCACAACTGGAGAGTTCCTAGCTATGGCAATTTGAAATTTTGGGAGGTATGCAACAGTTTTAAAGTCAAATGTTGTCTACCGATGTTCTAAAGGTAAGCTAGACCATAATTTCTTGCTCAACGCAACCCTAAAGTGCACTCTGAAATTTTCAGGGCACGCCTAACATCTTACCAATTTATGTATCTCTCCCATTTCCATCTCCCATACTTTTTGGTGAATACAATCATAGTAACGGACTGCATTTTATCGTACTATATCTACAAATGTGCTTTAAGCTAACAGATGCCTGTATATCTACAATTTGTGATGGTCTCATGTAATGGAGTAATGGTCTGGCCATATGCAATAGTCTACACAAGTATAGAGGTAATGAACTGAACTAGTGGTTCTTAGCCAGGGTATGGTATCTTCTTTGTGTGCCATGAACAACATCATAGGGTGTCACTGATTCTCTGTTAAGACTTTGACACAAATGTAAATTTCAGTTTAAAATTAAAGTTCTAGTCCCAGCAAGGTCAACTCAGCCTTTCACCTTTCCGAGATATAAATAAATGAATATCTAAGACATCCTTAGAAATGAGAGCCAAAAAATTAGAGCCAATCTCAATGTGTTCTTGCTGGTAAAATATTTTCACCAAAAAACGTATAGTTATGGACTATATGTTATTCACCATATGCTCAATGTCTGGATTCAGATTATGATAAACCCAAGAATAACTGTATATTTATGTTTGTACCTTTCATTACATTCTTGACAAATAACCAATAAAATATTTAGAGTCCCATGTAATGGTTTGGTCTCTTGCAATGGAGAAATGGTTTGGTTTCATTTATTATGGTAAAAATCTAGTCTCATGGAATTGGGTAATGTTCACATATCATACTATATGTATATGTGTGTGTGTGTGTGTGTGTGTATGTGAGTGTGTGCGTATAGTGTGTGCTTGCACAAGCCTGCATGCCATGATGTGCTTGTGTATTCTTGTGTGGATGTGTAACTGTATTGCAGTGTCTATATGAGACTGCATGAAGAAGTGTTAGGATTCAGTACTCTAAGGGTTAACCAGTACCCTTGAACGTTAACATGTCTCACTTGAAGCTCCTGATGGATCCAGTACCGGAAGGGTTAATCAGTACCTGAAGAGTTAACATAAGTCCCCCCTGAAGCACTTGCTAGAGATCACCTCCCCTTTCTCTATAGAGCCTCTTCACTTCCCGTTTGCCAGATTATTGCTGCATTTGTGCCTTGATTCAGCATTCCTTTTCTGTCTGATTCACGTGTCTAACCTGGTTTCCTGTTTAACCACCCTTTTCTCAGGGCTCCTAGACCCTTGGCTTGCTTTTCTGTCCATTGCTGCCCTGCTCCCCACTCTGACAGACTCCCCTGCTTGACTTTGGCTTTCCCCCCAGTACCTGCTTTTCTCCTGGGTGTTCCCACCACAGCTAAACTGCCTTGGTTCTCCAGCTGCTTAGCATACTGATCAAACAGTTCTCTAGACTCTCTTTCAAGTGTCCAGTCAGATTCCCTGACCACAGTTTGCATCTACTATTCATTACTTATGCAGCTCGGGAATCCCGGTAACTCCTCTGTCCTTAGTTTCCCCTATGAATTAATTGGTGCTTTGGATTTCCCTTGAAATTTACCTGCCCAGCCACTAGAGGGAGCATGAACATTATATTCTCTGTAGTTCCTGGATTGTTTCCTTTGGACCTGTTCCTAAAACTGCCCAGGTTTTCTTGTTGCCACTTCTGTTGAATTGTACTCATCAGTGAAAGTCCTGACTTTCCAGCAAAGCTAAATGCTCAACCTCTAGGGGCACCTGTGGGTTATAGGCTGAAGAGCTGACAATCAGAGGAGAGTACACGCAATGTTCTGTCACTGCAGTCTTAGCCTCCTGTCCCTTTCTGCTGGTTATTTTCTTCCACCATCTATTGGGATTCCTTAATTTGTATACCTAGTGGATTCCTGACACCAAAGTGCATATATATATATATATATATATATATATATATATAAATACAAGGAGAGCACTTGTGCTTGCATTTTTATATATTGATGTTCGTGTCATAATAAATGTTTTAATAACATATACATATCTTTATTGACTACACCAGCACTCTCCTTGTATTTTCTATGTTTTTTGTTCTTTACCTGTCCACTAACAGGTTTTAGGATAGTAGCTGCTGGTGTTTTATATATTTTTACCAGGTTTGAGGGGATTTTGGCGCCTGCCTTCTTTCCTCTGTATATATATATATATATATATTTTTTTTTTTTAATTTTTTTTTTTATGTATTTTGTGTGCATGTGTGGTGTGAGTGTATGTATCCCAGGGCTACCTTTCCTGACCAGACTCCAATGTGTGTATGTATGTGTATGCCAGAGGGCTTGTCTGTTTGTTGGTTGGTTGTTTTTTCATTTGTAGTACTCTATGTAGGGCCCTAATGAATCTTAATCCAGCTCTGTCTATGATATTTTGTGAAAACTCTGTACATTCAAATATCTTTCTTCCCCCCCCCCTTGCATATCACTGTTGTATTGCACTGCACTGCATCGACTGTGACAAGTTTGTTAGACTGCACTAATTTTGCCATCTTCCATTGTCCTTTTCCATGTACATGCTGGCTCCTTCCTAGCACAGTACTGTCAATTATAGGATGTTTGGTTGTTACACCATTATATATTTAGACAATGTCATGCCTGAACACCCTAATAGGATTGTAGTGCTGGGGATACTTGTACCTGCATGTCTGGTCCCAACTATTATACTACTCTTAACCCTTTGAGTGCCGGAGGGGTATGCAACGCATTGCACTGCACTCAAAAGGTTAAAGTCAATTAGGTCTAGCTGTAGACTCATTATTTTGGTGAATGCATAAACACATACTTCCTTAGTATCAGATGACCTCCTTTATATAGCCTGGAATGGACAAGTGACTCTGTCCTTGAATGAGTGGTCATTTGAGGAGGTAATCTAACAAGCTGCCCACAAAATGCATGCATTCTGTGCTAGGAATGGGGATCTAGCTATCCTTAATCTTTTTTTCTTGGCAGGGGGTAAACAATTCCTAGAAACATGAATTTGATAAAAGATAGGAGAAAAATGGTCCATCTTCTCTGTAAAAGAGGATTTTAGTCTTACCTGTTAAATCCTTTTCTCTTAGTCCATACAGGTTACTGGTAACTCTGGGAGGTGATCCGCCCCTTTAAGTAGGCAGGAACATTTCTCTAAATGTATGCAGGGGGTGGAGCCTTCCTCCTCAGCTGCATCCTAGCCAGCTAGCTCCACAATAATTTGAGACACTAATAACTGACCAGAAATAGGAGAGAAGAAGACTCCTGTGAGCATGACCCGAAGGACTCCCACGTATTGCCACAGGAGAGCCAAGCATGGTCTCTTGACAGGGTGGGAGACCAGTAACCTGTATGGACTAAGAGAAAAGGATTTAACAGGTAAGACTAAAATCCTCTTTTCTCTGTCATCCAAAACAGGTTACTGGTAACTCTGGGATGTCCAACCATTGAGTTTCCCAGAGGCAGGAAGAAGGCAAGGACCAGGCGCAAGGCCCCCAAAGTCACCAGAGCCTCTATGAACCAACCGGTCAGAGATCCCAACAAAACTGAAGTGTCAATGGACACCAAACAGGGGTAAAAACACCCCAACAGGGCTCAACAGCAAGGAAGCACTAAGAACTTGAGAAGAAGACCCTAGACAGGCAAGACTGCCTCCAGGACCTTCCTCCCAAAGCTGGCATCAGCCGAAGCCATCACATCCACACGGTAGTGCTTCGAAAAGGTGTGCACATAAGACCAAATGGCTGCCCCGCACAGCTGATCAGCAGACGCTTGATTCTTATAGGCCCAAGAGGCCCCAATAGACCTGGTGGAATGAGCCGTGACCCGAAAGGGGACATGCTTATTCCTCAGCTAGTAGGCCCTACGAATAGTTGACTTGATCCATGATGCAATAGTCACTTTGGATGCAGGTCTTCCTGCTCTAGGACCCTCAGGAATGACGGACAGAGCGTCAGCCTTCCTGACCAATTCAGTGCGACGGACATAAAACTTGAGACAACGCAGCACATCCAACAAGTGGAGATCTCTTTCCTTGTCAGATGAGGGATTAGGGCAGAAAGAGGGCACCACAATCTCCTGATTGATGTGAAACTCGGAGATCACTTTAGGTAAGAACTCCTTAGAGGTGCGAAGTACCGCTTTATCCTTATGAAACACCAGATAAGGTGGTTTACAGGACAGAGCTTGCAACTCCACAACTTGGCAAACAGACACAATCGCCAGAAGAAAGGCCATCTTCCACGTCAAAAGACGTAAAGGAATAGTAGCCAAAGACTCAAAGGGAGGACGTTGGAGAACTCCCAATTAGTGATGAGCGAGCACCCCAATGCTCGGGTGTTCGGGTGCTCTGACCGAGCACCCCCTGAGGCTCGAGTGCTCGGCCGAGCACCCGAGCCCCATTGAAGTCAATGGGAGGACTCGAGCATTACACCAGGCACCCCCTGCTCTGATGAGGGGAGGGTGCCTGGTCCATAGGAAAAGGGAAGAAAAGGATGGAAACACCACAGAAATGGTTCAGGGACAGCATAGGGAGGATGTCTGGATGCATCTTGGACTCCAACATCGCTGCTGGGAACGATCTTTCGCCCGTAGTACGCCATTTTTACAGACTGACCGTAAAACACACAAAAAGGAAAATAAAAACGACTTTAGGCGAAAAATTGTTACCAAACAGTATTTGCTGTATATTTACTTGTATATCATCTGCAAATTCTCCCAAAAATTTCCTCGATTTTTCTGAACTGAGGCCATGATTAAGAGGGAAACGTGCACAGAGGCAAATTCTCCCTAAAATTTCCTTGATTTTCAGAACTGATGCCATGATTAAGAGGGAAACGTGCACAGAGCAAATTCTCCCAAAAATTTCCTTGATTTTCAGAACTGAGGCCATGATTAAGAGGGAAACGTGCACAGAGGCAAATTCTCCCAAAAATGTCCTTGATTTTATTGAACTGAGGCCATGATTAAGAGGGAAACGTGCGCTGAGCTGACCATCTAAAACATTATGGGTGAGGGTCTGCTGCAGAGCTGACCATCCTAAACATTATATGCGAAGGCCCGCTAGTGAGCTGACGCTATAAAACATTATATGAGAGGGCCCGCTAGAGAGCTGACCCAATAAAACATTATATGAGAAGGCCCGCTGGTGAGCTGACCTATATAAAAATTGGCAAACAGGGCCCGCTGGTGAGCTGACCCTATATAAAAATTATATCACAGGGCCCGCTGGTGAGCTGGCCCTATATAAAAATTATATCACAGGGCCCGCTGGTGAGCTGGCCCTATATAAAAATTATAGTACAGGGCATATGGAAGAGGAGGAGGAGGATGAGAAGATTAAGAGTCAACCATATACCCGTTTTTTGGGTGGAAGGGGTGAATGGGAATACAGAGTATTCCCATCATTGTAAATAACATATATAAAGTGAGTTTATGTTCCCCCGGGGCTTTCCTCCAGTGGAGTGGAGAAGTCAGGGGAAATCCAGGCCTTGTTCATTTTTATAAGTGTCAACCTATCAGCATTGTCGGTGGAAAGGCGGATACGCTTATCTGTTATGATGCCACCAGCAGCACTAAATACCCGCTCAGACAGAACGCTGGCGGCAGGGCAGGCCAGCACCTCCAAGGCGTAGAGTGCCAGTTCATACCACGTGTCCAGCTTGGACACCCAGTAGTTGTAAGGCACAGAGGGATCATTGAGGACGCTGACACGGTCTGCTACGTACTCCTTCACCATCTTCCAAAACTTTTCCCTCCTTGTGACACTAGGCTGCGCATCAGGGTGAGGGTGCTGGCGGGGTGTCATGAAGGTGTCCCACGCCTTGGAGAGTGTTGCCCTGCCTTTCTCGGAACTGCTGTGTGCTCCCCTTTTCTCCCCTTCTCGGTTGGCCAAGGTAGCACGTACTCTGCCGCCAGCGTTGTCAGATGGAAAATTTTGGAGCAATTTTTCGACAAGAACCTTCTGGTATTGCAACATTTTGCTTGTCCTCTCCACCGGAGGAATGAGAGATGAGAAATTCTCTTTGTAGCGGGGGTCCAGAAGGGTGAACACCCAGTAATCCGTGTTGCTTAAAATGCGTATAACGCGTGGGTCACGGGAAAGGCAGCCTAACATAAAGTCAGCCATGTGTGCCAGAGTACCAACAGTCAAGATTTCGCTGTCCTCACCAGGAGGATGACTCTCAATCTCCTCATCCTCTTCCTCCTCTTCTGCCCACCCACGCTGAAGAGATGGAACTAAAGTTCCATGGCTACCCTCTGTAGCGGAGGCAACCGTGTCTTCCTCCTCCTCCTCCTCCTCCTCCAATTGTCGCTGAGAAGACGAAGTGAGGGTGCTCTGGCTATCACCTTGTGTAAGCTCTTCCTCCCCCATTTCCACCTCTTCCACATGCAAAGCGTCGGTTTTAATTGTGAGCAGCGAGCGTTTCAGTAGACACAGAAGTGGGATGGTTACACTGATAATAGCGTTATCGCCGCTCACCATCTGTGTCGATTCCTCAAAATTGCGTAAAACCTCGCAGAGGTCTGACATCCATTCCCACTCCTCACTTCTGATTACAGGAAGTTGAACGGAGAGGCGACGACCGTGTAACAGCTGGTACTCCACTACTGCCCTCTGCTGCTCACAAAGCCGGGCCAACATGTGGAAGGTGGAGTTCCAGCGCGTGCTCACGTCACACAGCAGCCGGTGAGCTGGCAATTGTAAGCGCTGCTGCAGCTTCAACAGGCCGGCCGAAGCTGTAGATGACTTACGGAAATGTGCACACACGCGGCGCACCTTGGTCAAGAGATCATGCACATTGGGGTAGGTTTTTAGAAATCGCTGCACCACTAAATTAAATACATGCGCTAGGCATGGTACGTGTGTGAGCTTGCCGAGCTCCAAAGCCGCCACCAAGTTACGCCCATTATCACACACAACCATGCCTGGTTGCAGGTTGAGTGGCGAGAGCCACTGCTCGGTCTGGTGACTAATCCCCTGCAACAGCTCTGAGGCCGTGTGCTGTTTGTCCCCAAGGCAGATCAGCTTCAGCACGGCCTGTTGACGCTTCTCCACTGCAGTGCTACACTGCTTCCAGCTACTGGCTGATGGGGGAGTGGCGCTGCGTGTAGAGAATTCGGAGGTGGAAACGGAGGAGGAGGAGCCAATAACGTAGGTGCTGGTGGAAACCCTGATGGAGGTAGGGCCCGCAATCCTCGGCGTGGGTAGCACCCGTGCCATCCCAGGGTCCGAGTCGCTCCCAGCCTCCACGACATTCACCCAGTGTGCCGTCAGGGAAATGTAGCGTCCCTGGCCACAAGCACTTGTCCATGTGTCAGTCGTTAAGTGGACCTTCCCAGTAACTGCGTTGGTCAGGGCACGGGTGATGTTACGGGACACATGGTGGTGTAATGCGGGGATGGCACACCGGGAAAAGTAGTGGCGGCTGGGGACCGCGTACCGAGGGACAGCTGCTGCCATCAGGCTGCGGAAGGACTCAGTGTCCACAAGCCTAAATGGCAGCATTTCGATGGCCAGTAATTTGGAAAGGTGTGAGGTTAGTGCTATGGCCTGTGGGTGGGTGGCTGGGTACTTTCTCTTGCGCTCAAATGCCTGGGGTAACGACATTTGGACGCTGTGCTGGGACAGGGAAGTGGATGTGGTCGCTGATGGTGCTTCAGATGGTACAGGTGCAGGGCGGGAGGTATGCGGGCCTGCGCCTTCGACAGGCGATTGGCCGGCACCTAAAACAGGGGAAGAGGAGGCAGTGGTGTGGCCTGCAGACACAGATGGGCGATCCAGGCGTTCCTCCCACTTACTACGGTGCTTGGATGCCATGTGTCGGATCATGCTGGTGGTGGTGAGGTTTCTAGTGTTCATGCCTCGGCTCATTCTGGTGTGGCACAGGTTGCAAACTACAATTCTTTTGTCGTCCGCACTTTCCTTAAAAAAACGCCATACCGCGGAACACCTACCCTTTGGCAAGCTAGATTTACGCAAGGGGGTGCTCCGTGGAACATTTGCGGGCCGGTTTGGTGCGGTCCGCCTTCTTTCTGTAGCCACACCACTGCCTCTTCCAGCCTGTTGCGGTGCTGCAGATGGCTCACCCTCAGGACTGCTGACATCGCTCAGCTCTACACCTTCCCAGGTGGGGTCAGTCACCTCATCGTCCACCAAGTCCTCCTCCACTTCCTCACTCTGATCATCCTCCTCAAGTCTTGATCCCACCACATACTCAGTCATTGACAACTGTATAACATTCTCCTCAACAAGGTCTTGAGACGGAAATAGTGGTTGATTTAATGGCAACTGTGTCTCATCATCATCATCATCATCCACTACTTCCTTTGACCTTAAATGCCGTTCACATCTGTCATCTTCTTGTGATTGGGTAGCCTCTAGAGGTTGTGAATCAGGGCACAAGATGTCATGTTCCTCTGCAAGCGTGCTTGGAGAGAGGGTCAAATGAAGGATTGGTGATGAGACGAGCTCCTCACTATATCCCAGTGTGGGATCACTTCTTTGACCAGACCGTGTATGGTGGGAGGAAGGATGATCAGAGTGAGGATTATGTTGACCAGACTCTTGGCTACTGAGAGTGGACTTGGTGGAAGACAGGGTGGTGCTTAACCGGCTGGAAGCAGTATCAGCTGTCATCCAACCGACCACCTGTTCGCAGTGGTCGGACCTCGAGAGTGATGTCCTGCGACGCCCTGTAAAATTAGACATGAAGCTAGGTATGGTGGATGTCTTTCTTTCTTGTGCTCTGGCACCAGGCACAGTTTCTCCGCGTCCTGACCCGCGCCCTGAACTTTCAGGATCACGTCCACTTCCCCGTCCCTTTTTACCCGCCTTCTTCATCTTACACAGAATATGTGACTTTAATATTTGAGTTTGAAAACTTAACAGTATTTCTTACTATTCTGCAACTCTGCAGAGTACACAGAATAGGCTGCTAAACGGCGGTGAAACACACTGAATGGAATATGTGACTTTAATATTTGAGTTTGAAAACTTAACAGTATTTCTTATTATTCTGCAACTGTGCAGAGTACACAGAATAGGCTGCTAAACGGCGGTGAAACACACTGAATGGAATATGTGACTTTAATATTTGAGTTTGAAAACTTAACAGTATTTCTTACTATTCTGCAACTCTGCAGAGTACACAGAATAGGCTGCTAAACGGCGGTGAAACACACTGAATGGAATATGTGACTTTAATATTTGAGTTTGAAAACTTAACAGTATTTCTTACTATTCTGCAACTCTGCACAGTACACAGAATGTGCTGCTAAACTGCGGCGAAGCACACTGAATGGAATATGTGACTTTAATATTTGAGTTTGAAAACTTAACAGTATTTCTTCCTATTCTGCAACTCTGCACAGTACACAGAATGTGCTGCTAAACTGCGGCGAAGCACACTGAATGGAATATGTGACTTTAATATTTGAGTTTGAAAACTTAACAGTATTTCTTCCTATTCTGCAACTCTGCACAGTACACAGAATGTGCTGCTAAACTGCGGCGAAGCACACTGAATGGAATATGTGACTTTGATATTTTAGTTTGAAGACTTAACAGTATTTCTTCCTATTCTGCAACTCTGCACAGTACACAGAATGTGCTGCTAAACTGCGGCGACGCACACTGAATGGAATATGTGACTTTGATATTTTAGTTTGAAGACTTAACAGAATGTGCTCTAATCTGCAACTTTGCACACTAAACAGAATGTGCTCTAATCTGCAACTTTGCACACTAAACAGAATGTGCTCTAATCTGCAACTTTGCACACTAAACAGAATGTGCTCTAATCTGCAACTGTGCACACTAAACAGAATGTGCTCTAATCTGCAACTTTTCACACTAAACAGAATATTTTTTTTTTTTTTTTTTTTTTTCCCCCCACACAAAATAACCTGCTGCCCCCACACACAGTAGTCCTAAAAAGGACTTTTGGTTCTTTTTTTTCACAATTTTTTTTTATTCCTCCCTACACTGCCTTTCCCTTCCTATCCTCAGCTCTCCCTGGCTCAGACTGAGCCGAACTCGATGGTCAGGTGCTATACAGCACCCGACCACGGGTTCTGGCCAGCCAATCAGTGTAATGCCAGCAGCCAACATGGCTGCTGGCATTACACCGATGTCAGAGCCTCCCTGCACGTTTATTGGCTGCGCAGCAGCCGCAAAACGTGCGGGGAGGAGACCCGAACATGGCGGGCGAGCACATGCGGTACTCGTACGAGTACCGCCATGTGCCGAGCAGAGCGATGCTCGAGCCGATCCGAGCATCGGCCGAGCATGCTCGCTCAACACTACTCCCAATATCAAATTAAGGTCCCACTGAGGAGCCGGACTCCGAAAGGCAGGACGCACATGAGCAACGCCCTGGAAGAAAACCCTGACATCAGGAAGGATAGCAATGCAGTTTCTGGAAAAAGACAGAAAGTGCCGAAGTCTGAACCTTAAGAGAACTCAGACTGAGTCCCTTGTCCACACCGTCCTGCAAAAAAGCCAGGACAGTGGGAAGATCAAAGTCATGAGACAGATCTCTGTCAGCACACCAAGACACAAATGTTGACCAGACACGGTGATAGATCTTGAAAGAAACAGGCTTACGGGCACTAAGTATAGTAGACACCACAGCAGAAGAAAACCCTTTCTTCCTTAAAATCGAGGATTCAACCTCCAGGCTGTCAAATTGAGTAAATGAACATCTTCCTTCCACAGGTAACCCTGCAGAAGAAGATCTGGATGAGAGGGGAGCCGAAAGGGCTTCGCCACTGATAGGGCCAGAAGCCCCGGATACCAGGACTGACGAGGCCAGTTCGGAGCGATCAGAATTACTGTTCCACTTTCAATTTCTGTAACACCCTTATCAACATTGGAAGAGGAAGAAAAATGTAGGCCAGGGAGAATGTCCAGGGAATGGACATTGTGTCGGCAGCCAGAGCTAGAGAGTCTCTCCACCGAGAGCAAAACGCCGGAACGTTCCTGTTGTGTATTGTAGCTATCAGATCCACTAGGGGCATCCCCCATCTCTGAGTTAAGAGTTGAAACACCTCGGGATGTAGCTCCCACACTCCGCTGTCGACTGTGTGATGACTGAGGATGTCTGCCATGACGTTGTCTACGCCTGGAATGTGCACTAAGGAAATGACAGGAACATGAACCTCTGCCCAGGACAGAATGGCCTTGACCTCTAACCAAGTGGTGAGACTTCTTGTTCCGCCTTGTCTGTTGATGTAAACCACTGCTGTGCCGCTATCGGACTCCACTCGGCCTGGACAGTCCTCCATTTGAGACTCCCAATGACAGAGAGCATGAAATATTGCTCGAAGTTCTAGGATGTTGATAGGGAGAAGGGAATCCTCCATGGGCCACTTCCCCTGAGCGCTGAAGCGACACAGAAAAGCTCCCCAGCCCAAGAGGCTGGCATCCGTCGTGACCTTGGTCCAGTAGGGAATCAGGAAGGATCTCCCCTTTAGAAGACTGGAAAGGTCCAGCCACCACTCCAAGCTCAACTCTACATGAGGAGGGAGTAAGACCAATAGCCTCTGATGATCTGGTCGGTCCCTGCATGTCTGTATCACAAATCTCTGAAGTTCCCTGGTGTGTGCCATGGCAAATGGAACCGCCTCTATCGTGGAAATGAACTTCCCCACCAGAAAAGACAACTTCGGAACTGGGATCCGATCCCGGGATAGAATTGTTGAGACCATTTGGGCAATTTGATGGGCTACCTCTTCCGGTAGAAACACCATGCACTTCTGAGTATCAAACAGAAGATCCAGGAAGATCAGCTGCTGGGACGGGACAAGGTCTGACTTGTCCAAGTTGACAATCCAACCGTGATGGGTAAGGATTTGAATGCAGGTCTGGACCTGCTGATGAAGAAGGTTTGAATGCAGGTCTGGACCTGCTGATAAAGAAGGTCCTCCGAGGAGGCTTTCAAAAGCAAGTCGTCCATGTAAAGAGTCACTCTGATGCCGTCCCGATGCAGGACGGATATCAAGGCCCCCAGAACCCTTTGGAAAACCTGAGGGGCCATTGTCAGACCAAATGGAAGAGCTGAAAACGACCCCTGTTGCAGGCAAACCTCAGGTATCGCCTGCTCTCTAGATGGATTGAGATGTGCAAATATGCATCCTGAAGATCCAGAGAAGCAAGGAACTCCCCCAGAGACATGGCAGCGATCACAGTGCGCAGAGACTCCTGACGATAGTGAATCTTGACCACAAAGGAATTGAGATCTTTCAAATCCAAAATAGGGCAGCATCCGCTGTCCTTTTTGGTCACCACAAAGAGGTTTGAGTAAAACCCCGAACCCCTGTCTCAAGGAGGTACCGGCTCCAGGACATCCTTGTCCAGAAGAGCCTGAATAGCGCCTTCGCATAGACGGCTTCTCTCGACTTCTTGAGGAGAGTGAGAAGGATGAAAGCGAAAAGGGGGAAGAGAAAAGAAAGGGATCTTGTATCCCTCTGACACCACCTGTAAAACCCATGGGTCCGACACTGAATCCTCCCAAATCCCACGAACGAGGCGGAGACGACCACCCACAGTGGGATGCGGACCCGGGTTCAGTGAGTCATGCTGAAGCAGTCTTGGGAGCCTTGGGCTTGGATGCGGCCTTGGGCTTCCATTGCTGCTTAGGCTTGTAGGAGGGATGCGGAGCTGATGGAACCGCCTGGTTCATCGAACATGTCTCAGTTTGCAAGGAACGAAAGGACCGGTTACGCTTAAACAGCAACTTTTTCTTAAAGACCAAGGGCAGAAGAGTACTCTTACCCCCTGTGGCCTCGCTAATTAGTTCCTTAAGTTCAGATCCAAACAAGGAAGTACCCTGAAAAGGCAAAGAAAGCAAGACTTTCTTGAAAGCAGTGTCAGAAGACCAAATTTTAAGCCAAAGCGCACGCCTGGCCACCATAGAGGTAGTGGAGGCCCTTGTCATCATGCGGACAGCATCAAAGGCAGCAGCAGAAACATAGTGTTGTGCTTCAGAGATATTAGCAAGAAGACGTAATTTCTCCGAAGTAGGAGCATCCTGACAGACAGCCGTAGTGAGTTGTTCAGTCCAGGCTGCAATAGCCTGGTTAACCCACGCAACATCAAAAGTTGGATGCATAGCGGTGCCAATAGAGGTGAAAATGGACTTGAGGGAAACTTCAAGTTTCTTGTCAGTCCAATCTTGCAGAGCAGAAGCATCAGAAACAGGTAAGGTGGTAGATTTAGACAGTCTAGCTGCGTCCACCTTGGGGGGATGAACCCATTTAGCCAGGTCTGTTTCAGAAAAGGGATAAAGTTTAGCAAATTTCCTAGACACAGAAGAGGACTTGTCCAGATTCTTCCATGCGTCAGAAACCAAACGGTCAAGTGTTGGGTTAGGAGAAAAATAAGTGAGGAGCTTAGCAGGCTCCTGAAAAACTTCAGAGGGATCAGAAGGGACCTCTTGAACCAAGGGAATGTTGAGTGTGGTCAATACAGCCCTGATCAGACCCTCAGCAGAGGGTTCAGGATCAGACTCAAAAGGATCCCCAAGGGACCTAGAAGACTCTAAAACAGTACCATCCTCAACATCCGAATCGTGTAACAATTCTTCCTCAGAAGAATCTGACACATCAGGTGCCCCCTGCGGTTTTGGCAGGGAGGATCTGATAGTAGAGGGGGTCTGCCATAATTGAAGAGCCCCCTGTACCTGGGATGAAAAGAGTTCTAGAGTGGACCTAAGGTCCCTAGTTGCATCCTTAAACTCTTGCAGCCAAGCTGGCTCAATAGCATGGCCGGAAGGCCCTGGGTTGCTGTCGGGAACTTCAGAACATGCTGGGCATAAATGACCAGAGAACTCTCTAGGTACCCCTGTGTGACAGGAAGAGCAATGCGCAATGGGGGATACTGATACCCCAGCCTCCTTAGTCTTAGGTCTAGCCCCCAGCAGTATAGGCAGTCTCACAGTGTCAAAATAACCAACTGTACAATAAATCACCCAATTGTAGTGTGTTAGATTAATATTTCACCCCAGAAGTGCTAAATATAGACTTATCTGGCAGGCAAAGGGTTAATCAGCAGAGGAGAGATGAAAAGTCCAAGCCCTGCGTAGGATACTCGCTGAGAAAAGCTCTCAAAATGGCTGCCGCAACGGGAGCCAATCATCAAAAAGGCGCAAAACAATGCTCATGGGAAATGTAGTTTTTCCCAAAAAGTACCCCAAAGCAGTGCCCGAAGCCCCCTAACACACTTGAACTATAAACCGAATGACAGAGCAAGGATAGACAATTAAAATGAGCCCACTCTGAAGTTGCTGTGTGAAGCGGTTGCAGAGATACGTCCCAAACAGTGTAGACCCATAGAAAGTAAATGGAGCAATGGCGTCTATGCGGTAAAGCGTGCCTTAAAGGCACGGTACACAAATTTAATAAAAGTTAAAATATGAGGTAAAAACATGAAAAACATACAGGGGACATGTGTGCATATTAAGAAAATACTAACCCAGTAAGGAAAGTGTCAGAAAACACCAGCAGACAAAGCCAATGGCGAGTGAAAATTTAGCCCTGGCGAGTAGAAATTCAGCCCTGGTGGGTATGTTATGGCTTGCAGTGGCGAGTAACCTTTCAGGTCTGGCTAGTAGCAAAGGACTTAAAATTATAAGCCCTGGTTAAGTTACCACATAAACCTGCTCCAAATACCCAACAGACATACACATATATACCCAATGAGTGCAGGAGTGTGCAATGAGAACTCCCAAATACAAGCCCAGTGAAGGGGCACTGTGGGACAAGTGGACCTGCAGCACTCAAAGGGTAGCTCACCTCTCCTGCAGATCTTCTGTCTTCAGGTTACCATGCAGTAAGAATTACCTCAGAGAGTAACCCATAGGGAAGCACTTGTATCCAAGATTTTCCCCCTCAGGGCTTATGGTCCACCAAAAAGCACCTGGACACTGAGCTAGCTACATTGAAGGGAAATTGTCAGTCATGGTAACCCACCTAATGGTGGTATTCCATATCTGACAGAAAAATACAAAAGAAACTAAAACTAACAACAAATGTTCTCTACCTGATGTGTTTACACCCAGGAACAAATCCTTCTGGATCTAGCTGGCTAGGATGCAGCTGAGGAGGGAGGGGAGGCTCCAACCCCTGCATACATTTAGAGAAATGATCCTGCCTACTTAAAGGGGCGGATCGCCTCCCAGAGTTACCAGTAACCCGCATTGGACGACAGAGAAAAATGCTTCTCTCTCAATTAACAGAAATATTAACAATTTCGCTTAGCCACAAATATCTTGAATTTAAACTCAGATGCAGATTTCAACTAAAATAGCGTCTGAATGTGGGAGAAATTATATATTTTTTCATAATAAGGGTTCACTAACTTTTTACTACACCACATAGACTTTTACATATGTCCCAAGAGCTCTTAAATCAATTTATTATTTTGGCTCCTACCATTTCCACTTTGACACTATTCCATTGTTATGGAAAGGAAAATATTTGCAAGAAGGTCATTGTTTTTGGAGAACTTCATGTTTTTCCTTTTGGTTTTTGAGCAAAAAAAAGGATCAGATATAAAATAATTACATGAAAAGCACAGGGATTGAATATCAGTTGATTCTGCCTAAAAGGATTCTCAGTGATTAGAAAAGCGGAGGTCTTGGAGATGGATATTGACTTGAAAGCACAAGGGACAATTTATCAAAACGTTTTGTAGAATTTCATGGTGGGCAGTGAAAATTTTGGCCTCAAACCAAAATAGGTGACAAATGGCACTTCCCGTCTTGCAAAAAATGTCCAGAGAAAAGTGCTGTTTTCCTGCTTTTTTCAGCTAGTTTGTTGAATTGAAATCAAAGGGAAGACTGAATTTCTCACCACATTCCGGTTTTCTCTTCTTTTCCTGCAGGCATATAAAAGGGTCTCAGGCTCTCACAGAATGCCATTCTGTGTTTGTGAGAGGAGAAAGCAGCACATTTTTGAGCTAGAGAAGATAGGCAAATAAAGAGGAATTGAAGCTTAGTTTAGGGAGTCTTTTAAGTAGGATATTTTTTCTCTGTATTAGGGGAGTCTGGGGGAGAAGAATGGAGGAAGGAGGTTGACCCCAAATACCCCAAAATTCAGTGTGAATGACTGGCAAGACACAAACAGCTGGGGTCAAATTTGCTTGCTGATCTTGCTTTTATTATTATATCTGTGTTGGATGTGTCTGGGGGTCAATACCCCAACATTCTGTCTGACTGATTTGATCTGAAAGGCACAGGAAGCTGTGGTCCAAGCAATTTCCTTGCTGGTTTTGCTGTTATTATCACTGTGTTGGATGTGTCTGGGAGTTTGAGAAGGGAACAAAGGAGGTTGACCCCAAATACCCCAGTATCCTTTTAAATATTGCATTTAAAAGATTGTGCAGCTACACACCGCATTAACTATGTCGCTGTGATGAAAAAGGCAACAAGAGAATCTCACCCGGCATAAAATCGTGACATTCTCATGTTGCTTCCTTAAACGGCACAGCATTGCCCGCATACTAGATCTAAAAGAGCCTGGCTGGTAAAACCCCTCAGATATTGGAGATTGCAGCGCACTGAATTACAAAAGAGTATTTTAGTCTTACCTGTTAAATCCTTTTCTCTTAGTCCATATAGCTTACATGTAACTATGGGAAGGCGACCTCCCCTTTAAGTAGGCTGGAACAATTCTTGAAAAGAAGTGCAGAGTGGAGCCTTCCTTCCCTCCTTAGCTGGTCACTAGCCAATCCCCAAACAGTTAGATTTGTGACGCTAACTATTGACTAGGTAGGAAGAAGGAAAAAGAAGACTCCTGTGAGCATGAACTCAAAGGAACTCCCAGTTTGGTCACAGGAGAACCAAACATGGTCCATTAACAGGGTGGGAGTCCTGTAAGCTATATGGACTAAGAGAAAAGGATTTAACAGGTAAAACTAAAATCCTCTTTTCTCTGTCGTCCAATATAGCTTACAGGTAACTCTGGGATGTACCAACATTAAGTTTCCTAGTGGTGAGAAAAAAGGCAAGGAGCTACGACCGCTGAAGAAAAACCTTTCTTCCTCAATATTGAGGATTCAACCTCCAGGCCATCAAACCTAGACGGTCTACATCCTCCTTCCACAGATAACCTTGTAGAAGGAGAGCCGGTCTGCGTGGAAGTCAAAATGGTTCCTCCACAGGTCAAGGAGCTCCAGAAACCAGGGTTGCCGGGCCCAGTACAGAGCAATCAAAATGACCCGGAGTCAGTTCCAGCCGCAACTTCCGCAGTATCCTGGGAAGCAGGGGAATGGGAGGAAACACATAAGCCAGTGGAAATTGCCATGGAATGGACATGGCATCCACTGCAAGAAAAAGAACACAAAAAGGAGGCTCTCCTAGTGTAGTATATAAATAATTCTTAGTAGAATATAAACAAATGAAATCTACTCACAAGTAGAGTGCTCAGTGCAAAACATACGTATTCACTGAGATCCAGGCTTTAAGGGAACTCAGACCGTCCCAATGGTCCACTCCACCTCAGAGTGCTCAATTCACAGGCTGCACCTCTTCTTCATCCACATCAGGGAAGCACATAGAGGAAAGAAACACAAAAGCAGAGGGTGCCCAATAGTGCCTGTAAATGCCACAAATGATCAATATCCAAATAAAATAGGAAATATACTCACCATTGGAGTTGCTGGTTAACGGCTTATACCCAAACCAGCCTTTGAGCCAGTGGAGAAATTCAAATCTGTCCCCACTCAGATATATCAGATGTTTTTCACATGATAATCAATATCCAGAAGTGTAGTGATGTCTTGAAAAATAAAATAAAATAGGCTGCTAAATGTCTAAAAACATTTATTAACCCCTTAACGACCCTTGACGGTCATAGTACGTCAAGGGTCGATTTGACTGAACGACTGATGACGTACTATGACCGTCATCGAATTCTGGGCTCCCCCCGCGGCTGCACGCCGTTCGGGGAGTCCGGAATGCAACGGAGCAATAAAAAAAATGCTCCATTGTCATTCAGTTGCGTCCGCATCCGGATTCCCCGGTCATTAAGGGGTTAAATGATGCAATTGTAAAAATGGTAAACAGTCCCAACTTCACCACTGATGAAGATGGGCCTAGTTAACCAGTGCAGCTTGTAGCAGCAGCTCCATATTAACCAGTGCCCAATTTGGCAGGTCACCTGAGATGAAGTGCTAGTTGCAACTGCAACCCTAATATGGTGTGTGGTTGCGCATCTCTCTGAGCCACCATATCATCCAGTTCAGGACAGTTGTCCCCTCCATCATCACTTATTGGCAGTACTGTCCATTGCTAGTTGCCAGGGAGCTGCAGAAAGCTGAGTTCATGTCCCCAACATCCATTGTGTTGGAGCTGTATGAACGATGCAATGCACCCTATTTTTGGGCAGTTGTGCATGGTAATGGTGTCTCTGCTAGACACTTGCCAATGTGAACAAACCTAAAACAGGGAGGTCTAGTTAGGTATGTTATGATTAATGTGTCCAAATCTTCCCTTTAATACAGTACACTTGTAAACAAAACACACACCACATGGTTGCATTGATTACTGTGCAATCCTGCATAATGAAATTTTCAGTTGAGCCCTACTTTAAAAGAGATATCTGATTACCTTATCTATGGTTATTTTTACTCTTCCCCTGAGCCACACACCACCTTATAACAGACCTGCCTGTTATTGAAAACATGTATGCAATTTCTTACTATTATTTTCAAAAGGTTAAAATTACATAATAAACTAAGAATTCTTCTTTGCATCATCCTGTTCATTGCACTGTGGTGTGACCAAACATAATTTCAATAACTCTCTTCTGCCATCTTCTGGAATAAAAGCAGTAGTTCACCACTGAAAACCATTCTTTACATGTCCACTCTTTTTATAAAGGTGTTTATCATGGATGAATGTCCTCTATAGTACGGTACTCCCCCTGGGTGCATCATATGGTCTGCACCCCATATTCAGTGGCCTGTGCAGTAGGAGTTAAAGGAAGTTTATGCTCATCTCTTACACTTTAGGTGTGATTTGACACATGTACCTACCTCCTGCTACCCCCTTTGTGTTAGACCTGGGAAATCAGATGTTTAGATATATGCTTTAGGGATGGGTGAAACTTTTTGCCTCAAAAGCGAGACAGGCAAAAAATGGCACTTCCCGCCAAGAGAGACATTTATTGCTAAAAGTGCCAATGTTCCACTTTTTCCTGCCTAGCTCATTGCATTGAAATCAGTGGTATGATGGAATTTCTCTATGACTTGGCAATTTTCCCTTCTTTTCCCATAGGCATAGCATAAAAAGAAAGTCAGTCTGTGTCTGTTAGACAGAGAGAGAGAGAGAGAGAGAGAGAGAGAGAAAGCAGCACAATTTTGAGCTAGAGAAGATAGGCAAATAAAGGAAACTTGGAGTATAGGTTAGGGAGCTTTATAGGCAGGAAATTTGTTCTGTCTGGGTGAACTCTGATGGTGTGTGAATGGAGAATATACCCCAAAATCTTGGTTGACTGAGATAGACAGCTGTACTCTAAGTTCCTTCCTGATATAATGTTAGGGGAGTCTGGGGGCATGAGAAGGGAGCAAAGGAGATATATCCCATATTCCCCACAATTTTGTGTGACTGAGCAGACATAGGCAGCTGTGATCCAAGTTCCTTCCTGATCTGGCTGTTATCTCTGTGTTAGGGGAATATGGAGGTGTGTGAAGGAAGCAAAGAAGATTTACCCCAAAATGTAATCTTACTGCCTGGGAAGACACAAACAGCTGTGATCCGAGTTCCTTCCAGCTGGCTTTTCTCTCTGTATTAGGGGAGTCTGGAGGAAAAGCAGTTATACAGGGAGTGTATTTTTGCCTACAGTGATAGGGTCAGATGATAAAAAAAAAAGTAAAAAATTGTTTGAATGATAGGTGACAGAGACAGGAACCATGACGTGAGCTGTGAATATAGTAGTGGGGAAGAAGTGACAGGTGATGCTGACGATCACCTAATTACTGATGATGATGATGTTGATCTAGACTATATCCCTCCAACATCCTCTTCTTCAGATACACATGAACTTGAGATTGGGAGAGATGATGAAATGACCACAAAATTAGTGCCCTGCCAATGTCCTAACCTTAGTTGTGACTAGAACACTGAATCCCTCAAAGAGATGCTGAGTATTGCCTGCAAAATTAATGCCCATTTTATCTGCTCCTACAGTTCTCACGATGCATTATATTCCATACAAGAAAGTAACAACCTACCCCATCACCAGCTGACAATGGAGGTCCCTACCATGTGGAATTCCTCACTGTACATGCTAGAGCATTTGTAAGAGCAGAATAAGGCCATTACTGAGTATACAATGCAAAACTGGAAGGCTTTGGATGGAGCATCTTTGTCACTAGGGAAATGGCAACTAATGTGTGATGTATGTGAGCTGCTGAAACCTGCATCTTGTGATAACTATGGGAGATCTTAGTTTTGGAACAAGTAAGGTTCAGAGTTTATGCCTTGGTCAAGTTAGGGTAAAATTAACGGCCCATCACTCCCTGGGACATCTTTTCCGAGCTTTTAAATTTCGGCTTTCCAGACTGATTCCTCTGTTACCATTTCTGCTCTTGAAATAACATTTGTTATGAAACACATTGAGCTATATATATAGGTCTAGAGACCAATTAAGTTTTTTAAAGTGCAACATCTCTGTTCAATTATGTATAGTTGACTATTTTTTATTTTTAAACATATATTTTTATTGTTGTATTTTTGGAATAAATCTGATTGATTTGTACTGTACAACGTGTACTCTCTTTTTCCTGAGAGGATATATATATATATATATATATATATATATATATATATATATTGTTTGTGGATTGGGAAGATAAGAGCTTTTTCTTTTGGATGACAAGCGTTGGAGCCGAGTGAGAGTGGTTTTCGAAAATACCCCACAAGCCTTCTAAGTCCTGGGAAACCCATCCGAACTTCCCAGGCTCTTCAGTAAGTGTAAGTACTAAATTCCATGTGATATCTTGTGTCCATTTAGCAGTAGAAGGAAACATTGACTGCATAGACAGCTCTTACCTTACAGAAGAGCCGAGTGAGGGCGGCATTTAAAATACTCCACAAGCCACTAAGATTGACTGGTTCTTTTATTAGACCAATTAAGAGAAGTAAAGAAAAAGTGAGTTCCTGAGATAATTATATCTAGAGATACCTCCATATTTGTTTGATCCATTTACATTCAAAGAAATCTCCACTGTGCATTTATATGATTTATTGGGACTTTTTTTTAATCTTAATGCTAATGTGATATTTGAAGTATTTTGCACGGATCACGCTTTTTTGTTTTCGCCTTTTTATGCACCTGTATGTATGAGGGCACCGTGAATCCTGCACTCAATGTCTACGATCTGAGTACTTCTAAATATTATCTGTATACTGTACAATTATTACCTATATCTACTGTATTTCCTTTAAAGGACACATTTTTACGTATCTATTTTGACACGTTATATTTCACTTAGAGGTATATGTTTTTTATACAATAAGATGTATTGCTCCTTAGCAGTATTGTGATAGATTTATATTTTTATGCAATAAGTTTTGTCACTTTTTAGTAGCATTGTGATCAATCTATATTCATTGTATCCATAAATAGAGGATTTGTGGCACTCACCCAATCATCTTAATGTATGCTGTGGTCTTTTATCCATGTCACACATTTTGTTTTATTATGTTCCAGCAGTGTGGGACGATGTTGTCCATCTGTTGTTTTTTTTGGGTTTTTTTTGTGTTTTTTTTATCCTTGTGCAATTAAATGGTTGATGAGTGGACAATACATTGCTGTGCACCTGTTGGGCATACAAGGGGTTACATGATGCCTCTGTAGCAGAATTCATCTGGCATTAACCACTTGTATGCTGTCTGGAATGCAAGGGGTTAATAACTGGCAAATGATGAATCTGTAGCATTGAAGAGCCTGATGACAATAGAACAGATTGGTGTACAACTCTCTAGCAAAGACGGGGTTAATAAATGTCCATATCTGTACCTGTAGAAGGCATACATGCTGGTGAGATAACTCGGTGGTAAAGTCCCTGATTATGGAGTCTGTTCAAACCTCAAGGTTGCAGGGTCAACTCAGCCCTTCATCCTTCTGAGGTCGATAAATTAGTACCATTGATTGGGTAAAAATAACATCTATTATTTCAGCTGCCGATTTGGTTATTTCTGAAAGCACTTTGAGTCCCACTGGGAGAAAGGTGCTATATAAATATGAGTTATTTTTATTATTATCATACATTGGGTAAAAAGGTGCGAGTTGCACAACACATTTATTAAAAAAAAAAAACAGAAAACAAAATAAAGTGAAAAAATAAGTGATTAAAATGTAGTAATAAGCGATTAAAATGTAGCAATGGAAATTATTATAATTAGGTGATGTGCAACGCGGAGCGGCTGGATCCAGATGTGGAAAAAAATTAAGGTGGGAGGAAGAATCTTTGTGCGTGAGGCTCGCTGTACATCAGCTCTTCCATCTTCCACAGCATGTTGCCCACTTTCCCAGCCCCTGCCTCCCTTCACCATCAGGCCATTACCCTCTTTCCACTCCCCCTACTAGTACATAGTACAACACCGGGGGGACTGTCCTACAACTGCTCATGACACACGATATGTAGGTGTATGCTATCACCGACTGTAGGACAGTCCCCCAGTGCCACTGTTGCATCCTGCTTAATTTTAGAATGGAAGTATTTGAGGGTAGTACCTACACCACTGTGTGTGGAGTCGTTGTAGGACATTCCCTCCCGGTGCTGCACTGTGTTTTGTGGCCGCAAAATCCAAGTGTTTGATGTGACCGGTTGTAGGAGGGTTCCCCCACTGCTGCTGCTGTGTCCTGCACAAGATTACAACCTAACCATCTTATGGCATTACCGCAGAGAATAAGCGCAGGTGTGTCGGCCATGTTTGCTTGGTTTTTTTGCTTCCGACAGAAGTTATGGGCTGGCAGACTCCTTACAGAGATTTTGACAGGAGTGGCCAGGAGGCTGAATTGGCCACTCCTATTAAAATCCCACTATCTAAAAAAATATAGTTAAAAATCGCCCTATGTGTTTCACAGCCTCCCTCTGCTTCTTCAGGGGCCTAATATATTGTAGTGTCACATCTGTAGGGCGATTTTTAACTATATTTTTTATTTACTTTCCCTACTGACACTATTTGGTTGTCATTTTATATATCTGTACATGTATTATCCTTATATTTTTACATATAATAAATACTGATCCCAGAATATCAGTCTCATAGTGTTAACTCATAGCCTTAAGTCCCAGTATTGGAATTGGACCCTGGAGAGAAAAGCAATAAGGCTGAGTGAAGGAGACAAAGTTCTAGTACCAACAATGGGTACTTCCTCTAATGCTGTTCTACCAACTGGGCGTATCCTGGTGTGAAGCAAGCAGAGCTGCTGGGTCCTAAAAAAGCACCACATTCATCTTGTTCTCCACTTGGCACTTCACGGTGATTCAATATTTTGAAGGAAAATAGCAGTGCTCTACCCCATCTACAATGAATTGTTAGAAGCAGGTAGAGACAAAAGATCGGACCCACTTATCACTTTGAGTGCTAAATGAGTGTACAATGCCTTGCAGTGTGCAGCATGCCCACCTGGCACTCATAGGGTTGCCAGGGAAATGGAAATATGAGAATTGCACAGGAAACTAATACTCACCCCTTCTACTACCACTAAGACTATTGTACCATATAAAATGACCTAAAAGTTAATTTCTCTATGAAAGAGATTGTCCTGTGAAACCTCAACTGTGACAGTAGCAGAGAGGTGTTTCTGTCACTAAAGGGGAATCCGAAGAGCACATAAAGTAATAATCTCAGCCTTTATTTGGGATAGATGGAAAAGCAGATTTGCAGTACTTAATATGCAATTTAGCCAGCAGGAAATAAATAGCGCTTAAGCACTGAGTCTATTATCTTATGTCATATGTCAAGGGTGCTCCAAGTCTTTATAAGGATTTGTCTAGTGTGGTAAGACTATTTAAAGGAGCAGTACAATTTTTAATGAAAACCTTTATGTTATAGAGCTTTTCCTGCTGAGTAAAACAAGGGCACTCTCTCTGCTGTCAGTTGTTTTATTCAATAGATATAACAGTTCAAATAAACAGAAATTTAATTACGGCGTGTTTACTTCCTGTCAGTTCTAACTGACAACAAGACTCAACAGTTTCTATTACACTCTATGGATAACTGTCAGTGAATCTCCTCTCCTTTAGAATGTCAAGGAATAACTAATTGGAAACTGACCACTACATGACACTGTTAATGTAAAAAAACAAGAGTTTAAAGTGCAATAACTCTTAAAATATGCATCTCTCAGCAGAGAAGTACCATTGTTTTACTCGACAGGAAAAGTCCTACAATATATATTTTCAGAATAACAATTTATGCTCTTTTAAATGTCTGAAAGCAAAACATAAATCCTCCCAAACTAGTATATTTGGTTACAAAATGGTGTCCTGCTGATTATGTATGGAGTGCTATATGATGTAACCCTTTGAGTGCCAATGAGGTAGCCAATGCATTGCATTGCAATTTGTTGGATACCTCTCTAGCAATCAAAGGGTTAAAAAATACCTCTACACATTTTCTTGATTTCTCAATAAAATAGCCATATTAATTTAAATATTTTACATCTTAGAGTGGTTTTTAAATGAGATGAGACTGATTCTCTTTAATAAAACTCTGGCCAGAATGCCTGGTATATACCATAATTACACACTACTTCTCATCCCAGCAGAGGCGTAACTAGAAGTCACTGGGCCCTGGTGCAAAAATTGCCATGCCCCCCCCCCCGATCACATCGTCCCCCCAATGTCCTCTCTCCACCTCCATATTGCCCCCCAATGTCCTCTCTCCACCTCCACATTGTCCATCTCCTACCTCCTGGTGGTCCAGTGGTGTGGCAGTAGAGGTCTGTGCCTCCTGCGCAGACCTCTATTAGTAACTCGGAGCTCCCACGCGGTCCTCTCTCTAATAATGCAGAGCACTGGGAGATGATGTCATCTCTCAATGCTCTGTGCATTTCTAGAGTGCTGGAAGGAGCTCTGAGTTACCAACAGAGACTCAGCTTTTAGAGGGTGCATCCCAGCTACTACTCCCTGTCACCTAGTACTATCTAATGTGCATACATGGCAACTTTTTGTTTTAGACTCCCCGGAGAGGGGAGTCCCCTGGTGCCGCTGGTGGAGAAAAATGATGCGGTTTGAATCAAAAAGGGGCAGGGCTTAGTCACAAGTGGGGGCAGAGCCTATAAAGTTAAGAAAAGTACAATGAATAAGCTTGGGAAGAAGGAGAAGTGGGCGGGGAGTGCGAAGAGCACACTGGGAAGTTGCAGAAGTGTGCAGTTTCATTACAAACTCCCCACATCCAGAGAATCAGCGTCTGCCCTGGAGACCTGGTAATCAGCAGCATAAAACAGAGTTTCCGGGGCAAATCCAGAGAGTTCCCAGCTATGCTCATGTGTGTAAATTACCAATAAAACAAGTTAAATATCAAATTATAGAAAACACGCAAAAAGAGGGTGCCCAATTGTGCCTATTATCCAACTGGACAGTATTTGAAGTTAATTTAAATATACTCACAAAATTGATGGTTGGAAGGAGGCATTTACCTGCTACCAGCAGTAAAACCTGCAGATAAATTGCACCTGTCTATGTTCAGGTCTCCAGATCAAACAAGGTGCTGCTTCAAGTCTTCAATTTTTTTTTTTATTAAAGTATAAAATACTGAAATTAAATAAAAAATATATCAAGGTAAAAAGCCATACACGATTAACATTTCACAGTCTATGACTGCGAAAAAAAAGTATTGCTCTTTAACCCCTTAAGGACCAGTGGTCCAGGAAAGTTACCTTCCCTCAACCCTTTGAGTGCCAGAGGGGTGCGCAGCACAAAGAATTGCTTTGCAATGTGTTGCCTAGCCCTCTGGCACTCAAAGGGTTAATGAGTGCTTTAATCCCTTCCGACGCACCAGTACAAGTAACAGGGCTCTGAGACAGAATGCTTCAGTCTTGGAATGGTCAGTTTCAGACCCCAGGAGTGCTGTAAGTAAAAAGTATGTGATGTGCTATGACTGTCCTTAAGGGTATAAACCTCTTGACGGTCATCGCAAGTCACGTGGTCATTAAGGGGTTAAAATAAGAAGTGTGGCTTGGCCCAAATTCCTGTTATGATGCAGGTTCTCTGGCATGTAAACTGCACCAGAGACCGCAATCATTAGTACATATGAGACCTCAGACTTTCTTCGTTTTATGTTTTTACTCTGTTTTTTTCAATAATTTTGTTACACTAGTATACAGTTTATACTATAATTTATTGCTGTATGCCTTCCATGACATCTGTGTTCTGTAATTAACATACTGTTGTTTATTAATGCTGTCCCACATCATAGCAGTGTGACAATCTAGTTGTATTTACAGTGTTAAAGAGCTGGTAAACCATTATTATTATTAAAAATTACTGTGTTATAGGTAAAATAGTAAAATGATGGTGCTCTCATCGCTGAGAGATGATTCATTCACTTATTGCACATCAAACCTGCATTTTGCTTAACATCTAGAGGTGCTAAACTGAGACACCAACATGGATTCTTTGTAAAAATAAAGATCATACTGAGTAGCTGGATTCACACAGGTTAATTCATTAACATTGCTTCATGTGGCACCGGGTCATGTCCTCTGAGTCCTAAATCAGATTATTTCCTAAATCCCACCCAGTTGTTATATACATACCTGGGAACTCTCAGGGTTTGACCCTGAGACTCAGGGTTTTGACCCAAATCTCAGGGTCTCAGGGTGAAGGGCCAAATTCTCAGGGTGAGAGAGGTCTGTGTCACCTACTATATGAATTTCCCCAATTAAATGTTTCCTTAGCCTCTAAACTGGTGCCAATAGTACCAGAAAGACAGGGGGAGATGTACTGCTTGTCTTGTTTGTGTTCAGGCAGTGAGTCATCTAAACTGTAGCATGTTAAAGGTCCCTTGCACACGGAATGGAGCACCTCTGTATTAGAACAAGCAAGCACATATTGCATAAAATCTACATTATGGGAAGGTTTAAGGGTTAATATTTCAAAGATCTCAGGGTCAGCTCATCTTGAAAGTTCCCAGGTATGGTTATATATCAGAATCAAGAAGAACATGGGAGACATGGACCCAAGTCTTATACGTGTCCCTGGAACTCTGATCTGGACACCTCCCCCCAGTTTCCCCTACTGTGCTCCTGGAAGTTGAGCTGCCAATCCTGAGTTAGCATGCCACCCTGGGAGATATGATCCCACCAATTAGAGAATAGCCAACGTGTCCCACAAACAATCTGAGCAGCAGTAGCATTGGCAATCACTGGATTAATTGAATGTTGGACCATACCTCCCCTAGGCTTCTATGCTGCCTGGCAGCCCTACTATCAGGACACCCAGAGTGTGCTTGTCCTCAAGAGAACTCTGCACATGCTATGAGATTATCTTATCTTGAGGCAGGTACAGACTGGGAGGTGCCTGTAATCTCTGAATTCAGGTTGTTTGTAATAAGGTTTCTTGTGCTCCCAAAACTGCACATACATCACCTTGGGCACTAAAACCTAGCCACTGGCAGAATAGTTAGATGGAAAACAGTTTTGCCATGTATACATTTGGAAACAAGGTGACTACTAGGATTCTAACCAAGTTGGAAAAATATGGCTAGAATAAGACATAGAACCTGGACTAATCCTTTATTATAACCTTCCCCCTGTCACTCCTCATGCTATATCTCTGGGTTGGGATTCTTTTCACTGACTTGCTTTTACCCATGATAATTATGAAATTATTTCAATTTAGTCTGATGCTCTTATCGGTGTCTTGTACTTTTGCTTTGTACTATTAATACTGTTCCTGCAACGTGCTGTGCACATGTATGGCATTATATAAACAAAGGTACATACATACATAGAATGCATTCCTTTAGGCTGATGCACTAATAACAATTGGAGCTAGCCAACTGTACTATAGGGTACACATAAAAACTTCCTAAATTGCTGTAGTTTAAATACAACTTTTAACCCCTTAAGGACCAGTCACACACGCACAGTGCGGTCACTTAAGGACCACGGACCATTTTTTTTTTTCACTATCCGATTTCAGACTCCCCGAACGGCGTGCAGCCACGCATGGAGCCCAGAATTCCATTACGGTCCAGGACCGCCATTGCTTCTTAACTGAAAACAAGCCATGGCGGTCCTGGACCTTCATGGGTCCTTAAGGGGTTAACCCCTTGAATAATAGAGAGGTCTGCCAGTGCATTGTAATGAACTGGAGACCTATCTAGCATTCAAAAGTTTAAAATCTCATTTGAAATTACTGGGAATTGGGATTTGTCCCCTATGGTGCAGTTAGAATCGCTTTACTTCTTAGTGCACGTGTCTCAAAGAATAAAGGTTGACAAACACAGGCACACGAATACAATAACCTTCCAAGTTGCCTTCTATCAATTTAGCTGTACATATTTGTTCAGTCTTGGGATACTTGGCACATGCATTCAAGTTACTAACTTAACCTTTTGAATGCCAGACGGGTTGCACAATACATTGCAGAGCACTGCATTTCACATTCCTCTGGCACTCAAAGTATTAAGGTCATAAGAAGCACTGATGGCAGGGATCTGACTGTGCTTACAAGCTAGATATAGGCATTTTCTGCAAGCTCCATAGTAGAATCAGACTTTTCAGCCCAGATTTAGAGCTCCTCCATGTTTTGCCAGTACAGGTAATGATACAGCCATCTGTTTCCAGCAGTGCCATTTATAAGTATGAGCTGGTGGAGTTTCAAGCTTCACTGTTAAATGGTCGCATTTTATATATCAGGTGGCTGTGCGCTGCATTAAACATGTCACCTGGATTAAAAGGGTAACATGAGAATGCCACGCAGTATATAAGCACGAGATTCTCATGTCACCTCATTAAATGCTGCATACCTGATTTTACTTGTACTGCCCATCTTTCCTGTTAGTACGGGGAGCCCAGGAGAGACAGATCTGTATTAAGTGATAGAGAACTCTGTGCACTGAGACACCCCACCCCTGTTCTGGTTCAAGTGTCACTGGCAGCTTGTGGCTCACTCACCAGCCCTGTTTCAGAGTGCACAGAAGAGAGTATGCACAGCCAGAACAGACAGTTAGGTCTCTGTGCACTCTTATTGCCAGTGACACTTGAACCAGAGCGGCTTAATCAGAATAGAGAGTGTTAATATTGAGCCCTGAAAAGGAAATTATTCAAGCAATAACCAAAGGTTTTGCCAATCCATTTCAATAACACAGCTAGTGATGCAATGACTGAAATACTAAATACTTTATCGTCCATGAAGTGCCGCATGACAGAAAAAGGAGAATATGCTTCCTCAGAGCGCAATGTTATCGTCCATGAAGTGTCCCATGACAGAAAAAGGAGAATATGCTTCCTCAGAGCGCAATGTTATCGTCCACGAAGTGCCCCATGACAGGAAAAGGAGAATATGCTTCCCCAGAGCTCAATATATAAATTGCTGCAGTGTCATGCTAATTTATGCAGTTTATCATTGCACAAAGAAGAGCATATTTGAATAATACATCTGAGGGGACTTGCTAACCCGGTATCAGTGTAAACAACCAGTGGCTTCCACCAATGAGACAATGGTGGGAGAAGAGGGGTTTCCTCAGCTTTTCCTCTGATTATGATATATTTGCTCTTTTGCACATAACCATTTCTTTCTCCACTTTCACAACTGTTTCTCTCACTCTCTCTCTTAACGGGCAAAGCCGACCATGCTCTTGTTCCTTGTCAGCGAGTCCAGCAGCATGCCAGTGCTCTTTTGGACATACACATTTCTCTCTCCACTTTCACAATTGTTTCTCACTCTCTCTCTTACTCAGCGGGTAAAGCCGACCCTGCTCTTGTTCCTTGTCAGAGCATCCAGCAGCTTTCTAAGTGACTCAGCAGGCAAAGCCAGTTGTTCTTCGTTCCTCGTCAGCGCATCCAGCTGATTACTCAGCACGCAAAGCCGACCCTGCTCTTGTTCCTTGTCAGCGCGTCCAGCAGTTTGTCAGCGCATCCAGCAGCTTGCTCAGTGACTCATGCGGCATTTAATGAGGCGACATGAGAATCTCGCGCTTATATGCAGCGCGGCATTCTCATGTCGCCCTTTTAATCCAGGCGACATGTTTAATGCAGTGTGCAGCCGAGAAATCTTTAAAATGCGACCATTTAAAAGCATACCGACTTGAACAACCCTTTGAGTGCCAGAGGGGTATCAAATGCATTGCAATGCAATGCGTTGGATACTCCTCTGGCCCTCAAAGGGTTAATAACTGGTTCAGGTTTCACATTGGCATATCACAGCATAAGTGTTGCAATCTGATGTAAGCAAACTTTTTTGGAGAGATTTTTGAAGGCAAGTTTCCATTACTCCATTGAGTGTTGATGGGGTGTCGTTTGAATAGGTTAATGGTATGGTATTACACTGATTTATTAAGCTTTTTAAAGTATCTCTGAGTAACTTGAGCAATCTCAACCTTTTAAAGTGAATATTAAAGCGGAAATTTCAGCTTCATAATATCGCCCCCAATACATTACTAATATAGCCATAGGCAAAGGAATACTTGTATTATGTTGAATAAATCAGCGTTATTAAAGTAATCCAGCTTCTTCAGCAGGCATCCAGGCCACAGAGCTTACAAGAGAAGCTCTGTGCACCTGCGCAGACAGCAACTTCCCTTACATTAAGGTAACCAATGAACGTCCACACCAATCTGGGGGACAGACAGCGCAGACTCAGAGGTACATTTCCTGTAAGATGTCTGTAGTATTCCTTTGCCTATTGCTATATTAGTAATGTATTGAGTGGCAATATTATGAAGCTGAAAGTTGCGCTTTAAATATTTGACGTAACTCATATAATTCAAAAGCAAAAAAGACCCTTTTGTTAAAGCCAGTATTCTCACCCAAACTAACAAGAGCAAGCAAATTCAGGGTTCAATTCATTGAGTGGAGAAATTTCTTTTGTCACCTATGGTCAGTTGGTTTGCTCCAGAATTGCTAATTTCTTCTTAGTATATCAACATCATGTTGTGCAGCTAGAGGCATTATTAAGAAGGAGGTGGTCATCCCAGTCTACAGATCTCTGGTTAGAACTCACCTAGAGTATTGTTTACCCAAGCTCCAGAAGGTTAGCTATATTCTGATGCGAGTTCAGGGCAGGGCTACTAAAATAGTGAATGGTTTACAGGACAAAAATTATCAGGATAGACTAACATGTATGGCTTGGAGGAGAGAAGAGAGAGAGGATATGATTGAAACATTCAAATACATAAACTAATTAAACATAGTACAGGAGGGAAGTACACTTCAAAGATGTAGAAATGTTAGGACAAGAGGTTGTAGTCTAAAACTAAAGAGACAGAGGCTTAGACGCACTGTAAGAAAGTTTTACTTCCCTGAGAGGGTGGTAGATAAGTGGAATAGCCAACCAGCAGAAATGGTAGAGGTTAACACAGTGAGGGATTTTAAGCATGCCTGGGATAGGCATAAGGGTGTCCAGAACATAAGACAAGACCAAGGATCAAATAAGGTTTGAGGTTTTCACAGTAGGAAAAATGGGCAGAATAGAGTTGCCTAATGAATTTTATCTACCATCAAATTGTGTTTGTGTCTGTTTCTATGGGTAAAGGGTGGTACCGTGTTAGTCATATAAAAAGCAGGAACTGGTAAAGTAAAACTGATACCTTTATTGGCTAACTGAGTAGATCTATGATGCAAGCTTTCAAGACACGTTAGGTCTCTTCTTCAGACATAATTAGAATGAAGGCTGAATACAAAATATATGACAGATTATACACTCATACAAATAGTTATTCATTAAAATTCCAATGAGAGTGAAAATCTTATCATCATTGTCAGAAAAATGTATTACCTAGGCTCCAGTAAATTTGTCTCTTTAGCTGGCTAAGTGGTACAAGAATTAGTTCCCTTTTGATGTGTGAACATCAAGGGCAAATTCTCCTGCAGTTCGTCTAATGTTGTCTACCTCATGTCCTTACGCAGGATTATATGCAGGGGAGACAGGACAAACTCTGAGGAAAAACAGATGAATTCTCAAAGTTACAGAGTGATCAACAAAAGAGACACCCCAGTGGGTCAACATTTTTGCAAAACTGATCACAGCATTAATGATCTCAAGGTGACTGTGCTGGTAGAAAAGTTTAGGACACGGGGGGGGGGGGAGATTTATAGAACTGGTGTTATAAAAATGGAGCAAAAGTTGTCTAAAACTGAAGACCGGTATTTAAAAAGAAGCTTACAGCAGTTTGGGAAGCCTTAACGCCACGTAGTTGTGTTTCTGAAAAAGTAACGGTAAAGCTAGCAAAAATTCTTGAGCAGGGAATTTATAAAGACATGTCGCTAACCGCAACAATTTAGCGGCATAATTTTACCAGAATGTTAACAACAGGTATCAGCTGTTCTTAACAATTCCAGGCATTGACATCAGATTGTTAGCATCATATTTATAACAGTGCCCTTACTCATTTATAAATAAGACCTTATCACCAGCTGTTGTGACTTAAAGACAATTCTTAAAATATATCCAAGACAGAAATATCTGTGAATATAAACTGATAACCAAGTTTAACACTCCGAACTGTGACCTGAACTGTGAGAAGGAATTTACATCAGCCCCTGCGCATTAGAGAAGTTAACATATGCCTCTCCACAGGGAATAACATGCCCAAAATGATCTGCTCTAGCACCTATATGCACCAGTTCCATAGTATTTGAGAATAAAAAGCCCACAATGGTATGCTGTGATCTGCACCCACATGTATCTATGTTCCTTCCATTCCTGCTCTCTTCAGCCTGAAGATCACTCTCACTCTCTTACCCTGCCTCAGTAAGAGAGAGAATGTGAAACGCAGACCATTTATGGGTGGATCTATGGATACCAGCAGGATTGACGAACAAGGTTGAGGTGTCACAATGTGTATTTGTGGTTCTGTGACTACCAGTGGATATGGAAAATGATGGGGTCTCAGAGAGTGTATGTGTGTATTCTGTGACTACCAGAAGGACAAGGTTGGAGTACATTTCTCTACAATTTACTAGAAATATTGGCATGGCTTTGCCCATCCAGATAATACACCAAATTAAAAAAAAAAATTCCATGCAGTTGTATGTAGGACTAAATAAGAATGTTTTATAAAGGAAGTGTGTTATGAAGACAGACACTACAGAAGACATCCTGAACAGGAGTAACCATTATGTGTGTGTTATCTACCGCATTGGATATATGCAAACAAAAAACAAAAGAGGGCGCCCAATTGTGCCTATTATCCTTTATAACAATATAGAGTATAAAATTGAAGTTATACTCACAAGTGTAATGGCTGTGGGAAGATATATACCCCACCACAGCTGATCAGGCATACAGAGATATTTTCCTGTCTCTGCTCAGGTAACCGTATCCAGGAGTTAGTGTTGTCCACAAAGTGCTGCTAGTTTGTCTCCAAATTATTTTAATAAAAAGCATCCATACAGAGATAAAACTCAGTAATAAAATGTTAAAACAATGATAATGGCAAGCTATAACGTTTCGTGGTACCCTGACCACGTCTTCAGATCAAGCTCTAGCCAGTTTCTTTACTGGCTCCTGCATGACTCTGCTACAGCCACTGATGCTTTGCCTGGTATGGAAAATAAATGTTTACAATTAATTATATAAACTGTACATTACAGCTTTATATCAACTGGTCAATCAACCAGTCCCCATAAACCAGTGTCTGAGGCAACAGAATTGGTACTGTTGCTATCCACACCAATACATTTCAGTGTGGATGTGGCCTGCAAAAGATGGAACCCAATTCAGCTACCTACCCCACTTAATGGGAAAGCAGGTCCTGGGGAAACTTTCCAGATGGCGATATAGGTCTGCTCTCATGATGCAGTTTGTGAACTGAAAGGTCATTTCTTCAGAGGATAAAAACATTGACCCAGCCAGTGACGGTGCTACAATAAAAGCAGGAAAAGCAGCTGCTTAGGGCCCCCACTTAGTCACACTGCCCAGCAGGGCTTATACAGTACATTTGCTGCACGTAAACAAAATCAAGGCAATATCTTATTAGAAACACCAACGCAAAAGCAAATAGGGGCCCCATGTGCATTTTTTGCTTGGAGACCCCCAAACACCTAGAGCCGCCCCTGGACACAGCAGACATTCATGACTTCTAATATATTTATTCAGCTAGTTCACAGAATCTTGCTATTGTTTACATTCCTGCATGCCTTGGTTTTACATTACCCCAAACTAGGCATAATGGGAAGGTGGGGGGTTCAGACAGCAGAATGCATTTTCATGTACACTACATATCAAGAAACATGAACTAGAAATTGTGTGAGACACTCTGACATCAGCAGCACTGTTCATTGCACAGCCACAAAGACATCAGTGAAACCTGGTGAAACTCTCTAAGGTGTACTTAAAGGGATAGTAATACTTCATTTTAACTTTATTTTATTTTGTAGGCATGAAGAATGATATAAGTCTTATCTCTCAAACCTTTATGGTTTATGAGATATTCACAAGCAAAGTTTCCCCCTCCCGCCCCTTTTACCTAGTGTAAGCAATCTCTTCTTAGATGTGGAATGCAGACCGTAGAGCAGACAGATAACAGAAGGGGACACTCTTATTCCTATGAAAACAATGAAATCCCTGTCCCCCTTGACAAGCTTTTCAGGTTTTTCCCTTATCTTAATTGAAGATTGTCCCTCTCTGCAGTCTACCTGGGCACCTCTCTTCTGCTCTAGCTGAACAGTGTGACATCAGTAAAAGGGGAGGGAGGGGGACACTTTGTCATTGAATTACTCTGGAACTACAACTCTGACAGAATTGAAATAACACTCTCCAAAGTCCAAATACTATGATGATTAACTAGAGCTGCTTTTATTATGAAACATTACTATCCCTTTAATTTACTGATTTAAGAGTGTGGGGAAAGCTTCATGTGTGTACAAAAGAGGAGGATCCACCAGGAAGCCTGGCCCTGTCACAGCTATAACCCCCCTGCAACAATCGTCCATTGGTACATACATAGCTAAAAGCCTTCCACCTGCAGACCTGGTGTTAGGCCCTCATATTATTGCTGGACTACAACTCCTGTCATTCAGAGTTGGCCAATCACTAGCTGAGAATGATGGGAGTTATAGTTCAACAATAGGGGTAGAAGAGTAAGTTTTTCCTACACAGATTGTCCTGCCTAATAGATAAGCACTACCACAGAGTTTTATGCATCTGGTACTGTGGACAAAACATACATTTGACCCTTAACACTTTGACTGCCAGAGGTAACTAGCTAGTGGCAATACGATGATTACCTCTATGGCATTCAGAAGGTTATTGCCAGCACCTATTTAATTTACTTTCACCATATCTATCCCCTCCATGAATAACATAATCAGAGAGATTATTTGACAGGAATGGTGTCTCCCTGTTGGCTAAATCTACCTTCTAGTCTATCACTAGTCCATTTTTAACAAGGAAGTCAGTGTGACGGCAAATATTGGCAGCCAACACAAGCAAACAAAAGTAGGTTCGTGCTACCTTGGCAGAGGTTTGTCTTGCAGATATTTGCATAATGTGATAGTAGAAACATTTTAACCCCTTAAGAACCAGAGGAGTTGGCTGGTCCTTAAAGGGTTAAAGGGAAGTTGTAACTACTTTGGAGGAAACCAAGATCTAATCAATAAATGTACATCATGTGCTCCCAACAAGAGTGTAAATAATCTAAAACATGCCTTGTGATAGGGGCCACTGCAGGACCACTAAACTGGAGCCAAAGGGGAAGAATGGAGGACCATAAAATTCCCCAAATTCCCATTGATTTAAAAGGGGCTTTCATCCCCTTCAATGCTTGAGAGGTAGCCAACAAATTGCTTCTCAATGCAACGGAAATCTCACTAGCATTCAAGGAGTTGAAATGAAATGAAATCAATGGGAATGTGTACATGTCCCTTATGGTACAGTTAGTTTACTGCCGAATTGTTCCACTTCTTCCTAATGTAGGAGTGACCACGCCTGTCCCAGGCCAACCCCACAAAGTGCATGCTTTCAGGATCTCCTCAAGTGAGGAGTGACTGGATGTAATTAATTTGGGTAGATATTTCAGAATGATGGAAACATTGATTCCCCTGACTGGATCTCCTGTGTTCATGTGAGGAGATGATGAAAATCTGCTCCATTTGGGGGGAAGGGGAGGTTTGAGTTTGACTGTTTTAGTACATAAGACAATAACGCTTTCAAGAACTGGTTGTATTGACACTGATGTTCTCAAGCCCTGTGGATGCTAGACAGGTCTCCAGTATACTAAGAAACAATGTATTGGAGCCATCTCCAGAATCCAGTGGGATGAACATCTTCCTGAGTCTATCTGAATAGAAGATGCTGAGGGGTATTGCTAGGTTATGGCTAATGGGCCTAAAGCCTCAAGGTCTTGTTGCCAGCTTTGGGCATGTAATGGTGCTAATATCCAAGTAACAGTGTAATTTGGCTCCACTGCGCACAGTGGATTAGGCTGGCCCAAGACCCAGGTAACCTGGTAACAATGTCAATCAATTATCTAGATTTACATCTTGTCTCTCTTAACAAGACTCAGTAAATAAGGTGTATTGCTGTTTGTTATTTTAGTGGACAAGCTTAACCCTTTGAATGCCAGAGGGGTACGCATACACAACTCACTACAAAGCAATGAGCTGCAAACCCCCTTTGACACTCAAAGTGTTAATAGTTCATAAAGGAACTCTAACAGCTAATAACAATAATCCGGGTAAGTAACCCTAATGGCCACTGTGAATCAGTTCTATGAGGATCATTGGTTCCACAAACCGAATCCTATTTGCTGGTCCGACCATATAGGTGACCTTGGCTTTTGCTTTCACCTCATGGTGAAGTGAATGTTTGAATAAGATTCTGCACTAAATCAGAAGGAGCTGGGATAGTTTTTCTAGTCCTACCTCTGCCTAATGGCAATTTACTAAGGAACTTTACAGAAAAAATTCTTCCCTTAACACCACGTTACATTAAATGGAGGTCAGAGGTGGAGTACATTGATATTTCTCTCAGCCTTGTATAATGCACTGTACTAAAGAAGGCTTAGAGGAAATGGTGAGATTGTACACCATTTCACTGCTTGTGCTATGGGGTAGGCATAAGAGACTTGCTGGCATCAGTATCCTAACAATAGAGGAGTGTGTCATCCAGTACGGGCTACAGTGCGCATACACTGTACCAAAAGCCCTGAAGCACAGTCACTGGCATTAGATGCTAACACCAGTGGAGTTCCACTGGTGGATTCATATATGTATCTCAATAAATGAAAATGTGCCCTCTTCAGAATTTAAAGGGTTACAAACCCATTTAAATGAATGGAGATGCTTAGAAGTTGTGTTTGTTCCCAGTAGTGCAGTTGTTTTGCTTCAGAATGTATTTTCTTTTGAACAAAGGGTCTTTAGTCACAAAGCAAATACTTTTCATATTGGCACTGTTAACGCCTTAGATGTTAAAGAATCTTAAATGCATTGTGAAGCCATGCATTAGAAACCTCTCTTGCATCCAAGGGGTTAAACAGTTTCATTATTATGGCTCCATGCAGATTTCATGTGTAAAACAAATGGATTCAAACAAAGCAAAAAAGTAGAGTGCCATACTTAAACAGCTCTGAAAATATGATTTAGAGCAAGACCAAAGGATTTTATTTAAACAGAATTATTTATTAACCCTTTGAGTGCAGTGCACTCAAAGGGATAATACATATACTGATGATTAAACAAACATTAATGTGAGTTTTATTGCTGTGGAGCAATGGAATACCCTTATATACACACCACACAGTCCAATCTCATAAACAGAGGGACACCAGAGAGGGAAAGAGGAACAGAGAGATTTGCTTCTCAAAGAGGGACTGTCCTCCTAATGAGGAACACTTGGGAGGTATGTCTTTAGCATTGAAGGGGTTAACAGCCCAATTTAAATCATTTAACCCCTACAGCATTGTTGATTTGCCCCAGTATTGCTCCTATATTTATAAAGGCAAACTGGAGCTATTCTGGAGTAAACCAACTGCACAATAAGGGGAAAAATAAAAAATCATGTTAAATTAAACTGGGCTTTTAACCTCTTGAATGCTAAACAGAGGTATCCAATGCATTGCTTCAAAATGCACTGAAGACCTCTCTAGCACTCAACTAATTAAAAAAATCTGCCCAAGAATTGTATTTGTCCCATATGGTGCAGTTGGTTAACTCCAGTTTGTTTTTATAAATATGGGCCTTAGAGTCTATGCTATAGGGGGTCATATAAACATGCTCTTCATTACTATTGAGTTAACCCCTTTGCATCCCTTATGCCATATATAATGGCAAAAATGTCTGTGCTGTCATTGTGCCAATTATACATATTACAGGCTATAGGACTGTGCAGCCTATCTGTAGGAGACCAGAGTGGACTGTCTCATAACAACCCAGGTCTCCTGCACATGCAGAGGGCTGAGGATTGGCTCTCTGCACATTTTATTAAGTTAACCAATTGTGATCCAGAGTACTGCAGTGTGCAACTACAGGGGACATAATGGTGAAGTTTGTGTGGTGAATAACGCACACCACCATATGCAACACAAACTGGGTATGCAAAGGGAAAGGGAGAGACACCGATCAATAGCATATGATGTTGGAGTACATCATTTTGCCATGGAGAAAAAGACACACTGCCATATGTGCTAAGAATTATGTGTGCAAAGAGTGAAGGGAGAGAGACAGTGATCATTAGTATATGATACTGGCAGAAAGCTGGCAATATGTTGAAATGGTATGTCTGCAGGTTAACAGTAAGGCTAATGTGAAACATGAACTGTTCTCCATTGTGTAGTATGGCGACATGTCCTCCACTGTGGAGTAGGGCGACCTGATCTCCACTGTGGAGTATTTTTATTGACCTATTCTCCACTCTAGAGTATGGTGACCTGTTCTCCTCTGTGGAGTATGGCAATCTGTTCTACATTGTAGTAGTGTATGGCATACTGTCCTCCACTGTGGAGTATGGCGACCTGTTCTCTACTTTGGAGTTAGCGACCTGTTCTCCACTTTGAAATATAGTGAACTGTTCTGCAGGAGGACTGCATAGTAATTTATGGCAAAGTCCACAATTAGCTAATCTCAGGGAGGCAAATTTTTCTGTGAGCTCCGAAAGTGTCTCCAGATAACAGTACTTTATGCATATAGTGTATAGTTACATCTAAATAATAATATGATCTACGGAATACATAAAATGGCTCATTAAGTCATATCCCAATATGCAAATTAGCTAATGAAGAAGAATACAATGAAACCTCATTCTCTCTCTCTGCTTCATTGGTCTTAAGGCACATTTGAGAATATAGGAACTATTATTCGTATACCCAAGAAAAAGGGCCAAATATTCATTGAAAGCATTGCTAAAAATCATATCAGAGACTGCACATTGAGGCTGATGTACTAAGAATACCTGGATCAATTCTGGAGCAAACCAACTATACAACAGGGGAGGAATAAAAATGGGGGGTGTTAACCATTTGAATGTTAGAGCCCTCTCTAGCATTAAAGGGATAATATTGCTTAATAAGGAGATATATATATATATACACATATATATATAATTTATACAGCAGGGTGTATCTGTGTGAGTAAAACAAGGGCACTCCCACTGCTGAGAGGCATTTTATTCAAAAGTTATAGCAGCTCAGACTTGTGTTTTTGGGTGCAGTAATCCATGGCCTGAAATGTTATGGTGGCGCTGTTGCTACAGCAGTCTATAGACAGCTCTATTTAGATGACCATAAAACTCACTAGTATCATATAACAACAGCACTACTGTGAAATTTCAGGCCACGGAAGTACTGAACCCAAACAATTCAAGTCTCAGCTGCTATACATTTTGAATTAAACATCTCTGAGCAGTGAAGTGCCCTTGTTTTACTCAGATGGATAACCCTGCATTTTTTTTTTCCTCCAATACTGTGAATTATTGTTCCTTTAATGGGATTAAAAGCTCTATTTAAACAATAAGAATGTCCATTTGTTCCATATGGTTTAGTCAGTTTGCCCGGAATTTCTCCATTTCCTCTGTGAACATCATTGTTGGCTGACTTTGGTCTAGCTGTAGTGGCAGTATACCACTACAGCTCGTTTTCCCATTGGTCAGAGAAATCAACAGCTTAGAGTGCCATATTTTAGGGCCATTTAATTTCTTCTGGCCAAACTCACACAAAGTGGTGGCACAGCCACCACTCAGTGCCAGAGCATTCCAATGCTGCTGTAGCAGTCCTGGTTTCTTGCAGTTTTTATTAATCTGGCGAGTTTATTTACCACTTTATATACACTTTTTAATGACCATTATTTAACGGTATGAATTCCAGAGAGATCTTCTATGCATTTCTTTAGAAGTCTCTCTATCATCCAAGCATTTAAGGGAGTTTTATTTTTATAGGATAAGCAATATTTATGTGCCAGGCAAAAAATGGAAAGGCTAGGGGCAGAATCATGTGATATGTATGGGTGGAACCATGGGCTGGGCTAAGAACATCTAGGATGCCTTTCATAAGGATACCCGAGAAATCCACTTAAGATGTAGAGCAGATGCTGTGGCTCTCCAGTTATTGTTGAGTGGCAACTCCCATCATTTTTACCTGGCCTATGGTAATTTGAGACTTTACAGATGAGAAAGCATTAATCTAAAAGACTCTGCTTTAACCTAATGAGTACTGGAGGGGTATGCACTCAAAGGGTTATATCCAAACATGAAACAGCTGAGGCATAAGGGTCAGGTTTAGATGGGAAGAAATAACTCTTCAGTTCTCATCAGTTTCACAAACACAGTGCATCACTATGCTATGACTGGCTGATATTTCTTCCCCAGTAAATCACTGTATATTTGCTTTGTTGTTGTTGGTCCACAAGGTATGGAATAAAAGCTATTGTGGATTCTCATTACACTCCATCCGGTGATGATGTTCTTTATTTTTCATTGTGAGTTTTGTTTCAAGATTTTTTTATTTTTGATTATTTGCTGGTCTTGTTTCTTAAATATGTGACTCCCTTTAACCATCCATTATTATTATCATCATCTTTATCCCTGAGCAAAGGTGACCAGGAAATTAATGGCCAACTCATTCCATGAACAAGAATGAGGCAGTTATTTGATAGAGTTATTACTAAACAGTCCGTCATCTGTTGTGTAAGATTGAGTGGTTATATACCAAAATATTTGTTAATTCCTCTGCAACATAGGAGTTACAAATACAGTTTCTTTATTTGAAACATCTTACAAATTACAATGTAAATGGTAGATGACTCTGGCCAAGATTCACAAATTTAATCCCAACTGCTCTCCACTCTCCTTTAGATCATGTAAATAGATAACTTGAGTTCCCTATTTCATATTTTCTGAACATATCCTATAGCTGTATAATTCTGGAAAGAGGTTTATCAATGTATCACCTCCCTACTTTATTTGGAGCTGTCCCTGACCCAGGGATTGTGCACAATAAACCTTCTCACCACTTACTGCCACCTCCATAGACTACTATTTAAACACATTTTGGTGGGTGCTAAATGGGGTAATGTACTGCAGTGGCTCAAATTTATCATACCTTTATGTTCTTTCCTTCACAGAGTCAATCAGGTGATGACAAATCCCTGTATTTTCATTTCATTTAGCACCCATGGATAGAAAAATGCAACCACACCTGAGTTGGTTAATGTACCAGCCATAGAATCTGTTCAAGCCGCAAGTTTGCAGGTTCTAGTCCTGGCAAGGTCAGCTCAGGCTTTCAGCCTTTGACGTTAGATAAAATGAGTCCAGGACATACATGAAAATGAGAGACAATCTCTCAATATATTCTTCCCGGTAAAATACTTTCACAAAAAATAAAATATATCAATGAGAGCCTGTCAGATTCAGACTCATAAGTAAATACCTTTTTTTCTCCCATCCCTCTTTTCCCTTTCCTTCCTTTCTTCATGTTACTTTTCTCTTCCTGGTTCTTACTTTCTTATAATGTTGTGATCTGTAGTGCTGATGACATATGACAAAGATTCTCACTTTTACTAGGGACCGATTGTATACTTAAAGTGACAGCTCTGTATTGTTTATTATAAAACTAAAAAAATAAAGGGATATAAAAAAAAATCACCTTATTTCTTTTCTTACCTCTGGGACATTTTAGCTATATTCCAGGTGTGGGTAATGTGAGGCCCACCAGCTGCTTCCAGGATACAATCCAGTGTAGGGTTAAAGGTCCCTTTTGTTAAAGTTTACTGCTCTTTTAAATCTGTATCAGATTGAACTACTATACATTACTTGGCTGCATTTCGTAAAAAAAAAAATATCTTCCTTTTTCCTCCTCTACCTTTCACCCTTTGTGTGCCAGAAGGATCTGCAATAAACTGAGTGTGGAAATAGTATTGTATACATTAAGAAGAAGCTGCAATATGCCTGTCCGTTTTATGAATCAATCTAGTAGGGGATGCACTATAGTTATGTGACTGATCATCGAATTAGCTCTCTGTACAAGATGTTTGCAGTACACGGAGGCGCTCCAGCTGCCTCCGTGTGCTTAATGCGCACATTGACAGCGCGACATGACAGTCTTGCACTGTCATGCACTGCGAGATTGTCACGTTGCGCTTTTTACCCAGGCGACCTGCTGAAACAGTTGAATGGTCACACGGTCTTCTGTGTGCGACCATTCAAAAGGATATCACCCCAGGCACTCTGGTGGAAGAGCCCTTTACACTCAGAACTGTCTGTCAATCATACATCACAGTTTGGAACTTTTGGACCTCCATTTCTCCAGTGATTTGAGGAATACAATACAGTCTGCTCAATGTGATAATCCAATTGGGAAAACTCGGCATTGTGCCAAAGTACTGTAGGTTTAGTACTGTGCCTTGTGAGAACTTAGGTTGAACTCACCACATTCTATGAAGTTTTTCTGTAAATTCAAATCATTGTAAGTGCTCTTTTTCAGCAGGAGGGGAAAAGAAACATAGAATTCAACGGCAGATAAGAACCATTCGGTCCATCTATGGTCCTTGATCCTTATGTTCATGACAGCCTTATGCCTATCCCATGCATGCATAAATTACTTCACTGTATTAACTTCTACCACTTCCTGCTGGTAGGCTATTCCACTTAACTACTACACTCTCAGTTATGTAAAACTTTCTTACATTACATCTGACCCTCGGTCACTCTAGTTTTAGACTATGGCCTCTTGTCCTAACACTTTTACTCCTTTGAAATGTACTTTCCTCCTGTACTTTGTTGAATCCCTTCATGTATTTGAATGTTTCTATCATATCCCCTCTCTCTCTTCTCTCCTCCAGGCTATACATGTTCAGATCGTTTAGTCTAACCTGATATTTCTTTTCCTGTAAACCAGTCACCATTTTAGTAACCCTTCTCTGACTTCTCTCTAGAGTGTCTATATCTTTCTGGAGATGGGGTCTCCAGTACTGTACAAAATACCCTAGGTGAGATCTAACCAGAGATCTGTAGAGTGGCATGACCACTTCCCTAGTTATTATTTAATCCAAAGGATGATAACGAGGTGAGACCTTCTCTTTATGCTAAACTCAAGTTCCAACAGTAAATTGAAACAGCCCTGTCCAACCGGGCAAGTGATCTGAATAGGGTGACCGCACATCCCGGAATGCCCGGGACTGTCCCTTATTGGGGGTCTGTGTCTGGTCTGTATCACCCCCCACCGGGACAACAAAGAGTCCCGGAATTGAGCAACACGCTGAGCCAGCCATTGAAGACCATATAGCAAATACATTTCATTGGCTGGCTGGACTGGTACGTGCGAGACAGCTGGGGTGGCGCAGGTATGCTGGTGCTGCATGTGAGACGCGCGGCTGAGGCTCCCGCCGGCGCTGACCATCTTTCTGACGCTGACACAGAGTAAGAGTTCCCACTGAGACCTCTTAGTCTGTCAGCCTCAGTAAGATGGTAAGCGGGAGCCTCAGCTGCGGGACTAGGGTAACCACATGTCCTGGAATGGCAGAATGGAAATGTGGTCACCCTAGATCTGAACTTATCAAAGGCACTAAATCTAGGGCAAAGTTTCAGCTCAAAGCAGTGACCATTGTAGAGGTTTGGTTTTATAGAAACAAAACACAACCATTAACACACTGCTTAACCCCTTAATGGCCAGTGATGTGTCAAGACCATCACCGGTGTCCTTGCCTAAAGAATCAGTGACTGTCCTGGCACATCATGTATTTTGTGCTCGCAGCTCTCCAGCAGGAATGCTGTGAGCACAAGCCGGGTCTGAAATTGACCAATCCACGAACAGAGCGGTCACTATTAGAACTCCATTTTGCACGCCAGCCTACCTGATCATTCATGTGTGCCGGCACTCCAAACACCATCAATGTGGTTCTTAAGAGGAATCCAACCCCAGGATCACTGGTCCTTAAGGGGTTAAAGGATCAATAAAATTTTACTTTGGAAAAAATCATATACTGTATGGCTTTTTCTGTCGAGTAAACAAAGATATTCCCACTTCTGGCAAGTACTTTATTCAAACGTTATATCAATTCAAACTGTCAAAAAAGGTGGATCTGTTAATATCACATTCTATGAGAAACTACAGCCAGTTGCTTACCCCTGCCATACAATGCACAGAATAACTGTGTGGACAGGACATCAGATGTACTGTCTGGACAGCAGGTGGCACTGTCACCAACATTTTCATAAAAAAAAACCATTTTTAAGGATAAGAACTTTGGAATGAAATTTCTCCCAGTGGGAGTACCTTTGTTTTGAATCAACAGAAAAAGCCATACAGTGTATATTTTCATCTCTATATTTAAAATTCAAAGTGATTTCCGGTTCCCTGTCCACACTGTGGTGGTATGGGGCCAGAAACTGGACACATGCAGCAAATCAGGGGCCGTGATTTTCACAGGAATGGATGAGGGCGAAGCCTCCCACTCACTCCTGTCAGAAGCGATGCAGTGAGATTCATTGCTGCAGCGGTCCACCAGGTTTTTGACCTTCACTTTTATATTATACTGTATTATATTTATCTATTTAGTGTCTATATGACCTCAGTTATATCAAAGGGTATAATTCCTCTTTAACATCTTTAACCCCATAAGGACAGCTTAGAAGTTAGTTGGTGAGTCGGCACATGTGACAAATCACGTGTGCTGGTGCCCCAAATGGGGTCTGCTTTGGTCTTGGAACGGTTCATTTCAGACCCCGCTAGTGCTCACAGCACTCCCGCAGGAGCGATGTGAGCAGAAAATACTGACACACAATGACACAGGTGATGGTCCGGACACGTCACCAAATGTTAAGGGGTTAAGGAACAGATGGGTCTGCATCTTAATGAGAAGCAATTCATTGTATACCCATCTGGTCCTTAAATATTTAATAATGTTATTAACTATTCTATGTGTCATACAAAAATACTGTATATGTAAGAAAAAATGTAATTAAGTATCAACTTATCTAAGAAATTAGAGGTGGGACAAGGAAGTGTGGCAGTTATTCATAGCTGTTCAAGGAAAAAAAGGCATTCCTTGTCCTCTTTTACTTCATAGGAATACTAGTGTAAAAGCTCGTGTATGCGGGCCAAAGTCCGGGTCATGTTAACCCTTTGAGTGCCAGAGGGGTACGCAATGCACTTAAAGGGTTGAGAGGCCGGACCTGCTCTGCGTCCTGCCACCGACGCAGTCATGCACTGTAGAGACTGCCCGAAAGCACAGAATGCTCCCAGCACAGAACTCCCAGCATTCTTTGCATTCGGGCAGTCTCTACTGCGCTTGACGGCTTCTGACAAACATCCTAGCAAATTATTATATAGGATGATTCATTGCATACAAACATCCTTCACTGTAACCTGTTTCTCCACTTCAAGATGAAGTCATTGTTGGTTGTGTTTTTCTACGCAAATAAAAATTGTTTGCCTTCTAATACTTTGTTTGTCTGATTTGTAGGACACATGTAGCCTTTACAATCTCTTCTCTGCAGTCTTTTACATGTCTCTGATTTTTACAAGTTGGCAGTTTAAATATTTTATTTCAGATTTATGAAACCATGTAAATATTGTACAATTCAGTTTATATAACCATATCACAAGGCTCTGGGAAACTTTGAATGCAAGTGCAGTGCAGTTACCAGTGGCGTAACTATAGGGGTTGCAGGGGTAGCACCTGCGACCGGGCCTGTGCACTCCAGGGGCCCGGCCTCCCCTGCGACCCCTCCGCCTGGCGCCCGCAATCTCCCGCCGGCGCTCTAGTAATGCAGAGCGCTGGGAGATGACATCATCTCCCAGCGCTTTGCATTACTAAGAGGACTGCATGGGAGTTCCAGATAGGAGATGGGGGCATTGTGGAGGGGGTCAGTGTGGTCAGGGGGGCCAATGTGGTGGTGGTGGGGCCCGTGGTTCTTCTTGTACCAGGGCCGGAGGCTTCTAGTTACGCCTCTGACAGTTATTATACATGGGCCTTACGCATAAAAGTAAAGAAGAGCAATTCTGAAGCAAACCAACTGCATCAAAGAGGACAAAAAGACATTCCTCAAACTCCAATTTATTTAAATGAGACTTTTAAACTCTTGTATGCTAAAGAGGTTTCCAACGTATTGCTTTACAGATTGGGTTTGTTAAAATTAGAGAAGAGGTATCTAAAATGGATATAATTACTATTTACAAAACAATTTGCAGCCAATAGAAATAAGCAAGGGGCCTCCTTTAAGTCAGGAGTGTACCTGCAAGGGGCACAGATGATGCAGTTGTCTCCAGACCTGGCATCCAAAGTGACCCATTAGCCCCAGAGTTCAGTAGGGTTCTTCTAATGACTGGACATTAGAGCAGTAAGGATGTGGAAGCTTTGTTGGTAGATACTATAGAGATTTTCAAATATTATTTGACACCTTTTTAGCTAAGAACATTATAAAGGATTGTGACAGCTGGTTTCAACACAGGTAGGATATTGATACAGAGATAAACCTGATGGCCTTCTTTATCCACTTCGAGTGTAATTAGAATGACTTCAAATGGGTGCTGTCCTCTGGATCAGCAAAAGAGATCTAACAGTGGCTGAACTTGAAGGACTTGTCTCAACCTCATTGGCTATGCAACATATACTTCTGTACATATCAGGATTTGCCAAAAGGGAGTCCAGGTCTTTCTTAAATATTTTGGTCTGCCAACACCACATCTCTTGGTAGCAAATTGTGTATTTTACTTTTCTTCTCATAAATAACTCTTTTCTTTGCAGAAAGTGAAATTTCCTTTCCTCTAATTTCAGAGAATTACATCTTGCTATCTGTAAAGTACTGCTAATGAATCATTTGAGTGCTGACTCCTCTAGTAATGAAAGGGTTAAAAGCCCCCCATAGAGTTATTTGTATGGTCACTGCATATATTTGTAAATAATAATTATATCTCCTTATAGATACTCCCCTTTTCAGGGAAAATTATCATAAATCGAAAAGCATTAACTAAATGCTTCCATTTCTTTTACTAAGTTAGTGGCCTGTCTGTGTATTTATTCCAGAATGTTAATTTTGGACTACTGCTGTACTGTATACTGAAGATGTGGCCTTGTCCAGGATTTGTAGAGAGAAAATTATGCTCCCCATTCCCCATACTCGTCATACATGCTAATAACTAGCTGGCGTTTACAACTGCTGGTTGACATTGTGTACTGTTATAGTCTAATGTCTACAATGCTAGAATTACTCCTACAGTGTTTAATACTTTCCCATTAACACCCAATGATATTGACAATTCTGCTAAACCAGATTGCATTACCCTTACCTAAGACTGCTACCCCAAGCCATAATAGATGGATAGTGGAATTGGTAGGGACCCACTGGGGCAAATGTCAGGGGTAGTCTTGACCTATATCCCTTGACCAAACCATGTGGAGAGGAGACAGAATATTGATAACTGATATTTGGTAGATTTTGGAGGGGATCCTTAGAATTTTCTCTTGGTCAATAAATACCAACATTTTTTTTTTATTTTCAGACATTCACCTGAACCCTTCACTATAGATAGGAAGTGGTGGTGGGGGGGTCTTTAGATTCCCTTGGATAAATGGTGAAGTAGACACCATTCTTAATATTAGCCATACCTCCCCAATACAATGGGTGGAGAAAATGTGAATTCTTAGAGCCCCTTCATCTATTTAACAATCTAAGGGGGCAGTGGGATTTATTGATCCTATATGTGTTATTTAATAACATACCATTAAAAGCAAACAAGGATGAGAGATTGTAGCATAAGTACATAATAGGAATGAAGTGGATTACATTTTATTTCAAGAAATATCCCTCCAAAATCTATAGGTAGACAATGCATTGCATTATAATGTATTGCTCTCCATTCAGTTAGGGGAGGGGTTAAATACTCATAAAGGGGATTATTGTGTGTAGCACACATCCATTTTTATAGTGTTATGGACTGAATGAAGGGCTGCTCTTTTTACTCATGTCTTAGTGGCTATAAAAGAGGAGGGAAAACAAGAGCGGCAGGTTGAGACAATCGGCAATGGATGGATACTCACAGTAGACGTTGCCTGAATCCTACATACTCGGCTTCTGGGATATAGACAGATGTCCCACATGTAACTAAGACATTGCAGTTTAGAATGATAGGTCTTTAGGCAGCTCTTCTGACTCGCTTTCCCCAGAGGAATATATCAGGCATAAAATAAAAGAATAGAGGTCTCCCGATAGTGAAATACAGCAAGAAACGTTATAACATAGTGACTAAAATTACTAATCATAAGTGTAGTAGTTAGGATGGGAATGCTCCCAAAACCTGACAAGATAGACTACAGAGAAATGAAACCATCTCCATTCGGATTAACTCCAGTATCCAGGGAAGAAGAAATAGATAACTGCTTTCCAAGGATAATATCCAGTAAAAAAAGTTTTATAGAAATCAATGTGTAACAACTCACCACATACAGTCCTTCACTTCTAGGCATTTCATTGCTTTCTCAAAGATAATGCCGCTTTCTCAAAGATAATTAGTAGAAAGATATCTTTGAGAACAGCTGTGAAACTTGTAGGACTGAAGGGCTGTACCTCTTATTTAGATGGTGTGTTACACATTGATTTAAAAAAATATATATATATTTCTGGATATTATCCTTTGGAAAGCAGAAACATATCTCTTCTCCGTGGAGACTGGAGTCATTCAGAAAGGTGATGGTTTAATTTCTTTGTAGGCTGTCTTGTCATGCTTTGGGAGTATTCCCATCCTGACCACTACACTTATAAGTACCCTTATTTTAGTCTATATTTTATAAAGTTTGTTGCTGTATTTCACTATTGGGCACCCTCTTTTGTTTCTTTTTGCATATTTTAGTGGCTGTCTACCAAGGAACTAATAACATCTTCACACATAGCCATGCTGTTGAGGCACAAATCTGGCGAGGCCCATTATGGCATGTATTCTATGTAGCACCTAGTTTTGGTTTATACAGCCTGCTATGTTGTTATTCTTTACTTGCATCCACATAGTATACAAGAAATAAAGATGAAAGCTACCCAGTGTAACATTTTTGGAGGTTTGGAACTCAGTGTCAGGTGACTCTGGTCTACATGGGGCAACTGCCTAAGCCCTGAGGTTGAACCCCACAGGTTGTGTGGCCGCCAGTGATCAGAGAAGCAACTCCAAAGCATGGTGCAGAAGGGCAGAAGCAAAAGCATAGTCATATAGTCTGAGGTCAGGGGCTGGCTGCTTAAGTTCAGAATCAGTAAAAAGACAGATAGGTCTGGACAGACAGCAATCAAGAGGAATCCAAGGTAACAAGCCAGATCAACATCTTGTTGTCAGGAACTGTAGACTAACACCAAGTGGCATGGAAGGAGCCAAAGCAACTAAACATTGTTGGACTGTGGCTGGAGTTCTTTTATAGAAGTGCTAAAGGAAGCATTGTCAGTTCATGATTGTATATTTCCAATGAGACCCTGTGATTGCGCATTTTTACAATTCTAACCTGCTGCATTTCTGAGCTAACAGGTAATTGCTCAGGAATTTCCACAACATTTTGATTGTGCACAATTATATGGTTGTGTGTTGAACTTGCAGGAAGACACTGCACATGAAGGATGTGATGGACAAGAGGACACTGGATGCCATTGTATCAACTGCCATAAGATGGCATCCAGATGAAAGCCACAGGGATGGACACCATCATGGAAGTCAGAGGCTTGATGGTGCATGTGTGTAAAGGTAAGAGAAAAGCAATTCTGGAGCAGAACAAATTTACAATATATATGAAATGAATGTCTCCAATGCAATGCAATGCATAGCAATTAACATGGTTTAGAAGGTCTAATGTAAACATCAAAATGAACAGTGATGCCCTCCTAAACATACAGTAACAGGAAGAGGTGCAATATTCCTAAAAGGTCATCCTACCTGGTTTACTATGACAATGTTGCTTTTGACAGGCAATGCCATTCCAGTAGGATACCATCCTACTTGACATCCTTCCTCCCCATTTAAGGTTGCTATCAGCCATCCCGCAGATGGCTGATCACTGCATCGCCTGTAAGCCTGACAGGCAAAGCAGTGATCGGCTCCTAGAAAGAAAGCTGAACTCATGGGAGAGCCAAGATTATGGTATCATAGACCATGGTCATATCTCAGAGATCACTGGGGTGGGCATCAGGACTTTCCTGGGGGGGGGGGCTACTACTGATTGCCCAGCTGCAAGAGCTAGGAGATTGATGGATGTACCAGGCTTGTGGACTAGAAAGTCCAGGGATGCACTCTGTAGTCCCAAATAAACCCTATAACGGATTTAGCAGTCAGAAAACAACCCAGGACTCTGAGCTGTGAGACTTCAGTCTGGATGAACAATCTCACAAGAGCATGAAGGGACCATTGGTGGTCTCTTTTTAGACCTTCCTTCTTCTCCCCCTTTGATCCACTGGGGCTTACAATGCAGATCAAGCTTCATCAGCAGGTCTGCTCCCAGAGGAGCAAATCTTCCAAGAGTACATCATCATGTTATTGGTTGCACTTTAAAATTAACTGTATCTTAAGGTGACATGACTACTTTAAATTAAAGGGTTCACATGGTTCAGTGTTGAATACTGTGGTAAATGGGAAACATTTGCCCTTTGTCATTAGCTTTGGCTAAAAGGTTTTGTTATTGTGTAACTTTGGTTGTTACACGTAAAACCAGTATGTTGTATAATGTTTCCATATTCTGTAATTCTGATTTTCAAATTCTATATCTTTTTGTAGCATTCTGTCAGAGAATATGTTTAATTTAATAACTCAGAAATGCAACATTTATTTTATAAATAGCATCCATATTATTGATGTCAGCTCTCTGAAGGCATTTTAAACATGTGAATTGCCTTTATGATATTGAGATATTATCTTTAGAACTTGTTTGACAATGTCTCGTCATGGAGGTAGAGGCAGTCCTAATACAATGTGGTGGAGATTAGGGCATGGTACTCCACTCACAGTGTAGCAAACGCAATGCAAGTATTCAGTGAATGATGGCAGGACATAGTTGTACAATCTCATGCAAATGCTGCTTATGGAATGTATTGGCATGTTCCTCCTGATTTATTGTTATTGTAAGCTTTAGAACCCATTTGTTAACCCTTTAAGTGCCAGGGAGGTATCCAAAGGGTTATGTGTGTCATGTGACTGCAATGTGTACTCTAATTTTACAGTGTTGCAGAGTATGCTGGTGTTTTATAAATTAATGATAAAAATAATATGTTGTGGCCATTTTCACCCAGATTTTTGTTTTAATGTTTGAGTATGAATTAACCAAGGAGATCTAAGTAAGATGGTGCGGTCACAATGTGGAGGGACAATAGCGATACCTATTGAGAACAAACTTTTCCACCTCATCCCACAGAATAAGGTTGCAATCTGGTGACTGCAAAGGTGAATGAGACTTGGTAATGTCACCATCAGTAAATTCCCTTTTTCCTTCCTCCTGGTTCGCTCTTGGCAGATCCCTTTCACCTCCACCACGCCTCTCTTACCCCACTGTGTTTACTGACCCACACGTCACACTCTCTTAAGCCCCCTTGCCATTGCCTACAAACACAAACTTTTAACATTTCACCCTACAGAACGGTTTCCACACCACCGAACTATTACAATCCACAAAATACACTCTCTCTCCCCCAGCCCACCCCTCTCACAAACTAGGACTAAATTTTAGCCTATTTTGCCCTCCCCCCAAAAAAAATGATATTGCCCATTCACCCATCTTCCCAATGCCTTGAGCAGCCTCTTCCCCTATTGTTCCGGTGTAAGCGAAGGCTATTGTGAACTGTGTCAGGCAATGTGGTCACTTACTTCCACATAATACTGCATCGCTGAACATAGGCCCATATTTATAAAAGCAAACTGGAGTTATTCTGGACTAACCCAACTGCACCATAAGGGACACATAAAAATTCCTGTTAAATTAAATTGGGCTTTTAACCCCTTGAATGCCAGAGAGGTCTCCAGTGCATTGTGAAGCAATCTACTGGACACCCCTCTGGCATTCAAGGGGATAAAAAGCTCTATTCAAGTGCATGTGAATTTAGGAATTTGTATTTGTCCCCTATCATGCAGCTGATTTACCCCAGAATAACTCCTGTTTGCTTTTATAAATATGGGCATTACTTCCTGACAGCCTCCTGTCACAGAGAGGCAAAAGCTACTCTAGGTACTGGGAAGCTAAGAAAATGACTATATATATATATATATATATTTATTTATTTAGAAAATGTTTTACCAGGAAGAATACATTGAGATTTCTCTCGTTTTCAAGTATGTCCTGGATAGTTTTCAGTAAAAGGTTACATATATACACTAATTGTGAGACATTATATACAAACATACAGAAATATACATACTTATTAAATAATGGGATTATTTGCAGTTACACACTGTTTGTAGATATAAAGAAACATTTGATTTTAAGGATTTTAGACTGATATATATATATACATAAACAAAAATGGACAGACCAAGCACTCTCAGGTCTTAGAGAAATTAAAATATGGTTTTTATTTCTTCAATGTTTCGGCCACTCAGTATATATCTATATCTATATCTATATATATATATATATAGCCAGTTGTGATGGGCATTCCGTAAATAATCAATAGCCTTGGTGCTCTTACTCAAGTAGATAAAAAAGAAGTTGTATCACTGCTGCGATATCTGGAGAAGGCACACACAGGTCTTAATTAAAAAATCTATATTTATTTTAATCAAAATAATATAAAAGTCGATGTTTCGACCCACTAACGGGTCTTGATTATTGTCTTGATAAAGACCCGTTTGTGGGTCGAAACATCGACTTTTATATTATTTTGATTAAAATAAATATAGATTTTTAATTAAGACCTGTGTGTGCCTTCTCTGGATATCGCAGCATATATATATATATATATATATATGATTGACATATATGTTGGTTTGTATAAATGCATTTCTTTGGCAAACAAAAGGATGCATAATAAAAAGGATTTTTCATAATAGATTACAAAACTAATAAAATATTAATGAATAATAACAAATATGTGAGCAAAGCATTAAATGAATTTCAATAAAAAAGAAGGGTGGATGCATCATGGCAAGAGTTTTGAGAATCGCTGTTCCACGCAGTGCTGTGCATGGGCTGAGTGACAGAGCAGAGCCCAAGGGTTCCCTGAATTGGAGGACCAGGTGCAAACATTTTTGAGTTCCCTAACACAAAAATATTCTCCTGGGGGCATTACTAGTACCTATTGTGACCTGGGCCAGATGACCCTCCCCCCAAGATGCCAGACCCATCACAGCTGTACCGCCACCCACTGTACTTACAATCCTGAATACAGGGGGCAAATAAAAAATCCCTGAATTCTCACTGATTTAAATACGTCTTTAAAGGGTTAGTATTGTTTCATAATAAGAGCAGCTCTAATTAATCATCATAGTATTTGGACCTTGGAGAGTGTTATTTCAATTCTGTCAGAGTTGTAGTTTAAGAGTAATTCAATGACAAAATATCCCCCTCCCGTCCCTTTTACTGATGTAACACTGCTCAGCCAGAGCAGAAGGGAGGTGCCCAGGTAGACTGCAGAGAGGGACAATCTTCAATTAAGGTAAGGGAAAAACCTAAAAAGAAAACAACTAAGCACACTCTCTATTACATCGGCCTAACAGTAATCAAAAATGAGCTGGTAATACAAGGGTGCTACAGTGGATGTAATATGATAGAAAAAAGAGAAAAGAAAGATAACCCTGCCTAACTAGCACACCTAAATACTCAAGCACATGATGAAACAAATAGACCAAGGATAGAAAGTAGAACTTTACTTGATGTTATCTCTACCTAAAATACCAGGGCATAATCCGGCTTGCCATGAATGAACAAAACAAAAAATAAATAAAACTTAACTTTTATTAATCCCTGCCTAAAAAGTACCGGGGCACAAACTGGCTTGCCATATATTACACAACAAACTATATAAAAAACTCTCATATAGAGAATAAACTCACACAAAAAAAAGGAGGAGAAGTTAAAAAACCAAAATTCTACCTACTAGAATGCTCAGTACTGAGATAGCATCTGCCTAAAAAGTTCGCTCAGACTCCTTTCTAATCTACATTCTAGATTGTGGGTTGGCTATCTCCCTGAGCTACACCTCAGCTACCGTTGAGTCTCATTCAGTATAGGTAGATTGAAGTAGTCTATCATCTATCCGCACACAAATATAACTGCAGTCTACAAAGTAGCGGCTCCATAAGTTACTAAATAACTCTCTGTTGCTGACAAAAGAAAACAGACTACAACTATACACGCCTGACGCGCGTTTCGAATATGTCTTCGTCGGCTGTTATCTGTCTAGTCTATGGACTGCATTCCACATCTGAGAAGAGATGGCTTACACTAGGTAAAAGGGGCGGGAGGGGAACTTTGCTTGTGAATATCTCTCAAACCATAAAGGTTTGATAGATAAGACATATCGTTCTTCATGTTTTTTTAATGCCTACAAAATAAAATAAAGATAAAACAAAGTATTACTATCCGTTTAAAGAACAAGATCACCTATAAACGACCTTGATGATTTTGAAAGCTCTTTCAAAATCACCAAAGTGATGTTGTCTGTTTAAATCCCTTGAACTGCATAGTAGTCTCCATTAGGGACCAGTGACATTAAAACTCAATTTGAATGAAGGGAATTTCACATGTATCCATCAGCCTCATTGTCGTGTCTCCTAGGAGCACTCAAACCCGTACTCAGTTCCTTCCAACGTTGCAAGTATTCAAAACATGTTTCCATGAATAAGGTGAATGAATCAATGGTTGAAGCTTTCAAATAGATCTGCATGAGTTAACGACATTAATTAATTATATCCTGAAAACAAGCACTGTTACATGCCTTGCGAGGTGCAGAGCAGCTTACAGTTGGCTGGTGTCAAGTAGACGCGCTGTGTGGGCGGATCCGGGGCGGGCTCATGGGGCGGTGCTAGTGTAGCCAGCTCCTCCTCCCAGTCTCATTGCCACGCTCCTGGTGTACTAAGCCTCTCTAGCTTTCATCCTTCCATAGAAGGTAGCTGTCACATTTCCTGCATCCTGTGCTATCATGCTCAGGGGGCTTCTACTTTTCTTTCTACTCCTCTCCCCTACGTTACTAAGAGCGGAGGCCGAGGAGGAAGACAGTGAGAATGGGACTGAGCTTGTGATCGAGACCTTGGTGAGTATTGCAAGTGGACCGTGTGTATCCCACCTTCTTCAGGTAAAATGTATACATATGCCCAGACCTTATCCCCTGACAAACCAGGACCTCGTAGCCATCAGTAAGCCATCTCTATATCTCACTACTATGTTATTCTGCATGTCATCCCTGCCCTCTAATCTGCAAGGATAAAAGTTTCCAGCTGGACAATATGCATTGTTCATCTCCTAGCCTTTGATCACAGTCTCACTTATTCCCAACTCTCACTTCTCCCTGTGATCAGTAGGATCCCCACTCTCACTTCTCCCTGCCATCTCCTGTCACATCCACTCGTTTCCTACATTTATCTTTTACTTTCATTATCACCCTTCTCTCCCAAGCGCATAATCGCGGATGATTATAGTTATGCCCGTTATCAAAATAATTGTTTCTTTAGTCTATTTTTACTATACATTAGCCCAGTACCGTTATTATTATTTCACTTTCACCTCTCTGCTGTTTTCCCCATGACACTTCTGCTCATGCCGTCCACTCATGCTGTCCCCAAGGATGTCCACGTATTAACCAATATTGTTCTCCTTACTATAACACACCTGTGCCCAGTTCATGTAACCCTGTACTATGCTTTTCTCCTTGCCACCCACAGCCAATTTTTTGTCCTTGTAGTAGCCACTGTTACCTCCGTGACATAATTCCTCTTTGTTCAGTTCCTATCTCAACCTGTGGCAGCTATAAGATTCGATGTTTTATCATTCATATCCCATATCTTTCAGTCCCCTCATCACGTCTGTGCTCTCATGGATCACCCTGTCTCCTCTACTATTAATCCCGCTTTCCTGTTGCTCTTACAGTCACCGTTGAACCTAGTAGCTACATGTGTGTATGTCAGGACTGGACAACCTGAGGCTCTCCAGCTGTTAAGGATTATAATTCCCATTGTCATAACCAGCCCTGGTCTTTATCCTCACCCTATTGTTCACCGTTTTAGTTATAATCCTTCATGTTACCCATCTCCCCTTATTACGCCGCATTTTCAAAACATCCCGTCATCCCGCGCTACTTATTAACCCATTTAGTGCCAGTGGGTGTGCAATGCGTTGGACACCCTTCAGTCACTCAATGGCTTAGCTCTCCATTGTATGTAGTGTATACCTCTGTATCATCTAATAAATTAAACTGGCGCCAAACAACGGTTCCATGCTTTTCAACCCTGCGAGTGCCTTTGAATCAATTCGGTGCCCGCCTCTCTAGCCCTCAATGGCTTAACGGCAAATCCTTTCCCCATTTACAATAACCTAAATCTAATAACGTAAATCTTTTAATGCCATATTCTCGCTGCCCATCTCTCCCCGTATAGCCCTGTTACAGTCCCTATGGTTCCTCTGTGCTTGTTCAATCTTTCCTCTCCTTTCTTTCTACAGGAAAAGCCCGAGTCCTGTGTAGACACTGCAGTTATGGGGGACACAGTCCACCTCCACTATACGGTGAGTTCTCCTACTTGCTTTCACTGGAGCTACATCTGGGCCTAAAGGCTAACATCTGTAACAACAATAACACGTCAGCACTGCGGCCCCCTTTGTAGCGAGGGGAGGGGAAGGAGGGCACGGGGAGGAGGAGAAAGGGGGAATCTGAGCGCTGGGAGGAGACTGTGCTCGCCTGAAGTGGTTTAACCCCTTGCACGAAGAACTGGTGGAACAATTTGCAGCCCTGTATTACAAACCCTGCCGGCTAGGGAGGACACTGGGATTGTAGTCCAACAGGAGCTGAAAACTACAGGTTGCCCAACCCGTTCCTGCACCGTAGTCTGAGAAAAGCAAAGTGGAAACATTCTGGAGCAAACCAAATGCACCACAGGGGAAAAATAAAAATCCCCAAATTCCCATTGATTTAAATGGAACTCTTCAACCCCTTGAATGCTTGAGAAGTCTCCATTTGTTGGAGACTTCTCTAGTATTCAATGAATGAAAATCCCCATATAAATCAATGGGGAAGTTTTATCCATCCTCTGTAATACAGTTTTCTCCAGAGTACCTCCACTTTGTTTTTATACATATGGCCCATTGCCTGTGGAAGAAAAACTATATATTGCATTTACGTTTTCTTATTGTATTGGGCGCAGGATTGAAAATAGTCATTATGATATAATTACTAGGGTGTCACCTGTGGTCCAATATAAAATTACTAGTTTAAAAGCCCGTGTACACGGGCCACAGTGCCACGCAGCAGCCTCGGCTGGTGCCCGGAGCCTCTCTGCTCACCAAGTGGTCCCAGGAAGGTGCGCAGAGAGGACGCCGGTCCAAATTCGGAGTGCCTCGCTCTGTAACAGCCAGGCAGCGTTCAGGCAGTCTGTACTGCACATGACTGCGGTGAGCACAGTCTCTACAAAACATGACGGCTTCTGACAAACATCCTAGTGAATTATTATATAGGAGGAAATGTTGGAGCCAGTAATATTGATGTACAGAAATAAGGTTTTCTGTATTTTTCCCAAAGAAGGGTATCCCTAACAATTAGTCTAAATCATGGCATATGACAAAATGGATAAAAATCAGTACGGGAACATTAATCCTTTTGGATGCCAGACATTTGTGCTAGTGTAAAACCCTTGTTAACAAGGGGGGGTCATAAAACCTTTATATCTGTGACTACTTGGGTCCAGAACAACAGTTGTCCCCCAGGTGTACATCCGTTAACCCTTTGAGTTCCATAGGGGTATGCAAAACTTTGCTAAGCAGTGCATTGCATACCCCACTGGTAAAAAAAATAAAAGTACAGACACTTTGTCTTAACATATTATGCACTTGTGGAATATGTGAAGTCAAAAGGGTGGGTGATTGTGCTTTACACGAGGCATAGAGGAAATGAATGTCTGAAATGCCCACATGTTGCCCCATCTCACTACCCTTAGTGCAAGCAGCATTACAGGGAAGTCTTTTGGTGTAGGGGCTTAGAAAAACAGGCAATTGTTTAGGATAGTGCCTACAAGGTATCCAATGCATTGAATTGCAATGTGTTGGATACCCCTCTGGCACTCAGAGGGTTAAAAATCCATTCTACCTCCTGACTTAGAGCAGAATTGTTGTAGTACATTCCCCTCATGGTGACATAGAAAACTAAAGCAGCACATGGCATATGCAGGCAGTATATGTAGGAGACACGTGCTCTTCTGCGATCTAGGCAGTAAGTGCTAATCAAATATTGTGAAGTAATGTGGAAAGTGCTGTTAATAAACTACTAGGTTCTGAAACATTGAGGATGATGTAATAAGAAAAACTGCACCACAGGGCACAAATAAATTCCCCAACCTCCCACTGGTGTAAACTGGGCTTAACAGGCATCAAAATTCCTATTTAAATCAATGGACTTTTTTTTCCTATGGTATAGTTGGTTTACTCCAGAAAAACTCATGGGGGGAAGATTCATTGGATTCGGTACAGAGGTGGATCTGTTTTGGTAATGTGATGAGAACATTTCACTGTATGGACTAAGAATTCTGTATGCAAGGGAAGGGGGAGAGGCAATGACAATAGCTTATGATGTTGGCAAAAAGCTGATGATGTATTGCTGTAGTATGTCTGTATAGCAGTGTATTTTAACCGCTTAAGGACCGGCCGCGCACACACGGTGTGGTCACTTAAGGACCAGGGACCTTTTTTTTTTTTTTTTTTTTTCAAGAATTGGATTCCGGACTCCCTGAACAGTGTGCAGCCGCGCGGGGAGCCAGGAATTCCATGAGGGTCCAGGACCGTCATGGGTCCTTAAAGGGACAGTAATACATAAGTATTACTAATCCCTATAGTAAAGTCCTTTTAAAAATACACGTACTGCCCCCAGTGTCATCTCTCAGACTTTTATGGTTTGAGAGATGATCGCTCCTAAAGTTGCCCTCCCCCTTCCCCGAAGTCAGCGTTGTAGCTGACTGAAGGGAAATCCAGTCTTAGGTTATCAGGCGAATCTGCAGCAGAGCCGCAATCGCGTTAATTAAAAAAAAAGCACATGTAGAAGACCATTTCAGTGAAAGTTTTCTTTTTTATTAACATGATCGTGGCTGTGCTGGAGAGCCGCCTGAAAGCCGTATGACTTGCTTCCCTGCAGTCAGCTAGAACGCTGACTACGGGGAAGGGGGAGGGCAACTTTAGGAGCGATCATCTCTCAAACCATAAAGGTTTGAGAGATGAAACTGAGGGCAATACATGTATTTTTAAAAGGACTTTATTATAGGGATTACTAATACTTAAGTATTACTATCCCTTTAAGGGTATAACAACCCATGACAGTCCAGGACTGTCATGGGTCCTTAACGGGTTAAAGTGACATGTACACACACACACATATATGTATACACATACACACACCTATATATTTATACAAACATGCACACACATATATGTGTACAGATACATATATGTGTGTTTATACTCACATACATACATATACATGTGTACACACACACATATGTGTATATATACACACTGTGTATATATATATATATATATATATATATATATATATGTGTACACTTGAATGCACGCACATACACATACATAAAATATAAATCTAGATGGTAAAATAGAAACTTACAAATTAATCCCTCACAAGTATTAACGTACTGAATGCTAATAGAATCTCAGACATACCCATATTGGGCCATTCAGATCTGCAAATGTTCCAAAGCAGCAGCAGTTGGATGAACACCTCCTTGTTCCTGCCCAGTGGGAGATCTGAATCTTCGCTGATCACAGGGTGGAATGAATCTTGTTTATGCATATTCTTACAGTCAATGCAGTATGATACACTGACCAAGGAGAAAATAATAAATACATAAGTAAAGCGAGCTAACTCTTTCTGGGGTTGCAGTCACAGTACAGTAAACTGCAATATAGTGAATGTTTGCCATCCTGAAGTGGGGCCAATGTACCTTAGTAATATTGACCTTAGAAAGATGTTGAGGTAAGAACATCCTGAAACACCCACGTTTGCCCCTTGCCCTCCCCTTGGGGCAAGCGGCGTGGGGGAATCTGCGTAGGTAGCTTAGGACATTGAGGTTAGGCAGGAGTAGGGACTCTATATTGACTCCTGCACTTGTTTTAGCACATAATCTGTTTAGTATATTCATCCAATTCTGCTGTATAGGTTTTTCCCCACATGACAGGGCAATCTCAGATACTCACACACTCTCAGGGCCCAAGGACACACAGTCATCAGCACAGCATTTTTCTTCTCTGCCCAAGAAGTAAACATCTATAATTTCAGGAATGCATAGAAACCTATGACAAATTCCACAATTTGCCAGCCTCAAGGTGGCAAATTTGTTTATGTGAGCTCACACAGCAGTGCCAGGTATCAGAGCTTGGTGCATGTGGTGAATAGCCATATCAACATGCCCTTAAGAATACATAAATGGCTTATTAAGGCAAATTTTAAAATGCAAATAAGCCATTGGAGAATGGGTTACTGAAACAGAAATCTGGAGAAGGCATGGTAATGCAGGCATACATGAGGTGTGGTCACAGGGATAAGATGGCAGACAGTTTTGTGCATGGCATGACGTGGATTCAGGTCCAATTCCCCACAATATAGCCAAACTGGACCCTTATCAAAGTTTAATGCATCCCCCCCCCTCCCCCCAGAACTTCTTAGTACATAAGCCAAAATGAGGCTGGTCAAAACCAAATAATGGTAAGTATGGGTGATTATTCCTTAAAGAAAGAAGTGCTTATTAACCTTTTGTTTCTCAATGCTTCTAACTGAAGGAGTTAAAGAAGCTCTAAGCTTGTATTATGAGGAAAACATATGTTGTAGGATTTTATCTGATGAGTAAAACAAAGCTACTCCCACGTTCCATTCCAAAGCTATTGCTGGTCGAGCTGTCATTTTTTTATAAACTGAAAAAATATAAGGATAGTGCTTTATAACGTAAAATATTTAATATCAGAGAGCAAAACATAAATAAATACAATCAGATAAAAATATGCCAAAAATGTATAAAAGGTCCCGATATGGTATATATCTCAAATAGCGTCAATAAAGATCTTTCTCTATAATAAATATAGAGAAATTATGTAAAGTCAAATGGTAGCTCCTACAGAAATACAGTGAATAAGGATATGATGGTATTGTGTGAAATGCTCACGATTAGAGGATCCACTTCCAGCGGGCAGAGTATGGTCCTATAAGTTGACTGTTCCGCTCCCCTTGAATGCCAGAGAGGTACACAACGCATTGCTCTGGTACTCAAGGGGTTAAGATAAATCACCTGGTGTCATATTTCATCAAAACAGACATACGTGTTAATGACTGTATCAATATTCGATGATCCTCTTCCGTCCGTATTGAAATCAGTGTGGTAAATGTGTTTAAACACTTTACGCATTACTTGTATAACTCTCATCTGTGTATTATTCCACCTCACATGAGGGCAAAGCAATGTAAGACCATCTATAGTGTAGTGTGAAAGCTGCTGTGTTGGTGATATGACTGATAGAGTGCTAATGAATAGATCACTTTCTCAGGAAAGTGCAGAAAAAAAGATGGTACAGTGTTAGTCAGTAGAGTAGATAGGATTCATTGTAGCAAAAAACTCACAAGAGTGATATAAAGATGATACCTTTTAATGGCTGAGAACATAGAAAGTGCACAAAGAAAAAATGAGTAGCTGATAAGGAACACAATAGGAAGAGGTAGAATAGAACACAAGGGACACAGTGAGCTCCACAGCTAAAGCTCATTAACAAGTCCACCTCTAAAGGTTGTCTTAAAAGAGTAAAAAAAAAACATATATATACTTTCCCACTGATAAGACTTTTCTCATTCAAATGACATTACAACTCAACTTTGTTTTTTAAAACTGAAACTGTTGTTTTGTATTGTAGTCTGCAGGTGGTGATGTTGCTATGACTTACTTTCTGGAGCTGATGTCAGTGACTCAAGCTATCCTATCGTGTGCAATAACCCTTTGAGTGCCAGAGGGGTATCCCCCTCTGGCATTCAAAGGGTTAAACATGCCTTTGTACTCCAGTTGGCTCTGTGGCCAACAACTTAATCACATCAAAGAAATAAGTTTTAGCTGTGCTCCCAACAGCAGAAGTAACTTTGTATAATATGTATTTAATTAAAAATAAAATGATTTCTCATTTAAAACACACAACTTGGGATAGAGGGAAAAACAGGGGTAAATAAAATAAGAAAACAGTATAAAAAGGTTAAACTCATTTTATAACATTAATTAATGTTATTTTGTAAAGAGCTTGTATTAGCAAAAACTCAGCCCATAGTGTTTTACAAAGTATCCCTTAGGAATGTGGTCTATCCTTCAAGAAATGCATTTAAAGGAGAACTAACACAGTTTAATAATAAGCCCTGCTTACCTTACAAAGACCAGAAAATCCTCTTTGAATTTTTCCCTTGCTCTTTAGTAAAATCAGTACTGAATGTCTTGTCAATGGAGGCAGATGTGACAGCTGTTAAACAGGAAAACAGGACTTCAGACTCTGCTCACTGTGCATGATAATGACATGTTATCCATTTAAGGATCAGCTGGGTTTTCAAAGCATTGCTCAGCAATGTGTTGTGCACTCTCTGGTCCTTAACCCCTTAAGGACCAGCAGTCCAGGGAAGTTAACTTTGATCCTATCCAACGCACCGGTACACTTGACTTGTTATGCGTACCGGCGCGCCGTGTTGGGGTTCAGTCTTGGAGCAGTCAATTTAAGGAGAAGCACTGTAAGTAAAATGTACATGACGTGTTATGACTGCCAGTGGTCCTTATGGCAAAAAAATGCATGACGGTCATAGCACGTCACATGGTCATTAAGGGGTTATAGGAATAGTAATACTTAATATATTGTAGTATTTATCCACCTGAGTAAAACAAGGGTACTCACACTGTTGGAATATGTTTTATTCAAGTGTTATTACAGCTCAAGCTTGAATTTATTTAGATGTAGTATCACAGTGGCCTGAAATTGTACAGTGGTGCTGTTGCTGCATCAGCCTATGGACAGCTTTGGTCAGTTGACCATGAATCTCCATAGAATGGTGTAGCAACAGCGCCACTGTACAATTTCAGACCACTGTGATACAGCACCTAAAAATATTAAAGTTTGGGCTGTAATAACTTTTGAATATAACACCTCTCAGCAGTGGAAGTATCCTTGTTTTACTCAGGGGTATAAACCCTACAGCATATTTTATTTACATTTTAAGTATTACAGTCCCTTAAAGGGACAGTAATGTCCCCAAAAAATGTCCAGTTTTGTAGAGGTTAAAATATTAATCAATATGCTCCAAACCCTGTCTCTCAAACCACAAAGGGTTTCAAAGTTCCTCCCCTTCTCCCGATGTCAACTGTAAAGCTGACAGCAGGAGAATCTAGTCATACGACTCGAGGAGGCTCTGCAGCAGAATCGAAATTGCATTATTGTTAAAGAATTCATTCACTGGAAAGCTCTACAAAGTGTGCTTTAGACCTTTCCAGTGAATGAATTCTTTAGCAATAACGCGATTTCGGCTCTGCTGCTGAGCCACCTGCTGGTCCCCGGACCAGGATCTCCTGCTGTCAGGCAGACGCTGACGTCAGGAGAAGGGGAGGGTGGGGGAACTTTGAATCCCTATATCTCTCAAACCAAAGTGGTTTGAGAGATAGGGGTTGGAGTATATTGATTCATATTTTTACCTCTACAAAACTGGACATTTTTTGGGGGGGACATTACTGTCCCTTTAAAAGGGTTACTTAGGTGCATGCACTCTGTCTGGTTTAGTTGGTAAAACTGCCACAAACTGTCATGGCCACCTCTCTGGAAGTGACACTCAGGACTAACTGAAGATGTTATGTCTTGAACCAAGGTACAACTACAAACTTCTTAGGGGACATTAGGATTTTCTGGCCATTGTAAGGTAAGTGGGGTTTATTATGAGGAAGTGTTAATTCTGTTTTATCCCTTTGAGTGCCAGAGGGGTAAGTAATGCATTGCATTCCCCTCTGGCACTCAAAGGGTTAACATAAACTAACAGAATAGGAAATTGATTAAATGTACTGCAGTAAATACAAGATCAGTGATAAATAATGTCACTTTATTGAACTTCAGCAAGAGGTGAGTGTGTCCACGTCTGTCTGAATGGTAATGATAGAAGTTAATAGACTGTGGAAGAAGCAGAATTTTACAGGTCTGTCCAAACATTTCTTATATAATGTGGAAATAGAGAGGGAGGGAGATATACTTTGTAGACCTATGCCTTTTATTAGAACAGCATAAAGTTGAAATTAAAAGTTTCGGAGACTCCAGGGTTTTTCATCAGGGACATCATTGAAAGGCTTTGCAGCGCTACATACTGTACAAAGATGATTATGGACGACAGACATCAGGATTGTTATACACTGAGCTATCCAGCAGTAAAATAATATTTCCAATGAAAAGGTGTCTAAATTGTCTTACCTTTGAGGCTGATTTATCAAAGTTTAGGGAAAAAAATCACTGCTTTCTATTTAGATTGCATTCGGTCAAATAATATTTTACAGTTAAAACATATAATTTTCACTAACTGCTTGGATGATAGAGATGTCTAACATATTGCTTTATGGTCAGTACAGTTGGGTCATTGGAAGGACTGACTAATTAGTACTATTTGGTCCTAGGTAGGACTGACCCATCAGTCCTAGGAAAGACTGACTCATAAACATGTCACTGTCATTTGTACACTTTGGTCCTAAGGCCTGTGCATTAATTTTGGAACAAATGCAAAACTGAACAAAAATTAAGAGTTTTGTGACATTCAAATTAACACAACAAACAAATGGCATGGAACACACAATATAAGAAACATGAATGGCACATTCACTTAATTTGTTCAAATCCATTTGTTCATTTCATTCATTCACATGCTTACACATGCACTTACACCATTCTTCTTAACAAATATCACACTTATCTTGATGACAGAGGTCAAGCTTTGTCCTCGACACCCTGGGCCTCCTGTATCTTCTGTCTAAAAACAAATAAACATTAAAAAACTAAAACTCTATTGCCACAGTCTCTGCTGCAAGCTATATAAATTAAGATAATTAACAAAAAACAAACCTTAATCCTGCTCAGGCTGTTGCCCAAGCCCGAATGAGAAAAAATTAACAAGGATTGTCTTTTATATAGATACCTGCCATATTATTAATTATTTTTAATTCCCCAGCTCCCATTACTATGATTATGGGGTTATGCAGGGAACATAAGTGCCATTTTGTAACCTCACCTCCCAGCCAATCAGCATCTATCTGGAGGAGTCACAGATGTACATAACTTCAACACTTCAGCTAACCACATGTCTGGTTGGTGAACAACACTGCCAGAAAAGGTGGGGTTCAGAGAAGAGTTCATGTTATTGGAAGCTCTTTTCTCCTCAATGGTTGGATCAGTTAGTGGTGCAGGGGAAAGACATGCTGCTAGTGCTGTACCTCCATTTCACAGGCCACATGACACATATCAGACTGGACTTCTATCAGGACTACATTGAACTTGATGACCCGCAGAGGAAACCTATTGCAGATGAAGTTGGCGGGTTACTTTCCCCACTTTTGTGTAGTTTGATGCTGGTGTCATGTTGCTGGATGAGACAAACTACTGCCAGCTCTATGACTTCTAAGAAAGGTCCAACTAGTTGCCTGTTTTATTGTAACAATGTGTGTCCTCTCTTCAGGTCCCCCGCTTGCCTGGAACACTCACCCCCCTTGATGGTGGCACTGTGTATTAAAGACCTGCAGAGCTGGATTTACATAATTTCTAGAAATCTATATTTGAAACTCAAAATGTTGGCATCTTTGTTGAGAACCACTGAGCTAGGGGGATAATGGTACTGCAATATTGACCATATTCATCCAAGTAAATCTGTGTAATTTTGGAGCACACCAACTGCACCATAGAGAGAAAATACATTTTTTTTCAATTATTTAAATTGTTATTTTATCACATTGAATGCTAGAGAGGTCTCCGGTGCTCTGCTTCCCATGTATGTGACAGTTAAAGTTATGACAACATATTTAATTTTTTTGTGGTGGTGTTCCTCCATGAAACGTATAGTCTATAGAATATATAGAAGACACATGCTTTATGATACGGACCACATATTTGTCAAACTACAAGAAAGCTCGTTTGCAAACAAAACCAAAAATTAGCTAAATTGCATCTGCATAAAAAAGATACAACTTTTTTAATAAGCAATTTGCATTGTAAAATGTTTCTAAAGCATTTATATTAATATTTCTTAAAATAGAGAGATTAGTAAATGTGGACAATAGGGTCTTATGGGCACAGACAAAGAGGAGCAATCAATGGGATGCCTTATGGTGGTGTGAAAGCTATTCCTATAGAATATAGGAATAAAATTTCCCTATATGAGCACAGTTGGATCAGTCAGACTGATTGAGTCTCTGATTAACTTGCATGTACTTAGTAGGGAAATCCTTACAGAGGACCTTTTACTTTTCTAAAGTCTCCCCTTAGTAGGAGCTTGTGTCTTGAAATGATTTGCATGATTTTTCCTCCTTATCAGTTTATTATATCCTATGACAGAGGAAAAAGGGGATTTTCTGGATATGTGGGAAAGTATTTAAACATTCTTTATCTGACCAAGAGAGAGATCAAAGCTCTGCTAAAATTAGATCCCCCAAACACTAAAACAAAATGTATAAAACTTGAAACTTTCTGAAATACAAATGTTTTAATAAATACATGAAAAAAGACCAAAAGCTGTATAACAGCTCCACTGTTTTCTTCCCTTCTGGAACAAACCCCTGCTTTAGAATTTGAATAGGGTAGAATAGAGATGTTTAGTAGCCACTAATTGTTTTTGCATTATTGTACATTTCATTTGATCTGTCATTCCTCACAGCAGTGTGTTCCTCTGTGTGTCCTTAGGGAAGACTGGATGATGGGCGTGTTATTGACAGCTCCCTATCACGGGATCCACTTGTGGTGGAACTTGGAAAGAAACAAGTTATACCAGGTAAGTCAGCTCAGCTCGGCCTGTGGTTAATTTCGTAGGATTTAATGAAATGTCCTTCTATACAGATTGTAGACTATGATTTTGATTAGATAATTTCTTATGAAGCATTGCGCCTGCTGCAACACACATTGTTTTGGGTAAAAAAAAAACTCTGAATGTGGCAAAATTGAACAAAGCCTGGTTATTAGTAACAACAGAAGAGGGCTATGGGAGACAACTTAAATGTAGGCAAGCAGTGCAGAGAAAGGCAATGGGGAAAAGTTGTGATGACACTTTAATATTGCAGGTTATGTTTTTTCCCCTATCATGTACAAGTATTGGGATCATATTAAAGTGGAACTACCACCGCTTGCAAACATGGACCCAAATAATTACCCATCTGGCGACTAGCTGCTCAGTAGCACTAGTCGCCAGAATTATTACTTCGTTAATGAGAATTATACATTGCTCCTGGACTGACAGGCCGGAAACAGCGCAGACATCTTTCTATAGTGACGCCTGCTCTGTCAGTCCCTTTTGGAGCCGAATGGCTCCTAGCATGCCTCCTAGAGCAGGCTGGGACAGACGGCGCAGGAGTGCAGGCGTCACTGTGGAAAGATGTGCGCGCTCCGTCCTGCCTATCAGTCCTGGAGCAGTGGATCATTCGGATTAACGCGGTAATAATTCTGGCAACCAGCACTACTGAGCAGCTAGTCGCCAGATGGATAATTATTTGGGGCCATGTTTGTAAGGGCTGGTCGTTCTGCTTTAAAAATAATAAAATGTTTTACTGAGAAGCATTTTCAGGGTTAGAGGAACAAAATGATCTGAAATGATAGAGTGGAAGACTTGTGATTAACACAATAAAGAGCTACTTTGTAGAAGGAGTGGAGGCTATTGCTTATGGTGTAGTCTAACAGAAGAACTGTCAGGGATTAAGATTTACGAGTACAAGAATTAAAGAACATCTGTGATATGCTTAAACCTTTGAATGCCAGAGGGGCAACACACTCAAATGGTTAAGACTATCCTGAGGGAAACCAAATTCTTAGCTTTTCAACCAGACTATATATAGGAACCAGTTTGTAGAAGATTAGTAAAGTTTTAATATGAAAAAAACTGATATTGTAGGGTTTTTTTCTTGCTGAGTACAAGGGTATTCCCACTGCTGGTAGTTGCTTTATTCAAAAGTTATTATAGTTCATACTATCAAAACGTGATTATGTTACGTCACATTCAAGGCAGAACTATAAATTGCATAGAATAAATGTCTGGACACAAGGTGACACTGATACCAGTTTCATATAACAAAAACAACAGTTTGAGCTTTAATAACCTTAGAAAGCTGTATCTTCTAGCAGTAGGAATATCCTTTTTTAATCAGGAAGAAAAGCTGTACAAGGTTTTTCCTAATAAAGGTCTGCTGTTCCTTTTATGTGCCATTAGAATCTATGGGCCATATTCAGTAAGCTAATGAGGTGCGATTCTGGAACAAACCAGCTGCACAATAGTGGACAAAAAAGTACAAATTCCCAATGATGTAAGAGGGGCTTTTATTCCCTTAAATGCTAAAGAGTATGCCTATTTTATAACCATTATCAGAGAAGAGCCTCAGTTAAATAAATAGGTATTTTTAGAATTTCTGTTTGACCCCTAAGTGCAGTTGGTTTGCTCCAGGGCTGCACCGCTACTGAATACAACCCTTTGTTTTTGTGGTTACCATGGTCATAGTTATACCTGGGAATCTTCTTTCTCAAGCCTCCAGAAGTCCACTTAGGTCTGGAGGTGGGAGTTCCTAGTTGAAATTATTTGCTTCATATAGTGAGTGGGATCTTAATGGGGTAGGTGGGATTAGAAATCAGGGAAGGAGGGTTTGCCCTTATAGTGTGTGGAGAGTGGGCAGAACTGGGTGGAGAGCAGGCAGAACTTGCAGTGAAGTAGGCGGAGCTACAAGGGAACTCACCGAACCCGGAGAATCAGCATCTGTCCCCACTTAAAGTGTTAGTAATGTCTCAAAAAACTTTTTTGCATTTAGAAGAGCTTAAAAAGCTGATCAGGCACACGTTTTAGACCATTCCAATGAAGGGATTCTGTGTAAGTAACGAGATCTCTGCACTTCTCAAGCGCCAGCGTGTCGAGATTTCCTGCTGACAGATTTACAGCTGTCAGTAGGAGAAATCAAACTTTAAACGCCCATATCTCTTAAACCATAGCGGTTTGAGAGATACGGTTTTTTGCATCTAGATCAGCTTTTTAAGCTCTTCTAAATGCAAAAAAGTTTTTTTTTTTTTTTTTTTTTTAGACATTACTAATACTTTAACTGGTAAATAAAGGGATAGTAAATTATTGGTTTATGCAAGCTTTACTATTGTATTTATTAAATAAAAAAGCATCTAAGTCTTTTTGCTATAACTTTTATAGTTTTAGTGTAATCTGGATCAAAAGTTTACCCCTCCCGTCCCTTTTAGCTATGTCAGCACTTTAGCTGATAAACTTGGATTCTGGTCCTGGGACCGGGAGGCTGGTCTGGATAGCTGAAATAGCATTCCATACAAAGCAAATCTTCATGAGAATGGTCTACAAAGTGTGCCTGGTTTGAGGCAGTAGACCGTTCTCATGATGATTTACTGTGTATGCACTGCACTGCTATTTCGTCTCTCCAGATGAACTGTTCGGTCCTGGGACCAGAATCCAAATGTGTCAGCACTGATGTAGCTAAAAGGGGCGGGAGGGGTACACTTTAGATCCAGATTACATACCTCCCAACATTTCACATGGCCAAAGAGGAACACTTATGTTTTAGGGGGTGTGGCTGGTGGGCGGGGCATTACTAAGAATTTATGAGTGATTTCATGACCTCCTGACACCTCTTTATGTGACTTAATAAATGTTCTAGAGCAACACCAACGTATTTTATTTACACAGACTAATTTATAAACACATATAATGATGTTTAACCCCTTAGGGACCCTTGACGTACCAGGACCGTCAAGGGTAAACTTTCTTGAAAGACCCTTGACGGTCCTGGTACGTCACGTACATTTTACTTACAGCGCTCTTCCGGGAGCGCTGTAAGTAAAAATGGGGCATGAAATAGACCGCTCCAAGATCGGAGCGATCTATTTCAAGCCCCATAATGACGCGCCGATACACGTGACAGGTCACGTGTACCGGCCCGTCAACGTGCCCCTATGCGGACGTTATGGGACGGAAATGTCCCATAATGTCCGGTCCTTAAGGGGTTAAACAAATCATTAATATGAATTTTATGGCTGTGGAGCACAACACACAGTCTGATTTCCTAAAAAGAGGGACACTAGGGTGGTAAAGAGGGACAGAGGGATTTGGGTCTCAAAGAGGGACTGTCCCTCCTAAAGAGGTATGAGATTACACTAAAACTATAAAAGTTATAACAAAAAAGACTTAGATGCTATGCTTTATTTATTTAATAACTACAATAATAAAGCTTGTATAAATCAAGTATTACTTTCCCTTTAAGTATAAAAAAGGAGTCTCTTGGTCAGATCTGTAGAGTTTACAGGTATGGCCATAGTTAGTAATGAGATACTAAATATGAACAGCGACACTTTGATAGAAACATACTTAGAAGAAGCTAAGATTGCCAAGGACTGACAGAATTTAAGCTTTGTCCAATTTAATCCTGACATCTCTATAACATTAGTTTTTATGTTGCAGTATAAGATCGGCTGGTATTATACAGTGACTATAAATCTGCCTAGTGTATGAAATATCTGCCTGGCATATTGTGGATAAATTAAAGCTTATATATATTTGTGTCTAGAATCTCTTCACAAAGAAATATGTAGGAAATTACTTTAGACTGGGATTGAACTGCATAGCAAAATGAAATATTTTGCTTTTCAGTCCTATTTCTTTTCCTAGCCACTCCAGAAAATTGTTACAAACCTGCAGATCTGGGAACCGTTCATTAAATTGTCAAAAATGGACTGCTGAAGTGGTGAATAGCAGGAGAGCTTGGAATAAAAAATACATCTCTCCATCTTGATTATAGAGCACTCTTAAGTCCAAACCATGTACTTCGTGTTATTTATTTAGCTATTTTAGACCTTCAGCAGTTGTGGACAAGAAATCCCATCATCCCCAAACAGTCAATTGACTTCCTCTGACCTAAGGCTTAAAAGAAAACTAAAACCTAAAAATGAAATCGGCTGATATAACGGTAAATATCATGAACTTACAGCTGGTTTATAGAAAACTTAATTATTCATGTTAGGTGACTAAAATATTATCCAAAACTTGTATAAACTGTCCAAATCAGAGATTGTTTATTTAACTTTGCTTATGCTGTTTAATTTTTTGTGTCCACTGTGTGTGTAATGAAAGATAAGAGCTGGAGTCAGTTAGTTTATTTTGATTGATGTCCACTGCTTTTATATTAACCCTTTGAGTGCCAGAGCAATGTGTTTCGTACCCCTCTGGCACTCAGAGGGTTAAAGAAGGTTGTTATCTCATCCAGTTTACGACTATCACTTCAGACACCTACTAAGATTGCTATGGTATTGGGATCCCTGGAAAGGGCAGGAAATGTCTGCTTCTTCAAAGCATATTTAGACTAGATTCTAGGCTTCATAAAGCAAATAAAGCATTTTTACATATGCTATCATGAAGTGTTCCTTTAACATCAAAGAAGAAAAATATGGAAGAACGCTATATACCAATATAAATATATGTAGTATATTACAATATGTTATCCGCAGGCTCGAACCCTCCCACCAGCAACAAATATTGCTGTCTGTGTGTTTGGCGTTCAAGCTCGCCAATCTCTCAATATCCACTGGCCAGGCAAAACCCCACACAATAGTATATGTATGTATGGAAATCTATCCACCCAGCAGATACCATGTGCTTATGGGGAGAAAGCAGGGAACCCAAATGCAAACACTTAAAATTAACAGTTTATTGCTATAAAATAAATAAAAATAAAATCAGGGGGGGGCGGAGTCAACGAGCGACCAAGATGGACGCGTTTTAGTTCGGCTCCGTGAACAGACTGGGCCTTTCCTTGGATTTGAGCTCTTCTAGCTAATTCGATGCGCATACTTTAAGGGACCTCTACCTCCGTAATCTTCCCTATGCCAAACAGCAGGACCCTGCGCTCCGGTGTGACGCCTCTTGCATCAGAACGGGTACAAACTGGAGTGAACACGCCCGGGCCTAAGAGGCGTTCTGCTATACAGAGTGATCTCTCGACACATGCTACGCAAAGCCCACGGCGGGCTCGTGTTCACACAGTGCTTATGGCTTCTAAATGTACGATGACTATGGCTCCACAACCGGTAGATCTTAAAGACCTCCCGACCCGCTCTGAACTTTTGGAGCTCTTTGCAGATCTCAAGACTACGTTCAAACAAGAGATCTCTGAAATCAAATCGGAGGTATCACTGCTGGACCACCGTGTCGCTTCACTGGAATCCGAGGGGGAATCTCAATCTAGCCAGATTCGCAACTTGGAACAGCTTATTGTGGATCAGAGAGATACCATCGCCAACCTTCAATACAAGGTAGACGACTTAGATAACAGAGGTAGGAGATGCAATCTACGCATTAAAAACCTACCTGAGTCAGTTACTAACGGCGAGTTGGAGTCCACCCTACAGCGGATTTTTGGTGCCTTGCTGCGCAGACCTGAATCCCACCCTGTACGCCTTGATAGAGCGCATCGGGCCTTGCGACCCCGTGGAGGCCAGAATCAAAGGCCTAGAGACGTGGTTTGCTGTGTACACCACTTCAAAGATAAAGATATGATCCTACGTCGCAGCAGAGAGGTGGAACCGGTCTTGTATGAGGGGACAGAAATACAAATTTATAACGACCTATCCCCCACCACTTTGCAACAAAGGAGAAGCCTGAAACCCCTTACGGAACACCTCCTGAAAAATGGAGTGAAGTACAGATGGGGTTTCCCCTTTCATCTACAGGCGCAGAAGGGAGAAGTGACAGCTTATGTCCGCTCTCTAGATGAAGCGGAAACGTTTTGTGTGGCCTTACAGTTGCCTCCCTTACCGACACCTAGCGAGGATGTAGCTGAGGGCCCACCAGAGGATAATTTTGTTGCAACCCCGTTGGGAAAGCAGAAACGGAAACCGACTGGAGATCAGGGGAAGCGCTTCAGACAAGACGCGGTAGCGGCTTGACGACCCCGGGTTGTCGAATAAACAGGGAACACTGACTTGTGCACACCCCTAAGAGACGATCCGCCTTCCGGTGGGCTTGGGGACATGATCCCATCTCACTCTATGACCTGGCTGAACGGCTGCTTTGCAGTAGCTCTCCTGAACTGCGTAACTATCTTCTAAATGTGATCTTTGGAGTATTGGTTTACCTATGCTTGTGTTTATGTACAGATATGTTGCATGGGGTGGGATGGGGGGGTCAGGGTATTTGTCCTCTAGAGATCCCGCTTTATTATGGGGACCCTGGGGGACAACTACATAGGTGGCAACATCCTGGAGCCTTCTTAAGTCCTCCACTACAGAGGCTTGGTGGGGATTGGTATGGAGCTTTGATACGGATGCTATTATAAATGTTCTGGGGGTGGGGGACACAGGGAATTGCTGACCTTTGTTTAGTATTGAGATCCCTCCCTGGGACGCTCCCCCCTCCCTTACTCTTTCCTACTGTGCTCCTCTCCTCCTTTTCCCCCCCTGGCTTTTCTTTGCTGCTCTTTGGGGGGGGGGCGCCCGGGGACGTGATATCTCTGAAAAGGGGATTTGCTTTGTTTTGTACGCCTGATTAGATCTGTTTCTGTTTAAATTTTATCACTGGATACGTTGCAGCTTGATTGCGGCCTGCGATGCTGTGAGGAGGGCACTGTTGGTGTCACTTCCCGCCCTACCACTGTATCTGCAAGATGTGGAGTGGTTTAGGAGTTGATTTCTTTCCCGGCCCTCTTCCCCATTTGGGGGTGCTGGAGATTGGGACCCTCTTGTTATGGCAGACCGCAAGAGCTCATTTGGGACACTTTTGTCATAGATGGGGGTTCTCAGTTTTTCTTACTAGAGGTGGAGGGTGAGGGGTTTTGTGGGGAGGTGGCTCCACTGCGGTGCCTTAGGCCGCCCCTTTGGGGGGTGCTCTTGGGCTATGTGGCATCCGAGGTACTCTTACCAGTTCGCTTGTATCTCCAGAATTATTATACCTGTAGAGACCTCGGTTGCTACTTGCTAGCCCAATTTGGGCTCATCCTTTCTTTGGCCGTGCCCTGCAGTGGAGCAACCTAGAGGGTTTGGAGGGCTCTAATTACAGTCAAGGGCGAGGTGCTTCCCTTCGCCCGTCTACAGGTGGAAATTCATGGTCAGTTTTGAATGGGACATTCCCTATATATAGTTGGTATTGTGTTATTTTGTTCCTTATTGTTGTAATACTTTTTATCATCACTTGTTTTCTTGATGAGCTCTGCTCAAACTCTTCTCATGTAAGGCCCTAGTCTGTTCTACTTGACCTCTTTAATCCTACACTTTTTCCTCTCCCTATTCCAGTTCGGGGTTGGGGGACACATTGTTCCTCTTTTCCCCATTTCTGCCATCTTTTGTTTTTCATTCAGATATTTTTTCTTATAATTGCTATCTATTGATTTCTCCTTAGCTTTTCACCCCTTCTACCTTCTTTTCTTTTGTTGTCTTTGCTCTTTCTCTTAGTGTCTTCCCTTCCCTCCCCCTTCCCGTCCCTTCCCTCCCCCTTCCCGTCCCTTCCCTGTCTGTCCTCAGTTTCACACTTGCTTTGTGCACGTTTACGTCATTGACCTTTTCCATCATGGAAGTTAAGTGCTGCTCTTTCAATGTAAAGGGACTAAACGTCCCAGAGAAGAGGAGTATGCTTCTTAGAGATGTGATCCGTGAACGTGTGCACGTTCTGTTCTTGCAGGAGACGCATTTTAAGCGAGGGGCTCACCCGGTGCTCAGTCAGGGCCACTTCCCACGGCAGTGGTATTCTTCATCCACTTCTAAGTCTAAAGGAGTGGGTATTTTGTTACACCGTTCCTTGCCGTGGGAGTTACTGGACTCTTTTAGCGACCCAGATGGTCGATATCTTCTGGTGAAGGGCAAGATAGCGGGCGTCTTGGTGACTTTGGTGAATGTGTACCTTCCTAATGAGGGTCAGATCTCTTTTTTATCTACTTTACTGAGTAAGGTGGACACGTTCTCTGAGGGACTGCTTCTTCTGGGAGGGGATTTTAATTTTGCATTGAATCCCTTGGTTGACTGTAACCCCCCTCGCTCTTCATACTCTCAGGGAGTTTTGAGTCGCTTTTCAAAACTTTTGGACTCACATCACCTACTTGATCCATGGAGATTGGAATTTCCTTCCGGACGGGACTACACCTTCTTTTCTCCTGTCCATTCTAAGTATTCCCGCATAGACATGTTTTTGTGTGACCAACATTCTTTGCAGTATTTGCATACTCCTTCAATTGGTCACATAACCTGGTCTGACCATAGCCCCGTTTATATTCTCCTGAAATTAAATGGGGGAGATGGGGGGCGTCCTTCATGGAGACTCAATGAACTCTTACTGGAAGACGAGGAGGTGGTGAGAGATATAAAGGCTAGCTTAGTTTCTTATTTCTCTATCAATAATACCTGCGGTGTGTCACAACCTACTGTATGGGAAGCCCATAAGGCTACCATTCGGGGGGAACTCATTAAACACGGGACTCGGAGGAAGCGAGCGAAAGACAAGCAACTGGCAGACCTCATCGGACGTTTGCGGGTGCTGGAGTGGATCCATAAGCTCCGTCTATCAGTGGAGGAGGGCCGAGAATTAGAGCAAGTCCGTCGTGACATTGCACTTCTTCTCAAAGCTGCTTCTGTACGATCTTACCAATGGTTCAAATACAAGGCTTATGTACATGGTAACAAATCTGGCAAGCTTTTGGCTAGCCTGGTGAAGCGCAGACAGCAACGACAGTTTGTTCGGGTGGTGAGAGGCTCTGATGGATTGACTACATTTCGATCAGATCTCATCGCTGACCGTTTTCGAGCCTTCTATTCGAGTCTGTACAACTTGCCTGACCCCTTGGGAGGGAGTCCGGAGGACTATAGAACTCTGTTATCCAAGTTTTTGGATCGCAACTTTCCTAACCGTCTGCCTGAGGCGGTGGCTGCTACCTTGGAGAGGGATTTTACATTGGAAGAGATTCGGGTGGCGTTAAGATCCATGACCCCTGGGAAAAGCCCGGGACCAGACGGCTACACGGTCAGTTATTTTAAGACGTTCCAGGATATAATCTTGCCCAAGATGCTGAGTTGTTTTAACTCTATCTCAGAGTCATCACCCTTCTCGGCCCAAACCTTGGAAGCTCATGTAACAGTCATACACAAAGAGGGGAAGGACCCGGCGGCCTGTGCCAGCTACAGGCCTATCTCGTTACTGAACGTTGACCTCAAAATTTTTGCTAAGGTGCTGGCTAGTAGATTGCAACCCCTCATGCCTTCCTTAATTCACCCAGACCAAGTGGGATTCGTCAAGGGACGTCAAGCTAAAGATAATACGACCAAATTGATTGCCCTACTTCATAGGATACACTCCACTAAACTGCCTGCTGTGTTATTGGCGCTGGACTCCGAAAAGGCCTTTGATAGAGTGCATTGGCCTTTTCTTCGGGGGGTACTGGAGTGTCTGGGATTGGGACCCAGGTGCTTGGGTTCCATTATGGCTCTCTATCACAACCCCACTGCGCGAGTACGAGTTAATGGGGTACTATCATCCCCATTTGAGATCTCCAATGGGACGAGACAGGGGTGTCCCCTTTCCCCACTCTTGTATATACTTACTCTGGAACCGCTTCTCAATGCTCTGCGGGGTGATGCTCGCATTACAGGAGTTCCTGGGAGGGGCCGGGATTATGTGATATCAGGCTTCGCAGATGATGTTCTTTTAACTCTTGCGTCCCCTATGACCTCCTTGTCAGCAGTACTGGAAGTACTGGGAGAATATGGTTCCTTGTCTGGATCTCGCATCAATGAATCCAAATCGGAACTGATGACTATTAATATTTCTGGAGACCAGTGCAGAACGATGCGTGAATCTTTGCCTTTCACCTGGGCCTCTTCGACGATTACCTACCTGGGAGTAAAGTTCTCAAGGAGCTGTGGGAATCTGTTTAAATGCAACTTCCCGCCACTCTATGATCAGCTCTCTTTAGACATGAAGTCCTGGTGTGATCCGAGGATTTCTTGGTTCGGTAGACTGAATGTTTTAAAAATGCTATTTTTACCTAGGATCCTTTACTTACTTCAGGCTTTGCCAGTTTTGATTCCTCGAACATTCCTGAAGCGACTTCAGGCTTTAATGATCTCATATGTGTGGAATGGGAAGAAACCGAGATGCAGTAGGTCTCTCTTGGTTGCTCCAAGGAAATCAGGTGGACTGGGCCTCCCTGATCTATTCGCTTATTATGAAGCTGCGATACTTACGAGGCTTGCAGACTTTGTCCCAGTCATCCCACAGGCCAATTGGCTCCTTATAGACCTCCAAGATCACTTACATCTTCGCCCCCTACAGTTGCTCCTGTTGCAGCGTAATCGAGTTCCGGCGCCACTGTTACGTCTACCTGTTGTGGGCATTGTCTTAAAGACTTGGTTTCGGAGTGATAGGAATAGGGGTTTTGCCCCTGACCCTTCCCCTCTGCTCTCTCTTCTGGGAAACCCAGACTTTCCGCCGGGTATGTCACCAAGGGCAATGCATCACTGGACTACCGCGGGACTACATGAGGTGAGGTCCTTAGTGGAGGGACGTTCACTGGTGAGTTTTGATACCCTTCTATCTCGGGGCAGTGTCCCGAGTGGGGAATTCTGGACTTATATCCGAATTCGCCATTACATTCTTGGTCTATTGCGGATTGGTGACCCACGGCGAACTTTGACCCCTATGGAGTCGTTTCTGACCTCCTCCAGGATAGATCAGAAGACTCTGTCCAAGCTTTACCATCTGCTAACTGACAAAGCTGATGAGGCTCTTCCTTCCTTCGCTTTGCAATGGCAGGAGGACATACAAGATCCTCGCCTTGGGGATCCTCATGTGTGGTGTTCGGTTTTCACGGACTCTCGCTTCCTTCCAAGGGATACCCCCTCTCAGGAGGGATTTTACAAGCTATTATCTAGATGGTATTTGACACCGGTCCGTCTTGCAAGGATGTTTCCGGGTTCCTCAGATATGTGCTGGAGATGTGGATCTGAGAGGGGCTCAATGATTCATATTTGGTGGACCTGCCCTGATATTAGATCATATTGGCTGAACATTGGAGATGCCATGTGGGCAGTATTAGGATTTAGCGCACCGAGGGACCCCCTGTTGTTTTTGTTCTCTTATAGCCCCTCTTGGCCAGCCCGGAAGCATCCACTGCTTCACTTTATGCTTACAGCCGCGAGACTTAATATCGCTGCCCACTGGAAATTGATGGGCTCCCCATCTTTGGAACGCTGGAAAAGTAGAGTGAACAACTACTGCACCTTGGAAAAGATACATGCTTGGCGCATGGGCCGTTGTAGTGCCTTTAGTGAGGTCTGGTCTCGTTGGGAGGCTTCAGTATCTGCCCCGTGAAACCCTGACGCTCTCTGTCTGTCCTTGGACGTATAGTCTCTGAGGCCATATCCCTGACTGGGCCTCGTGGGGGCCCAGATCCGTGTCTCCTGATGTGTTTTGTGCTCCCCTTCCCTAGTGTGATATTTCCCCATCCCACCGGCGTCTCTTTCCTGACTATTTCTCTTCTACTCGTTTGACCTTCCCTATTGTTCCCTGCCTTTCTTTTGTTCCTCCTCTCTCTCTGCTTCACTACCTCCTGTTTTCTTTCTCTCAGATTTAGAATTGATATTTACAATACAATTCTTCTGTTCAGACCTAAAGATATTTACGAATTCATCTGGTTTCTGTTGTGTTATATCTAATAAGATTTCTACTGCTGCTGACTTTTGTTACTTTTGCATTGTCTCACTGCATTTCTGTGCAATATTTTCTCATATTGGATGTACCAGTTTGCTGTATTGCTTATTGACTTACTTCTCAATAAAGCTTCTTTGAAAACAAAAAAAAAAAAAAAAAAAAAAAAAAAATAAATAAAATCAGATATAAATACAACAATAATTGAAACAATAAAATAAAAAAGGGAAAATACTCTTAGCTGCCAATCAGTCTATTTCCCACTATACTACAAACAAACACACTACCCAAGGCAGATATATCTGGTGCTAGTATACCCTATATATCAATATGGATCAACAAGGCCAAGTCTAAATAAAAGCCGCTACTATTCCCTTGGGCATGGGAAACCCAACAGAAAAACAAAAAAGAAGAAAAATGTGGACGAGCACTATATACCAATATAAATATATGTAGTATATTACAATATGTTATCCGCTGTGTGTCAGCTGTGTGACTATGTGACTTATGGCCAGAGACCACTCCAGCTTACATGCAGAAAGCCTCCGTCATTGGAGGAGGCTGTGTCGAGGGAGGGGAGAAGAGGAAGAGTGACAGACTGCGGTCACAGAGCAGGTAACCTCAGTCTGTCTGGAAGGAAGCCTCAGGGCAATATTTACTAAATTAAATTCAGCAAGATATCGATTTTATTAAAAATATAAAAAGTTATACCAGCTAGTCGCTACATATGCTAATTATTTAGATCAACATGTATAGGGGTGATGTGCTGTCCCCAGTTCCCTGTGGGTAGGAAGGAGTTTGAGCAAAACATTGTAGTTGCTAATGAGATGTCCTATGCTTCTATATGTTTACAGGTCTGGAGAAGAGTCTCATAGGCATGTGTGTCGGGTAAGTTCTGTAGTACCAATACACCTAACAGTTATGTAATTTCATAAGAGTGATAGATAGATAATATACAGGGTGTCCCCAAAAAAATTTGGACAATAAAAAGGGAGGCATAGATAGACAGCCAGACAGTTAGGTGCCCCCTGCAGATTTTGGCAATAAAAGGGGATGCTCACTAAAGAATCTGTGTTGGTCAGTAAGAAGAAAGTTGGGTAATTCTGGGGCAAAACAACTGCATCATGAGAAACAAACAAAAAAAAAAACATTAAGTGATGTATATAACCCCTTGACTGCTAGAGAGGTCTATTTGCAATGATTTGGTGGTCCATTCAAATAATTGTGAATTTGGTGAACTATTGTATTTGCCCCTGTGGAGCAGTTCATTTGCACTGGATTTGCTCAAAAGCTTCTTTGTACATCACCAACCTCAGTGTTTTGTTTTTTAAGTTGAGATACCTGGTTGTTACATACTAACTCTTAGGCACGTGTGTTTACCAGGGGTTACTCCCAATCCAACCATTCATACTACATATCAAATCTCACTTTCTACAGAAGGCACAATTATGAGCACTCACAAAACATACATGCAAATAAAGAATTAAGTACAAACCAAGGGTCACATGTTTAAAGCCTCCAAGTCTGTGGGCAGGCATGGGCATGTAATGGCATAATAATATTCTAATCTTCCTCAGAGTAATAGTGCAGTTGAGCCAGGCTCAAGTCATAAGAATGCTTAGGCTTGTATATATTATGAATGGGATCTGGTTTCCTGGCTTCATACATAAGAAAGATAAATCCGGCAAGTCACATTGAGAGTCCAGCCAGGTGAATGAACCTTTATCTGGCTTGGGAACAGTGCACAGCTCTGCTCAGTTCCCTCAGATCCACTGATAAGAAATGACATATGTGACTTAGCTGAGTGAGAGCAAAGCATTGTGTTAGACCCCAAAGGATCCCACCATATGTCAGGAGTTACTTTAGAGGGGTCCCAATAATAACATTTTTACAAAGTACAGATCACTGAGTGCAGTGTATTCTGTTTAGAATAGACTGAAGTGAGTGAGTGAATGCCTTAGCGGCAGGGACAGAAGTATCTTGTACCAGTGCAGGAAAAAGATACAAATGAGAGCACAGCTCTATGTCCAATAATAACACCTTTAATATAATCAATATAAAAAACATACAGTACTGCCTAGTTTGCATAAACTTAATAAGTTAAATATCTTGTAAACTACATTTTTAAATAAAGAATGACTGACCTATATAGAGGATTTTAAATTTTTATCAAAATCATGTACATTGTTATAGTGCTAGTTCTACTTTAGCCCCTTAACCCTTTGAGTGCCAGAGGGATATGCAAAGCATGTTTTGCAATGTGTTACGTACCCCTCTGGCACTCAGAGGGTTAAGGACCAGCCTCACGGCCTGCACTTAAGGACCACGGGGCATTTTTTTTCTTCACGGTTGGAGTCAGGGCTCCCCGAACGTCGTGCAGCCATGCGGGAGCCCTGAATCCCGTGACTTGCCAGGACCATCACTGCTCCTTAAGTGCAAGACAGTCGTGAAGGACCTGGCATGTCATGGGTCCTTAAGGGGTTAACACCTTCTTCCAAAGGCTGCTGTATGTCAACACAGATCATTTGTAATCAGTGTATGGGTATCACTAAAATCAATGCTGGTAGAATCTGGATGAGTTATGCAGAAGCCTATGTTGACCCTGTAAAATTAGAATGTAAGCAATATATTTTTATTCAACCCTGTGGTGTAGTTCGTTCTTCCCAGTATGACTCTGTTTTCTTCTGAATACAAATCCCTTGGCCTATAATATATAAACACAAAAAAATTCTTAATCCCTTTGGATGAGAGTGAGGTTATATAAGACAGTAAATGGGTATGTAACTTGGTAATTAAATTGGCTAAATGTGTAAATAAACTTATAAATAAACCAGTCACTGTAATCCCACAGAAAGTGTTTAGTACAGGTGTGTAGGGATTGCCACACCCACAACTTGGCATTATGGAAGGAACAAGTATGACAGGCTTGCCTTAGGAATAGGCTTTCTTTATGGTTCATTAGAGGAATACCAGCATTTGACCGAAATACACACAAGCTTATATAAATTATAAACCCCCTTCACAACACTATTCATACAGTTAGAGGAACATTGAAGTCAACAATGATAAAATCATAATAATAACACACATTAGCTTCCAGCATGCAATGAGATATTAGATTGAGAACCTGTAAAATACAAATAATATTATACAAACCGTGAATGTCAACAAAGAAATAAAAATGAGACCAAAATAGAAATAAAAAAAAAGAGAAAAGAGACTACTTATAAAATAATTCATTATATTCTTGTTTGTCAAAAGTTCATCATATTGGCCAAATGTTTAACCCTTTGAGAGCCAGAGGGGTACGCAACACATTTATTTGCTTACTGTAAGAAAAAAAAAAACAGAAGGAAAGAAGAATATTGTGCAGAGGCTTGTAACAATGGCCCCAACTCATATAAATATAATCTGCTGTCTTATTTTCAGTGCATTGGGCCCTAGTGCCATTAGAAGTTCCCACGGCACAAGGTATCCATTCATTGAAAACTAAGTCACTCCAGATTACTGAACTCACAGAGTGTTTTGTAAATCCCTTAAAGTGGAACTTTCATTTGTAAAAAAACCCTGTCCCGTATTATTAGTGCTGTGTAATTGTTTCAAGATTGCCAGGTTGATTTTATTTTAAGTCCATAGTTAATGAGAGATTAGATTTCAAAATTACATTATGGGACCCATTTCAGCATTCTGCTGACATGGCTAACTGCGGCACAGGACTTCCCAGTCCTGATATTCTCCTCCCACCTCGCTCCCAGCTCTACCAGGGAACGCATTCACGCTTCCCTTTGTAGTTGTATGCATCACGTCTATCTTTACAACAAACTCCGTTTATCATTCTACTGAGCTTGCAAGCTGAATGAACAGCCAAAAGCCATGTGACAGATATCTTCCTGAATAGCTGGAAGTATGAATACCCTCCTTACTGAATAAGGAGACAGATATCATATTTATGGGGCTTCTGATGAGGGAAAAGGTGGTCCGGCCTGACAGATACTGTATGTAAAATCCCAGAGGGCTTCCGCCTGGCTCCCTGCAGTCCTTGCTGAATCCCCATTCGCATCATGTATAGGTGAGGCATTATCCTGTGGCAATTAGAAATGATCATTGCAAGAAGCTCCTACTTCTGATCGGAGAGACAGTCTCACTTATCCTATACATTATTTGAGTGGGGTCATTAGACTGGTCCACCCCTTCCCACATCAGCATCATCACAAATATGACAAAGTCTGGCAGGGACAGTAGTTTTCCTTATCCTGCCTCCAGTTGCTGGTAGCTGTGGGTAATACAAAACGTCATCTAACTTAGGGGACAGGTGTGGGCATGGTAGTCATTTGCCCGGCACCCCTAAAAATCTGGTACTTTAGGCAAGTGCCTACTTTGCCTGATATTAAGAGCTAAGTGAACATCATAGGTGGGTTACAGACATCCCAGTAGATACTACTTCTTATATAGCGCTAGGCAACAGATTGTATAACCATCATTCCCATATATTAGGAAAAAGAAGACAAGTGGGACATCTGTTGTCAGCAATATTGTGCAAAGCCTAGGGGGATGATGTTGGGAGCAGTCTAGAGTATAAGTGGATATTGTGTCTATTTTTGGCTTCGTTACAAGCGTCTAAAAATGTTCTCCTCTCCTTCTGTTGTGTTTCTGCCATTAAACATTTGGACAATGTGGAGAACTTTTCAGAAAAAGACTGGATTTCACAGACTGGAATTATTTTATGTGGACTGTTTTATCTCCTTTTGTTCCTATTATTGGTCTTATTTTTATTTCTTTGTTGATACTCATAGATTTGATTTTATTATTTGTATTATTAATGTTTACATTCTTACAGAGATCTGAAAGTTAACGTGTAAGCACAAGGATCACAGGGGAGATCTATGAATATAAAACACGCAGAAAATTGCTTAACCCTTTGAGTGCCAGGGAGTATGCAGTGCATTACATACCCCTCTGGCAATCAAAGGGTTATAAATTAGTCCATGTTACCTTAAATTTTATCAAACGAAAGATGTGTGGCAGAAGTTGATAGTTTTCATTTACTCAGACTTGACATTTTTTTCAACAAAGATTATAAGCAGAGACGTAACTAGAAGCCACTGGGTCCTGGTGCAGAAATTGCCATGGGCCCCCCTGACCACATTGCCCCACCTCTTGCTGATAAAATGTAGTCTTCCATGAAGCTATCACAACACTTTCTCTCCCCGATGTGTCTGAATTGACAGACACTTATACTGTCTGAGACTGATATCAGTCCTGTCTGTACCTTTGCTAATACTAATCAATAAAACAATAGCCTAGGGTTTGATTCTGTTCCCCACGTTATTTTAAAAACAGTTCGCTATTCTATTAACTGCGCTGTCAAAACCCACCGCCCATTGGACACCACGTAAAACTAGTTGAATTTGGTATTCTGTTACACTCCGTGACTCCAACTCACGTTAAGGAATGAAGCAATTTTGGAGCATAGTCACTGCACCATAGGGGAAAATCCTCAGATTTACTTCAGAATTGCTCCAGTTCTTATTAAATCATGCTCGCTGAGTTGTAATGTGTCATTAACCCTCTGAGTGCCAGAGGCATGCCTGGAAGCTCAATAACTAGACCATATCAGATGGAAAAGAAGCTATATTTAGAGGTTAGCCAGTTCAAGCGACTGAATAAGAACAATATAACTTGAGTGAGAATCACTAATGGGCAAAGATTGTGTCAAGAACAACTTTATTGTTATTTACATATTTCATTTACTAAAATGTGAATTTTTTGCATACATTGTTGCAATATATTTCCAGTAGAATAATGTTTCATTGTTTTTTTGTGTGACAATTCCTTTATTGTGCATAAAAATCACGTGAAATCTGATGCACATGCAAACATTCCCCATATGTGAAAGTTTTCATTTACCTGAGACAAGCAAAAACAATAAACTATCACAGACCACATAGCAAAAAAAGTTGATAAATGCAATGAAAGTTAAAATCCGCAATAAGAAGCTACATTAACCCCTAAATTGTGTGCGGTAAATGCCAACAATTGAATCTTGCTCAAGTTCAGGGCTGTCCAAGTTCAGTCCTCCAGGGCCACCAGCAGGCCAGGATTTAGGGATTTCCCTGATTAAGCACAGGTGAGTTAATCATTCCTCTTGACTGACTCACCTGTGCTTAAATCAGGCAGATCCTTATATTCTGGCCTAGTTCATTCTCTGTTGGATTTGCTGTTCAGTAATTAGCACAACAATGGAATAGCTGTAATTGAAATTCGTGTTGGTAACCTACCTGATTTGGGGCTTGATTCTATCCCCTCCGATAAAACAGCCTGTAAGGGAAAAAAAACAGAGCAACATACCCACTTATGTACCGCAGTTATTCTATAGCTGGACCGGTACCTGGACCAACAAGCTTTGGTGGCCAAAACCCATGTTGTGGCCAAACTCTTGTTGTAGATTTTAGCTAAATAGCGTGATTTGTGGGAACATCAAAGGAAAAAAGCCAACTCTTGTTTGACACAGTGTCAAACAATGAGATTGAGCTCAAAACAGTCACCATCCCCACCTCCCATACACCAACCCTACACTATCCTAAACATACCTAACATGGTACTTAAATAACACTACTCCTAACATTATCCAAACACCCAGAACTGTAACACTCACCTGTCTTCCACTGTCAGTTTTCATCTTGAATCTTCTCTCTTCTTATTTTCTTCTTCTCTCTTCAGGAATATCTGTTAAAAAATAATCCAATAAGAGTTCTTATTGTAAATAAAATAATGCCCTCAAGTGATGCCACAGTTAATCCTTTGCATGCCAGATAGTACCGGTTAAATAAAGTGTGCCATAGTTCTCCAAAGTGAAATGTCAGTCCGTAATCCTTTTTAGTTCCATATAACAATAAGTTGCAAGTAAGCATAAATATTTCCGCTGCCGCAGGCATGCATATGGCATATAAAAGCCAGTCTCTGTTCAAAATTCCCTCGTTCAGACTCTGGCAACGGCCCAGTATGTATTTGGGGGGAATCTGTGACCATATGCATGCCACCCCCAGTGGAGGCAGCGGACATTTATGCATACTTGTGAGGTATTTTTATATGGAACAAAAAAAAGGATTACTTTTTTTTTTTTAACAAACGGACTGACATTTCATTTTGGTGAACTACGCCACACTTCATTTAACCCTTTGAGCGCTGGAGCACTCAAAGGGTAAACTGTTGCATCTCTTGGGGGCATTAATTTATTTACAATAAGAACTCTTTGGATTATTATTTTTTTCCAACAGATTTTCATGAAGAAAGAAGAAGGAAACAAAAAAAGAGAAGAAAGAAGATGATGGACAGTCGCTGACCAGGGTGCTGAAGGCCCTGCTGGACATCAGAATTGCCGGTCAGTTTTTATTTTTCAGAGGATGTGTTAAGTGCAGTGAGATTAACCATGTGAGTGCCAGTGGAATATCCAACGCTGTACAATGCGTTGCACATCCCACAGGAACTCATAGGGTTAATTTTCTTTTGTAGTTAAACACAAGGGTGTACTGGAAACCAGTTTTCTAACACACACATGTGGTTTTCATCTTAAAGTTACAATAACACCCCTTAGAATAACCTTCACTTACCTTCATCTGGGCAGACAGTCAGCACAAAAATTAAAGCGGAACTTTCACTTAGTATAAAGTCGCCCTCCGATAATTAAACATATGACGACTAGCGTGATAATACTTCTGTTACCTCTCAGAAGTGGCAGGTTCTAAAGTAATCCTTAATCTTTGGAGACTGACGGCCAGGTTAGTGCCGTCTGCACGCCCGGCAGCATCAGTCCCTTCTGGTGCCTTGCAATGGGCCGGGACTGACAGCGCAGGTGCGCAGATGTCTCTAAAACAAGATGTCTGCACTGATGCCTGAATTCCGGTCTCCAGAAGCCAGGATTTCTTTAGAATCGGGTACTTCTGAGAGGTAATATAGTATTATGAAGCTAGTCATCATATTTTTAATTAATGGAGGGGCGACTTTATACTAAGTGAAAGTTCAGCTTTAACCTTTTGTATGTGTACCCCTCTGAAATCTAGGGAATTCTCTTTGGATTTCTTTTATTTGTTATTTTCATCTCTTGCTTATACATGTATATATATAATTTTATATAGCTGGCAACAAGCAAGCTAAATTTCTGTTTCCAGAGAGCTTTCTGTCAGGAACTGTGAAATCAGGAATAGTGATACAATGTAACATTATCCCTGCAGCACTGAGTGCTCTGTTTTCTGAATTGAAAGCAATGTTGTGGCTTAACACATTGAGGACTAGGGGACGTGTAACCTTTGTTTAGATGCAGTGCTTCCATGGCCTGAAATATTATGGTGGTGCTGTAGTTACAGCCATCTATTGCTAGCTATGGTCAGTTGGCAGTAACACTCCATAGAATGCTGTAGCAACAGTACCACTGTAAGCTTGCAGCCATGGAGATACTACTCCTAAAAAGTACAAATTACTATCCCTTTTGTATACTGGAGGCAGGTTTTTTCCTGCTACAGAGATATAGGTGAAGATGAAAATAATATTTAAAACGTATAGGCAGTTTGACTTCACATATTATGCACTTGCAGAATATGTAGAGTTGAAAAGGTTGACTCTCACTTTAAGGTAATAGGGGATTAGGAGGTGATCTGTTAAATCATCCTCTGTATCCTGGAGCTAGACCCCGTTTTCTGGGTGTGGTATATTTATATCCTGTAGTAGTGGATCACACAGGAATGTATAAGCTGATATCCGTGAGAACTGTGTGTTTTAGTTCTGGCTTTCTGTCATGTCAGTGTATGCTGCTGCATAGCGCATGATGCCAACATCATAGCAGGGCTCTTATTTGCTCTGCGGTGACTAAAATGATCTCATTAGGAGTCTGTAAAGGATGTGTGGAGGAGCATCACTGAGCAGGGTTCTACCAAGCTGTTGGCTCTAGTTCAGGCACAGTTGCTTCCAATCTGTCCCAATAGCATTTGTTTAACCCCTTGATGCTAGTGGTTTCCAGCTTGTTTAGAAGCAATTAATTGGAGACCTGTCTTGCATCCAAGGGGTTAATAAGAATGTGCTGCTTTTATAAACTGTAAATTACTTGTATTAGTTAACTAGGGCATAACACCATGAATGCTAAGTGGGCTTAAATGGATAGTAATACTTGCAAATTACTAATCCCCATATTGTAGCTTTGTTAAAAAGAAACTTATTGCCCCCAGTGTCATCTCTCAAATAGGCTGACCAGACCTCACCTTTAACCGGGGACGCATAGGAAAAGTACATACTACAGGACTGTATTGATTTCAGTGAAGTACTGCAAAATGGCTATTTCCTATGTGTCCCCGGTTAAAGGTGAGATCTGGTCAGCTTACTCTCAAACCCTTATGGTTTGAGAGATGATAGCGCTCAAAGTTAACCCCTCTCCCTCCCCCTTCCCTGACTGGACGCTGACTGCAGTGGAAGTAGAAGACCATTTCAGTGAAAGAATTCTTTTTTATAAATGCGATCTCGGCAACGCTGCTGAGCCGCGTGATACGCATAAGACTGTCGTACAACAGCTTCCCCTGCAGTCAGCGTTCAGTCAGGGAAGGGGGAGGGGCAACTTTGAGCGCTATCATCTCTCAAACCATAAGGGTTTGAGAGATGACACTGGGGGCAATACGTTTCTTTTTAACAAAACTACAATATGGGGATTATTAATTTGCAAGTATTACTAGCCCTTTAATTCTTGAATGCACTGGAGATGTCTCTAGCATCCAAGGGGTTAAACACATACTAGTAATGCTAAAATACAAATTGCTCCTACAAGAGACAGTATCTTGTAACATTTTCTGATATTGAAATATCAGATGTTGCAGACCCCTATGGTCATTAAAGGGTTACTATCATGTATGAGTTCCCTTATGCACCCACCAGATGAATAAGCTGGAGCTGTAGTACACAGTGCGGCTAATATGGGCTGCCATATCACCCTTTTAAAGGCGAACATATATGAAAAATGCCTGCTGCAGGGCTCCAGTGGTTAATTATTAGGTTGCAATGGTTCCCATATATCAGTGCAGCAAATATTTTTCACATATGCCCTCTCTAGGTAAATGGACCCCTGTGGCTTAGGCAGACCAGACCTCACCTTTAACCGGGGACACATAGGAGAAATGCATACTGCAGGACTGCATCAATTTCAGTGAAGTACTGCAAAATGGCTATTTCCTATGTGTCCCCGGTTAAAGCTGAGACCTGGTCAGCCTACTGTGGCTGTCTCAAAAATCCCTCTGAGATGTCTCTAAAAATGTATTCATGATGCTAGACCAAACCAACTGCAGCAAAGGGGACAAATGAAAATCCCCATACATTTAAATGGGGCTTTTAAACCTTTCAGTCCCAGGGGGGATATGCAAAGCTTAGCAAAGCAATGCCTTACATACCCAATTAAACCTTGAATGCTACAGAGGTCTTCTCTCTGGTAATGGTTATAAAATATTCATACTGCAGGGCTGCAGAGGAACCACGACAGCCCTATAGGAGGAGGGGGAACTGTTGGCTCTCCAGCTGTTGTTGGACTATAGTGCCATAATTTCAGGTTGGCCCACCAGCTGTCCTTGCAGTAAAATTCCCATCAATCACAGCTGGTCATTGGCAGCCTTAGAGCAAGAGTGGGCAAACCTTGACTATCTGTAATTGTGGTCCAACAAAAACTGGAGAGCCAAAAGTTGCTCACTTATCCCTTAGGATTTAAATGGTTCCTCTGCAGCCTTGCATAATGCATCTTTCTCTTACGTCCACTATGGAACACATGTACCATGGGCTTGACTCCCTCTTGTGGAGGGCAGAACACATCTCAAAAACACAGAGTATCATAGGTGGAGACTCTCAGCCACTCCTTCAGCTTTGCCAGCCCCCCGCCGCCGCCTTGCATCCCTAGTATGATGTGTCCTTCTGAGCTGATAAAATGGACAGGGACACTCTTATTTTTATTATTTTCTGATAGATATGGAGCTCTCAAAATTCCCTGATTAGGTGGGTTACCTGGAGTGGACTGACCAGCGTACAGGTGCTGTATGGACTCTTGCGGCCATGTGGAGAGGATCTTACCACCCAAGTTTTCCCTCCCAGCAGAGTCCCTTGGGGCTCTGCTTTCTGCACAATGGTAACCTGAAGACTGGTGTAACCATTTGAGTGCCTTGGTCCATAATGTCCCTACCTTGTGCCTCTCCATACAGAGGTTTTCTCTGAGCCCTTGGGCTCTTGCACTCATGTTGGGTATTTCATTATATGTTACTGTCTTTCCCTGAGTTATGGAGCAAGGGTGGCTGCATTTGGGATAGTTAACCCATTCCCTGCTGTTTTCTTTGGGTTGGGGCCTTTCCTGGGTTTTTCCTTGCAGTGGGCTTCCTTTTTGATGTTCCCCTCATATTCCCTGGGGTCCTTTGTTTTTTTGGGTGCTCTTGTACAATTGTCCGTTTAATGCGGTGGCCCCTTTAAGAAGGAGTTCCCATGACGCTGCTGTCTTTGCTCCATTGACTACTAGGAGCGAACTTCATTGGGACATATGTCTGCAACGGTTTGACATACAGAAGTCAGAGTGGGCTCTTTTTTCTCATGCCTTTTCATCCAGTTCATGTCCTGAGTGTCTTGGGGGGTCTTGGCGATTCTGCGGACAGAGTTGTAGGCTTTTCTGGGCAACAGCAACTGAGAAGAATACATTTTCCAGAATGCTCGTTTCGCTGGCTTTCTTCCAGTTAGCTGACAGTTTTGCAGTCGCCATTTTACTTCTCTCTTGCTTATCCTACTCAGAGGCAGGCTCTCCTTGCTCTCATCCTCCAGATTAACCCAGTACTTTTCTGGGCTTTCTAAGGTGAATTATTAGTCTGGGGAACTGTTACTGGTTACTTTTACTGGTATTAGATACTTCTAAGGATGTCAGATTCTAAGGGACATGGGGCTAGATCTAAGACTAAGGATTCAGAGGCATCACACCTCCTTGCTTACTGTTCCTCATGTCAAACGGGGCCCCATAGAGAGTATTTTCCAGATTTCTCTGCCCCTCTTATATAATGGCCCCTACTACTCCACCAAGTCCCTCCAGTATTGAACAAGAGCCAGCTTGGGTTAAAACACTACTGTCTTTAGTGGCCTAAATTCCAAATTTCAATATTGGAAGCTCCCCACTACTTTTAAGTATGTGGCCCCTATCTCTCTGTGTGCTCCACAGCTTCTAGGGCCGTCTTCTGAGGAGGAACTATAGGGAGGATGAGGAATGGGAATATGAGGATATGGACTCTTCCTACTCCTATGATACGAACCCCTTTCCTCGGCTGAGGGGTTCATTCGAGCTGTCTTAGAGACCCTTCAGGTCCCTGACATCCCTGATGTCAGATGTCTTCCACGGGCATAAGAAATCTTCTCCTCCTATTGCCACTCTTGATGGAAGACCACTGACAAGAGACTGTCCATCACCAAAAAGTTCTCTAGACAGTACAGCTTTTCGGAGGCAGCTTTGGCGCAGTGGCCTCTCTTCCTACTGTGGATTCCCCAGTCTCCAGACTAGCCAAGTCTACTGCCCTGCCTTTGTAGATGGATACAGCAGATAAAAAGCAGGATTCTATTGTCAGGGTTAATTTTGCTGCCACTGGGGTGGTGCTGAGGCCCATTTCTACCTCTGCCTGGGTTAAAAGAACAGTTGCCATGTGGGGTGAACAGCTCATGGAAGCTGTCCGTGCTGATGCTTCCAAGGAGGTTCTGTTGGTTTTCTTAGCCAACGTAAAGGAGGCTAACACTTATGTTTTTGAGGTTCTCTTTGCAGCTGTCTGGTCATCCACTAAAGCCTCAGCTTTTTCTGTGACTGTGCGATGCACCTTGTGACTCAAGATCTGGTCTGCAGACCAGTCTTCAAAGAAGTCACTGGCTTCTTTGCCATTTCGTGGCAGGTTCCTGTTTGGATCAGAATTAAACCAGATTATGAGTGATGCTACTGGGGGCAAGAGCACCTTGTTGCCTTAGATGCCCATCAAGCATCCAACTATAGGGAGGAAACCGCATCTTTTCTTTTTGTTTCCCCAGCCAAGAGGAGGTGCAAAGGCGGCAGGGTTCGCATGCCTCCCATGCATGCCCCCCAGCCAAGCCCAGACAGCAGTGGTAGCCCAAGTGGTCAGCTGGAAGGTCTAAGTCTGTCAAGCCAGCGGAATCCTGGTCCGCCAGTCCCCGTAGGGGACGCCTTCGCCTTTTTCAAGACACCTGTAAGTCCTCAGTCGTGGACCAGTGGGTTTTGTGGGTGATTTCAGAAGGGTACCACATACATTTCAGGTCGCTCCCACCATTTTGCTTCTTTTTGTCCGGGGCGTCAAAGGAGCCAGACTAGGTAAGGCTGTTTTAGGAGGCATGAACTCACTGCTGGAAAAGAATGTTCTGATTCCAGTACCTCTCCAAGAGAGCGGTTCAGGTTTTATTCCAACCTGTTTGTGGTCCCAAAGAAGGACAGAGACTGTCTTCCCATTTTGGAACTCAAATGTCTGAACCATTATGTGGCAACTACGCTTTTCAAGATGGAATCTTTGCATTCTGTCATCACAGCAATGTGCCTGGGGGAGTATATGGTGTCTGTAGACCCTCAGAATGCATATATACACATCCCTATCCACAGCTGTCTGCGATTTGCCTGCTGCTCGAATCACTACCAGTTCACTGCTCTGCCATTTGGCCTAGCTTCTGCGCCTCGGGTGTTCACCAAAGTCATGGGGTCCTTAGCGGCCTTCATTCATACCCACGGCATGACACCCTACCTGGATGACCTTTTGGCTCAAGTCAAGATTCTTGGTCCAGCACGGCTGGATCTTGAACATGTTGATGTAATTTCCAGTACCATCTCAGGAGCTGGTGTTCCTAAGCATGAGGTTCAATACTAGCCTGGGAAGACTCTTTCTACCGGAGGAGAAGATCCTGCAAGTGATGAAGGAGGTGTCTCAGGCCCTGGAGTGGCCCTCGGCCATGGTCAGGGACTACATGAGTGTTGGGCAAGCTGGTGTCTACACTGGAAGCCATGCCTTACTCTCTGGTGCACACCAGGGAACTCTAGAGACCTGTCATCCAGAATTGGTTTGGGAACCGGGCTCTCCTGGATCAGCAGATCTCCCTCTCTCTGGAGGCCAGCAGGGACCTACAGTGGTGGTTGCACAGACACAGCCTGGAATAGGGGAAACCCTTTGTGATTCCTGAATGGACTCTAGTCACGATGGATGCCAGACTGAGCAGATTGGGTGCGGTTCTGGGTCACCTGAGGATCCAGGGCAGGTGGACTGTGGAGGAGTCCCTTCAGTCCATCAGTGTTCTAGAACTCAAAGCAATTCGTCTGGCCTTTGTCTACTGGACCCCTCAGCTGCAGGGACAGCCAGTGAGGTTACAGTCAAACAACACCACGGCTGTGCCATACATCAACCATGAAGGAGGCTGCCGAAGTGCCGCCGCAAGGTACGAGGTGAGGTAGATTTTAAATTGAGCAGAAGCCAACGTTCCAGCTATCTCCGCTGTTCACATTCCAGGAGCAGTAAACGTGCTGGTGTACTTCCTAAGTCACCAAGACTTGGATCCAGGAGAGTAGGAACTCAATCTGGAGGTGTTCTGCCTGATCGTGCAGCAGTGGAGTGTGCCGACAATAGATCTGATGGCAATCAGGGAAAACAGGAAGGTTTCATTTTTGGATCCTCTGGCCTTTTCCATGGACGGCATGTTGATCCCGTGGAACTTCCACTTCGCTTACGTTTTTCCTCCAATACCTCTCATACCCAGGGTTCTCAGAAAGATCAGGATGGACGTGCAACAGTAATTCTAGTCTCTCCTTATTGGACCTGTGGACCTGGTGAGTCTTTCCATTCCAGCTCCCTCCTAGACCGCTCCATGGCTACCTGTGGAAAGAGGACGTGGAAAAGCTGGCTTTGACAACATGGCTGTTGAAGCCCACATCTTGAGGAGGAAAGGATTGTCCACTGAGGTTATTTCCAGTATGATTCAGGCTCAAAACCCTTGTTATTGTAAGGCCTAACACACGGTGTGGTCTACCTTTCATTTGTGGTGTGTGGACAGGGAAGTGTCTACCCTTGTTGTTATCCTTCCTCCAGGTTGCAGTCAACAAATGTCTCTGCTTGAGTTCCTTGAAGGATTAGATTTCAGCTCTTTCTGTGTTCTTCCACAGACATTTTGCCACCTTTTTAAATGTCAAGGTGTTCCTTCAGGGTGTGGCTCAGGTCTTCCCTGCCTTTAGGGCTCCTGCTCCTCCGTGGGATCTCAGTGTGTTACTTGGAGTTTTACAGTGGCCTGCTTTTAAGCCCTTGGCTACCATTTCTCTGCGTCAGATGACACTCAAGATGGATTTTCTGTTGGCCGTAGAGTAGGTTCGCAGAGTTGCAGGCTTTGTCTTGCAAACCCCTTTCCTGGTTTTCCATAAGGACAAAGTGGTTCTGAGTATCTCTCTGGAATTTCTTCCTAAGATGGTATCCGAGTTCTATATCAGTCAGGAGATTGCTTTTTGCCCTGACCCTCAGTCTGACAAGCGGAAGGATCTCTATCTGTTGGATATTGTGCATTGCCTAAAATTTTATGCGCATTGCACCAAGCCTTTTCACAAGGCTCACTCTGTCATTCCTGAGGGTCCCAGAGCAGATGAGGCTGCTTCCAAGGTAACTGTGGTCTCTTGGATTAAGGCTACCATACACCAGGTGTATTAACTCAGAAAGAGACCTGTTCCCTTTAAGGTCACAGCACATTCCACTAGGTTTGTGTGGGCCTCTTGGGTCTACAAGAATCAGTCCCCGGCAGAGCAGTTGTGCAAGGCTACGACTTTGTCCTCCCTGCACACCTTTACCAAGCACTACCGTGTCGATGTTGTGGCCTCGGCTGAAGCCAGCTTTGGCCGGAAGGTCCTGCAGGCAGCCTTGCCTGTCTAAGGACCTGCATACTTTCTTACCATACCATACTTACTTACCTTACCATACTTTCTTACCGTTGTTCAGTTGTTTGAGCCCATTGGCTCTTGTCCTTGTGTGCTGTGTAGTTTAGTGTCCACTAACACTTTATTTTGTTTGAGCTGTTCAGGTTCTGCATGGTCCTAGAGAACTCTGGTAACATGAAGACAGACCCGAAGCTGTTGGACACCACAACCATACATTCCCACAATTCAAATGGCCAAAGGGGTCACTTTAGTTTTGGGTGGTTTGGCAGGCATTACCAAGAACTTTTAGGTTATGTCATGACCCCTTTGTTTAACTGAATAATAAATAAACAGTTTAATCAAACATTAAAGGAGCAGCAATCTTTTGAACACACACACACACACACACACATATATATATATATATACTAGCAATATGGGACGGCGTTGCCCGTCAGGATATATAGGGAATTAATGCGCGCACACAGATGCAAGACAAACACACACAGAGACACGCACGCAAATGCACACGCATTCACTGAGATGCATAAAGATCGACACAGTCATACATACATACATGCAATGCACAACATGCAGACACATAGAGAGTGATACAGACATGCAACACACACAGTGAGGAACACACAGGCACACACACAGACACACATGCACACACAGAAGTGAGTCATAAGGGGGTGACTTATGTGTCATTGTTATGAGTTTGTGTTTGTACTTATGCCTCCACTGTGGCATTCATTCATATAGTTGAAATGCATGTGGAAATTGCACATACTATGGTGGAAGGTGGATCGTGCTGGCTCCCGGGGTGTGAGTGAGTGTGTGTGAGTGAGTGGCATTCATTCATGTAGTTGAAATGCATGTGGGAATTGCAAATACTATGGTAGAAGGTGGATCGTGCTGGGTCCCAGGGTGTGAGTGAGACTATGGTGGAAGGTGGATCGTGCTGGCTCCCGGGGTGTGAGTACGAGAGTGAGTGATTGCGTGAGTGTGTGAGATTGAGTGAGAGAGTGTGAGGGTTTATGAGTGTGAGTGAGAGAGTGTGAGTGAGAGAGTGTGTGAGTGTGACTGAGTGAGAGTGTGTGTGATTGAGTGTGTGAGAGAGTGTGAGTGTGTGGGATTGAGAGTGTGAGTGAGAGAATGCGAGTGTGTGAATTATTGTGTGTATGAGTGTGTATGACTGAGTGTGTGTGAGAGTATGTGTGAGTGTGTGATTGATGTGTGTGTGTTTTTTGTCTGATGTGTTTGTGTCTGTGGTGTAGGAGCGAGTGGCACCCATTTTGTTTTTTCAGTTACATAGATAGTGGTGGGCAGGCTGGATAGTGGGGGCAGGCCAACTCCCTGCATGATTTAAATCACTCACCCATTGAATCACCCAATGTGAGCAGTAACTCCTCCTTACTTAACCCTTTGACTGCCAGAGGGGTATGCAACGCATTGCTTTGCAATGCGTTGTGTACCCCAGGGGTGTCACTAGGGGTGGTCTAAGGGGGCTGAAGCCCCGAGTGTGTCAGTGGGCAGCCCCAAATGTCAGACAATCAGCAGACTCACTCCTCCTGCTGTTTATCCTGAGGCTGGCTGGCTGGCTGCTGCCCAGCAACTTGTGGGCATATATAGCTTGGAACAGCAGGCTGCTGCCTTACTCTGTTCTCAGCTTCAGCCCACAGCCATCCGCTCCACACTGGCTCTTCTAGCACTTCCTGGTGCTTTGCAATGCGGTCATCAACATGCACCTGAAGTACCAGAGGAGGCAGTGTGGAGCCCATGGCTCTACACTGAAACAGAAAGCAGAATAGGGCAGAGCAGAAGAGAAGGTATGAGGGACAGTATAGATGGGGGAAATATATGGCTACCAGTGGCAGGTAAACAAGGCTGGTGGGTGTAACATTGTATATGTGGAGAATTTGTGGGCTGGCTACCAGAGGGCAGGGGAACAAGGCTGGTGGGGTCACACAGTTTATGTAGGGAATCAGTGGCTACCAGTGGGTATTGGAATAAGGATGGTGGTGGTCATATAGTGTATGTGTAGAATCTGTGGCTTTCAGTGGGCAGGATAATAAAGCTGGTGGGGTCCACAGTGTATGTGGGGAATCAGTGGCTACCAGTGGACAGGGTAATAAGGCTGGGGGAGGTCACATAGTGTATGTAAGGAATCTGTGGTTACCAGTGGGCAGGGGAGCAAGGCTAGGGGGTTATATATTGTATGTAGAGAATCTGTGGCTGCCAGTGGTTAGGGGATAAGGTTGTTGGGGGGGGGTCACATAATGTATGTATGGAATCTGTGGCTATCAGTGGGCAGGGGTAAAATGCAGTTGGGAATCACATAGTGTATGTGAGGAATAGGTGGATACCACAGGGCGGGGGGGGGGGCACATGCATTGTATGTGGGGAATCTGTGGCTTCCAGTGGGCAGGAGAACAAGGCTGGTGGGGATGCATAGTGTATGAGGGGAGTCTGTGGCGACCAGTAGGCAGTTGTAGAAGGCTGGTGGGGTAACACAGTGTATTTGGGGAATCTGGGCAGAGAAACATGGCTGTGGCTACCAGTGGCCAGTGGAACAAGGCTGTGGTATCATAAAGTTTATGTGCGTTGTTCTGTGGCTACCAGCGGCCAGTGGAAAAATGCCAGCAATCAGACAGTGTATGATTGGCTACAGGTAACCAGTGGAACAATGATGGGGTATCACACAATGTATGTATGGTTCTATGGATACCAGGTGCCAGTAGAAGAAGACTGAGATATCAGTTCATGTGTGGGCCTGGTGCTACCTGTGGCAAACCACTGGAGTATCAGACAGTGGATGTGTGGCTAATAGGAGCTAGAAGCGCAAGGTTATCAGGCAGTGTATGAGGGGTTCTATGGCTACCAGTGGGCAATGGAACAATGCTGGGTATAAGCATACCTCCCAAGTGTCCCTCTTCGAGCCCCAAATCCCTCTGTCCCTCTTTCACACCCTGGTGTCCCTCTTTTTAGGACATCAGACTGTGTGTTGGGTATATAAGTGTATCACATTGCTCCACAGCAATAAAACTCACATTAATGTTTGTTTAACCCCTTAAGGACCGGGAAAATCTGAGTTAGATTTGACTTAAGGACCAGAGTAATTTTGACTTTTTTGACTATGTCTTTGTTCAACCACATTTTCTCTTTAATTCCTTCTGTGCACCCACATAAATTATATACTGTTTTTTTAAGCACAAGTAGGGCTTTCTTTTGATGCCACAATTATATGAATACCTCATCATTTAATTTGATTAAAATAGAAAAAAGAGCAAAAAAAAACAAAACATTTTGCTTATATTTTCGTGTCAGGATTTGCATACAATTAGTTTATGACAAAAAAATACCCCTAAATATATTAATTTGCTTCTCCTGAATATAAGAATACCCCATATGCCTAGTATTTCAATCACTTCCTCACATTTACAAGGTAAATATTACAAGATGGATGCCATCATAGCTTAGTTGATGGTGCCAGAACCAAAAATGTACCACAAAGGTATATCTTTCTGAAAACTAGACAACATAAGGTAAATAATCAGGAGAATTTTGAAGTTTTTTATGCAGCTATTTTTCCAGAAAAAAATTTCAAAATTGTGGAAAAATTTAGTTTTTTTGCAGCTTTCACACTTACATTTCAATATTACTGTTGATTTCAAGCACGAGATAGTTGAAAATTTAAAAATATCCATTGTTTAGTGTTCAACTCCTTCTTCTGAGTACGGCAATACCCCATATTCATAGGTTTCTCAAGACTTGGGGGAGCTACGGGGCCCAAATTGGAACATGCGCGTTTCCAGTTTCACACTTTGAATTTTCACAGCTTGCATCACTGGTGCCATGTCTCATTTGGGGCTGTGTAACAGTGCTCCACTCTAAGATTTCCCCCCAAAAGCGTATATTTTTGGAACGTAGACACCCCAGGCTTTCATTTTATGTATGTTTTCAAATTTTTTACGCAGCCATTTTACCACCAATCACTCGTAAATCTTGACATAAGTTAAAAAAACAGCATTTTTCACACTTTCACTTCAATGTTGATGTGAATTTCAAGCACATGATAGGTGAAGATTTTTAAAAATGCATTGTTTAGTGTTCAGCTCCTTCTTCTGAGTACGGCAATACCCCATATGCATAGGTTATTCAAGGTTTGCGGGAGCTATGGGGCCCAAATTGGAACATGCGCGTTTCCAGTTTCACACTTTGAATTTTCACAGCTTGCATCACTGGTGCCATGTCTCATTTGGGGCTGTGTAACAGTGCTCCACTCTAAGATTTCCCCCCAAAAGTGTATATTTTTGGAAAGTAGACACCTCAGGCTTTCATTTTATGTATGTTTTCAAATTTTTTACGCAGCCATTTTACCACCAATCACTCGTAAATCTTGATGTAAGTTAAAAAAACAGCATTTTTCACACGTTCACTTCAATGTTGATGTGAATTTCAAGCACATGATAGGTGAAGATTTTTAAAAATGCATTGTTTAGTGTTCAGCTCCTTCTTCTGAGTACGGCAATACCCCATATGCATAGGTTATTCAAGGTTTGCGGGAGCTATGGGGCCCAAATTGGAACATGCGCTTTTCCAGTTTCACACTTTGAATTTTCACAGCTTGCATCACTGGTGCCATGTCTCATTTGGGGCTGTGTAACATTGCTCCACTCTAAGATTTTCCCCCCAAAAGTGTATATTTTTGGAAAGTAGACACCTCAGGCTTTCATTTTATGTATGTTTTCAAATTTTTTACGCAGCCATTTTACCACCAATCACTCGTAAATCTTGATGTAAGTTAAAAAAACAGCATTTTTCACACGTTCACTTCAATGTTGATGTGAATTTCAAGCACATGATAGGTGAAGATTTTTAAAAATGCATTGTTTAGTGTTCAGCTCCTTCTTCTCAGTACGGCAATACCCCATATGCATAGGTTATTCAAGGTTTGCGGGAGCTATGGGGCCCAAATTGGAACATGCGCGTTTCCAGTTTCACACTTTGAATTTTCACAGCTTGCATCACTGGTGCCATGTCTCATTTGGGGCTGTGTAACAGTGCTCCACTCTAAGATTTCCCCCCAAAAGCATATATTTTTGGAAAGTAGACACCCCAGGCTTTCATTTTATGTATGTTTTTAAATTTTTTACGCAGCCATTTTACCACCAATCACTCGTAAATCTTGACGTAAGTTAAAAAAACATCGTTTTTCACACGTTCACTTCAATGTTGATGTGAATTTCAAGCACATGATAGGTGAAGATTTTTAAAAATGCATTGTTTAGTGTTCAGCTCCTTCTTCTGAGTACGGCAATACCCCATATGCATAGGTTATTCAAGGTTTGCGGGAGCTATGGGGCCCAAATTGGAACATGCTCGTTTCCAGTTTCACACTTTGAATTTTCACAGCTTGCATCACTGGTGCCATGTCTCATTTGGGGCTGTGTAACAGTGCTCCACTCTAAGATTTCCCCCCAAAAGCGTATATTTTTGGAACGTAGACACCCCAGGCTTTCATTTTATGTATGTTTTTAATTTTGTTACGCAGCCATTTTACCACCAATAACTCGTAAATCTTGACGTAAGTTAAAAAAACAGCGTTTTTCACACTTTCACTTCAATGTTGATGTGAATTTCAAGCACATGATAGGTGAAGATTTTTAAAAATGCATTGTTTAGTGTTCAGCTCCTTCTTCTGAGTACGGCAATACTCCATATGCATAGGTTATTCAAGGTTTGCGGGAGCTATGGAGCCCAAATTGGAACATGCGCGTTTCCAGTTTCACACTTTGAATTTTCACAGCTTGCATCAATGGTGCCATGTCTCATTTGGGGCTGTGTAACAGTGCTCCACTCTAAGATTTCCCCCCAAAAGCGTATATTTTTGGAAAGTAGACACCCCAGGCTTTCATTTTATGTATGTTTTCAAATTTTTTACGCAGCCATTTTACCACCAATCACTCGTAAATCTTGACGTAAGTTAAAAAAACAGCGTTTTTCACACTTTCACTTCAATGTTGATGTGAATTTCAAGCACATGATAGGTGAAGATTTTTAAGAAATGCATTGTTTAGTGTTCAGCTCCTTCTTCTGAGTACAGCAATACCCCATACTTCAAGGTTTGCGGGAGCTATGGGGCCCAAATTGGAACATGCGTGTTTCCAGTTTCACACTTTGAATTTTCACAGCTTGCATCATTGGTGCCATGTCTCATTTGGGGCTGTGTAACAGTGCTCCACTCTAAGATTTCCCCCCAAAAGTGTATATTTTTGGAAAGTAGACACCCCAGGCTTTCATTTTATGTATGTTTTCAAATTTTTTACGCAGCCATTTTACCACCAATCACTCGTAAATCTTGACGTAAGTTAAAAAAACAGCGTTTTTCACACTTTCACTTCAATGTTGATGTGAATTTCAAGCACATGATAGGTGAAGATTTTTAAAAATGCATTGTTTAGTGTTCAGCTCCTTCTTCTGAGTACGGCAATACCCCATATGCATAGGTTTCTCAAGGTTTGGGAGAGCTACAGGGCCCAATTTTGAACAAATATTGAATTTTCAAGTCCTGCTTAACTGGTGCCATTACTCATTTTGGGCTATGTTCCAGTGCTCCACTTTATGATTTCCCCCCAAAAGTGTATATTTTTGGAAAGTAGACACCTCCAGCTTTCATTTTAGGTGTGTTTTAAAATTTTTTACACAGCCATTTTACCACCACTTTCTCGTAAACTTGACGTAAGTAAAAAAACAGCGTTTTTTACACTTTGCCTTCAATGTTGATGTGAATTTCAAGCACAGAACAGGTGAAGATTTTATAAACTGCATTGATTAGTGTTCAGCTCCTTCTTCTGAGTACGGCAATACCCCATATGCATAGCTTTCTCATGGTTTGTGGGAGTTACGGGTCCCAAATTGGAACATGCGCGTTTCCAGGTTCACACTTTGAATCTTCACAGCTTGCGTTACTGGTGCCATTTCTCATTTGGGCTGTGTAACACTGCTCTTTTTTAAGATTTCCCCCCAAAAGTGTATATTTTTTGAAAGTAGACACCCCAGGCTTTCATTTTAGGTGTGTTTTCAAATCTTGCAAACAGCCATTTTACCACCAAGCCTGTGAAAACTTGACGTAAGTAAAAAAATTCAGCATTTTTCACGCTTTGCCTTCAATGTTGATGTGAATTTCAAGCACAGAACAGGTGAAGATTTTATAAACTGCATTGATTAGTGTTCGGCTCCTTCATCTAATTACGGCAATACCCCATATACATAGGTTTGTCGGGGTTTTGGGGGAGCTACTGGGCCCAGTTGGAACATGTTAGTTTCCTTTTACAGACATGCCATTTTTACAGCTGGTGCCTTGTCTCATTTCGGTCTGTTTGGCAATGCTGCAATTAATTTTACCCCCAAAAGTATATTTTTTAGAAGAGTAGACAACCCTGGCTTTCATTCTATTTGCATCTTATCAATTTTTTCGCTGCCACTGTATCACCAATCCCTCCCAAAATCTGCAGTAAGGCAGAGAAACACCATTTTTCACATTTCTATTTTAGTGTTGCTCTGGATTTCAATCAGATGATATTTGCAGATTTTTTAAATACTTTACATTAGTGTTGAGCTACATTGTATGAGTACGGCAATGCCCCATATGCATAGGTTTGTCAGGGTTTGGGGGAGCTACTAGACCCAGTAGGGAACATGTGTGTTTCCATTATCAGAGATAAATTTTGATAGTGTTAGATCTAAGGAGGGATGTGTTTTGAAAAATAAAAAACAGGATATTTCAGGGGGAAAAAGTGGCCAAATAATAAAAGAACCTTTACAGCACTACTGCATTGTGCCTGAATGGTATTCCTTGAAACAGTCACCAATGCAGAGGCCAGGTTTGGAAGGGCAATTAGGACAGTAAGTGGTGGTGTCTGTCCGTATTCCCTTTCTATAGCAAACCCTGCAGCGCTTCTGTGGTTTGTTCTTTTGGGGAGTTGGGGGGATTTTATAAATAAAATGTACTAACTCGGGTCTTGGTGGAATTATTTCAGACGCACCTTGAAATAAAAATATGGAAATAAGTTGTAGCTGGTACTGTAAAAAGCTACATCTTTGATTGGGGTTTGCCAGCTTGAAAAGTAAAAAGAATGTACAGCAGTCTGCATCATATAGATGGCAACTTTTTTATACCATGCCCTACACTTCCTCATTGCGAGGTATGTCTGCATTAGTTGATCACTCAGATCAACTCCCCCCATGTTTTTATTATAGTCCCTGATGCAGACTGGCTTTCTCATTACCACTGTCCTGCCATGAACAGTGACTGCCACATATCTGTCCTCATGCATTGTGGTCAGCATGTAGACCTCTTTTTTGTCCCTAAACTTCACTGCCAGCAGCTCCTGTTGGCACAAAGATGAGGACGTCCCAGTTTTTAATTTGGTATCTATGAGTATTTTGGGAAACTCCCTGCAATTGCGTCTGACAGTGCCACAGGCCACGGTGTCAAAATAACACAGAGACCTAAATAAAAGGGGGCTGGTGTAATAATTATCAACAAATAATTGATAGCCTTTGTTTAATAAGGGGTAAATTAAATCCCAAACTATTTTCCCACTTGTTCCTATAAATTCGGGGCACCCAGGAGGATCAAGTTTGCTGTCCTTGCCCTCATAAATTCTAAAAGCCTGGGTGTAGTCTGTGGCACTTTCGCACAATTTATAAAATTTTACACCAAATTTGGACTGCTTTGAAGGGATGTACTGCTTGAACCCTAACCTGCCTTTGTATTTCATTAGGGATTCATCTACACTAATTTCTTTTTGGGGCATATACACTTGGGCAAACTTTTTCTGTAAATGGCTTATTAGGGGACGAATTTTGTATAGTCTATCATACTGGGGGTGTTCTTTTGGGGGGCACAGGGTATTATCGTTAAAATGCATAAAGTGCAAAATGATTTCAAATCTGGACCTGGTCATAGTCTTGGGGAATATAGGGGTATCACATACGGGGTTTTTGCTCCAGTAGGATCGGATACTGGGCTTTTTTATTATACCCATTGCCATTATTAAGGCCCAGAATTGCTTAAATTCTATGAGGTCTATGGGTGTCCATATTTCTTCCTTAACTACAAAAGCTGTAGGGTTGGCGGCAGTATACTGGGCTGCATACAAGTTGGTTTAGGACACAATTTCACCTAAAATGTCTTCCCCCAAAAATAAATCAAAAAAATTATCATAGTTAAATCCCTCAACATCAATTTGAATCCCTGGGGTGCCTGTAAATTCTGGTATTTGTGGGCAAAAATTTATTGGGTATACCCAGTCATTATGATCAGGAGTGGCTGGTGTTGGGGCATTTCTTTGGCCAGATCTTTTTGCAGGTGCTGGGGCAATTGCCAGGGCAGCACTTGGGGCATTCCTTTTGGCAGGTATTTTGCAAAGTCTTTTGGCAGATCTTGTGACAGGATTTTTGGCAGATCTTGTGGCAGGTGCTGGGGCAGGATTTTTGGCAGGTGCTGGGGCAGGATTTTTGGCAGGTGCTGGGGCAGTTGCCAGGGCAGCTCTTGGGGCAGTGCGTCTTTTCTTGATAGAAGGCCCAGCGTCGTCAGTAGAGCTGCTCTCAGTTTCTGAAAACTGCTCTATTTCAAAATCTGACGCAGTATCTGTTGCCTCTGAGTCAGATGCCAAAAAGGCATATGCCTCTTCAACGATATAACTGCGCTGCATTTTGCCCACAAAAATGTTTTTTTCTTACTCTAACGCTATCCCTAAACCTAACTCTAACCCTAAAACTTACCCTAACCTACGTATATCTAGAACCTACCTAACCCAAGTAAACTACCTATCTAAACTATACTTATTATATATATATATATTTTTTTTTTTTAATTTTTTTTTTTTTAATTTTTTTATTTTTTGGGGGGGTTTTTTTTGTTTGTTTTTTTCCCTAAACCTAGATCTGTCCTTAAACCTTTCCCTAACACAAGTCTACACTAAACCTACCCACCTACCTACCTAAACTACGTAAATTATATTTTAAATCCATTTTTAATAAAAAAAAAAAAAAATATTTTTTTTTTTTTTTTAAATAAAAAAAAAAATTCAGAGAATACAAGGGGGATGGGGGGTATCCCACAGATCAGCAGACGCTGATCTGTAGTTTATTGATCACTTAAAAATTGTTCAGATGGGGGGGAACTTGGTGATCATTGCAAACCAGTGATCAAAGGGTTAAATTCTTTTTTTTTTCCACAGGTTTTTCACTCAGAATGATCTGACACGATCTCTCTCTGTCTCTCTCCACCTCAGCAGTGTGCAAGATGGAGGGAAGCAGAGATATATGACAGGGATAGTATTTACAAATACTGTCCCTGTCAATCAGCATTTGCAACATGTGATTCGCTCATCAAGCGAATCGCATGTTGCAACAAACTTTCTACTGGTTGTTACTAAGTGTCCCGGTATCGGGACACTTAGTAACAAGCAGCCCGCGCTCTCCCATCGCTCCGTGCGGCCGCGATGGGAGAGTTTAACCCTTGACGTACCGGGACCGTCAAGGGTCCTTGGAGCAAATTTACCCTTGACGGTCCTGGTACGTCAAGGGTCGCTAAGGGGTTAAACATTGTTATATTTGTTTATACATTATCTGTGTAAATAAAATACTTTGGTGTTGCTCTTGATAATTTATTCAGTTACATCAATGGCTCATATGTATTAAAGCAACCTGTTTTTTTTTCTGGAGTAAACCAACTGCATAATAGGGGACAAATAAAAGTTCTTAAAATCCACTGCACTTGAATAGAGTTTTTAACCTCTTGAATGTTAGAGAGGTCTCCAATGCATTGCTTTGCAATGTATTGAAGACCACTCTAGCATTCAAGGAGTTAAAACCCCTATTTAATGTGACAGGAATTTTGATTTGTTCCCTGTGGTACAGTTGGTTTACACCACAATAACTTCAGTTAGTTAGAACAAAAAACAATGGCAAGAGTTGAACATAAAATGGCTTACTTCTTAACTCTTTGCATTGCATTATATATAGATTAGTAAAATAAACATATCTTTTGTGTAAGGATAACTCACTCCACACTATAGTGTTATTATCACTACCACTGGTGGCAGGCACTCTGTTGAATTTTGCTGTAGGCTCTAGCCCCAGATCATTTTGGAACCTAGAAACACCCCTGGTATACCCCTCTGGCACTCAAAGGGTTAAGTTGAGGTAACATAGCAATATAACACACGGTGGCTCTTCAGCTGAGGCAGCATAGCAATATGCTGAGGGAACAAATAGAAAGTGGTGTTTAAGGCTTGCCCTCTGTAACATACAGCAAAGCATCTCTCTCCCTTTAAGGAGAAAGGGCGGGAATCCGGAAGCAGGAAGTGGAGGAGTGACAGTTGAGACAGTTAGTGAGGTGACTGAAGAGATGAAGAGTTAAATAAAAGAGTTGCTATTAAGTTTATCCCTGAGTTTGTATTTTATGAGAACATTACACCCTCGTACTGAAACAGAGTGTATGGAAGGGTACAATTATCTGTGGGAGGTGAAACAGTGTGTTTGTTGGGTCATGATCCTGAGTGAGTGTGTGTGGACCGGGAGAAGTTACTGATATCCCCTACTTCAGGAGCGAGTGGCAGTTATATTTTTTTTGTCAGTTGGATAGTGGTGGGTGGGCTGGAGGGGGCGGGCCAACTCCCTGTATGATAAACATGCCCCCATTCAATCACCCAATGGGAGCAGTAAAGTCTCCATTCAATCACCCAATAGGAGTTGTGTCTCCTAATGAGACATAAATTATGTAATGAGGCATTCTGTTCAATGTGTGTTTGTTTCCTGATGAGACATAAATTATGTTCTGTGTGTGAGGTACCATAAATTATGCAATGAGGCTTATTCTTTTATATATATAGATATATCCTATATTATACTTCACTAGGATGTTTGTCAGAAGCCATCATGCACAGCAGAGACTGCTGCGCGCACTGCAGTCATGAGCAGTAGAGATGGCCTGCTCTGCAGTCATGCGCAGTACTGACTGCCTGAAAGTGCCACGGCTGATACGGAGGCAGGTGCCCCGAATTCAGACCGGAGTCCTCTCTGCACACCTTCCTGGGACGTGCGCAGAGAGGACTACGGTCTGAATTCAGAGCACACCGCTCTGTATCAGCCACATCGAGTTTGGGCAGTCAGTACTGCGCATGACTGCAGTGCTGCCAGTGAGAAGAAAGGCTCCAGCCACCAGCCAAGGTTGCTGGGTGGCACTGTGGCCCGTGTAGATGGGCTTTAAAACTAGTATATATAACATATATATATATATATATATATATATATACATATATATATATATATATATATATATTGTTAGACATTTCCTTTTGAGTAAAATACGGTACTCTTGCTGCTAAGATATGAATATTTCAAGAGTTATTCAAGAGTCATTACAACACTTGTAATCTCAGCACTTGACACCCACTTTCCCCATTGTCTGTCTCCTTTTACCCATTTAGACTGTAAGCTCCTTGGGGCAGGGACCTCTCTCCCATTGTTTCCACGAATGTTGCACTTATTTCATCCCCTCTTATTTATTGTAACATATGTCTATTGTAAGGCGCTGCGTACACTGTGTGGCACCATATAAATAAAGATATACATATATACATATACATTTTAAATCTGTTTTTTTTTCCTCTAGTGATCAAATTCTAATTATTCTGTTACATTCTCTTTGAGAGGAAAGTCAATGACAAACATCTCCATAGAATGTAATAGAAACTGCTGTTCCATGGTGTCAGTTAGAGCTATCACAAAGTAAACACACTATAAACTCACTCTTATAACTTTTGAATAAAACAATTGATAACAGTGAGAATGCCCTTGTTTTACTTAGCAGGAAAAGCTCTATAACGTACTGATTTTAATAAAAATGTTTACGCTCCTTAAATGTGTTTTATTGCCATGGAGCAATATTATATACTTATAAACACACCACACAGTCTGATCTCCTAAAAAAAAAAAAAAAAAAAGGACACCAGCCGCTCGATGCTATGTTTACCGGTAAAAAAGACGCATAAAAATGTCCAGCAGGCTCAAAATTTGCACCCATTGGACACAACAAAAAAGTAGCTGAATTTGGCATAACACAATAAAGGACTTACTTTTTTGGTGTAAAAATTGTGCTTAGCAAACTTAGGTGCAGAGTAACTAACATGCGTTAGAAACCACCTGCTTGTAATAGAACAGTGGTTTCCAACACACGCATGTGTGGCTAGTGATCCCTACACGAGTGACACGTGGATGTATTTATAGTAACAAGTAACTAAAAACATAAGTGATAACAAAAGAATATTAGCCCAATGAGAGTCAGTGGGGTATGCAACACATTGCAGAGCGCTGCATACCCCACTGGCACTCACAGGGTTAATCCCACTAAAACTAACACCATCCCATTACAAGAAACACTTACTTGTAAGTCTGATGTCCAGCAGGGTTTTCAGCAACCTGGACATCCACTGTCAGTCTTCTATCTTCAGTCTTCTTCTTTTCTTCATTCTTCATATTGTTGTCTTATATTCTTTCTTCAGATAAATCCACTGGTCCTAAAAAAAAATTAATCACTGATGCCCCCCAAAACAATCCAAAATATAACTCCATGATTCTCCAAAGAAATTCAAACAATATGTTCATAATTCCCCAAGAAATACAGAAATAATAAGAAATATAGCATGTCCATGATGACCCCCAAACATAAGGCATGAATAATTCCACAACGCCACAACCGCGGCATGTATGTATGACAAAACCCGCTAGAAAATAATTGGTTGGGAGGTGCATAAACACAAATCCCAGCCAATTGTAGAGTGGGAACCATTTTGAACAGAGACTGTCCATATAAAAGCCAGTCTCTGTTCAGATTTCCCACAGTATGGCTCGGGCAGTGGCAATGGTAATTAAGGGGGTTCTTGATCTGTTTTCTTACCGCCTGGCAGCATCGTGGAATTATTCATGTCATATGTTTGGGGGGGCATCATGGACATATTGTTGTTATATTTCTTAGGGCATTATGGACATATTGTTCTAATTCTTAGGGCATCATGGACATATTGTTTGGATTTCTTTGGACTTATATTTTGGATTGTTTTGGGGGGCATAAAAAATATTATAGGACCAGTGGATTTATAGGAAGAAAGAAGATAAGAAGACAACAATATGAAGAAGATGGAAGATGACTGAAGAAGACTGACAGTGGATGACAGGTAAGTGTTAAAGCTATGGGGTAGGGGTGTTAGGATAGTGTTAAGGCTAGTATTGTTTCACTTTCTTGTTCATGTTAGGGATAGTGTAGGGTGTGTTTGGAAGGTAGGAGGAGGGTGAATGTATTTTGAGCTCACTCTCGTTGTTTGACACTGGACACTGTATCAAACAAGGAGAGTTCGCCATTTTCCTTTGATGTTCCCCCAACTCACACTATTTAGCGTGTGGGACCAAAAAGCTACAGCGAGCGTTTGACCATAACGTGGGTTTTGGTACCGGTCCAGTTATAGGATAGCTGCAGAACACAAGTATGTTTCTTGTTTGGTGTTTATTTTGCCATTACTGACTGTTTTACCACTAGACATAATATCGAACTCCAAGGTAGAAAAGAGGGACAGAGGAATTTGGGTCTCAAATAGCAGCTGTTCTTCCTAAAGCAGTATACTTGGGAATACCTCCCAAATGTACTGCTTTAGGAGGGTCAGCCCCTATTTGAGACCCAAATTCCTCTACTAATTCCTCATATAACTCTCTTCATCTTCTGACCAGCTGGATGGGGGAAGATGGGAGTTGTAGTACCCAACAGCTGGAGGTCCAACAGCTGACTACCCATAGGTTAAAGGGATGAAATGGCAATCCTTTTCCTGTGCAGCCTCGATAATTATCCTTTGATCTTTTGTTTTTTTATCACCAGAGAGAAGCGTAAAGTGGTTATCCCTCCTGGTTTGGCTTATGGCAAGAGGGGATTCCCGCCTTCTATACCAGGTAACATAAACCTTTAAACCATGCCACAGTGGTGGATTAAATTACATACAAATAGTATTACTAATAACATCAGGCATCAGAAATGGGAGAGACCTTGTTGAAGGGAAACAAACATAGAAAAAAAAAAAAAAAAAAAAAAAATATATATATATATATATATATATATATATATTGTATATGCTATAACCTTTCAGTCTTACTAGCTAATCACTGCTATTCCCAGCTCTAAGAGTAGCAGTGTTACAAACTTACAGACCTCAGTTTAACGTCCTCCCTTTTTCTAGGCTACTATGATGTCACCCCCACCTGCATAGCCAATTGGAATAAGGCTGACACTAGCAGCCTCAGCTCTTGCAGGAAATGGGACAAGAATCCTGAACCAGACAGTAACAATTAGGAATATAAGTTTATAATGCTACTACTTCCAGAGGAGGGCTTTAACCTGTTTTTTTCTCATATTTGTTATAATGATTATATTTTATTTATAAAACACCAACAAATTCCATGGTTCTGTACAAGAGAGGGGATTCAAACAAACATGCACAGACCCATACAAATGAAAGATAATCCTGCGCATGACAGCCTGCTCTTTCTTCAAGCATTTGTCAGGCATTACTAAAAGTAAAATGTAGCCTACCGCAGCTTACTTCTGTAACTCTTATGCTTTTTTCCTTCACCTGCAGGGGATGCTGTACTACAGTTTGAGACAGAGGTGATGGCCCTATTCAAGCCCACACCCTGGCAGACCGTGGTGAATGACTATCTTCCCATGCTGTGCATAGGCTTAGTGCCCACCCTATTGTGTCTCATTGGCTATCACCTCTACTCCAAGTCTAAGTCCCCTTCAGTGTCCAAGAAGAAACTAAAGGAGGACAAAAAAAACAAAGCCAAAAAGAAATAAATTGCTCTTTATTTTCTCAGACTTCTGACTCTGGTCCTTCATTCAGTCTGATGTTTGTACACTCAAAAAATATTTTTTTTTTCCCAGGGGTTTAATAGCTGGACCCAGGGCCGGATTTACATCTCAGGCGCCCCTGGACACAACACCCTTCGGCTCCCCTAGCCACATATTTGCCCCACCCCAACCAATCCCCTCACTTAGCCACACCCCTCCATTAACTACACCAGTGGTTCTCAACCTGTGGGTCGCGACCCCTACGGGGGTCGAATGACGATTTGCCAGGGGTCACCTAAAACCATCAGAAAATTGTTTTTTTTGTCTATTTTAATCTGTAAATCTTGTAATTGTCCAGGAGACCGGGACTGATAGCGCAGGCGCGCAGATAAGATGTCTGCGCTGGTGCCTGGCTTCTGGCCATGGAACAGTAAGGATTTCTTTATAACGGAGAAATTCAGTAATTACAGCAATGAAAATAATTTTACTGTTAGGGGTCGCCACAAATTGGGACATTTTATCAAAGGGTTGCTGCACTAGAAAGGTTGAGAACCGCCGAACTACACCTTCTTGTGGTCACACCCATTTTTAGATTTTTTTTTTATTCTTCACAGTACTGTGGCAATTTTCCCAGAGTTAGAGCATATATTAAGAGAGCATAAATCATCTTTATTATATATGTAACCTGCCCTTTATTTCCCAGTGTTTAAGACCCAAGTAATATAGTGATAAAAATTTAACACTACGCTATCCCTATAGCAGAAAAGGAAAACAAACAAAAGGAGGTGCAGTCTTTACCTTATAAATCACCATATGCACTATATATACGGTAGTGTATATACAATATATTCACATAAATAGAATAACAAAAAGGTGGTGCAGGTGCTTCATGTTGTAACATAAATAGAATAACCCAGCATATGGACAAATAATTCACATACATAACACTTAAGTTTACATGGGATAAAACTAAATCTTATATTTATGGGCAATTGGGTGTGATGGTACACAGTCAGAGAGAACATATGCCACATAATGCCACATTAAAGTGCATTTTAATTGTACAGACAACAAACAACATACACTGCAGCAAGATCACCTGTATGGTGTATGTGTCCACTGACCACTGTACAATCTTGTTGCAGTGTATGGTGTATGTTGTTTGTACAATCAAAATTCCCTGTAATGTGGCATTATTACTGGCAGCATTATGGCTTATGTTCACTCTGACTGTGTACAATCACGCCCAGTCACCCATGAACATCAGATTTAGTTTTATCCCGTGTAGAGTTATGTATGTATGTGAATTATTTGGCTACATAGACAGTGCATCTATTTGGGGGTATGCTAACACATGAAAACCTTTTGTAGAAGAATGGAGAAACTATATTATATTGTGCCAATTCATGACTACATCACAAATAGTAACTCAAACTGTGGGCAAAACATACCAGCCTGATGCTGCACTTGAGGCTGTTGGGGGGGGGGGCTACTGTGTGCTGCTGCTGCCACCCTTCCGCCAACAACTGTTGTGGCCTGTGCTATTGTTATCTGTACCTCATTTATAAACAAACTAGTTGAACAGCCCGTTACACGGGCCACAGTGCCACTGTCAACCGGTCGCGGGGCAGTCACGAGCAAGACTGCCCGCGCCGAGGCGGATACAGAGCTGGACACTCCTTCGGAGCGCCCAGCTCTGTATCAGCTGCGGCACGGGCAGTCTCTACTGCGCATGACTGCAGCACGCGCAGCAGTGTCTACTGCGCATGTCGTGCATTACACACGAATTAGCGAATTATTATATAGGATGTGTGAAAAGAAAGGATGTTGTGGTAGATTAAATTCAAGGGCAACCAAATTCCATAGTTACCATATATATATATACACACCACTAACAATGTAGGGGACCAGTCCAGATCAATGTTATAAATGTCGAAGAAATTCAGAGTAACACATATTTAAAAATATAGTTTTATTCAAAGCACATTCAAATAATTTAAAACCTTGACCCAAAAGCACCCTACAATTTCTAAGGGTAGCTTAAATAATGCTCACAACGTCCTTATTAGTAGATAGAGATCCTGCATTACCAGTGAATAAAGGGATCGTCCTAAAAGGGACCTTGTACCTTTAAGCAGTTATTTGTTTGATAATTTACCACTGTATTAATATCTAGTACTTCATAGGACCTTATAGCTCATAGATGGGAGATGTCCACCATATATGTTATTAATCCCTAAAAGAATAATCATTAAAGAGACCACTACACCTTTAATACCTTTATTTCTTTGCTCTATTCTATTTAGACTGCAGCTTTTCAAAATATATTTAGTGCCTTGTTCTTGCCTTTTGGAACAATAGCGCACCAAATATCAGAAGCTTCAATAAAGTAATATCCTCCCCCGTGTCAATTTTTGTAAACACTTTTTAGTTGTAACAGTTTAATAACTATGATACACCTGTGTATTTACAGCACCATATAATCATATAGCATTCACATTTAATGTAAAGATAGCCTTAAACCGGCCAACTGTTGTTGTGTCTTAATAGTCCTCCAAAACAAGATACTATTAAGACTGATTCACTCAAAATATATTTTGGATTAATTACAGCTAATAAGGGTTTACAATAATTGACATGGGGGAAGACATTACTTTATTGAAGCTGCTGATAATTGGTGCGCTATTCTTCCAAAAGGCAAGAACAAGGTACTAATTATATTTTGAAGACCTGTGCTCTAAAAAGATAAGGTGTAGTGGTCCCTTTAACGATTATTCTTTTAGGGATTAATAATTAATTACATTAATAATTAATTACATATATGGTGGACAACTGCCATCTATGATCTATAAGGTCCTATGAAGTACTAGATATTAATACAGTGGTAAACTAGCAAAGAAATAACTGCTTAACCCTTTAAGGACTGGGAAAATCTGAGGTCGTTTTCACTTAAGGACCGGAGCAATTCTGACCTTTTTGACTATGTCTTTGTTCAACAGTGTTTTCCCTCTAAGTCTTTTATTCAACCCCCATAAATTATATACTGTTTTTTAAGCACAAATAGGGCTTTATTTTGATACCCCACTTATATGGATAACCCACCATTTACTTTATTAAAATAAAAAAAAAAAAATGTAAAAAACCACCATTTTTGTTTTTTCTCTTGGGATCAATTGGGCGCAAAGGGTTACATTTTTATGGAGACTGCATGAAAGGTATGACCGGTCAGTCATACCTGCAAAATGTGTAGTTTAAAGTGGCCACTGTCCCCCCGGGTAAAAATCCCCATGTCTCTTTTTCCCACCCTATTTTGTCACTTTTTTATCCCTGACATTTGGCGGTGTGTATAAGTGTATTACATGGCTCCACAACAATCACACTTTCAATATTGTTTAATGAGATTTTTTTAATAAAATATTTTTTGTAAAAAAAAAAAAAAAAGTGTGTTGTGTTTAAATAAAAAAAAAAAAAATGTATCATTGCAGGTCAGAAATTGACCTGCATTTAGCCAGCCTCCAGCACCAGCAGTGAAGGGGTTAATACCCCCAGCTGCTGTATTTTCTTGTTCCACTAGGTGTCTCCTCTCTGCTTCTCTCTCTCCCTTACTTTGATAGCAAGGGAGGCAGAGGAGAGACATAGAGGCAGCATGCTTTGCGTACTGCCTCTATTTCTCAGAATGCCGGTACATGTGATCGCTGCTACGACGATCACATGACCCGGCACACGCAAGAAGGGCTGAGACTGAAAGCCCCGGTCTCGGAACATTCAGTCTCAGCCTGGAATTAATGATAGCAGCGTGCACGCTGCTATCATTTAAGCCATGACTGTCCAGGACCATTATGGGTCCTTAAGTGTATAACAACCCATGATGGTCCAGGACCGTCATGGGTCCTTAAGGGGTTAAAGGTACAAGGTCCCTTCCTCTGTTGTCCAATACAGGTTACTGGTAACTCTGGGAGGTAATCCGCCCCTTTAAGTAGGCAGGAACATTTCTCTAAATGTATGCAGGGGGTGGAGCCTCCCCTCCCTCTTCAGCTGCATCCCGGCCAGCTCCAGAATGATTTGTTCGTAGGTGTGAACACACCAGGTGGAGAACATCTCTCGTTAGTTTTAGTTTCTTTTTTTATTTTTTCTGTCATATATGGAATACCACCATTAGGCGGGTTACCATGACTGACAAATGCCCTTCAATGTGGCTAGCTCAGTGTCTAGATGCTTTTGGTGGACCTTAAGCCCTGAGGGGGAAAATCTTGGGTACAAGTGCTTCCCCATGGATTACCCACTGAGGTAATTCTTACTACATGGTAACCTGAAGACAGAAGATCTGAGAGGTGAGCTACCCTTTGAGTGCTACAGGTCCACTTGTCCCACAGTGCCCCTTTGATGGGCTTGTATTTGGGAGTTCTCATTGCGCACTCCTGCACTCATTGTGTATATATGTGTATGTCTGTTGGGTATTTGGAGCAAGTTTATGTGGTAACTTAACCCTTTGTCTGCTGGTTTGACACGTTTAGTGGGGGTTTTCTGACACTTTCCTTACTGGGTTAGTGTTTTCTTAATATGCACACATGTTCCCTTTATGTTTTTCATGTTTTTACCTCATATTTTAACTTTTATTAAATTTATGTACCGTGCCTTTAAGGCACGCTTTACTGCATAGGCTCCATTGCTCCATTTACTCTCTATGGGTCTACACTGTTTGGGACATATCTCTGTAGCTGCTTCACACAGCAACTTCAGAGTGGGCTCATTTTAATTGTCTACCCTTGCTCTATCATCCAGTTTATAGTTCAAGTGTGTTGGGGGGCTTCGGGCGCTGCTTTGGGGTACTTTTTGGGAAAAACTACATTTCCCATGAGCGCTTGTTTCGTGCCTTTTTTCTAATTTGCTCCCGTTGTGGCAGCCCTTTTGTGAGCTTTTCTCAGCGAGTATCCTACGCAGGGCTTGGACTCTCCTTCTCTCCTCCGCAGATTAACCCTTCGCCTGCCAGATAAGTCTATATTTAGCGTTTCTGGGGTGAAATATTAATCTAACACACTACAACTGGGTGATTTATTGTACAGCTGGTTATTTTGACACTGTGAGTATGTCTATACCACTGGAGCTAGGGGCTAGACCTAAGACTAAGGAGACTGGGGTATCAGTATCCCCCATTTCGCATTGCTCTTCCTGTCACATAGGGCTGCCTAGAGAATTCTCTGGTCATTTATGCCCAGCATGTTCTGAAAGTCCTGACAGCAACCCAGGGCCTTCCAGCCATGCTATTGAGCTAGTTTGGGTACAAGAGTTTAAGGCTGCGACTAGGGACCTTAGGTCCACTCTACAACTATTTCCATCCCAGGTACAGGGGGGCTGTTCGATTATGGCAGACCCCCACTACTATCAGATCCTCCCTGCCTAAACCGCAGGGGGCACCTGATGTGTCAGATTCTTCTAAGGAAGAATTATTGCAAGATTCAGATGTTGAGGATGGTACTGTTTTAGAGTCTTCTAGGTCCATTGAGTCTGATCCTGAACCCTCTGCTGAGGGCCTGATCAGAGCTGTATTGACCACACTCAACATTCCCTTGGTTCAGGAGGTTCCCTCTGATCCCTCTGATGTTTTTCAGGTGCCTGCAAAGCCCCTTACTTATTTTCCTCCTAACCCAACTCTTGACCATTTGGTTTCTTACGCTTGGAAAAATCCAGACAAGTCCTCTTCAGTGTCCAGAAAGTTTGCTAAACTTTATCCCCCCCAAGGTGCACGCACCCATATCTAGACTGTCTAAATCTACTGCCTTACCTGTTTCTGATGCTTCTGCGCTGCAAAATTGGACTGATAAGAAACTTGAAGTTTCCCTCAAGTCCATTTTCGCTTCTATTGGCACTGCTATGCGTCGAGCCTTTGCTGTTGCATGGGTTAACCGGGCTATTGCAGTCTGGACTGAACAACTCACTGCGGTGGTCTGTCAGGATGTGCCTACTTCGGAGAAGTTGCGCCTTCTTGCTAACATCTCTGAAGCACAACACTGTGTTTCTGCTGCTGCCTTTGATGCCGTCCACATGCTGGCAAGGACCTCCACTACCTCTGTGGTGGCTAGGCGTGCGCTTTGGCTTAAGATTTGGTCTGCTGACACTGCTTCCAAGAAAGTTTTGCTTTCTTTGCCTTTTCAGGGTACTTCCTTGTTTGGATCTGAACTTAAGGAACTAATTAGCGAGGCCACAGGGGGTAAGAGTACTCTTCTGCCCTTGGTCTTTAAGAAAAAGTTGCCGTTTAAGCGTAACCGGTCCTTTCGTTCCTTTCAAACTGAGACACGTGCGACGAACCAGGCGGTTCCATCAGTTCCGCGTCCCTCCTCCAAGCCCAAGCAGCAATGGAAGCCCAAGGCAGCATCCAAGCCCAAGGCTCCCAAGACTGCTTCGACATGACTCACTGAACCCGGGTCCGCATCCTTCTGTGGGTGGTCGTCTCCGCCTCTTCCTCGGGATTTGGGAGGATTCTGTGTCGGACCCATGGGTTTTACAGGTGGTGTCAGAGGGATACAAGATCCCTTTCTTTTCTCTTCCCCCTTTTCGCTTTCATCCTTCTCACTCTCCTCAAGAAGTCGAGAGAAGCCGTCTATTCGAAGGCGCTATTCAGGCTCTTCTGGACAAGGATGTCCTGGAGCCGGTACCTCCTTCAGACAGGGGTTCGGGGTTTTACTCAAACCTCTTTGTGGTGACCAAAAAGGACAGCGGATGCTGCCCTATTTTGGATTTGAAAGATCTCAATTCCTTTGTGGTCATGATTCACTATCGTCAGGAGTCTCTGCGCACTGTGATGGCTGCCATGTCTCTGGGGGAGTTCCTTGCTTCTCTGGATCTTCAGGATGCATATTTGCACATCTCAATCCATCTAGAGAGCAGGCGGTACCTGAGGTTTGCCTGTGACAGGGGTCATTTTCAGTTCTCAGCTCTTCCATTTGGTCTGACAACGGCCCCTCAGGTTTTCCAATGGGTTCTGGGGGCCTTGATATCCGTCCTACATCGGGATGGCATCAGAGTGACTCCCTACATGGACGACTTGCTTTTGAAAGCATCCTCTGCGGACCTTCTTCATCAGCAGGTCCAGACCTGCATTCAAATCCTTACACATCACGGTTGGATTGTGAACTTGGATAAGACAGACCTTGTCCCATCCCAGCAACTGGTCTTCCTGGGTCTTCTGTTAGATACTCAGAAGTGCATGATGTTTGTACCGGACGAGGTAGCCCATCAAATTGCTCAAAGAGTCTCAACGATTCTATCCCGCGATCGGATCCCGGTTCCGAAGTTGTCTTCTCTTGTGGGGAAGTTCATTTCCACGATAGAGGCGGTTCCATTTGCCATGGCACACACAAGGGAACTTCAGAGATTTGTGATTCAGACATGCAGGAACTGACCAGATCATCAGAAGCTATCGGTCTCACTTCCTCCTCATGTAGAGTTGAGCTTGGAGTGGTGGCTGGACCTTTCCAATCTCCTAAAGGGGAGATCCTTCCTGATTCCCTACTGGACCAAGGTCACGACGGATGCCAGCCTCTTGGGCTGGGGAGCTGTTCTAGGTTGCTTCAGCGCTCAGGGGAAGTGGCCCATGGAGGATTCCCTTCTCCCCATCAACATTCTGGAACTTCGAGCAATATTTCATACTCTCCGTCATTGGGAGTCTCAACTGGAGGACTGTCCAGTCCAAGTGGAGTCCGATAACGCCACGGCAGTGGCTTACATCAACAGACAAGGCGGAACAAGAAGTCTCGTCACTTGGTTAGAGGTCAAGACCATTCTATCCTGGGCAGAGGTTCATGTTCCTGTCATTTCCACAGTGCACATTCCAGGCGTAGACAACGTCATGGCAGACTTCCTCAGTCTTCACACAGTCGACATCGGAGTGTGGGAGCTACATCCCGAGGTGTTTCAACTTTTAACTCAGAGATAGGGGATGCCCCTAGTGGATCTGATGGCCACGAGACACAACAGGAAGGTTCCGGGGTTTTGCTCTCGGTGGAGAGACTCTCTAGCTCTGGTTGCCGACGCAATGTCCATTCCCTGGACATTCTCCCTGGCCTACATTTTCCCTCCCCTTCCAATGTTGATAAGGGTGTTACAGAAATTGAAAGTGGAACGTTGTCCAGTAATTCTGATCGCTCCGAATTGGCCTCGTCAGTCCTGGTATCCAGAGCTTCTGGCCCTATCTGTGGCGGAGCCCTTTCTGCTCCCTCTTGTCCAGATCTTCTTCTGCAGGGTTACCTGTGGAAGGAAAATGTTCATCAGCTCAATTTGATGGCCTGGAGGTTGACTCCTCGATTTTAAGGAAGAAAAGGTTTTCTTCCGCTGTGGTGTCTACTATGCTTAGTGCCCGTACGCCTGTTTCTTCCAAGATCTATCACCGTGTCTGGTCGACATTTGTGTCTTGGTGTGCTGACAGAGATCTGTCTCATGACTTTGATCTTCCCACTGTCCTGGCCTTTTTGCAGGACGGTATGGATAAAGGACTCAGTCTGAGTTCTCTTAAGGTTCAGACTTCAGAGCTTTCTGTCTTTTTCCAGGAGCGTATTGCTATCCCTCCTGATGTCAAGGTTTTCTTCCAGGATGTTGCTCATGTGCGTCCTGCCTTTCAAAGTCCGGCTCCTCAGTGGGACCTTAATTTGGTTTTGGGAAGTTCTCCAACGTCCTCCCTTTGAGTCTTTGGCTACTATTCCTTTACGTCTCTTGACGTGGAAGATGGCCTTCCTTCTGGCGATTGTGTCAGTTCGCCAAGTGGTGGAGTTGCAAGCTCTGTCCTGTAAACCACCTTATCTGGTGTTTCAAAAGGATAAAGCGGTGCTTCGAACCTCTAAGGAGTTCTTACCTAAAGTGGTCTCCAAGTTTCACATCAATCAGGAGATTGTGGTGCCCTCTTTCTGCCCTAACCCCTCCTCTGACAAGGAAAGAGATCTCCACTTGTTGGATGTGGTGCGTTGTTTCAAGTTTTATGTCCATCGCACTGAATCTATCAGGAAGTCCAACACTCTGTTCATCATTCCTGAGGGTCCTAGGGCAGGAAGACCTGCATCAAAGGTGACTATTGCGTCATGGATCAAGTCCACTATTCGTAGGGCCTACGAGTTAAGGAATTAGCATGTCCCCTTTCGGGTCACAGCTCATTCCACCAGGTCTATTGGGGCCTCTTGGGCCTATAAGAATCAAGCGTCTGCTGATCAGCCGTGCAGGGGGCTACTTGGTCCTCTGTGCACACCTTTTCGAAGCACTACCGTGTGGATGTGCTGGCTTTGGCTGATGCCAGCTTTGGGAGGAAGGTCCTAGAGGCAGTCTTGCCTGTCTAGGATCTTCTTCTCAGGTTCTTAGTGCTTCCTTACCTTTGAGCCCTGTTGGCTCTAGTTCAGTGTGCTGTGGTAAAGTTCATAGGGTGTTTTTACCCGTTTGGTGTCCGTTGACACTTCAGTTTTGTTGGGATCTCTGACCGGTTGGTTCGTAGAGGTTCTGGTGACTTTGGGGACCTTGCGCCTGGTCCTTGCCTTACATCCTGCCTCTGGGAAACAATGGTTGGACATCCCAGAGTTACCAGTAACCTGTATTGGACGACAGAAAAAAAGATGATTTTAGTCTTACATGTTAAATCCTTTTCTCTTAGTCCATACAGGTTACTGGTCTCCCACCCTGTCAAGAGACAATGCTTGGCTCTCCTGTGACAATACGTGGAAGTCCTTCGGGGCATGCTCACAGGAGTCTTCTTCTCCCCTATTTCTGGTCAGTTGTTAGTGTCTCAAATCATTCTGGAGTGGCTGGCTAGGATGCAGTTGAGGAGGGAGGGGAGGTTCCACCCCCTGCATACATTTAGAGAAATGTTCTTGCCTACTTAAAGGGGCGGATCGCCTCCCAGAGTTACCAGTAACCTGTATGGACTAAGAGAAAAGGATTTAACAGGTAAGACTAAAATCCTCTTTTTAGGACAATTCCTTTATTCACTAGTAATGCATGATCTCTATCTACTAATAAGGACATTGTGAGCATTACTTAAGCTACCCTTAGAAATTGTAGGGAGTGATTGGCTCAAGGTTTTAAATTATTTTAATGAGCGTTGAATAAAACTATATTTTTAAATATGTGTTGGTCTGAATTTCTTCAACATTTATAACATTGAAATGGACTGGTTCCTACATTGTTAGTGGTATATATATATATATATATATATATATATATATATATATATATATATATGTAAACTATGGACTTTGGTTAGCTTTGAATTTAACCTACCACAACCTCTTTTCTCCTTTCTTTTCACACATTTGTTTATATATAAGCATTTGGGAGCTGTGGTGTGTTCCAATAAAAAGAGAATCTTGTTCTTGGCATTGTATTTTTAGTTGTCTGTACCTCCACTGAGCTGCCAAATATATGCTGTAGGCTGCTTCCCATGGCTTTTATGCAGCCATGCAAGCTAGACTGAAGTGCGCGGCTGCCACTATGTGCATCGGCAGCGTCGGACTCGTGATGGCACAGGATGTCCCCGCAAGGTTACCAATGAGAATAGAGACAGTGGGTCACATGGGCCGGCCCCGGTACAAGCCAACCAACGGGGGATCGAGAATATACAGTAAACTACTGTCTGTATAAGTGCCTGGGCCCTCAAGGGTGAGTGAGCACAAGCGCAGCCGAGCACAGTGTAATTATTTTGAAAGTAAGTGGCAGTATAGTACTGTGTGGCACAGCATTATTACTATACACCCTGGAGCGGAACGGTGGGGTGACAAGGCCATTGACAGGCACCCCTGAAAATCGGGCACCCAAAGCAAATACCTTGTCTGCCTATTGACAAATCCGGCCCTGGCTGGACCTTAGCAGCATATTGGGAAGGATCAGGCTAGTCTGCACATCTCTAGACTGGGAGACTTTAATTAAACACAGGACTCATCCAGTAATAACATATAATGGGCATTTAACTGGCTTCACTTCCTCTAATCCTACCTACTGTAGTTATTGAGAGTCAGGATAGACCAAATACCAGACTGTAGGTACAAAGGCAAAATGGAAAAACAGCAGCTGGAAAATCAACTGCACCATAGGGAAAAAGCAAACAATAAATTTGTTTTCCAGCTAATGTTTCGTCCACCTTGCTTCAAATGCACAAGCAATATTTTTAATTTGTTCAACTAATCTTGATGGCGCAAGCACGCCTTTCTTGCACAATCAACATACTTTTTGCTTTTGGCACCTTTTTTGTTTGCGCTAGCATGCTTGGCATGCACCATCAGCATTTTTAGAACTAGAATGTTTTGCTCAATCAAGAGTGCTTTCTGTTCACTGCCAACAATTATATCTTTGTCTACTTATCGTTTTCTAACCTAGTTTCAGAGAAGCACACCTGCAAAGAGCAGTCACCTCATGAGAGTTGTCTTTTAAGCATGTAACCTATACTATAAAGGAGAACATGGTCATGTGACCGACAATTCTCCAGACGTGCCACGCACACCCCAGGGCAGACAGGAGGAGGAGATAAGCAGATATCCTCCGTTCACATTACTTGAACATACATGGGGGAGTGATTTTCACAGGAGCCTTTGGCCCCATGCACACTCCTGTGAAAATCTCTGTAGGAGGTCACACTGCTTTCTAATAACCTCTCTGCAAACACTTTATAGCAGGGCGTCATTTTCACAGGAGTGAGCATGGGGCCAAAGGCCCCATGATCACTCCTCTGAAAATTTCTGCAAGGAGTTTGCCTGCTATCATTATTATGTCTTACAATGAACAAAACAGGCACAACTCATTGCACCTACAATGGACTTCTGCCTCTCCACACTCACTTATCACAGGGACTTCACTTGTCCCCACTATCGCCTCTTGCAATTGAACACATGGACCGCAAGACATAGCAACACCATCGAAGGAAGCCACCTGCAATCACTTACACGGTATTGCCCTGTTTTAAAGGAAAAAAAAAATGCCCCATTCATGCCGCTTCTGCAGTACGCACATCAGGTGAAAATGCATGCCTTAAAGGGATAGTAATGTTTCACAAAAACAAAAACTCCAATTAACCTTCATAGTATTTGAGCCATAGAGAGTGCTATTTCATTATTGTCAGAGTTGTAGTTCAAGAGTAATTGAATGATAAAGGTTCTCCTCCATCCCCTTTTACCTAGTGAAAGCCACCTCCCCTCAGATGTGGAATCTGGTCACTTGACCAGACAGATCACAGCAAGGAACAATCTTCTTACTGTGAGAACAATGAAAGCCCTGCCCACATTGACAGGTTTTTTCCTTATCTTAATTGAAGATTGTCCCTCTCTGCAATCCACCTGGACACCACCCTGCTGCTCTGAGGTGAGCAATGTTACATCAGTAAAAGGGGCGGGAGAGGGATACTTTATCATTCAATTACTCTTGAACTACAACTCTGACAGTATTGAAATAACACTCTCCACAGCCCAAATACTATGAAGATTAATTGGAGATGCTTTTATTATGAAACACTACTATCCCTTTAAACAAAAAAACATACATCCATACATAACTCACTCATGTTAACCTTTTGACTGCCAGAGCTTTTTACGACACATTGCGGTATAATGCGTTGCCTACTCCTCTGGCATTCACAGGTTTAGTGGCTGCGACTCTCAGCCTTGGCACTTTTTCCCTCAGCACATCCCAAAGAGGACCGGCGTCACAAACACACACCATATATATATATATATATATATATATATATATATATATACATATATATAAAACACAACTGCTTAACCCCTTCAATACCAGAAGGCTACGCAACTCATTGATTTGTAATGCAATGCCTACCCCTGTGTCGCTCAAAGGGTTAAAGCCCTTCTATATGTATTTGCTTCCATCGTACTCTGTAATGTAGTGCTTCTCACCAGTGTGCTGTGGCACTTTGGTGTGCCACGAACATCAGCTCAGAGTGCCCCATGTTTTTTATGAAGACTAACAAAAATGGACTTTTAAATACAGATTTATAGAAATTGTTATGCATAATATATTTAATTTTGTTATTATGATTATAATACCTAACAATAACTGTATATTTATGCATTGCACCCTTCTTCTGCCCTTGATCAAGTACAATAAATATGTTTGGGGTGCCTCGAATGTTCTAGATGATGTGTTAGGGGTTCCCCAAACAAAAAAAGATTGAGAACCACTGCTGTAGTGGCTAGCCTCAACTACAAAACAATGCAAGTAACCATTGACGGTCCGCGCAAGCTCTGCACCCTTCCAGCATTGCTCCTTCACACACCTGTTCCTTGAGATGTCCCTACACACTCATTTCAGGGCTTGGGCCGAGGCGCTTTGAGAGGTGCGGTACCATCTGACAGGACAGCCTGTTTCTGAGAGCCGTTCAATCTTAACCCTTCCTGCAACTTCACTCTCACCCTGCAACAGCTCGACCTCAGCGCATTACAAAGCGTAATTGTGCAGAGGACACGTGTAAATGCATATAAATTGCCTCATGTTAATATTGCCTAAAATAAAGAACAAATCCGTGCCCAACTCGAAATGTCTTATCGTACAGTCAAAACCGATGGCAGATGAAGCCATAAAGATCCCATTTAACCCTTTGAGTGCCAGGGAAGTGCGCAACGCATTGCAGTACTCATCTGCCACTCAGAGGGTTAATCACTCTCCTATTACCGTGAATGTCTTTATCTTCTTTGTGCTGTGGTAATAGGTGCTCATTATGAAAGCCCAAAAATATTGCATGAATAAAAGCAGAATTAAGTGCTCACGTTAATTCTGTCCAATACTCTGCCCTGGATGTCAATCAATACCTTCACCATAGTAACGGCAGTGTCAGAACAGGGATGCCTTCCTCTCTGTGTATTTGGTGGATTTGTTTCAGTCACTACCTGTGAAAGTTGGCTGTAATCTATCAGAGGTCTGCCACATAACAGTACAATTTTATTATGTTGTTCCTGCTACATACATCGCTGCCTTGACATGTCCCTGCTGAGTCGTACATCTATGCGGCAGTCAAAGGGTTAAATAACATCTTCCTGGCAAGCATTTTGCACGCAGCACGTTTCCTTTTGTGCACAAAAGAAAAGGTGGACGACAGTCACCTCCTCTCTGACTTTACGTTGTCCTCATCTCCCCCAGAACTGAAGTCCCCGGCAACATCTCACAGCTGCAGCCCTGTGTCTGCACAGATTAACTGTCCAGCCACTGACTCCTATGCAGAATCTCATGCACATTCCCCTGTAAATGTGTTCAGCCAGCTGTGAGGCCTTCCTGGGGACTTCAGGGGCTCAGTCTGAGGAGGAGACAGGACTGGCGTCCACCTTTTCTTTCGGAACATGCTGGTTGCAAAATGGTTTCAAGGAAGACCCTTTGACTGCCAAACCCATGTAAAATTCATTTTCTTGAGGTGTGAAAACAATGTGTTTGCAGCTGACCCTGGAACTCAACTGCTTCAATATATTAACAAGTTTCCTGTTTACACCAGTATTCACTCCTTTATCTTCTCAAACTGTGGCAGCAGTTAAGTCAGAATTGCACTGCCCTCTGTCGGTTTAATCCTCTATGCGGCAGCAGATAAATCAAAATTGCACTGCCCTCTGTCGGTTTAATCCTGTATGTGGCAGCAGGTAAGTCAGAATTGCACTGCCCTCTATCGGTTAAACCTTTTATGTGCCACCAGAGAATTAACAATTCCATTGACTGTTGTCAGTTAACCTACAGAGACCATTGCAATTCTAACTTACCTGCTGCCACAGAGGATTAAACCAACAGAGTGCACTGCAATTATTACTTCTCTGCTGCCACATAGGGGGTTAAACTCAAAGGACTTAATCCCCACCGGCAACGCTGTGCCCCTTCTGCTAGTACTTATTAAAGGGATAGTAATACTTCGTTTTATCTTTATTTTATTTTGTAGGCATTAAAAAAACATAAAGAACGATAGGTCTTATCTCTCAAACCTTTATGGTTTGAGAGATATTCACAAGCAAAGTTTCCCCTCCCACTCCTTTTACCTAGTGTAAACCATCTCTTCTCAGATGTGGAATGCAGTCCATAGACCAGATAGATAACAGCAGGGGACAATCTTCTTCCTATGAGAACAATGAAAGCCCTGCCCCCCCCCTTATCAAGTTTTTTAGGTTTTTCCCTTATCTTAATTGAAGATTGTCCCTCTCTGCAGTTTACCTGGGCACCTCCCTTCTGCTCTGGCTGAGCAGTGTTACATCAGTAAAAGGGGTGGGAGGGGGATACTTTGTCATTGAATTATTCTTGAACTACAACTCTGACAGAATTGAAAAAACACTCTCCAAAGTCCAAATACTATGATGATTAATTGGAGCTGCTTTTATTATGAAACGTTACTATCCCTTTAAAGCGGAACTACCACCCCTTACAAACATGGCCCCAAATAATTACCCATCTGGCGACTAGCTGCTCAGTAGCACTAGTCACCAGAATTATTACCGCGTTAATGAAAATTATACACTGCTCCCGCACTGACAGGCAGGAAACAGAGCAGACATCTTTCCACAGTGATGTCTGCACGCCTGCGCTGTCAGCCCCAGCCTGCTCTAGGAGGCATTGCTAGGAGCAGTTTTGCTCCAAAAGGCACGCAGATGTCACCACTGAAAGATGTCTGCGCTGTTTCATACCTGTCAGTCTGGGAGCAGTGTATAATTCTCATTAACTCAGTAATAATTCGGCGACTAGTGCTACTGAGCAGCTAGTCACCAGATGGGTAATTATTTGGGGCCATGTTTGTAAGGGGGTGGTAGTTCCGCTTTAAAAGATATTCAGATATGGTGTATACATGTTAATATTACATTTTATTATACTGAGGCATAAACACTTTCAAATACACCACACCTGCTGTGCTTAGATATGAAGCACTCACCAAGCTGATTGATGGTGAAGGAGACACCTTACCCCCTGACTCGTAGTGTGTGAGGCATTAACAAATAGGCTGTGGCATTACCCTCTGACCAACACTTATTATGTGACACAGCTACAAGGGAACCTTAGAGTTCTGTAGCATCTAGTTTAGACTGAGAATGAATGAAAAGCCCTCTCTAATTGCATTGTGGCAGTAACATTTTATCTCCTCTCTGTTGCTGGAGTTGGTTCCACATGTTCCTGGCTGTCTGACATCATAGAAATGGGCACACACACACAGTCACTGGAGGTAATTCTTCTCCTGAGCTTCAAGCTCAACTAACCTTACCTATTACTACTCCCCATTTAATAAAACAGCAGCAGACAATTTTGTTTTTAATTATGTGAAGCTGCTTTTGGGCACAATTTCCTACCAAGGCCTTCACTCTGTAGCCACCACATGCACGCTCTTGCTTAATGTGGAACTTTCACCTTAATTCAAGTTTGCATATTTGAAAACTGCATTAAAAACTGGTTATGTGTCATGTTAGTCAAAAGATCAGCAAATGTTAATTTAGGGAGATATTCACATTTGTTACCATATGCTAATGTATGCTAATTGCTGCGACCGTGCAGTACTGGTGACATTTTCATATGCTAATTAAGTATATGAGTGCCATTTAATATGCTAATTACGTATTCTCAGTGGTCATATGCTAACAGAGGTTTCAATGATGTTTCATATGCTAATACATCTTTGTACAGTACAAGGAAGTGTTCACTTTCACTTTGTTCAGAAATAAAAGTGTGAATATCTCCTAAACTGTACATCAGCTGGACTTCTGGTTCACATATAGGCAGTTTTAACCCTTTCAGTGCCAGAGGGGTGCACAATGCATTACCCTCTGGCACTGAAAGGCTTAATACAGTTTTCAAGTATGCAAATGTGAATTAAAGGTGAAAGTTCCATTTTAAGATCTGTTCAAGTGCCCGTACTTCCAAAGTTCTCTATTGCATTACCTTTCCTTGATAAAGTTCCTTTTGGTCCTGAACTGGATAAAATCATCAGTCATATGACTGCCAGAGTAAATTACTACCTCAGTCCACACCTAGTCATGTTGAATTTCAACATAGGTCTCTTTTTTTTTTTTTTTTAATGGACTTAAAGCAAAGATGCCCACCGGTAAAGACTATTGGCATCCTGTTCCTCAGCTATCCCCCACTTTCAAACAAATAGGTGATAGACCTAATGTTGTATTCAAAAGGAAAATTAAAAGTCAAAAAGGCCCGTGTGGAGTGACATACCGGTAACGAATAAATTAGCTAAAGATCAAGCTAATTGTATAAATGCCATATGAAAGCTTGCGGCTCATGTGAAAACATGCTGGGTAGCAAGTGCTGCAGTTTCATATCTACCAGATATGGCAAAGAATGTAAAATAAAAGAATTTATTAACTGCAACATGACTTTTGTGGCATATATCATAACATGTAGTTGCAATATTGCAGGTAGAACTAAGGATAAAGCCAAAAACAGATTTGCAGAACACCTAAATAATATTAGATTGGGAATTACATTCCACAGGGTGTAAAAATATTTATTATAATGTCATAATGAAGACCTATCAGAAAAAAAGATTCCTGGCCATTGAAAAAAATAGAAGGATCGTATATGGGGGGGATAGGTAGCGGAAAATCCGATGAGAAACGTTTTGGATCGGAGGTGGGGACCTTTGCTCTTGGAGTTCTTAATGTTAAAATTGACCTGGCAGCATTCTGAAGAATAATGGTGTAGGTATATTAGGTCCTCTATGTATACTTCAGTAGTGACCTAATTGCCATAAATCTTTTTTTGATGTTTTAGTGTTATAGAATGATTCTGTGTCTTTGCTTCTGCATTTTTTTTATTTTACTCTCTCTCATCCTAGTAACTTTTGTATATCATCTTTGAAAGAGGGATGGAACTTCTTTAAAAGGATCAGGCATTTAATGTTGAACTAATATACTGCTTTTTACCAAGACTAAAAAGTATGTTATTATTTTCCCATATCCAGGTTATTTATTTGTCATCATTCTTATATTTTTTTAGTTTTTTGTTTTATTTTTATTACCAGTATATTTATACCTTACAGTGGTTGTTTTAGTACGATTTTTACGTGTGAGATATGATAATTTTGTTTTTATTTTGTAAGTATTCAAGTTTTTACATAACATAGATCTATTATTCCATTTAACAGCAGCATTATTTGGAATCTGCCCGCTTCTCCCTCTGTCTAGCCGCCTCAGACTATCTTTAGAGCTACTTATTTGTTGTTCATTTTTAAAACAGTCTTCCTCTTCGCTATTCCATGAGCATCAGATGGTGAAATTGCATGCTTTGTCAGGCAAATTGCAAGTTTTTGATTACTTTTTACTCTGACTGCAGAAAAAAAGAAGAAAACAAGAAGAAGTGATCCTGGTGTATTATGTTTAAACACAAATGGGGTTGTTTTATTCCCAGCTTATTTTGCAAAGCCAGTTCCTTTCTGTGTCACAACTCTCTCCCCCCTAAGTCCTTAAGCATCTTGGGCTTACAAGGACCAAGCTTCAGCGGAGCAGTTCTGCGAGACTGCTACAAGGACCTCTCTCCACATATTCAGTACAGAGTCAACATCTTTGCCTCTACAGAGGTGAATTTTGGGAGAAAGGCAATACAGTCTGTGGTAGCTGATGGAGTCGTCCTTTTTCCAAATGTTATACTCTATTATTCATTAGGCTTTTTGATTGTATTTTGCCATGATGTCTTGACACATAAAATTCATGGCTTTGCCATACTCATGTTTTTGCCTTTGAAGTGGTTAAGAGTTTTCTCTTATGCCCTGGTTATTTTTGGGACAACGATGGGATGTTCCCATGGTACCGGAGTCTCATAGAGAACAAAACAAAGAGAGGATTTTTGTTCTACTTACAAAAAAAAATCAGAATCCATGGGGGACACAGGACATTGATCCCACAGAAATAAAAAAAAGAGGATTTTAGTCTTACCTGTTAAATCCTTTTCTCATATTCCATACAGGTTACTGGTAACTCTGGGAGGCCTCAGTCCCTTTAAGTAGGCAGGAACATTCTCTAAATGTATGCAGGGGGGTGGAGCCTCCCTTCCCACTCAGGCTGCAGCCCAGCTAGCCTCCACCAGAATTGTTTGAGAACTAACTAGACTAGAAAGTAGAAAGGAAGAAGACTCCTGTGAGCATGCCCCGAAGGACTCCCACATACTGCCACAGGAGAGCCAAGCATGGTCTCTTGACAGGGTGGGAGACCAGTAACCTGTATGGACTAAGAGAAAAAGGATTTAACAGGTAAGACTAAAATCCTCTTTTCTCTGTTATCCAATACAGGTTACTGGTAACTCTGGGATGTCCAACCACTGAGTTTCCCAGAGGCAGGAAGAAGGCAAGGACCAGGCGCAAGGCCCCCAAAGTCACCAGGACCTCTATGAACCAACCGGTCAGAGATCCCAACAAAACTGAAGTGCAAAGGACACCAAACGGGGGTAAAAACACCCCAGGAACCGTAACACAGCACACTGAACTAGAGGCAACAGGGCTCAACAGTAAGGAAGCACTAAGAACCTGAGAAGAAGAAGACAGGCAAAACTGCCTCCAGGACCTTCCTCCCGAAGCTGGCGTCAGCCGAAGCCAGCACAACCACACGGTAGTGCTTCGAAAAAGATGTGCACAGAGGACCAAGCGGCCTCCCTGTACAACTGATCAGCAGATGCTTGATTCTTATAGGTCCAAGAGTCCCCAATGGACCTGGTGGAATGAACCGTGACCCAAAAGGGAACATGTGTAATTCTCAATTCATAAGCTCTATGAATAGTGGACTAGATCCATGATGCAATAGTCATTTTGGATGCAGGTCGTCCTGCCCTAGGACCCTCAGGAATGACGAACAGAGCATCGGACTTCCTGATAGATTCAGTGCGACAGACATAAAACTGTAGACAACGCACCACATCCAACAAGTGGAGATCCCTTTCCTTGTCAGAGGAGGGGTTAGGGCAGAAAGAGGGCACCACAAGCTCCTGATTGATGTGAAACTCGGAGACTACTTTAGGTAAGAACTCCTTAGAGGTGCAAAGCACTGCTTTACCCTTATGAAACACCAGATAAGGTGGTTTACAAGAAAGAGCTTGCAACCCCGCCACTTGGCGAACTGACACAATCGCCAGAAGGAAAGCCATCTTCCACGTCAAGAGAAGTAAAGGAATAATAGCCAAAGACTCAAAGGGAGGACGTTGGAGAACTCCCAAAATCAAATTAAGGTCCCACTGAGGAGCCGGACTCCATAAGGCAGGACGTACATGAGCAACGCCCTGGAAGAAACTTTGACATCAGGAAGGACAGCAATGCTCTCCTAGAAAGACAGAAAGCGCCGAAGTCTGAACCTTAAGAGAACACAGACTGAGTCCCTGAGACAGAATGCATGTCAACACACCAAGACCCAAATGTCGACCAGACACAGTGGTAGATTTTGGAAGAAACATGCTTACGGGCACTAAGCATAGTCGACACCACAGCAGAAGAAAACCCTTTGTTCCGTAAAAAAAGAGGATTCAACCTACGGCCATCAAATTGAGCCGATGAACGTCTGCTTTCACAGATAACCCTGTAGAAGGAGAGCTGGACGAGAGGGGAGCTGAAATGGCTCCACCACAGATAGGGCCAGAAGCTCCGAATACCAGGATTGACAATGCCAATCCGGAGCAGTCAGAAGTACTGGACAACGTACCAATTTCAATTTCTGTAACACCCTTATTAACATAGGGAGAGGAGGAAAGATGTAGGCTGGAAGAATGTCCATTGCATCGGCAGTCAGAGCTAGAGAGTCTCTCCACCAGAGCAGAACGTCGGAACCATCTTGTTGTGCCTGGTTGCCATCAGATCCACTAGGGGTACCCCCCATTTCTGAGTTAGGAGTTGAAACACCTCCGGATGTAGTTCCTACTCTCCGCTGTTGACTGTTTGACGACTGAGGAAGTCTGCCATGATGTTGTCTATGCCTGGAATGAGCACTGCGGAAATGACAGGAACATGAACCTCTGCCCAGGACAGAATGGCCTTGATCTCTAACCAAGCGGCGAGACTTCTTGTCCCGCCCTGTCTGGTAATGTAAGCCACAGCAGCGGCGTTGTTGGATTCACTCGGACTGGACAATCCTCCAGTTGAGACTCCCAATGGTGTAGAGCATGAAAAATTGCTCGAAGTTCCAGAACATTGATGGGAAGAAGAGACTCCTCCAGGGACCACTTCCCCCAAGCACTGAAGCGACCCAGAACAGCTCCCAGCCCAATTGGCTGGCATCCGTTGTGACCTTGGTCCAGTAGGGAACCGGAAGGATCATCCCTTCAGGAGATTGGAAAGGTCTCAACACCACTCCAATCTCACTCGACATGAGGAGGAATAGAGATCGATAGCTTCTGATGATCTAGTCGGTCCCTGCATGTCTGTATCACAAATCTTTGAAGTTCCCTGGTGTGTGTGCCATGGCAAATGGAACCGCCTCTATCGTGGAAATGAACTTTCCCACCAGAGAAAACGACTTCGGAACCGGGATGCGATCGCGGATAGGATCATTGAGACTCTTTGAGCAATGTGATGGGCTACCTCTTCCGGTAGAAACACCCTGCACTGCTGAGTATCGAACAGAAGACCCAGGAAGACCAGTTGCTGGGATGGAACAAGGTCCGACTTTTCCAAGCTCACAATACAACCGTGATGTGTAAGAATTTGAATGCAGGTCTGGACCTGCTGATGAAGAAGGTCCACAGAGGATGCTTTCAAAAGCAAGTCGTCCATGTATGGAGTTACTCTGATGCCGTCCCGATGGAGGACGGATACCAAGGCCCCCAGACCCCGTTGAGGAACTCCCCCAGAGACATGGCAGCAATCACTGTGCGCAGAGACTCCTGACGATAGTAAGTATTCACTACAAAGGAATTGAGATCTTTCAGATCCAAAAAAGGGCGGCATCCGCCTTCCTCCTTGGTCACCACAAATAGATTTGAATAGAATCCTGAACCCCTGTCTGAAGGAGGTACTGGCTCCAGGACATCCTTGTCCAAAAGAGCCTGAATAGCATCTTCAAACAGACGGCTTCTCTCGACTTCCTGAGGAGAACGAGAAAAATGAAAGCGAAAAGGTGGGAGGGAAAAGAAAGGGATCTTGTATCCCTCTGACACCACCTGCAAAACCCATGGGTCCGACACTGAATCCTCCCAAATCCCGCTGAAGAGACGGAGACGACCACCCACAGCGGGATGCAAACCCGGGTTCGGCGAGTCATGCTGAAGCAGTCTTGGAAGACTTGGTGTAACGGTTTTATCAGACACTCAGACCAGAGGTAAAAAAATAAAACACAGTTTTATTGAGAACAAATGAGGAACGCGGCCCCCTAAGGGCAGAAATAGGTAATGACACGTAACTGAAGGCAAATATGGATGTATAGCAGACACAGTATGGATAAGGAGCAATACTGTATAATGCAAAGGGAACAGAGTATAACAAGGGTTAAAGTCCAATGCAAGTAATCAGTCTCTGTTGTGGTGTGTTAAGACAACGCCCAGTAGATGACAAGAGCAGCCAGAGACTGAGGTGCGAGGTGGAGAGCACCTTAGTAGTGAGTCCAAGCAGGGGTCCTCAAAGGACTGGCGATATGTAAGACCAACCACTTGTGCTAGAGCTAAATGGTACTAGAGCCAAGAGCACTCTGCCGTGCGTAACGGGATTAACAACACTGCGTGAGCTGAATGGGACCAGAGCCAACGGCACCCTTCCGGTGCTAAACGGGTTAATAACACTGCGAGAGCTGAATGGGACCAGAGCCAGTAGCACCCCTTGGTGCGTCAATGGATGCACACACACTGCAAGAGCTGAATGGGACCAGAGCCAGTAGCACCCCTTGGTGCGTTAACGGATACACAAACACTGCCAGAGCTGAGTAGGACCAGAGCCAGTAGCACCCTACCGGTGCGTAAATGGAGCGAGTATTATTGCAAGAGCTATCGGTATCACAGTTAACGGAAGCCACAACTGCTCTGCAAGTATAGAGGACAGGCTTGGTAATGAAGGCAACCAGCACAGCAAGTGTTAAAGGAGAGGCTCGGTATTGGAGGCAACAAGCTCAGCAAGTGTAACGGATGGGCTCAGGATCGGAAGCAACTAGCACAGCAAGGGTGAAGTGGGAGGTCAGCATATACTGCTCAAAATACACAGTTCACAATGTCGCCAGGTGACATAGACGAGATCTCGCTGGAACAGGAGCACAGGACACAGGTCACAAAGCAGGAACGCCAGCCAGGCCGGGTCAATCACGGAGTAGGAACGTCAGACAAGCCGGATCAATCACGGAGCAGGAACGTCAGCCAGACCGGGTCATACACGGAGCAGGAGCGTCAGACAAGCCGGATCAATCACGGAGTAGGAACGTCAGCCAGGCCGGGTCATACACGGAGCAGGAACCAGTAGAATAGTCAGACAGGCCAAATCGGTACACAGAAACGCAGGAACACAGCAACGGAAGCACTGGTACTGTAACACCACGAAAGGGCACCTGACAGGTGCCAGAGGCCCGGTATAAGAAGGCCACACTGGGCAGGTTTAACCAAGCTCCACCAATAGGAACACACCACAGCAGAGAATGACAGAAAATCACGGGAACCGTGATACTTGGGCTTGGATGCGGCCTTGGGCTTCCATTGCTGCTTGGGCTTGGAGGAGGGATGCGGAGCTGATGGAACCACCGATTTGTCGTACGTGTCTCAGATTGAAAGGAACGAAAGGACCGGTTACGCTTAGCCGGCAACTTTTTCTTAAAGACCAAGGGCAGATGAGTACTCTACCCCCAGTGGCCTCACTAATTAGTTCCTTAAGTTCAGATCCAAATAAGGAAGTACCCTGAACAGGCAAAGAAAGCAAAACTTTCCTGGAAGCTGAGTCAGCAGACCAAATCTTAAGCCAAAGCGCACACCTAGCCACCACAGATGTAGTGGAGGCCCTTGCCATCATGCGGACAGCATCAAATGCAGCAGCAGAAACATAGTGATGAGCTTCAGAGATATTAGCAATTTCTCCGAAGTAGGCGCAACCTGACGGACCGCCGTAGTGAGTTGTTCAGTCCAGACTGCAATAGCCCGGTTAACCCATGCAACAGCAAAGGCTGGATGCATAGCAGTGCCAATAGAAGCGAAAATGGACTTGAGGGAAACTTCAATGTTCTTGTCAGTCCGATCTAGCAGCGCAGAAGCATCAGACACAGGTAATGCAGAAGATTTAGACAGTCTAGATATGGGTGCGTCCACCGTAGGGGGATGAACTCATTTAACCATTTCTGTTTCAGAAAAGGGATAAAGTTTATCAAACTTTCTAGACACTGAAGAGGACTTGTCTGGATTTTTCCATGCGTCAGAACCAAACGGTCAAGAGTTGGGTTAGGAGGAAAATAAGTAAAGGGCTTTGCAGGCACCTGAAAAACATCAGAGGGAATCTCCTGAACCAATAAAATGTTGAGAGTGGACAATACAGCCCTGATCAGGCCCTCGGTAGAGGTTTCAGGATCAGCTTCAAATAGGTCCCCAAAGAGACCTGTAAGATTACAAAATAGTACCAACCTCAACATCCGAATCTTGGAACAATTCTTCCTCAGAAGAATCTGACACATCAGGTGCTCCCTGCGGTCGAGACAGGGAGGATCTGATAGTAGAGGGGGGTCTGCCATAACTGAAGTGCCCCCTGTATCTGGGATGTAAAGAGCTATAAAGTGGACCTAAGGTCTCTAGGTGCAGCCTTAAACTCTTGCACCCAAGCTGGCTCAATAGCATGGCTGGAAGGCCCTGGGTTGCTGCCAGGAACTTCAGAACCTGCTGGGCAGAAATGACCAGAGAACACTCTAGGTAGCCCTGTGTGACAGGATTCGCAATGGGGGATACGGATACCCCAGCTTCCTTAGTCTTAGGTCTAGCCCCTAACTCCAGCAGTATAGACATTCTCACTTTGTCAAAATAACCAACTGTACAATGAATCACCCAATTGTAGTGTGTAAGATTAATATTTCACCCCAGAAACGCTAAATATAGACTTTTCTGGCAGGCGAAGGGTTAATCTGCAGAGGAGAAAAGGAGGGTCCAAGCCCTGTGGAGGATACTCATTGAGAAAAATTCCAAAATGGCTGCTGCGACACAAGCCAATCAGAAATTAGGCGCGAATCAAGCACTCATGGGAAATGTAGTTTTTCCCAAAAAGTACCCCAAAACAGTGCCTGAAGCCCCCAACACACTTCTGAAGTTGCTGTGTGAAGCGGTTGCAGAGATACGTTCCAAACAGTGTTGTCCCATAGAAAGTAAATGGAGCAATGGCGTCTATGCGGTAAAGCGCGACTTAAAGGCACAGTACACAATTTTAATAAAAGTTAAACTACAAGTTAAAAACATGAAAAACATACAGGGAACATGTATGCATACTGAGAAAACACTAACCCAGTAAGGAAAGTGTCAGAAAAAAAACCAAAACATGTCAAACCAGCAGACAAAGGGTTAAGTTACCACATAAACCTGCTCCAAAAACCCAACAGACATACACATATATACCCAATAAGTGCCGGAGTGCGCAATGAGAACTCCCAAATACAAGCCCAGCGAAGGGGCACTGTGGGACAAGTGGACCTGCAGCACTCAAAGGGTAGCTCACCTCTCCTGTAGATCTTCTGTCTTCAGGTTACCATGTAGTAAGAATTACCTCAGAGGGTAATCCATGGGGAAGCACTTGTACCCAAGATTTTCCCCCTTCAGGGCTTAAGGTCCACCAAAAAGCACCTGGACACTGAGCTAGCCGCTTTGAAAGGGCATTTGTCAGTCATGGTAACCTGCCTAATGGTGGTATTCCATATCTCACAGAAAAATAAAAAAGAAACTAAAACTAACGATGAGATGTTCTCCACCTGGTGTGTTCACACCCAGGAACAAACAATTCTGGTGGAGGCTAGCTGGGCTGCAGCCTGAGTAGGAAGGGAGGCTCCACCCCCTGCATACATTTAGATAATGTTCCTGCCTACTTAAAGGGACTGACACCTCCCAGAGTTACCAGTAACCTGTACTGGACGACAGAGAAACACATTTTCCCCTCTGCCAGGTGTGCCCTGTTGATCTTGGTTTCTCTGGAATGGTTGCTTGTTTGCTTATTTTTATGGAACAAACCTTTGACCTTGGTCTGGATTTGGTAAACGAAAACTGGGAAGTGGCAGAGCTATGCGGGGGTTAAGCACGAGCAAAGAGGGAAACTGTATACTCCAGAGATGTGCCCTTCCTTGTAATGGAGGGACCTTAACCCCATGGATTCTGCACCCCCCAATGGACTAAGAGAACATGAGTTATCAGTAAGTAGCACAACAATCCTCTTTTCCTTCACCGCATAATTGTCAGTTTATCCATTATACCAGTTTTCAAATGTTTGCTATGGTGACACCCTTTACTTTCACATGAACTCCCAGTGGAAAATGCAACAATCAAATCCTTTATCCCCATGAATGATAAATATGGCTTGTAATGGGTGGAAGTGGTGTCTAGTATCCATGGGGTTATAGTGGTTATTTTAGGATAAATGTTATAAAAATGTTGCAATTAAAATATTTCATGGCAGGCATTGTGTGTATCTTTGACTACCACCAGTGAACTGAGGAACAAGGCTGGAGTGGCAGACAGTATATGTGTGGTTCTGTAATTATCAGCAGTTAGTGAAACAAGGCTCGGGTGGCAGGCAGTGTATCAAGAAGAGAAAAAAAACAGTGCAGAGAGAACTCAGAGTATAGCATTTAGAAGAATATATGGCTTCACCTCTGCCCAAGTGCTCTAAAAGAAACTTACTCACATTCTTCTGAGGCTAAAGATACAGCCTCACATATATGTCGCTTTTCTGGTATAAACCCTAGGATGGTTACTCCGGTCTACACCTCCTGAGTCACGGTCAAGCGTCCTCTGAATAGTGCCTCTGAAATAATCTTGGACCCAGTGTTTTAATATTACTGCTTTTAATGTACATTTTATACTGGAATAAACATAAATTTCTCTGTCGTCCAATACAGGTTACTGGTAACTCTGGGTAGGCGATCTGCCCATTTAAGTAGGCAGGGACAATTCTAGAATTGTATGCAGGGGGTGGAGCCTACCTTCCCTCATTGGATGCAGCTAGCCAACCAGCTCCAGAAAGATTTGTTCGTTGTTGAAGATAACATACAGGCAAGAGAACAGTTCTGCTATAGTTTTAGAAACTTTTTTATTTTTCAGTTAGATATATGGAATACCGCCATTAGGCAGATTACCATAACTGACAATGCCCTTAGATGTGGCTAGCTCAGTGTCCAGGTGCTTGTTGTGGACCTTAAGCCCTGAGGGGGGAAAATCTTTATTCCAAGTGCTTCCCCAAGAGTTACCCACTGAGGTTACTTCTTACTACATGGTAATCTGAAGACAGAAGATCTACAGGAAAGGTGAGCAATCCTTTGTGTGCTGCAGGTCCACTTGTCCCACAGTGCCCCGCCGCACAGGGGTGTCTTTATTGGAGTTCCTATTGCTCACTGGGTCTATCTGTATGTCTGTTGGGTGTTTTGGAGCAGGTTTATGTGGTAACCCTTTAGCTGCTGGATTGGCACTTTTTCTAACACTTTTCCTACTGGTTTAGTGTTTTTTGGGTGTCCTCAAATGTTCTAATGCTGTTTTGGGCATTTTAGTATTACAATCTTAATTTTGTAAAATTTGAGTAAAGGCGCACTTAACCGCATAGACGCCATTGCTCCATTCACTCCTATGGGACTGTACAGTTTGGGACATATCTCTGCAACCGTTTAACCTAGTGACTTCAGAGATGGCTCATTTTACTGCCCTTACTCTATCATCCGGTTCATGTTTCTAGTGTTTTGGGGGGGCTCAGGGGGTTTCAGGCACTGTTTGGGGTACTTTTCTGGGAAAACTACATTTCCCATGAGTGCTTGTTTTGCACGCTCGTTTCTGATTGGCTCCCACCGTGGCAGCCATTTTGCCATCTTTCCAGAACGAGTATCCTACGCAGGGCTTGGACTCTCCTTCTCTCCTCTGCTGATTAACTCTTCGCCTGCCAGATACGTTTAATTTAGCAATTTCTGGGGTGAAACATTAATCTTACACACTATAATTGGGTGATTTCTTATACAATAAGGTTATCTGACACTGTGAGAATGTCTATACCACTGGAGCTTGGGGCCAGACCTAAGACTTAGGAGGCTGGGGTCTCTGTATCCACCATTGTGCACTGCTCTTCCTGTCACTCAGGGCTACCTAGAGAATTCTCAGGTCATTTATGCCCAGCATGTTCTGATGTCCCTGACAGCATTCCAGGGACCTCCAGCCATGTATTAGAGCCAGCTTGGGTGCAAGAGTTCAAGGCTGTGACGAGGGACCTTAGGTCCACATTGCAACTCTTTCCATCCCAGTTACAGGGGGCCTTTCAGTCTTGGCAGGCCCCCTCCTCAGTCAAGTCTTCCCTGCCCAAACCTCAGAGAGTACCTGACATGTCAGATTCCTCTGAGGAGGAACTGCTGGTGGATTCAGATGTTGGGGAATGTTCTGTGTTGGGGTCCTCTCAGTTTTTTGGGGACCCTTTTGAGGCTGATCCTGAACCTTCCGTGGAGGGCCTGATCAGGGCTGTCTTAACAACTCTTAACATTCCCTTCATTCAGGAGGTTCCTTCTGACCCCTCTGATGTGTGCCAGGAGCCTGCAAAGCTCTTTACTTACTTTGCACCTAATCCCACTCTTAACCTCCTTGTGTCTGAGGAGTGGAAATCCCCGGACAAGAAACCCTCAGTGTCCAAGAAATTTGCCAAGCTTTATCCCTTTTCTGAAGCTGCGCTTACTCGGTGGGTTCATCCCCCCAGAGTGGATGCTCCCGTTTCCAGGCTAAGTCTACTGCCTTACCAGTCTCTGATGCTTCTGCTCTGAAGGTCTGGACTGACAAAAAACTTGAGGTCTCCCCCAAGTCCATTTTTGCCACTGCTGGTTCTGCCTTGCATCCAGCATTCACAGCAGCATGGGTGAACAGGGCCATTGCGGTCTGGACTGAACAGCTCGCCCAGGCTGTACGTCAGGATGCGCCGAACCTGGGTCCGCACTCTGCTGTGGGTGGTCGTCTGCAACATTATCACAGCATTTGGGAGGAATCAGTGGCGGACCCATGGGTTTTACAGGTGGTGATGGAAGGGTACAGGATCCCTTTCATCTCTCTTCCTCCCTTTTGTTTTTTGGGTGCAGAGAAACGCCGTCTGTTCGACAGTGCTGTTCAAGCTCTTCTAGACAAGGATGTTCTAGAGCCAGTGCCAGTTCAGGACAGGGGTATGGGTTTTTACTCAAACCTCTTTGTGGTCTCCAAGAAGGATAGCGGTTGTCGTCCCATTTTGGACTTGAAGCACCTCAATTCCTTTGTGACCCGGACTCATCAATCACCAGGAGTCTCTACGGACAGTGATTGCTGCCATGTCCCAGGGGGAATTTCGTGCCTCTCTGGATCTTCAGGACGCGTACTTACACATTGCCATTCATCCAGAGAACCGGCAGTACCTCCGGTTTGCCTGCGACAGGGGACATTTTCAGTTCTCAGCTCTTCCATTTGGTCTGACGACAGCTCCTCAGGTCTTCAACCATGTCCTGGGAGCCTTGGTGTCTGTCTTCCACTGGAACAGCATCAGGGTTACTCCATACATGGACGACTTGCTTCTGAAAGCCCCTTCTGCGGAACTTCCTCATCAGCAAGTTCAGCAATGCATTCATGCTCTCACTCATCACAGGTGATCATTAGATCTTATCCCATCTCAGCATCTGGTCTTCCCGGGCCTTCTCTTCGACACTCAGAAGAGCATGGTGATCCTCACGGACGATGTGGCTCACCAGATCGCCTACAGGGTTTCTGCTGTTCTGGCTCAGGATCCACTTCCAGTCCAGGAGCTATCCTCTCTAGTGGGAAAATTCATCTCCACCATAAAAGCGGCCCCCAGGGAGCTCCAGAGATTTGTGATCCAGGTGTGCAAGGGTCAACCGGACTTTCTGAAGACATCAGTTCATGTGGAACGGAGTTTGTCATGGTGGCTCGACCTTTCCAACCTGCTGAAGGGCAAGTCCTTCCTGGTACCAAAGACAACGGATGCCAGCCTCTCCAGCTGGGGAGCAGACCTGATTTGCTTGAGCGATCAGGGTCGGTGGTCTCTGGAGGAATCCCTCCTTCCGATCAACATACTGGAGCTTCAGGCGATATTTCATGCCCTTCTACATTGGACATCTCAGTTGGAAGACTGTCCAGTCTGAGTGGAGTCCGACAACACCACGGCCATGGCTTACATCAACAAGCAAGTCGGAACAAGAAGTCTCGCCGTTTGGTTAGAGGTCAAGGCTATTTTGTCCTGGGCAAGAGAACGCTATATCCGCAGTGCACATCCCTGGCATAGACAATGTCATGGCGGACTTCCTCAGTTGACACACAGTGGACAGTGGAGAGTGGGAGCTACACCCAGAGGTGTTCAACCTCATTGATCAGAAATGGGGTCCTCCTTACATCGACCTGATGGCAATGAGACACAACAGGAAGGTACCAAGGTTCTGCTCTCGGTAGAGAGACCCTCTGGCTCTGGCAGTAGATGCAATGTTTATTGCTTGGTTATTCCCTCTGGCCTACATCTTTCCTCCCCTCCCAATGTTGCACAGGGTGTTACGGGAAATTATGACTGGAGCATTGTCCAGTCATTCTGATTGCTCCGTACTGGCCTCGTCAGTCTTGGTTTCCGGAGGTTCAGACTTCTGCGCTGTTTTCTTTCAGAAGCACATTGCCATCCTTCCTGACGTCAGGGTTTTCTTCCAGGGCGTTGCTCATGCTCGTCCTGCCTTTAAGATTTCTGTTCCTCAGAGGAATCTTATCTTGGTTCTGGGTGTCCTTCAGCGCCCCCATTTGAGTCTTTGGCTACTATTCCTCTATGCCTCTTGACGTGGAAAATGGCTTTTCTCCCGGCGATTGTATCTGTCCGCCGTGTCGCGGAGTTACATGCTCTGTCTTGTAAACCACCCTATTTGGTGATTCACAAGGACAAGGCGGTGCTTCACACTTCTCAGGAGTTTCTCCCGAAGGTGGTCTCTGAGTTCCACATCAATCAGGAGATTGTGGTGCCCTCTTTCTGCCCGGACCCCACCTCTAACAAGGAGAGGGATCTCCACTTGTTAGATTTGGTGCATTGTCTCAAGTCTGAGTCTGTCAGGAAATCAGAAGCGCTGTTCATCATTCCTGAGGGTCCTAGGGCAGGAAGACCTGCATCCAAGGTGACTATTGCTTCTTGGATCAAGTCCACTATTCGTAAGGCTTATGAGCTAAGGAAGAAAACTGTCCCCTTCAGGGTCACGCTCATTCTACAAGATCTATTGGGGCCTCTTGGGCTTACAAGAATCAGGCCTCCGCTGATCAGTTGTTCAAGGCGGCCACTTGGTCATCTGTGCACACCTTTTCGAAGCACTACCGTTTTGATGTGCTGGCATCGGCTGACGCCAGCTTTGGGAGGCAAATCCTGGAGGCAGTCTTGCCTGTCTAGGATTTCCTTCAGTTCTTGGTGCTTCCTTCTCTTTTGAGCCCTGTTGGCTCTAGTTCAGTGTGCTGTGTAACAGTTACTGGGATGTTGTTACCCCGTTCAGTGTCTGTTGACACTTCAGTTGTTTTGTTGGGCTTTCTCTGATCTGATGGTTCATATCTGCTCTGGTGACTTTGACGGCCTTACGCTGGTCCTTGCCTTCCTTCCCGCCTCTGGGAAACTTAATGGTTGGATATCCCAGAATTACCAGTAACCTGCATTGGACGACAGAGAAAAGAGGATTTTAGTCTTACCTGTTAAATCCTTTTCTCTTAGTCCATACAGGTTACTGGTCTCCCACCCTGTCAAGGGACCATGCTTGGCTCTCCTGTGGCAGACTGTGGGGGTCCTTCAGGGGTCATGCTCACAGGAGTCTTCTTTCCCTTCTACTATCTAGTCAGTAGTTAGTGTCTCTGGAGCTGGTTGGCTAGCTGCAGCCAAGGAGGGAAGGTAGGCTCCACCCCCTGCATACAATTCTAGAATTGTTCCTGCCTACTTAAAGAGGTGGATCACCTACCCAGAGTTACCAGTAACCAGTATGGACTAAGACAAAAGGATTTAACAGGTAAGATTAAAAATTTTTTTTTTACCTACCCTGGGTTTCTGGGAAATACTCTGTGAGTTTATATTGGCTTCTTAGAGTATACGTTATACTAAATTTACCTGGCTAACCCCTATTATATATATTAGCCTTCTATTCTAAAAGGGTGAAATTTGGACCTACAGCCAGTTTTTATTTTGGAGGCACAATTCAGAGCATGACTGACCATGACTCATTGGAGGCTGAGCTCAGAAGACGTCAAGAGGTGTAGTCCAGAGTAACCATCCTGGGGTTTATACCAGGGAAGTGACATAAACATGAGACTATATCTTCAGAAGAATGTGAGTACGTTCCTTTGAGAGCACTTGGGTGGAGGTGAAGGCCATATATTCTCTTACATACTACACTTGGAGTTCTCTCTGCGCATTGCTGTTCTCTTCTTGATACACTGGTTGCACCCAAGCCTTGTTCCACTGCCTGCTGGTAATTGCAGAACCACAAATATATTATCTGCCCCTCCATCCCTGTTCCGGTTTACTGGTGGTAGTCACAGATCCACACAATGTCTGCCACTCCTTTGCTGTCCATTGGTAATCTGAGAACCACACATGCACAGTCTGCCTCCCCACCCTTGTTCCACTGTCCATTCGTAAATATAGAATACCGCATACACAGCCTGACACCTCACCCGTGTCCACTTTTCCCCCATTACTTATATTTTTTCCCTGCAATGCCTTGTACTACCATCAGATTTGCTGACTCATACTTTACAAAAAAAACACAAAACCCTAAACATTTATTAACTACACACTTGTACCTCTACTGTAAGCAGAAAAATTGATGAGGTGGGATTTTATTTGCTGCCTTTTTCACAGTTTTATTGAATATTAATGGTATGTTGGGCTTTACGCACAAAGCAAACTATGTGCCATTCTGGATCATACCAACTGCACTCTAGTGGACATAAAAATTCTCAACATTTTCATTGATTTAAAAGGTGAATTTATCCTTTTAAATGCAATGTTTTTGAGAAATCTCTAGCATTTATGGGGTCAAATCCCAGTTTAAAATCAATGGTCATTTTAATTTACACCTACGAGGCAGCTCGTTTGTTCCAGACATACTTCTTTAGCTTTATCCATAAGGCCCTTATTTCAGTACAAACTGATAATACTCAGAAATATCACAAGTCCAAGGCATGAAATTACTCCTTTAGATTGGGGAGATCTAGGTCACACTGCAGAGAAGGCTGCAAGGTAATCTGTTCATGAAGTATGACTGACCACGTGAGCAGCTTCAATAATGTTATGGACAGGACGTTGCACCCTTGTGTCAGTAACAGGAACCTGAAGACGAATTCCTTGCTGGAGGCTACTGCGGTTGTTGAGGATCAGGAGAGGGTTCTGTTGGGATAGAACCTCATCATTCACAGAGATCCCATCCAAATACTGCTTAAGCAAGATGCGCAGTTTTTGATTATCCTGGGTCAATACTAGCTTTTCACGGTCGAGTGCCCAGCGCTCAAGAAGAACCTTATTGTAACGTTTCCAGAATTGGTCCAGAGCAGTATAATCCTGCATTAGCTGCAAAACAAGATGCTTTAGTAAGACCAGATGCACAAAGACAAAATAGGATGAATCATGGGGCAAACCAAGTGCACCACAGGGACAGATATAAATTCCCACCTAATTCAATGCAGTTTTTATCTCTTTGAACACCTCTCTAGCATTCAAGTAGTTAAAAGCCCAGTTTAACCCCTTAAAGACCGGCCAATCGTGCATGCGGCCGTCACTTAAGGACCACAGACCTTTTTTTTTACTGCCACGTCCTTAAGGGGTTAATCTTTGGATAAAAAAAGAAGCATCTAATGTGTTGTTGCACAATGTGTTGGATGGGTTTTTAGCATCTCAGGAGTTAAATCAGTGTGAATTATGGGCATTTATGTTCTTCTATACTGTTGTTGGTTTGCCCTGGAAAGTTTCCACTTTCCCCTATGGCCTTAGGAGTGCAGGCAGAGTATAAGGTAGGTGCTGCAGTACATTATGAATGTTTCCTTCTCACATAAATGCAATCTATGTCATCCTCAAGAATTATACAGCGCCACAGAGTAAAGCCAACATCAGTTGTTCCAGACAGATACAGATCTGAAAAAGCAGAGCAGTATTCTAGCGCTACATAATCATTTCAGTGCAGTTTAACTCACAACATAGAAAACCTAAGCCCTCCAGCTCTTGTTGGACGACAACTGCCATCATCCTCAGTAAGCCACTCTCCATCTGAGAATGATAGGGCTTGTAATCCAAGATCTGGAGCCTTGAATGTTGCCCAGCTCTGGTTTACCTGCGCTACACTAGAACTGTACAACTAAAACAATGAGGAAGATGCATTCATTCTGAAACAAACCAAATGCACCACAGGGAAAATAAACATTCCCAACTGATTTAACTGGGACTTTTAAGCCTTTCAATACTAGAGTAGTCTGCAGCTCGTCGCTTTGCAAAGTATTGGAGTACTCTAGAATTCAAGGTGTTGTTCCATTGGACACTGTCTTTGTTTTCCTATGTTGCAGCTGGTTTACCCCAGAATTGCACCACTTTTTTTTTTTTTTTAGCAAGCCAGCCTCCTGTGTAAATAAGAAAACCAAAGACAAATTCAAACCGCTATGGTTTGAGAGATATCCTCCATTAAAGTTCCCCTTCTTCTGATGTCATCTGTAAAGCGGCCGACACAAGGAGGCTCTTCAGCAGAGCCGAAATCGCATTATTTAAAAATAATTACTTCACTGGAACGGTCTACAAAAAGTGTGCTTGCAAACCAGGCACACTTTGTTGACCTTTCCAGTGAAGTAATCATTTTCCAATAGCGTGATTTTGGCTCTGCTGCAGAGCCGCCGGCTGGTCCCTGGATCAAGATCTCCTGCTGTCAGCACAGCACTGACATCAGGGGAAGGGGAGGGACCTTTGAATGCGACCATCTCTCAAACCATTTGTGGCATATACTTTATTTTTTTAACCTCTACAAAACTATAAGCATTTTTTATGGGACATTACTGTCCCTTGAATGCTGCAGGAAATGCCATGGTTTTCGAAGAGTTTAGTATCTTTGAAATTGTGGAAATGTAAAAATAAAAAATTTATAGCGCCACCTTATGGAAATGACTATGCACACCAGCCTAAGTAAAAACACAAAAATAACCCTAAAATTATATGCCTTGCTTACCTTTCCATCATATCTCTAATAGTTAGAACCATTTTAGTGCAGGCAGCCTATTTAAATAAGGAAGCAGCAGGTGTAATTCCGTGCTTCTGGCACTCACTATGTCAACCCCTTCCAACGGGTATCATATTTCTTGGATGAGTCAAAGCTAATGAATACAGTAAGAAATTACATAGTTTTCAAAGATTTTAGTATATTGGAAGGGGTGGAAATGTAAAAAAAAAAAGCCAATTTTTTTCCTATGCTCCACATTCTGTAAGCAATGATGCACACCAGATTAGGAGTAGTAAGGAAAAGGACTCATCATTTAATGCTGTGGGTTAGCTTCTTTCCAAAATGGTTTGCTTTGTCTAACTTCCCTTCAATTCTGTAGCTGGCACATCAATTTTAGTACAGGCAAGTCATGTTTAACAAAATGCAAGAAAAATGAGAGCTTGCAGATAGTGTAGTTCCGTGCTTCTGGTACTCCCTATAGAATGTCAGCCAATACCAATGGGGTGCCATTTTTCTCATACAGCAAAAGCTAATGAATACAGTTGGGAATTCCATAGTTCTCACAGATTTCAATACATCTGAAGTGACGGAAATGTAAAAAATGCCTATTTTTTTCCTTTAGTGCTGCTTCTGGAAACATTTGTGCATTACCAGGCTAGGAGTAGAAAGGCAAGTTACCCCTCATTTGATGCAGTGGGTTATCTAGTTTCAGGAAATATATGCTTTGATATAGTTATTGAGCGGTTTTAGGGCAGTTCTACCATGTAACCAATGGAAGGTGCATTTTAGTTCATAAAGGTGAAAATACCATTTTGCACTCTGGGTCTGGGTCTGTGCAGGCCATGCTTGTAGGTAAAACTATACATAGATTCTGAGCTTTTAAAAATAATTACTATTTCACTATATATGTTTTTGATTACTGTGGCAAAAATAAGTTCATTTTTACTTTTCATTTGTATTTACATCATAGCTTGTTGCAAGATACAAAATTTTGTTTTTGTGAGGTGCACTGGGGTTGTGCGTGCCACACCTTCAACTCATAACAGTGTGCATGTAGCCAGCAGAGCTCACAATTTGGCACCCTTGGTCAGTACTAGGTCCTAAGGCCCTAACCTGCTCAGGGCTATAATTCCCATAATCCACAGTGAGCCAATTGGAATTGTAGTACAGACAACCTGGAGCACCCCAGGTGGTGCAGCACTGATCTAAATGTTTGTCTACTCTGCCTAAAGAGAAATGTATCTCTGAATGTATGTGGTTTCTAGCTCTTCTCACCAGGGCCAGTTGCTCTGAAGGCTCCTCCATAGCAGTTCTTTCTGCCTCCTCCCTCTCCTGAGCACTGAGGGAAGACGGGTAGAATGGCAATACTTTCTCCTCCTCAGTCTCCAGTTTACGACACATCTCCGCCATCCGGAGAATGAACTCCCCCTGGACACAGAGCAAATTAGATTGTGTGAAAAAAAACTGTACTGCTTCTTTAAGAAAAAAATGTGTTCTAAGGGTAAAACAAGGGTACTCCCGTTGCTGGGAGATTTTTCATTCTAAATTTATTTCAGCTCTAGCTTTTTTTTCTCTCAATTAACTGCAATTTTCTATTACGGTCAATAGGTGTTGCTGTTCATTTATTATCAGAAAATCAAGCCCTACCATAGAGTGCATAAGAAAAAAAAGCAGCAATAACATTTAAAGGAAGCATCTCCCAGGAGTTGGAATACCCTTGTTTTACTCAGCAGGGAAAGCCCAATAAAACATTTTTCCTAATAAACTTTTAACTGCTTATTTAAGCTGAGAAAATACATATTACAATAGACAATATAAACTTCAGAAAAACACTTGTATCCAATATTGTTATGGGAGATATATACAGGCAGTAGTCCCCTCAGATACTACAGACATCTCCATAGTGTAATATTAAAGAAGTCCCTAGTATCCAAGAGATTAAAGCTTTAAAAAGGGGGGGAGGTAGGTACTTACAGATAAATCCTTTTCTCTTAATACATATATAACACAGGAACAATGGGGTAAAGTAGAGAAGTATCCTCCCACAGGAGGGCAAAGCATTTGCCTTAAATGTCGCTCAGAAGCAGAGAGTCCCTTCCTGTTTCACTTCACCCCTACCAGTCTAATACCGGTTTTAACATATAACAAAGTACTAAGAAAGCAAAACCAAAGCAGAAAAGAGAATCCCCTAAATTAGCTGGCTTTTCTCTGGGATGGAAGTCCTGTGTTCCACATGAATTAATAGAAAAGGATTTATCAGCAATTACACAAAAATCACCTTTTCTATTACATCTTTTGTGGAACAAAGGAACATTGGGGTTATACCAAAGATTCCACCAAGATTCTTGAAAGGGAAAGAAAAAGCCCTCAAAATACAAACCAATCATAACAGAGACAAACTGGAACAACATTAACCTCAGGTGTCGATCAACAGAAACACAAAATCAGGGAACAGGAGTAAACATTACAGAGAAAGAAAAACAAGAAGCACATGTACACAGGCACAATGGCTTGTAGGGCCTTCCAACCAAAACGATTTTCAGCCGAAGCCAGCACATCGATATGGTCATTTTGACGAACATGTGAAGAGATGACCATGTCTCGCCTTACAAAACTGTTCTGCAGAGGCTTGATTCTTGTAGGCCCAAGAGGCACCCACCAACCGGATGGAATGTGCTTGGCCCAAAAGGGTACCTGCTTCTGACTGAGAACAGAAGCCTGTTGATTGGTAGCCTTAATTTAAGAAGCAACGGTCATGCAGCCTGGCCTGCACATGAGCCCTCAGGAAATTCAAAAGGCAAATTAGATTTTCAAAAAGACTATGTGCACAATGAACAAAGTACTTCAAGCACCTAAACTCATCCAAAAGATGATGCTCCTGCTACTCTCTGTTAGATGGTGCGGGACAGCCTGGTTAATGAGAAACTTAAAGGGATAGTAATACCTGAAAATAAGTTTATTTTATATTGTAGCCCTTAAAAAAACATGAAAAATGATATAAGTCTTATCTCCCAAACCTTTATGGTTTGGGAGATATTCAGAAGTAAAGTTTCCCCTGGAGTGATGTCATTGCTCCACCCTTCAGATTTGGAATCCGGTCGCCCAACCAGCAGTGCCTCTCCAGAAGTGCTGAGATCATGATCTTTAAAAAGAATTTCTTAATTGGAATGGTCTACAAAGTGTGCTTTCAAGCCAGGCACACTTTGTACACAGTTCCAATTAAGTAGTTCTTTTCAAAGATCGTGATCTCGGCACTGCTAAAGAGCTGCCGGTTGCTCTGTGGACCGGATTCCAAATCTGTCCACTAGATGGCAGACTTGGCTGAAACAGCAAGGAAAAGTGAACTATACTATATTTTACATATGAATATCTCCCAAACCATAAAAGGTTTGGGAGATAAGACTTATATCATCTTTCATGGTTTTTTAAGGGCTACAATATAAAATAAACTTATTTTTAGGTATTACTATCCCTTTAAGGACATCCTTAGGGATAAAATCTATAGGAGTCTGCAAAACCACTCTATCAGAGTGGAAAATCAGGGAGGTTTACAAGACAAAGGGAGGTTTACAAGACAAAGCCTGAATTTCATCTGTCACAGGAACCACCAGGCCCTTGGAGGGGCCTGAGGGCCAGCCTCCTGCCCACAGACTATGGACCTAGCCTTGGAACAGGGTAAGGCCTCCCCCTGAGACTAATCTCTGCCCTGTTTGCCCCTTGCCATGGAGGATCCTTTACCAGCTCCCCAGTCCCCTCTTGGGGCTAAGTCACCCTGTACTTATTGGGGGTACAGGGTGACCAAGAAACCCAGTGAACTTTCTTCCCAGCCTTGTCAAAGGATATCAGACTTCCCAAAGGACTAATATGTAAAAGATGCTTCAACGCCTCATCCTGTTTTGTGTATTCTGGTCCCTCTGTAACACTTGTACCCAGCCCTATTCCTTTGTCCCATTGTATAGTTAAAGGGGAACTTTCACCCCGCAATAACTTCATGTTCACTTACTGCTCACCTGGCGACTAGCTGCTTAGTAGCGCTAGTCGCCAGAAATCTTACCCGGTTCTTCAAATATATGCGTTTTACAGGAGCAGGAAGCACGGACGTCTCTTCACAGTGACGTCCGTGCGCCTGCGCTGTCAGTCCCTTGTCAGTCCCTTGTGCACCGTACGGTGCACAAGGGACTGACAAGGGACTGACAGCGCAGGCGCACGGACGTCACTGTGAAGAGACGTCCGTGCTTCCTGCTCCTGTAAAACGCATATATTTGAAGAACCGGGTAAGATTTCTGGCGACTAGCGCTACTAAGCAGCTAGTCGCCAGGTGAGCAGTAAGTGAACATGAAGTTATTGCGGGGTGAAAGTTCCCCTTTAACTCACTCAGGTATGCTCATTGTATCCTGCTGTAACCTACCCATTGTCTCATCACACAGTATGTTTACACTCCCCTTGTGCTCAGTGTACTCCATGTTTATACTGAAACCACCCTCCACCCATTGACCCGTTTGTAAAGATGCGCATTCCTACTTCACTACTGTGCCTCTTTGCATTCTGTGCCCCTCCACCAACAGCCCCATTGTATTGCAGTACCTGTGTCCGACTGGATCCCAGTATGGGTGGATAACTTGTGATATGTGTATTTAAACCCTGTATGTTTCACAATAAAGCAGTTCTTGTCTTAACCTACAGTGGTGTTGTCTGGTGGGATAAGCTTGCTGTATCCAGAGTGTTTTCACCCTACATTGAGTCTTGCCTAAGTGACTGGGTGAATGTAGCTATGTTCCTGTTTCCTAGCTGGTGGAGTTTGTGAGTGTTGTCCTGGGTTAAGAAAGCACAGTTTTGGTGGAGCTACTCAGCCAGAGTAGTGGGGTTCCGTCACATCAGCCACCTACTGGACAGACACAAAAGCCAGCAAAAAGGCTGTCTTGAGCATCAAGAAAGGCAAAAGAAACAGATACACAAAAGGTCCCTTCTAAAGCAATTTCAGAACAAAGATAAAGTCCTGCAGATGAGTGGGTTCCTGAAAGACTGGGCAGGCTTGAGCCACCCCCTGCATGACAGCATATCACCTTACTGCCACGTGCAGACAACTATAAGGACAGGAAGAGCTGAAATCTGCTATTTAATAAAATGAAGACCAAGCCCTTTTTGACGACTATACAGAAAAAAGGCCAAACAACTGGAATACAAAAAGATCACAGTCAAGCCCCCCCACACACACACGTATAGAGTACGGAACACCTTGGGTGAAACCGGCTTATGAGCCTTCAATATAGTGGCAATGACTGTCAGAAAAAACATTCTTCCTCAGGATAATGGCTTCAAGAGTCAAGCCATCAAAGCCAGCTTCTCCACCTCTGGATGACACATAAGACCACAAGTCAAGAGGTTCGGACACAGCTGGAGCCGAAACGGCTCTTACATGGATAAAGTGAGAAGATCTGAAAACCAGGCCCAACAGGGCCAGAATGGAATGATCAGAAGGATATAAACATTCTCCATACAGATTTTCCATAGCAGTCTGTGAGTCAGGGGAAATGACGGCAAAACATACACCATGGGAAAGAATCATGGTATGTCCATCACACCACAGCAAGAGCTGGAACAGAACTGAGGAACCTTGCAGTTAAATCAAAAGGCCATTAGGTGAACTGTCGGAGGGCCCCAGAGACGAACTATGAAATTCCTGGGATCTATGCTTTGGAAATTGAGACATCTGCAACAACTTTGTTTACCCTTGAGATATGAGCAGCAGAAACGGAGCTGGTATGTGACCCTCCTCCCATGTAAAGATCAGTTGAACCTCAGACCACCCAGTTGAATTTCGGGTCTCTCCCTGTCTGAAGATATAGTCCACTGCCATTGCATTATCAAGATGGACCCATACAGAGGGACTCAGACCAACACCACAAAGCTAGTAAAATCAACTGAGGCTCTCCTCTCCAGTCCAAAGACTCAGCCATTTGAGGGACCAAGGTGATACCCCAGTTTGTCAGGCTTGTACACTTTGTGACAGGCTTGTATACATTGTGACTATCATCCAATTTGAAATGTTCCATGGGAGGTCCTAGCAACAGATACAGCCACCACCAAAGATCCGCCTTCATCTATCGGACGGCTATATAACACAGAAGTGATGACACTAATGCCTTAAACAAATCCTCATAATCTCCAGTTGCAGCTGCCAGGTATGGAATTGTGCAAATGGGACTGCCTCCAGGGCAGAAACCAGATAACCAAGCACCTTCATATATTACCGCACCATTGCAGATGGGTGGAGCAGGGTCTGAGACATCTGTTGAGGCAACAACAGAATCTTGTCTTCTGGCAGGTAGACCCTCCCCAAATAAGTGTCAAATCTCACACTGAGAAAGAGAATTAGAACACCCAAGAAGAAAAAGCACCTATTCATTAGTCCACGAGTTTCCAAATGTACAACCAAATGTGTATTCACCTGTAGCTCCCAAACCCCCAAATAAGCTACCTGAAACACTGTGCAAACAACACAAAGAGCTGGTATACACTGAGGATATGCCCTGATACTGCAAATAAAAACCTAAACAACAAAAAAGGAGAAAAAAAGAAGATATTCCCCTCTATTACATCTTAAAAGAACAAACAAAACAAAAACAAAAAAATGTAACTATTAATCCACAGTATCAACAAAAGTCCCATATTATGGATGAGTGAAAATTATGTATATGAAGAGGAGAATAGGATATAAATGAACAGTCAGCTGTAAAAGAAAGTCAAAAGCATGGTAATTACCAGTATAACTTATCCGAATACCCTGCAGTAGATGTAATGAATGCATGGAGATTGTATTGATGATGATGAGCAAATTCCCATCCATGCAGGTGAACACTCTTTCCTGTGGTTAGCATTTCTTTTTCCTGTGGTTGGCCTCCGCTCCGAGGGTCTTTACAAAGACTATGACATCACTGCCAATTCATACCCATTCTTAACCATTCTCTAGAGCTGTTTGACTCCCTATCTGGACCACTTTGCTTAAGGCTTTTAGAGAAGACTCTACTCCTTCAGATTCAGAGTTGTGTGTCTGTTCTGGAACAGAACTGTTGTTGTTTTTTTTAAATCTGCCAGATACGCATTAGTCTCAAGGACCTTAGAGATTCCCATAATATCCTTAGTTGCATCTGCATGGACAGCCTCCAAAAGCTCATCCCCCTAAACAGTCATGGCTCTAGTAAGGTGGAATATAAGGCAATACCAGAAGCCACAAAATTCACCTTCAATCGAGAATCCAGGCACTTATCTACCTAGTCCACAAGTGCTGCCACATAAGAAAGTGGCAAGGCTGTACTGCAGGAAAGATGTAAAAATGTAGGGTCTACTGGTGGGAGGTGGTAGCGCATTGTGTGAAAGCATCTGAGCAAAAGGAATACAAGAGAGAAATTTGGGAAGGAACAAGTTGTCAGACATTCTGCATTTTAATTAATATTGAAGAGGAAAAAAGGGACAGCCTCATTTTTGCATCTTTTTTAAAAAATATGAGGGGAAGAAGAATTGGAATCAGCAGCCTACAGTATTTCCAGGACAACTTGGATGAGACCCTCAGCAAGAGTACCTGTAAGTCTCTTTGACCTGAACGCCCAATGTAAGCGGCCAGAGAACACCTTGAGGGGCGTTAACCCCAGAAGGAGTAGCAAGCTGCTGATTTAATAAGAATAGGAAATAAAGTAGGCAGAAAACAATACAGAATACTTACTAAGTAGGCCCCGGTGAGCCAGGGGCTAGAGTACAAGGTATTGGGAGCTCTGCTGGCTGTCGGTGGCTGTTCCCAGGAGGTCTTGCTGCGGACAAAGCCAGGTGGGGTGACAGGCCGAAGTCTGATGGCTAGATAACCACCTAGGAGACAGACAGCTACCCACCGGGTCAGGAATCAGCGTTTTAAAAACTACCAGCTGTATAGTTGCTTCTGTTGTACACTGGATAAACAGCAACAGGGGTCGTAAGATCACGGTCCGACTGGGGGTCGTACAGTTACTGTGCAACTGAGAGTGTGAAGTTGAGGATTCAAACTCAATGGGAATGTTGACAAAGTCAGACACTGGGTACCGAGGACCTTTCGAGGAAGAAAGGAAGGTGGCCGACAAATCCGGGTATCACGGTGCCCGTGCTATTTGCCGACATTCTGTCAGTTTCCACTCCTGCCTACGCTATTGGCTGCACTGTCATTGTCCTGCCCAGCATTTGTCCTTAAATGCTGGGTTCTGGCACTTCTCCAGTGCTCTTTCATGGTGTTTCAGTACCAGCGCTTGTTCCTGTTATTCGTGTGATCTCAATGTACCGACCCGGCCTGCCCAACGACTCTGCATCTTGTTCCTGCCTGTGTACCGACCCAGACTGTCTGACTATTCTGCATCTCGTTCCTGTCTGTGTACCGACCTGGATTGGCTGAAGTTCCTGCTCTGTGTACTGACCCGGCCCGGCTGACGTTCCTGCTTGGTGTACCAACTCGGATTGGCTGACGTTCCTGCTCTGTGTGTGGTTCCAGCCCGGCTGTCTCCTGACAGTTCGCTGCAGCCTGGCCTCCGTTGCCTCAGTGTCGCCCAGGCGACATTTCTGTGCATCCTCACTCCCGTGCAGTCCTCGGTTGGGTGCCTCTCAGTGCAAGCTGCTCAGTTCCGTTACTGCTACGGCAGTCCACAAGCTGCTCAGTTCCGTTACTGCTACGGCAGTCCACAAGCTGCTCAGTCTCTGTTACTGCTACAGCAGTACCCAAGTTACTCAGTCTCCATTACTGCTACGGCAGTGCCCAAGTTGCTTAATGACCGTTACTGCTATGGCAGTCCACAAGCTGCTCAGTTCCATTACTGCTACGGCAGTATCCAAGTTGCTCAGTCTCCGTTACTGCTACGGCAGTTCACAAGTTGCTCAGTCTCCGTTACTGCTATGGCAGTCCACAAGTTGCTTAGTCTCAGTTACTACTACGGCAGTTCACCAGTTGTTCTGGTCTCCATTATTTTGGGGCGTTACTCGATTTTGTGCTCTCTCCTTTTGATTGAACTTCTTAAAGGGCCTTGCACTATTAGGGCCTGTCAGTACTCTCGGCCTAATAGTAACCCATTCAGTGCTGTCCAACTGAGAATTACACAAGAACTGCCTGACCTGTGTCAGTATATTGAACTCTGTATTACCTGCATATACTGGACCCGTGTGGGCCTACCTCATTATAACCTGTCTTGTGTCTGTACTATATTGTATATATATTACAGGACCCGTGAGGGTTATTGTTATTATCATTGTTCAATAAAATTGTGTTTTATCCAAAACCTACTGTGTCTGTGTGTCAAACAAACCGTTACACCGGGTCGACAACAAGCGGGCACAGACAGTACCTAGAATGAGACAAATGGATAGTCGAACAAGCCAAGGTCAAAACCAGTCGAGCAGCACGGTACAAAATATGCAGGCAAAAGGAGAGTCGTAATACAGGCTGAGGTCAAACCAATACAGGAGTCGAAGCAGAATCAGGAGACGGCAACAAAGTCAAGGAAAGCTGGGTAGATACACAGGAAACACTGGAATGCTAAACTCTATACTCAGAACGCTTTGATTGACCACTGACACAAGGGCGTCAGTCCCTGATATAGGCCCAGAAAAGGGTGTAGCAGCACAAGGTGGAGACAAGAAGAAACAGGTAAGTATAATATAATACCTGGAAGGAACAGGAAAACATGGAAAAAACCTGAAAAGAATACCCAACAGGTAAGGACTAATCCAAATCAACCTCATCAGAGTCCCCTTACCCAAAAGGAGAGCCCTGCTCTGGGTAGGTTTCCCTCTGTAAAATGGCTGTGATGCTTTTTGGGGAGGAAAAGGACAGTCCTGAGGCCAAGAGTTTTGAATACCTTAAATAGAGGAAGGTATAGAGCTCATTGAATAAATTAGGGCCTTTAACCAGCAGGGTCCTATTTATAAGAAGATGGCCTTGGGAGCCATTTGGGAGCCACAGAGAAAGAGGTCATTAATTGCATGTGCTCCCTTGCTCTGTCTCAAACATGTTCTCATTGTTTGCATTGTAAATGTACTTTCTCTCTACCTCATGTAACTTCTCTCTCTGACCCAGGTGCTTTCACCTTGCCTCGTGTAAGCATTCTCTCTGCCTTGTGTACTCTCAGTTTTCTGCCCAGCACACATTAATTTGCTCTCTGCCTTGTGTATTTTGTCTCTCTGCCACATGTATGCACTTTTTCTCCTTGAACATTCTTTCATATATACTCTTTGTGTTGCACACACACACTTGCACTCTGCCTTGAAAACATTCTTTCTGCCTCACATGGTCTCTCCCTGCCTTGCACACACTCTCCCTGTCTTACACAAATTCTTCTGCACTGTATATGAACTTTCTTTCTAACTTGAATACTTTCTTACTGCCTCAAGTTCTCTCCCTGCCTTGTGTACACTCTAGCTGTCTTGCATTCTCTCTCACTCATGAGCATTCACCTTGACTTGTGTACACTCTCTGAATTGCACACACTCTTGCTTTTTGCTTCATGTATACTCTCTTTGCCTCTCACACTACTCTTCCACATGAATTCTCGTTCCCTCTTTTACACTGTATATTTGGTATGTTTCTAGCAAAATTATTTTTCTCAGAAACATCAATGATGAGATGTGAAATCCACTCCAAAAAAGCTTTAGAGACACATGTTCACCACTCCATGTTTAGTCTGAGTAAATTGCAGCTGCGGGTGTTCTACTAGGCCCAGGAAACCTCCCAACTTGAAAAACTTCTTGGCACAGGGCAACATTTTTTTTAAGTTCTCTGAGATGTGCTGCAACTATTATGGCTACTGTGTTGTCAGAGACAACAGAGGAAAGGGATTTGGGAGTAATTATTTCTAATGACTTAAAGGTAGGAAGACAATGTAATAAAGTGGTGGGGAATGCAAGCAAGGTACTGAGTTGTATAGCTAGGGGCATTAGTAGCAGAAGAAGTGAATCATGCCACTCTACAGATCTCTAGTTAGACCTCAGCTAGAGTATTGTGTGCAGTACTGGAGACCCCATCTCTAGAAGGATATAGATACTCTAGAGAAAATTCAAAGAAGGGCTACTGGTTTACAAGAAAAGAAATATCAGGATAGACTAAAGGATCTGAACATGTATAGCTTGTAGGAGAGAAGAGAGAGAGGGGATATGATTGAAACATTCAAATACATGAAGGGATTCGACAAAGTGCAGGATGGAAGTATATTTCAAAGGAGTAAAAATGTTAGGACAAGAGGCCATAGTCTAAAACTAGAGGGACACAGGTTTAGATGTAATGTAAGAAAGTTTTACTTCACTGAGAGGGTAGTAGCTAAGTGGAATAGCCTACCAGCAGAAGTAGTAGAAGTTAATACAGTGACAGAATTTAAGTATGCATGGGATAGGCATAAGGCTGTCCTTAACATAAGAAAAGGCCAAGGGCCAAAAAAGGTTTGAAGTTTTTACAGTAGAAAAATGGTAAGACTAGATGGGCCGAACGGTTCTTATCTGCCGTAAAATTCTACGTTTCTATATTTATAGCACTAAGCTCATGAGACAGAGCACGGCCTAGTAAAGAAGAACTATAAATCCTAGAATTACTCTTCCCTGTTGTCAGCCCCTGGGCATATGGCACAGATCTAGAAATCATCATGTGACTTTCCATTTTTACATAAAAATTTACTTTGTCTATAATGTGTTGCAGTTCCTTCAAGGCAGCATTGCTCTGCACAGTCAGGGTGGTGAGGCGACTGTGCTCCGCAGCTCTTGCTTGATTCATTTGTCCCTTAAGCTTCTGGAACTGCTTGTGCACCACTTCTTTATCCTGCCGCAGCCGCCGATTCTGCTCTTCGCTTTCACGAGCATGTGTGGCAATCTTATTCTTTAAGAAAGTTATTGAATCCTGAACAGACAGAAACATTTGTTTTTAGTCCAAATCTTTGTGCAGCTGAGTCAGTAATATTTTTTTTAACCAACAACTTCCTGCCTTTGTTTGGATTTTGACTATGAAGAGAAGGGTCCTGACTTATGTACACTGCATTTTCTTTTTAAAGCGGAACTACCACATGAACTAAAGTAGCCCTGCCATACTTAAGCAGGTGGCGACTAGTTTAATAATCCTTATTTTACCTGTCAAAAGTGCCCAGGAGTAAAGTTATCGCTGATCTTCCGAGACTGATGGCCAGGTTAGTGCAGCTTGCACGCCTGTGCCGTCAGTCTCTTCCTGAGCCGTTCGGGCCAGTTCAAGGCTTGTGAAGGATGACGGAGACTGAAAGAGCAGGCACGTAGACAAGATGTCTGTGCTGATGCCTGGCTTCCGGTTTCGGAAGATCAGCGATAACTTTACTCCTGGGCACTTTTGACAGGTAAAATTAGGATTATTAAGCTAGTCGCCACCTGCCTAAGTATGGCAGGGTGACTTAAGTTCAGGTGGTAGTTCCGCTTTAAAGAAAACTAACCAAATTGGCATGGTATTACAGGAGGGGCTTGGTAATTTGTGCCCTTCCAGCTCTTGCTGGATTGAAATGGCCAGCTGAGGAGGATGGGATTTGTAGTTCAACAAAAGCTAGAGAGTCACGTGTTACCAAAACCTTCATAAAAAAACATCACACTGGTCATTTAGATAAATGGCCATTTTGATATCATTGTAAAACCAAATTTCCAGAGCTGTAAGAAGTTTAGCTTCAGCGAAGGACTTTGTTTAAATACTGTGGGGATTACGGTTTCCTCTGTGTGATGAACAAATTGTTGAACCATCTGGTTTTATAAACATAGCCATAGATGTGCCATATTTTTAAAATGCCCTGTTCTAGTGAAAAGAGAAAATCATGAACAAAAGGTATCAAATGTAACCATAAACAAACTTAATCTCATATTTGCAGTGCAATAAGAGAGTAACATAAAACATTGATGGACCGTCTGGAGATTGAAGTGGATCCATCATTACAAAAAAATGTTGTCTATTAAAGGGACATTACCACAGAAAATGAAAATAGTTTGTACTCATTATGAACTTATCTGCATTTTCTCTTTGGGGAGAAAGGTCTAAAATATTTCAAAATAAAGGTGAGAAGACTCTAAAAAGTGGCTACATTTATCAGGCTTCTTAAAAAAAATTATAAAAACCATTTTCAGATTAGAATCCACCCAGTCCAGTTCACTAAAATACATATCTATTATTTGTTTTCCTCAAACATCCTTTACATTTTAAGAATTTGTATAAACAAACAGGGTCAAATGGTCAAGCACAGCAGCCTACATATGAATAGGGAAAGAGGGTTTTAGTCTTACCTGTTAAAGGGATACTTCGTTTTATCTTTATTTTATTTTGTAGGCATTAAAAAAACATGGAAGATATAAGTCTTATCTCTCAAACCTTTATGGTTTGAGAGAGATTCACGAGCAAAGTTTCCCCTCCCGCCCCTTTTACCTAGTGTAAGCCATCTCTTCTCAGATGTGGAATCCAGTCCATAGACCGGACAGATAACAGAAGGGGACAATCTTCTTCCTATGAGAACAATGAAAACCCTGCCCCCATTGACAAGTTTTTCAGGTTTTTCCCTTATCTTAATTGAAGATTGTCCCTCTTTGCAGCCTACCTGGGCACCTCCCTTCTGATCTGGCTGAACAGTGATACATCAGTAAAAGGGGCGGGAGGGGGATACTTTGTCATTGAATTACTCTTGAACTACAACTCTGACAGAATTGAAATAACACTCTCCAAAGTCCAAATACTATGATGATTAATTAGAGCTGCTTTTATTATGAAACATTACCAACCCTTTTAAATCCTTTTCTCTTAGTCCATACAGGTTACTGGTAATTTTGGGTAGGCGATCTGCCCGTTTAACTAGGCAGGAACCATTCTAGAAGTGAATGCAGGGGGTGGAGCCTACCTTCCCTCCTTGCCTGCAGCTAGCCAATCAGCTCCAGTAAGATTTGAGACACTAACTATTGACTAGATAGTAGAAGGGAAAGAAGACTCCTGTGAGCATGACCCTGAAGGACTCAACAGTCTGCCACAGAACAGCCAAGCATGGTCCCTTGACAGGGTGGGAGACCAGTAACCTGTATGGACTAAGAGAAAAGAATTTAAAAGGTAAGACTCTTTCGTCCAAAACATGTTACTGGTAACTTTAGGATGTCCAACCATTGAGTTTCCCAGAGGCAGGAAGTAAGGCAAGGACCAGGCGCAAGGCCCCCAAAGTCACCACAGCAGATATGAACCATCAGATCAGAGATAGGTCATAAGCCTTACGAATAGTGTACTTGATCCAAGACACAATAGTCACTTTGGATGCAGGTTTCCCTGCCCTGGGGCCCTCAGGAATGATGAACAGCGCGTCGTACATAAAACTTGATACAACGCACTACATCTAACAAGTGGAGATCCCTCTCCTTGTCAGAGGTAGGGTCAGGGCAGAAAGAAGGCACCACAATCTCCTGATTAATGTGGAACTCAGAGACCACCTTCGGGAGAAACTCCTGTGAAGTATGAAGCACCACCTTGTCCTTGTGAAACACCAAAAAGGGTGCTCGACAAGACAGAGCATGTAACTCCACAACACGGAGAACAGACATGATCATCAGGAGAAAGGCCATTTTCCACGTCAGCATGCGTAGAGGAATAGTAGCCAAGGACTCAAAGAGAGGGCGCTGAAGGACACCCAAAACCAAGTTAAGATCCCACTAAGGAGCGGGAGTCTTAAAAGCAGGACGAGTATGAGCAACTTCCTGGAAGAAAACCTTGATATCAGGAAGAATAGCAATGCGCCTCTGCAAGAAAACAGAGAGAGCAGAAGTCTGAACCTTAAGGAAGCTCAAACAGAGGCTTTTATCCACACCATCCTGCAAGAAAGCCAGGACCGTAGACAGAAAGTCCCTATCAGCACAAGATAGAAAGGTCGACCAGACACTAAGGTAAAAAACAGGTTTCTGGGCACTGAGCATAGCAGCCACTACACCAGAAGAAAAACATTTCTTCAGTATTGAGGATTCAATTTCCAAGCCGTCAAAGCTAGACACTGAACATCCTCCTTCCACAGGTAACCCTGTAGATGAAGATCCGGACGGCAAGGGAGCCTGAATGGCTCCGCCATTGACAGATCCAGAAACTCCAGAAACCAAGCCTGTCGATGCCAGTACGGAGCAATCAGAATGACTGGACAGTCCTCCAGTCTCAATTTCCTTAACACCCTGTGCAACATGGGAAGGGGAAGAAAGATGTATGTCAGAGGAAATAACCAAGGAATGGACATGGCATCCACTGCTAGAGCTAGAGGATCCCTCCAGCGAGAGCAGAACCTCGGAACCTTCCGGTTGTGTCTTGTCGCCATCAAGTCGATGCAAGGAAGACCCCACTCCTGAACAATGAGGGTGAACACCTCTGGGTGCAGTTCCCACTCTCCACTGTCCACCGTGTGTTGACTGAGGAAGTCTTCCATGATGTTGTCTACGCCAGGAATGTGCACTGCGGATATGGCAGGAACATGTTCTTCTGCCCAGGACAAATTAGCCTTGACCTCTAACCAAGTGGCGAGATTTTTTGTTCCGCCCTGCTTGTTGATGTAAGCCACGGCTGTGGCATTGTCGGACTGGACCCGGACTGGGCATTCTTCCAGCTGGGGTGTCCAATGACAAAGAGAATGAAATATCACCCGAAGCTCCAACATGTTGATGGGAAGGAGAGATTCCTCCGGAGACCACCGACCCTGAGCACTCAGGCGACCCAAGAGCGCTCCCCAGCCGGAGAGGCTGGCATCCGTCACCACCGTGGTCCAGAAGGATACCAGGAAGGACTTGCCCTTCTGCAGATTGGAGAGGTTGAGCCACCATGACAAACTCAGTTCCACATGAAGAGGGAGGGATACTGACATCTTCAGAAGGTCCGGCTGACCCCTGCACACCTGGATCACAAACCTCTGGAGTTCCCTGGTGTGAGCCAATGCAAATGGGACCGCTTTTATGGTGGAGATGAATTTCCCCACTAGAGAGGACAGCTTCTTGGCTGGAACTGGATCATGAGCCAGAACAGCAGAAACCCTGTGGGCGATCTGGTGAGCCACCTCATCCATGAGAAACCCCATGCTCTGCTGAGTGTCAAAGAGAAGGCCCAGGAAGACCAGACGCTGGGTTGGGACAAGATCTGACTTGTTCATGTTGATGAGCCACCCGTGATGGGTGAGAGCATGAATGCAGTCCTGAACCTGCTGATGAAGAAGTTCCACAGAAGGGGCTTTCAAAAGCAGGTCATCAATGTATGGAGTAACTCTGATGCCGTCCAGATGGAGGATGGATACTGAAGCTCCCAGGACACGGTTGAAGACTTGAGGAGCTATAGTCAGACCAAAGGAAAGAGCTGAAAACTGAAAACGCCCTTGGTCGCAGCAAATCTGAGATACTGCCAACTCTCTGGATGAATGGCGATGTGTAGATACGTGTCCTGAAGATCCAGAGAGGCAAGGAATTCCTCCAGGGACAAAGCAGCAATCACCGTCCTTAGGGACTCCTGGTGATAATGAGTCTTGATCACAAAGGAATTGAGATCCTTCAAATCTAAAATGGGATGACAGCTGCCATCCTTCTTGGAGACCACAAAGAGGTTTGAGTAAAAACCCATACCTCTGTACCGAATTGGAACAGGTTTCAGAACATCCTTGTCCAGAAGGGCCTGGATAGCACCATTGAACAGACAGCGTATCTCTACGCTCTGAGGCGTATGAGAGGGGAAAAACCAAAAGAGAGGAAGAGAGGCAAAAGGGATCCTGTACCCTTCCGCCACCACCTGTAACACCCACGGGTCCGCCACTGAATCCTCCCTGACGCTGTGGTGGTGACGCAGATGGCCACCCACAGCTGCGTGGGGACCTGGATTCAGCGAGTCATGCCGAAGAAGGCTTGGAAGAGACCTTGGGCTTCCATTGCTGTTTGGGCTTGGAGGAGGAACGCTGAGCTGAGGGAACCATCTGGTTCACTGGATGTGTTTCAGTCTGGAAGGAACGAAAAATCCGATTACGCTTGAGAGGCGTCTTCCTCCTGGGGAGCATAGGCAGAAGGGTACTCTTGCCCCCTGTGGCCTCACTAATCCGATCCTTAAGATCTGGCCCAAACAAAGAGGTGCCTTGAAAAGGCAATGAGAGCAACGCTTTCTTGGAAGCAGTGTCAGTAGACCAGATCTTGAGCCAAAGAGCTCGTCTGGCAACCACAGACATGGTGGAAACCCTTGCCACCAAACGGATGGCATCAAATAAGGCAGCAGAAACATAGTGCTGGGCCTCAGAAATGTTGGCAAGAAGCCGCTATATATCTGAAGTAGGAGCACCCTGACGGACAGCCAGGATGAGCTGTTCAGTCCAGACCGCAATAGCCCGGTTCACCCATGCCACAGCGAACACTGGACACATGGCAGTACCAGTAGTGGCAAAAATGGACTTGAGGGAGAACTGAAGTTTCTTGTCTGTCCAGTCTTTCAGAGCGGAAGCATCAGCAACTGGCAACTGGCAGTGGAGACAAGAGCATCCAGTTTGGGGGGATGAAGCCACTGAGCAAGCACCACCTCAGAGAAGGGGTAAAGCTTGGCAAATTTCTTGGAAACAGAAGGTTTACTGTCCGGAGACTTCCACTCATCAGACACAAGGTGGTCAAGAGTAGGGTTAGGTGGAAAAATAGGATTTTAGTCTTATCTGTTAAATCCTTTTCACTTAGTCCATACAGGTTACTGGTACAGTGGGAGGCAGGAACATTTCTCCAAATGTATGCAGGGGGTGGAGCCTCCCCTCCCTCTTAAGCTGCCCTCAGCCAGAACAAGCCAGAATGATTTGAGACACAGATACTGACCAGAGATAAGAAGGAAAAGGAAGACTCCTGTGAGCATGCCCCAACGGTCTCCCACTGAATGCCACAGGAGAGCCAAGCATGGTCCCTTGACAGGGTGGGAGACCAGTAACCTGTATGGACTAAGTGAAAAGGATTTAACAGGTAAGACAGGGCTCAACAGTAAGGAAGCACTGAGGATCACAGAAGAAGAAAATCCTAAACAGGCAAGACTGCCTCCAGGACCTTTCTCCCAAAACTGGCATCAGCCGAGGCCAGTACATCCACACGATAGTGCTTCGAGAATGTGTGTACAGAGGACCAAGTGGCCGCCCAGCACAGTTGATCAGCAGATGCTTGATTTTTATAGGCCCAAGAGGCCCCAATTGATCTGGTGGAATGAGCAGTAACCCTGAATGGAACGTGCTTATTCCGCAACTTGTAGGCTTCACGAATGGTAGATTTTATCCAAGATGCAATAGTCACCTTGGATGCCGGTCTCCCTGCCCTAGGCCCCTCAGGAATGACAAACAGAGTGTCAGATTTCCTGATAGACTTTAACATCAGGAAGAATAGCAATGCGTTCCTGGAAAAATACAGACAGAGCAGAAGTCTGAACTTTGAGAGAACTCAGGCTGAGTCCCTTTTCAACCCCATCCTGCAAAAAGGCCAGGACAGTGGGAAGATGGAAATCAAGTGATAGATCCTTATCAGCACACCATGCAACAAAAGTTGACCATATGCGATGATAGATCTTGGAAGACACAGGCTTGCGAGCCCAAGCATCGTAGACACCACAGAAGAGGAAAACCCTTTCTTCCTCAAAATTGAGGATTCAACCTCCAAGCCATCAAATGGAGATGCTGAACATCCTCCTTCCACAGATATCCTTGAAGAAGCAGATCTGGACGGGCAGGAAGCGGGAAGGGATCCGCCACTGACATGGCCAGCAGGTCCGGATACCAGGACTGACGAGGCCAATTCGGGGTGATTAGGATGACAGGACAACGCTCCATCTTCAGCTTCTGGATGACTCTGATTAACAGAGGGAGAGGAGGGAAGATGTACTCTAGGGGGAACTCCCAAGGGACTGACAAAGCGTCCACTGCTAGAGCAAGAGGGTCCCTCCACCGAGAGCAAAACACTGGCACCTTCCTGTTGTGTCTGGTAGCCATCAGATCCACCACAGGTACCCCCCACATCTGGGTTAGAAGGTGAAACACCTCTGGATGAAGTGCCCACTCTCCGCTGTCGACTGTGTGACGACTGAGAAAGTCTGCCATGACGTTGTCTACGCCTGGAATGTGTACCGCTGAAATGACGGGAACATGAGCTTCTGCCCAAGATAAGATGGCTTTAACCTCTAACCAAACGGTGAGACTTCTTGTGCCGCCTTGTCTGTTGATGTAGGTCACTGCAGTGGCGTTGTCGGACTCCACTCTGACTGGAAAACCCTCCAGCTGAGATTCCCAGTGTCTCAGGGCTAGAAAGATGGCACGAAGTTCCAGAACATTGATGGAGAGGAGAGATTCTTCCAGTCCCCATTTCCCCTGAGCACTGAAACGACCCAACACTGCCCCCCAACCCCGGAGGCTGGCATCCGTCGTGACTGTGGTCCAATAGGGGATCTGAAAGGACCTCCCTTTCAGGAGATGAGACAGGTCCAACCACCATTCCAAGCTCAGCTCGACATGAGGAGGCAGAGAGACTGACAGATGTTGATGATCTGGATGATTCCTGCACGTCTGAATCACAAACTATCACGGTGCCCGTGATTGCTGCATTTCCTTGTCTGTCACCAGTAGGGGGCTTCTATTGGCTGTCTGCATATAGCCCGCCTCATATTGCCTATTTAAACCTGGATTGGGCAACCTTTGAGTGCCCTTTCGTGTTGTTTCTGACCTTTTGCTATCACTATGTCCAGTGATAGTTGGGCCTCTGTTCCAGTGTTCCTGAGTTCCTGATTTCAACTGTTCCAGTGTCTCCTGCATGCTGAGTTGTTCCTGTCCTGGTTCCGGCCTAGTACTCTGGTGATGCAGTTCCTGCTGAACTTCTTCTCTGCTGTTTCCTGACCTGACTGATCGCTGCTGGTTCCTGTCATCTCATCGCCTGTCTCCTGTATACTGGCGACCTTCTGCCTGGTCGTGTCGGCGACATTACTTGTTAGTCCCAGCATGCGGACGCTGGTTTGCTCCAAAGCCTTGTGGCTACACGATTCAGTTGTTAGTCCAGTGTGCGGACACTGGTTCGCTCCCAAGCCTATCGGCTATACTATTCAGTGGTTGGTCCCAGCGTGCGGACGCTGGTTTGCTCCCAAAGCCTCGAGGCTACACGATTCCCTGTTGGTCCAGTGTGCGGACACTGGTTTGCTCCAAAGCCTATCGGCTATACGATTCAGTAGTTGGTCCCAGCGTGCGGACGCTGGTTCGCACCAAAGCCTTGCAGCTATACGATTCACTTGTTACTCCAGTGTGCGGACACTGGTTTGCTCCAAAGCCTATCGGCTATACGATTCAGTGTTGGTCCCAGCGTGCGGATGCTGGTTTGCTCCAAAGCCTTGCGGCTATATGATTCACTTGTTACTCCAGTGTGCGGACACTGGTTTGCTCCAAAGCCTATCGGCTATACAATTCAGTAGTTGGTCCCAGCGTGCGGACGCTGGTTTGCTCCAAAGCCTTGCGGCTATATGATTCACTTGTTACTCCAGTGTGAGGACATTGGTTTGCTCCTAAGCCTCGCGGCTATACGATTCCCCTGTTGGTCTCAGTGTGCGGACACTGGGTTGCTTACGATCCTGTCATTCTGCCATTATCATCCGACTGCTATTGATATCACTGGGCTGCCCTGCCCGGTATTGGTAAGGCCGGTAGAACCTTTTGCCTCATTCCATCTCAGGTTGCCTTACCCGGTATTGGCAGGGCCAGTAGAGCCTACACTGTGTACTTATTGGGGCTGCCTTGCCCGGTAATTAGGTAAGGCCGGTAGAACCGTTATGCTATTCCATCTGCAGGTTGCCTTACCTGGTATTGGCAAGGCCGGTAGAGCCTAATATTCAATTATCTCAGACTGTCCTGTCCGGTATATTGACAGGACCGGTAGAGTCTGCCTTCTGTCTTTGCTATTACTCATGAATTATATATGTATGTGATTGCCATCCTAAGTGATCAATTTAATTATTTCAATAAAATTGATTTTTACCTAAAACTTGTGTCTGAGAGTCATAACAAACCGTGACAGTACGAAAGGGCCATGACCTCAGACAGCAAATGTGAAGGTAACGCACAGAATATCCACTGGAGGATGGATATGCACGAGCAACGTTTGGATCAGTTGGCGGTTGCAATTCAAACGATCCTTGAACGCACGGTACTCGCTGACAAATCTGGCTCTAGCCCGGTGGTCTCGCCAAGTCAGACACCGGAAAGTGATACCAGGCCCCTAGGGGGTACTGTTAAAGGGTTAACGGCTTCTGCACCCTTGCCACTAAGATATGATGGTGACCCTAGTCTCTGCAGAGGGTTCATCAACCAACTTGAAATTTTTATGGAATTGACGGCACACGCATTCCCCAATGATCGTAGTAAAGTGGGGTTCACGATATCGCTGATCACTGGCAGAGCATTGGCTTGGGCTAACCCCTTGTGGGAGAATGCTAAACCTTGCACTAAGAACTTTAGAGAATTTGTGCAATCCTTTCGAAGAGTGTTTGAGCCTCCTGGTAGAACCACCTCTGCTGCCAAACGTCTTATGGAGATACAACAGGGCAGGCGTACAGTGGGCGACTATGCCATCGAATTCCGCACATTGGCAGCAGAGGTAGGTTGGAATAACGAGGCATTATTGGCAGCTTTTGCTCAAGGCCTGAATGACCACATTAAAGACGAAATCGCTGCTAAAGATCTACCTATTGACCTAGATGATTACATTGAGTATGTTATGCTAATTGACTCCAGAATACGTGAGAGATCAACTGCCAGAGATCGTAAGATACGGTCAAAAAATAATGAGCCTAGTAGCATGTTTTGCCCACCCATCCCTCCCCTGGTATTGAAGTCTAGTGAACCAGTACGGGAGACAAGTGAACCTATGCAAGTAGGTTTCACTAGACTAACCAAGGAGGAGAGACTATATCGCAAGAAACAAGGGTTGTGTTTATACTGCGGTAAAAACGGGCACTTGCTAAATTCCTGCCCGGTACGTCAGGGAAATGCACACACCTAGGGTACCTTGGGGGACAGGCCCTAGGTGGTGTACAATCGTCCCCAGTGTCGGGCATAATGAAACCCACCATACAGGTGGTATTGTCTTGGGCACAATGCTCTGTGGAGGTTTTGGCCCTGGTTGACTCTGGTGCAGCAGGGTATTTTATGGATAATACCTTTGCCGAATTGCACGGAGTTCCACCCATTGAAAGAGAAAACCCCTTGGCTATTGAAGCGATTGATGGCAGACCCTTAGAACCGCCTCAGGTTATATTTGAAACTATGCCACTGTCTATGACTATTGGGGCACTTCACAGAGAAGAGCAGCAGTTCCAACTTATTAATTCTCCTCACCATGCTGTAATATTGGGATTTCCGTGGTTACAGTTACATAACCCACAATTTGATTGGAAAAAGTGTGAAATTGCTGCTTGGTCCCCGTTTTGTATGGACAAGTGCGTCATCCAGCCTATTAAGGTCCTGTGCACCTCCTCTGCTATACCGGATGTTTACCAACAGTTTGGCGATGTTTTTAGCAAAGGAGAGGCTAGTATACTACCCCAGCACAGACCTTATGATTGTTGCATTGAATTGCATCCTGGAGCAGTACCTCCTAAGGGACGCACTTATCCATTATCTTGTGAGGAAAATAATGCTATGGAAGATTACATTTCTGATGCCCTTGCTAGAGGGATCATACGAAAATCTACCTCTCCAGCTGGGGCTGGGTTCTTTTTCGTAAAAAAGAAAAATAGCGAATTAAGACTATGCATTGACTACCGGGGCTTGAATAAACTTATGGCAAAAAACGCATACCCAATAGCACTCATCACCAAGCTTTTTGATAGGCTTAAGGGCGCTTCGATTTTTACCAAATTGGACCTACGGGCTGCTTACAATCTGGTTCGCATTCGAGCAGGTGATGAGTGGAAAACTGCCTTTAATACTCGATCTGGGCACTACGAGTATCTAGTGATGCCATTTGGGCTGTGTAATGCACCCGCAGTTTTTCAGGAACTGATAAACGATGTTCTGAGAGATATGTTACAGACATGTGTTGTGGTGTACCTTGACGATATACTGATTTACTCCCAAAACATGTCACAGCACATCAAAGATGTATCCGCAGTATTGCTACGACTCCGTGAGAACAAATTATTTTGTAAATTGGAAAAATGTGAGTTTCATAGAACCAGCGTGCCATTCTTGGGGTTCATAATTGGCAATGATGGCATTGCTATGGACAAAGAAAAGTTGTCAGCTGTCCTACAATGGCCAAAACCCAAGGGTCTTAAAGCCATACAGCGTTTCCTGGGTTTCGCTAATTATTATAGGAGGTTTATTAAGAACTTTTCTTCCATTGTCAAACCTCTGTCCGATCTTACGCACAAGGGTGCTAATCCTTCTTGTTGGCCGGTATCTGCTGAGGAAGCCTTTGAGAAATTGAAGCTGGCATTTGCTGCGGCTCCTGTGTTATCCCACCCCAATCCTCTACTTCCATTTCCGTTAGAGGTTGATGCCTCAGATATTGGGGTTGGGGCAGTACTTTCGCAACGACACGATAAAGGTGGAACACTCAGACCTTGTGGGTTTTTTTCTAAAAAGTTGACTGTCACTCAAAGCCACTATGAGATAGGTGACAGAGAATTATTGGCCATTATCCTCGCTCTTAAGGAATGGTGTCATTTGCTTGAAGGTACTAAGAATCCTGTCTTAATCCTAACAGATCATAAAAATCTGACTTATCTCTCGGAGGCCAAGAGATTGTCCTCTCGTCAGGTCAGATGGGTACTGTTCCTGTCCCGATTTAATTTCATTGTATCATATTTACCGGGATCAAAGAATGTCAGGGCTGATGCACTGTCAAGACAATTTGAGGCCGACAGTGACAGAGTGGAAGCACCAGCACCTATCATCCAACCCGATAGAATACTGGCTACTATACGCACGAGTATCACTTCTCCTTTAGGGGAGGAGATCCGGGCCTCTCAGGGGTCCGCTCCCCATGAAACCCCTGTGGGCAAATGTTTTGTCGCTGAACCATTTCGTACTAGGTTGCTCGAAACCTACCATTCCTCTAAGGCTGCGGGACATATTGGTAGAGACCAATTGTTATGGTCCCTTTCTCAGTTATTTTGGTGGCCTTCCATGAGAAACGATTGTGCCGAATTTACTAATGCCTGTGCCACCTGCGCCCGCGCTAAGACCCCGAGACATCTCCCAGTGGGCTTGCTTCAACCGGTGCCTAATGGCGAACGCCCATGGTCTCATGTTTCCATTGATTTTATGGGAGAACTGCCTATGTCTAAAGGGTATTCCTTTATATTCATAGTGGTGGACAGGTTTTCTAAAATGGCTCATTTCGTGCCCCTCCGTGGCCTTCCTTCAGCTAAGGAATTGGCAATTGTGTTCGCCAGAGAAGTATTCCGGTTGCATGGAGTGCCCAGGGTACTGGTGTCCGACAGGGGGAGCCAGTTTGTGTCTAGATTTTGGAGGGCATTTTGCCAACAGATGGGCATACAGCTGTCCTTCTCCTCTGCCTACCATCCCCAGACCAATGGAGCCGCAGAACGAGCTAATCAGGGCTTTGAACAATTTCTCCGTTGTTTCGTTACTGACCATCATGATAATTGGTCCGACTTGTTGCCTTGGGCAGAGTTCGCCAGGAACTGTGCGGTCAATTCTTCATCGGGGAGCTCCCCGTTTCTGATTAATTACGGGTTTCAGCCCTGTTTGCTTCCAGATTCATTTCAGACGCAACAGATTCCAGCTCTGGATGAGCATTTCGAGCAACTCCGTTCCACATGGGCACAAGTTCAGAGGGCACTTGGTCAGTCATTTCAGCGTCATCAGCGCCATGCCAATCGCAGAAGGCTTCCAGCGGTTTCCTTTCAGGCTGGGGATAGAGTATGGCTTTCCTCCAGAAATCTCAAGCTGCAGGTTCCGTCTAATAAGTTGGCTCCCCGGTTTATTGGTCCATACAGAGTCAGTCGCAAAATTAACCCTGTCTCCTATGCACTAGACATACCTGCATCCATGCGTATCCATAATGTGTTCCATGTGTCCCTTCTTAAGCCTCTGGTTTGCAATCGCTATACTACCACACCTGTGGTGCCAGGACCTGTTGAGGTTGAGGGTCAGGAGGAGTACGAGGTTCAGAGCATTACTGATTCCCGTAGGCTTAGAGGAAGGGTACAGTACCTGGTACATTGGAAAGGATATGGTCCTGAAGATCGATCATGGGTGGATAGTAAGGACCTTCATGCACCTAGGCTAACTAGGGTCTTTCATGCCAAATACCCACAGAAACCTAGACCCTATTCTAGGAGAGGGGGTCTTTGAAAGGGGGGTACTATCACGGTGCCCGTGATTGCTGCATTTCCTTGTCTGTCACCAGTAGGGGGCTTCTATTGGCTGTCTGCATATAGCCCGCCTCATATTGCCTATTTAAACCTGGATTGGGCACCCTTTGAGTGCCCTTTCGTGTTGTTTCTGACCTTTTGCTATCACTATGTCCAGTGATAGTTGGGCCTCTGTTCCAGTGTTCCTGAGTTCCTGATTTCAACTGTTCCAGTGTCTCCTGCATGCTGAGTTGTTCCAGTCCTGGTTCCGGCCTAGTACTCTGGTGATGCAGTTCCTGCTGAACTTCTTCTCTGCTGTTTCCTGACCTGACTGATCGTTGCTGGTTCCTGTCATCTCATCGCCTGTCTCCTGTATCCTGGCGACCTTCTGCCTGGTCGTGTCGGCGACATTGCTTGTTAGTCCCAGCGTGCGGACGCTGGTTTGCTCCAAAGCCTTGCGGCTACACGATTCAGTTGTTAGTCCAGTGTGCGGACACTGCTTCGCTCCCAAGCCTATCGGCTATACTATTCAGTGGTTGGTCCCAGCGTGCGGACGCTGGTTTGCTCCCAAAGCCTCGCGGCTACACGATTCCCTGTTGGTCCAGTGTGCGGACACTGGTTTGCTCCAAAGCCTATCAGCTATACGATTCAGTAGTTGGTCCCAGCGTGCAGACGCTGATTCGCTCCAAAGCCTTGTGGCTATACGATTCGCTTGTTACTCCAGTGTGCGGACACTGGTTTGCTCCAAAGCCTATCGGCTATACAATTCAGTAGTTGGTCCCAGCGTGCGGACGCTGGTTTGCTCCAAAGCCTTGCGGCTATATGATTCACTTGTTACTCCAGTGTGAGGACATTGGTTTGCTCCTAAGCCTCGCGGCTATACGATTCCCCTGTTGGTCTCAGTGTGCGGACACTGGGTTGCTTACGATCCTGTCATTCTGCCATTATCATCCGACTGCTATTGATATCACTGGGCTGCCCTGCCCGGTATTGGTAAGGCCGGTAGAACCTTTTGCCTCATTCCATCTCAGGTTGCCTTACTCGGTATTGGCAGGGCCGGTACAGCCTACACTGTGTACTTATTGGGGCTGCCTTGCCCGGTAATTAGGTAAGGCCGGTAGAACCGTTATGCTATTCCATCTGCAGGTTGCCTTACCCGGTATTGGCAAGGCCGGTAGAGCCTAATATTCAATTATCTCAGACTGTCCTGTCCGGTATATTGACAGGACCGGTAGAGTCTGCCTTCTGTCTTTGCTATTACTCATGAATTATATATGTATGTGATTGCCATCCTAAGTGATCAATTTAATTATTTCAATAAAATTGATTTTTACCTAAAACTTGTGTCTGAGAGTCATAACAAACCGTGACACAAACCTCTGAAGCTCCCTGGTGTGCGCCATGGCAAATGGCACTGCCTCTATTGTGGAAATGAATTTCCCCACCAGAGAAGTCAACTTCGGCACTGGAACCCTTTCGAGATCCAGGATCTTGGATACACGGAGAGCAATCTGATGAGCCACTTCTTCAGGTAAAAACACCATGCACTGCTGAGTGTCGAACAGGAGACCCAAGAAAAGGATCTGTTGAGATGGGATCAAGTCTGACTTGTCCAGATTCACGATCCACCCGTGGTGATTTAGTGTCTGGATGCACAACTGAACCTGCTGGTGAAGGATCTTGGCAGATGAAGCTTTCAGGAGCAGATCATCCATGTAGGGAGTCACTCTGACACCATCTCGATGAAGCACAGCTATCAAAGCTCCCAATACTCTCTGAAAAACCTGAGGAGCTGAAGTCAGTCCAAAAGGGAAGAGCTGAAAACTGAAAGTGGCCTTTGTGACAGGCAAACCTGAGATACCGCCTGCTCTCTGGATGAATAGGGATGTGAAGATATGCATCCTGAAGGTCCAGGGAGGCAAGGAACTCCCCTGGAGACATTGCGGCTATCACAGTACGCAGTGATTCTTGACGATAGTGGGAACTCAAAACAAAGGAATTGAGATCCTTGAGGTCCAAAATAGGACGGGCACCTCCGTCCTTTTTGGCCACAACGAACAGGTTGGAATAAAATCCTGAACCTGTGTCCTCTGAAGGAACCAATTCCAGGACCTCTTTGTCCAAAAGATCCTGAATAGCGTCGTCGAACAGACGTCTTTTTGTAGGCTCCTGAGAAGGACGAGTAAAATGGAACCGAAAGGGAGGAAGGGAAGAGAAAGGGATCCTGTATCCCTCTGATACCACCTGAATAACCCAAGGGTCCGTCACTGACTCCTCCCAAATCTGGCGAAAGATGTGGAGACGTCCACCTACAGCCGGATGCGGACCCGGGTTCGGTGAGTCATGCCGAAGCAGTCTTGGAGGTCTTGGCCTTGGGGGCAACTTTGGGCTTCCAGGACTGTTTGGGCTTGGAGGAGGAGCGCGTGGAGGACGGACCCGCCTGGGACGTAGAGCGTGTCTCAGTTTGGAAGGAACGAAAGGACCGATTGCGTTTGGCAGGAAATTTCTTTTTGAAGACTGATGGTAGAAGAGTACTTTTACCACCAGTAGCCTCACTAATCATCTCCTTAAGTTCAGGTCCAAACAGTGAAGTCCCTTGGAAGGGCAAAGAAAGCAAGGCTTTCTTAGAAGCTGTGTCAGCGGACCAAATTTTCAGCCAAAGAGCACGTCTAGCCACCACAGAGGAAGTGGAGGCCTTCGCCATCATGCGCACAGCATCAAAAGCAGCGTCAGAAACATAATTTTGAGCTTCGGATATATTAGCAAGAAGCTGTAACTGCTCAGACACTGGCGCATCCTGGCGAACCGCCTCAGTAAGCTGTTCAGTCCAGACCGCAATGGCCCGGTTAACCCACGCCACTGCAAAGGTTGGATGCATGGCAGTGCCAATAGACGCAAAAATAGACTTAAGACAAGTTTCTAACTTTTTGTCCGTCCAATCTTGCAGGGCAGAAACATCAGATACAGCTAAGGCAGTAGATTTAGACAACCTAGAAACTGGAGCATCCACTTTAGGAGGATGAACCCATTTAGCCAGTTCAGTCTCAGGAAAAGGGTAAAGTTTAGCAAACTTTTTGGATACAGAAGAGGATTTATCAGGATTTCTCCACGCATCAGAGACTAAACGAGCAAGAGTAGGATTAGTAGGAAAACATATAACAGCTTTAGAAGGTTTCTGAAAAACGTCAGTTGGATCATGAGTAGATTCCTGACTTAAAGGAAGGTTGAGTGTGGTTAGCACAGCCCTGATCAAACCCTCAGCAGAGAGTTCAGGGTCACATTCAAAAGGGTCACCAATAGACCTGGTAGACTCAATAGCAGTGCCTTCCTCAGCATCAGAATCCTGTAATAGTTCTTCCTCAGAAGAATCAGACATATCAGGAGCACCCTGTGGCTTGGGCAGGGAGGTCCTGACTGTGGAGGGGGTCTGCCAAACCTGAAGAGCCCCCTGAACCTGAGAGGGAAAGAGCTGAAGAGTGGATCTGAGATCCCTAGTGGCAGCCTTAAACTCTTTCACCCAAGTTGGCTCAATGGCGTGACTGGAAAGCCCTGGGTTGCTGTCATGGCTTTCTGCACATTTTGGGCATAAATGACCAGAAAATTCTCTAGGCAGCCCAGAGTGACAAGAGGAGCAAAACGCAATGGGGGAAACTGACACCCCAGCCTCCTTAGTCTTGGGTCTAGCCCCTGACTCCAGTGGAGTAGACATGCTCACAGCGTCAGATATACTCCACTGACAAGAATCACCCAATTGAAGTGTGAAATATTAAAAATTCACCCCAGAAATGCTTAAAATTAAACTTATCTGGCAAGCGAAGGGTTAATCTGCAGAGGAGAGAGAGAAGGCTCGGTCCCTGCGTAGTATACTCGCTGAGAAGAACTCACAAAATGGCTGCCGCGACGGTAGCCAATCAGAAAACAGGCGCGAAACAAGCGCTCATGGGAAACGTAGTTTTTCTCAAAGTACCCCAAAACAGTGCCTGAAGCCCCCCAAGACCCCCAACACACTGAATCATACAATCGGATGATAGAGCAAGGGAAGACCAACAAAATGAGCCCACTCTGAAGTCGCTGTGACAAGCGGTTCCAGAGATACATCCCACACTGTGTAAACCCATAGAGAGTAAAGGAGCAATGCCGTCTATGCGGGAAAAGCGCGCTTAAAGGCGCGGAACATAACTTTTAATAAAGTTACCCTGACAGGAAAAAGTTACCAAACACATATAAAACACATGTAAAACATGATAAAACAATATCCCAATGAGGAAAACAGCAGGGAAAAGGTTAAAACCCACATAAACTGCTCCAAAACCCAGGGAATACACACAGACATTGCATAAATACAGTGCAATATGAAGAAAAACACCCTATGAGTGCTGGAGTGCATAATGAGAACTCCCAAATACAAGCTCAATGAAGGGACACTGTGGGACAAGTGGACCTTCAGCACTCAAAGGGTGGCTCACCTTTCTGCAGGACTTCTGTCTTCAGGTAACCATGTGAAAAGGGAATTAACCAAAGGAAAATCCCCACCAGGGAGGCCACTTGACTCAAGTTGTTCCCTCTTCAGGGCATAAGGTCCACCAGAAAATCCCTGGAAGCTGCATTAGCCACTTTGGAGAGGGCAATTGTCAGCCATGGTCACCCGCCTAATGGTGGTATTCTATATTTGAAGAAAACAATAAAAAAACTAAAGATGATTGAGAGATGTTCTCCACCCGGTGTGCACAGCACGCAGGAACAAATCATCCTGGCTTGTTCTGGCTGAGGGCAGCTTAAGAGGGAAGGGAGGCTCCACCCCCTGCATACATTTGGAGAAATGTTCCTGCCTACTTAAAGGGGCGGATCGCCTCCCACTGTACCAGTAACCTGTACTGGACGACAGTGAAAACAAGTATAGGGCCTTTTAGGCTCCTGAAATACATCAGAGGGATCCCAAGAAACCTCCTGAACTAAGGGAATGTTTAGGGTATTTAAGATGGCTCTGATCAAGCCCTCAGCCGAGGGATCAGGATCGGCCTCAAAGAGGTCCCAAAAAAACTGAGAGTAGCCCACAGCAGAACATTCCTAAACATCCGAATCCACTAACAGTTCCTCCTCAGAGGAATTGGCTACATCAGGTACTCCCTGCAGTTTCGGCAAGGAAGATCTGATGGAAGAAGGGGTCTGCCAGAGTGGAAGACCCCCTGTAACTGGGATGGAAAGAGTTGCAATGTAGGAGGTCTCTAGTAGCAGCCTTGAACTCTTACACCCAAACTGGCTCTAATGCACGCCTGGAGGTCCCTGGGAGAGACTCAGGGACATCAGAATATGCTGGGCATAAATGACCTGAGAATTCTCTAGGTACCCTGAATGACATGAGAAGCAATGCGCAATAGAGGACACAGAGACCCCAATGTCCTTAGTCTTAGGCCTGGCCCCAAGCTCTAACGGATTAGACATTCTCACAGTGTCAAAATGTTTAAAGTATAAGGAATCCCCAAATACAGTGTGTAAGATTAAAATTTCACCCCAGAAATTGCTAAAATGCATTTATCTGGAAGGCGAAGGGTTAATCTGCATAGGGGAGTCCAAGCCCTGCGTAGGATACTCATTCAGGAAAAGGCACAAAATGTCTTCCGCGGCGGGAGACATTCAGAAACGAGCTCCCGAAGCAAGCACTCATGGGAAATGTAGTTTTCCCAAAAAAAGTACCCCAACAATGCCCGAAGCCCCTTGAGCTCCCCAACACACATAAAACTTTAACCGGATGACAGAGCAAGGGTAGACAATTAAAATGAGCCATCTCTGAAGTCGCTAGGTTAAACGGTTGCAGAGATATGTCCCAAACTGTACAGTCCCATACAAGTGAATGGAGCAATGGCGTCTATGCGGTAAAGCACGCAAACACAAATTTTGCAAAGTTGAAACTGCGAATTAAAATTTACATGAAACATCACTAGAACATGTTAGCAGAATCAAAAAACACTGAACCCAGTAGGGAAAGTGCCAATAAACCCCCAAAAGATGCAAAACCAGAAGCTAAAGGGTTAAGTTACCACAGAAACTTGCTCCAAAACACCCGACAGACATAAAGATAAACTCAATGAGTGCAGGAGTGTGCAATAGGAACTCCAAAGCAAAAACCCCTGTGCGGAGGGGCACTGTGGGACATGCGGACCTGCAGCACTCAAAGGGTTGCTCACCTTTACTGCAAATCTTCTGTCTTCAGATTACCATGTATTAAGATGAAGCCTCAGTGGACAAACTCCTGAGAAAAGAACTTGAACCCAAGATTTTACCCCCAGGGCTTAAGGTCCACAAAAAGCACCTGGATACTGAGCTAGCCACATCTAAGGGCATTGTCAGTTATGGTAATCCGCCTAATGGTGGTATTCCATTTCTAACAGAAAAATAAAAATATTAGCTAAAACTATAGCAGAAGTGTTCTCTTTCCTGTGTCTTCACCAAGGAACAAATCTTAATGGAGCTGATTGGCTAGCTGCAGCCAAGGAGGGAAGGTAGGCTCCACCCCCTGCATTCACTTCTAGAATTGTTCCTGCCTAGCTAAAGGGGAGGATCGCCTACCCAAAGTCACCAGTAACTGGTATTGGACGACAGAAAGCGCTTTTATAACATATCTGGGGTCTTTGCCACCTAATAATTATTTTTACAAATGCTGGCTATGTATACATAAATGTATAAAATATGAACTTTAAATAACCAGTCTGTTCTCTGTGATTAGGACATTTCAGACTCTCTAGCTCAACCTATTGGCCGAACACATACTATTTCAACGTATTTTTATATTGAAATAGCACGTGCAATACTGGTGATTATGCTAGAGAATTCATATCAGACTCCTAAGTACAGACATCAGAGATGTCATCTAAAGTTCCACTTTTCAAATACTAAATTAAATTTTTGTGGCATAACTAAAGCTTATATTGTTGATTAAAAGGCATACTTTTTTTTTCAACCGAGGGACAAGTCCATCTTAGTATGCAAGTAATTGACAACAAGAACATCCTACTGTTATGATGGTATTATCAACATCCCATATGATTGCAAAGACAATCTCAAGATCTAAGGAAGCCTCCAGGGGCTCGATTTTATTGGGTCCGCTGAAGAATAATAAATATATATATATATATAAAACAGGCTGGTATTCTATTACTTGAGTTGTGACCAGCCGATGAGAGTTAAATGTGCATAACTTTTACTAGATTTGCACCCACACAAATCAATGGAACAGTCCAAGCCATTTGCAATTCTACTGTATGTGGTGAGTGTTAACACATGTTGAGGGGATGCATGTTCTACTGGTATTTCTGTGTCTCCCAAATCCAGGCACAGAATCCCCAACATATGATAAAAACCAGTCATAAAAGAGAACAGCAGTAACAGCAAAAAACACGCATTTGCCTGGAGGTGCTGTAATGCCAAAAACCACAAAATGAAATAATATGGGAGCCACTGGGAAAAGGTTACCGCCTGTGCAATTGTCTGCCAGGGAACACAAACCTGGGACAAATGTTAAACTGCCATTTGGATTTGTGCGGCCTGCATGAGTAATTGCACCGGCTGGGCAGGTTAACAGAATACCTCCAGGGAATGGGTATATTTGCCAGTACGTTCTCAGTTTAGTAATAAATTGAATTATACCACTAGTGGACAACACATGGCCCTCAGAGGCTTTATCTGCATACCCTAGGAGACAATTTTCTTCTACCACATCATATAACCCAAAAAGACGACGTTCTCTATATCATTCGTCCAGTTGGACATCCAAAGGAACACGAGAAAGCTCCTCCCACTAGGAATCAGGGAATTAAGAAAAAAAAAGTCTGATTACACTGTCCTACCTTCACCCTTGGGTGCTAGAGACATTTTCAATTAATTGTGAAGCAATGCACTGGAGCTAGCATCTCTAGCATCCAAGGAGTTAATCTGCTTTTATCTACACATATGCAGAATTGTAACCACAATGTGTGCCTCTTTGGTGGACTTGAGGGACACATCTGCGGCTCTTGGGGTGAATCTGACTGCTAATGTGTATAAAATAATAAATTCTTTTTTATAACAGGTGCCTGTTCATGCATCACTCCATGGCAGTTATTGAACACTTGAGAGTGTGATGAACTTAGGCCTTTGCATGCCAGATAGGTATCCAAAGTATTGCATTGGCTATCTCTTTGGCACTCAAAGGGTTAAGGAACACGAACATAAAACATTTAATTGGGTTCTATAATTTCAAATATCATGTACTTTCAGCTAGCATTTCTAAAATATTATGCTAGATCCCAAAAATCTAACCCTATAATTGCATTGTAATGCATGTGTAGACAGTCTTATATACACAAACTTTGGTTAATTGATTGTGAAGAGCTAATGTTGACAGTGTACAGAGATTAGTACCCACCACTCTTTTATTTGGAAAGGCCGATACTGTATCTCAGACTTAGGCCACAGAAAACAAATAGAGACTATTTATGGAGACGTGCACGGAGTACACAGTGTGTAAATGTGTAGATCATTGTTAGGTTTTAGTGTTCATCTTTAACACAATTAGCCCTCTGTGTCTGGTTACCTGAATCTTCTGAAGCTTTTTCATCTGCATCTCGATTTCACGAGCACTTTTCTCATCTTTTGCCTTAAGAGCTTCAAATGCAATTTTACGATCTTCTGTGGATTCTGTGTAGTTTTTGAGAGCCGTCTGAAATTGTTTCCAAAGATTTTCAACTGTCCCCTCCAGCTTAACACGTAGGGCATGCTTCTCCTCTAAACTCTGCCAACAACAAACCAAATCACCAGAGAAGCAATAATAAAAGCTTTATGTTAAAAAAAAAGGAGTAATTTTGAGGCAAACTGACTACACTTCTGGAATATGGTCAAAAGATAACTGGAGTAGTGAATACTCTGCAATACGCTGGAGACCTCTCTAGTGTTCGGGGTTAAAAGCCCCATCTAAAGCAAAGTGTGTTGATCTAAACTTGTTTTTAACTGAAATGCCTGCAATGCACTTGTTCACAATGAGCTGGAGAACTTCCTACCATTCAAGGGTTGAAAGCTCCACTTAAACAATGGGGATTTTTATTTGACGATGATGATGGATGTTGTAGTCCAACAGCTGGGGGGCCTCAGGTGACCACCCCTGCTATAAAAGAAGCAGTGAAGACAAAGGGTATCATGTTCAAAGGTAAACTGGAGACAGTCTGGGGCAAACCAACTGCGTATTAAGAGGCAAATAAAAATCCCCAAAATACCCATTGGTTTAACCCTTTGAGTGCCAGAGTGGTATCTAAAGCATCATAACAATTTACTGGATACCTTTCTGGCACTCATAGGTTTAAATATGTTGCAGGCTTTTATGTCATCAAGAGGATAAAGTTGTCATTTAAAATCAATGGGAATTTGTATCTCTCTCCTATGGTGAGGTTGATTTTCCCCATAATTTCACATGTTTTTCCTCTACAGCAACGGTGGGCAATCTGATGCCCTCCAGCTATTGTTGGACTACAATTTCATCATGCTCAGTGAGCCATGGCTGGCTGAGGATGATGGCAATTGTAGTCCAACAACAGCTGGGGGCCTCAGGTTTCACATGCCTGTTCCACAGACTTCAATTAGGAAACTACCGGGAAAGCTAAAATGTGAGTTATGTGTCCCTTTCAGGTATATCCTGTATACAGAACATATCACGCAATACAGTTACAAACGCTAGCAAACAAGCAGTTTAGTACAGAGGAAGATTTCCGGCTGTGAAATGCAGGTAAAGAGGATGGTGCAGATAACGAGATGGGGTTATACCTTGTTTTTAATCTCATCTCTCATACTCTGGAATTCTTGCTTGGCCTCATTTTCACTCTCTGATCTATTCTGCTCCATGGCCAGCAGGACGTTCTGCAAGTAAGTGGTCTCTGTGTCTTTTTGCTGAATGATCATTTTTCTGAGTAAAAAAAAAAAAATGCCAATCCACAAGCATAAGGTTTGCACAGACAACCATTAAAGAAGATCATTTTACCCCCTTAAGGACCAGAGAGGTGTGCAATGCACTGCAAAGCATTGCATTGCTCATCCCTCTGGTCCTCAAGGAGTTAAAGGAACACTGAACATTTTGTTTTTATGGAAACATGTTTTCTAGGGTATTTCCTTCTGAATAAAACAGGGCTATTCCCAATGCTGGCAATTGTTTTATTCCAAACCGCTCAAACTGTCAGGGAGTGAATGACAGTGTCATTTCTTCCTGGAACAACAAACTGAGTCAGAAGTTTCTATAACATTCTGTGGCGATGGGAGATGTTTCATTCACATTTATTTTAAATCCACAGCTCCCAACTGGTGTCAAAAAACAATTGTTTTTTCATACGTCATTGACTAAAGTTCCCCACATTAGAAATATCAGGTTTTACCACCCCCAGCCCTCTGACCCACTGATCACTCCCCTCATATCACTATCTGACCCATCCCCTGGTCCCACTACAGCACCCCACATACACTGTCAGACCTCCAAGCGGAGGTCACAGATCACCACATATACTGTCTGCCTCCCCCCTCAGCCTGGTTCCACTGCCCACTATTATTCACAGACCCCTGCATGCACACTTTCACCCCCCAGCCTTGTTCCACTGGTAGTCATGGAATCGCTCATATACTGCCTATGTCCCAAGCAGCCATGGCACCCACAACAGTATGTCATCCCATACCAACTGGGTACAATTTTTTTTTCAGGCTAGCTCTAGGTACTGGGTAGACTAGGAAATCCCATGGTGTTGAAAGATTTTAGTATCTTTGAAGTGACCGAGGTGTAAAAAAGTATGTTTTTTTTCCCAACAGCACTATTTTCTGGTAAGAGTTGTGCACAATAGCCTAGCGTTAAAAATGCAAATGGACCCTCATTTGATGTACCTATGCCGTACTGACCTTTTCTTCATATTTGTAATGGATATGACCATTTTACTGCATGCAGGTCAGTTCACAAAAGAAAAAACTGGCAGGTGTAGCTTTGTGCTTCTGGAACCCCCTACGGTAGGTCAACCCATACAAATGGGATACCATTTTTCATAAGCTGGCAGAAAGCACTGAATACAGCAGGAAATTTCAAACTTTTCAAAGATTTTAGTATCTTTGAAGTGATGGAAATGTAATACATTTTTTTCCTATAGTGCCACCTTAAAGGTGGCACCCCCTACGGTAGGTCAACCCATACAAATGGGATACCATTTTCTCAAGCTGGCAGAAAACACTGACTACAGCAAGAAATTCCAAAGTTTTCAAAGATTTTAGCATCTTTGAAGTGGTGGAAATGTAATACTTTTTTTCCTATAGTGCCAACTCAAACGGATAGCAGCTCCAGTTAATCTTCATAGTATTTGGGACATGGAGAGTGTTATTTCATTACTGTCAGAGTTGTAGTTCAAGAGTAATTGAATGACAAATTATTCCCCCCACCACCGATTTTACGGATGTAACACTGCTCAGCTCAGAGCAGCAAGGTGGTGTCCAGATAGATCGCAGAGAGGTACAATCTTCAATTAGCATTAGGGAAAAACCTGTCAAGGGGGGGACAGGGTTTTCAATGTTTTCACAGTAAGAAGAATGTCTCTTGCTGTGAGATGTGTGGTCTGTGAACCAGATTCCACATCTGAGGGGATGTGGCTTACACTATGTAAAAGAGGCGGGAGGGGGAAACGTTATCATTCAGTTACTCTTGAACTACAACTGACAGTATTGAAATAACACTCTCTATGGCTTAAATACTATGAAGATTAATTGGAGCTGCTGTTTTTGTGAAACATTACTATCCCTTTAAGGAAATAACTGTGCACACAGCCTAGGGGTATCAACTGATGCAGGTGAATGTCTATTTTCCAAAATAGTATGACTTGCATTCTGTTCCTTCAAATCTCTAATAGTAGGGACTATTTCAGTGAAGACAGCCTACTAAAAAAATGTAAAACTGATAGGTGTTATTTTGTGCTTCTAGTACCCCCCTACTGTATGTCAAGCCATACAAATGGGGTACTGTGTTTCTTGTAGGAGTTGTTGCAGTATGAAATTCCATCGTTTTAAAAGATTTTGGTAAATTTGAAGAAATGTAAGGGTAAAATAATGCCATTTTCCTGTGGGCCTACCTTCTGGAAACATTTGTGAACACCAGGTTAGGGGAAGAAAGGCAAGTAACCATAGCTGGGAACTCTCCGGATCTGCCCCAGAGACTCTGTTTTTTGCAGCAAATTACTGGGTCTCTGGGGCAGAGGCTGATTCTCCAGATGTTCACAGTGTGTTCCTTCCACTCCCCACTCGCTTCTCCTCCTTCCCCAGCCATTTTTTTCAAGTTTTGGAAGTCCCGCCCCCCCCACTCGTGATTTAGCCCCACCCCCTTTTGACACGATTTGAGTCTTTTATCTTCCTTGTTGGCACCACAGGACTCCTCTCTCCAGGGAGTCCACAACAGAAGTTCCAAGATATGCTTGTATTTGTACTTCTAGTACCCCTACACTAAGTAAACTCATATCCATATTGCGCCATTTTTCCCATAAGAGCCGGAGCTAATGATTACAGTAGGAAATTCCATAGTTTTCAAAGATTTCAGTACATTTGAAGTGGTGGAAATGTAAACCAATGCCTATTTTTTTCCTTTAGTGCCACATTCTGGAAACATTTGGGCACACAAGGCTAGAGGTAGGAAAGCAAATGACCACTCATTTGATGCAGTGGGATATCTACTTTCAGGAAATATATACTTTTATGTAGTTATTGAGTCGTTTAGAATAGTATTACCATGTAACAAATGAAATGTGCATTTTAGTTAATAAAGTTGAAAAATACCATTTTGCGCTTCTGTTAGTTAGGAGTCTGTGAAGGCTAGGCTTATAGGTAAAATTGTACATATTTGGTAAAAATATGCATAAAAATATTTTCAGTTTTCACTACCAACATGTTTTTGATACAATGGTTTATAATAACCGGCAAAATAAGTAATTTTTTTTTTTTAAATGTTTTTTGTATTTATGACATCAAAGCGTATTGTAAGATGCAAAATTTAGTTTTTGTGAGGTGCCATGAAAAATCTGTATTCGTTCAGAAAAGAAAAAAAAAAAACCAATATATAGTTTTCCATATATAACTACAAGTTACCAACAAAAATCATACCTAAACAGATGGGTAGCAAAAATGCTTAAAACTGTGTCTGGCCAGCAGGATACAGAAAATTCACCACCTCCTGGCACTGAAAGTGTTAAAGAGACAGGGCCTCTTATAACAAAAGGGAGATATATTGGGGAAGATTCACTAAGTGGTGATAAAGAGGTGATAAAGTGGAGTTGACTTATCCACTTTATCACTTCCCAATTCCTATGTTATTCTGTAGAGCATATGCACCAAGATTTCTTCAGCTTTGGAGATCTTAGTAAATAGGCTCTATAGAATAACATAGGAATTTGAGAAGCAATAAACTGGAGAACTCATCTACACTTTATCACCCTCTTTATCACCACTTAGTGAATCTGCCACATAGGATTACATGTTGTGAGAAGAAAATAAAACAGTTCTGCATTTTAATTCACATGCACACAAATATGTTAGAGGGATAATAGGATTTTAGTCTTACCTGTTAAATCCTTTTCACTTAGTCCATACAGGTCACTGGTACCATGGGATGTGTAGTCCCCTTTAATAGGCAGGAACAATTATGCAAATAATTTGCAAGGGGCGGAGCCTCCCCTCTTACTTAAGCCACCTTCTGGCCAGAGCCACCCATATTGATTTGAGACCCTAAACTGACCCCAGGTAAGCAAAAAGAAAGACTCCTGTGAGCATGCCCGAACGGTCTCCCACTGAATGCCACAGGAGAGCCAAGACTGGTCCCTTGACAGGGTGGGAGACCAGTGACCTGTATGGACTAAGTGAAAAGGATTTAACAGGTAAGACTAAAATCCTATTTTCACTGTCGTCCAATACAGGTCACTGGTACCATGGGATGTACAAACATTGAGCTGATCCAGAGGCGGGAAGTAAGGCAAGGACCAGGCGCAAGGCCCAAGTCACTAGAACTGTTAACCAGTTGATAACATAGCCCAAACTGTAAGTGTCAACGGACACCAATCAAGGGAACAATCCCTGAACTTAACACAGCACACGGAACACGAGCCAACCGGGCTCAACAGTAAGGAAGCACTAAGGATCACAGAGCGGAAGACCTACACAGGCAAGACCGCCTCCAGGACCTTCCTTCCAAAGCTGGCATCAGCCGATGCCAGTACATCAACTCGGTAGTGCTTAGAAAAAGTGTGCACAGAGGACCAAGTGGCCGCTCTGCACAGTTGATCAGCAGAAGCTTGATTCTTGTAGGCCCAGGAGGCCCCAATAGATCTGGTGGAATGGGCAGTCACCCTGAAGGGAACATGCTCATTCCTCAACTTATAGGCTTCACGGATGGTAGCCTTAATCCAAGAGGCAATGGTAACTTTGGAAGCCGGTCTTCCTGCCCTAGGCCCCTCAGGAATGACGAATAGAGCGTCAGACTTCCTGATAGATTCGGTGCGGTGAACATAAAACTTGAGGCAACGCACCACATCCAACAAATGGAGATCTCTTTCCTTGTCAGATGAAGGATTAGGGCAGAAAGAGGGAACCACAATCTCCTGATTGATGTGAAACTCAGACACAACCTTGGGTAAGAATTCCTTGGTAGTGCGAAGCACAGCCTTATCCTTGTGGAACACCAGGTAAGGAGGTTTACAAGACAATGCCTGTAACTCTGCCACCCGGCGTACTGACACAATAGCCAAAAGGAAGGCCATCTTCCAAGTCACAAGACGTAATGGAATGGAAGCCAAGGATTCAAACGGTGGTCGCTGAAGAACTCCCAGCACCAAATTGAGATCCCACTGGGGAGCAGGACTCTTGAAGGCAGGTCGAACATGAGTCACACCTTGGAAGAAGACTTTCACATCAGGAAGGATGGCAATCCGTTCCTGGAAAAACACAGACAAGGCAGAGGTCTGAACTTTGAGGGAACTCAGACTGAGCCCCTTGTCCACACCGTCCTGCAAGAAGGCCAGGACAGTGGGAAGATGGAAGTCAAGAGACAACTGCTTGACAGAGCACCATGTCACGAAAGTTGACCAAATGCGATGATAGATCTTGGAAGACACAGGCTTACGAGCACTGAGCATCGTCGACACCACAGAAGGAGAAAAGCCTTTCTTAGCTAGAATCGAGGATTCAACCGCCATGCCATCAAACGGAGAGAGTGAACATCCTCTTTCCACAGATACCCCTGAAGAAGCAGGTCCGGACGGGCTGGAAGTGGGATTGGATCCTTCACTGACATGGCCATCAATTCCGGAAACCAGGACTGGCGAGGCCAGTTTGGAGCAATCAGGATGACAGGACAACGTTCTCTCTTCAACTTCTGAATAACTCTGATCAATAGAGGAAGAGGGGGGAAGATGTAAGCCAGGGAGAAGTCCCAAGGGATCGACAAGGCATCCACCGCTAGAGCAAGGGAGTCCCTCAGACGGGAGCAAAACACCGGAACCTTCCTGTCGTGTCTGGTAGCCATCAGATCCACCACTGGCATCCCCCACCGTTGAGTGAGCATGTGAAACACCTCTGGGTGAAGAGCCCATTCTCCGCTGTCGACGGTGTGACGACTGAGGAAGTCTGCCATGACGTTGTCCACGCCTGGAATATGAACTGCAGAGATGACAGGCACGTGATCTTCTGCCCAAGACAAAATATCCTTGACTTCCCACCAGGCGGAACCGCTTCTTGTGCCGCCTTGTCTGTTGATGTAAGCCACCGCCGTGGCGTTGTCGGACTCTACTCTGACTGGAAGACCGGTCAATTGAGACTCCCAGTGCCTCAGGGCCAGCCGGACAGCTCGAAGTTCCAGAACATTGATGGAGAGCATGGATTCCTCCAGACCCCATTTCCCCTGAGCACTGAAGCGACCCCAGACTGCACCCCAGCCCCGAAGGCTGGCATCCGTTGTGACTGTGGTCCAATGAGGAACTAGAAAGGATTTCCCTTTCAAGAGATGAGAGAGATCTAACCACCAGTGCAGACTCGACTCGACATGAGGAGGAAGAGAAACAGACAGATGTTGAGGATCTGGATGATTCCTGCACGTCTGGATCACAAATCTCTGAAGATCCCTGGAGTGGGCCATGGCAAATGGTACTGCTTCGATCGTGGAAATGAACTTCCCCACTAAGGACGACAACTTCGGAACTGGAATTTCGTCCATGTCCAGAATCCCAGCCACTCTGACGGCTATCTGGTGAGCCACGTCCTCTGGAAGAAACACCATGCATTGGCGAGTGTCGAACAGGAGACCCAGGAACAGAAGCCTCTGAGAAGGAATCAAGTCCGACTTGTCCAGATTCAGGATCCATCCGTGACGGTTCAGGGTGTGCATGCACCTCTGCAACTGCTGGTGGAGAAGCTCCGCTGAGGAGGCCTTCAGTAGGAGATCGTCCATGTAGGGTGTCACTCTGATCCCATCCTGATGGAGCACCGCTATCAAGGAGCCCAGCACCCGCTGGAAGACTTGAGGAGCTGTAGTCAGTCCAAAGGGGAGCGCTGTAAATTGAAAGTGTCCCCTGTGGCAGGCAATCCTGAGATACTTCCTGCTCTCTGGATGAATAGGGATGTGAAGATAAGCATCCTGAAGGTCCAGGGAGGCAAGAAACTCCCCTGGAGACATTGCTGCAATCACAGAGCGCAGGGACTCCTGGCGGAAGTGGGAAGTCACCACATAGGCATTGAGATCTTTGAGATCCAAGATGGGACGGGCTCCTCCGTCCTTTTTGGCTACCACAAACAGGTTGGAATAAAATCCTGAACCTGTGTCCCCCTGCGGAACCGCCTCCAGGACCTCTTTGTCCAAGAGATCCTGAATAGCGTCGTCGAACAGACGCCTTTTTGAGGGTTCCTGAGAAGGACGAGTAAAATGGAACCGAAAAGGAGGAAGGGAAGAGAAAGGGATCCTGTATCCCTCTGACACCACCTGAAGAACCCATGGGTCCGCCACTGACTCCTCCCAAGACCGGCGAAAGATGCGGAGACGACCGCCTACAGCCGGATGCGGACCCGGGTTCGGCGAGTCATGCCGAAGCAGTCTTGGAGGTCTTGGCCTTGGAGGCAACTTTGGGCCTCCAGGACTGTTTGGGCTTGGAGGAGGAGCGCGTAGTGGGAGGACCCGTTTGGGCCGAGGAGCGTGTCTCAGTCTGAAAGGAACGAAAGGACCGATTGCGTTTGGCTGGAAACTTTTTCTTAAAGACTGAGGGTAGAAGAGTACTTTTACCGCCAGTAGCCTCACTGATCATTTCTTTGAGCTCAGAGCCAAAGAGCAAATTCCCCTGAAAGGGCAAGGAAAGCAAGGCTTTCTTAGAGGCTGTATCAGCAGACCAAATTTTCAGCCAAAGAGCGCGTCTAGCCACCACAGAAGAAGTGGAGGCCCTCGCCATCATGCGCACAGCATCAAAAGCAGCATCAGCAACATAGTTCTGAGCTTCAGTGATATTAGCAAGAAGCTGCAACTGTTCAGATACAGGCGCATCCTGGCGAACCGCTTCAGTCAGTCGTTCAGTCCAGGCTGCAATAGCCCTATTAACCCATGCCACAGCAAAGGTGGGGCGCATGGCAGTGCCAATAGAGGCAAAAATAGATTTAAGAGAGAGCTCTAATTTCTTATCCGTCCAGTCCTGCAAGGCAGAGGCATCTGAGACAGCCAAAGCAGTAGATTTGGATAGTCTAGACACAGGAGCATCCACCTTGGGAGGATGAACCCATTTTGCCAGCTCCGCTTCGGGAAAAGGGTAAAGTTTGGCAAACTTTTTGGAGACAGAGGAAGATCTATCAGGATTCTTCCATGCCTCAGAAACCAGACGGGCAAGAGTAGGGTTAGTTGGAAAACAAACAACAGGTTTAGATGGCTTTTTCTGAAAAACATCAGTAGGATCATAAGTGGATTCCTGAGTCAGAGGAAGGTTGAGCGTATTCAGAACCGCTCTGATCAGACCCTCAGCCGAAACTTCAGGGTCACACTCATAGGGGTCCCCAATGGACCTGTTAGATTCAATAACAGTACGTTCCTCAGCATCAGAATCCTGTAAAAGTTCTTCTTCAGAAGAATCAGTGATATCAGGAGCTCCTTGTGGCTTAGGCAGGGAGGTCCTGATAGTAGAGGGGGTCTGCCAGACCTGGAGAGCCCCCTGTACCTGAGAGGGAAAGAGTTGAAGCGTGGATCTGAGATCCCTAGTGGCAGCTTTAAACTCCCTCACCCAAGATGGCTCAATAGCGTGGCTGGGAAGCCCAGGGTTGCTATCTTTATCAGTACAATTAGGGCATAGATCCCCCACATTATCGCAATCCAGCCCAATGTGGCAAGAGGAGCAAAACGCCATGGGGGTAGAAGACCCCCCAGCCTCCTTAGTCTTGGGTCTAGCCCTTAACTCCAGTGAAGTAGACATGCTCACAGCGTCAATATACCCCACAACAAACACTATCACCCAGAAAAGTGTTAAAGATTAAAGTTTCACCCCAGAAAAGGTCTAAAAACGGACTTATCTGGCCAGCGAAGGGTTAATCTGGTGAGGAGAGAGAAGGCTCGGTCCCTGCGTAGTGTACTCGCCTTGGAAAAGTACCACAAAATGGCGGCCGTCATGACAGCCAATCAGAAACGAGCGCGAGCTAAGCGCTCATGGGAAATGTAGTTTTCCCTATGCAAGTACCCCAAACAGTGCCCGAAGCCCCCCTGAACCCCCTACATTAATAAAACACCAACCGGATGATAGAGCAGGAGCCTAGCATTAAAATGAGCCCTCTCTGAAGTTGCTGTGACAAGCGGTTTCAGAGATATGTCCCAAACTGTGAATTCCCATAGAGAGTAAAGGAGCTCTGCTGCTGAGCGGGAAAAAGCCGCGCTTAAAGGCGCGGAACACCATTTTTAATAAAGTTTAGTAAAACATTAAAAAGTGCCCAAACAAGCATGAAATACATGAGAAACATAAATAAATGAATACCCAATGCTCCAAAACTCAGAGAATAACACAGAAATTGCATAAATAGTGATAATGCAATAAAAACACCCTATGAGTGCTGGAGTGTGTTAAAACTCCCAAATACAAGCCCATCAAAGGGACACTGTGGGGACAAGTGGACCTTCAGCACTCAATGGGTGACTCACCTTTCTCGCAGACTTCTGTCTTCAGGTGACCATGATAGTAAAACTCTAAGAAGCATAGCTGTTCTCTGCCTGGTGTGCAAGCACACCAGGAACAAATCAATATGGGTGGCTCTGGCCAGAAGGTGGCTTAAGTAAGAGGGGAGGCTCCGCCCCTTGCAAATTATTTGCATAATTGTTCCTGCCTATTAAAGGGGACTACACATCCCATGGTACCAGTGACCTGTATTGGACGACAGTGAAAGTAATGTTTCACAAAAAAGTAGCTCCAATTAATCTTCATAGTATTTGAGCCGTGGAGATCGTTATTTCAATACTGTTCGAGTTATAGTTCAAGAGTAATTGAATGATAAAGTATCCCCCTCCCACCCCTTTCACTGATGTAACACTGCTCACCTCAGAGCAACAAGACTGCCAGGATGGATCGTAGAGAGGGACAATCTTCAGTGAGCATACGGAAAAACCTGTCAATGGGGGCAGGGTTTTCCTTATGCTCACAGTAATGACTGGCCCTTGCTGCGACCTGTCTGGTCAAGAGACCATATTCCACATCTGAGGGGAGCCGGCTTACACTAGGTAAATGGAACAGTAGTTGGATACTTTAATCATCAAATTACTCTTGAACTACAACTCTGACAGTATTGAAATAACACTCTCCAGCGCCCAAATACTATGAAGATTAATCAGAACTGCTTTTTTGTGAAACATTACTATCATTTTAAAAATAGTTTAGCAAGCTTTTTCTGTTGCTATTGCAGTGGGGGACAGAACCCTTGTTCTCAGTCTCTCATCTCCCTATGGTGATGTCAGCTAATGATATCCCACCAAGAACACTTCTCCTTTAAATGTTCTGGGTGGGATTGCCTGGGGTCAGCAGTGAGGCTTACAGTTAAAAAAGAGGAAGATTAGACCTGCTGAATTTGCTGGACCCGAATAAATTCAGAAACGGATGAAACAAACATGGAATCACCCCAGTATTGCATCTATTAAGAAAAATTATATATATAATATTAGGTGGTATTGCCCCTTTAACCCGTTAAGGACCCATGACAGTCCAGGTCCAAGTATTAGTAATGTCCACAAAAAAAGTCTTTTGCATTTAGAAAAGCTTAAAAAGCTGAGCTAAATGCAAAAAAAAAATATCTGTCAGCAGGAGATCCGTGTCAGCCGACATGGAGGCACATGAGCAGAGCCGCGATCTCGTTATTTACCACGAATCCCTTCATTGGAATGGTCTAAAATGAGTGCTTGAAAACCAGGCACACGTTTTAGACCATTCCAGTGAAGGGTTTCGTGGTAAATATCGAGATTGCGGCACTTTTCAAGCGCTTCTGTGTCGACCGACACAGATCTCCTGCTGATAGCTTTACAGCTGTCAGTAGGAGAGAGCAAACTTTAAACGTCTGTATCTCTTAAACCATAGTGGTTTGAGAGATACAGTCTTTTGCATTTAGCTCAGCTTTTTAGGCTCTTCTAAATGCAAAAAACATTTTTGTGGACATTACTAACACTTTAACCCCTTCAGTGCCAGAGGCTTGGGCCATTTCCTGTACCCTGCAGGCCAGACACTTTTTCAGCATTTTTGCTATCCTTCTGTTTATGCTTGATTTCCTCTGGGGATTTTTAGTTAAATATGGAAAACTATATATTGTTTTTTTCAGAACGAATTGGGCTTTCTCGTGGTACCTTACATGAAGAGAATTTTACATCGTGCAAAAAGCTATGATGTCATAATGACAAAAAAAAGTGAAAATTTACTCATTTTCCTAAAATCACATAATATGTATCAAAAACATTTACCTTGATTGAAAAAGTTTCAATTATTTGAAAAAGCCCCAAGTCCCCCGAGTAAAAAAATACCAAATTTGTATAGTTTTACCTACGTCCATGGCTAGCGTAGAGCCCTAATCACCAGCACCGCAAAATTACATTTTCAACTTTATAAACTAATATGCGCATTCTAGGGTTTTTGTGGTAAAACTACCCTAAAACAGTGGAATAACTATATAAAACTATATATTTCGGAAAAGTAGACAACCTGCCGCATCTAATGAGGGGTAACTTGCCTTCTTACCCCAAGCCTGGTGTGCACAAATGCCTCCAGAAGATGGCGCTAATGAAAAAAAAGGCATTTTCTTACATTTCTGCCCCTTCAAATGTACTGAAATTTGTGAAAACCATGGCATTTCCAACTGTATTCATTAGCTAGCGCTCTTAGGAGAAAAATGACACCCCATTGGTATGAGTTCAACTACCTCAGGGGGCGCTAGAAGTGCAAAATGACACCTACTACAACCTCAAATGTTTCTAACATTTTCTCAAACATTACTTGTCTGTTACCAAATGGTTATAACAACTACAGAAGTGAAGAAAGGGTACACAAACCATACCATTTTGAAAAGAAGACACCCTACCGCATCTAATGATGGGTGACTTGCCTTGTTACCCCAAGCCTGGAGAGCACAAATGCCTCCAGAAGGTGGCGCTAATGAAAAAAAAAGGCATTTTCTTACATTTCTGCCCCTTCAAATGTACTGAAATTTGTGCAAACCATGGCATTCCCAACTGTATTCATTAGCTAGTGCTCTTAGGAGAAAAATGACACCCCATTGGTATGAGTTTAACTACCTCAGGGGGCGCTAGAAGTGCAAAACGACACCTACTACAACCTCAAATTTTTCTAACATTTTCTCAAACATTACTTGTCTGTACACAAATGGTTATAACAACTACAGAAGTGAAGAAAGGGTACACAAACCATACCATTTTGAAAAGAAGACACCCTGCCGCATCTAATGATGGGTGACTTGCCTTGTTACCCCAAGCCTGGAGTGCACAAATGCCTCCAGAAGGTGGCGCTAATGGGAAAAAAAAGGCATTTTCTTACATTTCTGCCCCTTCAAATGTACTGAAATTTGTGAAAACCATGGCATTTCCAACTGTATACATTAGCTAGCGCTCTTAGGAGAAAAATGACACCCCATTGGTATGAGTTCAACTACCTCAGGGGGCGCTAGAAGTGCAAAATGACACCTACTACAACCTCAAATGTTTCTAACATTTTCTCAAACATTACTTGTCTGTTACCAAATGGTTATAACAACTACAGAAGTGAAGAAAGGGTACACAAACCATACCATTTTGAAAAGAAGACACCCTGCCGCATCTAATGATGGGTGACTTGCCTTGTTACCCCAAGCCTGAAGTGCACAAATGCCTCCAGAAGGTGGCGCTAATGGAAAAAAAAGGCATTTTCTTACATTTCTGCCCCTTCAAATGTACGGAAATTTGTGAAAACCATGGTATTTCCAACTGTATTCATTAGCTAGCGCTCTTAGGAGAAAAATGACACCCCATTGGTATGAGTTTAACTACCTCAGGGGGCGCTAGAAGTGCAAAACGACACCTACTACAACCTCAAATTTTTCTAACATTTTCTTAAACGTTACTTGTCTGTACACAAATGGTTATAAGAACTACAGAAGTGAAGAAAGGGTACACAAACCATACCATTTTGAAAAGAAGACACCCTACCGCATCTAATGATGGGTGACTTGCCTTGTTACCCCAAGCTTGGAGAGCACAAATGCCTCCAGAAGGTGGCGCTAATGAAAAAAAAAGGCATTTTCTTACATTTCTGCCCCTTCAAATGTACGGAAATTTGTGAAAACCATGGCATTTCCAACTGTATTCATTAGCTAGCGCTCTTAGGAGAAAAATGACACCCCATTGGTATGAGTTTAACTACCTCAGGGGGCGCTAGAAGTGCAAAACTACACCTACTACAACCTCAAATTTTTCTAACATTTTCTTAAACGTTACTTGTCTGTACACAAATGGTTATAAGAACTACAGAAGTGAAGAAAGGGTACACAAACCATACCATTTTGAAAAGAAGACACCCTACCGCATCTAATGATGGGTGACTTGCCTTGTTACCCCAAGCCTGGAGAGCACAAATGCCTCCAGAAGGTGGAGCTAATGAAAAAATAAGGCATTTTCTTACATTTCTGCCCCTTCAAATGTACGGAAATTTGTGCAAACCATGGCATTCCCAACTGTATTCATTAGCTAGTGCTCTTAGGAGAAAAATGACACCCCATTGGTATGAGTTTAACTACCTCAGGGGGCACTAGAAGTGCAAAACGACACCTACTACAACCTCAAATTTTTCTAACATTTTCTCAAATATTACTTGTCTGTACACAAATGGTTATAACAACTACAGAAGTAAAGAAAGGGTACACAAACCATACCATTTTGAAAAGAAGACACCCTGCCGCATCTAATGATGGGTGACTTGCCTTGTTACCCCAAGCCTGGAGTGCACAAATGCCTCCAGAAGGTGGCGCTAATGAAAAAAAACTGGCATTTTCATACATTTCTGCCCCTTCAAATGTACTGAAATTTGTGAAAACAATGGCATTTCCAACTGTATTCATTAGCTAGTGCTCTTAGGAGAAAAATGACACCCCACTGGAATGAGTCGACCTACCTTAGGGGTGCCAGAAGCACATCACTACACCTACCTGTTTGCTTCTTCGAAAATGGCGGCTTGTACTAAAATGTCCATAACTGTTAGAGACATGAAGAAAAGGTATAAAAGGTATACCATTTTGGAAAGTAGACATTCTCCCGCATCAATTGAGGGGTCACTTGCCTTTCTACCCCCTGGGCTGAAGTGCACAAATATTTCCAAAAGGTGGCGCTATGGGAATAAATACATGTTTTTTTTACATTTCCACCACTTCAAAGATACTAAAATCTTTGAAAACCATAACATTTCCTGCTGTATTCAGTACCTGCTACCAACATGAGAAAAATGGTAGCCTATTTGTGTGGGTTAACATACAATATGTGGGTGCTAGGAACACGTACGTAAACCTGACACTTTTGTTTTTGAAATTATCTGCTTGCACTAAAATGGTTATAACCATAATAGATATGCAGAAAAGGTAGAGAAACAATCCCATTTTGGAAAGAAAACAACCTTCCGCATCTAATGAGGGGTCACTTGCCTTCTTACCCAAAGGCTGGTATGCACAAATGCTTCCAGGAGGTGGCGCTAGTGAAAAAAAAGGCATTTTCTTACATTTCTGCCCCTTCAAATGTATGGAACTTTGTAAAAACCATGGAATTTTCAACTGCATTCATTAGCTAGTGCTCTTAGGAGTCAAACGACACCCCATTGGTATGAGTTGACCTACCTTAGGGGGTGCTAGAAGTAGAAAACTACACCTACTACAACCTCTGATGTTTCTAACATTTTCTCAAATGTGACTTGCCTGTACAAAAATGGCTATAACACATTCAGAATTGAAGAAAAGGTAGATAAACCATACCATTTTGGAAAGAAGACAACCTGCCGCATCTAATGAGGGGTCACTTGCCTTCTTACCCCAATACTGGTGTGCATAAATGTTTCCAGAAGGAGGTGATATAGGAAAAAAAATTGCATTTTTTTTACATTTCTGCCCCTTCAAATGTATGGAGCGCTGTGAAAACCATGGAATTTTCAACTGCATTTGTTTGCTAGTGCTCTTAGGAGTCAAATGACACCCCATTGGTATGAGTTGAACTACCTTAGGGGGTGCTAGAAGTAGAAAACTACACCTACTACAACCTCTGATGTTTCTAACATTTTCTTAAACCTGACTTGCCTGTACGAAAATGGCTATAACACCTTCAGAATTGAAGAAAAGGTAGATAAACCATACCATTTTGGAAAGAAGACAACCTGCCGCATCTAATGAGGGGTCACTTGCCTTTTTACCCCTAAGTTAGTTGGCACAACTATTTCCAGAATGTGGTGCTACAGGAAAAAAAAAATTTGTTTTACACATCAGTCACTTCAACGATACTAAAATGGTTCAATGACGTGGGATTTCCTAGGAGGACTTCTTACCAGCCTAAGAAAAATGGTACCCCACTGCTGTGGGTTGACATACCAATTTACGCTACAGGAGCGTAGCTACCAGTGAAACAGAAATGGGAAAGCAAACAGTGTATGTGTGATTTTATGGCTAACAGATGAAAGAAGCTAGGGCGTCAGCCGGTGTACGTACGGACCTGTGACTACAAGTGTAACAAAGTATGTGGGAGGGTGAGGGATTAGGCAGTGTGTGTGGGTATGAGCAGAGGAGCAAGGATGGTGGTGATGGTGGGGCAGTGTTTGATAGTGTGTATGGGAGATCTGTGACTACCAGTGTGCAATGTATGTCCCCTCATACAAAGCACTGTGTTGGACCCCCTCCCTCCTGTGGCACGTGCATTTTTTGTGGCTTTTTCCCACAGTATTTTTGTGTAGACCTCGTTGGGGGCATCAGAACCCATACAATGAGGTCTAAATAAAAAATAAAGGGGGTGGTCCAGTGGATTGCAAAGCAATGCATTTGGGCCCCTGTGGCACATAAAGGGTTAATTTTTTTATCGTTACTTTGTATTCAGATGGCCACCAAACAAGCTCTGATCACAAAGTAATGATAAAAAGTCCTGTGTGTGCCACAGGAAGTGGGTCGGCATTGAACTCCCCTCCTAGTGGCACACATAGGGTTAATTTGTGTTTTAATTTTTTTTTTTTATTATATACCTCATTGAGGGGCATAAGGACCCCCTGATCCCTCCCCAATGAGGTCTTAGTAAAAAAAATATATATATGTCCACAAACAGAGGGACCCTGAGAGTGCCACAGGGGTCTCCAGCGCATTGCAAAGCAATGCATTGGATCCTTGTGGCACTCAGAGGGTTAATTTTTTTTTTTATCATTACTTGGTAATCAGAGCTTGTTGGGGGGCCATCAGGACCAGTAATGATAGAAGCCCTGTGTGTGCCACAGGAGGGGGGGGGGTGCATTGGACCCCCCCTGTGGCACACACAGGGTTAAAAAAAAAAATTTATTTATTTTTTAATAATAGACCTCATTGAGGGGCATCAGGATCCCCCCTGATCCCCCCAATGAGGTCTTTCAAAAAAAAAAAAAAAAACCCCAAAGAAATGACCCTGTGAGTGCCACAAGGGTCTCCAGCACATTGCAAAGCAATGTGCTGGGGACCCCTGCGGCACTCACAGGGTTACTTAGCCTTTTTTTTTTATTTATTATTTTTTTTTTAACTTCAGACCTCGTGGGGGACATCAGGACCCCTCCTGGTGTCCCCCCAGTTATTGATCTCCCAGCCGATCGGCTGGGAGATCAATAAGGCGACTTGCAGGAGAGCAAAAGCTCTCCTGCCCTTCTCTCCTACCACCGGTAGGAGTGAATGGGACCGGGGAAACTACCCCAACGTCATCAGTGACCATGTCACTGATGACGTTGGGAGGCTTCCCCCGGTCCCGCCCACTCCTACCTGGAAGTTCGGGTAGGAGAGACGGAAGAGGAGAAGCTGCGCTTCTCCTCTTCTTTTATTGATCTCCCAGCGCGATCGGCTGAGAGATCAATAACAGGGGGGACATGAGGAGTGATCCTCATGTCCCCCCACAATTGCCCAGCTTTTTTTTTTTTTAAAATGCGGCCACTGCATGCCGGTTATACCGGCTCATGCAGTGACCGCATTTTAGTGGGTACAATGTACGAGCTTGGCACAGCGGGTACAACTGTCCAAACTCGTACATTGTACCCACCTGGCACTCTAGGGGTTAAGGACCCATGACGGTCCTGGACCGTCATTGGTTAAACTCTCCCATTGCCGCCGCACTGAGCTGGCTGTTACTAAGTGCTCCGGTACCGGGGCACTTAGTTACAGCCAGTAGCAACATGTGATTCGCTTGATTAGCGAATCACGTTGCAAAAGCAGAATGAGAGAGACAGTATTTACAAATACCAGGGCTTAAAATGTGAAGTCCTTTGCTACTAGCCAGACTACTAAGATACCCACCAGGGCTGAATTTCTACTCGCCAGGGCTAAATGTTCACTCACCATTGGCTAGTGGAGAGTGGAAATTTTGGTCCCTGCAAATACTGTCTCTGTCACATCTCTCTACCTCCCTCTATCTTTGACACTTCTGAGGTGGAGAGACAGAGAGACATCTGCTGTGCTGTGTTCCAGAGCCGTACCAGTGTTCCTGTGTGAAAAAAAGTAAAAAAAAAAAAAAAAAAAAAAAAAGACAAATTAACCCTTTTATCACTGTAGCTGCAGTGATCAATACAGTTCTCTCCATCTGATCACTCTAGCATTTTATCAGTTTGCTGCAGATCACCGTTTGCTGATCTGTGGTACATCCCCCATCCCTCTTGTATTTGTTAAATTTTTTTAAATAAAATTTGATTATTTAGTTTATTTTAGGTAGTTTAGGTAGGTAGTTGGGTAGGTTTAGTCTACGTGTGTTAGGGAAAGGTTTAGGGTTAGATTTAGGTTTATGAGTAGAGTAGGGAAAAAAAAACAAAAAAAAATAATTATAGTTTACATAGGTTGTTGACTTGGGTTAGGTAGGTTCAGGGTATAAGTGGGTTAGGGTAAGGTTTAGGGTTAGATTTAGGAGTAGCGTAGGAAAAAAAAAAAGTTTATTTTATTTAAAAATTGATTTTATATTATAAGCTAGTTTAGATAGGTAGTTGGGTTGGGTAGGTTCAAGGAATACGTGTGTTAGGGTAAGGCTTAAGGATAGATTTAGGTTTAGGAGTAGCATAGGGAAAAAAAAATACAAAATACAAAAAAAAAAATTATCACAGGAATAGTGACCGTTTGGGGTGAGAGTTAGGTATAGAAGTTAGTAATTTATTTAGTTTAGAGTAGGTGTGTACAATGCAGCGGAGGTACACTTTAGAATAGGTATATTCCTTTTTGGCATCTGACTCAGAAGCCACAGACACTGCGTCAGACTTCGACATCACTCAGTTTTCTGAGAGTGAGAGCAGCTCTATTAATGGCGCAGGGCCTTCTGTCAAAAAAAGACACACTGCTGCAAGAGCTGCCCCGGCAAATGCCCCAAGAGCTGCCCAAAGACCTTCCCAAAGAGCTGCCCTAAGAAATGCCCCAAGAGCAGCCACAAGTACTAACACAAGTACTGATGAACGGGATCATCAGCCAATTTATGCCCACAAATTCCTGAGTTCACAGGCAACCCAGGAATTCAAGTGGATGTGGCAGGATTTACCCATGTTCAGTTTTTTTATTTATTTTTGGGGGAAGAAATTTGGGGGGAAATCGTGTCTCAAACAAATTTATATGCAGCCCTATATATTGCCGCCAACCCATCAGTGTTCATTTCCAAGGAAGAAATATGGCAATCCACAGACCTTTTAGAATTTAAGAAATTCTGGGCCCTTACAATGACAATGGTAATAGTTAAAAAACCAAGTATTAGATCATACTGGAGTAAAAACCCCATATACGATACCCCTATATTCGCCAAAACAATGACCAGGACTAGATACGAAATGATTTTGCACTTTATGCACTTTAATGATAATACCCTGTGCCTCCCAAAAGAACACTCCCAGTATGACACTGTTCAAAATTCGCCCCCTAATAAATCATTTACAGGAAAAGTTTGCCCAAATATATACCCCCAAAAAACACATAAGTATAGATGAATCCCTTATGAAATATAAAGGCAGGTTAGGTTTCAAGCAATACATCCCCTCCAAGCGATCCAAATTCAACGTTAAATTTTATAAATTGTGCGAAAGTGCCACAGGCTATACACAGGCTTTTTGAATTTAAGAGGGCAAGGACTGCCAACTTGACCCTCCGGGTTGCCCCGAATCTCTGGGAACAAATGGGAAAATTGTTTGGGATCTAATTTACCCCTTATTAAATAAAGGATATACTTTATATGTTGACAACTACTACACCAGCCCCCTTTTATTTAAGTCACTTTTTTATTTTGGCACCGTGGCCTGTGGCACTGTCAGGCACAATTGCAAGAAGATGCCCAAAGAACTGGTAGCAAAAAAACCTAAAAACTGGGACGTCCTCAGCTTTGTGTCCAGAAGAGCTGCTGGCAGTTAAGACAAAAAAGAAGTATACATGCTTTCCACCATGCATGAGGATAAAACTGTGGCAGTCTCGGTTTGTGGCAGAAGGGGGGTACTAAAAAAGCCAGTCTGAATAAAGACTACAAGAAGCACATGGGGGGAGTTGATCTGTGTTATCAAATCACGCAGCCGTACCTCACCATGCGAAAGTGTAGGGCATGGTACAAAAAGGTTGCCATTTACATGATGCAGACTGCAGTATACAATTCTTTTTTAATTTTCAAATTAGCAAATCCCACTCTAAAATTTCATTTTTTGCAGTATCAGCTCCAACTTATTTTTGTTTCAAGGGGCAACAGAAATAACTCCACAAAAAGCCAGGGTAGTACACTTTATTTATAAAATCCCCCCCAACCCCCAAATGAAAAACCCACAAAAGCGCTGCAGGGTTTGCTACAGCAAGGGAGTACGGAGAGAAACCTCAACTTACTGTCTTGATTGCCCTTCCAAACCTGGCCTCTGCATGGGTGACTGCTTCAAGCAATACCATGCAGAAACAATTCAGTAGTGCTGTAAAGTTTTTCTTATTATTTGGCCACTCCCCCCCCCCCCGAAATAGCCTGTTTTTTATTTTTCAAAACACATCCCTCCTTAGATCTAACACTATCAAAATATAATGGGAAGCAAAGCACCCTAAGTTTTTTCCATCTTTTATAATGGAAACACACATGTTCCCTACTGGGCCCAGTAACTCCCCCAAACCCTGACAAACCTATGCATATGGGGCATTGCCGTACTCAGATGATGTAACTCACCACTAATGTAAAGCACTTAAAAATCTGCAAATATCATCTGATTGAAATCCAGAGCAACACTAAAATGTAAATGTGAAAAAATGGTGTTTCTCTGCCTTACTGCAGGTTTTGGGAGGGATTAGTGAGAGTGGCAGTGAAAAAATTGATAGTATGCAAACAGAATGAAAGCCAGGGTTCTCTGCTCGTCTACAACATATACTTTTGGGAGTAAAATTAATTGCAATATTGCCAAACAGTCCGAAATTTGACAAGACACCAGCTGTAAAAATGGCATGTCTGTAAAAGGAAACTAACATGTTCCAACTTGGCCCAGTAGCTCTCCCAGACCCTAACAAACCTATGCATATGGGGCATTGCTGTACTTAGAAGAAGGAGCCAAACACTAATCAATGCAGTTTATAAAATCTTCACCTATTCTGTGCTTGAAATTCACATCAACATTGAAGTCTAAGTGTGAAAAATGCTGATTTTTTTTTACTTAAGTCAAGTTTTCACAGGATTGGTGTTAAAATGGCTGTGTAAAAAATTTGAAAACAAACCTAAAATGAAAGCCTGGGGTGTCTACATTCCAAAAATATACACTTTTGGGGGGAAATCTTAAACTGGGGCACTGGTATGCAGCCCCAAATGAGACATGGCACCAGTGACACAAGCTGTGAAAATTTAAAGTGTGAAACTGGAAATGCGCATTTTCTAATTTGGGCCCCGTAGCTCCCACAAACCTTGAGAAACCTATGCATATGGGGTATTGTCGTACTCAGACGAAAGAACACAGAGATGTGTATTTCCAGACTGATGTTTAAACTAATGTTTTTTTTTTCATCAGTGCCCTCTAGTCATCAGACTTCAATTAGTTATTCTGTTACATTCTATTTGAGCAGAAAGTCAGTGACAAAAAGTTATCCATAGAATGTCAGAGAAACTGCCGAGTCATGCTATCTGAACCGTTATAACATTTGAATAAAACAACTGACAGCAGTGGGAGTCTCCTCGTTATACACAGCAGGACAAGCTCAATAACATATGGGTTTTCTTAAAGGCATAGTAATACTGAGACGTCTTTATATTTTTTTAACGTGTAACACTAAATTTAATTACTTACAGTGTTGTAGTTCAAGCACAATTCAAACCGAAAGGATCCCCATCCCGCTACTTCTGGCATCCTCCCATCAAATCTGGAATCCAGTTGTGGGACCAAATCGATGCAGCGAGGGACAATTTTCACAGAGTAATTATAAGGAAAACCCTGCCCCCTTGACGAAGAAGGGCAGGATTTTCCTTTTGCCAACTGAAGATTGTCCCTCACCGTGCTCCATCCGGCCCTGACTGAGAGGCTGAGTAACGTAGGGAAAGAGGTGGGAGGGGAATCCTTTTGGCTTGAAGAGCATTTGAACTACAACACTGTAAGTAATTAAATATAGCGCTACATGTTAAACACAAATTTAAAGAAGACTCGGAGCTGCACTTTAATAGTAGTATTACTATCCCTTTAAGTAAAAGTTTACTGCTGGTGCACACAACTCAACCAGCATTAACATACATATGTTCAGAAGAAATCTGGAATCCTTTTGGATCAGCTGCATTGTGGCAGTCAAACATTTCCACAATTCCTACTGATATAACTGGGTATTTTAACCCCTTGAATGATAGAGGTCTCTAATGCACAGAATGCTGGGAGGTGTAGTTCTGCAGTAGTACACCTGCCGTGTAGCTTTCTGTGCAGTCTCTACTGTGCATGACTGCATCGGACAAACATACATGCCTTTTATATTATAGTATTTGATGGAGACTTCTCTGGCTTCCAAAAGTGTAATAATACACAAACCTCTCAGTCTCAAAATCTTTCTGTACAGCATCCAATTCTTGCAGATATTCTTCCTGCAGCAGGGCAAGGCGCTCTCTCTGAAGTTCCAATAGCTGGTCAATGTTCTGCAGGTGGCTACGCAGGGCATGTGCATACTGCGCTTCTGATTCATCTATGTCTTGTGCAAGGGCCTGAACAGTGAGACACATGCTCTATTATATATTATGTATCTATGTATGTATGTTACAGCAGTGATTTTCAACATTAATCTCCTAGAGACACCAACAAGGTAGGTTGTCATGACATCCATGTTTCATCACTAGTAGGCAATTATTGGCTTGTTCATTGTGATTTATCTGCCTCTGCATAAATACTGATATCCTGAAATCCTGACCTGCTAATGTTCACCAAGGACTAGAAGTGAGAATCACTGCTCCACAATAAGAGACCTCTCCAAAGATCACTGTAAAATAGTTACAAAGCTTCAAATTACAGGAGGGCCTTATTCAGGAAGATAAATAGAAGAAATTCTGGGGCAAACCAACTGTACCATAAGAGACAAATAAGAAAGGTTAAGAGATGCAGGGAACCTGGGGTATAGAGTTCCTCCTTCCAGGAGGCAGGGCATTCAAAGTTAAACTCCTCTCATTCTTTGCCCTCTAAAACCCTGCAGCAATCAGGGAAACCTCAGACAGCAGTTGGCAAAGACAGAAAAGGCTTAAGACCTGCCAAGCAATAGCAGAGCACCCCAACCTGGACTAGTGTTTCAAGAGCAGGATGCTCCTGCATCCCCCAGTGGAGTAAGACTAAAGGATTTATCAGCAACTACAAAATCCCATTTTCTCTATTGTCAGTGAGGGATGCAGGGACAGTGGGGACATGCTTAAGCAGTCCCAAAACACCAGAGGGAGGTAGAAAAAAAAGTAGTAAATGGCCTGCAAAACACTGCAACCAAAACTGGCATCCTGAGCTGCAAAAACATGAAGTTTATAAAACTTAGAAAGAGTGAGCACAGGCAACCACGTCGCTGCCTTGCAAAGCTGGCACAGGGAATCTTGATTTTTTGTGCTAATAGCATGGGTCAAATGGGCCCGGACAGGACTTGCGCACACAGTCCTGTTGAACAGTCCATTTAAGCCACAAAGCCAGAGTCATCTTCGAAGCTGATCGGAGCTTTTTAAGACCATCAAGGATGACAGAGTGTCTGTCGAAAAGACTTTGTGGAAAGAACTTTCTGGCAAAGACAGATAACTACATCCAAACTGTGTAGAACCTCTTAAACAGGATTAGAAAGACTGAAACACAACAACAGAAGAATCAATTCCTGAATGGTGTGAAACTTGGAAATAACCTGAAACCCTGGAACAGTCCATAAGAGAACCTTGTCTTGATGAAAAACAAGGCAATGAGGAGATCTGCAGGAGCCCTGAGCTCTAAGACTCTGCTTGCTACAGCAGTAGCAGTAGGAAACACAGTCTTTCAGGTCAAATGTTTAAGGGAAATCTAACCAGACTTAAGTCCCACTGATGTGCAGGAGCCTGGTATGAAGGGAGGATATGATGCACTACCTGTAGAAAAGTCTGAATCTCAGAAATTCCAGCAACCTTCAGCTGGAAAAGAACAGACAAGGCAGAAACCTGAACTTTAGGGGAACTGACCTTAAGTCCCTTACCAAGGCCAGCTTGCAAAAAGTCCAGAATAGAGGAAAGATGAAAGTGCAAGGGACCGAGATCCAGATGATCACAAAATGTAAAACACAATACTAAATATCTTGGCTAAGACAAGCTTGCGAGCTCGTACCATAGTTTGGATAACAGAATCACTCAATCCCTTGTGGCACATGTCAGCCTCAAGCTCCACACTATTAAGGCAAAATAATTCAAGTTGGGAGGATGAATAGGGCCTTGAGACAGAAAGTCCAGAACCGGAGGAAGACACCAGGGTTCTGCCACTGGCATGTCGAGCAGGTGATGAAACCAAGCTCTTCTCTGCCAGGACGGAGCGATGAGAAGAGTGGAAAGTCCTTTCCTCTGTATTGTCGGACTGAATACAGGAAGGTACAAAAGAAAACATGTCCAGGGCAAAACAGCATTGAAGATGACACGAAGGTCCAGAAGATTTATCTGAAGACTTGCCTCTATGAGGGCCCTGAATGGAATGACGGCCACACACAGTTCCTAACCTGAACAGGCTTGTGTCCATAGTCACTAACTTACAGTCTGCGTGAAGGAAACACTGACCTTGAGACAGAACCCAACTTGTCAGCCTCTGGACGTTTATTGAGTGAAGAAAATTAGCAGGACTCCAAGTCCAGTGGTGAAGCATATCGAGCTGAAGGGCCACAAATGAAACTGCACAACGGGAACCCATCAGACTCATGCAGTCCCTAACCAAGGGCCTTAAATGTGGCAGAAATTGACAAATCTTCATCTGCAGTCCTGACAGTTTGCTCTGAGGTAATAGAATTTTGTGCTTGTCATGTTGAAGATAAGGCTCAAAAACAGCAGCCTCTGTGTTGGGACCAGATTAGACTTGTGAAAGTTGATGATCCAGCCATGTTGTTGAAGAATTATCATTGTGAGATTCAGATGTTCTTGCAGCTAAACTTGTGACTGAGCATTCAGCAAAAGATCTTCCAGATATGGTGTCACACTGACCCCGCAAGGTGCACAGGAATGATGCCAGAGAGGCCAACACTGCCAAGAGGCAGTGCCGCAAACAGAGTGTTGGATCTGGAATGCAAATCTGAAGAACAGGTGATGTTCCAGTCAGATGGGAACATGCAGGTAAGCATCCCTGTTGTCGAGTGAAGCCATAAACTCTGACAGTTCCGTGGCAGCTAATACAAATCTGACTAAATCCAATCTGAACTTGGGTACACAAAGAATCTTGTTCAATGCTTTGAGGTCTAAGACAGAGTGAAATCTGCCATTTCTTTTTTTTTGCACAATGAAAAGATTGGAATAAAAGCCCTTGAACTGCCCCTAGTCTTTCCCTCCCCATCTCTAGGCTCTGACATGTCTAAAGCAAGCTTTGCAGGAAAAAGAATATCATCCAACTTTGTAGACTGCACTCGATTCATAAACAAACTATGTAGAATGTAACTGACATGCTAAACAGGAAGCTGCGTCAAGGCAACACTCCCTTACGGGAGCGGTCCCCGAGAAACCCATATAAGAGTAGGCAAGGCACAAAAGGCAAAAGATCGATACAGAAAACAAACAGGATCAAACGCGACCATGTCCCAAATCCACCCCAGGTGGAAGGTGAAATATGCCCCACTGAACTGCTCGATCTGGAAAAACACCAGAACGAGTGGCAGAAAGCTACCCTCATATAAGAGAGGCAGCACGATCACAGACAAACTGGCTCCGCCTGGACAGAGACACCAGAGCAGAATAACATGGCCTATAGCACTCAAATCACACCCTAAATCCAAAGGCAAAGAAAATCAATTGGAGAGCAATGGCCCCCAAACCTCAGTTCCCAAGGGAGGGAGAATCAGAGGGCTGAGACACAAAGCACCCAGAACTATCCCCACTAAGTGAGGGCTCCATAGTAGTCAATAATACAAAAAGTAAAATAAAACAGACAAATGTTTTCGAATGGAGAAACCTGAACTCCTAAAGGTCGCTCAAAAAAATAGGATTTTTGTCTTACCTGTTAAATCTTTTTTTCCTCTGGTAACTTTGGGTAGGCGATCAGCCCCTTTAATAGGCAGGAACAATTCTGAGAAGTGACTGCTGGGTGGAGCCTACATCCTCTCCTTAGCTTGCAGCTAGCCAATCCCCAACCAGTAAGATGTGCAGACTAACTATTGACTAGGTAGTAAGAAGGTAAAGGAAGACTCCCGTGAGCATGAATCCGAAAAGACCCCCATGTTCTGTCACAGGAGAGCCAATCATGGTCCTTTGACAGGGTGGGAGACTAGTAACATGTATGGACTAAGAGAAAAGGATTTAACAGGTAAGACTAAAATCCTATTTTCTCTGTCGTCCAATACAGGTTACTGGTAACTTTGGGATGTCCAACTATTAAGTTCCTCAAGGCAGGAAGAAAGGCAAGGTCCAGGTGCAGGCCCCCAAAGTCACCGGAGCACCAATGAACCTACATTTCATAAATAGCTCAACACTAACAGCAAAGTGTCAATGGACACTGAACAGAGATAAAACAAACCCCATGAACTGGCGCACAGCCCACTGAACTAGAGCCAACAGGGCTCAAAAATGAAAGAGCACTGAGAGACTAAGAGAGATCCTAGACAGGCAAGGCTGCCTCCAGGATCTTTCTCCCAAAACTTGCATCAGCCGATGCCAGCACATCCACACGATAGTGTTTAGAAAAAGGTTGCACAGATGACCAAGTGGCCACCCTGCACAACTGATCAGCTGAGGCCTGGTTCTTGTAGGCCCAATAAACCCCAATGGACCTCGCAGAATGAGCTGTAACCCTGAAGGAACAGGCTTCTTCCAAAGTTCTAAAGCCTTACAAATTGTGGACTTGATCCAAGAAGCGATGGTAACCTTGGAAACAGGCTTCCCTGCCCTAATGTCACAGAGTGACTAGAGAAATAAAGACACTTGACAAGTACAAATAAAATCAAATAAAATGTATTTAAAACACAATAGTAGCAGCAATAATAATACACTTTCACGAGATCAGGGAAGAACAGCGCACACACTTTCTTCACCCTTCACTAGGCAAGTGTGATATGGCCCACGTCTGTACCCTAACGCTAGGGTAAACCCAGGCAACAGGAGCGAGGAACTCCAGAACACTGGAGCAACATTGTAGTGACTAACTCCACCATCTTCTCGAGGCCAGGTGTGAAGTCAGTGCAAGACACTTCTTCAACCCTTCACTAGGCAGGTGTAGTTAGTATTCCTACGGCCCTTGGTAACCTTCACAAGACTAGATAGGAGGGCAGTGCATGGCATTTCCTCGATCTTTCACCAGGCAGGTTAAGAATAGCGCCCACTATACCCTACCACTAGGGTATACCAGAGGCAAGGTAAAACGGCACCTAGAATGCTAGGTGAGGCAACAATCCAACCAGACTTAGACCACAGGAGGTCAGTGACGGACTGACCGACAAGCACTGCTACAGGGGTAGCGAGCGCGGTGAAAAAGGTAGGCCGACGCAACAAGGATATAAATAGCCGGGGCTGGATAGCCGAGGCTGGTAGTAACCAGCCAGAGCGCAACCGAGGGAGAGTAGTCAGATGAAGCCAGGAGTCAGAGCCGGATCAGGTAGTCATACAAAGCCAGTAGTCAGAGCCGGATCAGGTAGTCAGACGAAGCCAGGAGTCAGAGCCGGATCGGGTAGTCAGACGAAGCCAGGAGTAATATACAGGAAAAGCAATAGACCAACACAACACTAGGCTCAGGTACACCAAGAAAGGGCACTGGTAGCTGGAAATGCTGAGGCCTTTAACCCCTTAACGACCCTTGACGGTCATAGTACGTCAAGGGTCGATTTGACTTAACGACTGATGACGTACTATGACCGTCATCGAGTTCCGGGCTCCCCCCGCGGCTGCACGCCGTTCGGGGAGTCCGGAACCCAACGGAGCAATAAAAAAAAATTGCTCCGTGGTCGTCAAGTCACTTCCGCTTCCGGATTCCCCTGTCGTTAAGTGGTTAAGGCCTAGTAACTGGGTGGAGAGATGACATCACTAACCAGTGACCTATAAGAACAGTGACTTGCATAAAGCAACAGCCAGGAAATAACAAGGTCGCTGTTACAGCAACTAAACATTGGAGGCAATCACAGGCACCGTGATACCTAGGACCCTCAGGAATAACAAAAGGAGCATCAGACTGCCTCAAGGACTCAGTGAGATGCACATAGAACTTGAGACAGCGCACAACATCAAACAGATGAAGATCCCTCTCTGTCAGAAGTAGGCTTAGGACAGAAGGAAGAAACCACAATCTCCTGATTGATGTGGAACTCAGGCACCACCTTCGGGAGAAACTCTTGTGAGGTGCAAAGCACCGCCTTGTCCTTATGAAAAACCAAAAAGAGTGGTCTACAAGACAGGGCATGCAGCTCCGCAACTCGGCGAACAGAAACAAATCACCAGGAGAAAGGCCATCTTCCACGTCAGCAGACGTAGAGGAATGGTAGCCAAGGACTCAAAGGGAGGACACTGGAGTACTCCCAGAACCAGGTTAAGATCCCACTGAGGAGCAGGGGACTTAAACACCGGACTGGTATGAGCAACACCCTGGAAGAAAACCTTGACATCAGGAACGATATCAAGATGCCTCTGAAAAAAAAGACAGAGAGCACAGAAGTCTGAACCTTAAGAGAACTCAGACTGAGACCCTTATCCACACCATCCTGGAGGAAGGAAAGAACTGTAGGAAGGTGAAAATCCTGAGACAGGTCTTTGTCAGCACACCAAGCCAGAAAGGTAGACCAAACTCAATGGTAGGCCTTAGAGGAAACAGGCTTACGGGCACTAAGCATAGTACCCACCACTCCAGAAGAAAATCCTTTCTTCAAAATTGAGGATTCAATCTCCATGCTGTCAAAGAGGTTCCGCCACTGAGAGGTCCAGAAGCTCCGGAAACCAAGCCTGACAAGGCCAGTAAGGAGCAATCAGAATGACTGAGTAGCGCTCCAATCTCAGCTTCCAAAGAACTCTGTTCAACAGGGGAACAAAAGGGAAGATGTAAGCCAGAGGAAACATCCACAGGATCGACAAGTCATCCACTGCCACAGCCATGGGATCAGCCCAGCGACAGCAGAATGTTGGAACCTTCCTGTTGTGTTTGGTTGCCATCAGGTCGATGCATGGAAGATCCCACTGCTGGATGATGAGTTTGAACACCTCTGGATGCAGCTCCCACTCTCCTCTGTCTACTGTGTGATGACTGAGAAAGTCTGCCAGAACGTTGTCTACGCCATGGATATGAAATGCGGAAATGGCAGGGACATGCTCCTCTGCCCAAGACAAAATAGCCTTGACTTCTAGCCAAGCTGCGAGACTTCTTGTGCCACCTTGCTTGATGATGTAGGCTACCGCTGTGGCGTTGTCTGACTGCATCCTGACCAGGCAATCCTCCAGTTGTCAAGTCCAGTGATGTAGGGCATGAAATACCACCTGAAGCTCCAAGACATTGATGGGAAGGAAAGATTCCTCCTGAGACCATTTGCCCTGAACACTCAAGTGCCCCGACACCGCTCCCCAACCAGAGAGGCTAGCATCCATCTTCACTGTGGTCCAGAAAGGCACTAGGAAGGGTCGACCTTTTAGGAGATTGTTCAGGTTGAGCCACCACGAGAGACTCTGCTCCACTTGAAGAAGGAGAGACAGGGATCTTTCCAGGAGATCTGGACGGCCCTTGCAGGCCAGGATCAAAAACCTCTGAAGTTCCCTGGTGTGAGCCAGGGCAAATGGAACTGCTTCTATGGTGGAAATGAACTTCCCCACCAAGGATAATGTCACGGTGCCCGTGCTTGCCTGTCACTCTCTGTGCTGGTGCTCGTCCATTGGAGGAAGTTGATTGGCCCGCCCAGGGTGTCCCTTTATATTGTGCTTCATGGCATCTGTCAGGGGCCCTTTCATGGTGTTCCTGTGCCTGCGCTAGTATTGCTGTGATCCTGTATTCCTGTGTACCGACTTGGCTCGTCTGACTACTCTACGTTCCTGCTCTGTGATTGACCCGGTTCTGGCTGACTTCCTGCTTCGTGATTGACCTGGCCCTGGCTGACGCTCCTGCTCCGTGATTGACCCGGTTCTGGCTGACTTCCTGCTCCGTGATTGACCTGGCCCTGGCTGACGCTCCTGCTCCGTGGTTGACTCGGCTCTGGCTGACGTTCCTGCTCCGTGATTGACCCGGTTCTGGCTGACTTCCTGCTCCGTGATTGACCCGGTTCCGGCTGACGTTCCTGCTCCGTGATCGACCCGGTTCCGGCTGACGTTCCTGCTCCGTGATCGACCCAGTTCCGGCTGGCGTTCCTGATCCGTGATCCTTCCAGTTCTGCGTCTTGTTTCAGCTTGGTGACATTCTGAGCCTGCACGCAGCTAGCACCAACTGATCACATTTGTTACTCTGTGGCCTCCATCTCTGAGCCTGTTGGTTACCTCCGTTTACTGAGCCTGTGAGAGATTACTACCGAGCTGTGCCTGTCTAGAACACTTGCTGTGCCGGTTGCCTCCGTTTACCGAGCCCGTTGCCTATGCCTGCCAAGCTTGTTGCTTCCGATATTGAGCCACTTTTACACCTGTTGAGCTATTCTCTGGCAGTGTGAGCTCCGTGTCGGCACCGGAAGGGTGCTTTGGCTCAGGTCCTTTCTCGCTCACTGTGTGGTTCCATACATCCGCACTTGATGCGTGCATTGGCTCTAGTATTCAGCTTGGGCAGTGCTTCCTCCGTTATAGCACCTAAGGGGTGCTAGGCTCAGGTCCCATTGACACTCACAGTGTTCCTTTCCTACCGCACCAGGGGTGCTTCCTATTCTGACTCCATTGGCTCAGGTAGTTTCTCTCCTTCGTTGCTAAACCCCTGTAGGGGCATTGGCTACAGTTGGTTACTCTATACTCCTGGCCATTTCCAGACCGAGATCTGGTTGTGATTCAGTTCGGTCGCTCTGCTTGAGCTAGCTGCTGCACTACTACTACTGGGACTGTTGTTGTACCGGGCGTTGGCTAATCACCATCACAGAGACTGACTACCTGCTTGAGTGTTAACCCTTTATTGTATTTATGCTATAATTTACTTGCTCCGGCTACATTGAGCCTGTATATTACTCAGTACTGTATTACTGATTCTGGCCATCAAGGGCGCTATTCCTTATTTTCATTTTAATAAAACTGTGTTTTCTTTCTAACCCTGGTCTGAGTGTCTGAAAACCGTAACAGTACGAAAGGGCCATGACCTCACACGGTAAGGGTGACGGTAATACATAGAACCTCCACTGGAGGATGGATGTCCATGAGCAAAGCTTGGACCAGTTGGCACTGGCCATGCAGACCTTATTGGAACGAACGGTACACCTCGATAAACCTAACCAAAATCCGGTGGTCCCCCCAGTTCCGACACCGGATAATCATGCTGGGCAATATGCTGCACCTTCCAGAAGTTTAACGACGGCGCCGCCGTTACCGTTAAGATACAATGGCGAACCCACACTGTGGAGGGGGTTTATTAACCAATTAGAGATATTCTTGGAACTGACACCTCATGCCTTCCCGAATGACCGTAGCAAGGTGGGGTTCATGATATCTCTATTAACTGGTAAGGCCTTGGCATGGGCCAACCCTTTATGGAAGAATGCCAACCCATGCACGCTGAACTTCAATGAGTTTGTAAAAAAGTTTCAGAGAGTATTCGAGCTACCTGGGAGAGCCACCTCTGCTGCCAATAGACTGATGGGGAAACAAATGGGCGATCGTGCTGTAGGCGATTACGCCATAGAGTTTCGTATACTGGCAGCAGAGGTAGGCTGGAATAATGAGGCTCTGGTGGCAGCCTGTACCCAAGGGTTGTCGGATTCTATTAAAGATGAAATTGCTGCCAGAGATGTACCCAGTGACCTAGACGAGTATATCGATTATGTTATGCTCATTGACTCTTGCTTGCGCGAGAGGTGCTTTGCTAAAAGGGCGAAATCCAGAAGCTATGGGCAAGGTAGTCCTTTTAACCCACCCTCGCCTCCCAATCCTCTTGACCGAGTATCCAAACCAAGTGAGCCTATGCAACTCGGGTTCACCAGACTTTCGAAGGAAGAGCGGGCACACCGAAGGAGGCAAGGTTTATGCCTATACTGTGGCAAAGATGGGCACGTCTTACGCACATGCCCGGTACGGCAGGGAAACGCACGCACCTAGGGTACCTTGGGGGACAGGCCCTAGGTGGTGTACAATCGTCCCCAGACTCCTGTACTCAAAAACCCACCATCCAGGTGAGTTTTTTTTTGGGCGACCAAGCTGTGGAAGTACTGCTCTGGTAGACTCAGGCGCAGCAGGTTATTTCATGGACAGTGCTGTCGCTGAACGGTATAACATTCCTTTGTCTAAAAGAGATACTCCACTAGCCATTAAGGCCATCGATGGCAGACCTCTTGAACCAGCTTTCATTACTATGGAAACAACCCCTATCACTATGGCAATTGGGGCTCTCCACAGGGAGGAGATGTGTTTCCAGATCATACACTCACCCCATCACGCGGTCATTCTGGGGTTCCCATGGTTATTACTGCACAACCCCCAGTTTGACTGGCAAAGGTGCGAGGTCAAGTAGTGGTCTGAATACTGCACTGGTCACTGTTTGTCACATCCGGTAAAGATCATGTGTACCTCTCCCTCCGTGCCAACTGAATATAGCAGGTTCAGTGACTTATTCAGTAAGGGAGAGGCCAGCGCATTGCCGCAACATAGGTCCTATGATTGCGCTATTGATTTGCCCCCGGGGGTGGTGCCAACGAGGGGCAGGAAATACCCTTTGTCCTGTGAGGAAAACAGGGCCATGGAGGAATACACTGAGGATGCCCTCAAGAGGGGAATCATTTGCAAATCATCCTCTCCGGCAGGTGCAGGGTTCTTTTTTGTGAAAAAGAAAAATGGCGAATTACGACCTTGTATTGATTACCGGGGACTAAATATGCTTATGGCAAAAAATGCGTACCCCATACCACTCATTCCTGAGTTGTTTGACAGGCTGAAGGGCTCTTCCATATTTACTAAACTCGATTTACGAGCCGCCTATAACCTGATAAGGATCAGGGCCGGAGAGGAGTGGAAAACGGCATTCAATACTAGGTCAGGACACTATGAATATTTAGTGATGCCTTTTGGATTATGTAATGTACCTGCCGTATTTCAAGAGTTCATCAATGATATCCTCCGTGACATGCTACAGTCCTGTGTAGTTGTATAACTTGACGATATTTTGATTCACTCTGCTAACCTAACCCAACACATCCAGGATGTGTCAGAGGTCCTGCTCCCCTTACACAAGAACAAATTGTTCTGTAAGTTAGAGAAATGTGAATTTCATAGTTCCAAAGTACCCTTCCTGGGGTTTGTGATTTCTAAGGATGGCATTGCCATGGATCAAGAAAAATTGGCCGCAGTCCTACAATGGCCAAGGCCCAAAGGGTTAAAAGATATCCAACGATTCTTGGGCTTTGCCAATTATTACAGAAAATTCATTCAAAATTTTTCTACCATTGTAAAGCCTCTGTCTGACCTCACGCACAAGGGCGCTAATCCCTCTCAATAGACTGAGGCAGCTGAAGTGGCCTTTGAGACTCTTAAATCTGCTTTTGCCTCCGCTCCTATACTGTCCCACCCCAACCCCACCCTGCTGTTTACACTAGAGGTCGATGCCTCGGAAGTTGGGGTAGGGGCAGTTCTTTCTCAACGCCCCAAAGAGGGTGGTAACCTGAGACCTTGTGGGTTCTTTTCCAAAAAACTATCTAGTGCCCAAAGCCATTACGAGATTGGCGATAGTGAACTGTTGACATTCATTCTGGCGTTAAAGGAATGGCGACATTTGTTGGAAGGCACAAGAACCCCGGTGCTAATTCTTACGGACCATAAAAATCTGATTTATCGCTCAGAGGCTAAAAGGCTGTCATCCCGTCAGGCTAGGTGGGCCCTATTCCTGTCAAGGTTCAACTTCATAGTATCCTACTTGCCTGGTTCTAAGAACGTTAGGGCAGACGCCTTATCCAGACAGTTTAGCTCTGACATTGAGAGTGGTGAAGCCCCAGTACCTATTATTCAGCCAGATAGGATTCTGGCAACGGTTCGCACCAGTATCACTTCGCCACTGGGGGAGCAAATGTTGGCATCCCAAGCTCAGGCACCTCCAGAAACCCCAGTTGGCAAGTGTTTTGTGGGTGAGCCTTTCCGTACCAGTTTGCTTGAGACCTACCACTCATCTAAGGGAGCTGGGCATATAGGGAGGGATCGGTTGATATGGTCTCTTTCACAAGTGTTTTGGTGGCCTTCCATGAAAGCTGATTATTCCGCATTTACTGCTGCCTGTGCCATCTGTGCCCGCGCTAAGACCCCCAGACATCTCCCTGTGGGTCTGCTCCAACCAGTACCCAATGGTGAACGTCCATGGTCCCACATTTCTATTGATTTTTTGGGAGAATTGCCGGTATCTAAGGGCTATACGTTTATACTGATGGTGGTAGACAGGTTCTCTAAGATGGCCCACTTCGTGCCCCTTGCTGGGCTTCCTTCGGCCCAGGATCTGGCAGTAGTTTTTGCCAGAGAAGTATTTCGCTTGCACGGGGTTCCCAGAGTTATAGTATCGGACCGAGGGAGTCAGTTCGTGTCAAGATTCTGGAGGGCATTCTGTAGCCAGATGGGCATACAACTATCCTTCTCCTCCGCCTACCATCCCCAGACCAACGGGCCACTGAGCCTGCCAATCAGGGACTGGAGCAGTTTCTGCACTGCTTTGTGACCGATCATCATGATAATTGGGCCGACCTGTTGCCGTGGACAGAGTTTGCCAGGAACTGTGCAGTTAACTCATCGTCTGGGAGCTCTCAATTTCTCGTTAATTATGGGTACCAGCCATGTCTGCTCCCAGACTCGTTTCAGTCTCAATAGATTCCGGCTCTGGGCGAGCATATTGAGCAGCTCCGCTCCACTTGGGCACAGGTACAGAGGTTCCTCAGCCAGTCCTTCCAGCAACATCAGCGGAATGCCAATCGCAGATGGCTGCCAGCGGTATCCTTCCAGGTTGGGGACAGGGTATGGCTCTCCTCCAAAAATCTTAATCTGCAAGTGCCATCCAACAAATTGGCTCCCCGGTTCATTGGTCCATTCAAGATTATACATAAGGTTAACCCAGTGGCCTACGCACTGGAACTCCCAGCATCTATGCGCATTCACAATGTGTTCCATGTGTCACTATTGAAGCCCTTGGTGTGCAACCGCTATACTACCACTCCGGTGGTTCCTGGGCCGGTGGATGTTCAAGGCCAGGAGGAGTACGAAGTACAGAGTATTATTGACTCCAGAAGGTTTAGAGGCAAATTGCAATATTTGGTCCACTGGAAGGGTTATGGGCCCGAAGAGCGTTCTTGGGTTGACTAGAGAGACCTTCATGCTCCAAGATTAATGCGCAATTTTCACTCTAAATATCCCCAGAAACCCAAACCCTCTGCCAGGGGAGGGGGTCTTTGAGAGGGGGGTACTATCACGGTGCCCGTGCTTGCCTGTCACTCTCTGTGCTGGTGCTCGTCCATTGGAGGAAGCTGATTGGCCTGACCAGGCTGTCCCTTTATATTGTGCTTCATGGCACCTGTCAGGGGCCCTTTCGTGGTGTTCCTGTGCCTGCGCTAGTATTGCTGTGATCCTGTATTCCTGTGTACCGACTTGGCTCGTCTGACTACTCTACGTTCCTGCTCCGTGATTGACCCGGTTCTGGCTGACTTCCTGCTCCGTGACTGACCTGGCCCTGGCTGACGCTCGTGCTCCGTGATTGACCCGGTTCTGACTGACTTCCTGCTCCGTGATTGATCCGGCTCTGGCTGACGTTCCTGCTCCGTGATTGACCCAGTTCCAGCTGACGTTCCTGCTCCGTGATCGACCGGTTCCGGCTGGCGTTCCTGCTCCGTGATCCTTCCAGTTCTGCGTCTTGTTTCAGCTTGGCGACATTCTGAGCCTGCTCGCAGCTAGCACCAACTGATCACATTCATTACTCTGTGGACTCCATCTCTGAGCCTGTTGGTTACCTCCGTTTACTGAGCCTGTGAGAGATTACTACCGAGCTGTGCCTGTTGTCTGTGCCTGTCTAGGACACTTGCTGTGCCGGTTGCCTCCGTTTACCGAGCACGTTGCCTACGCCTGCCAAGCTTGTTGCTTCCGATACTGAGCCACTTTTACACCTGTTGAGCTGTTGTCTATATACCGAGCCTAGCTTTACATTGCAGAGTTGTATACCTGTTTGGTGCTGTTTTCCAGTAGTGTTGCGCCGCGTGGTGCAAAGGGCATTCCGATACTCTGGCAGTGTGAGCTTCGTGTCGGCACCGGAAGGGTGCTTTGGCTCAGGTCCTTTCTCGCTCACTGTGTGGTTCCATACATCCGCACTTGATAGTGCGTTGGCTCTAGTATTCAGCTTGGGCAGTGCTTCCTCCGTTATAGCACCTAAGGGGTGCTAGGCTCAGGTCCCATTGACACTCACAGTGTTCCTCTCCTACCGCACCAGGGGTGCTTCCTATTCTGACTCCATTGGCTCGGGTAGTTTCTCTCCTTCGTTGCTACACCCCTGTAGGGGCATTGGCTACAGTTGGTTACTCTATACTCCTGGGCATTTCCAGACCGAGATCTGGTTGTGATTCAGTTCGGTCGCTCTGCTTGAGCTAGCTGCTGCACTACTACTACTACTGGGACTTTTGTTGTACCGGGCGTTGGCTAATCACCATCACAGAGACTGACTACCTGATGGGTGTTAACCCTTTATTGTATTTATGCTATAATTTACTTGCTCTGGCTACATTAAGCCTGTATATTACTCAGTACTGTATTACCGATTCTGGCCCTCAGGGGCGCTATTCCTTATTTTCATTTTAATAAAACTGTGTTTTATTTCTAACCCTGGTCTGAGTGTCTGAAAACCGTAACAGATAACAACTTCCTGGCTGGAAGTGGATCCGGAGACAGGATAGCTTAGACCTTTAGTACTATCTGATGAGTCACTTCGTCTGTGAGAAACACCATCCCCCTCAAAGTGTCGAAGAGGAGACCCAGAAAGACCATATTCTGAGAAGGAACAAGGTCTGACTTGTCCAAGTTGATGTCCACCCATGATGGGAGAGAGCACGAATGCAGTCCTGCACCTGCTGGTGAAGGATTTCCGGAGACGAGGCCTTCAGAAGGAGGTTGTCCATATATCGAGTCACCCTGATGTCGTTCTGATGTAGGACGGATATCAAAGCTTCTAGGACTCTGTTGAAGACTTGAGGAGCCGTGGTCAGGCAAAGGGGAGGGCAGAGAACTGGAAGTGCCCTCGGTCGCAGGCAAAGCGGAGATACTGCCGACTGTCTGGATGAATCGTGATGTGCAGATAGGCATCCTGAAGATCCAGAGAGGCCAGAAACTCCCCAGGAGACATGGTCTCTATCACTGTGCACAGAGACTCCTGGCGGTATTGGGACCGGACCACAAAGGAGTTGAGATCCTTCAGATCCAAAATGGGGCAACAGCCTCCATCTTTCTTGGAAACCACAAAGAGGCTGGAATAGAATCCCAAGCCCCTTTCCGGAGGGGGAACTGGCTCCAGGACTGCCTTGTCCAGAAGGGCCTGTATAGCTTTCTTGAAAAGGCGTCGCTTTTCTGCTCCCAAAGGAGAAGGAGAAACAAAGGTCCTTGGAAGAGGAAGAGAGGTGAAGGGAATCCTGTATCCCGAGGTCACCCCTTGTAAAACCCATGGGTCCGCCACAGAGGCCTGCCAAGCTGAAAGGTAGTGGCGTAAGCGGCCACCTACCTGCGGGGGGGGGGGGGGGGGACCCGGGTTCGGTGAGTCATGCAGAAGGAGGTTTGGAAGCTTTGGGCTTCATGGAGGACTTGCATCTCCATTGCTCCTTAGGCTTGGATGAGGAGCGCGTAGCCTAAGGGACCAACTGGGTCGCTTGGTGTGAGTCTGCCTGAAAGGAACGAAAAAGCAGATTCCTTTTAACAGGTGCCTTCTTCCTCAGGACCACTGGCAGGTGAGAACTTTTCCCTCCAGTGGCCTCGTTGATGAGATCCTTGAGTTCAGGCCCGAACAGGGAAGAACCCTGAAAAGGCAAAGACAGCAGAGCCTTCTTAGAGGCCGTGTCAGCCGAACAGATCTTAAGCCAAAGAGCCCATCTGGCAACCACAGACATGGTAGATGCCCTGGCTACCATATGCATAGCGTCAAACAGGGCGGCAGAGACATAATGCTGAGCCTCAGCAATGTTAGCGAGAAGATGCAACAGGTCAGAAGTAGGGGCTCCCTGACGGACAGCAGGATTGAGCTGTTCAGTCCAAACAGCCACAGCCCTATTTACCCATGCAGCAGCAAAGGTAGGGCGAAGAGCAGAGCCCGCTGTCGCAAAAATATCCTTGAGAGAAGCCTCAAGCTTCTTGCCAGTCCAGTCTTTAAGAGCAGAGGCATCAGCCACTGGCAAGGCAGCTGACTTAAAAAGCCTGGAAACTGGGGCATCCACCTTGGGGGGGATGAACCCACTGAGTAAGGGCCGTTTCAGAAAACGGATAAAGTTTAGCAAAATTTTTAGACACTGAAGGTTTCTTGTCTGGAAATTTCCACTCCTCTGACACCAAGCGGTCAAGGGTGGGATAAGGTGGAAAGCAGGCATGGGGCCTAACAGGCTCCTGGATAACATCAGAGGGGTCAGAAGACACCTCCTGCACCAAGGGAATGTTCAGGGTGGACAGGCCCTCAGCAGAGGGAATGGGGTCTGCCTCAAAGGGGTGTCCAAAAAACTGAGATGAAGGAACAGCTGAACAGTCATCATCTTCAGAGTCCACAAATAATTCCTCCTCAGAGGAATCGGACACATCAGGTACACCCGGCGGTTTAGGCAGGGAAGATCTGATAGGGGCAGGGGTCTGCAATGAGTTGAAAAACCCCTGTAAAATGCATGGAAGGAGTTGTAAGGTGGACTGGAGGTCCCTGGTAGTAGCCTTAAACTTTTGCATCCATATTGGCTCTAGTGCATGGCTGGAGGCCCCAGCAGGAGATTCAGGGGCAGCAGCGCATGCTAGGCAAATATGACCTGAGTATTCTCTACGTAACCCTGATTGAAATGAGGAGCAATGAGCAATGGGGGAAACAGACACCCCAGTATCCTTAGTCTTAGGTTTAGCCCCAAGGTCTAACAGAGTAGACATTCTCACAGAGTCAAAAACGGTCAAGTATCAAAACACCCACAATAAAGCGAGTATGATAATTACTGCACCCCAGAAACGCTAATTTAGACTTATCTGGTAGGTGAAGGGTTAAACTGCTGAGGAGAGAAGGAAAGTCCAAGCCCTGCGTAGGATACTCGATCTGCGAATACACAAAATGGCTGCCACAACAGGACCAATCAGAAATGAGCACGCAAAGCAGGTGCTCATGGGAAACACAGTTTCGCTGGCAGAGTACCCAAACAGTGCCCGGAGCCCCTTAAAGCCCCTAACATCCCCAGAACGTTGACCAGATGACAGAACAAGGAAAAACCAACAACCTGAGCCATCTCTGACCACGCTATGTGGAGCGGTTGCAAAGATATGTCCCATACTGTAAAGTCCCATAGAAGTGAATGGAGCAATGGCGTCTATGCGGTAAACGGGTGCCTGAAAGGCACGGAACATACAGTTAACAAGGTGAATACCAAACGTAAACCACTCAAAAGCCCACTAGAAAAAAAAAACAAAACAGTAGACCCAATAAACACTGAACCCAATAGGGAAAGTGCCCCAAAACCCCCCAAAAAGGTGCTAACCAGCAGCAAAACGGTTAAGTTGCCAGATAAACTTGCTCCAAACACCTCACAGACATACAGGATAAACCCAATGAGTGCATGAGTATGTAACAGGAACTCCAAATGAGACCTCTGTGCGGAGGGGAAGCATGGGGCATGTGGACCTCAGCACTCAAAGGGTGCTCACCTTTTTCAGCAGGTCTTCTGTCTTCAGATTACCATATATCAAGAATAAGCCTCAGTGGGCAACTCCTGAGGAAAGAATTGTAGCCAAGATTTTCCACCCAGGGCTTAGGTCCACAAAAGTCAGTGATGGTAATCCGCCTAATGCTGGTATTCCATATCCAACAGAAAAATAATAAGAAAGATAAAACTATAGCAGAACTGTTCTCTTGCTTGTGTCTTGACCAAGGAACAAATCTTACTGGTTGGGGATTGGCTAGCTGCAAGCTAAGGAAAGGAGGTAGGCTCCACACAGCAGTCACTTCTCAGAATTGTTCCTGCCTATTAAAGGGGCTGATCGCCTACCCAAATTTACCAGTAACCAAAGTTACCAGTAACCTGTATTGGACGACAGAGAAACTAAGATTTCTTTGACTGGTGGAGAGGTATAAAGTGCAAGGAGTGGGAGGAGTTTAGTTTCAAGTGCCCTGCCTCCTGGAAGATCCCATGGTCCCTCAAGGATGATACAGAAATTCCCATATTTCCAACTGATATAAATGGGGCATAGAGGTCTCCAACACTGAGAAGCAATGCACTGGAGACCTCTCTGTTTTTCAAGTGGTTAAAAGACCAGTTTAAATCATTGTTAATTTCATTCATCCTCTCTAAAGCCCAGTATAACATACATAGTCTTATTTATCCCTTATTCCTAACCAGCACTTGTAAACATTTCTTAGGTGTATATGTTTCTGGTGAATTGTAAGTCCAAAATACGCAATAACGAAGGTAAACTAACAAACAGGAGAAAGGCTTTTGTGATGTGAAAATAAAGGCTACTCGTCTCAATGCAATTAACTGCTTTAAGTTGTATCAGTTTTTTAACAAGCTGGGTAATCAAACGTGGCCTAATGGTTACTGCTGGCTGCCTACATATTCAAGGGAAATGCATATTTATGACAGATCAAAACACACTCATTAAAAAATTGTACAAATGGCTGTTAGGAATAGATTATATCTCTATGAGTCTTTTAAGATAATACTCTATCAATATTCTTTAAACTTTCAACCAATCCCCAAAGCGTACAACTGGCTCCCAGCATATAGCATCAGATCTTACCTTGATAACATTGCCTTTGCAGTCCACAACTCTCTCAAATGTCTGACTGAGAATTTCAATATCCTTGCGCAGTTCCATGGTCTTTGCCTCCCTCAGCACCAAGCGCCACTGCGTATTCAGCTTATTCAAGTTTGTTTTGCTGCTGTGCTCCTCTTTGGCTAGTTTGTCCTGTGTGGGGATTTAAAGAAACAGGGTCTTTAGAGTATATCAGAAGAAGAAATGTAAGAAATAATTAGATGTAATCCCATATAATAATTCGCTAAAACTTGTGTAACGCCGCATCATGCACAGTAGACACTGCTGCGCGTGCTGCAGTCATGCGCAGTAGAGATTGCCCGCGCCGCGGCTGATACAGAGCTGGACGCTGGAGCGTCCAGCTCTGTATTAGCCACGGAGCGGGAAGTCTCTACTGCGCATGACTGCCCCGCGACCGGGCGGCAGTGGCACTGTGGCCCTTGTCACGCGCTCTTCAACTAGTACAGATATAAAACTCATCAGGTGAGATTTATCATTTAGTAGGGAAATCAGCATATCTGGGACTGCACTCAATAAGCTAAAGAGTGAGTTAAGGCTTTTATGCATCTCCGATGCATTCCAAAGCAATGTGCTGGAGACTTCTTTACAAATCATGAATTACTTCTCTTCCAAAAAAATTACACCCAGTTGGTTTACGCCGACATACTATAGTGGGTGTCAGGAAAATAAAACTATGCCAACTACAATCTATCCTTTTTCATAAATTTTTCAATTTTTTTTTTTTCAGTGGTCTGAACCAAAGGGTTTATAACAACAACAAGAGAAATGAAGAAATGGTAGATAAAAACATACTATTTTGGAAAGTAGACAATTAACCACATCAAATGACGTGTTGCTTGTCTTCCTACCCCTAAGTTAGTGTACACAACTATTTTCAGAATGTGACATTATAAGAAAAAAAAACACATACTTTTTTTTTTCTTTACACATCAATCACTTCAAAGATACTAAAATTGTTCAACACCATGGAACATGCTAGGGGGTCAGCTGGAGTATGTGTATATCTGTGACTTCCAGTGGAACCACGCTAGAAGGGGGGGGGGGGTAAGACAGTGTAGGTGGCTATTACAATGCCAGCCATAAGGATAGGTTGCTAGGCAGGGAGTTGCTGCTGTCTGAAGGTTGTGTTATCTGGCTTTTCACTCTTCATCTCCATGTCAGAACCTACATCCCCTGGGTGATATTGCCCATCCTCTTCCTTTGCATTATAGTTCATGGCCATTTTGGGTGCCTGTACTCACTACTGCACTGGGAACCAAGCCCCCACTTTACTTCCCACTCCCCACCTCCATGTTGGACAGAGATTGAGCACCTGTGAAGGCAGGCTGTGGATCAGTTCAGCAGGCGGCATGCTTGTCTTTGTCACCTGCTTCCTCTACTGACCCTCTCCCCTCCTCTCTGTCCAACATGGAGGTGAGTAGAAGGAAAGAAAGTGGCAGCTCACACACAAGTTTTTGATGTAGGAGGCGAAAGAAAGAGGAAGAGTAAATACGGGGAGGTCAAGATTTCTGTTTATTGTGTGGTCTTCTTTTTTTTTTTTTTTTTTTTTTTAAACTCGTGAATAATACGCCGCGCCCTATCTAAGTGTGGCGCTTTCTTAGGTGACACCACTAAAGACTACCTTAAAATCTTGGGTATAATACACACTCCCCCCCCCCCATTTCTCAAAATGTGAAGTGTGGGGGGAAAGTGTGTATTATACCCAAGATTTTAAGGTAGTCTTTAGTGGTGTCACCTAAGAAAGCGCCACACTTAGATAAAACACAATGTAAATAAACCTTGGTGACAAATTAATAAAGACCTTTGTAGGGATGAGAAGAATCTCCACAGCTTGCAAAAAATGGATCAGGGTCCCCAAGGTCACAGTACTGTAAAACAACAGAAAACAGCAGAGCAGGAGATACCTTCTAAGTGTAGTATAAAAGAATCTTCTCCGTTGGAAAAGAACTTTGAGAGTCGTGTTGGAGGAGAAAGACGTGGGTAACCATCCTGGGGTTTATACCAGGTGTACTAAAGAGACCTGGAGGTGGTCTTTAAATGCCTCTTCTAAACGTGAGAAAACATTTTAAAAGCACCGGATGAAGGTGTTGGCAAAAGAAGATTCTTTTATACTACACTTACAAGGTTTCTCCTGTGCTGCTGTTTTCTGTTATTTTATGTCTACCAGTGGTCAATGGAACCAGACGGGGAGGGGGGTTCAGTCTTTGACTACCAGTGGGCTGTACAACCAAACTGGGGGAACTGTGGGGTGGGGAACTGGAGGCAGTTATTGTGCATGCCATGCACTGGACTGCACTGTGGCACTAACAGGTTTAATATTCATTATTTTTTATTCAGCCCTTGAAGCAGGGGCATCAGGAAGGGTCTTTATGCCCTCCCCCTGAGGTCTGCATAAAAAAAAAAAAATATCCAGCCGACGTGTGTGTCTGTGTGTGGGGGGAGACAGAGTTCACCTTGCCCATTTGACCTCCCTGGGGGGGCTTCTCTACTGAGGACGGCTTCCTGGGAATGACGGGGCCTCCTCTTACCATCTGACTCTTGACCTTGTTCTCTCTCTGGTCTGCTTCCCTTTCCTCTCCTTTTCCTGGATCATTGACGAATGACTTGTTTGGCACTGACCAGTATCTTTTGTACCTTGATATTTTTGCACCTCTAAGGGTATATATGTTGGGGGTCTGAAACAGATGCTTCCTTATGCCTGTTGGGGGGGGGGATTGGGCCTAGACCCTAAATGTCTTCTGTTGCCCATAGTGTACCTTTATGTTGGGCCTCTCCTGGTTCGCTGCGGGGCTTGCATTTGACCATGATATGGCTGCCCTTGGCCTGTCCTTTACTTAATCTGCTTGGGCTGCCCTGTCTGGGCCTGGGTTTGTACTCCTCTGGGCCCCCCCTTTCTTTTTTTTTATTTGGGGGAGGGGGACGCCCCTCTTTTCTCCTCCCTGTTTAGGCCCTGCAGCGGATGAGGTGAGTATGCCCCCGTTGGATTGATGTCCAGGGAGCTTCTCCCTTTATTCTTGGGTTTGCCTATTTTTATTTTCATTTTTATTGTAATGTTATGCTGTGTAATTCAATTATGATTAATGTAAATGATATAGGACTGTTCTTTGTGCTCGTGGAGGGGAGGTGGGGGACCTCTGGGTACTGTATTGCCTTGTGTTCAGCGTTCTCACATCTTCGCTGTTGCAACCCCGTGGTGCATTTGTGTCACTGTGCTCCATGAGATGGATACTCCTGGACTTTTACCTGGGATATCCATCCTCCTGCATATTCATGCTGTTTGGGATTTATCCCTGATATGTTTGGGATTATTATCCCTGTCTAGAAGCTGGTTATTCTTATCTTTATGCACCTTGCTCTTGCTTTCTCTTTTTTCTGCTCTACTCTTTTCTTTCTGCCTTCCATTGGATTCTCTCTTTACTTGGATCTCGGTCAGGTGTGTCAGGGCGGGTCTTTGGGATTTAGCTCCTTGGATCAACTTACTACTTATGCTGGGAGCTGTTGTTTTAGTCTGGCATAATGGCTAGTACTAGTACATGTGATTACACTCTTAAGGTGCTCTCTATCAATGCTAAGGGTCTCAACGCACCAGGAAAGAGATCTAGACTGTTCGGGGAACTGAGGACTGGTAGAGAGGATATTGGGCTGGTCCAGGAGATGCATTTTCGTAGAGACGGGGCTCCTGCCTGTTCTCACTCCTTTTACCCACATAGTTTTTACTCTCATTCGCCCTTCCAGAAAACGAAGGGAGTTGCTATTTTCCTGGCCCGCTTTCTACCCTTGGTAGTTCAGGGTAGCGATGATAGCGATGGTAGAGCCATATTCTTGAAGGAAAATATTAGGATTACCAATGTTTATGCTCCTAATAAGGACCAACATCTATTCAATTGCTCTGTTTTGAAAGACTTAAGAGTCCTTTGCAGGAGGTACTGTAATTCTAGGTGGTGATTTCAATGTGACCTAGAATCCACTACTGGATTCCTCAATGGCTAAACTACGGGAGACACTGTTTGACTGCAATTACGCCCCACTCAGGGCCACTTTGAAAGCGGACTTGGACAGGTGGTCTAAGTTACGACTCTCATGGTTTGGACACATGGCGGTGGTTAAAATGCACATTCTGCCAAAGTTCCTATATGTCATCCAAACGCTTCCCATTTTTGTTCCGAAGTCTTTCTTTCAGAGTGTGAGAAGACTGCGGTCCAGCTTTATTTGGCTTTCTGGGGGCCAGAGGTTGGGTTACTCTTATTTAGTGTGCCGCAGTGAACTTGGGGGGTGGGACTTCCAGACTTGGAGGAATATTATTGGGCGACCATTTTGGCACGGGTAGTGGAGTGGACAGTCCCCTCTAATAAATTGTGGGTTCAGATAGAACAGGGTTCCCTTCTGGTTCCCACGCCTGTGGCGCCATGGGTGGATGCTGAACAGAGGGTGATCTCGGATGCTTCACACCCAACAGTTCCGAACACATTCCGAATATGGAAGTGTTCCCTCTCTATTCCAAGGCTTTTTAGTTACCCCTCTCCTCTTCTTTCCTTAACTCACAACTTGGATTTTCCTCCTGGTTTCTTTGGTGGGGTATTTCATAGATTACTTTCGGCTGAGGTGTCTTTTCCCAGATTGAGAGGTGTGGTACAGGATGGCAGGCTTCTGCCTTTACAGACGTTATTGGGAGACAGATGCTGTCACAGCTCTGTGCTTTATTTTTACTCCCAGTTGACCCATTTTGTTCTGTCTTTGCTGACTAAGCCCTTGCATTCCCCGTTCGGACTCCCTTAGAGTATCTGTGCTCCTTGGTTGACCCGCCGCTTAAACTGGTCTCTACTCTTCACAAACTACTGCTTTCCCTGTCGCATTCTTCTAAGTCACATTTTGTCAACTCTTGGACGTGGATTGTAACATAGTACTGACAGAATTGCAATGGTCCAAGATCTCCCAATTAGCTCACAAATGCTCTATGTCATCCAGAATCCAAGAAAATGCATACAAGGTATTGACCAGGTGGTATAGAGTGCTTCTTGATTGCATAAGCTTTATCCTGCAGTTCCCGACACCTGTTGGAGGTGGAAGCTCCACAGGGGTGACTTCTTCCACATCTGGTGGTCTTGTCTGCAGCTGCAACCATTTTGGAATGCAGTGGAGGGAAACGCAGCGTTAGAGCGGCACGCTCCGGGGATCACCGCAATACCGCCGCTATCCCCACGCTCGTTAAATGACGGGCTTCAACCTAGTCCTAGAAATAAAAAAGGAAGTCAAACAGAGCACGCTCGCACTGTTTTATCTTGAGCGCAGGCCACTTGAAACTAATAAGGTGGAGGGTAAAATTGGAGGGAAAAGGGGAGTCTCCACCTCAGAGGTCTTGGCTTCTTTGAAGTGCCCTGCCCTCCAGAGGAGAAGGTTGCCCCATGGTTCCATTGTTCAACGTTGAATGTAAGAGAAATATACTATAAATCAGAGTAAAGAAGACATTCCGGACAGTAATTCCTACTTTATACACCTACACTGTGTGTGTAAATGCTTACATTTCACACCACCTGGCATATGGGAGAATTATATTTTCATTTACAACCAACGGAATAATATGAGAATGGCTATCATGTTTCCCTGACTGCTTAAGTCTTCACATTTAGATTATCTAGAAAGGGAGTCAAGAAATACCTTGCATACTTGTATATTTAACATTACTAAAATGGTACAAGTCTGCATCAGGGATCTGTTGTTGGAATACAAATATCCAACACCTTCAGCTGGCCAGCATCCTATCAAGAGTTGATAAATGACAGCACTTCTGCAAGCACCCTGCAACAATCAACAATGCAAGAGTTACAAATGGATCTTGTGCTCTACCTCTTTATAATATGTGATTATTATGAGCATTAAGGGAACACAGGCAACTGCTAAGCCAGATTTGTAGGTGCTACTAACTGAAGCACCATATGAGCTGTGATTAGAGCTGTGACTAGACCAAGAAAGAATGACTACTCACCTGTCTGGCTAATAGTCTGTGGTACTATAGCCTGAGGGGGGGGAGGGGGCTTTTTTTTTTTTTTTTTTTAACTAGTAACCAGCAGCAATTGTGGGTGATGCACCAGGCAGCATCTAAGAATGACTGTCATTTGCCGTTATCATTATCACATACTTAAATGCAACAGATTCCCCAGCACTGTGCAACAGTATTGATCCATAAATTAAAACGAATTTGTTGCAACTTCTCTCTGCAACTAAGGTACCCATGTAGCTGAATCATACATAATAAACATTTACGCTTTTCCACAGCTCAATGTAGGAAGAGACTGACATAAGGAACAGGAAAATATTGAGTTATTATACAAGGAGTTTTATCAAAAAAGAAATGAGGTGCAACTCTGGAGAAAACCAGAATCACCCTAGAAGAAAATATCCCCAAAACTCCCATTGATTGAAACTGGGCTTTTAATTCCTTCTCTGTTAGAGAGGTCTACAAAGCATTGCTTCACAATGCATTGAAGACTTCTCTAGCAATAAAGGTGTTAAAAGATCAGTTTAAGTCAATGGGAATTTTATTTGTCCCCCATGATTCAGCTGGCTTCCTCCTCATAAGGCACAAGGTACTGAGGGCCATTCAGAGTAGACTGTGTTCTTAAAGGGGAACTATCACCCCTATACAAATTTACCTTATTGTAATCCTCATCTAGCAATAAGATTTAATCGTTGTTTATTTTTGTTAAAAAAAAATGCTGTGGCGAAATTTACATTATTAAAAATGAGCCGTTGCCTTACTTCCAGACAGACTGCTGTTACAGCTCTATACTGCAGACTGTCAATCTTCTGTTCCTCCACAAGTGCTGTCACTTTCCAACCTCCTCCGATGACAGAGGATTTCTCCTTGTAAGCTGATTGGAACAAGCTAATACTTGGAGAGGGAACATAACATGATTGACAGCCTGTGGTGCAGAACTGCAACTGCAGTCTGTCCGGAAGTAAGGAGCAAGCTCATTTTTAATAATGTACATTCCGCCACAGCATGCTTTTTTTAACAAAAAAACAAAAACAAAACAATGATTAAAGCTTATCAGTATATGAGGATTACAATAAGGTAAACTTGTATAGAGATGATAGTTCCACTATATATATACATTTGATACAATATCAATCTCCTACAATAAATTTAAAAGCAACTATGCTGCATTCACAAAAACTGTAAAAAGACATGTTGAGGTACAGTTAAAGCTCTGGCCATCCTCCAAATAAGTACTTCCATGAAGCAAGTTCCCTGACCCACTGGGAAACCGGAGGTCCTCCAAATGCACAGTCCACTCTATGCCCCCCATACAATTCAGGTGTGAGTAGTGGGAGTATGGGTTTTGGAGGTAAAATGCTGCCGAGTTACAGGAAACGGGATCAGTGCAGGGAGAATGTAGCAGTACAATTCCATCCTTGTCGTAACAGACTCTTTCACTTATACCTGTGAGTGCAACATCATTGCTTTTAAATGTATTATATTGTATGATACTATGATATGTTTTTTGTTTTTTTTTAATGTTTTCTCTTTCAAAGGTTATTTTGCCAATAATACCTTCCATGACCATCAGGTTAAAAGCCAGAATGTAAGAATTTGCTCCAAGTTGATGCTCATGGAGTAGTACGGTACTGAAAAATACATGTTATCAAAAATGTGTTCCATTTAACCCTTTGAGTGCTAGAGTGGTACGGAATGCATTGCAACGCATCTGGCACTCAAAGGGTTAACCTAACATGTTGTGACCCAGATTTCTCAGTCTGTGCATCTGAATTGCCATACTGTGATAGCCAAGCTCCACTACCTTTAGAAACTGCATAAGCATATCCTCTTTCTTCTTGTTCTGCTCCTCCTCTGCAAGCAGCTTCTGCTGCATGTAAAGTAAACGCTCCTCTTCGCTCATTCGGCTCAGCTTGCTAGACTTTTTCCCAGCTTTCTTCGGCATGTCTGATTACTTAGTTTGAAGGAAGAGCTCAGAACTGGCAATTTGTATGGGTTTGCTGAAGGCAGAGGGTCCAAGCCTCTACGGGGTAAGATAATAGAGTGAGTTATTCACTGAAACAGTTGTGTTGGAAAGAACACTTTCCTGCTGATGTCAGCAAAATTACCACAGTAAACACAGTAGAACCACTAGAATTTGAGGAAGGAAAGTCTTTGCATTAGCATTGTGAAAATGAAGGGTATAGTATGTGTGGAGTTGAACTTGGCCCAATAAAGAGATTTCCAAAGAGAGTCCCTAATTTTGGTAAACCAAATATACAAGAGGGTATATATCACACCTGCCTCTTCACAACTAAGCGCCAAGCTCAAGGGAAAATTAGAGGTGACTTCCTGTCTACAAAACCTGCAGTTCCAACTTTTGTCCAAGATTTTACTAGGGAATTTAACCCCATACCTTATGTGGACAGTTTTCTGCAGCAGCACACCACGTGGTTTTCATTAGAGGGGAACTTTACCTATAAGAAAAAGTTACTCTTAAAGGAACAGTAAAGTTTTATTATGAGAATATAATTTGGAAGGTTTTTTTCTATGAGTAAAACAAGACCACTCACACTGTTATTATAGCACCCTCTGGTATCCACAGATGGTGGATATTGCTTTTTGGCCTCATTATTCTGAACGAGAAAAAACATTAAGACAACATCCACTTATGGTATAAGCATATAGAGAATTGCCCCATCCAGTTAAAGACTGAGAGAAAGAGACAGACAGTGGAGAGAACAATTTGAAAATGTTAGTAATAGTTATGGAAATTCCATGAGAGCCTTCTTGAACCAAAACCAATCTTTTCTTAACCACTTGGTGACCAGGGCTTTTTTTTTTTTTTTTACACTAGAGGACCAGAGCAATTTTGTGCTTTTAGTATGTCATTGCTAAACCATATTTTCCCTCTAATTCATTTAGTACACCCACACAAACTATATGCAGTTAAGGATAAGTAGGGCTTTCTTTTGATACCATATTTATTTGTATAACCCATCAATTAGAATTGCAACAATATAAAAAAGTGAAGGGAAAAAAAAACAACCCACAGCATTTTTATAGGTTCTATACTGTGATGATTTTTGCTCAATTGGTGTATTTTTTTTTAACAAGGACTGAATAAAAGGTGTGCACATTCATTCATATCTCCCAAGTGTCTCTTTTAATGGGGGGTACTGTCCATCTGAGACAAAAATCCCTATGTTCCTTTCCCACCACGATGTCCCTCTTTCAGAAAATCAGACTGTAGTGTGTGTATATGTGTGTCACATTGTTCCACAGCAATAAAACGCACAATAATGTTTGTTTAAACATAAATATATCTGTTTATAAATTAGTCTGTGTAAATAAAATAATTTGGTCTTGTTCTAAATTATTTATTGCGTTGTCAACAGGTCATGAACTAGTTAAACCTGCTCTATCCACCAGTCCTGCCACCAGCACGCCACATAAAATAAAAGTGTCCTCTCTTTTTAGCCTCTCTCTTTTTGAGAGCTCTGTTATCTGTCTCTCTTTTCCTCACAATCAGAGTGAGGAGGAGTGAGGCAAAGGACAGTGACAAAGTCAATGTTTACATATTTTGCCTTTGTTATGTGAGTCAACTGGCACATGTGATCGTAACTGCAGTGACCACATGTTCCGAGCCACTAGAGAACAGCTGGAGCTGACTGATTAGGTCCTGGAGCAGTCAGTTAAAGCCGCTCCACAATAATAATAGGATTCTGCTGTGATCGTTAAGCCATGATATGCCAGGACTATCAATAGTCCTCAAAGGACAGAAATGTGTGAAAGATGTGGGTACTTCATTGGCCCTTAAAGGGTTAAAAGTAGACCTGTTACCTATACAGTGTTAGCCTCTTTACATGTATCTAATTAAATTGCTTATAACTTTTGATTTTTGTTTTGCAAACACGTTAATAGTTTTAGAGCTTTTTTCTTTATTTGGGGAATCTAATCTCAGCAGTGCTATATTCTCTACTTTGGTCAGATAATGCATGCATAATTAATAACATATGTTCAGAAAATCACCTCTCCCTGTCTTCTTAGACTGCTGCACTAGGGGGTGGAATAAACTGATGTGGGTAAATAAGAATGCAAATCCTGGTACAATGGAAACTTCTGCTGAGAGGTGGATTTGGAAAGGTACAAAAAAGAAAAAGTGGAGCATATCAGAATGATGTAAAATAATACATAATCTAAATTAAATTGTTCTGAACTCTGCTCTGATTCAGAAAAGGGAGTAGCCCAGATAAAGGAATAGATAAACACCACTGAAAGGATATATCATTATTCCAGTATATAAGAATTATTATAATAGGTACACCAGCCTTCAGAATGAGAAACCTTATATATTTCTATAAAATAGTAACCAGTAAATTACAGATGAATATAACCTTCATTAAAATATCAAACCAAATAAAAAATACAAAAGTAATAATATCAAATATCAGCAGATTACTGCTACAACAAGGAAAAGTGTGGAGAGGGACACTTTGGTAATTACCAAGAAACCAAGAGGGTTAAAACAACTGCAAGTGTAAAAGGCAACAGCCAATCCTAATATATCCATTAGGGTTTAGATTAATCAGTTCCATGTATTTTTCAACAAACGTCCATGTTATTTGAAACAAAAAGGATGTATGAATTACACAAACAATGAGTAATTTTGAGCTAGGTGTGTGCAGAAGCAAGTGAAACCATGGTTTTATCTGAACAGTTAAAGGGATAGCAACCCTTTATTTTGACTAAAAAAGTGGATAATATGTAAAGTCAAATTATTTATACTTATTTTATTATACTTATTATTTTTTTCTATCATCACATGCTTATGTCCCTGAGCATGAGCTCCCTGGAACGGTTCCCAGACAGCTTTCTGTCAAGGACTAAGAAAACAGATAAAGTGATGCACTACAAAAAACAAACCAAAAAAACATACATTACAGAGCGCACTCACTGCTCCAGGGGTAGTGCTATATTATATTATTACTAGTGTAAAAGCCCATGTACACGGGCAATGGTCTGGGTAATGTTAACCCTTTGAGTGCCAGAGAGGTACGCAACGCATTGCTTTGCAATGCTTTGCGTACCCCTCTGTCATACAAAGGGTTAAGAGGTTGCTACCTTACTGCTCCACACGATGCAGTCTTGCGTTGCCTCACTCACAGGATGCAATCATGTGCAGCAGAGACTGCCTGAATGTGGGCAGTCTCTACTGAGCATGACTGCATCGTTACAAATATGCTAGTAAATTGTTATATAGGAGGATTGTATTATTATCCTTCTGTCATGGTCAATGACAAAAAGTATAGGTAGTATGTCTCTATGTATACACTTGCAGTATGTCAAGTAGCATAAGGTGTTTAAGTAATTAGGTGGAAATCATCAGGGGTAAGTTTGTGATTCTATTAACCATTTGAGTGCCAGAGGGGTACTGTACCCCCTCTGGCATTCATAGGGTTAAAAAAACAAACAAACAAACAAAACAATTTATCCCTTCAAGTACAGATCTGTTTTAAAAAGTTAAGAGACTATGAACTCACCCATATACAGTACTGTACAAAAGTTTTAGGTAGGCGTGAAAAAGGCTGTAAAGTAAGAATGCTTTCAGAAATAGACATGTTAATAGTTTATATTCATCAATTAAAATGCATAGTGAGGGAACAGAATAAAAGTCTAAATCAAAACAATATTTGGTGTTATCACCCTTTGCCTTCAAAAACAGCATCAGTTCTTCTAGGTACACTTGCACAAAGTCATGGATTTTGTAGGCATATAGCCAGTTGTATGATTAAACAACTATACCAAACAGGTGCTAAGGATCATAAATTTAATATGTAGGTTGAAACACAATCATTAACTGAAACAGAAACAGCTGTGTAGGAGGAATAAGACTTTGTGAGGAACAGCCAAACTCAGCTAACAAGGTAACAACGTTTATATATGTAGCTTGGGCAGTGTATTTTTGTTGATATATGCATGAAGATTTTTGTGTGAATTTCAGACATTGGTACTGACTAATAAGTCTCAAATGCATCTTTTTGTGAAGTTCCGATCTCACAGTACTACTCATTTTATCCAACTCTTTTACAAACACAGATACTTATCATTACTTTAAGTAGATGGTTTCTGACAAATGAGGCATACTGATATGATCTTAAAATTTTCTCAGCATGTGGCAGTTTTTATATATCAAATGTAACAACATTCTTACCACAACCACAGATGAGGTACTTTAAACCTGTCCCTTCTCAGGACTATGTAGTAGAGAATAGCATCAAAATTTGGAATTTTGGTGCAAAAATAGAGAACAAAAAAGCTGCTATGGTATCAAAAAATATATTTATTAAAAAATCGACATTGGGGTTACACACCTATAAAACCTAATAAAAGAATACAAAGGCAAGCATTTGCATGCTTGATTTGTTGTGATTTTACATAGTCCATTCACAAACACCAATTTTGTGAGTATTACATTCATTCATTTTTAAAAGTGTCAATAACAATAATAGGCACTATTGGACACCCTTGTTTAATTTATCTTTTAAGAATGGTGGAGGTTCCTTGCAACTTTGGGGCTTAATTTCTGCAAATGGAGATGGGGTTTTGCTCAGAATTAATGGTCTCCTCAATGCTGAGAAGTACAGGCAGATACTTATCCATCATGCAGTACCATCAGGGAGGCATCTGACTGGCCCCAAATTTATTCTGCAGCAACCCCAAACATACAGCCAAAGTCATTAAGACCTTTCTTCAGGATAAGGAAGAACAAGGAGTCCTGGAAGTGATGGTATGATCCCCACAGAGCCCTGGTCTCAAAATCATCTAATCTGTCTGGGATTACATGAAGAGAGAGAGAGAAGCAACTGAGGCTGCCTAAATCCACAGGAGAACTGTGGTTAGTTCTCCAAGATGTTTGGAACAACCTACCTGCTGAGTTCCTTAAAAAAACGGTGTGCAAGTGTACCTAGAAGAATTGATGCTCTTTTGAAGGTAAAGGGTGGTCACACCAAATATTGATTTGGATTCTTCTTCTGTTCACTCGCTTTGCATTTTGTTAATTGATAAAAATAAACTATTAACATGTCTATTTTTGAAAGCATTCTTATTTCACACCTGCCTAAAACTTTGCACAGTACTGTATGTCCATATTAGTGAGTTTACCTGATTTTAATATGATTTCATGTAGAATTTTGATGTGGGCAATCTTTGTTCTATATTCTGAAAACTAAATAGCTATTTTCCCCTCACTCACGTCTGCTCTCTGCCTATTTTGTTAGCGCTAAAAGACAGGTATGAATTGTACACCAAGTTTTGTTTTTTGTTTTTTTTGTTTTTTTTTACATATTCTGGTGAAGGAACTTCACTATATAGAAATGTTGATTTAATAAATATTATTTTCTAGCATCCTGACTGGTGACCATATAACCTTCTTTCGTATTCTGTAATGGTTGGTTTCCAGTACTAAAATCTCAGCATCTTACTCATACAAGTGTGTAGGATTGTCCCTCTCATCTGTACTCCAAGAGTTTATCCAAATATCTCCTGAAATAAAGAGACTGTATCACAAACAGTCCAAAGATGGGAGAAGGAATGTATGATTTTAACTCTGTGCCAAAATAAGCACAAAGGAACTGTTTTGTGCTCTGTCCCTGCCTAACTTCCATTTAATACGCCATTTATACTGAAAAATCTACTCCTTATGCCACTTTCACCAAGGGAAGGGCAGTGTGGATGGGGGGTGTTTGAGCTTTCAAGGTCATTCTGTTCCTCTACACCTTGTTTCTCCCCCATATACTACCCTTTTTGCTGCTCATAATATAGGAGTTGGTTGTGTTCTGAGTTTGCTCAAAGTGGAACTTTCACCCCCCAATAAACTTTATCAGAGTATGCCTATCTACTAAAACTACCTCTAAGTTCTTTAGAAAAATTGCACTAGTTCAAGAAAAAAAGGGTAATGAAAAATGACCTAGTGGCTCTAGGTACAGTACAGCCTATGTCGCATCACTCTATGGAACTGCCCCCTCTGTCCTCATTTCCCCATCCACTGCCAGTCCCAGCTATCCCCCTGCTCCTTGAGGTCTATGCATATTCGCCTACCTCTAAGCGAAGCGGCAGGCTTTGGGAGCAACACTGGCAGTCACTCGTGAGGAAGGTCATTGCCAATTACTGGAAATGTCATGAAGATGGTGCCACTCTTTTTTTTTTTTTTTTTTTAATGGTTTGATTTTATGTCAAATTATTAAATTATGGACTATAGTTCCCCTCATCCTCAGTGGTAGATCAAAGTTAATGTAGTTTGATATAGCATATAGAGTTTGTCTTCATTGCATGCAGATGGATTTTTTTTTATAATGAATTTACTTGTTGCTCCACATAATTCAAAGCTATAGGCGTACTTCTAGTGGGAATACATTTGCATGTGTTGGCCATACACAGTACATCTGGTGTAGATGCACATGTGTAATTTTGGCATTCTGAGGGTTAAACATGACATTCATTCTTTTTACGGAGTGAAGGAGATAGTTTTATTAACTAATGTAAAAATTGAATAAGATCTTTAAGTGTATATGTATCACAACTGCTTAGCATCTATGATTAATTTCATGTATGCAAGATCTATGTCGACAATAGAGTATAAACAACTCATTAGAATCCTTTCTAGCATCCCTTTATGAAAGGGTTAGCTATAATGTCTGTGGTAACAGGTATAAGAAGAAGGATGATTTTAACATGTGTATATAATGTTTTATTTTCTGATTGATGTTTTATATATATGCTATCAATTTGTTTTGTGGACTTGACGGCTTTATATATTGAAATTTAGATCAACAAGTTTTTCCAGTCATGAGTGTGGGCTTTGAGCAGTTGATTTACCCTTAAGCATATAGCTCGAGGTGAATTGCTTAACTTGACGTCTACGAGTGATTTGTTGATTTGAATGATAGCCGTTATAGTCCGCAGGATAAAGGTAGCTATTGTGTTTTGTATAATCAGTCTATGAGAAAGCACAGGACGTGCGAAACGCGTGAGACTGTGTCCCCCCCAGTGTCCGTTATTCTGAATAAAAAGGTGAGCTTAAGAACTATTCTCGTGTGCAGTGGATTTGCTTTCTCTACGTAGATGGTGCCACTCTGCCTCACATTGTTGAATTAAAATAAAAAATTACATATCTGTTGTTCAATTCGCTGAAAATAATTAATATGCTTCTTTCAATATGTTTTTACATGAACATCGCATGGGACTGGAGAGGTAAAAGTGTCACAGTTCTGCTTTAACAATGGTGGAGTATGTGCACTGGTGTACTGTAAAAAGAGATCATACTTGTTTATACATACAAATGGGTGCAGATGCATGATTTTTATGCTAAGGTAAAAGAGCAGAGAATGACATGCACTGGTGTATTTCTGCATTGCCTTGTTAGAACTTTATAGCAACAAGGCTCAGTTGACCAGAACAACCAAAACACCCAAGGGTGAGAACATCCAAGAAAAAACAAAAAACAATCCAAACCACAAAAAAATGTTTATTTGTGTAGCTTGGGCAGTTAAAAGCAAAGTTATGATGTATTTTTGTTGAGATATGCATGAAGATTTTTGCATGAGTTTCAGACATTCGTATTGACTAATAAGTCTCAAATGCATCTTTTTGTGAATTTTTGATCTCACAGTACTACTCATTTTATCCAACTTATTTACAAACACAGACACTTATTACTTTAAGTAGATGGTTTCTGACAAATGAGGCATGCTAATGTGATCTTAAAATTTTCTCAGCATGTGCCAGTTTTTATATATCAAATGCAACAACATTCTTAACACAACCACAGATGAGGTATAAAATGTACTTGTCATAGCTAGCGCAGTGAAATACTTTTCATGTAAAAAGACCTTTATACATGTGTGCTGTCATTTCAGACATGAAAATACTGACAAATATGTGCCTGTACAAGCCTTATAATGTGTACTAATGGCAGTGACACAATTTTGAGTTAGTCTTTCAAAGGTCCAAAAGGTACATGTTTATAGGTCAGGTTAGAACGAATATTTATTAATGACAATAACATGATTCTAGATAACACCTTCCAAGGACCAAGGCATACTAATAATAATAACGGCTGGTGTATAGGTCAATCTAGGACCGAATTGTACGAATAGCAAAAACATGTTTAAGGGTCAGTCATTCCCTGGGCCAAAGTCTTCAAAGGACAGTAACATGCTCATGGGTAACTCCCTCTTGAAATGTATTAATGATAGTGACATGTTTATGGGTCAGTCCTTCCCTCCTAGTAGCAATTTATACCAGTGATAGTGACAGGTTAATCTGTGGGGTAGATTCACTAAGAGGTGATAAAGAGGTAATAAATTGGAGATGACTTCTCCAGTTTATCACTTCTACAATTCCTTTGATATTCTATGGAGCCTATGCATTAAGATTTCTTCAGCTTTGGACATCTTAGTAAATAGGATCCATAGACTAAAATAGGAACTGGAGAAGTGTTAAACTGAAGAAGACATCTGCACTTTATCACCTCTATATCACATCTTTAACACCACTTAGTGAATCTCCCCCAGTTAGTTCTTCAAAGGACTGAAATGTATTAATGGCAGTGACATGTTTGTGGGTCAGCGCCCTAGACTAAACTATTCTTATAACAATGACGTTTATTGGTCCTTCCTAGAACTGGAGTGTAAGAATGAAAGTGACATGTTTATGTGTTAGTCTGTCTGTAAAGGATAATAAAGACACACGTACAAACAGTGTGATGGGTTTCACTTGACTAAAACTTCAGTGAAAGGGGTAACTGTACATGGAATAATATTGGCAAATCAGATGTTAGGCACCAGGACCCATTAGGTGTTGAGACTCAGTTGTGAGTCAGGACACCAAACTTAATGTGTTAGCTTAAACCAACAAAAATAATTCAGTCTGCTATATACTGTTCTTCCGGCACACTTGAAATTAGATTTTTTTTTTTTAAGTTTCTAGGCGAATGTGTCAAAACATCAAAATGGTTGGGAACCACTGTACAGAATTAATATGCAATATATTAAACTGTTAACACTTGTAGGAAAGGGTTTCACAATTATTATTATTTGAGGGCAACAATGCACCACTGATTTATGGGGGCAGCCAGTACAACACTTGGCAATATGTACGAACAAATGCAGGTATTTTACTACACTGTTATTGGGAGGTTGCATTTTAACCCTTTGAGTGCCATAGGGGTATCCAACGCATTTATCTGCAATGCGTTGGATCCCTCTGGCACTCAAATGATTAAAAATAGCTTTTGCCTTAACACTCCACAAATATTCTGTATTTCAGTAGGTTTTTGATTTCTCCACTGATTCTTCCTTAAATGGCCCATAGCAAAAAAATGCAATTAGGCAAGAAATTACTGAGAAACTCAACGTCGCCTTGGTTCGGAGCAACAGTATCTGTACAAAGGGTCAGAGCCTAAGACCCTGGTACATGCCCAGTGGTGTGGTGGATACTTTGCTATATATATGCAATGTAATAGCATTGTTTGCTTCCGTTGTTTGCTAAACATGGCCATTAATAACAGAGAAGCGAGCTGGCACGGACATTATAATAAAGCATAAGTGATGCGCAGTCCCCGGTTGTGTCCGCTTTCTGTTCTAGTCTCCCCCACCCCAAGCTGCGCTATGGTCCAAGTCCAGAGCTCCCGTGGTACCTGTCACTGGTCCGGATCGCGGCTGAGTTTCTGCTCGTTTCCTAGCAACTGCCATTTCCGCTTCAATGGGCGGGGCTTTGCACGCTTTGTTAGAGTTCTTGTTGTGTTTGGCGGTGAGAAACGAAAGGTGAGGTTAGTATTGGTAGTACTGTGGTGACGAGTACAGGGGAAGAGAAGAATCCGAGGCACATAGAGTTTAGCGATGGAAATATCAGAGATACTAGTAGTACCTGTGGAACGGGAACACAATAAGCATTGTATTTGAATCTTGGTGATCGTGAAAGCCTAAAGTACCACTACCTATCAACATACCTGGGAACTTCTAGTTGAGGGCTACCCCTAGGGTAGCCCTCTGTTCAGCAGTGGGTGACAAAAATGACGCTAATCGCGTCAAAAAGTGGCGGGGCTTGCCGCGAGTGTGTGGGGGGACTTAACCCTTTGAGTGCCAGAGTGGTAGGAATGCAATGCATTCCTTACCACTTTGGCACTCAGAGGGTTAAAGGTGTCACACAGAAGGCTGGGGACGGAGGAACAGCAGGAGAAAAAGCGGATGTGGTAGAGTTTCAATAGAAACTCTCCACATCCGGAGGAATCAGCCTCTGCCCTGGAGACCCGGTAAATCTCTGTCAGAACCGGAGTCTCCGGGGCAAATCCGGAGAATTCCCAGGTATGCCTATCAATCGCCACAGATTTTCAGGGTCAGTCATTGGATTCTGGCTCATTGCCTGTGTGTGGATCCCTAAAGTGTACACACACACCCACACCTGCCTGTCAGGTTATATAGGGAATTAATGCACACACACGTATGCAAGACACACTGAGATGCATAAAGAACGACACAGTCATACATACATGCAGTGCACAACATGCAGACACATAGAGTGTGATACAAACATGCAACACACACAGTGAGGAACGCAGAGACACACACACACAAGTGAGTCATAAGGGGTTGACTTTTGTGTCATTGTAATGAGTTTGTGTTTGTACTTATGCCTCCACTGTGGTATTCATTCATATAGTTGAAATGCATGTAGTAATTGCACATGCTATGGTGGAAGGTGGATCGTGCTGGCTCCCGGGGTGTGATTGAGTGAGAGGGTGTATGAGTGAGAGGATGTGTGATTGACTGTGATTGTGGGTGTGTACGAGTATGTGTTTGTGTCTGTGGTTTAGGAGCGAGTGGAAGCCATTTTTTTTTTTTTTAGTCACTTGGATAGTGGTGGGCGGGCTGGATAGTGGGGGCAGGACAACTCCCTGCATGATTTAAATCACTCCCCCATTGAATCATCCAATGGGAGCAGTAACTCCTCACTTAAGCTGAGGTAACATAGCAATATAACACACGGTGGTTCTTCAGTTGAGGCAACGTAGCAATATGCAGAGGGAACAAATAGAGAGTGGTGTTTGAGGCTTGCCCTCTGTAACATACAGCAAAGCATCTCTCTCCCTTTAAGGAGAAAGGACTGGATGCAGGAAGTGGAGGAGTGACAGTTGAAAACAGACAGTTAGTGAGGTTGACTGAAGAGATGAAAAGAATTAAATAAAAGAGTTGCTATTAAGTTTATCCCTGAGTTTGTATTTTATGGAAACATTACACCCTCATACTGAAACAGAGTGTATGGAGGGTTACAATTATCTGTGGAAGGTGAAACAGTGTGTTTGTGGGGTCATGATCCTGAGTGAGAGTGTGTGTGGACTGGGAGAAGTTATTGATATCCCCTACTTCAGGAGAAAGTGGCAGCTATATTTTTTTTTGTCAGTTGGATAGTGGTGGGTGGACTGGGGGGGGCGGGCCAACTCTCTGTATGATAAACATGCCCCCATTAAATCACCCAATGGGAGCAGTAACATCCCCATTGAATCACCCAATGGGAGTTGTGTCTCCCGATAAGACATAAATTATGTAATGAGGCATTTTATGCAGTGTGTGTTTTCTGAGGAGACATGAATTATGCTGTGTGTGTGTGAGGAACCATAAATTATGCAATGAGGCTTTCTCTTTTTTTTTATATATATATATATATTTGTCTTCAAACGATGGATATAAGCTTCATCACATGTTAATCATATTAAGATTAATTTATTATTTAGGTATGTGTAATGCTCATTAAGATGGCAAAGCATCACATCCACCCTTTTCCCCCCAAACCCAAGAAAAAACACACTTACAACTGTACATGGTGAGAAGAAAGAGGTCACAGGTTTATTCATTTGAGATTGACCTATTTACCCCTGGAGGAGCGTACTCCCCTGTAATGCGCACCAACTAACTACCTGCTATCTGGGAGGTATGTAGGGAATTATTAGGCACTCATGGCCTGCCTTGAACCTCCGTGATGGCCCCAACCTTGATGGCTTCCGATTGCTGGTCCACACTGACACCTCCCCAAGCTCTCCTCACTGCTCCAGTAGTGTTAGTCTACCCTGTATTGGGGGTCCCCCAAGGACAACCAAACCTTCAGTGGGTGGAAACTGGTTCTTCTGAAGCTAACCTGTGCTGAAAAAGTTAGTTCAATAATCAATGCATCGCCTCTCTACAATGGGATGTGCTTACATTTGTAGACTCCCGAACTCCACTTCCCCAGCAGCATAATTTTCCCAGAGGCACCGACTTTTAGTTGACACCACTGTTGCTGCCCCAATCCTGAATGAATGAGTAGGAAACATAAACTGCTGGATCTAGATCTACTGCTACCAAAGCTTTCCTCAAGACAGCCCTAAACTGAAATACTGAAAGGGATTACCCATCCTCATGCATCAGGAAAGAGCCCCCCGCCCACACATAAGGACAAACCCTTAAGTACCCTGTGACTACCACCTCTGGGCTCCTTAGGCCCACCCTCACGGTTATATGCATCCCCTTCCCTTCCTGATCTTTTTTGGACTGAGGCAGGGCACCCTAGATTGAGACCACTACACCTGACCCTTCTGAAGGCCACCAATTACCGTCCCCTTGCTGGCGCTACCAACTCACTGATTCTAAAAGCACCCTTGAACACTGTGACGGATACCCGTACTCAGACTGAGTAGCTCCACCAAAACTGTGCTTCCTTAACCCAGGACAACACTCAGGAACTCCACCAGCCAGGCACCAGGATTGTAGCCCCAGTCACTTAGGCAAGACTCAGCGTAGGGTGAACGCACTCTGGATACAGCAAGCAGCCTCAAGTCCACCAGGCAACACCAGTGTAGGGGGTTAGAATAAGAACTGTAGTTTATTTCAAAACAGGAGATGTTTTATACATAACTGGAGGACAATGTCATATAAGAATGAAATCCAATAGAAGAGTAGACTGCAAACGCTAAAGGCAAAATTAACTAAATATATGCCAAGAGCGAAAGCAATCAAACTAGTAACGCAAACTAGATAGAAAACCATGGGAACACTAAACTACATACTACTGGGGTCTGTGATCCCGCTAATTAACTCCTCATACACCAGATCTAACGCAAACAATGTAGTAGATTCCCTAACTGTCGGGGCATATACCGACTTGCCACATAAATTACACCAAAGTGATTAATATGTTCATTAATTGTCGGGGCATAATCTGACTTGCCACAGTGTACATGAACAGAAGCAAACACTTCTCCTCACCTGAAATAACTACCTATAACTAACTGATCGAGTGAAAACCTTTACCTATATAGTCCGTCGATTACCTTAGCTATATCTCCCAGAAACTCGCTATGCTGATCTACTTGCCTGGGCACATACCGTCTTGCCAATTAATTGAAAACAGATATTGAAATTCCTCTCATCTTCTGCCTGGCATGATATACAAGCAGAGGCAGTGGGAGGCACAATAAAAATGAAAACAAATATTTCAGAAAAGCACCAATGCGCGTTTCGTTAAACACTTCATCACGGGCAATGTTTTAAGCCGCCACCGCCAATTATCAGCCTCTATTTGAACTGAATGCTGCACTTTTATTGGATAGCGTCTTCCTATCACAATTACATTGGGATGATTGACACCAATACAGTGTCTATCCAATACATAGCATTCTATTTACTCTATTTGCATACATATATAATCCAAAATACTAAGGATCCTCAATCTTATTTTAGAGGCAGAGAAACATCGGAGGGGTCAATCACGTATCAGAAGTGTATATACAATTACACAGTAGTTACAGATGAATTACTACAGCTGCTGGAATCGAAATAATGCAATATTATTATTTCGTAAGTTGTGATGTTTAAAAAAAAATCGATGGTGATAAATACATAGAAAATATTAAATACATGAAACACATAAAACAAAAATAGCCATTCTTAAGAGGATCATATATATCAATAATCCAATATGTGATAAATGATCATGTGTATATATGTATAGCAAGTAAATTATAGATGGGCAATAATGTTCCAGTCTTCATTTAAACCCTTGAGAGCCATGGTATCAAGTAAAAAGATCCATTTGTTTTCTTGTCTCAAAAGCTCACAATCCACATTGCCCCCTCTTATGCCCAGATTAACCTTTTGCAAGCCCCAAGCTTTCATCGCCTGGGGATTGCTTTCATGTCTCTCCATGTAGTGTTTTGCCACAGATGTCAATATTTTGCCCACACATGTGATATCCCTAGGAGCATTCTTTATGCTATTAGCGTGCTCCCGAATCCGCGTCTTCAATTTTCTAACTGTTTTGCCCACATAATAAAGACCACATGGACACTGTAGACAATAAATCACATTGCAGTTTTGACAATTTATAAAGTAATATATCACATGCTTTTTGCCAAATCTATCCATTATTTCTTTCTTTAGTACCATATGTTGGCACGCAATGCACATACTACATGGATGAGATCCCTGGACACTAGTTTTCTTGTGGGTTTTAAAATTACTGTGAACCAATTGATCCCTCAAATTACTTGCTCTTCTACAGCCCACATCCACCTTATTTCACAAAATCTTCTCCAAGTCAAGATCACACTTAAGGATGTTAAAATGTTTATTCAATATTCCCACCACATTATGCCACTGACAATTATAGGTGGAAATAAATCTTACACTACCTTGATCAGATTTCACTTTAGGGTGAAACAGTAAAAAAGGCCTAGAGGTGTACAGAGCTCTTTTATAGGCCTTTTTAACATTATTGTTACTATATCCTCTTTCAAGAAATCTGTTCTTCAATTCAATAGATGTATTCTTAAAGGTATCAATATCACTACAATTGTGCCTAAGACGCAAAAATTCTCCAACAGGGATATTCCTTTTCATAGAAGTGGGATGATGACTAGTGTAGTGTAAAAGACTGTTAGTGGCTGTGGGTTTCCTAAACAAATGTGTTTGTAAATTGTCACTTAAACCTCTTGATATCTTAATATCCAGAAAATTAATGGTTTGATGACTGTATTCCAAAGTCAGCTTAAGGTTCATCTCATTAGCATTAAGATGTTCAATATATTCTTTAAGCAGATTTTCAGGTCCTTCCCATAGCATAAAGAGATCATTGATATTTCTACTTATCACGGTGCCCGTGCTATGCTGGCGACATTCTGTCAGTCTTATTCACAGCTGGCTCTTATTGGTTGCAGTAGCCTTGGCCTGCCCAGTATTTGTCCTTAAATACTGGGCCCTGTCACTTCGCTGTTCCCCGTTCGTGGTGTTTCTGTACCAACGCTTGTTCCAGTTTCTCGTGTGATCTCAGTGTATGACCCGGACTGCCTGACTACTCTACTGCATCTGTTCCTGCTCTGTGTACCGACTCGGATTGGCTGACGTTCCTGCTCTGTGTACTGACCCGGCCCAGCTGACGTTCCTGCTCTATGTACTGACTTGGATTTGCTGACGTTCCTGCTCCGTGTACCGACCCGGCCTGGCTGATGTTCCTGCTCAGTGTACCGACCCGGCCCAGCTGACGTTCCTGCTCTGTGCACCGATTCTGATTGGCTGTCGTTTCTGTTCTGAGTACCAACCCGTTGGGCCTCTGTTCCCTATCTGTCCAGGATTGCCTGCTGCTCTCTCTGTGGCTCTCATTGGGCTTAGCATCCGGGCAGTGTTGCTTACCGCATTATCATTCCTGCAGCCTGGTCTCGGTTACGTTCTGTGTCGCGCGGGCGACACTCCGGTGAGAGCCTTCCATTCTGTGCCCACGGTACGCTAGACCTGATTTCCTGCCATCAGCTGAGGTTGGTCTTCCTTGGGTGCCTCAGGCTACTATCCACCTCGGGCAGTCGACATTGGTCTGAGCGTTCATCTACCCCCACGGGGAAATGGCCAGTCCCCACCGGTTGTTGGCATTACAGTCTCCGTTGGGCATCCTCTGGGCATACAGTCCTCCGCTACTGCTACGGCAGTTTAAGCTTATTTAGGGCCTCCGCTTACTCCTGTGGCATTAGTCGCTATTTATACTCTCCCTCCCAAGTGAGAGTCTTAAGGGCCTCGCGCTAATAGGACCTGTCAGTTTTCCCGGCCTATTAGTAACCCGTTCACTGCTGCCTCGTTTGAGTATCACACAAATTACCTGACCTGTGTCAGTATAATGTTATTACTGTATTGTAGAATTGCTGGACCCGTGTGGGTATTTACTACTGTAACCTGTCCTGTGTCAGTACTATATTGTGTATATATTACTGGACCCATGAGGGTTATTGCCATTTTAAGTTTGTTCAGTAAAACTGTGTTTTACCTAACTTAATGTCTCTGAGTGTCAATAAAACCGTTACAGTACGAAAGGGCCATGACCTCTGACGCGTAACGGTTTGTTTGACACACAGACACAGTGGTTTAGGATAAAACAAAGTTTTATTGAAATCACAGTAATATAATAACCCTCACAGGTCCTGTAGTATTTAAGCAGAATAATACAGACACACGACAGGTTACATATACATATGCCTACACAGGTCCAGTATAACCATAAAGTCCATAACAGCATATACTGACACAGGTCAGGCAGAATACGATGAATTCCCAGGAGAAAGGTACTGCATGGGTTAATGGTCTTCATTGTGTGTAAACAGTCCCATGTGAAGAGAGGTCTGTGATGGGGCTCACTCCATATGGAGAGCTTAAGGATACGTAACACCCAGAAATAGGTTAGCAGAACAACGTGAACTGCCAGAGTAATATCAGGAATTGAGCAACATATGACACTGCCATAGCAGTAACGGAGACCAGGCCACTTGCACTCTGCAGGAGCAGTAATGGAGACAAGGCCAATGGCACACTGCCATAGCAGTAACGGAGACTAGGCCACTTGCGCTCTGCAGGAGCGGTAACGGAGACAAGGCCAATTACACACTGCCGTAGCAGTAACGGAGACTAGGCCACTTGCGCTCTGCAGGAGCAGTAATGGAGACAAGGCCAATGGCACACTGCCGTAGCAGTAACGGAGACTAGACCACTTGCACTCTGCAGGAGCAGTAACTGAAACAAGGCCAATGGCACACTGCTGTAGCAGTAACGGAGACTAGGCCACTTGCACTCTGCAGGAGCAGTACGGAGACACAACTGAACACTGCCGTGACCGGACTGACTGGGCAACCGAGCAACTCGCCCTGAGGTCGTAACCAACCGGAAGCGACACAAAATGCCTGATGGATAGGAATGTCGCCAAGACAACACAAAGGCAGCCAGAGCAGGAACTTCAACCAAGCCGGGTCGAATCAAGGAGCAGGAACGTAAGCCAAGCCGTGTCGGTACACAGGAGCAGGAACGTCAGCCACGCCGGGTCGGTACACAGAAGCAGGAACGTCAGCCAAGCCGGGTCGGTACACAGGAGCAGGAACGTCAGCCAAGTCGGGTCGGTACACAGGAGCAGGCGCAGAAGAATGGTCAGGCAATCCGGGTCGGTACACAGGCAGGAGACTAGATGCAGAGTAGTCAGGCAGGTCAAGTCGGTACACTGGGAATCACTGAGCAGAACAAGCACTGGTACAGGAACACCACGAAAGGGCACCGGAGGGATGCCAGAGCCCAGTATATAAAGGCCATACTTGGCGGGACAAACACAGAATAGCCAATGGGAGCAAAGCACAGTGTAGACTGACAGAAAGTAGCAATGGGACCACGGGCACTGTGATAAGACTGTACAGGTGAAGATAATGCACAAAGCATCCATTGGAAAATGGATTTACATGAGCAGCGTTTGGACCAGTTGGCTCTGGCCATACAAACTATACTAGAGCGCACTGCTCATCTAGATAAACTGGTTCAAGCCTAAGTGGTCTCCCCCGTTTCGACACCGGGAGCTCAATCCCAGACGCAAGTGGCCTCGAGTAAAGGGTTAACCGCCACAGCTCCATTACCTCTAAGATATGATGGCGAACCTACCCTGTGCAGAGGGTTTATCAATCAATTGGAAATTTTCCTCAAGACTTTCCTAATGACCAAAGTAAGGTGGGCTTTATGATCTCGTTAACAACAGACAGAGCTCTGGCTTGGGCCAGCCCTCTATGGGAATCCGCCAAACCCTGCACTAAGAACTTCTGTGAATTTGTGCGTGCCTTCCGCAGAGTGTTTGAAGTCCCAGGCAGAGCTGCCTCTGCTGCCAAAAGATTAATGGTGATACAACAGGGCTCCTGTACAGTGGCGGATTATGCTATTGAATTTCGTACGTTGGCAGCAGAGGTAGGTTGGAACAATGAGGCGCTGGTGGCAGCATTTGCTCAGGGACTCCCTGACCTTATTAAAGATGAGACAGCAGCCAGAGATGTGCCTAACGATCTGGATGAGTTTATTGATTTCGTTATGCTAATTGATTCCCGCATCCGTGAAAGAATTGCAGCCAAAGACCGCAGGCAGCGGGCCAGAAATTTTGGACAGGCAAGTCAAAATTTCCCACCCATGCCTCCCATGCCTCCTGATCGTACCCAGGAGAATGGTGAATCAATGCAGCTAGGGTTCACCAAGTTAACTAAGGAAGAAAGGGCGCATCGCCGAAGACAGGGTCTCTGTAGTGTAGCCAACCAGGACATCTATTGCATGCCTGTCCGGTACGGTCGGGAAACGGGCGCACCTAGGTTACCTTGGAAGGCAGGCCCTAGGTGGCATTCAGCAATCCCTAGACCCAGTTAATCAGAAACCCACTATCCAGGCTGTGATCTCCTGGGCAGAACACTCGGTGGAGGTTCTGGCCCTGGTTGACTCGGGGGCAGCCGGATATTTTATGGACAATTCTTTTGCTGCACTAAACAAGATTCCGCTAGTTGAGAGGGAATCCCCCCTAGCTATTGAGGCTATTGATGGCAAACGATTGGTACCAACTCAGATCACCATGGAAACGATACCGCTTTCTTTGAATATTGGGGCTCTCCACACAGAGAAACAGCGGTTTCAGATTATCCAGTCTCCTCACCATGCGGTCATCCTGGGGTTTCCATGGTTACATTTACACAACCCCAAGTTTGACTGGCAGACTTGTGAAATAACGTCCTGGTCTGAATATTGTATGGGACACTGTGTCTCTCATCCGACTAAGATCATGTGTGCCTCTCCCTCCATGCCAGCTGAATATCACCAATTCAGTGACGTTCAGGGAGAGGCTAGCGCGTTGCCTCAACATCGGTCATATGACTGCGCTATTGATTTGCCTCCTGGCGCTGTTCCCGTCCGGGGGCGCACGTACCCGTTGTCGTGCGAGGAAAACCAGGCCATGGAGGAATATATCTCAGATGCCCTCTCACGGGGTATTATCAGAAAGTCTACCTCACCCGCAGGGGCTGGTTTCTTTTTTGTAAAAAATTAAAAATGGTGAGTTGCGACCCTGCATTGATTATCATGGTCTGAATAAGCTTATGTCCAAAAACGCCTACCCAATACCACTCATTACCGAATTGTTTGACAGGTTGAAAGGCTCCTCTATTTTCACTAAGCTAGATTTACAGGCTGCATATAACCTGATCAGAATAAGAGCTGGGGACGAGTGGAAAATGGCATTCAATACTAGATCTGGACACTACGAATACCTTGTCATGCCGTTTGGGTTATGTAACGCTCCTGCAGTATTCCAAGAACTGATTAACGATATCCTCCATGATATGCTACAGACTTGTGTAGTGGTCTATCGTGATGATATATTCATACATTTGTCTAGTTTGTCACAACACATCAAGGATGTGTCTGAAGTTCTTCTCAGATTACGTAAAAACAAGTTATTCTGTAAAATCGAGAAATGTGAGTTCCACAAGTCCATGGTGCCCTTTCTGGGCTTTGTGATATCTAAAGATGGCATTGCTATGGATAAGGATAAGCTTGCAGCAGTGTTGCAATGGCCATGACCCAAGGGACTCAAGGCAATCCAACGCTTTCTCGGATTTGCCAATTATTATAGGAAATTTATTCGAGACTTCTCCACAATTGTTAAGCCTTTGTCTGACGTTACACATAAGGGAGCCAACCCCTCCCAGTGGTCTGAGACAGCTGAACGGGCCTTTGTGACACTGAAGTCCGCTCCTGTGTTATCCCACCCTAACCCCTCCCTCCCATTCACCTTGGAGGTTGATGCCTCTGAGACCGGGGTAGGGGCAGTATTGTCACAGCGTCCGGTCCCTGGGAGTATACTGAGACCATGTGGGTTCTTCTCCAAAAAATTGTCCAGTGCCCAGAGTAATTATGAGATTGGGCCCAGAAAACTCTTGGCAATTATTCTTGCTCTCAAGGAATGGTGCCACTTGCTGGAAGGTACTAGGACTCCTGTGTTGATCTGACCATAAAAACCTGACGTACCTTTTGGAGACCAAAAGGTTGTCCTCTCGACAGGCCAGATGGGCCTTGTTTCTGTCTCGCTTCAATTTTATTGTATCCTACTTGCCTGGTTCCAAGAATGTTAGGGTAGATGCCCTGTCCAGGCAATTTGGTCCAGAAACAGATAAAGATGAGGTTCCTGTACCCATCATTCTACCTGATCGCATTTTAGCTACCCTGCGTACCAGCATCACTTCACCCCTGAGGGAGGAGATTCTCTCTACTCAGGCTGCTGCACCCCCTGACACCCCAGTGGGCAAGTGTTTTGTAGCCGAGCCATTTCGTACCCGCCTACTTGAAGTATATCATGCATCTCGAGCAGTTGGCCACATAGGGAGAGACCAATTGATCTGGTCTTTTTCTCAGTTATTTTGGTGGCCTTCTCTACGTGCTGACTGCACCACATTCACAGCACCTTGTACTGCATGTGCCCGTGTCAAGTCCCCTATACACCTCCCAGTTGGGTTATTTCAACCAGTGTCTAATGGCAAGCGTCCCTGGTCCCACGTGTCCATTGATTTCCTGGGAGAATTGCCAGTGTCTAGTGGTTACTCGTTCATCCTGATGGTAGTCGATAGATTTTCTAAGATGGCACACTTTGTGCCCCTTCCTGGCCTTCCCTCGGCCCAGGAGTTGGCTATCGTCTTTGCCAGAGAAGTGTTTCGGTTGCATGGGGTACCCAGGGTACTGGTATCAGACCGTGGGAGCCAATTTGTGTCCAGATTTTGGAGAGCATTCTGTGATCAGATGGGCATACAGTTGTCCTTTTCGTCTGCCTACCATCCCCAGACCAATGGAGCCGCTGAGCATGCCAATCAGGGTTTGGAACAATTCCTAAGCTGTTTCGTGTCCTATCATCATGATAATTGGGCCGACCTGTTGTCATGGGCAGAGTTCACCAGGAACTGTGCGGTTAATTCATCATCCGGGAGCTCCCCGTTCCTCATCAACTATGGGTTCCAACCATGCTTGCTCCCGGACTCATTTCAGAAGCAGCAGATTCCAGCTCTGGACGAGCATATCGAGCAACTCCGCTCCACCTGGGCACAGATACAAAGGACCCTCTGTAAATCATTCCAGCGTTATCAGCGCCATGCTAACCACAGACGTTTGCCGGCGGTCTCCTTCCAGGTTTGGGATAGGGTATGGTTATCTTCCAGAAACCTCAATTTGCAAGTTCCCTGTAATAAGTTGGCTCCCCGGTTCATTGGCCCATTTAAAGTTATCCGCAAGATTAACCCAGTCTCGTATGCTCTGGACCTCCCAGCATCCATGCGTATTCACAATGTGTTCCATGTAGCCCTCCTTAAGCCATTGACATGCAACCGTTACATTACCACTCCTGCGGTCCCCGGTTCTGTCCAAGTGCAAGGTCAGGAGGAGTACGAAGTGCAAAATATCATTGACTCCTGAAGGTTCATAGGAAGACTACAATACTTGGTCCATTGGAAGGGCTATGGCCTTGAAGAGCATTCCTGGGTCAATCAGAATGACCTCCATGCTCCCAGATTGTATCATGGTGCCCGTGATTGTTGCACTTCCTTGTCAGTCACCACTAGGAGGTTCCTATTGGTTGTCTGCCTTTAACCCGCCTCACACTGTCTATTTAACCCCTAGAGTGCCAGGTGGGTACAATGTACGAGTTTGGACAGCTGTACCCGCTGTGCCAAGCTCGTACAATGTACCCACTAAAATGCGGTCACTGCTTAAGCCGGTATAACCGGCTGGCAGTGGCCGCATTTCAGTGGATATGCAGCCTGGCACTCTTGGGAGGACATGAGGATTACTCCTCATGTCCTCCCAGGTATTGATCTCCCAGCCGATCGCGCTGGGAGATCAATATCGCCAAGGGAGAAGCTCTGAGAAACAGAGCTTCTCCCTCCGCCGCCCTCCTACCCCGAACTTCCGGGTAGGAGTGGGCGGGACCGGGGGAAACCTCCTAACGTCATCGGTGACATAGTCACCGATGACCTTAGGTGACTTCCCCGATCGCGATCACTCCTACCGGTGGTAGGAGTGAAAGGCAGGAGAGCCTTTGCTCTCCTGCAGTCGCCAGATTGATCTCCCAGCACAATCGGCTGGGAGATCAATTACTGGGGGGACATCAGAAGGTGTCCTGATGTCCCCCCACGAGGTCTGAAGATAATTAAATAAAAAAAAAAAAAAAAGAACCCTATGAGCACCGCGGGGACTTCCAGCGCATTGCTTTGCAATGCGCTGGAGACCCCATTGGCAGTCACAGGGTCCATTGTCCTGCAACACATTATTTTTAACTGTGACCTCATTGGGGGGTCAGGAGAGGTCCTGATGACCCCCCAATGAGGTCTATTAAAAAAAAAATAAAAAATAGAAAAATTAACCCTGTGTGTGCCACAGGGGGGGGGGGGTTCCAATGCAGACCCCCCCCCCTCCTGTGGCACACACAGGACTTTGGTTTGGGTTTCTTTTTTTTTCAAAGCTTGTTGGGGGGCCCTGATGTCCCCCAACAAGCTATGAATAAAAAATAATAATAATTAAAAAAAATTAACCCTCTGTGTGACACAGGGGGTCCAGTGCATTGCTTTGCAATGCATTGGACACCCCTGTGGAAGACAAAGTGTTTCCCCCCCCCCCCCCTTAATTTTTACTTTATTTAGACCTCATTGGGGGACATCAGGGGTCCTGAAGCCCCCCAACAAGGTGTAAAAAAAAATTAAATAAATAGGAAAACAATGCGTGCCCCACAGGGGGGTCCAACGCAGTGCTTTGCAATGCGTTGGACCCCCCCTGTGGCACACACATTTATTTATTTTTTATTCTGTCCTTGTTGGGGGGTCATCAGAAGTAGACCTGATCCCCAACAAGGTATGAATAACAAATAATAAAAGAAAAAAAAATTAACCCTCTGCTTGCCACAGTGGGTCCAATGCATTGCTTTGGAATGCATTGTACACCCCTGTGGCGGACAAAGGATTTTTCTTTTTCTTTCCCTCATTACTTTTTATTCAGATCTCATTGTGGGGCATCAGTTCTAATGCCCTCCAATGAGGTCTACGCACATTATATTATATATATATATATATATATATATATATATATATATATATTATTTTTTATTTTTTTTTGGGGGGGGGGAAACACCACAAAACCTGCATGTGTTACAGGTGGGTCCAATACAAGTGGTTTACAATGCGCTGGACCCCCTGTGACACATTTTTTTCCCATTATTTTTTATTCAGACATTGTTGGGGGGGCATGAGAAGTGGTACTGATGCCCCCCAATGAGGTATGAATAAAAAAATAACAGCTAAAAAAAATTAACCCTTTGTGTGCAACAGGGTGTCCAGTGCATTGCTTTTCAGTGCATAGGACACCTCTGTGGCATGCACACAAAATGCCTCCAATCCCCCCCACCACATACCCTATCCACCAGCCTAGTTCCACAGCCTACTGGCAGTCCCATTCCCCCAGTCTGACCCCCCCAGCCTGATTCCACTGCCTACTGGTAGATACAAGTGCCAGTACGCCCTGGATTCAGGCTGGGAATCAAACAGTGCATGAGGGGACTTACAATGCACACTGGTAACCACAAATCCCCCATATGCACTTACCTCTCCACAATCACCACCGCCACACTTGCTCACTGCCCACTGGTAGATATACCCACTTACACAGCCTGACCCCTTGTCCCTTCCCCGAGCTGGTTTCTCTGGCAGACAAAAGTCCTCACTTACACTGACTGACCACTTGTAGCAATAGAATCACACGTACACTGTTTGCTTCCCCATCCTTGTTCCACTGGTAGCCACGCTCCTGGCACCCAATATGGTATGTCAACCCACAGCATTGGGCACCATTTTTTGTAGGCTGGCAGGAGGTCCTCCTGGGAAATCCCATAGTGTTCAACCATTTCCATATCTTTGAAGTGACTGATTTGTAAGAAAAACATTTTTTTTCTGTAGCACCACATTCTGGAAATAGTTGTGCATTCTAACTTAGGGGTAGAAAAGCAAGTCACGGCTCATTAGATGTGGCAGGTTATCTTCTTTCCAAAATGTCATAGTTTCTGTACCCTTTCTTCACTTCTGTAGTTGATATAACCATTTTTGCACAGGCAAGCATTATTTGAGAAAATATTAGAAAAATCAGAGGTTGTTGTAGGTGTCATTTGCACTTCTAGCACCCCCTACGGTAGGTCAACTCATACCAATAGGGTGTTGTTTGACTCCTAAGAGCACGAGCTAGTGAATGCAGTTGAAAATTGCATGGTTTTCACAGAGCTCCATACATTTAAAGGGGCAGAAATGTAAAAAAATGCATTTTTTCCCTATAGTGCCACCTTCTGGAAGCATTTGGGCACAACAGACTTGGGGTAAGAAGGCAAGTGACCCCTCATTAGATGCGGCAGGTTATCCTCTTTACAAAATGGTATGGTTTCTCTACCTTTCCTGCATATCTATAATGGTTATGACACTTTTCATGCAGGCAGATAATTTCAAAAACAAAGTGTCGGGTTTAGGTAAGTGATCCTACCACCTACATATTGCATGTTATCCCACACAAATGGGGTAACATTTTTCTCATGTTGGTAGAAGGTACTGAATACAGTAGGAAATGTTATGGTTTTCAAAGATTTTAGTATCTTTGAAGTGGTGGAAATGTAAAAAAAAACATGTATTTATTCCTATAGCGCCACCTTTTGGAAATAATTGAGCACTTCAGCCAGGGGGTAGAAAGGCAAGTGACCCCTCATGTGATGCGGGTGAATGTCTACTTTCCAAAATGGTATACCTTTTATACCTTTCCTTCATGTCGCTAACAGTTATGAACATTTTAGTACAAGCAGCCATTTTCGAGGAAGCAAACAGGTAGGTGTATTTATGTGCTTCTGGCACCCCTAAGGTAGGTCGACTCATACAAATGAGGTGTCATTTTTCTCTTAAGAGCACTAGCTAATGAATACAGTTGGAAATGCCATGGTTTTCACAAATTTCAGTACATTTGAATGGGCAGAAATGTAAGAAAATGCCTTTTTTTCTCATTAGCGCCACCTTCTGGAGGCATTTGTGCACTCCAGGCTTGGGGTAACAAGGCAAGTCAACCATCATTAGATGCGGCAGGGTGTCTTCTTTTCAAAATGGTATGGTTTGTGTACCCTTTCTTCACTTCTGTAGTTGTTATAACCATTTGTGTGCAGACAAGTAATATTTGAGAAAATGTTAGAAAAATTTGAGGTTGTAGTAGGTGTCGTTTTGCACTTCTAGCTCCCCCTAAGGTAGTTGAACTCATACCAATGGGGTGTCATTTTTCTCCTAAGAGCACTAGCTAATGAATACAGTTGGAAATGCCATGGTCTGCGCAAATTTCAGTACATTTGAATGGGCAGAAATGTAAGAAAATGCCTTTTTTTCTCATTAGCGCCACCTTCTGGAGGCATTTGTGCACTCCAGGCTTGGGGTAACAAGGCAAGTCACCCCTCATTAAATGCGGCAGGGTGTCTTCTTTTCAAAATGGTATGGTTTGTGTACCCTTTCTTCACTTCTGTAGTTGTTATAACCATTTGTGTACAGACAAGTAATGTTTGAGAAAATGTTAGAAAAATTTGAGGTTGTAGTAGGTGTCATTTTGCACTTCTAGCATCCCCTGAGGTAGTTAAACTCATACTAATGGGGTGTCATTTTTCTCCTAAGAGCACTAGCTAATGAATACAGTTGGAAATGCCATGGTTTTCAAGCATTTTAGTACATTTGAATGGGCAGAAATGTAAGAAAATGCCCTTTTTTTTCATTAGCGCCAACTTCTGGAGGCATTTGTGCACACCAGGCTTGGGTTAAGAAGGCAAGTTACCCCTCATTAGATGCGGCAGGTTGTCTACTTTTCAGAAATATATAGTTTTATATAGTTATTCCACTGTTTTAGGGTAGTTTTACCACAAAAACCCTAGAATGCGCATATTAGTTTATAAAGTTGAAAATGTCATTTTGCGCTGCTGGTGATAAGGGCTCTACGCTAGCCATGGACATAGGTAAAACTATACAAATTTGGTATTTTTTTATTCGGGGGACTCGGGGCTTTTTCAAATAATTGAAACTTTTACAATCAAGGTAAATGTTTTTGATACATAGTATGTGATTTTAGCAAAATGAGTAAATTTTCACTTTTTTTTGTCATTATGACATCATAGCTTTTAGCACGATGTAAAATTCTCTTCATGTAAGGTACCACGAGAAAGCTCAATTCGTTCTGAAAAAAACAATGTATAGTTTTCCATATGTAACTAAAAATCCCCAGAGGAAATCAAGCCTAAACGGAAGGATAGCAAAAATGCTGAAAAAGTGTCTGGCCTGCAGGGTACAGGAAATGGCCCGAGCCTCCGGCACTGAAAGGGTTAAACCTGGATTGGGCACCCTATGGTTGCCCTTTTGTGGTGTCTCTGACCACATTAGCCCTGACCATGTTCCAGTATTCGTTTGTACCTGTAGCTGTGTTCCTGAGTTCCAGAATACATCTTGTTCCTGAGTCTTCTGTCTGCAGAGTTGTTCCAGAGTGGTTCCGGCCTAGTCCTGAGAGGTTGATGTTTCCTGCTGATCGCCTTCGCTGAGACTTCCTGACTGCTTAGCCTTTTTGCGAGTTCCTGTCATCTCTTGTCCAGCCAGATGTGTTCCTGATGCCTGGTCACTTCGGCGACATTCTTGTAGTCCCAGCGTGCGGACGTTGGGGTATTCTTGCGGCTATACATTTACTTGTTGGTTCCAGCGTACGGACTCTGGTTTGTTCCAAGCCTTGTGGCTATACGAATTACTTGTTGGTCCCAGCGTGCGGACGCTGGTTTGCTCCAGGCCTAGCAGCCATACGTATCACTTGATGGTTCCAGCGTGCGGACGCTGGTTTGTTCCAAGCCTTGTGGCTATTCGAATTACTTGTTGGTCCCAGCGTGCGGACGCTGGTTTGCTCCAAGCCTTGCGGCTACACGAATTACTGTTGGTCCCAGAGTGCGGACGCTGGTTTGCTCCAAGCCTTGCGGCTACACAAATTACTGTTGGTCCCAGCGTGCGGACGCTGGTTTGCTCCAAGCCTTGCGGCTACACGAATTACTGTTGGTCCCAGCGTGCGGACGCTGGTTTGCTCCAAGCCTTGCGGCTATACGAATTACTGTTGGTCCCAGCATGCGGACGCTGGTTTGCTCCAAGCCTTGCGGCTATACAAATTACTTGTTGGTCCCAGCGTGCTCTAAGCCTTGCGGCTATACTATTGCTTGTAGGTCCCAATGTGCGGACGCTGGTTTGCTTCTGGAGCCTTATTGCTATACAGATTACTCGTTGGTCCCAGCGTGCGGACGCTGGTTTGCTCCAAGCTTTTCTGCTATACAATTTACTTGTTGGTTCCAGTGTGTGGACGCTGGTTTGCTCCAAGAGCATTAAAGACGTACTCTCCGTTGGGCGTTCCTGAGTGAAGTTCCTTTGGGCTGCCTTGTCCGGTATTGGTAAGGCCGGTAGAACCTGGTACATATTTTCATCTGCAGGTTGCCTTACCCGGTATTGGCAAGGCTGGTAGAGCCTACGCAAGCTCCTTTGGGCTGCCTTGCCCGGTATTGGTAAGGCCGGTAGAACCTGGTACATATTCCATCTGCAGGTTGCCTTACCCGGTATTGGCAAGGCCGGTAGAGCCTACGCAAAGCTCCCTTGGGCTGTCTTGCCCGGTATTGGTAAGGCCGGTAGAACCTGGTACATATTCCATCTGCAGGTTGCCTTACCCGGTATTGGCAAGGCCGGTAGAGCCTATTGTTATAAGAATATATGGCTGTCTTGCCCGGTATATTGGCAAGACCGGTAGAGCCTGTAAATTTGTATTTCTCAATATTTAAATGTTGTATGTCATGATGGAATCCTAAGGGATCATTTTAATTATTTTCAATAAAGTTGTGTTTTTACCTAACTTTGTGTCTGAGAGTCATAACAAACCACGACAGATTGCTGCATACTTTTCATAAGAAAGTCCCTCCTCTGGGAGAGGGGGTCGTTGAGAGGGGGGTACTATCATGGTGCCCATGCTATGCTGGCGACATTCTGTCAGTCTTATTCATAGCTGGCTCTTATTGGTTGCAGTAGCCTTGGCCCGCCCAGTATTTGTCCTTAAATACTGGGCCCTGTAACTTCGCTGTTGCCCTTTCGTGGTGTTTCTGTACCAGCGCTTGTTCCAGTTTCTCATGTGATCTCAGTGTATGACCCGGACTGCCTGACTACTCTGCTGCATCTGTTCCTGCTTTGTGCACCGACTCAGATTGGCTGATGTTCCTGCTCTGTGTACCGACCCGGTTTGGCTGACGTTCCTTCTCTGTGTACCGGCCCAGCTGACGTTCCTGCTCTGTGTACCGACCCGAATTGGCTGACGTTCCTGCTCTGTGTACCGACCCGGCCTGGCTGACGTTCCTGCTCAGAGTACCGACCCGGCCCAGCTGACGTTCCTGCTCTGTGCACCGATTCTGATTGGCTGTCGTTCCTGTTCTGTGTACCAACCCGTTGGGCCTCCATTCCCTATCTGTCCAGGATTGCCTGCTGCTCTCTCTCTGTGGCTCTCGTTGGGCTTAGCATCCGGGCAGTGTTGCTTACTGCATTATCATTCCTGCAGCCTGGTCCTGGTCTCGGTTATGTTCCGTGTCGCGCGGGCGACACTCTGGTGAGAGCCTTCCATTCTGTGCCCACGGTACACTAGACCCAATTTCCTGCAATCAGCTGAGGTTGGTCTTCCTTGGGTGCCTCAGGCTACTATCCACCTCGGGCAGTCGACATTGGTCTGAGCGTTCGTCTACCCCCACAGGGAAAGGGCCAGTCTCCACTAGTTGTTGGCATTGCAGTCTCCGTTGGGTATCCTCTGGGCATACAGTCTGTCCTCCGCTACTGCTATGGCAGTTTAAGCTTATTTAGGGCCTCCGCTTACTCCTGTGGCATTACTCGCTATTTATACTCTCCCCCCCAAGTGAGAGTCTTGAGGGTCTCGCACTAATAGGACCTGTCGGTCTTCCTGGCCTATTAGTAACCCGTTCACTGCTGCCTCGTTTGAGTATCACACGAATTACCTGACCTGTGTCAGTATATTGTTATTGCTGTATTGTAGAATTGCTGGACCCATGTGGGTATTTACTACTGTAACCTGTCCTGTGTCAGTACTATATTGTATATATATTACTGGACCCGTGAGGGTTATTGCCATTTTAAGTTTGTTCAGTAAAACTGTGTTTTACCTAACTTACTGTCTCTGAGTGTCAATAAAACCGTTACTCTACACCACATTAAAATATGGTCAGTATATTTAGTTTCAGATTCTATAAAGAACTTAGTTTCCTCCCACCACCCGAGGTACAAGTTGGCATATGTGGGGGCACATGCACTCCCCATCGCAGTACCCCGGGTCTGGAGGTAGAATTGGTCCTTAAAAATAAAGACATTTCTCTTTAGGACAAATGACAAGAGGGTACAGAAAAAGTCTCTTTGTTCGTTGTCCCACTTATCTTGTTCCAGGAAGTACCTAATTGCTTGAAGGCCATAATCATGTCCTATAGAGGTATACAGGGATGCAATGTCATAAGTGACATATGCCAACTTGTACCTTGGGTGGTGGGAGGAAACTAAGGTCTTTATAGAATCTGAAACTAAATATACTGACCATATTTTAATGTGGAGTAGATATATCGATGATCTCTTTATGCTATAGGAAGGACCTGAAAATCTGCTTAACCCCTTAACGACCGGGGAATCCGGCCGCGGACGCGACTCATCGACCACGGAGCAAAAAAATTTTTTTGCTCCGTTGCGTTCCGGACTCCCCGAACGGCGTGCAGCCGCGGGGGGAGCCCGGAACTCGATGACGGTCATAGTACGTCATCGGTCGTTAAGTCAAATCGACCCTTGACGTACTATGACCGTCAAGGGTCATTAAGGGGTTAAAGAATATATTGAACATCTTAATGCTAATGAGATGAACCTTAAGCTGACTTTGGAATACAGTCATCAAACCATTAATTTTCTGGATATTAAGATATCAAGAGGTTTAAGTGACAATTTACAAACACATTTGTTTAGGAAACCCACAGCCACTAACAGTCTTTTACACTACACTAGTCATCATCCCACTTCTATGAAAAGGAATATCCCTGTTAGAGAATTTTTCGTCTTAGGCACAATTGTAGTGATAGTGATACCTTTAAGAATACATCTATTGAATTGAAGAACAGATTTCTTGAAAGAGGATATAGTAACAATAATGTTAAAAAGGCCTATAAAGGAGCTCTGTACACCTCTAGGCCTTTTTTTACTGTTTCACCCTAAAGTGAAATCTGATCAAGGTAGTGTAAGATTTATTTCCACCTATAATTGTCAGTGGGATAATGTGGTGGGAATATTGAATAAGCATTTTAACATCCTTAAGTGTGATCCTGACTTGGAGAAGATTTTCGGAAATAAGGTGGATGTGGGCTGTAGAAGAGCAAGTAATTTGAGGGATCAATTGGTTCACAGTAATTTTAAAACCCACAAGAAAACTAGTGTCCAGGGATCTCATCCATGTAGTATGTGCATTGCATGCCAACATATGGGACTAAAGAAAGAAATAATGGATAGATTTGGCAAAAAGCATGTGATATATGACTTTATAAATTGCCAAACCTGCAATGTGATTTATTGTCTACAGTGTCCATGTGGTCTTTATTATGTGGGCAAAACAGTTAGAAAATTGAAGACACGGATTTGGGAGCACGCTAATAGCATAAAGAATGCTCCTAGGGATATCACATGTGTGGGCAAAATATTGACATCTGTGGCAAAACACTACATGGAGAGACATGAAAGCAATCCCCAGGCGATGAAAGCTTGGGGCTTGCAAAAGGTTAATCTGGGCATAAGAGGGGGCAATGTGGATTGTGAGCTTTTGAGACAAGAAAACAAATGGATCTTTTTACTTGATACCATGGCTCTCAAGGGTTTAAATGAAGACTGGAACATTATTACCCATCTATAATTTACTTGCTATACATATATATATATATATATATATATGATCATTTACCGCATATTGGATTATTGATATATATGATCCTCTTAAGAATGGCTATTTTTGTTTTATGTGTTTCATGTATTTAATATTTTCTATGTATTTATCACCATTGATTTTTTTTTAAACATCACAACTTACGAAATAATAATATTGAATTATTTAGATTCCAGCAGCTGTAGTAATTCATCTGTAACTACTGTGTAATTGTATATACACTTCTGATACGTGATTGACCCCTCCGATGTTTCTCTGCCTCTAAGATAAGATTGAGGATTTGAGGATCCTTAGTATTTTGGATTATATATGTATGCAAATAGAGTAAATAGAATGCTATGTATTGGATAGACACTGTATTGGTGTCAATCATCCCAATGTAATTGTGATAGGAAGACACTATCTAATCAAAGTGCAGCATTCAGTTCAAATAGAGGCTGAGAATCGGCAGTGGTGCCTTAAAACATTGCCCGTGATGAAGTGTTTAACGAAACACGCGTCGGTGCTTTTGTGAAATATTTGTTTTCATTTTTATTGTGCCTCCCGCTGCCTCTGCTTGTATATCATGCGAGGCAGAAGATGTGAGGATTTTCAATATCTGTTTTTAATTAATTGGCAAGCCAGTATGTGCCCGGCAAGTAGATCAGCATAGCGAGTTTCTGGGAGCTATAGCTAAGGTATTCAACGTAATATGTAGGGAAGGTCTTTACTCGATCAGTTAGTTAGAGGTAGTTATCTCAGGTGAGGAGAAGTGTTTGCTTGTGTTCATGTACACTGTGGCAAGTCAGATTATGCCCCGACAATTAATGAACATATTAATCACTTTGGTGTAATTTATGTGGCAAGTCGGTATATGCCCTGACAGGGAATTCACTACATTGTTCGAGTTAGATCTGACACAAAAGGGATTAATTAGTGGGATCACAGACCCCAGGGTGCCTTTTTGAAATATCTGTTTTCACTTTTTTGTGCCTCCCGCTGCCTCTACCTGTATATCATGCGAGGCAGAAGATGAGAGGAATTTTTATATTTGCTTTTAATTAAGTGCCAAGCTAGTATGTGCCCCGGCAAGTTGATCACCATAGCACGTTTCTAGGAGATATAGCCTAGGTATTCGATGGACTATGTAGGTCAGGTCTTACTCGAGCAGTTAGTTACAGGTAGTTCTCTCAGGTGACGAGAAGTTTTTGCTTCCGTTCGTGTACACTGTGGCAAGTCGGATTATGCGCTGGCAATCAATGTACATATTAATCACTTTGGTGTAATATATGTGGCAATTCGGTATATGCCCCGACAGGGAATCTACTACATTGTTTGCGTTAGATCTGGTGTATGAGGGGTTAATTAGTGGGATCACAGACCCCAGTAGTATGTAGTTTAGTGTTCCCAGGGTTTTCTATCTACTTTGCGCTACTAGTTTGATTGCTTTTGCTCTTGGAATATATTTATTTAATTTTGACTTTAGCGTTTGCAGTCTACTTTTCTATTAGATTTCATTCTTTTATGACATGAGGGCCACTGGATACACAATTATATCTTTAGAACACTATTAGTGATTGGTGAGACAGATATTTATTTTCTTCCAGAAATTTAGTAGCTTGTAGATATACAACAGTAGTTAGATTGATATTATATGCATTATTTGTGTGCCATTTGATACATCCTATTAACACATTTGAATTTTTGTTATTTTATTTGGCGCTAATAATAAAATTTGATTTTAGGATTTTTTTCTGTGAGCTATAGGTGGACATATCTCTTTAGGATTAGCCTGTATAGAGTGCTAGTACTGCAGGGTTTCTTTCTTTTCTTTTTTCAAATCTATTTTTATTCCCCTGTAGTACCTTGTGGGCATCCCTATTGAGTATATGCATATATCCTATAGGTATAGGTAGTTTGGTGTGCGTGAGATTTTCCTTTATATTTTAATTGTTGAAAAGCGGCGTTGCATTCTGGAGACCACAGGACCTGTCAGGGAAGGTTCTTTTTAGTCCAGGGCTTGGCAAGGGTGCTGTAGTCAGGGACAAACCTACCCTGCCGTACCTAGGAAAGCCATGACCTGGGTCTTTGTTCTGGGGTGGGCCATTTGGCGACAGCCTCTGGTTTGGCTGGCTTTGGCCACTGTCACCCACTGCCCACCCGGTGACCCAGATACTGGACTTCCGACATCCCTATGCTGCATTTCTCGGGTTTCAGTGTCAGTCCTACAGTCCGGATGCAATCCAGCACAATACTCAAATGGAGCAGGAGCTCCTCCCACATGTTGCTGTAAATCGCAGTGTCATCCAGGTATGCACAGGCATATTCCTGGAGGCCCTCGAGGAGCTGGTCGATCATCCGCTGGAATGTTGCCGGAGTATTCTACATCCGAAATGGCATGACCTTAAACTGGTACAGGCCAAATAGGGTGATGAATGCCGACTTAGGGATTGCTTCCGTGTCCAGCAGAATCTGCCAGTACCCCTTCCACAAATCAGTGGTGGTCAGAAAGTTCCCCCAGGCAATGCAGTCTGGCAACTCGTCTATCCGGGGCATAGGGTAGGCGTCAGTGGTTGTGTGGTCATTCAACTTGTGGTAGTCTACGCAAAACCGGGTGGTCCCATCCTTTTTAGGTACCAGGATGACTAGAGGTGCCCAGAGACTATTAGAGGGCTCTATGACTCCCAGGTCTAGTATCTCTCTGATCTCCCAGTGCATCCCTTACTGTCTCAGGGACTCTGTATGCTGCCTGCTGCAGGGGTACCTGTCCTGGGGTCTCTACCCAGTGGAGGGCTATAGTGCTGTACCCGGGGAGGGGGGAGAACATCTCTTGGTGCTGTCTAAGTACCTGCTTAGCCTGCTCCACCTGTACTGTCCCTAGCTCTTCTGTTATCTTTACTGCCTCTACCCCTATCTTCCTGTCACTCAGCCCAGGGAGCTCTGGCAGTGGGAGGCACTCTGTGTCTTCCGTGGTGGGAGCACAGACGGCTGCTACCTCCTCGGGCCAGGCCTGGTAGGCCTTCAACATGTTCACATGGTTGGTCCTCTGGACTCTTTCATCTGAACACTTGGCTACCAGGTAGGTAGTGTCACATAGCTGCTTCACTACCCAATAGGGCCCTTGCCAAGCTGCCTGTAACTTGTCCCGTTTAACGGCCTTAAGGGCCAGGACTTTCTGTCCTACAAGCAAAGTGCAGGTTCAGGCGGTACGGTCGTACCACCATTTCTGCTGCTTGAAGGTTCTCTCGCACCATGGCCGTGAGTTCCTTCATCTGGTCCCTGAAAGCTGCCACATAGTCTACTACAGATGTCCCTTCTACCTCTACCACCCCTTCCCAGTGAGCTCTAAGGAGATCTAGAGGTACTCGTACCCGTCTCCCGTATACTAACTCGAAAGGTGAGAAACTTATGGATTCCTCCGGCACCTCCCGGTAGGCAAACAGGAGGTGCGGAAGGTGCTTCTCCCAGTCCTTATGAGAGGTAGCAAACATTTGAAGCAGTTGCTTCAACATTCCATTATACGTCTCACACAGGCCATTAGTCTGGGGGATGGTAGGGGGAACTCTGCAGCGGTCTGATGCCACAGAGCTTCCACAGCTGCTGGGTCACATCTGCCATAAACTGTGACCCCTGGTCAGAGATAATCTCCTGAGGGAAACCCACCCTGGCAAAGACCCGGAGCAAGGCATCAGCCACTGTCTCGCCATGGATGTTTGCAAGGGGGATGGCCTCTGGATAGCAGGTGGCATAGTCAACCACAGTCAGGATATATCTCTTACCAGAGGCTAGGTTGGGGCAGTGGCCCTACCAGATCTAGGCCTATACTGCTAAAGGGCTAATCAGTGATGGGCAGGGGGTGCAGGGAAGCTTTGGGATGGTCGCCCATCTTGCCGACCCGCTGACAGGTGTCGCAGGGCTGGCAGTGCTGCCTGATGTCTCCCATAATCCTGGGCCTGAAGAAGGACTGAGTAATACGGTCGTGGGTCCTGGTCACTCCTAGGTGGCCAGCCAGGGGAATGTCATGCCCTATTCACAGTAGGTCATGCTGCTACCAGCTGACGCTTGGGCACACTAGTCTCTTTTCTCCCTTGCATGACCCGGTATAGTAACCCCCGGTCACCATGCTAACCTGTCTCCTCCTAGTCCCTCAGGGTCGGCCCCTACCCTATCCCTATAAGTGGCCAATGTGGGGTCAGTGAGGGTTCCCTGGGCAAAGTTGGTGGGGGAATGCCAGGAAATAAGAGGGGTGGCTGGGGCTTGGGCAACCTCAGGGTCAGAGTCTGGGTGTCTTACCTGGGTCTCTTCCTTGAATGGACTGGCTGCTTTTCATACTTGCTGCCGGGTGGTTACAGGACAAGACTCCGGGGGTATATCCACGAGAAATTATGAAGTTAGGCAACCTAGGTTGTTGCCAGTAAAACTTCTGTGGGGAAGCTTTTCATGACTCACACTTCTTCTCTGGCTCCCACCCTTCAGTCCAGATGGATGTAAGGATATGCATCACAGTGCTCCCAGCCACTCTGACTGCTACTGTTTGACCTGTATGTTCTGTGGGGGCCACCAACTGTCCCGCAGACCTTGAGCTGGGCGGTCCTTGACCCATACCCCCTGTCGGGGGTGAAGACGGTTGTCAGCCGCAGCAGCTTGTATGGGGTCCAGTTCGTGGAGCACCCTAAAGTCCTCTTCGCCCCATCTGTAGGCTGTCAGGAAAATGCCAGTGTCCAGGCAGTGGGCAGCCGCCCCGGGGGGCCTGGGGGGTTGCCTGACCCAGGTGTCCCTGGGAGGGTTCTTGGGTCAGTCAGCTTTCATGTGGCCCACTTGGTCACATCCGTAGCAGCGGATTCCCGGCCTCCGGGGCACCCCACTGGGACGTAGTCTGTAGGGCAAAGGCTGGGGACGATGCAGGCACGCCTGCCCCATATCTCAGGAAGGTGGCTGAAAAAATTGAGTCGGGGGTTGGGGCACAGGTTGTCCCAACTGTCTGGAGTCTAGGTACTTTTCCACCATGGGGGGTTGTCCGTCACAAACCCAATCCCATACTGCCACTGGAGAATGCTTGTAGAATTTCTTCAGAAGAATGTGCTGTAAGGCATCAGCCAGGGTAACAGCCTGGCAGCTGGTCATCCAGCTCTCTGCAGCCCTTGCCATCCTATGTGCCCAATTGGTGAAAGGCTGCCCGTCTTTCCATCTCAGGTTGCAGAACTTTAGGTGGTGCGCCTCTGGTGTAATTGCATATCTTCTGAGGAGTTTTCCTTGACTCGCTCATAATCAGTACAGTCCTCCGTGGGCACAGCCTGGTATGCTTCCCTGCCCTCCCGGACAGCTTGTTCACAAGGAGGGTGACCCAATCTGCCTCCTCGACTCCCTGCAGGGCACGCTGCCTTTCAAATACCTGCAGGTAGCCGTCAGTTTCATCCTCCAAATCATTAAACGCAGAGTACGGCAGCTTCTTCTTGGCCACCCCACTAGGTCTGGGGCTCGCTTGTTCCCCCCTTGTCTGCTGGAGTTCAGCCATCAGTAGGTTTTTTAGCATCGCTGAGGATCTGGGTGATCATCTCCTGGGGAGGAGTAGAGCCATAGAGGGCCAGACACCATTGGACCTCCAACATGTAGGTGGCCGCAGAGGAAGGGTTGCTGACTTGGTCTTTTTCCATCAGTTCGGCAATCAGGGTGGCTTTAGATTTGTTGCTCGCCACTTGTCCTCTGGATTCCAGAATATCTTTTAGGGTACTTCTGTTTAGGCTGTCGTATCGATGCTCCATCTGTTTCAGGCCAAACGATCCCAGTGGTGGTTTGGATGTTCCGCAAGACTAGGAAGCATCCCACCACTGCCACCAATATAATGGAGACCTGTACTCAGACTGAGTAGCTCTGCCAAAACTGTGCTTCCATAACCCAGGACAAAACTCGGGAACTCCACCAGGCAGGAACCAGGGTCATAGCCCCAGTCACCCAGTCACTTATGCAAGACAGCAAGCATCCCCATGTTCACCAGGCATCACCAGTGTAGGGGGTTAGAATAAGAACTGAAGTTTATTTCAAAACAGGAGATGTTTTATACATAACTGGAGGACAATAGTACAATGGGAATACACATCTTTACAAAGGGTCAATGGGTGGGGGAAGACACCGTAGTGTAGAAACATGGAGTACAATGAATACAATGGGAGTGTAAACATACTTTGTGATGGAACAATGGGTAGGATACAATGGGGCCAGACATGAGTGAATTAACTATACAATGGGACATAGGTGTGTACTTATGGAATACAAAGGTCTGGGGTGCATACAACTGGAATTGTAAACATGGGCACAAAAAGAGCCGTTAACAAGAGTAGCATGTTTTGCATGATTCACTCTTGCTTTTGCAGGTCTGGGGCCCCCGGGCCTGATAAGGCTGGGAAAAGTGTTCACTGGGGAAACGGGAAAGGGACAATCACCCCCCTTGGCAGGGGTAGGGAAAAGGGGTAACTTCATGGCACATGAGTAAATCCAAGGACTTGTGCCTTTCTACCCAGGCAGGATGGTCCTGTTCCCGTGACAAACGCCATAACAAACGCACATTGAAACAACTTGGTCTCAAAGGGAGACTCGCAAATGGAAAGGAAGGTAACATCTGCAGCAATGCTCCCAACCTCTCCTCATCTATGGGCCTCTGACTATCCATGCTAACCGCTGCCATCTTATCCCAGCCCTTCATAGTGCACCAGATGGCAAAGCTAGCTGCCACGTCCCTTCTCCCAAAAATTTGGAGAAAAATTAGATGGCCGCCAGAGCCATCCCCACCTTTGCCTTAGAGGCCCCTTCATCCCTCCATATGCTTAGCAAAACACAAGTTACCTGCTGACCTATGCCCCTACCGTCCCCCTTCCTGTCGCAAATTTACTCCATTCAGCAAATGCCATCCTGTATGCCTCCCATGTCCTGGATGACAATGATTTTCTAACCACATCATCTAGGTCCTTGTTGCCAACTGCTTCAGGGCTGCCAGACAAATGCAACCAACAGGGTTAGCTTTTGGTAACAGGGAGTGAAAAACCTCCCATTTCCCTCTACATAAGGCATCGCCACACTAATCTCCAACCCAGGGATGTGTCCAGCTCGAAACCACGCATACATAACTGTACCATGTTCCGCAACATATTCAAAACCTGCTGGGAATGGGATGACAAATTATTTATCACATAGACCACGCTCATATTATCGGTCCAAAACACAATGTTGCAGTTGGAAAACTGCTACTGCCACGGTTTCAATGCCACCAATATTGGGAATAATTCCAACAGGCTGAGGTTCCTAGTCAAGCCCTCCATTTGTCAGGTCTCCCGCCACATGCCTGCATACCATTCCCTGCTGAAACATGCATCAAATCCTACACTACCTGCTGCATCTGAAAACAACTTCAACTTCGTGTTAGAAGCCGTAGAGGCTCTCCACAGTTTAACACCATTGAAGTCCTTCAGAAATGCCTCCCAGACCCTGAAGTCCTCCTTTATCTGCTTAGTGACTGACCCAGTGAAAGGGGTGCTTAACACCCACCGTTGCCCTTTCCAAACGCCTACTTGAAAATTTTCCCTATTAGAATCACCCTGTTTGCAAAATTCAGTGTCCCTGATAGCGACTGCAGAGCCTGCAATATCAATGTTTTGCCCCGAAGACCCCATTCACCTGTGCCACCTTATCCTGTGGCAGCCTGACCAACCCGTTAACTGAGTCAGTTCAATGCCCAGGAAGGTGAGTGGACCTAACCATCTTCTCCGGCACCACTAGCACCCCCAGTAACTCAAAGGTCACCAATGTGAGCTCCATCAACTCAGTGACAATTCCCTAGGGCCTACAAACATCCAAGTAGTGTGCTACCACCCCCTCCCAATCCTGGACTGCCCAATGCAAGAAAGAACTAAACCTCTCAAAAAACGCACAGGAAATAGAGTCCACCATTGGCAAGCATTTTTCTACATAATAGTACCCCTGGAAGAAGCACCCCATGAACCTGAAACTATCTGGGTACGGAGGTAACAGATGAAAAGCAGATTCCATGTCTAGCTTGGCCATCAGTGCGCCACTATCACCTAATGTAATGCTTGATCCAAAGATTGATATTGCACCAAACACAGCTCAGGATAAGACAAATGCTGTATCAAGTGGAATTTTCTGTCTCTCTCTTTGAAACCATGGCCAAAGGGTAAGGGTGACTCTGCAAAGGGGCCCACCATGCTCCCTCCCCCCACCTCCTGCGCTGAATGCAAATTACGTGGCTAACTGGCCTGTAAAAGTACCCCCTGATCCGGAACTTTAAAACCTTTTAACAAGAATTCTGCCTTCCCCTCAAGTGGGTATCCCTGTAGGGCCTTCTTTAGGTGCTCAATAATTATTGGTGAATGGGCCTTTCCCAGGCCCCTCCTGAAAGGACAGGGTACCCCCTTCTTTCATTTGCCCATTTGCGCAAGTGGCACCGCACCTGGAACAAACATGCTTAAAGCGGCATGCATAACCTCTCTTACATGTGCCCTCATACGTAAAACAGTGGTCCCTCCTCCCCTGCATCTGCCCAGGGACCTGCTGTTGCGAGTTTGTGGGCGCCCCCCACACATGCATGTGTCACCAACCTAGACCATAAGTCCATGTCCCTCCCCCCCCAAATGTCAACTCCTCATTATCCACCGTCCTGTGGCAGAAAGCTAGCTCATGTTCAAACCAAGCTGTTGCCCCATAAGCAGCATGTGTAAGCAATCAAGTCTATGTACTTCATCAGGTTCATAACGTTGTCAAGATTGTAACACAAATACAAAGTTCCAAATGCCAAAAACCTTTACCCAGTCCACCTTTTTTGTCATCCTTTACCCCCTCATCATTATTATTCACCACCTGCCTTGTCAACTTAAACATATCTACAAATTTACCCGCTAAGATATACCTACTCATCTTCTTAGGAACATGGTCAAAGGGATAAGACATGGCGCAAACCGCTGAACCACTAGCCCCCGCCAGCTTAAATTGCTTGCCCACATTGTTACACCCTTTGCTCTCTTTGCCTTCTCCCCTGGCTTTTTCCCTAGCTTCTTAAAACACTTCTTCACCAAGCCAACCACTTTATTACTTGCGTCTCTGTCAGACTCTGAATCAGAGGATTCAGAGTCAGATCCAGACACTTGTGAATCACCACTTTCCCCTGACACAAACAATTCCACATTAGAGCTCTCCTCACCCCCTCACCAGTAGTAAGCCCATATTACTCACATCTGTGAAGTGGCCTCCTCCCAGACCTCCCACCTTTCACCTTGCACTGCTTTGCTCTTGATCCTCCGACCTCCTGCTGCCTCCAACCAGAAACAATGTTAGCACTCTGTAAAGGAACCTCTTTACACACCATCCACCTGGGCTCCCCCACAAGGCTTGGCGGCTCCCCCTGGTGACCAGTAGAAACTGAAGGCATTCGGACTCGCCCAAGGGACCCCCGACCCTATACCCCCAACCAGGCACCACTCTGAACTCCCCCTGCTGGCCCCGCAACCCCTCTCCTGCCAGTGAGATCTGGTGTTCCATGTATGAGTAGTGGCCCATACCTGGAAGACCAGTCCTGTCTGTCCACACAGGGGACTGGTGCAGGGCTGCCCACAGCAGCATCTGCAGCTGGGCCACATTCATACCTCCCTGAAAATTGGCCCCCACCTCCACTTCACTCCCAGACCTCTGTTGCCACCTCCCTCCCTAACCCCATTAGACAGCAGGGCAGCTTAGCCAAGCTTGCCCCGCTGGAATATTGCCTGTGCCGGACACACAGCAATGGGACTTTCAATAAATGAGGCACTCTCTTCCTCCTGCCCCTCATGGAGCTCCAGCCCTCTATACCCGGGTGGAAGGGCTGCCCCTTGTCTACTGGAAGTGATGCGAGAGGCCATAGCCGCATGGGATGCTAATGCTTCAGCAAGAGGATGGGGTTCCTTTCGCCTCTTACCAGCATCTTTCACCAGAGCCTTGCGAGAGTGAAGGACAGGGAGCGGAGATGCCTGCTCACCACCTGCAACACCCGGGGACCCCAAAGCAACCAACCCCCCCACCACAGAAGCCAGAAACAATGGCCTAGGAGGGGGAGAGACCAACTGAGATCCAAGGCAGAGGGAGAACAGATAAGAGACGCAGAAGGAGACAAAGCATAGGGCATAACAGAGGGAGCATGTGACTGGGACAATGGCACGTTAGGAGGAAAGGGAGGGGAGACAGGGAGATGGACAGCACAGGACAGGAGAGGAAGTAGACGAAGGCAGGAAAAGGGGAGACACAGGGGAGATAATCCTTAGACCCTGACTGGAACAATACTTCCTTGTGTCCTGCAGGCCAGCTTCTTTTCCTCGGTTCCTCCACCGGATCATCCCTGTATCTGCTGGGGGGGGGGGCTGGATTTCGTCTGGAAAGCTTAATCTTCTTCCTACAAAAAAAGAAAAGGTAATATTAGTTCTTATTTTAAACAGCTCACTTAAAGTCCCTGCACTCCCTTCCTCCATCCCCCCAGGCCAACCCCCTTGCCCCATGGTGATTGGCCCCCCTCCTCCACACTGACCTCTTGCATAGAGGGGGAAGGTGGCCAAAGCCCAACAGCGAGAAAAGAAGGCAGGGCTGCCTGCCATCTTAAGGGGCTTTCAGGGGCATTATGCTCCTTCTGCCTGGCATTTGCTGTACAAGTGCAGTGTTAAGTCTAGAGTGTAAAGTTTTCTGTTTGAGCTAAGTGGTACTGTGGAATATCAGTAACTATACCGGGAAACTCTCAGGGTTGTGAACCAAATTCTTAGGGTGAGAGAGTGCAGTGTTTCCTGATATATGATTTGTGCCTTGGACTATCAGTGACTATACCAGGGAACTCTCAGGGTTGTGAACCAAAATATGAGGGAGGGAGAGTCCAGGGTTTCCTGCTATATGGTTTATATCAATATACTGCTTATTTAATGTCCAGATTAGTGACATACCAGAAAGGAAGAGAAGAAGTTCTGCTTGTATACCAGAAAGGCAAAGAGAGAGAAGTTCTGTTTGTTTTGTGAGTGTTTAATAATTGACATTTCGAAACTGTAGCATATTAAAGATTCTAGCAATAAAGAAACAGTGGTCGCTCAAACTGTGAACAACAGCTTTAGTATGCTAATGCAACTTATAAGGCAAAAAAAAGGAACCTCTTACAAGAAAGATATAAGGGCTACCAAAACAATTTGTTGGTGTGGTAAGTGATGTATATGTAGCTATGCCGATCATGTACATAATAATATCATCCCACATACTCAGAAGTAGAAAAAGAAAGACCTTCTGCAAAATTCCCATATAGCACTCCAAGGGGAGACTAACGTAGTGGCAGATGGTAAACAGACACAAGCGGTGCACAATATTTATCAACACATTTCACACCTTAGTGGTGTTTACTCATGATCAAACAAAGGGTTAAACATAGCCTTTGATAATGAGTAAGCATCGCTAAGGTGTGAAACGCATTGATCAACATTGTGCACCGCTTGTGTCTGTTTACCATCTGCTACTGGGGAAACACCTGTGGCACAAATACGAGAAGAAGAAGGAGCACTTGAGGCACACATACCTCCAGCAGGGCCATGGTGAACACATGGGGAAACACAAGGAACTGGGGAATGAGGAGCACTTTGGCAGTACAAGTACCAGAACCTGGGGGATGAGGAACAGTTGAGGCAGGTCAGGTACCTGGAGCTGGGGCATGAGAAGTACTTGAGACAGTACATGTACCAAGAGCTGGGGGATGGGAACACTTGAGTCAGTAACTGAGAGATGGTGTGTACTTGAGGCACAAGTATACCGAGAAACAGGGTGAGGGGAGTAGCATGATACAAATATCTGCAGCAGGGATATGGGACTGTTGCTGTCTGGACATTCAGTTTGCATTTAACATAAACTTTGATTTCTGTACTAAGGAAAAATGAGAAAAACAGGGAAAAATCCTTGTGCAATTTACTTTATTACCTTTATAATATATTTGTATGTATGAGAATAAATTAAACACAACTGGGTTGTCTCAGATCTCAAACATAATATTGGGATTTTCATAAAGTTTGATACTCCTCTCACCATCAAAGAACATATATCAGATCAATACCTTTCACTCCTGGCCATGGTGGCATTGATTAGTGAATCTTAACATCCTGGCTATAGCAGAACCTATCCTTCTTTATCCTTCAAATGACCTCCATTAGGGTTCCTCTGAGTATCCAAAGATTTTTTCTTCTTTCACCCTGACTCCAGAGGCAGAATGTAGGAGATCTGGGACTATCACATTCTATTATATCCACCTTTCTTGCCGCAAAAATATTACAAGATTTTCCATACTTTCTTTACTTGGCTTCTAAATAAGAACATAAACCAAGACAATATCATAACCTGCTATTAAAACCTCTCTTCAAGACCCTGGTAGTAGAGGTCCTGACTTTATCAGTTGAGCCTTTCAAAGGTTCCTCTCTTCCCTATCAATTAAATAGCATTTTTATGCAATAACTTCATGATTGTTGATATGCAGGCATTTTCATGAGCCCTATACAATATTTCCAGCCTAAAGCTAAGTTTCACCTCAAAAAGCACATTATCTTCTGTTCCATACAATAGCCTGCTATATTACCATATACAGGTCAGGAGGTCTGGTCATCTGTTCATATTCACAGTATGCCCTGGGAAGGTAATAATGGCATGGTAAATATAATAAACTGCTTGCAATGTGCAACATAATACACAAATAGAGTGGACTATTGAGGCGCTCTGCTGTGGTGGTGTTCAAAATTAAGCCAAAAACTAAACATAATGTTTCAATAAAAACTGGAAAAATATAAAAACCCTAAAGTAATAAAAAACTGACGATAAACTACTGACACCAGAATATGAGAAGATCCTATTATAATCCTGCTACTATGCCTAGACCGGTGTGTGAAATCTCTCTAGCAAAGTCCATATATATGAGGAGGAGCTAAAGTTTAGTGATCCAACTATTACAGGAACATATGTGTGCAAAAAGGTCAAACACCTATATATCCTTATATCTATAAAACTTTGTGGCACAGGATACAGGTGAACACATACTGTAGAAAAGTTAATACTCAATATAATAAGAGATTCTTGTGTACATAATAATGCAATTAAAAACATTTCAAAATAATATTCTATAGCTATAGAATCTTTCCTGAAAAGTACACCATTGATGAAGGAACATCTAATTGTTAGAGAATGCGCTTGTGCAATATTGCATGAGCTGTTACCTCTCCCGACAATTATAATGTGTTGTTGTGTTGCACTCATAACTCTCCCATCAATACAAGGTCTCTGTTACTTCCTTCACTTAAACAGCTGTTCCCTCAGCAGCGGTGGGAAAGGCCCCTACACCGTGTAGGTGCTGCTCGTCACGGCTATTTGTTTGGGCTTCCTAGCTGTGTGAGGTCTTCAGCGGGCAATGCAAACAGATTGCAACATTTGTTTCAGAAATTGGCAATGATCAAAAGTACTTAGCGGGCAGAGGATTTCACTGTGCTCAAACGTTCTTTTCTTAGCGGAACTTCCTTATGCAGTTATTGGCGGTTTCAGGGTCTTTTTTTCCAAAAAGCTTCTTGTATCCAGGACACTAAGTGTAGTAAGTAAGTGCCTTAAAAAATTCTAAGAAGTGGCGACACCTTCCCAGCTTCACTTTATCCTAACCAGTCTAGCTTGTTTTGACTTTATGGAGTGTGCATTCTCTTAGTTAGCCTTCTTTTTGCCTATAGGATAGGGCAATGTAATCCCCTGTTAGTCTGGCCTCCATTATTGATTTGAATCAGAATGCAGACTAAATGGGTCTGCTAGAGGATGGTTTGCATTATCAGCCCTCACCTCTCATTCTGCTTAGCCTGCCTGAGTACATAGGAGACTGAAGGGGAAATGGCCTGTCCAGTGTTTAAGAGTGCACAGGTCATGTGAGTATGTCCCTGCCTGTTTGGCCATCTGGTCTCCACCCTGGAGGAAGTTGCCTTTGCCCAATTCCATACAGAGAATCTGCAGCTGGAGCTTCTCAGAAATTGATTCGGGCACCATGCGTCATGTCCCTATCTGACCTGACAAAGGCAGACCTCAGTGGGGGCTTCAGAGGTCCCATCTGTCATTGGCAATTGGTCATTTGAAATTGGGTGATAGTCACTACAGATGCAAGCCTGTCAGACTGGGGTGCCACCTTGGTTCCTTTGATGGCTCAGGGTCTTTGGACAGGATCAGAGAATCTTCTGTCTGTTAATATTCTGGAACTTTGAGCAATCTGACTAGCTCTGCAACACTGGTCTCAGTCCCTCCAGGGATCCACTGACAATGCAACTGTGGTGGTCTACATCAACCTCCAGGGAGGGACCAGTAGTGTGGCTGCATGGTCCAAGGCTCATCTGATCCTTATGTGGGTGAAGGCTCATATGCCAGCTCTCTCCTCTGTTCATATCCCAGAGATAGACAACATTGTAGCAGACATTCTCAGTTACCGACATCTGGATCCTGGGGATTGGTATCTCAACTAAAAGGTATTTGACACTATAGTTCATCTATGAGGTCTTCCAATGGTGGACCTAATTCCTTCTCGGTTGAAGCACAAAGTTCCTCAGTTCTGTGCCAGATCCCTGGACACTCTAGCTCTCTCATGGTGGACTCAATGGTAATTCCATGGCATTTTCCAATAACGTACATGTGTCACAGGAACCACTGGGCCTAAGACTGTTAAACAAGGAATACAAGGAACTGTGGACATTTCTGTCATGCCTAACACAACCCTTGTTTATTAGACCATCTGCTGTTGGCCTTTTGTTTACTGTATGGTGATTGGATTATGTCCCTATTTTATCTGCTGTGTCCAGGTATTTGAATGTAAGGTTTGACTATAAATGTGTGTGGTTTGTTTCAATAAAAAGACTTCTTGTCTTAACCTACACTGGTGTTGTCTGGTGGGTTAAGCTTGCTGTATCCAGAGTGTGGTTCTGGTTACTCTGACACTGGTTCTGCCTGGTGATTCAGAGTACATTGCGGTATGCTGCGGGAGCCTTTGCTGGTGGATTCTGGGAAGAAGTGATCCTTGACGGTGACACCAACACTGGTTGTCTGCTGGTACCGTCGCAACATGTTTCCTCCATTTCTTGTGATTCCCCGAATGTTGAGGAAAATCAGGATGGAGCAGGCTCATGTCATTCAGATTACCCTGTTCTGGCCCCTTCATGCGTGTTTTTCAGATCTTCTCTATCAGTGGCAGTGCCTTTTTGGCTCCCTCTGCTTTAAGACCTCTTCATTCAGGGTACGCTGTGCCATCCAGAGGTGGAGAAGCTGTTTTTGGTGCCTTGGCTTTTAAAGCCTGCATCCTGAGAAATAAAGTTTTTTTTCTGGCTCTGTCATTGCTACTATGATGAAGGCTCATAAGTCAGTTTCAGCCAAGGAATACCATGGGGAGTGATTTTTGTTTTTAGTGTTGTGCAGATGGGGGTCATGATTGTGACTGTGACAGAATGGTTGTCACCTGGAGAATGAACCCTGTCTGTTTTCAGTGACCTCCATTGTCTTCACTTTGTCCTCATTCTTGAAAACATCAATGTCCTCTGTGACATCAGATCCTGGAGGGGGTGGGGTAGAAGGAAGTCTAAGAAAGAAATTCAGGTGGAAGGGTGAGGAGAGAGATGGGAATGTAGAAACAGAGTCAGGGCCTCTCCAGGAGGGAGGCCTGGGGCCAGTCTGGAGTTTGACTGGCTCATGTGCTTGCTAAGGCAGTATGGGGAAGCTGGGACTGGTGTGTGCCCTCACAGAAAGAGTTAGGGTGAGAGGGGACTGAATTGGTCGGGTCCCTTTTTCAGTTGTGTGCTGTCAGCCAATCTTCAGCCACAGAAAGTTCCCTGATGGTCTAATGACAAGATTGGGAGCCTTAAAGCTAAACGTTGGTGGCTATGGCCCAAGAACAAGAAAAGTGTACTGTGGATAATCTCTTGGGATACCTTTTTCAAACCCTCTGTCAGGACTGCAAGGTACAAAGAAGCTACATGCAAGCAAGCACCTGATGAAAGGAGTGTGTTCAAACTCCAGAGTGAACCTAAAATGCACTATGGGTATTAAGTGGAACCCCTGGCAATGTGTACAACTTTCTTGGTGTACTAAGAAGGTAATAGAAGTGTGCAGTTTTTATATTTTAGCCATTTATTTGCATTTAGCTGTTGTCATACATTTGTGTGCCATGACCCCTCTAATAAATGCAATTTATTATCTTTTTGTCTGGATGGATAATCACTTAACTCTCATTCTACCAATCAGTAACCCGTGTACCCGTCACAATGACCTTTTCATCTTCCAGTCATCTTATCTTTTATTCAGGATGGCCTCCAAAATGGATTGTTCTTAGCTCTTTTAAAGTCCATATTTCTTTCTGTCCTTTTTCAGAGGCATATCGCCTTATTGCCAGATGTACAGACTTTTGTACAAGGAGTGGCTTTTGCCTATCCAGACTTTCAGAATCCCACTCCACTGTGGGAATTGAACTTGGTTCTTGGAGTGCTTTAGAAGGTTCTTTCTTCAGTTTCCCTGAGTTTCAGGATGCTCAAGACAGCCTTTCTGCTGGCCATTGTGTGTGTGTTCTGCAGGTGGCCAAAGTTCAGGCTCCTCTTCTGGTTTTCCACTCTGATAAGGGGTTTCTCCCCAAGGGTGTCTCTGAGTTTCACATTAACCAGTAAACAGTTTTTCCTTCTCTCTGTCCTGTGCTATCTAACAGACAGGAGCAGGAGCTTCATCTCTTGCATGTGGTTAGGTGCTATCACGGTGCCCGTGATTGCCTCCAGTGGGTAATTGCTGCAACAGCGACATTGTTACTTCCTGGCTGTCGCTCTATGCGAGGTCACTGTGGCTGTGATGTCATCTCTCTGCCCATCTGCCAGGCCTTTTAAACCTCAGCATGTCCTATTACCTGTGCCCTTCCGTGGTGTACCTGAGCCTAGTGCTGTGTTGGTCCATTGCTATTCCTGTATATTACTCTGGCTCCGTCTGACTACCTGATCCGTCTCTGACTCTATCACGGTCCCCGTGATTCCCTGTCAATCTTTGCTGTGTTAACCTGTGCATTGGAGGAAGCTGACTGGCCCGCCCAGGATGTTCCTTTATATACTGGGTTTTGGGCACTTGTCAGTTGCCCTTTCGTGGTGTTCCTGATCCTGCGCCTCGTTGCTGAGTTCCTGAGTATCCTGTGTACCAATCCGGCTTGTCTGACTACTCTACTGTTCCTGCTCCGTGATTGACCCGGTTCTGGCTCACGACCCTGCTCCGTGATTGACCTGGTTCTGGCTGACGACCCTGCTCCGTGATTGACCCGGTTCTGGCTGACGACCCTGCTCCATGATTGAACCGATTCCGGCTGATGTTCCTGCTTCGTGTATTGATACGGTTCCGGTTGACGTTCCAGTCCTGTGTGCTGTTCCTGTGTGGCTCCGGTCGCTCCCGGCGACATTCTGAACTGTCTTGTGTCACACTGATGAATCATCTCTCTATACTGAGCTGTTGCCTGAGGTTACGGTAGTCTATCCGCTTTTACTGCTGAGCTGTTCTCTCCTAGACCGAACTTATATTAACCCGTGCAGTGCCTGTAGTCTCCGTTTATGTGCCTATCCTATACACTGGCCAAGCCTCTGGTTTTCCTTAGAGCCTTTAACTGTCCTGAACCTGTGCTGTAAGACCTAGCCTACTTATCACACTTGCAGAGCAGTGTCCATTCCGGTGTTCGGTGTGCACCATGACCACGCCGGTTGGCGCTGGTAGTCTGTCCGCTCTTGCAGTGTGTAATTCGTGCGGCACCGGAAGGGTGTCCTGGCTCAGGTTCCATTGTGCTCAAGGTGTTACGTTATCCTCCGCACTACCCAGTGCTCCGGCTCTCATATAGCTTGTGCAGTGTCAGTCTATGTTGGCACCCCAGGGGTGATTTGGCACTATCCCGTTGGCACACGCAGGGTTACTAGCGAGTGTATGTTAAGGGCGATTCAGGTTCTGGTCTCGTCAGCTCTTGCGGTAGCTCTCCTCCGAGAATCCCACTGTGGTGGTATCGGCTCAGCTCTGGCCTGTTGGTGCGTTCCATCTTACTACCTTTGAGAGTGATTCAGTGCAGACACTATATTCCTGCTTCTCACCATCTAGAGACTGTTATCATATCCTGGGCGTTGGCTAATCAAGGACTGAGTTGCTTCAGTTTCTCCTCTATAACCCTGTATGGCATTTTACTAGTCTATATATATATTGCATTATCCTTACTTGGTCTGTATTTTGCCAATACTGATTATGCCTGTACTGGCCCCTAGGGGCACTGTTCTTTATCATTTTCTCAAATAAAACTGTGTTTTTACTTTCTACCGTGGTCTGAGTGTCAGAAAACCATAACAGACTCCTGGCTACGTCCGACTGCCCGATCCGGCTCTGATTCCTGGCTACGTCTGACTACCCGATCCGGCTCTGACTCCTGGCTATGTCCAATTACCCGATCCTGCTCTGATTCCTGGCTACATCTGATTACCTGATCCGGCTCTGAATCCTGGCTATGTCTGACCACTCTCACTCTGTTGCGTTCCGCTACGATTGCTAGCATTGGCTACCCAGCCGGCTACTGTATCCTTGTTGCTTGGGCCTACCTTACTGCGCTCGCTACCCTGTTAGTAGTGCATGTCGGTCAGTCGTGGTGTCACTGACCTTGTCTAGCCTGGGGGCTTGCTTCGGTTAGTCCGTTTCACTGATCTCCTGTGTCTGTCCGGTCCCAGTGTTGCCTCACCTAGCCTACTAGGGGCCGTTTTGCCTTGTATAGGTATACCCTAGTGGTAGGGTATAGTTGTGCTACGAGCCACCAAACTTGCCTAGTGAAGGGTGAAGAAAGTGTGTCTGTTCTTCCCTGGACTCGTGGGATTGTACTATTCTTACTGCCACTGTTGTATTTAAAATAAAGTTTATTTTAAATTTTATCTGTACTTGTCAAGTGTCGTTGTTTCTTAGTCACTCCGTGACAGGTGCTTGTAGTACTATGTTCATCGCATGCAGCCTTTATGAAAATCAGATTCACTTTTTGTAATTCCTGAGGGCCATCATGTGGGCCAAGCTATGTCTAAGGTGACAGTGACTATATACTCAGGAAGAAATCCATGTTCTATTGGGTTACGGCTCATTCCACCAGGTCAGTGGGTGTCTCTTAGGCCTGCAACAACCAGGCCTCTTCAGAACAGCTGTGTCAGGTGGTGATGTGGTCATCTCATCACTTCATGTGCTGGCGGTAGGGGTCTTTTTTGGGTTCTCTGGTTTATGTGATCCCTTTTCCTTCCTTTCTTTTGTTTTCATTGATCTCTGCTATACATTGGAACTGAGTTAGACTGGTGAGGGTAAAGTGAGGCAAGGAGGGACTCTACACCTCCTGATAACCTTTTAAGGGAAGTGTCCTGCCCTCCTCGCCGGAGAATACTTTTACCCCCATGGTTACTGTGTTCCACATCGACTAAGAGAAATAGCATTTATCGGTAAATATTCAGAAATCCTCTTTTAGACATGTTCTCCCCCTCTCTGCTACTGTATAAACAGGGGTCCTGACAACACGACAGCACTACATGTAAAAGTAGTACAGCCTTAACCACCCCACAATATGCAAAATGCTATATACCAAGTAGGGGTGCTCCAAAGGTGCTAAAATTAATCTGATACATAGAATACCCCTATATAAGGGGAAGCATAGGGTATATGAATCAAAAATAAATTTATTGTTATACAATTCATGAAGGAAAAGCACATGGAATTTTTAAAAACAAAAGACTAGCCCAGATCAAAACAATAGCCTTGCCTCCTCCCTTTGTGTACCCACACAAAAATGTCCATTATAGGTCAGAGTGCTTCCTACATGTGGATAATAACTAATCTGTATATTGCACATGGAGAAACACTTTCCCCTAATGATACATAAACCTGGGTCTATGATAAGGCAAACAATAGCAGCGCGGTAATCATAAACAAGTTCTGCACAGTAGCATCAAAGCATAACTGTTTAATTAAGAAAAGGTACAGACTCTTGAAGTCATGTGTTCCTCTCCATCCAGGAGTAGGGGAGCCATCTCCAAGATTTATTCACATTTTCTCTCTACGTCTTTTTCTAATATCCCTATTTATCGGTCCAAATGGGAAGAGGACCTTGGCGAGGTGCTTGGCCCTAATGAGTGGCGCAAGATCATAGCGAACACGGCGAGCCTGACCCCGTGCACGTTCATAAAGGAAAATAGCTTTAAAGTTCTGTCTTGTGGTACCTCTGCCCTTTGCGGTTGTCCCGCATCTATCCCTCCACTTCCCCCTTTGTTTCCTGGGTTGCAGTGCGCGGGGTTCGGATCGGCACATGTGGTGGGATTGCCCCTCTGTATCCCCGCTGTGGGGTTACGCTTTTCATCAATTGAGCATTGCGTTGGGGGTCCCTATGTCTCCGGCCCCATGAACGGGCCTTCTGAACAGGCCTTACTGGGCTGTCCCTTTGCTGGCTCCATCTCTTAAACTTGGATACAGGATCTGTGCAACTGTACGATGCCATGTTGCATATCATTGGATATCTGTTCCGCCTGGGACTGAACAGCGTAATTCGTCCGTTTCCTTCCTTTGTATTTGGTCTCCTTGGGTTGACATCATTTCTGCCCCTGACCTTACCCGGGATCTTTTGCTTCATTGACTCCATTCAGCTGTCTTGTCCGGATTAGTCCTGCTGGTGATGTGGACTCCTTGGTGTCTTCCTTTCAGTTACCTCCCTTTGTTCCCCCTCTCCCCCTCCCTTTTTTCTTCCTCTTTCTCTTCTTTCTTTTCTTCTCTTCGCCCTCTCCTAGGCGTTAGAATATTAGCATATGTTCAGCATGATGGCTGTGTCACGCACCGTTTAGGCTCAAGCGGGACTGGGGATACTGTGCCAATAGCTTTTTCTGTACATGCTGCATCTCCCTTTTCCTTTGTATGTGAATATTTCAATGCTGTATTGTGATTGTTCTTTTGGTTGTATTACCTTTGAAACTCTTAATAAACTTTGAATTAAAAAAAAAAGGTATAGACATGCAAAAGCCAAATCAGCAGTTCAGCTGTATTTACTGTTTCCCCAGTGTTTAGAGTGAAAGTTCATAAAGGAGAACTTGATCACATTCTTCAGAATAAAGGTAGCCATATTCATGGAATAAACAGGTTAGGCACAGCCCAAGATCATATGAAAATCCATAGTAAATGCACAGCATGGGACTTGGCAGGCTGGTACAACTGCCTAACATGGATTTTCACTTTTGATTTCAATGGGGGACATGATGGGGACAACAAACTTCTGTTTTGTGAAGCCATCCAGTGCAGTGACATAGAGGAGGGAGAGTGGTCAAAGTAGTATCCCAGACATCCGTTGCTACAAAGTATAAAGGGAACATATTATCAAAATGCTACAATATAATTCATATTATACATATAAATACTATTAACCCCTTAAGGACGCGCGGACGGCACTTAAAGACCACAAATCCTGGAATTCCATGACGGTCCTGGCACGTCATGGATCGTTAACGTAAAACAACCCATGACGTGCCATGACCGTCAAGGGTCGTTAAGGGGTTAATATAAAACCAGCGACTAGATTGCAGTTCTGCAAAAATAAGTATCACATGCCTCTATTATTTACTCAAAGAGCTGAGCTAAGAACAAGAGGTCTTCTAGTAAGACTAGAGAAAAGGTGCTTGTGAATAAAACAAAGGCAGAGATTTTTTACAGTAAGGGCAGTAAAGTTATTGAATTATTTGCTTCGGGATGCTGTACTGAGAGATACTGTAACTGCTTTCAAAAAAGTAATGGATACCTATCTAGCACAGAACAATATTGAGAATTATAACAGCTGGCATCAAAGCTGATAGGATGTTGATCCAGGGAAGTATCTGACTGCCATTTGGAGTCATGAAGGAATTTTTTTTACTCACTTGGGACTTTATTGGAAGTGGCATCAATGGAGTTTTTTTTTTTTTTTTTTTTTTTTTTTTTTTTTTTTATAACCTTTCTCTGGATCAACAGGGATGATTTTGCATGGGCTGGACTAAATGGATGCATGTCTTTTTTCAGCCTCATGAACTATGTTGCTATATAATCCAGTGAATAAATGCAAGTATATAGGTGGTAAGAAACCATTGTAAAGCTTGCAGGGAATCAGAGTTCAAGTGCTCCCTACTCAGGACTCCATTTTTATTAGAAGGATTTGTGATCATGAGCATCTTCCTGACAGATGTTCTCTGATTAACAAATCTCGCTAATAATAACATGATGCATCATTGATCTCATCACTGCATGTCCTGGTGATTTGGACTCAAGGCAGGACATTCATTGTGCCAGATGAGTCCTGAGTGGAAAGGACTAGAGCACTGATTGTAAGCTCCTAGTCCAGCACATATTTACAATGCCAGTTTAATACTGGTTTGTAAATACCCCAGTTATTAACCGCCTAGGATGGATGTGTGCTTTATACAATAGGATGTAAAGAACTATGTGCATATTTTCCCTTTTTGTTTACATTTTAATTAGTTCCTGATGTGGGACAGAACCAGTATTAAATTAGAGAGCTATTACGGATTACACAGTAGATGGGACCACTCATTGTGCCAGCTGACAGAGTCCTGAGTGAAGAGGACCTGCACACTGATTCCCCAAAAGTGCATAGACACTGACATACTCTTTCTTTACCGGTCTTATGTAAAGTACACAGTCCATTATTACCCAAATTAAGATGTGCTGGGTTTTTCCTTATGATAGCACAAAAGGCGCAATGTGTTCCCCCCTCTCTCTCTCTCTGAGTTTATTTACTGTATGTTTGAGTTACTCATCAACATGAAGTGAAGCTGCATCCAAAGTGGAATCTGCTGTTAATCACAGATTAGATATGCGTGAACCAGGTAATCTGTATGACGGTAGAATAAGATGCTCCATTGTCTTGAATGGTTGCCTTATGTACTTTGTACTTGTGAGTATTTAATACACATTTGCTTTCTATGTTTAAATTTATGCAATGTATTGTACCATGAAACTCCCCTTTTTGTGTTTTTGTCTTTTCACGTAAATAAGATCTTGTTGTGTCATTAGTATACTGATAGTACTTCAGGCCGAGCCAGCAGATGGTGATCTTCAAGAGACTTCACATGTACATTGAATAAGAGTAATGACAAAATTGGCACTTAAGGAACCTCATGGGGAGAGGAAGACACTGGTAGGCTGTAATGTCCCATGACCACCTGGTGGGTCTTATCCAACAAAAAAGAAGCTGCCCACTCAACACTATGATATCCCACACCTGCAAAGTTCTTCAGGCAGCAGAGTAGCACCCCATGTTTAACTCTTTTGAAAGCAGGTAATTAAATTTGACAAGGTCTGATAAACAGTCACTGCCCACGGCTAATAGAAGGGCATCTGTAACACAGACTAGTGCTGACTGTTCTGTGCCAAGCCTGGAAAATAACTGGGTTTTGTCATAAAATACAACACACTTGACACAAACCTCCAGCCAGTCTGCTATATACAGAAGAATGGAAATTGTTAATTTGAAAGGAGATCAACATCCAGCCCTGGTTTCTTCAGTAATGATCTCACCCACACCCTTTTCAGGAGTGATGGCACTCTGCTCTGAAAGATAAATTACTTAAACAAATTTATCACTACTTGAATCAAAGGCCTAAAAGATTCCGAAAGAAAACACAAGGACCATAGATCCACACCACAGGCTGTCTAGTTCATACCAGCTTTGGATAATGGATGGGAAAACATGCCCAAAGTGCAGAGTTTCCCCGCTGTTGAGTTGTGGACTGATAGAACAAGGATCGTCGCCAACATATTCTTGACTGTGCAGCTGGTTCCACTTCTGTCTATGTATCTTTCCATTTCCATGTCTGCGTAACCTATGACTTATTTATTCCACATAATAAATCAATGGGTCTTAACCCATGCCCTCAGGGCTGACGAACAGGTGAATTTCCCTGCTACAACACAGGTGTGTTGATCAAAGGCACAATCAATTTGATTAACTCACTTGCTCCCTAATATAGAATTCCTCAAATCCTGGCTTGCTAGTGGACCCTTACAGCACATGTTGGGAACAACTGTAATAGACATATCTATCCCAAGAGTTTTTAAATTTCTTTAATAGCTCAACCCCTGCCACTTCCTCTGGAAGGCTATTACATGTTCATATATGTCACGGTTTCAGTACACTCAGACAATTGGATAAGGTAAAAAGTAATTTATTAATAATGAAATAGAAAGACCCTAACACAGGTCTAAGCAGGACATAAGAACAGGCAATGTAGACAGCTAATAACAATACAGACACTGGAGAAATATAGATACAATTGGCAACAGACTGTAGCGCAGGGACTGGACAGTGGAGCAGTACTGTCAACCGGCCTTGCCTGATAACTCCTTAATACAGAGACAGCAGGAGCAGTGATCGAAGGTTATGCCAAAAGGCAACCGACAGCAACGGGTAGCGCAACCTGAGACAACAGTGGCAAGACTCTAGTGGCTCGGAGGCAACAATGGCTAGGTTGATAGCGTAGGCGGAGGCAACCGTGGACCAACTTAAGTATAACCGGAGGCAACAGTGGTTAGGCTTTTAGTGTACCTGGAGGCAACAGTGGTTAGGCTTATGCTGAAACCGGAGGCAACAGTGGCAGTGAGCAGCACTACCCAGCTCAGACTCACAGAGAGTGAATTCAGCCAAAACCTGGATCGGTACACACATAGCGGGAGACAGCCAAAGCCTGGATCGGTACACAGAGTGGTAGTAAGCCAAAACCTGAATCGGTACACCGAGAGCGGACGTCAGCCAAAGCCTGGGTCGGTACACAGAGAGCGGTCGTCAGCCAAAGCCTGGGTCGGTACACAGAGAGCGGTTGTCAGCCAGGGTCGGTACACAGCGATCAGGAGCAAGCAGGATACTGGAGTGTAGTCAGACGAGCTGAATTGGTACACAGCAATCAGGAACAGGCAGGATACTGGAGCGTAGTCAGATGAGCCAAGTCTGTACACAGCGATCAGGAACAAGCAGGATACTGGAGCGTAGTCAGGCAAGCCGGGTTGGTACACAGTGATCAGGAACAGGCAGGATACTGGAGCGTAGTCACAGACATCTGGTCGGAAACACCACGAAAGGGCTAAGACCTGATGACAGGCGGAAGTATATAAAGGTCAGCCCTGGGCGGGTCTGAAGCACTGAGCCAACAAGAGTAGCGGAGAAAACCCGGAAGTCACAATGTCGCTCAGACCGAATCACAGCAGAGTGATAATATATTACATTTTAGTCTCCCATCCATTTCAGGTCCTGTCATTTTGTCCTAGTATTGCTCTTTTTCTAAAAATGCTTTCTTCCAAACTTTGAAACCTTCAAACCTTCAAATATATTAACCCCTTAACGACCGGCCGCACAGTCACATTGTGGTCACTAAAGGACCACGGAGCTTTTTTTTTTTTTTTGCAGATTCGGATTCCAGACTCCCCGAACTGTGTGCAGCCGCAGGGGGAGCCCGGAATTCCATGACGGTCATAGCACGTCATGGATTGTTAAGTCAAAACAACCCATAATGTGCTTTGACCGTCAAGGGTCATTAAGGGGTTAAGAAATTTAACAATGTATCACCCATCTCCCTTCTGTCCTCTAGTCCATTGATTCTCAGCTCCAGTCCTTAATACACACAAACAAGGCAGATTGTAATGATATACCTAATTAAACACAGGTGGAGCATTCATAATGACTCAGTCACTGATTTCTCACCTGTGATCAAGCAAGGATATCCTAAAACCTGCCCTGTTGCTGTGCCCTGAGTACTAACACTGCTCTAACTAGTTACAAAGTTGCATTTCAGTGTTCATATGTGGTAGCATTATGTTTAGTGTGATGTGCATATTGTCACAGAGAGCTCTCCTCGCCAAATTATATCTCTGTAGTACCTTGTTGATATAGTTTTTACTTTTTCCTTCCTCCTTCATTGTCTGTGTTATTTAATTTCATAATATAGTTATATTTTACCAGTTATTTTGTAACTATTGTAATAAACAGACTTACTTTTTATTATACAGTCATTCATTCCAAGTGGTATATATAATGGTGGTCTGCAACAGGAACTGAAACTGATGAGATCATTCTCTTGGTTCCTTGCAGATCTAGAAGAAACTATTCTCTTAAGTATTTGCAAATAATATTTTCATGGCATCACGCACACAAGCCCATAGATAGTAACACAATTTCAGTTGAAAGCTGAAATTTGACAGTGGTCTTATTTCTGAGACTTTGTTCAAAAGTTATGAAGAGATAAAGATCACCCGCCCACCCCTTCTGTACACGTCACCAGAAGCTTCAGTCTGGTCCGGACAGCTGCAGCGAGGGACAAACTTCAGTAAGCAAAGGTAAATCCTGCCCTCCTTCGTCAATGGGGGCTGAATTTCTTTTATACTTAATTAATGATGTTTGTCCCTCGATGCAGCCGCTGAGTCGCACAACCAGATTCAGAGGGAGGCGGCCAGAAGGGACAGGAGGGGGATCTTTATCTCTCCATTACTTTTGAACTACACAACAGTAAGAACTTACACATAGCACATTGTGTTAATTTTAATATAAAGACAAAAGACTTTTCAGTAAACATTACTATCCCTTTGAATTTTCTTATTATGCAAGCACAGGATGTACCTCATTTGTTTCCAGTATGCAGGACTTGGGTATAGCAGATTTAAATCCTAATTTTTGATGCAATAGAAGCTGTAATAAACTAGATCAATTAGGAATGATTTCTTCTTGTGTGTACAATCGGTGTACAACCGGTGCTCCCAGGACCTCCCCCACGCCATTGCAATCTCTCACCCATCCGTTCAACTAACAAGAGTGTGCTTGGAAGTTTCATAAAGTATTTGTAAACCATCAGTTGTCAGGAGTTCCTGAACCTAGATCAGTTGTGAACAACTCGTTGCCAGGAGGCCTTATGTGGCCCTTAATTCCCCCTCTACAGCAGTGGGAATTGAGTAGTTTATTTAACACCCCATGCATACAATTTTCCTTCTCAAAAGCAGGTATTCACTCTTTTGTCCCAAAAAAATACTCCCTTCCACACAAACACTGTTGCCTGCTTCTTAATCCCAGGGAGAATGTAAACCCCTTTACTGCCCATTGGTCTGACAAAAATGGTTAAACACTGTTGTCCTTTTGGGGTTTCAAACAAAGTGAAGGACTCACAGGTCTACTAAAATAGAAATATGTATTAAAAGACACACGTTACACCATCTTCCATATGTATCATTTAACCCCTTCAGTTCCAGAGAAGTATCCAACGTTTTGCAAGAGTTGTATCAGCAAAGTTGGTCATAGATGGGCTGAGGTCAGATACTGTAGAGTTGTAGAAGCAGGATTGGTCATAGACAGACCAAGGTCGGATACCGGAAAGTCATAGAAGCAGGATTGGTCGTACACAGGCCATGATCGGGTACCGCAGAGTTGTAGAAGCAGATCAGAAGCAAAAGACAAAAGCACAACTGGAGACAGGCCAAGGTCAAAATGCAGGAACAGCAGCAATCCAGAACTAGCTCAAAGAATGTGCATCTACATGTACATCAGATGCTGGAACCCAGGACCGCTTCTCAGGGCTATACGCCTTCCAATCAATCAAGTATTGCAACCTTCCATGAACACATCAAGAGTCCAAAATCTTCCTAACCTTATGCTCCTGATGATCCCCCACCACTACCGGATGAGGGTATCTAACCGGAGAAGAATATCAGTTTTGGACCACAGGTTTTAGCAATGAGACAAGGAAAGTGTCAGAATTTTTCATAGTAGAAGGGAGGTCAAGAGAGTATGTGACCGGGGTGACCTGGGACCGGATGTGAAATGGACTGACTAATCTGGGCCCCAGTTTCCTGGTGGATCCTAAGGTTCTGAGCAGAAAGCCAGGCCATGTCTTCTGGTTGGTATTTGGGTTTGATGCTCCTGGAGGAATCAGCGGTCTGTTTGTAGAAATCAGCTGAGTGTTGAATCTGATGTTTCTCCGAACAATGTTTCTGAAGATCCTGAACTCTGGATTCTGCCAGTGGTATCCTGAGGTCATCAAATGGTGGCAGAGTTCGAGATGGTACCCAAGAGCTGGGATAGTGTGCAGGGCATTATGATAAAGTTGTTAAAGCAAACTCTGCAAATGGAAGGAGATCTACATTTACATAATGTCTTAGGAACATCTCCAGGGTTTGATTGATTCTCTCCATCTGACCATTGCTCTGAGGATGGTATGTGAATGAGAAACATTATTTTATTCCAAATCGACAGCAAAACGCCTTCCAAAACTGAGAAATCAATTGGGTACTTCTGTCTGACACCAAATTTCCTTAACAAAGATGCCTGCCAACTCTGTTGCAGACGGTAGTCCACACAAAAGCAGGAAGTGTGCTTGATGAGAGAAAACCGATCCACAATAACTAAGATAGTAGAACAGTTCTTGGACTTTGGGAGCTCCGGAATGAAATTTAAGGCCAGGTATGTCCAGGGTTTTTGTGGAATGGGTAGTGTTTGAAGTAAACCAGGTGGTTGGGAGTGAGATGCTTTATTCATGGCACAGGTAGTGCAAGACCAGACAAATGCAGCAGTGTCTCGGCTGGAGAAGCATCTCAGAAGTCTCCAGTACCCTTGGATGTCCCACATATGGAGTTTGATGGGCCCAGTGAAGGATCTCCATATGGTGGTATTTGGGTACGAAGAGTCTGCCATTAAGGTTGGTAGTGGATCACCAATAGAGACCTTGGACCAAGATAATCCTTTGCAAAGTGGTCTAGGAGAGGCTGGCAGTGATCAGGTGTTTTGGAATGATAGTGTCACGGTTGTCAGACAAATAATAATTCAGACAGGTACAGTAAGATCGACACCACTTTATTAATAATATAGATACAGATAAGCACTTCCCCAACCCTTCCTGGGGTCAGGCGTGAGGACAGTGCTACAATCCACTACCCAGGAGCTTAGTCAGACTATGCCAAGGTTCAAGCACGGATCGAGTAGTCAGACAGAGCCAAGGGTCATACACAGATCGGAATCAGCAGCCAAGCAAGGATCACAACAGAGAGCGGAATACTAAGCAACGCACTGGTACACCACGAAAGAGCACTGAAGCATAGTCTTAAGGCCTCATATAAGGCCCACAGAGAAGGCGGGACATCAATTGGCCAATTAGTGCCGAAGGTACAAAATAGTGAGCATGAAGTCAGTGACGTGTGTCCTAACAGAGAGGCCAGCAGTCAGGCAGCGACCAGCCATGCTGCCGCTCATCCCTCAGTGGGGACAAAACAGGTAATGCAACAAGAGGCAAAATCACAGGCACTCACCCCTCAATGGCCTCTCATTGTGAATGTGCATACCAGCAGGAAGGTCCGGGGCATATGTGACAGGATTTCTCTCCGAAGAACCCGGTATGGACCTACATGATGAGCCAGTTTCTTACAAGGCACTTAGAGGTTCAAATTACAGGAAGATAACCATACCCTCTCCCCCACTTGAAAGACCGGAGCAGGAAGTCTTCGAAGATCTGCGTGTCTCTGATAGCGCTGCATGGACCTCTGTAAGGCTCTCTGAACTCATACCCAAGTGGAGCGGAGTTGCCTAAAACGCTCATCCACAGCCGGAATATCTTGTTTGTTTTGGTGTTTTTCTTTTCCCCGCTAGTCTTATGTTGAAAGCTGAAATTTGACAGTGGTCTTATTTCTGAGACTTTGTTCAAAAGTTATGAAGAGATAAAGATCACCCGCCCACCCCTTCTGTACACGTCACCAGAAGCTGCAGTCTGGTCCAGACAGCTGCATCGAGGGACAAACTTCAGTAAGCAAAGGTAAATACTGCCTCCTTCATCAAGGGGGGCTGGATTTCTTTTATACTTAATTAATGATGTTTGTCCCTCGATGCAGCCGCTGAGTCGCACAACCAGATTCAGAGGGAGGCGGCCAGAAGGGGCAGGCTGGGGATCTTTATCTCTCCATTACTTTTGAACTACACGACAGTAAGAACTTACACATAGCACATTGTGTTAATTTTAATATAAAGAAGACTCGGCAAAAGACTTTTCAATAAACATTACTATCCCTTTCAAAGGACTTGGGAAGCAAGGATGGTTGAAAACAATAGTTGATCAGAAATGGAGAATTCTGAGACGAGGAGTTCACAGCACAATTCCTGGCAAACTTAGTCAAGTAACAAGGTTGCCCAGTTATCGTGATGCAATATACTTACTACATTGACTAGCACTAGCTCAACATAAATCTTGGGCGAATGCACATTAAAATAATCCGGTGCACTCTAGGGCAATAATAGACTATAGCAAACAAAATTAGACAGGAAAAGATAAAAAAAGCGAAACCTCCCCTGCCTACTTAAAGCAAAACCCTATAAATTGAGGCACACAAACCCAGAAATAACAAAATACCAAAATATATTTATTGAGGCAATATATGTCAAATACAGATAGGCTCATAAAAACATATAAAACCAAATTAGATAGGGGAAACCTCCATATGTACAGGTTAAAAAAGTAATAAATGATACAGTCGTTAGTCAGTACATCACTTAAAGCCTAGTACAAAAATGACAAAATCTCATATGGTAGTTATCTACAGCAGCAATTGTGTGACAATGTGAAATCACATACACAATATTAAAGTGACAAAAAATATATATAAAGACTATAATATAAACACACGTGCAAACAATTCATCAAGAACAATCTATAGATTTTCCCCTTCATAGTGTTGAGGGAGTGCAGCGGATCCAGACAGCCCTCGGAACGTACTAGTCTCAGGATTCGCAAACACCGCCGGTGCTGGGTCAGGGGAGGACACTGGTTGCCGTGCAGCCCGATCTAGGTGTGCAGTACGGTTAAGGAGAGTTTGCAAAGCCAATGACAGCTGATCAATACGTTGATCCTGTACGTCCATTCTGGCCAGAATGCTAGGAACCTGTGGGTTGCCTGTACCTTTAGTACTCATGGCCCTTTCGTACTATCATGGTTGTCAGACAAATAATGACTCAGACAGGTACAGTAAGCTCAACACCATTTTATTAATACAATAGATACAGATAAGCACTTCCTCAACCCCTCCCAGGGTCAGGCATGAGGACAGTGCTACAGTCCACTACCCAGGAGCTGAACACTGAACCTAGCCTGCACTACTGGAACCAGGTACTACAAAATAGGAGAGAACCTAGCCTACTGTTCACGCAGCCTACCCGAGATGGAGAGAGGGTGGCTAGGAGGCAGTAACGCTAACCTAGGATGCTAGGTCCGCAGCAGATAAGCGATACCCTAAAAAGCTAAGATCCCAAGCAGATAAGTGTTCCCCTAGAATGCTAGGGTCCAAGGCAAATACCCATGGTAAAACCTAGCGCACTGACAAGGCTGTGGACTAACCCAAGGCAACACAGAGAGGTAGAGATCAGGCCCAAGTACCTGCACTGAGAGAGTAAGTCAGGCCCAAGGTACATATACAGAGTGGAGTCAGACAAGGCCAAGGTCATACACGGATCGGGTAGTCAGACAAGCCAAGGTACATACTTGGAGCGGGTAATCAAGCCAGGCAGAGGTTCATACACGGACCGGGTAGTCAGACTAAGCCATGGTTCAAGCAAGGATCGAGTAGTCAGACAAGGCCAAGGTTCATGCACTGATTGGGTAGTCAGACAGAGCCAAGGGTCATACACGGATCGGAATCAGCAGCCAAGCAAGGGTCACAACAGAGGGCGGGATACTAAGCAACACACTGGTACACCATGAAAGGGCACTGAAGCTTAGTCTAAAGGCCTCATATATGGCCCACAGAGAAGGCGGGACATCAATCAGCCAATTAGTGCTGAAGGTACAAAATACTGACGCACGTGCCCTAACAGAGAGGCCAGCAGTCAGGCAGCGACCAGCCATGCCGCCTCTCATTCCTCAGTGGGGACAACACAGGTAACACAGCAGGAGGCAAAATCACGGGGACCGTGATAGATAGGCTCTGATGAGGAGGCAGGAGATTCAGGAAGTTGCCATGATAGGGAATCTGCCATGACATTCTTCAGACCACGTTGATAGGTTATGACAAAATTGAATCAGGTAAAGAACAGAGCCCATCTCTCCTGTCGAGGATTCAAACATTTGGCCTTCTCCAAGAACTGCAGATTTTTATGGTCACTAAGAATAGAGAAGGGAACAGTAGTACGCTCAAGAAGATGTCTCCTAAAACTAAATATATAACAAAGTTGTTGCACTGAATGAACTATCTATATAAAAGCTTCAAATAGGATAAAATCAATTATATAACACAACCTAATCCAAGTAAATATTCATATGATCTAGATATAAAATAAAGTGCATAGGTATCACATTGCAACATTACTTGCAGTACAGTGAACAGTAATACAGGCAGCTCTATAGAGAAGGACTGCAACATTCCTTCTACAAAGCTCATGTTAATGAAAAAGACTAAAAAAGGCAATCCGACATGTCTTTGTCAAGTAGACCAGTACACTGCCAGGTTTAGTGCATATGGCGATGTTTGTCTACATCGCCAAGGAGAAGTACTTGACAGATATCGCCAAAAACACATCACCACAGCATCAATATTTAGTGCATCTCCCCCATAGAGTAAGAGACACAGAGTGAGGGAAACTGAGTGGAAAAAAGAGTAAGGGGGAGAAGAGGGCAAGAGAGAAGTTGAACTCAAATGTGAGTGATAAAGAGGCTGAATCAGTGACAGAAAAAAGGGAGTGAGAAAGCTGGTGAAAGACTATGAGACTCACACTATAAAGTGTGTGTTACAACTCCCAACAATGCAGAACAAAAATCATCAGGATAGTTTCCTATCTCACAGATCTCCCACGAGAACAGGGTAAGCATAAGGGGGAGTCTGAAATGAGACCCCTGGAGCTCCTTTGTTGATCCCATGTGAAGAGGTTGAACTTCAACACTGAAGTATTATAGTTAAGTCTCTGAAGCAGTCCCCAGATACTCCCTGCTTCTAGCTTGAATGCCCAACAAAGTCTATGGAGGCTGTGTACAAGAGTATCATGCATCTGGGTTGTCGTCCGTCTGAAGCTTCAGTTTTCTGACTCCCCCCCCCCCCCCCCCCCACAGCTAATAGGAACCATTGCATGGCTGCATAGTATAGGAGCAGACTTAGTAAAGCATGATCATTACCCTTTAACTCCTTAAAAAAGACCACTTGTGTGTAATTAATTGCTTTGCACACCCTCTCTGTTCCTTAAAGGGTTTAAAAAAAAACCCCACCTGAAGCTGCATTTCTTAAAGGGATAGTAGTACTTCGTTTTATCTTTATTTTATTTTGTAGGCATTAAAAAACATGAAGAATGATATGTCTTATCTCTCAAACCTTTATGGTTTGAGAGATATTCACAAGCAAAGTTTCCCCCTCCCGCCCCTTTTACCTAGTGTAAGCCATCTCTTCTCAGATGTGGAATCTGGTTGTAAGTCCAACAGATAACAGAAGGGGACAATCTTCTTTCTATGAGAACAATGAAATCCCTGCCCCCACTTGACAAGTTTTTCAGGTTTTTCCCTTATCTTAATTGAAAATTGTCCCTCTCTGCAGTCTACCTGGGCACCTCCCTTCTGATCTGGCTAAACAGTGTTACATTAGTAAAAGGGGAGGGAGGGGGATATTTTGTAATTTAATTACTCTTGAACTACAACTCTGACAGAATTGAAATAACACTCTCCAAAGTCCAAATACTATGATGATTAATTAGAGCTGTTTTTATTATGAAACATTACTATCCCTTTAAGTAAGCCACTGAAGGGCACAAGTGTGCTTTTTGATCCCTTAACAGCTGGTGACTGAATCTCAGTGATTTAAACACCTGAAAAAAATCCCCAAGACTGTTAAGGGTAGATTTAAAGGTTTGTGTTAACATCCGCTAAGTAAAAAAGGCACATCGCCAGCAAATAATACATGATTTACGTTGGATTGGACAGGTAGTCTACAAGAATAGCTAACGAGTGTAGGTACAACAAAAACACATAACACAAAAACCTGCGTCGCACCCTTTTTCACATTACCGTGCATCCCAATCACCCGAAAAAACACGTCTTAAGTCATCTTGTAACATAACGCCCGACATTGTCTAGCAACCCTGATTGATGCACAAGCAAATTCAAACCTACAGCCAATCCTAAGACTGCAAAGTATCAAATATACCTATATATACCCCAAAATAACAGTCCCACCTTGTCTGTGTTTCAAGTTTTGGCGAGCTAGAGCACAGGAGCAGAGGATAGCCATTAGAGAGAGAGACTCATTTACAAGAGCAAGGTAGAAGGAGTTTAGAGTTTGGAGAGGTGCACCTAAATAGACACATATCACACTTTTGCACATATTACACACACACACACATAGTCTTTTTTTTTTATAATACTTAACACAAAAAACTTTATTTTTTCAGCATGAATCTGTGAGTGACAGAGTGAGTGGGATCGAGTGAGTCTGTGAGGGCCTGTGTGAGTGCCTGGATGTGAGTGGGTGAGTGATGGCCAGGAGAGAGGGATGGGGAGAGTAGTGGAGGAGGGTGGAGAACAGGGCATTCCTGTTGAGAGTAGGAGTGGGAGAGTGAGATTCTCGAGGTGGAGGGGGTCGACTTAGAAGAGCAGGCACGCGGAGGGCAGGGACAGAACCTTCAGTGGGACAAGGGGTATCTGACGGGGAGCACCACGCACAGGCAGGGGCAGAGCATGCAGGACATTCCTGACACCTCGCAGGCCAGAGCTGAGGAGGAGAGGCTCAGGGATCCTAGGTATACGGAAGAGGAGTACAGGGCCCTCATGAAGGCTGTCTTGGAGAAAGTGTCCTCCTTCTGAGGGAGAGGGTCCCTGGCCTGGCTGCGAGGAGGAAGGCTGCTTGGAATCAGATCTGCAGCAGGGTGAATGTGGTTGTCCACCTACAGATGGTACGTGGACTCCGTCAAGAAGAGATGGAGCGACTGTAAGAGGATGGTCAAGAAAAAAGATGGGGGAGGCCGCCCTGCACGCCCGAGGAACCGCTTCACTGTTAAATGGTCACATTTTAAATATCGGACGGCTGTGCGTCGCATTAAACATGTCGCCTGGATTAAAAGGACAACATGAGAATGCCGCGTAGTATATAAGCACGAGATTCTCATGTCGCCTCATTAAATGTTGCATACCTGATTTTACTTGTACTGCCCGTCTTTCCGGTTAGTCCGGGGAGTCCAGGAGAGACAGCTCTGTATTAAGTGATAGAGCACTCTGTGCACTGAGACACCCCGACCCTGCTCTGGTTCAAGTGTCACTGGCAGCTTTTGGCTCACTCACCAGCCCTGCTTCAGAGTGCACAGAAGAGAGTATGCACAGCCAGAACAGACAGGTCTCTGTGCACTCTTTTTGCCAATGACACTTGAACCAGAGCGGCTTAATCAGAATAGAGAGTGTTAACATTGAGCCCTGAAAAAGAAAATATTGAAGCAGTAACCAAAGGTTTTGCCACTCCATTTCAATAACAGAGCTGGTGATGCAATGATTGAAATACTAAATACTTTATCGTCCATGAAGTGCCCCATGACAGAAAAAGGAGAATATGCTTCCTCAGAGCTCAATATATAAATTGCTGCAGTGTCATGCTAATTTATGCAGTTTATCAGTGCACAAAGAAGAGCATATTTGAATAATACATCTGAGGGGACTTGCTAACCGGTATCAGTGTAAACAACCAGTGGCTTCCACCAATAAGACAGTGGTGGGAAAAGAGGGGTTTCCTCAGCTTTTCCTCTGATTATGCTATATTTGCTCTTTTGGACATACACATTTCTCTCTCCACTTTCACAATTGTTTCTCTCTTACTTAACGGGCAAAGCCGACCCTGCTCTTGTTCCTTGTCAGTGTGTCCAGCAGCTTGCTCAGTAACTCATGCGGCATTTACTGAGGCGACATGAGAATCTCGCGCTTATATGCAGTGCTGCATTCTCATGTTGCCCTTTTAATCCAGGCAACATGTTTAATGTGTGCGTGCAGCCAAGCGATATTTAAAATGCGACCATTTAAAAGGATACAGAGGAACCAGAGGTGGTCCCCCTGCCCACATCATCTACAGCAGCTGTGAGGAGATGCCACGGCAGAATATGTTGTCCACAGCTGTTGAAGCGGTCCCTGGAGGATCGGACACTGGGGAAGAGAGGAGCCTCCACACTACTGGTAAGTGCATCATCACATAACCACACACCACATCAACCGACACAACCTTCACAAGCAAATACAGTCACACCTCAACACATAACCAACACTGTGGTATTAAAGGAGAACCTCTCTCACTTGAATGTTACATCATATATTTGGTTTTCACATGGATCCTCAGGAGTGGTGATGCCATGGATGAATGTTACATCATCCACTATTTTCAGGATACACATGGGAACCAAATGTCAACCACTGTAGGTGGCACACCAACAGGACCTGGCTGATGGATATCTCTGATGAAGCAAGGCTGGGTCACTCAGAAAGATGGGGCAACTCAGCCAAACAACAATAGGCCTTAATAGGAGAAATCTTTCACTACTGATTGGTGGCCTTGATGACTGAACTTGGACAGGATCCTGTCAAGTTCATCAATCTGTGATTGCCAGGGTGGTATCCCATGCATCGCAATGCATAGGATACCATCATGGCACTCAGAGATTCACACGTCAATTACATCATCTTGCATTTATTCTGTCATTGCTTGCATTACTAATCACACCATGTAATTTTCCCCACACAGCATACAGGCCTGAAACACAGCAGGAGGCCGTGGAGAAGGAGGCATCCCCTGGTGATGAGTTTCCTCTTGGGGAGCAAGAGGAGGGGACCAGCACCTTACCTACCATCTCCACAAGCTGAACCACCTGCTGCTTCTCCACCTGCTCCCCCCCATTAGGACTAGATGTACCAGGAGAGGTTGATGCAGCCATTAACCTCAGAAGGTTATTACCCTGCTGCAGCACCCCCACCACCAGGAAGGCCCTGGATGTCCGGGACAGTGGCCACACATCACTATGGTGCATATGATCCTCGGATGGACTTACCCTCCTGGATGGCTCCCCAGCATGGGCCCAGGTATGATCCAAGGTTAGGGCCAAGCAGCTACCAGTAGTCAAGGTATGACCCCTGGCCAGTGGAATATGAACACCTGGGCCTGATTGGGGAGCCCCAGCGACATTAACAAAGTCACCCCACCACCACAGAGATCAGTGTCAAGCACCGAATCCCTGGATGTGGTGGGGATGCAGCCTTCATCATCAGCAGCTGCCTCATCAGTAGCCACCCCACCTGCACCAGTAGCTGCTTCAGCAGCAGCCACCCCACCTGCACCAACAGCTGCCTCTCCACCAGCACCAGTCACCCCACAATCACCAGCCTCACCATCAGAACAACAGGAGGACGTAGGTGAGGCAGCATCACCAGGCACATCCTCCTCCAGTAGTGCACGCAGCTGGGGCTGGAGAGGGAGTGCCTGGTGCTACAGAGGAGGCAGCTCAGGGAATACCATAGGACAAACAGATATATCAGAAGGATGCAACGGGATTCCCTGAGGACCGCAGGCAGCCTTCAAGCCAGCCTTCATGCACTAGAGGCTCAACACATGGTGTGACAGCAGAGCTGCTGCAGTACTTTACAGGGATGATGGACATGATGGGGCAGCTGCTGTTGGAATTCAGAGACCACAACCGCAGGGATAACCTGCATATGGAGAGGGAGCAGCGGTCTACCGAGGGTTCCACTGCACCCACCTCTCCCCCTGAACCAACACCAAGGGTGCAAAGGATGACCAGGCAGTCAGCCAGGTCATTCATGTCTGGCATCCAGCCAACCCCCCCCACCCCCCAAAAAAGAAAAAATAAAGAGGCCAACTTGTTATTTCCCTCCCAAATAAAACAAGAACTTCTAGATTATAACCCTGTCTGAGAAGATTTGTGGTTACTGATAGATTAAGTGTGCAAACATGTCTCCAATGCATTGCAAAGTGAACATAACTTCTTACCAGGTTACATAGTTGTAGAATGTTTTAACATGGGTTAGCACACACACCATGCACAACGTCCAAATTCAACTTACAATCCACCACTGGAGCCAAACTACATGACAGTGTTGTATGGCCATAATGTGGGTTGACTTTCAGTTGCATCAATTGTTGTGGTTTATCGGGGTTAACCAAACAACTGTTTGACTTAGCTAAGAAGTGACAGGCAGGATAGATAGAACATGCCAAATAGGCAGTGAGTCACACTCTGATTGTGAAACTAACCTACTGGATGACCCAATGATCACCCTAAGATTTCAGTGTGGGTGCTACACTTTGAAATCTTAGGTTGATCATTGGGTTATCCAGTAAGTTGTTTTAATGTTTAACTAAGGTTGAAACAGACTTCTCCAGTGGTATCATTTCTCCGATTTTAGTCAGTTTGTTAATGTAGCATGTGTACTGTGATATTTCAAACCAGAGCAATCACAGAAAATTGGTTACATTGAGTAACATGGGAAAGTAATGTCTCTTGTATCACTCCTTATCAAAGTTTTAGAAATACTGGTAGACGATAGACTTCACAGCAGTGTGCAGAGTCACTCAGCTGCTGCAAGAGCAAATAGGGTACTAGCCTGCATAAAAAGAGGTGTAGATGCAAGGGGTGCTAATATTATCCTACCTCTGTATAAATCCTTGGATAGGCCTCATCTAGAATATGGAGTGCAGTTTTGAACTGGAAAAGGTGCAGAGATGTGCAACAAAACTGATGAAGGGATTGGAAGATCCGAGTTATAATGAGAGGTTAGCGAAGCTGGGTTTGTTTACATTAGAGAAGAGATGTCTAAGGGGTGATATGATTACCATTTACAAATACATTCAATGTCAATACAAAGAACTATCCAATTAATTATTTACGCTAAGAGCTGAGCTAAGAACAAATGGTCATCCATTAAGACTAGAGGAAAGGTGCTTTTGAATAAAACAAAGGCAGGGATTCTTTACAGTAAGGGCTGTAAAGCTATGGAATTCTTTGCGTTTGGATGTTGTACTTGCAGATAATGTAACTGCTTTCAAAAAAGCAATGGATGCACAGAACAATATTGAAAATTATGACAGATGGCTTCAATGCAGATAGGATGTTGATCCAGGGATCTATCTGACTGCCATTTGGACTCGGGAAGGAATTTTTTTACCCACTTGGGGCTAAATTGGAAATGGCTTTAGATGGCTTTTTTTTTGCCTTCCTCTGGATCAACAGGGGTGTTTTTGACATGGCCTGGACTTGATAGACGCATGTCTTTTTTCAGCCTCATCAATTATGTTAACACACACCTCAGTGCAGCATTGACATCATCTCCTTGCATTAATACATCCCAAAGTCCACACATGGTTAAACAACCAGTGGACTCCTGTGATGTAGGTCATGTCTTCCTATGTATGAGGGATAATCTATACATGAGTATGGTTCCACAATGAGATATGTCTAATCCAATATTTCATTTAACAGACACATATTAGTGATGGTTCTCCTTTAATGTGTCTCACACTACATTAACCCTGCAATGCATTGTATACCCCACTGGCACTCAAAGGGTATAAACATACATGTGTGTTTTGTGTATATTGCCTATATGCATTGAACACATCTATAAGCACCCAAAATGTACATAAAACTTAAAGAAGGATACTGTAGAAACACTAATGAACTGCTCATGTGTTGTCCACGAGGTATTGTAACTCTGAAGATGAGCATTCTTACTGTTCAGGTTTGAAACCTGGATGTTAGGAAACACATAGCTTTGTGTCTTCTTTGGATATGTGAATATTCCAGTAGAGGTTGTTGTGAGCATCAGGTTAAACATTACATCACCAACACAAGCACTTGAAAGTATCAAGGGGTCAGCTTAAAGGGATAGTAATACTTAAAATGTAAAAAAATATGTTGTAGAGTTTATCCCCCTGAGTAAAACAAGGGCACTCCCACTCCTGAAAGGTGTTTCATTCAAAAGTTATTAATTTTCAAAGTTGAATTTTTTAGGTGCAATATCACAGTGGCCTGAAATTGTACAGTGGCGCTGTTGCTACACCATCCTATGGAAATTTATGGTCAACTGACCAGAGCTGTCCATAGGATCGTGTAGCAACAGCGCCACTATACAATTTCAGGCCACTGTGATATTGCACCTAAAAAATTCAACTTTGAAAATTAATAACTTTTGAATGAAACACCTTTCAGCAGTGGGAGTACTCTTGTTTTACTCAGGGGGATAAACCCTACAACATATTTTTTTTTACATTTTAAGTATTACTATCCCTTTAATGGAGGTGTTGTCAAGGCTTCAGTCCAGTCACATGGAAACTCTTCTGTTCCAGGCTGTATCATGCTATGGATGCCTGTGGGACAAGACTACAAGATTTGGAACAGCGCCCTCGAACTCATTGTCATGCAACAGCTACAACATCATTATCCCATTACTCTTTGCCGTTTCAAAGGCATACACAAACCATTGCTTTGTAAGGTGTTTTCCACTTCTCTGTAACCCATTATGGGAAAACTAAGGGGATGTCAACCAGCCCTAGGGATATGTGACCCTGACATAAATCCATACATCAATATATATGTCCTAATAGCTCCATGAAACAAATATATTTTGTCCGTCAATGTCAGAGTGCTACACACGCACACAGGTCAGCATGGTGTCCCTTGGGATTTGATCCGGATTTCACAACCTCTGTGTTGTATAACTACCACTGTAGATCCATCCTTCTGCTGCTCTTTTCAGCTATACCAAACTACAGGTCCCATGTTCACTCCAATGACCCTTCAACACCTGATGTGACAGAGTGTTATCTGATGCATTGGATAACACTCTTTTGCTACAAGGGTACCATGGTTGCTATTACTATGATCATGGAAAACCACGTTAATTGCCGTTGGTCAAGCCCTGGAATATGCTAAACATGGGTAATGCGTTGTGCCTTCTTTCTCTTGGGGATATGCATGATATCCTTGAGGTAGCAGTGTCAATATGGAGGAAGGAATAGAAGATGGTATTGAAATCCCCAGCCATAATATGCCAAGTCCATGGTATGGATGATGTTTGAGGTCCATACTGCTGCCAGTGTCAGGGCTGTGTCATTGATCCTGTGGGGTGAAACAGAACATCATGTGTGATGTGGTTAGCGCGTTGGCACCAATTCACGGGACTGATGATGGACATGCATGGATTGTGTGAATGCCTGTGTTATACTCACAGCTGAAATGTTCCCTGATCAGCCTGTCTCTTATCTGTGCCCCTCCCAGGGTTTACTCATCATGCCCAATGTTCACGAGCACATCTGGTATGGGTGGGGTCTGGATATCATACACAAGTCGAGTGTCCACGCTATGTTGTGTAGTATTGCACACGCCATTATTATACTGCAGTGCTCCCCCTGAGTGATCCAGACATCTAAATCGTGATTTTAGGAGCCCAGAAGTCCGCTCAATGGCATTCCGAGTTCTGGCATGAGCCTGATTGTATCATTCCTGGGCATCGGTTTGGGGATTTGCGATTGGGGTCAGTAGCCAGGATTTACAGCCATAGCCGGAATCACCTGTGGAAAGTGAGTGACATAGTGAGAAAGGGAGCACATGTTGTGTGGATGATGTTTCATGAGGTGGATGTACTAGCTGTGAGTGAAGAACATGCTGAGCGGTGTTATGTGTATACGTGTGGATGTGGTGTGATTTAGTATTAACTCACCCAGAAGCCATGCCCCTGTATACGTTCCATTCTCGAAGTCTCTGTGTACAGATGTGTTTCTGAGTATGTATGCATCATGACAGCTCCCTGGATAATAAGCATTCATAATCCTTATGCTGCTGTCACACACCATCTGCACATTCATGGAATGGAAGTTCTTGCGGTTAATGAATAAATGTCCCTCACGTATTGGAGCTTTGATACGGACATGGGTGCACTCTATTGCACCCATGACCCTGGGCATGCCTCCCCTCGCATAAAAGCCCTGCTTCAGATGTGTCCACTCTGTGTCGGTGGTGGGAAAATAGATAAACCTACTGGCCTTTTGAGGGCTGGCAACACCTGGGCAATCACTCTCGAGAATGTGGCCTGTGACATGCCAGATACTTAACCTTTTGTTGACTGTAAGATTCCATTTGCCATGAAATGTATGGCACACATGCGTTTTTGCAAGCCAGTTATGACATGGTTGTGGATGTATATGGGATCGACCTCATCCTTGATGACCTCATATAGGGCAATGATGCTGTGTGGCCTCAACCTGTAGCGATCTATTACCCCGTCATCGGTCATTCCCAGAGCGTGACCCTTGGGAGGTATACCCTGGGCCTTGCTGGTCATCTGTACATCCTAGGCTGGTCCAGGGGTCCCTGTGGCAGCTGGGGAGCATCCTGTTGCTGTAACTGGGGAGCATCCTGTTGCAGCAGCTGTGGTTCTGCAGGCAGGTGTTGTCCTCCAGGTGGGGATGGGCTCCTGTGTGGCTCTTCAGCCAGAGCCTCCTCAGTTGCAACAGGTGAAGGCTGAACAGGTGTGCTTGGGAGTTGCTGGTGTTCTGTAGCCCTCGCACGTATTGTTCGCAGTCTTCGCATCAATAGGTATGCAAACATACTTACTGACGTATATATCTCTATCTCGTTCTGTCTTTCTCTATCTCGCTCTTTCTTTCTCTCTCTCTCTGCCTGAGTAGAAAACAAGCCATATTTGAGTATGATGGGATGTCCCTTTAAGACCGTGTCGGGTAGTTGTCCAGGTGTGCTCATGAGGTGCGTGATGACCAATGGGAGGGTGTTTGTTGTCCAAGTAAGTGTTTGCCGGTGTGTTTGTGTTTTAAAATCTGCTGTGTTTTGATTGGTGTGTAGCTGTGAGTTGCAAGTGTGACGTTGTGGGGTGCAGGTTGTGTCTCTATCGGCTGGTGATGTTGCCCAGGTGAGCTTGTTTTGTATTGGCAGGTGTCCATGTTGTGTTTTAACCCCTATTGTTCCGAGCCATGTTGTGATGTGTTGTGTTGGTGTGCTTTTTGAAGGCCTTATCCCTGTCATACTGTATTACATTTGTGGGTCCTCCACCTTTTGTCTCTGTTTTTAAGTATGTTTTATTATCATTCCTGTGTACATTTTTTGTGATAATAAAGTTATATTTTTTATTTTTATCCTGGGTAGTGTGCCTCATTAAGGCATTCTTTGTTCTGGGATTATCTTATCCTAGTTAATTATTTATGATTGTTTTCTTCCAGAGAGCACCTAACTATTATGTTATTATTGCCCAGGTAGGTTATTGCAGCTTGTGGCTTGTCTGTTGTTTTTTGTATGTAATAATGAAACATGACACATTTTTAATGATTTAGACTATTTTATTTATTTTTGTTTTCTATTTGTATTTCTTTTTTTGGTGTTTGTATGCAATTCAATAATTCTTTGATAAAGGATGGCTGATTCCATTTGTTGTGTTTTTGTCCTAATATTCCCTTTTTTTGTGCAATATGTGGATTCTTTGTGAGCAATCTCCAGGTCTTCCTTTGTGAAGGTCATGGTACCTGAATGTGGAAATCAAATAGAGAAAGATTTATTACAATTTGAAATTTTCAATTTAAATTTTAAGATGAATAATACATGGCATATAGTCGATAATAGTGTGTCACATGGCTGGATATATTTCTGTGACTAACTAGTTTTGCGGTTACAACACTTTACATTAATGTCACAACACTTTACATTAAGGTTGAGATTGATTAACCCCTAGAGTGCAAGGTGGGTACAATGTACGAGTGGGCACAGCTGTACCTGCTGTGCCATTCTCGTACATTTGACAGCTAAAATGCGGTCACTGCTTAAGCCGGTATAACCGGCTGGCAGTGGCCGCATTTCAGCTGAAATGCAGCCTGGCACTCTTGGGAGGACATGAGGATTACTCCTCATGTCCTCCCAGGTATTGATCTCCCAGCCGATCGCGCTGGGAGATCAATATCGCCAAGGGAGAAGCTCTGAGAAACAGAGCTTCTCCCTCCTCCGCTCTCCTACCCCGAACTTCCGGGTAGGAATGGGCGGGACCAGGGGAAACCTCCTAACGTCATCAGTGACATGATCACCGATGACGTTAGGAAATTTCCCTTACCCGATTCACTCCTACCGGTGGTAGGAGTGAAAGGCAAGAGAGCTTTTCCTCGGCTGGGAGATCAATAACTGGGGGGACACCAGAAGGGGTCCTGATGTCCCCCACGAGGTCTGAAAGGAATAAAAAATAAAATAAATAAAAAAAAATGCCTAAGTAACCCTGTTGCTGAAGACCCCTGTGGCACTCACAGGGTCACTTCTTGTGAGAGATTTTTTTTTTTTTTTTTTTTTTTTGCAAGACCTCATTGGGGGGATCAGGGGGGTTCCTGATGCCCCTCAATGAGGTCTATGAGTAAAGAAATTTTTTTTTTTAAAAAAATTAACCCTGTGTGTGCCACAGGGGGGGGTCCAATGCACCCCCCCTCCTGTGGCACACACAGGGCTTTTATCATTCCTTTGTTACTAGAGATTGTTGGGGGGCCATCAGGATTGGTCCTGATGCCCCCCCAACAAGCTCTGATTACAAAGTAATAATAAAAAAAAAATTAACCCTCTGAGTGCCACAAGGGTCCAATGCATTGCTTTGCAATGCGCTAGAGACCCCTGTGGCACTCACAGGGTCACTTCTTTTGGGGGGATTTTTTTTTTTTTTTGCAAGACCTCATTGGGGGGATCGGGGGGGTCCTGATGCCCCTCAATGAGGTCTATGATTAAAAAATAATTTTTTTTAAATTAACCCTGTGTGTGCCACGGGGGTGTGTGTGTGTCCAATGCACCCCCCCCCCCCCGTGGCAACACAGGGCTTTTATCATTCCTTTGTTACTAGAGCTTGTTGGGGGGCCATTAGGATTGGTCCTGATGGCCCCCCAACAAGCTCTGATTACAAAGTAATAATAAAAAAAAATTAACCCTCTGAGTGCCACAAGGGTCCAATGCATTGCTTTGCAATGCGCTGGAGACCCCTGTGGCACTCACAGGGAAATTTATTTTGATTCCTTTTTTTTTTTTTTTTTTTTTTTTTTTTTTTTTTTTGTAAGACCTCATTGGGGGGGAATCAGAGGGGTCCTGATACCCACCAATGAGGTCCATAATAAAAAAAAATGTAAAGAAAAAAAAATTAACCCTGTGTGTGCCACAAGGGGGGCCAATTCAGCCCCCCTTCTGCGGCACACACAGGGCATTTATCATTACTTCGTTATCAGAGATTGTTGGGGGGCCATCAGGATTGGTCCTGATGGCCCCCCCAACAAGCTCTGATTACCAAGTAATGATAAAAAAAAATTAACCCTTTGAGCGCCACAAGGATCCAAAGCATTGCTTTGAAATGCGCTGGAGACCCCTGTGGCACTTACAGGGTCACTCCGTTTGTGGACATATATATTTTTTTTTTAAACTAAGACCTCATTGGGGAGGGATCAGGGGGTCCTGATGCCCCTCAATGAGGTATATAATAAAAAAAAAAATTAAAACAAAAATTAACCCTGTGTGTGCCACTGGGAGGGGGGGTTCAATGCCGACCCCCTTCCTGTGGCACACACAGGACTTTTTATCATTACTTTGTGATCAGAGCTTGTTTGGTGGCCATCTGAATACAAAATAACGATTAAAAAAAAAATTAACCCTTTGTGTGATTTTTTTCCCCCCCTTTATTTTTTATTTAGACCTCATTGATTGGGTTCTGATGCCCCCAACAAGGTCTACACAAAAATATTGGGGGAAAAAGCCCCAAAAAATGCACGTGCCACAGGAGGGTGGGTCCAACGCAGTGCTTTGTATGAGGGGACATACAGTGCACACTGGTAGTCACAGATCTCCCATACATACTATCAAACACTGCCCCACCATCACCACCATCCTTGCTCCTCTGCTCATACCCACACACACTGCCTAATCCCTCACCCTCCCACACACTTTGTTACACTTGTAGTCACAGGTCCACACGTACACCGGCTGATGCCCTAGCTTCTTTCATCTGTTAGCCATAAAATCACACATACACTGTTTGCTTTCCCATTTCTGTTTCACTGGTAGCTACGCTCCTGTAGCGTAAATTGGTATGTCAACCCACAGCAGTGGGGTACCATTTTTCTTAGGCTGGCAAGAAGTCCTCCTAGGAAATCCCACGCCATTGAACCATTTTAGTATCTTTGAAGTGACTGATGTGTAAAACAAATGTTTTTTTTTTTTTCCTGTAGCACCATATTCTGGAAATAGTTGTGCCAACTAACTTAGGGGTAAAAAGGCAAGTGACCCCTCATTAGATGCGGCAGGTTGTCTTCTTTCCAAAATGGTATGGTTTATCTATCTTTTCTTCAATTCTGAAGGTGTTATAGCCATTTTCGTACAGGCAAGTCAGGTTTGAGAAAATGTTAGAAACATCAGAGGTTGTGTTATATAGTCAAAGATGTTTTTATGGATACCATTTAGTTCCTATATCTCTCTTTTATTTCTCTTTTATTCTTGACTTTTCATCATTTTGGTGCATGTCTTTTCCTTATCCATTCGTTGCTCACATTATAATCCGAATTAGGATGTGACGACTCTTAGGTATGATGTGGTTATTTCTTTCACTATGAGGGTTTAATACTCCAGATGAATTTGAATTTATCTCTGTTTGTTTTAGTCATTTGCTGACATTGGGGGATAATGGTCAGACTGTATTTAGTCTGGAATTGTCTTTTGATGCCTGTTTAGTGTTTTTTTAGAAGTTGCATTTTATGAGCTCCATTTATCTACTTTAATCCCACAGTCTATGCTTGAATATCCTTATAGTTTTTTATAATTTAAAATAGGGCATCCACATAGTTTTATTTTGTATGCATATTGTTTGTACATGCAATTTGAAACAAATAGCTTTATTGTACAGCGATCTTTCACTGTCGGCCAATACAGGTCACTGGTACTCTGGGAGGCGATTCGCCCCTTTAATAGGCAGGAACAATTATGCAAATGACTGCAGGGGCGGAGCCTCCCCTCCTACTTAAGCAGCCTTCAGGCCAGAGCCACTAGATTGATTTGTTCCTGGGTGCTGTGCACACCAGGTAGAGAACATCTATGCATTCAACTTAGTGTTTTGTTATTTTTTATTCAAATATGGAATACCACCATTAGGAGGGTGACCATGGCTGTGAATTGCCCTCTTTAAAGTGGCTGGTGCAGCTTCCAGGGATTTTCTGTGGACCTTATGCCCTGAAGAGGGAACAGCTTGAGTCAAGCAGCTTCCCTGCTGGGGAATTTACCTCTGGTCTATTCCTACTTCATCATGGTCACCTGAAGACTGAAGTCCTGCAGAAAGGTGAGCCACCCATTAAGTGCTGAAGGTCCACTTGTCCCCACAGTATCCCTTTGATGGGCTTGTATTTGGGAGTTTGCAATGCACTCCAGCACTCATAGGGTGTTTTTATTGCATTATTACTGTTTTATGCATTTTCTGTGGTATTCTCTGGGTTTTGGAGCTTTGGGTATTGTTTTTCTCATGTTTCTAATGTGTTTGGTAAATGTTTGATCACTTTTTAGAAGTTTAGATAACTTTATTAAAATTGGTGTTCCGCGCCTTTAAGCGCGGCTTTTCCCGCTTAGACGCCATTGCTCCTTTACTCTCTATGAGATTTCACAGTGTGGGACATATCTCTGGAACCGCTTGTCACAGCAACTTCAGAGAGGGCTCATTTTACTTCTAGGCTCCTGTTCTATCATCCGGTGTATGTTTTACAGGTGTGGGGAGTTCAGGGGGGCTTCGGGCACTGTTTGGGGTACTTTTATGAGAAAACTACATTTTCCATGAGCGCCCGGTTCGCGCTCGTTTCTGATTGGCTGACCTGACGGCCGCCATTTTGTGGTGTTCTTTCTCAGCGAGTACACTACGCAGGGACCGAGCCTTCTCTCCTCTCAGCAGATTAACCCTTCGCTGGCCAGATAAGTACAAATTTAGGCATTTCTGGGGTGAAACTTTAATCTTCCACACTTTTACTGGGTGATAGTGTTTAAGTGGTGTATATTGATGCTGTGAGCATGTCTACTCCACTGGAGCTAGGGGCTAGACCCAAGTCTAAGGAGGTTGGGGTGTCTGTTACCCCCATTGCGTTTTGCTCCTCTTGTCACTCTGGGCTACCTAGTGATTGTTTGGGGGATCTATGCCCTAACTGCACTGATCGTCAGGATAGCAACCCTGGGCTTCCTAGCCATGCTATTGAGCCATCTTGGGTGAGAGAGTTTAAAGCTGCCACTAGGGATCTCAGATCCACTATCCAACTCTTTCCCTCTCAGGTTCAGGGGGCTCTCCAGGTTTGGCAGACCCCCACTGCAATCAGGACTTCCCTGCCTAAACCTCAGGGAGCTCCTGATGTGTCTGATTCTTCTGAGGAAGAACTTTTACAGGATTCTGATGCTGAGGAACGCACTGTTATTGAGTCTAACAGGTCCATTGGGGACCCTTATGAATGTGACCCTGAAGTTTCTGCTGAGGGTCTGATTAGAGCTGTGTTAACTACGCTCAACCTTCCTCTGACTCAGGAATCCACTTATGATCCTACTGACGTTTTTCAAAAGAAACCATCTAAGCCTGTTTGTTTTCCAACTAACCCTACCCTTGCCCGTATCGTCTCTGAGGCGTGGAAGAATCCTGATAGATCCTCCTCTGTCTCCAAAAAGTTTGCTAAACTGTACCCCTTTCCTGAGACTGAGCTGGCAAAATGGGTTCATCCCCCCAAGGTGGATGCTCCTGTTTCCAGGCCATCCAAGTCTACCGCCTTGGCTGTCTCTGATGCCTCTGCCCTGCAGGATTGGACGGATAAAAAGCTAGAACTTTCTCTTAAGTCTATTTTTGCCTCCATTGGCACTGCCATGCGTCCAACCTTTGCAGTGGCGTGGGTTAATAGAGCTATTGCGGCCTGGACTGAACGACTGACTGACGCAGTTCGCCAGGATGCACCAGTATCTGAACAGTTGCAGCTTCTGGCTAATATTACTGAAGCTCAGAAATATGTGGCTGACGCTGCCTTTGATGCTGTGCGCATGATGGCGAGGGCCTCCACTGCTTCTGTGGTGGCTAGACGTGCCCTTTGGCTGAAAATTTGGTCTGCTGATACAGCCTCTAAGAAAGCCTTGCTTTCCTTGCCCTTTCAGGGGAACTTGCTATTTGGTTCTGAACTCAAAGAAATGATCAGCGAGGCTACTGGCGGTAAAAGTACTCTTCTACCCTCAGTATTTAAGAAAAAGTTTCCAGCCAAACGCAATCGGTCCTTTCGTTCCTTTCAGACTGAGACACGCTCCACGTCCCAGACGGGTCCGTCCTCTACGCGCTCCTCCTCCAAGCCCAAACAGTCCTGGAAGCCCGAAGTTCCCCCAAGGCCAAGACTTCCAAGACTGCTTTGGCATGACTCACCGAACCCCATGGGTTATTCAGGTGGTGTCAGAGGGATACAGGATCCCTTTCTCCTCCCTTCCTCCTTTTCGGTTCCATTTTACTCGTCCTTCTCAGGAACCTACAAAAAGACATCTGTTCGACGACGCTATTCAGGATCTCTTGGACAAAGAGGTCCTGGAAGTGGTTCCTCCGGAGGACACAGGTTCAGGATTTTATTCCAACCTGTTTGTGGTGGCCAAAAAGGACGGAGGGGCTCGTCCTATTTTGGATCTCAAAGATCTCAATGCCTATGTGGTCACTTCACACTTCCGCCAGGAGTCCTTGCGCTCTGTGATTGCCGCTATGTCTCCAGGGGAATTTCTGGCCTCCCTGGACCTTCAGGATGCATATCTTCACATCCCTATCCATCCAGAGAGCAGGCGGTATCTCCAGATTGCCTGCCACAGGGGACACTTTCAGTTTTCGGTTTTCTGACTTCAGCTCCTCAGGTCTTCCAGAGGGTGTTGGGTTCCTTGATAGCTGTGCTTCATCAGGACAGGGTCAGGGTGACCCCCTACATGGACGATCTCCTCCTCAAAGCTTCCTCGGCGGAGCTTCTCCACCAGCAACTGCAGAGGTGTATACACACTCTGACCCGTCATGGCTGGATCCTGAATCTGGACAAGTCAGACTTGGTCCCATCTCAGAGACTTCTGTTCCTGGGTCTCCTGTTCGACACTCACCAATGCATGGTGTTTCTACCGGAGGATGTGGCTCATCAGATAGCCATCCGAGTGGCTGGGATTCTGGACATGGACAGTGTTCCGGTACCGAAGTTGTCGTCTCTAGTGGGGAAGTTCATTTCCATGATCGAAGCGGTGCCATTTGCCATGGCCCACTCCAGGGAACTTCAGAGATTTGTGATCCAGACGTGCAAGAATCATCCGGATCATCAACATCTGTCAGTCTCTCTACCTCCTCATGTCGAGTCGAGTCTGCACTGGTGGTTGGATCTCTCTCATCTCCTGAAAGGGAGATCCTTTCTAGTTCCTCGTTGGACCACGATCACAACGGATGCCAGCCTCCGGGGCTGGGGTGCTGTGTTGGGTCGTTTCAGTGCTCAGGGGAAATGGGGTCTGGAGGAATCTCTTCTCTCCATCAATGTTCTGGAACTGCGTGCCGTTCGGCTTGCCCTGAGACACTGGGAATCGCAACTGGACGGTTGTCCGATCAGAGTGGAGTCCGACAACGCCACAGCCGTGGCCTACATCAACAGGCAAGGCGGCACCAGAAGTTGCACCGCCTGGTTAGAGGTCAAGGATATTTTATCTTGGGCAGAAGATCACGTGCCTGTCATTTCTGCAGTTCACATTCCAGGCGTAGACAACGTCATGGCAGACTCTCAGTCGTCACACAGTCGACAGCGGAGAATGGGCTCTTCATCCAGAGGTGTTTCACCTACTCACCCAGAGGTGGGGGGTTCCTGCAGTGGACCTGATGGCTACCAGACACAACAGGAAGGTGCCGGAATTTTGCTCCCGGTGGAGGGACTCTCTTGCTCTAGCAGTGGATGCCTTGTCAATTTCTTGGGATTTTCCTCTGGCCTACATCTTCCCTCCTCTTCCTCTATTGATCAGAGTCATCCAGAAGTTGAAGCGGGAGCGTTGTCCTGTCATCCTGATCGCTCCAAACTGGCCTCGCCAGTCCTGGTATCCGGAGTTGATGGCCATGTCAGTAGCGGAACCGTTTCCACTTCCTGCCCGTCCGGATCTACTTCTTCAGGGATATCTGTGGAAAGAGGATGTCCAGACACTCCATTTGATGGCATGGCGGTTGAATCCTCGATTCTAGCCCGGAAAGGATTTTCTCCTTCGGTGGTGTCGACGATGCTCAGTGCTCATAAGCCTGTGTCCTCCAAGATTTATCATCGCATATGGTCAACCTTTGTTGCGTGGTGCACTGATAAGAAATTATCCCTTCAATTTCATCTTCCCACTGTCCTGGCCTTCTTGCAGGACGGTGTGGATAAGGGGCTTAGTCTGAGTTCCCTCAAAGTTCAGACGTCTGCCTTGTCTGTGTTTTTCCAGGAACGGATTGCTGTCCTTCCTGATGTAAAAGTTTTTTTCCAAGGCGTGATTCATGTTCAGCCTGCCTTCAAGAGTCCCACTCCCCAGTGGGATCTCAATTTGGTGCTGGGAGTTCTCCAACGACCCCCGTTTGAATCCTTGGCTTCAATTCCACTTCGTCTGTTGAGTTGGAAAATGGCCTTTCTCTTGGCTGTTGTTTCAGTTCGCCGGGTAGCAGAGTTACAAGCTCTGTCTTGTAAACCTCCTTACCTGGTGTTCCACAAGGATAAGGCTGTGCTTCGCACTACCAAGGAATTCTTACCAAAGGTTGTGTCCGAATTTCACATCAATCAGGAGATTGTGGTTCCCTCTTTCTGCCCTAATCCTTCATCTGACAAGGAACGTGATCTCCATTTGTTGGATGTGGTGCGTTGCCTCAAGTTTTATGTTCATCGCACCGAGTCTATCAGGAAGTCTGACACTCTATTCGTCATTCCTGAGGGGCCTAGGGCAGGGAGACCGGCTTCCAAAGTTACTATTGCCTCTTGGATTAAGGCTACCATCCGTGAAGCCTATAAGTTGCGGAATAAGCATGTTCCCTTCCGGGTGACTGCCCATTCCACCAGATCTATTGGGGCCTCTTGGGCCTACAAGAATCAGGCATCTGCTGATCAACTGTGCAGAGCGGCCACTTGGTCCTCTGTGCACACTTTTTCTAAGCACTATCGAGTTGATGTACTGGCTTCGGCTGATGCCAGTTTTGGAAGGAAGGTCCTGGAGGCAGTTTTGCCTGTTTAGGTCTTCCGCTCTGTGATCCTTAGTGCTCCATTACTGTTGAGCCCGGTTGGCTATAGTTCAGTGTGCTGTGTTAGTTCGGGGATTGTTTTTCCCCTGGTTGGTGTCAGTTGACACTTACTTTTTGGGCTATGTAATTAACTGGTTCATAGCAGTTTAGTGACTTGGGCCTCGCACCTGGTCCTTGCCTTACTTCCCGCCTCTGGGTCAGCTCAATGTTTGTACATCCCAGAGTACCAGTGACCTGTTTTGGACGACAGTGAAAAGAGGATTTTAGTCTTACCTGTTAAATCCTTTTCACTTAGTCCATACAGGTCACTGGTCTCCCACCCTGTCAAGGGACCATGCTTGGCTCTCCTGTGGCATTCAGTGGGAGTCCTTCGGGGCATGCTCACAGGAGTCTTTCTTCTTGCTTACCTTGGGTCAGTTTAGTGTCTCAAATCAATCTAGTGGCTCTGGCCTGAAGGCTGCTTATGTAGGAGGGGAGGCTACGCCCCCTGCAGTCATTTGCATAATTGTTCCTGCCTATTAAAGGGGCGAATCGCCTCCCAGAGTACCAGTGACCTGTATGGACTAAGTGAAAAGGATTTAACAGGTAAGACTAAAATCCACTGTTGAGGTTTGGAAAATGTGAAGCCATGTTGGTAATCTGGTGCTGTTAGCTTGAGGTGGGTGCATGCATGATACAGGCAAAGCATTCCCTGAGGACCCTGTCCCGCGTCTTCCCACCTCCGAGGGTATCACCCTTTAGTGGCTGTGGCACTGGTACCTCATCAAGGGGATCAGGGCGGAGGCCAGCTAATAACCTAGTGTCCACAACAATATTATTCAGGATGACAGTTTTCCATTAGTTTGGGTGCTGTCAGGGGCTAACTTGCCAATTCTCCATTCATTTTGTCCTTAGGGAGCATGCGTGTATGTATGCTGACTGCTTTTGCTGGAACAACAGCGGTTTTGAAACCGTTGTTTTGGCTTATACGCCTCAACTATGAGGTGCAGGATTACCACCAGAATTGTTTGAACAAAACACGTGGTAAAACTGAGCACATACATTTGAATATCACTTGCACTTTGTTTTTAGTTGATTCCCATGGGTTTTTTTTTGACTGGCGGTATGTAGAAATACGGCTGGCTTTGTTGAATACGGAAATCTGACTAAAAAAGTAAAGCCTGTTTTTTCTTAACCCCAACATTTAAATCCAGATGCGTAAATGAAATTACCAAATTTATTGGTGCACAGTGGCAATTTGCTTAGCAGTCTTTCATCCTACAGTGGATCAACGATGGCTGCTGCTGCTGATGATGATATACATTAGATATAATGGGCACTCCAATTAATAAATTATACATTTTATATTCTGCCTTGGTGCTGAATCCGTCCAAAAGTATACAACAGAATAGTATGAAGTCATATAAGAATTACCACTCATAGGATTTTATATTTAGCAAAATATGTGGTGTTATTATCAACTTTTCAGCCCCCTCAAGAGCCTCTTCCTGAAGACATCCAGAACATATAATTTCATGGACATATATACAGTGAAATGACAAAAAAGGTGACAAGACCTCACAAACACTGATAAGTTGATGTCAAAACATCTCATGTCATGTCCAGTACTTAACCAAACCCATTCACATTATATGTCCAGATGAACCATCCAGTCTCCTAGTCTGTCACATTTCATCAGACCCCACCATGGTTTGTATAATTGTCAAGTGTATTATATATTATAACATATTCCAATAAATGTAACAAAATCATTGCTGAATAATTGGATACTATGTATCCGCATATAAAGGGATGGTAATACTTAAATTTTACTATCACCCATCTTGCAGCCCTTAAAAAGCTGAATTCAATGAGTCCAGCTGCATCTCTCAAACCTTTATGGTTTGAGATATATCCGCTTTCAAAGTTCCCTCTCCGCTGACATTAGCATTCTAGCTGACAGCAGAGTAATCCGGGACTGGCGGAGGCTCTTCAGCAGAGCCGAGATCGCGTTATGGAAGAAGAAATCCTTCACTGAAATGGTCTTCTACATGTGCTTGCAAACCAAGCACACATAGAAGACCATATCAGTGAAGGATTTCTTCTTCCATAACGCGATCTCAGCTCTGCTAAAGAACCTCCACTTGCTCAGGGACCAGATTCTCCTGCTGTCAGCTAGAACACTGATGTCAGGGGAGAGGGAACTTTGAAAGCGGATATCTCTCAAACCATAAAGCTGGGCTCATTTAGTTCAGTTTTTTAAGGGCTACAAGATGTGGGATAGTAACATTTAAGTATTACTATCCCTTTAAGTGTAATTTTTCAAAGCTATAACTAGTTATCAAGGAGGGTTGATAAGTATAATTAGTGAATTGTTAATTGTCTTATAGCTGTTTGATACCTTGGTTGACCTCCAGTTGGGGCTTGAGTCCTCCGTGTATTACCTGCAATATGTCTTATTCAAATGTCATCAGTGATGGTTTGTATTCAATACAGTGTAGCCCGTGGCTCAATGTGCACTGCAACTAAGACAGACAACACGGAGACCGAATACAGGGCTTTCAGATACAATGTGCCAGAATTAAAACTGAACTACCACTTGTTTTAAACTTTATGTCAAATAATTCCCCTGCTCAGTAGTGTATCACGGTGCCTGTGATTGCTGCTTTGCTATGTCTGTCACCTGCAGGGGGCTCCCATTGGCTGTGCGCCTTTGGCCCGCCTCATATTGCCTATTTAAACCTAGCCTGGGCACCCTTTAGTTGCCCTTTCGTGGTGTCTCTGAGTATTTTGTTTCCACCATGCTACAGAAAACTTCATTGGCCATTCTGCTGCTCCTGAGTACCTGTGTTCCTGAGTTCGTGCTGTTCCAGTGTTGTGGCCTGCTGTGCTGGTTCCAGTACTGTTCCGGTTGAGTCTCCTGTAGTGTTGCTTCCTGCCTCTGACCTCCGTTACCGTTCCTGATCCGGTTGGACGACAACGCTGTTCCTGTTGTTCCTGAGTCTGTTTCCTCCGCGGTGGCGACATTGTTCATCGGTCACGTGGCGACATTCCAGTCAGTTGGTTCCAGCGTGCGGACACTGGTTCGCTCCTAAGCCTTGCGGCTGTGTTACTCTAATTCTGTTGGTTCCCAGCGTGCGGACGCTGGTTCGCTCCTAAGCCTTGCGGCTGTATTATACAAAACTTGTTGGTTCCCAGCGTGCGGACGCTAGTTCGCTCCAAAGCCTTGCGGCTGCATTATACAAAACTCTGTTGGTTCCCAGTGTGCGGACGCTGGTTCGCTCCAAAGCCTTGCGGCTGTATTATACAAAACTCTGTTGGTTCCCAGCGTGCGGACGCTGGTTCGCTCCAAAGCCTTGCGGCTGTATTATACAAAACTCTGTTGGTTCCCAGCGTGCGGACGCTGGTTTGCTCCAAACCCTGCGGCTGTATTATACAAAATGTCGGTACTTACCCGGTCCAGGACTCCGTGCCGGGAGGTCCTTGGTGCCAGGTCCGGCTTCTACTGCGCATCTACGCAGGCGCCAACGTCAGACACTTAGACACGTTGCTGCATCGGCGTCATGACCTAGTTCCTCTATTTATTGAGCGCACGGCCACGGACCGGCGCTCAGTAATCGGCGTTTCTCTGGGGGTTAGCAGTGTCTCTGCTCCTCCTCTCTAGCAGCTCCGTTTGTGCTCTCCTCCCTGGACCACCAGGCCAGTCCTTGCCTGCTCTCCTCCCTGGACCACCAGGCCAGTCCCTGTCTGCTCTCCTCCCTGGACCACCAGGCCAGTCCTTGCCTGCTCTCCTCCCTGGACCACCAGGCCAGTCCTTGCCTGCTCTCCTCCCTGGACCACCAGGCCAGTCCCTGCCTGCTCTCCTCCCTGGACCACCAGGCCAGTCCTAGCCTGCTCTCCTCCCTGGACCACCAGGCCAGTCCTTGTCTGCTCTCCTCCCTGGATCACCAGGCCAGTCCCTGCCTGCTTCTCCTCCCTGGACCACCAGGCCAGTCCTAGCCTGCTCTCCTCCCTGGACCACCAGGCCAGTCCTTGCCTGCTCTCCTCCCTGGACCACCAGGCCAGTCCTTGCCTGCTCTCCTCCCTGGACCACCAGGCCAGTCCTTGCCTGCTCTCCTCCCTGGACCACCAGGCTCAGTCTCTAGCCACTCTCCTCCCCGGTCAGTCTACATTTCCTGCACCACAGTCAGTGTCTCTCTTTACTTTCTGGTGAGTTCTACCTTAGGTCAGACTCTCCCTGGGGCAGGTGGTGTTAGTCCTCTCTGTAGTTTGTTCTCCTGGGCCACCTTCAGCTCAATCTGAAGGGGGTCATCTGGCTTCGCGGCCAGCATCTTTACCTGGCTTCGGCCGCAGCACAACAAACTACAGGGGGCCTACGTCTGCTAGCAATGCACCCTAGCGTCGCTCCCCAGCTTCTCTCCACCTGTCCTTGTTGGAGGAGTCGCTTGTACTCCTTCTCTTCGGACCCAGGGCTTTCCTAGTCCTGCTTCTGGGTTCCTTGTCCTGGAAGACCTCTGTCAGTATTACTGAGCCATACTATGGAACCCGCAGGACTCATGGAGGCCCTTACGGCCTTGAGCTCACAGCTTTCCTCCTTGACCTCTTCCATTGAAGAACTGCAGAGTAACCAGGCCGTACTCCAGCATAGGTTGTCGGAGTTGCAACCCGCGGCTCCGCCTCTTGGACCCGCTGTTTCTCCTCCTGGTCCTTCGGTGGATCTTGGGGCCTCTGCCCCCAAACCCAGAGTTCCCCTACCTGACCTTTTCAGTGGGAACCGGAGTCAGTATAAGTAATTTATGACTGCTTTCGAACTCCTGTTCGCCATAAATCCTAGGACCTACGTGACCGATTTTGTGAAAGTCTGCACTGCCATCACTCTGTTGTTGGGGGAGCCGCAAGCCTGGGCATTCAATTGGTTACAGGAGAACAGTCCTTTGCTCCAGTCATGGCTATCCTTTCGTTGTGCGATGGATACGTTGTATGACGATCCTATGTGTTCTGCCTCAGCACAATCCGCTATTAGGGCATTGTCCCAGGGATGGCGGCCAGTCGAGGATTACATTGCGGACTTCCATAGGTTGTCCATAGAGACCCAATGGAACAAGGCTGCTCTTCTTGATCAGTTCCGTTTGGGGCTTACTGAGTCCCTTAAGGATGAACTGGCCTGCGTCGGTGTGCCCCCTTACCTGGAGGATCTCATGCTCCTGGTCATACGGATAGACCGACGCTTGAGGGAGAGACGTAGGGAACGTGTGTCTTTCGGACTGTCCGTTCCTCCCACGCACACTGTACTTCAAGTACCCGGGGTTCCTGCGGCTCAAGAAGAACCCATGCAGCTAGGTCTGGTGCGTGGTCCCCTGTCGGACGAGGAAAAGGCACGCAGACGTCGCCTGAACCTGTGCCTGTATTGCGGCGGAAGCGGGCATCTCCTCCGGAATTGTAGTAAGAGACCTCAGAACCCTCGAGGTAAGGTTACGCCTTGTGGTGTATGGTTGGGATCCTCGGTTCCTGTCTCTAATCATCTGTCTCTTATGGTTTGTTTGCAGTGGGACCATAAGAAACACACCGTTCCTGCTGTAGTCGACTCGGGTGCCAGTGGGTGTTTCCTTGGTGACGAAGGAACCGTCATTGCACCTCCAGATGGCCGATGGAAGGCTACATCAAAGTGGTCCAGTACTTCAGGAGACACAGATGCTTCATTTGTCCATTGCACCACATCATCAAGAGCAGTTGTGCTTTGATGTTATCTCCTCTCCCTTGCACCCTCTCATCCTTGGGTTGCCCTGGTTACAGAAACACAACCCATCTATCAACTGCTCCCTTGGAACCGTCTCGTTTCCTTCTTCACCGACGGAAGGCTCACATCTTCTTGCCACACAATCTGTCTTACCACCTGCATTGCCTCCCGAGTACCATGAATTTGCCGACGTCTTTGATCAACGGGGTGTTTATTTCTTGCCTCCCCACCGCAGGTATGATTGCCAGATCGATCTACTACCAGGAGCATCTATCCCCTATGGCCGTATCTTTCCCCTTTCGGGGCCTGAACTCCAGCACTTGAAGGAATACCTGGCAGAAAACCTCCAGAAGGGGTTCATCCGTCCTTCCATGTCACCGGCTGGAGCGGGGATTTTCTTTGTTGAAAAAAAAGATGGAGGCTTACGGCCTTGCGTGGACTACCGGGCCTTGAATGACATCACTGTAAAGAATCGGTACCCACTTCCTCTGATACCAGAGCTACTAGAGCGCATCTCCAATGCTACTGTTTTTACCAAACTGGACCTATGCGGGGCCTACAATCTGGTTCGGGTCAGAAACGGAGATGAGTGGAAAACTGCCTTCTGCACTCGCTACGACCACTTCGAATACCTGGTGATGCCCTTCGGGCTGTGTAACGCTCCTGCAATCTTCCAGTGTTTTTTTAACGATGTATTCTCTGACCTCCTGGATCAGTACGTGGTGGTGTACCTGAATGATATCCTGGTGTTTTCACCCTCCTTGTCCGAACACCGGCAACATGTCCGTTCCGTCCTGGCCCGTCTGCGGGCTCATTCACTGTATGCCAAGTTGGAGAAATGCGCTTTTGAGGTGTCAGAGATCGAATTTCTGGGGTTTCTCATCTCACCAGGTCATGTGAAGATGGATCCTCGCAAAATATCTGCAATCCTTGCCTGGCCTACACCTATGACCAAAAGAGCAGTACAGCAATTTGTTGGCTTCGCCAGCTTCTACAGACGATTTATCAGAGACTTTTCTAAACTAGTCGCACCCATCACAGCTCTTACAAAACAGGCTGTGCCCTTTCAGTGGACCACTGCTGCTGATCTGGCCTTCCGTAGGCTAAAGAAGATTTTCACACAGGCACCTGTTTTGTCTCAACCTGATATCCGGAGGCCGTTTGTACTGGAGGTCGATGCATCAGACATCGCTACAGGTGCTGTGTTGTCACAACGGTCCGGACCTAAGAATCAACTGCATCCTGTAGCCTACTATTCCAGGCGTTTAACTCCGGCTGAGATGAACTATACCATAAGTGACAAAGAACTGTTGGCGATCAAGAACGCCTTGGAGGAGTGGCGTCACCTCCTGGAGGGATCAGAACATCCCGTTATGGTTTTTACTGACCATAGGAACCTCGAGTACCTCAGGAACACCCGCAGATTGTGCGCACGGCAAGCCTGTTGGGCTCTTTACTTTTCCCGGTTCCGCCTCCATATCACCTACAGACCAGGATCCAAGAACCTAAAGGCGGATGCGTTGTCTCGCATGTTTCCCTACGAGACCCAGTCTGATCCTCGTCCGGACACCATCCTTCCGGCCACAGCATTCCTCCTAACCACTCAGCCACTACTGGACCGGATTAAACAGCATGTACATACCAACACCGAGTCCGTTCAGGAACACGCCCTACAGCCCAAGGATGGCCTCCTGTGGAAAGATGACTGTTTTCATCCCACTTCCTTTCCGCCAGGAAGTGCTCCGCATGTTCCATGATGCCCCTACGGCAGGCCACGGGGGACTGATTCAAACTCAGGAACTGATTAGACGACACTTCTGGTGGCCGAACATGAAACGCGATGTACACGCGTACGTATCAACTTGCAACATATGCATCCAGTCCAAAGACAGGCATACTAAACCAGCAGGCCTCCTCCGTCCTTTGGCCATACCTACTATCCCTTGGAGAGCCATTTCCATGGATTTCATTACCGACCTACCGCCTTCCGGCAAAAACACCACTATCCTAGTGATGGTGGATCGTTTTACCAAAATGGCTCACTTCATAGCCACCTCTGGTCTACCATCTGCACCACAGACGGCCACCTTGTTCATACAAGAAGTCTTCCAGTTACATGGTCTACCCTCTTCCATAGTCTTGGACCGGGGTTCCCAGTTCACCTCCCGGTTTTGGAGAGCACTCTGTCACGCGCTTCGTATCCAGTGCGAATTGTCCTCTGGATACCATCCACAGTCTAATGAACAAACGGAACGGGTCAACCAGACCCTGGAACAGTACTTACGTTGTTACACCACTCATCTCCAGGACAATTGGACCTCACTTCTTCCTGTTGCTGAATTCGCATATAACAACCATGTACACAGATCTTCTCGGTCCACTCCTTTCCTTGCTATGTACGGTTACCATCCTCTGATGTTTCCGACCATTTCACCTCACTCATCAGTTCCTGTGGTGTCTCAGCGGCTACAGCACCTTCGACAGTGTCACCGTCTGCTTCGGCTTAACTTGGCGAAGACTCAGTTACAGTACAAACACCAAGCAGACAAACATCGGGCTCCTGAACCACCCTATAAAGTGGGTGATCGGGTCTGGCTGTCCACGGCTCACATACGGATGTCCTGCCCGTCTCGAAAACTGGGTCCTCTTTTCCTTGGTCCTTTCAGAGTCATATGAAAGGTTAATCCCGTGGCTTTCCGCTTGTCTATGCCTTCCTCCTACCGGATCCATCCCACCTTCCATGTCTCACAACTCCGACCCTGGAGGGCTTCTCCCTATCCCCACCGTGATCCAGACCGCCCTCCGCCTGTTCTTGTGGACGGTTCTGAGGAATACGAGGTTCGGGTGATCCTTGACTCACGTTTGCGCCGTGGTCCTCTAGAATATCTCGTCGACTGGAAGGGGTATGGTCCGGAGGAGAGGTCCTGGGAGCCCTCTCTCCGGGTCCATGCTCCCGCGTGTGTCCGGTCTTTCCATCACTTACATCCATCTCGTCCTGGCCCTGGGACCGTCCTGAGGCCGTCCATGGGTAGGGGGCTCTGTCGGTACTTACCCGGTCGGGGACGCCGTGCCAGGAGGTCCTTGGTGCCAGGTCCGGCTTCTATTGTGCATCTGCGCAGGCGCCGACGTCAGACACTTAGACGCGTTGCTACGTCGGCGTCATGACTTAGTTCCTCTATTTACTGAGCGCACGGCCACGGACCGGCGCTCAGTAATCGCCGTTTCTCTGGGGGTTAGCAGTGTCTCTGCTCCTCCTCTCTAGCAGCTCCGTTTGTGCTCTCCTTCCTGGACCACCAGGCCAGTCACTGTCTGCTCTCCTCCCTGGACCACCAGGCCAGTCCTTGCCTGCTCTCCTCCCTGGACCACCAGGCCAGTCCTTGCCTGCTCTCCTCCCTGGACCACCAGGCCAGTCCTTGCCTGCTCTCCTCCCTGGACCACCAGGCCAGTCCTTGCCTGCTCTCCTCCCTGGACCACCAGGCCAGTCCTTGCCTGCTCTCCTCCCTGGACCACCAGGCTCAGTCTCTAGCCACTCTCCTCCCCGGTCAGTCTACACTTCCTGCACCACAGTCAGTGTCTCTCTTTACTTTCTGGTGAGTTCTACCTTAGGTCAGACTCTCCCTGGGGCAGGTGGTGTTAGTCCTCTCTGTAGTTTGTTCTCCTGGGCCACCTTCAGCTCAATCTGAAGGGGGTCATCTGGCTTCGCGGCCAGCATCTTTACCCGGCTTCGGCCGCAGCACAACAAACTACAGGGGGCCTACGTCCGCTAGAAACGCACCCTAGCGTCGCTCCCCAGCTTCTCTCCACCTGTCCTTGTTGGAGGAGTCGCTTGTACTCCTTCTCTTCGGACCCAGGGCTTTCCTAGTCCTGCTTCTGGGTTCCTTGTCCTGGAAGACCTCTGTCACAAAACTTGTTTGTTCCCAGCGTGCGGACGCTGGTTCGCTCCAAAGCCTTGTGGCTGGATTAATTACAAAACTCTGTTGGTTCCCAGCGTGCGGACGCTGGTTCGCTCCAAAGCCTTGCGGCGGTATTATACAAAACTCTGTTGGTTCCCAGCGTGCAGACGCTGGTTCACTCCAAAGCCTTGCGGCTGTACAATACAAAACTCTGTTGGTTCCCAGCGTGCGGACGCTGGTTCGCTCCAAAGCCTTGCGGCTGTACAATACGAAACTCTGTTGGTTCCCAGCGTGCGGACGCTGGTTTGCTCCTGACCTTGAGGCTCGCTACTTTCACATTGTTGGTGCCCAGAGTGCCCTACAGTCTAGACTGCTGTTATTCCATCCATACCCTATCTTGGGGTAATATTGACTTGCAGTATTGGACTCACTATTGTTCACAGCTTTCACTGTCATTACCTTCTTACAGTATTTGGGCCACTTGGGTTGACACCTCTTCCGTTAGGTTGCCCTGCCCGGTATGTTGGTAAGGCCGGTAGAGCCTATCGCATTTCCATTTATTGGCTGCCTTACCCGGTATTGGCAGGGCCGGTAGAACCTAGTCCATTGTGTACCTTCAGACTGCCTTGCCCGGTATATTGGCAGGGCCGGTAGAGTCTATTTAGTTGAGTGTCCGTTAGGCTGCCTTGCCCGGTATATTGGAAGGGCCGGTAAAGCCTGTATCACCCGCTGTATTGTCTGGCTGCCTTGCCCGGTATATTGGCAAGGCCGGTAGAGCCATCTTTCCATTGCGTTCTCAGACTGCCCTGCCCGGTATATTGGCAAGGGCTGGTAGAGTCTGATTCCATATTACAACACATAAATAGCAAGATAGAATGGTATGTACTTGTATGAAATCCTATGGGATTATTTTACATTTTCTCAATAAAGTTGTGTTTTTACCTAACCTTTTGTCTGAGAGTCGTAACAAACCGTGACATAGTGCTAGTCGCCAGAATAATCACCTGGTTAAATAGAATGATACCCTGCTCCGGGGCTGACAGGCAGTAGAGAGTGCAGACATCTTTCCATAGTGACGTCTGCGCGCCTGCGCTATCAAGGCAATGCATGAAATGAAACATATGGTAACACTAGTGTAAAAATGTCAGACATGCACAAGAGCAAGAAACATACAAGGCAAAATGGAATTTAGATCAGTCATTTCAAGGTGTTAAAACTTTTTTAGTTTAATTAACATAAACAACAACAACAACGGAAAAAAAGGGAGGAGAAGAAGGTCTCTCTCCAAGCAGGCCACCGCCTCCCTGACAACCCAGGCATAACAGCCCCAGCGCCAGTACAGTCAAAGAAAAACAGGGATGAGGCACAGAGAGTAAATCCCAGCAACGCCCAACTAGGGAGAAGAGTTTGTCCCAAAAGTGGGATATCCATGTTCCCCAGATCGCATGAAACCTGTGAGGGGTCCCTCTGTGTGAGTATACTAAGTGGTAGTGTGGAATGTTTTGAGCCACCAGGTAAACCCGCTGGTGAGGGTGGAGTGGCAGACATCCACATCGTGTTAACTATTTTTTGTGCCTTAATCAGGGCCTACCATAGAAGAAGTTTATATGGGTAAACATCCAGATCGTCAGGGATAATTGATAAAATACCCAGTTTTGGGGTCGGGGAATGTGTCTGGCCAAGACCCCTGATAGAGAGGAGAAGATGCGATCTCATAATCGGAAGACCTCAGGACATTCCCACACGTGGTGTACCAGTTGTAGTAGAGCAACTGTCACACAAGTGACTGTCTCTAGTTCCCATCTGATATAGTCTTACTGAAGTAACGTATGCCCTGTGAAGAGTCTTCAGCTGGATGAGCTGATGTTGGGCATTTAAAGATGCCCCATGCGGACTGGTCGTAGCCATCGATCAGTCCCACTCCTCCAGTAGCCCCACATCCCCTATCACAGTGCCCGTGCTATTTGGCGACATTCTGTCAGTTTCCACTCCTGCCTAACACCTATTGGCTGCTCTGTTATTGTCCCGCCCAGTATTTGTCTTAAATACTGGGTTCTGGCACTTCTCCAGTGCCCTTTCATGGTGTTTCAGTACCAGCGCTTGTTCCTGTTATTTGTTTGATCTCAGTGTATCGACCCGGCCTGCCTGACAACTCTGCATCTTGTTCCTGCCTGTGTACCGACCCGGACTGTCTGACTAATCTGCATCTCACTCCTGCCTGTGTACCGACCTGGACTGGCTGACATTCCTGCTCTGTGTACCGACCTGGCCCGGCTGACGTTCCTGCTCCGTGTACCGACTTGGATTGGCTGACGTTCCTGCCCTGTGTACTGACCCGGCCCAGCTGACGTTCCTGCTTGGTGTGCAGACTCGGATTGGCCTACATTCCTGCTCTGTGTGTGGACCCTGCCCGCCTGGGCTACTGTGGTTACGTACCTCCACTGCACGGCTAGGGTGGTGTTTAGATCTTCGCTGTCTCCGGACAGCTCGCTGCATTCTGGTCTCCGTTGCCTCAGTGTCGCCCAGGCGACATTTCTGTGCGTCCTCTCTCCAGTGCAGTCCCCGGTTGGGTGCCTCTCAGGGCAAGTTGCTCAGTTCCGTTACTGCTACGACAGTGCCAAGTTGCTCAGTCTCCGTTACTGCTATGGCAGTGCTCAAGTTGCTCAGTCTCCGTTACTGCTACGGCAGTGCTCAGTTGCTCAGTCTCCGTTACTGCTACGTCAGTGCTCAAGCTGCTCAGTCTCTGTTACGGCTACAGCAGTGCTCCATTGCTCAGTTTCCATTACTGCTACGGCAGTGCTGAAGTTGCTCAGTTTCCGTTACTGCTATGGCAGTGCTCAAGTTGCTCAGTCTCCGTTACTACTACGGCAGTCCACAAGTTGTTCTGGTCTCCATTATCTTTGGGCGTTACTCGATTTGGTGCTCTTACCTTTTGTTTGAGCTTCTTAAAGGGCCTTGCACTATTAGGACCTGTCAGTACTCTCAGCCTAATAGTAACCCATTCAGTACTGTCCAACTGAAATTCACACAAGAACTGCCTGACCTGTGTCAGTATATTGATCTCTGGACTACCTGCATATACTGGACCCGTGTGGACCTACCTCTGTATAACCTGTCTTGTGTCTATACTATATTGTGTATAAATATTACAGGACCCGTGATGGTTATTGTTATTATCATTGTTCAATAAAATTGTGTTTTATCCAAACCTACTGTGTCTGTGTGTCAAACAAACCGTTACATCCCCCTCCCATTGCGGGGCGCTAGCATCAAGCCATTTATAAAAAAATTATACCAGACTGTCTTATCATCTAGCCATTGCAGACTAGAGTATGTGGAAAAGTTCAACAATAGGGTCCCGGCCCCCACATTGCATCTGCAGTGCATGGCGTAGTCAGAGATATGAGTAGAAAAAACGGCGAGGGATACCAAACTCACTATGAAGCTGATAAAATGGTTTTAAAATATTGTCTGCATAAATGTGTTCCAGCATCATCATTTCATATCTAGTGCAGAAAAAGAGCCAGTGTCCAGACTGGACAAGTGTTTCAAGGTTGTATTTTTCCATAACGAGGTGGATGGTGTCACAGCTTACCTTGACTTCAGCATCATCTGCAGGCGCAAGGCTTCAAGTATGCTGCAGGCCTCTGTTTTATCTGTTTTCTTCCAGTAGTCTCCTCCTACCTACTTCCTCCCTTTGAGATGCTCCTCCTACTTCCTGTGGAGGGGTTTAAAAGGCAGACTGGGGCCTGACTCAGTTGCCCTTGCGTTGTTGTTCATAGCAGTTCTGTTACTTTGGGCTCAGTGTATGACCTGGCTAGTCTTCCATCCATTCTAGTGCTGACCTGTGGCTCTGTCTGACTATTCTTTTGCCTAACCCCTAATAGTGGACATCTAACCTGGTGCAGACTTGTGGCTCTGGCTGACTACCTGAACTGTGTATGACCCAGCTTGTCTGACTACCCCCTCTGGTGCTGACTTTTGGCTTTGTCTGACTATTCTTTCGTCTTTTCCCCTGGTGATCAGACACCCAATATAGTGCAGGCCCGGGGCTCTGGTAGACTTGCGTAGCTGACTGCAGGCGTGAGTCAGTTTTCATCTTATTTCATCTGACTGCTGCGTGAGTCAGAGGGTTCAGTACCTGTGTCCTGTAACCTAGGAGTTCCCACCTGGCGGCAGGTGTGGCTCTGAGGGTTCTTACTGTCTACAGGTGCGTACCTGAGACTCACTCTTACTACCACTCCTAGTGGCTTCTCTTCGGTTCCTGAGCATCCTGGTTTCCTGTTCGTCGGATCAAGATTGTCGTTCCGGTTGCTGCTGTATCACTTGTCTTTGTATGTGAAACTACCAGTGGCTTTGGCCTAGTCTCCAGCAGGGTGGTCTAGGACCCAGCCTATTATTTCTGTTAATAGTGCTTGCTGACTAGTACCCCCTGCCTGCCTGTTGCATATTCTTTGTTTGTTGTTTTCAATAAACTCCATTAACTATACCGTACAGACTCTGAGCTTCCTGAGTATCCGTGACAGATGGGTCACGACCCCTCCGACACACCACTGCCTTCAACTCCCCCCCACACACACCTTATACACCATGTCCACCATGGTCGTAACTGTGCCACTCACCGACGGTCCCATAGTCAAAATTTGAGGTATATGGCAATTCTCAAGTAATACGGATTCCTTCAAAGCGATGAAATGAAACAGGGTTTCAGAGTTGAACCAGGACAGGACATATTGTCCCTGAGCCGCCAGGTAATAGCAGTAAAAGTCAGGCAAAGCAATACCACCCTCCTACCTAGGCTTAAGCAGTGTTGACATCTTGATTCTGGCACCCCCCAGAAGAACTGCAAGGATATCTAATGAATTTCCTAAAAAAGCATTTTTGGAATGCGAATTGGCGAATTTTGAAAAACATAAAAAAGTGGTAAGGCTATTGTTGGAACAAGGTTATCCCTGATCAACACAATGGGGGAGCCAGAACCTTTTTAAAGGAGTCAGAGATAATCATATTACAGGAGGACAGGTGGCTGGCATATGTTGTCTGGTCCAAAGAAACGGATGATTTTGACCAGTTAATAAAGAGTTGTCACGGTTTTTAAAGACTCTCAGACGTAAGGTTTGGTAAAAACGTAACTTTATTGAAAAGTTAAGGCAATCCCCATAGGGAAACATACATAACAGTACAACAATAATAGTCCAACAATAGGTTCTACCGGCCTTGCCTAAAATACCGGGCAAGGCAACCCAAGTGACAGTAGCAATAACAGGCTCTACAGGCCTTGCCTGTACCGGGTAAGGCAACCGTGAGATGACATATACCGGTTCTACCGGCCTTACCAATACTGGGAAAGGCAGCCCAAAGGAGTACTGAGTGTAGGCTCTACCGGCTCTGCCAATACCGGATAAGGCAACCTTAAAGATGGTAATGTACAAGGTTCTGCCGGTCTTACCAATACCGGGCAGGGTAGCCTGAGGAACACTGTAGTAGGCTGTACCGGCCCTGCCAATACCGGGTAAGGCAACCTTAAGGATGGTAGCGACAAAGGTTCTACCGGCCTTACCAATACCGTGCAGAGCAGCCTGAGCAAGTAGACCAGCTGTCAGATGACTATGACAGCAGAGAGGAATAGGAACTAAGGTCTTACTCAGCAGAAGTCTATTGCCAGGGAAAATCAGACGACTGCATAGGAGTGGACAGCGACCTAGCCTCAGTACTGGATAGCACAGGAGCAAACCAACGTCCGCACGTTGGGACCATCAATAAATATCGCCACCAGGTTAATGGAGTAAACCAGCGTCCGCACGCTGGGACCAACAGAGTATCGCCACCAGGTTTAATGGAGTAAACCAGCGTCCTCACGCTGGAACCAACAGTAAATGTCGCCACCAGGTTTTAATGGAGTAAACCAGCGTCCGCACGCTGGAACCAACAGTGTGTATCGCAACCAGGTTTAATGGAGTAAACCAGCGTCCTCACGCTGGGAACAACAGTAAGTGTCGCCACCAGGTTTAATGGAGTAAACCAGCGTCCTCACGCTGGAACCAACAGTGTATATCGCAACCAGGTTTAATGGAGTAAACCAGCGCCCTCACGCTGGATCCAACAGTGAATGTCGCCACCAGGTTTAATGGAGTAAACCAGCTTCCTCACGCTGGAACCAACAGTGAGTGTCGCTACCAGGTTTAATGGAGTAAACCAGCCTCCACACGCTGGGATCAACAGTAAGTGTCGCCACCAGGTTTAATGGAGTAAACCAGCGTCCTCACGCTGGAACCAACAGTGTATATCGCAACCAGGTTTAATGGAGTAAACCAGCGCCCTCACGCTGGATCCAACAGTGAATGTCGCCACCAGGTCTAATGGAGTAAACCAGCGTCCTCACGCTGGAACCAATAGTGTATCACGCAACCAGGTTTAATGGAGTAAACCAGCGTCCTCACGCTAGAACCAACAGTGAGTGTCGCTACCAGGTTTAATGGAGTAAACCAGCCTCCACACGCTGGGATCAACAGTAAGTGTCGCCACCAGGTTTAATGGAGTAAACCAGCGTCCTCACGCTGGAACCAACAGTAAGTGTCGCCACCAGGTTTAATGGAGTAAACCAGCGTCCTCACGCTGGGACCAACAGTAAGTGTCGCCACCAGGTTTAATGGAGTAAACCAGCGTCCTCACGCTGGAACCAACAGTATATAGGCAGCAGCGAGAAGAACAATGTCGCCGGAGCGACGGGGCTAGATCAGGAGCCCTACACGCCAACGGGGAGTCCACCGGGGCGAGACTGATGCACTGACAGATGACTGGAACCACCGGAACTGCTGGTGCAGAGCGAGCCGGCTGGAGAAGCGGCAGGCCGGAGACACAGGAACTCAGTAAGATTAACCCGTTATGTGCTGGAACACCTGAACACTAGCATACAGGAACATTGGAACACCGGAAAGCAGGATCAGCAGGAACAGCAGGCCCAGAAGCCTGACATGCAGATCAGGCCAAGTGAAGTCAGAAACACCACGAAAGGGCAACCTGGAAGTGCTCAACCTGGGTTTAAAAAGGCTGTGTGAGGAGGGCTAATCGCAGACAGCCAATCAGGAATACTCAGCAAGTGACAGACACAGAACAGCACGAATCACGGGCACCGTGATAAGAGTGCAGTCCAGTAAGGCTGCCAAGGATGAACATGTGTAACCCAAGAAAAGGAACATGTCATCCACATAGAGGACATGTTTTTGTGTATGACCTCCGTAAACAAAAGTCAGTGATCTCAGGGTCATCTTGTATACCAGCTGCCAGTGGGTTTATCTCCAAAGCGTAAAGTACGGGCGAGAGTGGGCAGCCCTGTCTGATGCCCCTATTCAGCACAAAATCTGTGGAAGAAACACTCCCTGTTCGCACTGAACCAAGGGGTTGAGCATAAGGAGTGTGGATCCAACAAATGAAGGTTGGTCCAAAGCTTGTCAAGTATGGCCCATAAGCATTTTCATTCCATGGAATCAAAGGCATTGGCTTCATCAGGAGAGGCAGTAGCCCTATGACCTAGATTGCCATGTGGAATTTGTAGATGAGTGTTCAACAGATGGAGATTATGGGCTGTTGATTTACCTGGGATGTACCCAATCTGATCCAGGTGTACTAATTTAGAGATATGGAGTTCAAACTGGTCGCTAAGACATTTGTTATTAAGAGTGAGATGGGATGAAATGGCTTGCAGAGAGTTATGTCTTTCCCTGGTTTGGGAAGTACAATGATGGAAGCCTTGTTCATCGAGGGAGAAAGTGTGCATGACAGAAAAGTAACATGAAGTTGAGATGCAAGAACATCATTGTTTTTCTTTTACCATTCTATGGGTAGGCCATCAACCTACTGGGATTTGTCACTAGTCATGGCCTGTATAGCTTCTACCACCTCCAGGAGGAGAAAAGGAGAGTCCACGAACTGTCTGTCCTTGTGAGACAGCATTGGCAAGGAGCATTATGATAAGTATAGCCTAATGTCTGCTGGTAATTTATTCATTTGGGATTGGTAGAAATACTGGAATAATTTTGTAAATTAAATGTTAATATCCCTATCTGATGTGAGCAGAAGACCCTCGTTGCCTTGTTTACCCAGGATCCAAGGTCTGTCCAGATTGTAGAGCAAGTGGGACAACATCTTGCCCACCTTGGCTCCATGTTAGAAGACACATTGTTTGATATGAAACATTCTTGTGCAGTTAAGCAGCTCTGAGAGACAAAAATTAAGACGCAGAGTAGCAGATATAAACTCAAAATAAGCATCTCCCCCCGCCTGTCAGCAGCTTACATCCTTTCTGCCTCCTGAGCCTCATCCAGCAGCCGGCGGGCCTCCTCAGAGAAATCAGGGAGCCATGAGCACAAGCCTTGGCAACCTCCCACTCCACACCATCGTTGGCTTGGCGGACAGCAACTGAGTCCACGGATAGGATGGTCATAATGTGCAGGTGTGATCTGTTGGGCAGTTGCAGGATTCCAAGTGCAGCAGCATAGGCGAGTGGTCAGATGCCACTCTGGACAGATACTTGCACCCCATAAAACTATACTTATTTATTTATTTATTTATTTAGAAAATGTTTTACTAGGAAGAATAGATTGTGATTCTCTCATTTTCAAGTACAGTATCTCACATAAGTGAGTACACTCCTCACATTTTTGTAAATATTTTTATTTTATCTTTCATGTGACAACACTGACGAAATGGCACTCTGCTACAATGTAAAGTAGTGAGTGTACAGCCTGTATAGCAGTCTAAATTTGCTGTCCCCCTCAAAATAACTCAACACACAGCCATTAATGTCTAAACCTTGGCAACAAAAGTGAGTACACCCCTAAGTGGAAATGTCCAAATTGTGCCCAAAGTGTCAATATTTTGTGTGGCCACCATTATTTTCCAGCACAGCCTTAACCCTCTTGGGCATGGAGTTCACCAGAGCTTCACAGGTTGCCACTGGAGTCCTCTTCCACTCTTCCATGACGACATCACGGAGCTGGTGGATGTTAAAGACCTTGCACTCCCCCACCTTCCGTTTGAGGATGCCCCACACATGCTCAATAGGGTTTAGGTCTGGAGACATGCTTGGCCAGTCCATCACCTTTACCCTCAGCTTCTTTAGCAAGGCAGTGGTCATCTTGGAGGTGTGTTTGGGGTCGTTATCATGTTGGAATACTCCTCCAAAGGGAGGGGATCCTGCTCTGCTTCAGTATGTCATAGTACATGTTGGCATTCATGGTTCCCTCCATGAACTGTAGCTCCCCAGTGCTGGCAGCACTCATGCAGGCCCAGACACTCCCACCACCATGCTTGACTGTAGGCAAGACACACTTGTCTTTGTACTCCTCACCTGGTTGCCAACACACACACGCTTGACACCATCTGAACCAAATAAGTTTATCTTGGTCTCATCGGACCACAGGACATGGTTCCAGTAATCCATGTACTTAGTCTGCTTGTCTTCAGCAAACTGTTTGCTGGCTTTCTTGTGCATCATCTTTAGAAGAAGCTTCCTTCTGGGACGACAGCCATTCAGACCAATTTGATGCAGTGTGCGGAGTATGGTCTGAGCACTGACAGGCTGACCCCCCCACCCCTTCTACCTCTGCAGCAATGCTGGCAGCACATATACTTCTATTTCCCAAAGACAACCTCTGGATATGACACTGAGCACGTGCACTCAACTTCTTTGGTCGACGATGGCGAGGCCTGTTCTGTGTGGAACCTGTCCTGTGAAACCACTGTATGGTCTTGCCCACCGTGCTGCAGCTCAGTTTCAGGGTCTTGGCAATCTACTTATAGCCTAGGCCATCTTTATGTAGAGCAACTATTCTTTTTTTTTCAGATCCTCAGAGAGTTCTTTGCCATGAGGTGCCATGTTGAACTTACAGTGACCAGTATGAGAGAGTGGGAGAGCGGTAACACCAAATTTAACACACCTGCTCCCCATTCACACCTGAGACCTTGTAACACTAACGAGTCACATGACACCGGGGAGGGAAAATGGCTAATTGGGCCCAATTTGGACATTTCCACTTAGGGGTGTACTCACTTTTGTTGCCAAGGTTTAGACATTAATGGCTGTGTGTTGAGTTATTTTGAGGAGGACAGCAAATTTACACTGTTATACAGGCTGTACACTCACTACTTTACATTGTAGCAGAGTGTAATTTCTTCGGTGTTGTCACATGAAAGATAAAAAAAAAATATTTACAAAAATGTGAGTGGTGTAGTCACTTATGTGAGATACTGTATGTCCTGGATAGGTTTTCCTTAAAGGGCTACTAATTTGCACATGTTGAGAAATATGATATTGTAAGCGTTCTGCTTACCTTTCTAAGGACAGCCGTGGTTACCCTGTGAGCAGCCAGTCCCTAGTGGCGTCCTCGCGGGGTTGCCGCACTCTGCATGATCAGGAGAACCGGTGTGCCCTGGTACACATCTGGTCGACCGATCTCCTTACTGCTCCCCCTGGCGGCTCCTGCAGCATCTGTGAGTCGGGCGCACATCACAGGGATTCCCTGATGACTTCACGACCTGGCTTTCTTAAAGGCACAGTACATTATTGCTCCACCTCTCAGAGGTGGAGCAATCGGTATTTAAACTGCCTGGACACCACTTCAGTTGCCCTTTCGTGGTGTTCCAGAGCAGTTGTTGCTTGGGCTCTGTGTATTACCTGGCTTTTCTGATTAACCGATCTGGTGCTGACCTGTGGCTCTGTCTGACTTCCTGCTCCATGTATGACCCTAGGCTTGTCCGACAACCAATTAGGTGCAGACCTGCGGCTCTGGCTGACTATCCACTCCGTGTATTACCTGGCTTGCCTGCCTACCCGATCTGGTGCTGACGTTTGGCTCCGTATGATTACGCGCTCCGTGTATGACCCTAGGCTTGTCCAACAACCAATCTGCTGCAGACCTGCGGCTCTGGCTGACTATTCGCTCTGTGTATGACCCAACTTGTCTGACCATCCCATCTGGTGCTGTCCTCTGGCTCTGTCTGGCTTGTCCCTTGAGTAGCTCCTCTCCTGCGGACACCCATGTGGAGCAGACCTGGGGCTCTGGTAGACTATCATCTGTACTGACTGCAGGCATGAGTCAGTTATTCTTTCCTGCTAGACTGACTGCAGACGTGAGTCAGCTATCCTTTCCTGCTAGACTGACTGCAGGCCTGGGTCAGTACCTACTTGTGTTCCTGGTCGAAGTTAACCTGTTCTAGTTCCAGTTCGTGTTCTACAGAAGATTATCGTTGGCTGATTCAGTTCCGATTCCAGCAGAGACTACCAGTGGCTTCGCCTAGTCTCAGCAGTGAGGTCTTTCCTAGGCAGCCTACTATTCCTGATAATAGTATTATTATTTGTCCACTGTTATACCTTATTCTGTGTCTTGAATAAAGGTTGGTTTATATTATACGTTCTGACTCCTGAGTTATCTGGGTTACCGTGACAGTACGAAAGGGCCATGTCTACGGATGGTACTGGTAATCCTTCTGTCCAGCAGATTCTAGCCAGGGTGGAGGCTCAAGAGCAACGGATTGATCAGATAACAATGGCATTGCAGATGTTGTTGAACAGAACTGCACACCTTGACCGTCCTGTTGGACAACCGGAGGCCTCTGCTGTTAACCCAGCACTGGTAGTGCAAACCGCCCTTGATGCAGGCATGATCAGGGGTTTTTCCAGTCGAGCTCCGCTTCCTGAATGGTATGGGGGAGACCCAGCTCTGTGTCGTGGGTTCCTAAACCAATTGGGCATTTATATGGAGATGGTACCGCAAGCATTCCCCAATGAGCACAGTAAAGTCGGATTGTTGGTCTCATTATTGTCTGGCAAGGCCCTCGCATAGGCCAATCCACTTTGAGAGAATGATAAGCCCATCATTCACGAGTCTGTGTCCGCATTTAAACGGGTGTTTGATTTACCCGCCTGCTCTGTCTCTGCTGCCAAACAGCTAATGTCTATCCACCAGGGCAGTCGTATGGTGGCCGAGTATGCGACTGAGTTTTGCACGTTGGCAGCGGAGGTGGGCTGGAATGATGAGGCACTGATGGCCACCTTCTCGCAGGGTCTGAGTGAGGTCATTAAAGATGATGTTGCGGCTAGAGAGCTGCCTTCCAACTTAGACCAACTGGTATAATTTTTTATCTTGATAGATACCCGCATCAGAGAGAGAGACCCTCATTTAAGGAGCGTCTGTGGGGACCACTGGCACATTTAGCACCGAATTTCAGTTGCCCACCCATTCCTCCCTCACCGCCCATGCAGTTGGGATTTACCTGGCTTTCAGCTCAAGAAAGAGCATTACGCAGAAGGGAGGGGCTTTGCTTATATTGCGGTAAATCTGGACACTTGTTGCCCATACGTCCGGGAAATGGGCGCACCTAGAGTCACTTGGGGGACAGACTATAGGTGGTGTGTCTCAGTCCCCAGGAGATTTCCAGGAGAAGCCTACTCTGGAAGTTATCCTAACTTGGGCCAGCTCCTCAGTAATTAATCCAGCATTAATCGATTCAGGGGCAGCGGGGTATTTAATTGATGCTGGTTTTGAGCAAAAACACGCTTTATTTTACTGCCATGGGCATCACCATTGACGACTGAGGCTATTGACGGTAGACCACTACAACCTCCTCAGGTTACTCATGAGACCATTTCTTTATCCCTGTTGGTTGGAGCCCTCCATCACGAGATACTCCAGTTCCAGGTCATAAACTCACCACATTATGCAGTCATTCTGGGGTTCCCGTGGCTCCAAAAACATAACCCCAGGGTGGACTTGTGTAGTTGCAACATTTTGTTGTGGTCTCTGTATTGTACAGAGTCTTTTTTGACTCGTCCTGTCAGAATATTGGGCATGGCTTCCTCCTCCTCCTCCGACTTGCCTAGGAGTATCACTCCTTCCGTGATGTATTCAATAAGTTTCAGGGCACGACCTTACCTCCTCATAGGTCATACGACTGCTCAGTTGACTTGGTGCCAGGGGATGTCCCCCTAATGGTCGTGTATACCCTCTTTCCATGGCAGAGAATCAGGCTATGGAGGAGTATGTGACTGACACTCTCTCCAGAGGGATTATTTGGAAATCTACCTCCCCGGCAGGGGCAGGGTTTTTCTTTGTGAAGAAGAAGGATGATGAATTAAGGCCGTGTATTGATTTGAGGGCTTAACAAATTCGTGGTCAAGAAAGCCTACCCATTACCTCTGATCACTGAGTTATTTGACCAGTTGCGAGGTTCAACAGTCTTTCTCTGTTGTCCAATACAGGTTACTGGTAACTCTGGGAGGCGATCCGCCCCTTAGTAGGCAGGAATAAATTCTCAAAGTGTATGCAGGGGTGGAGCCTCCCTTCCCTCCTTGGCTGCAGCTAGCCAATCAGCTCCAGAAAGATTTGTTCCTCGGTGAAAACACCAGGCTGAGAACAGTTCTGCTATAGTTTTAGAATATTTTTTATTATTCTGTTAAATATGGAATACCACCATTAGGCGGATTACCATGACTGACAAACGCCCTTAGATGTGGCTAGCTCAGTATCCAGGTGCTTTTTTGTGAACCTTAAGCCCTGAGGGGGAAATCTTGATTTCAAGTGCTTCCCCAGGAGTTACCCACTGAGGTACTTCTTGCCCCATGGTAATGTGAAGACAGAAGATCTGCAAGAAAGGTGAGTTACCCTTTGAGTGCTGCAGGTCCACTTGTCCCACAGTGCCCCTCACAGGGGTGTATTTCTGGAGTTCCTATTGCACACTCCTGCACTCATTGGGTATATCTGTATGTCTGTCTGGGTGTTTGGAGCAGGTTTATGTGGTAACTTAACCCTTTAACTGCTGGTTTGGTGCTTTATTTGGGGGTTTTATGAGTATCCTCACATGTTCTGATGATGATTTACACATTTTTATGTTTTACTTTGCTATTTGTGAAAATTGTGTACTGCGCCTTTAAGCCGCGCTTTAACACATAGATGCCATTGCTCCATTCACTGGAACTAGACTATTTGGGACATATCTCTGCAACTGTTTAACATAGCGACTTCAGAGATGGCTCATTTTACTTGTCTACCCTTGCTCTATCATCTGGTTGATGTTTCAAGTTTGTTGTGGGACTAAGGGGGCTTCGGGCACTGTTTTAGGGTACTTTTTGGGAAAACTACATTTCCCATGAGCACTTGCTTTGCGCCCTTGTTGTTGATTGGCTCCTGCCGCGGCAGCCATTTTGTGAGTGTTTCGGGGCGAGTATCCTACGCAGTGCTTGAACTCTCCTTCTCTCCTCTGCAGATTAACCCTTTGCCTGCAAGATACGTTTATTTTGTGATTTCTGAGGTGAAACTTTAATCCTACACACTGTAATAGGGTGATTTATTGTACAGTTGGGTATTTTGACACTGTGAGAATGTCTATACTGCTGGAGCTTGGGGCTAGACCCAAGACTAAGGAGGCTGGGGTCTCTGTATCCCCCATTGCACATTGTTCTTCCTGCCACTCAGGGCTACCTAGAGAATATTCAGGTCATTTATGCCCAGCATGTTCTGATGTCCCTGACACCATTCCAGGGACCTCCAGCCATGCCATAGAGCCAGCTTGGGTGCAAGAGTTCAAGGCTGCGACTAGGGACCTTAGGTCCACATTGCAACTCTTTCCATCCCAATTACAAGGGGCCTTTCAGGCTTGGCTGGCCCCCTCCTCAGTCAGGTCTTCCCTGCCTAAACCTCAGGGAGTACCTTATGTGTCAGATTCCTCTGAGGAGGAACTGCTGGTGGACTCAGATGTTGAGGAATGTTCTGTGTTGGAGTCTTGTGGACCCCTTTGAAGCTGATCCTGAACCCTCTGCTGAGGGTCTAATCAGGGCTGTCTTAAATACTCTTAACATTCCTCTAGTCCAAAAGGTTTCTTCTGATCCTTCTGATGTATTCCAGGAGCCCGCTAAGCTCCTTACATACTTTCCACCTAACCCCACTCTTGACCGCCTTGTGTCTGAGGAGTGGAAATCTCCTGACAAGAAAGCTTCTGTTTACAGGAAATTTGCTAAGCTTTATCCCTTTTCTGAGGCCGCACTTGTTCAGTGGGTTCATCCTCCTAAAGTGGGTGCCACTATTTCCAGGCTATCCATATCTACTGTGTTACCAGTCTCTGATACCTCTGCTTTGAAAGATTGGACTGATAATAAGCTTGAGGTTTCCCTCAAGTCCATTTTTGCTGCTGCTGGTTCTGGTATGCGTCCAGCATTTGCAGCTGCGTGGGTGAACAGGGCCATTGCGGTCTGGACTGAGCAGCTCACAGAGGCTGTCCGTCAGTATGCCCCTGTTTTGGATAAGTTGCGTCTTCTTGCCATCATATTTGAGGCACAACACTATGTTCTGCTACCTTGTTTGATGCCATCCGCATGATGGCTAGGGTTTCCACCATGTCTGTGGTGGCCAGGCGAGCTCTTTGGCTCAAGATTTGGTCTGCTGACACGGCTTCTAAGAATTTCTTACTTTCCCTGCCTTTTCAGGGTACCTTCTTGTTTGGGCCAGATCTTAATGATCTGATTAGTGAAGCCACTGGGGGTAAGAGTACACTTCTACCCTTGGTCCCTAAGAAGAAGTTGCTGCTTAAGCGTAACCGGCTTTTTCGTTCCTTCCAGAATGAGACACGTCTGGCGAACCAAATGGTTCCATCAGCTACGCGTACCTCCTCCAAGCCCAAACAGCAATGGAAGCCCAAGGTCTCCTCCAAGCCCAAGGCTTCCAAGACTTCTTCGGCATGACTCGCCGAACCCGGCCGGTCGTCTGTGACACTGTCATAGCATTTGGGAGGATTCTGTGGCGGACCCATGGGTTTTACAGGTGGTGAAGGAAGGTTACAAGATCCCTTTCATTTCTCTTCCTCCCTTTCGCTTTCGTCCTTCTCATACTACTCAGGGTACAGAGAAACATTGTCTATTCGACAGCTCTGTTCAGGCGCTTCTGGACAAGGATATTCTAGAGCCAGTGCCTTTCCAGGACAGGGGTTCGGGGTTCTACTCAAACCTCTTTGTTGTCACCAAAAAGGACGGTGGCTGTCGCCCTATTTTAGACTTGAAGGACCTCAATTCCTTTGTGACCCGGAGTCATTATCGCCAGGAGTCTCTGCGCACAGTGATTGCTGCCATGTCCCCAGGGGAATTCCTCGCTTCTCTGTATCTTCAGGACGCGTATTTGCACATTGCCATTCATCCAGGGAGCCGCCAGTACCTACGGTTTGCCTGCAACATGGGACATTTTCAGTTCTCAGCCCTTCCATTTGGGCTGACGACGGCTCCTCAGGTTTTCAATCTTGTCCTGGGCGCCTTGATATCTGTCCTTCACTGGAACGGCATCAGGGTTACTCCATACATGGACAACTTGCTTCTGAAAGCCACCTCTGCAGACCTTCTTCTTCAGTGAGTTCAGGATGACATTCAGGTTCCTCACGGACAAGGTGGCTCACCAGATCGCTGGCTGAAGGATAGGGAACAGTGTGTGGTTGTAAATGGAAAATTCTCCAGTACAATTAAAGTGGAGAGTGGAGTACCTCAGGGTTCAGTATTAGGTCCACTGCTTTTTAACATGTTCATAAATTACCTGGAAATAGATATAGAAAGCAAAATATCAATATTTGCAGATGATACTAAATTATGCAAGGTCATTAATTCAGAACAGGATATTTTCTCTCTACAGAGGGACTTACATACAATGTCAGATTGGGCAAACATATGGAATATGAAGTTTAATGTGGGGAAGTGTAAAGTCATGCATTTGGGAGGAAACAATCCCAAGGCTACTTATAAACTTAATGGAATAATTTTAGGTGACTCATTGCTAGAGAAAGACTTGGGTATCCTTGTCAACTACAAACTTGGAAACAGTGACTAGTGTCAAACAGCAGTAGCAAAGGCGAACAAAATCCTGTCTTGCATAAAAAGAGGTATTGAAGCAAGAGTGGATAACATTATTTTGCCATTATACAGATCATTGGTAAGACCTCACCTTGAGTATGCAGTGCAATTTTGGGCACCAGTTCTGAAAAAGGATATACTAGAACTAGAGAGGGTACAGCGGAGAGCAACAAAATTAAGGGAATGGAGGACTTGACATATGAGGAATGACTAAACAAACTTGGTTTATTTACTCTAGAGAAAAGACGACTAAGAGGAGACGTTATCACATTGTACAAGTATATGAGAGGTCAATACAAGGATCTCTCCGTGAGCTATTTATTCTAAGGCCTGATCAGGTGATCAGAGGACACCCCTTGAGATTAGAGGAAAGGAGGCTTAAATTTCAGCAGAGGAAGGGTTTTTTTACGGTAAGGTCTGTTAAATTGTGGAATTCATTGCCCAGGGAGGTGGTTATGGCACATACAATTGATACATTTAAGAGAAGATTAGATACATTTCTTTCAAAAGGGAACATACAGAGTTATACTGTTTCAGTAGGCTGATCAGGAAGGTCTGATAAAGACTAATTTAATTGGTAGCAGGAAAGCTATAAAATTTTCAGTTACTGGGGTATGAGGCGAAGGTTGAACTTGATGGACTTGTGTCTTTTTTCAAACTAATTTACTATGTTACTCATACATACAGAGCTGAATATGTTTTTTCCCTACAGAAGGATTTAGATAAACTAAGTGAATGGGCAGAAAAGTGGCAGATGTCATTTAAAGGGATAGTAATACTTCGTTTTAACTTTATTTTATTTTGTAGGCATTAAAAAAACATGAAGAATGATATAAGTCTTATCTCTAAATCCTTTATGGTTTATGAGATATTCACAAGCAAAGTTCCCCTCCCCGCCCCTTTTACCTAGTGTAAGCCATCTCTTCTCAGATGTGGATCAGGTTGTATGACCAGACAGATAACAGCAGGGGACAATTTTCTTTGTATGAAAACAATGAAAGCCCTTCCCCCCTTGACAAGTTTTTCAGCTTTTTCCCTTATCTTAATTGAAGATTGTCCCTCTCTGCAGTCTACCTGGGCACCTCCCTTCTGATCTGGTTGAACGGGGGGGGATACTTTGTTTGTGAATATCTCTTAAACCATAAAGGTTTGAGAGATAAGACTTATATCATTCTTCATGTTTTTTTAATGCCTACAAAATAAAATAAAGTTAAAACGAAGTATTACTATCCCTTTAACGTAGATAAACGTAAGGTTATGCATTTGGGCTGTAGAAACAAACTTGCTACATATACTCTAAATGGAAAACTACTTGGGAAATCCTCATTAGATAAACATTTAGGAGTATTGATAGACAATAGACTTCACAGCAGTGTGCAGAGTCACTCAGCTGCTGCAAGAGCAAATAGAGTACTAGCCTGCATAAAAAGAGGTGTAGAAGCAAGGGATGCAATTATCCTACCTCTGTATAAATCTTTGGTTAGGCCTCATCTAGAATACGGAGTACAATTTTGGGCGCCTGTTCTAAAAAAAAAAAAAAAAAAAGACATTACTGAACTGGAAATGTGCAGAGACGTGCAACAAAACTGATAAAGGGATTGGAGGATCTGAGTTACAAAGATAGACTAGCCAAACTGGGTTTGTTTACATTAGAGAAGAGATGTCTAAGGGGTGATATGATTACCATTTACAAATACATTCAAGGTCAATACAAAGAACTATCAAATGAATTATTTATGCAAAGAGCTGAAAAAGAGGTCATCCATTAAGACTTGAGGAAAGGCGTTTTCGACTAAAACATAGGCAGGGATTCATTACAGTAAGGGCGGTACGGCTATGGAATACTTTGCCTCGGGATGTTGTGCTTGCAGATAATGCAACTACATTCAAAAAAGCAATGGATGCCTATCTAGCACAGGACAATATTGACAATTACGACAGATGGCTTCAAAGCAAATAGGATCTTGATCTGGGGAACTATTTGACTACCAGTTGGAGTCAGGAAGGAATAATCCCCCCCACACACACACACTTGGGACTACAGTGGAAATTGCTCCAGAGGGCTTTTTTTGCCTTCCTCTGGATCAACAGGGGTGTTCAGGCATGGGCTGGACTTGATGGACGCATGTCTTTTTTCAGCCTTATCTACTATGTTACTATGTTAGGTCCTCCTAGGAAATCCCATAGTGTTGAACCATTTCCGTATCTTTGAAGTGACTGATTTGTAAGAAAAACACATTTTTTTTTTCTGTAGCACCACATTCTGGAAATAGTTGTGCACTCTAACTTAGGGGTAGAAAGGCAAGTGACGCCTCATTAGATGCAGCAGGTTATCTTCTTTCCAAAATGCATGGTTTCTGTACCCATTCTTCACTTCTGTAGTTGATATAACCATTTTTTTTTTACAGTCAAGTATTATTTGAGAAAAAATTAGGTGTCGTTTTGCAATTCTAGCACCCCCTAAGGTAGGTCAACTCATACCAATGGGGTGTCGTTTGACTCCTAAGAGCACTAGCTAACGAATGCAGTTGAAAATTCCATGGTTTTCACAGAGCTCTATACATTTGAAGGGGCAGAAATGTAAAAAAATTCAATTTTTTTCCTAGATCGCCTTCTTCTGCAAACATTTATGCACATCAGTATTGGGGTAAGAAGGCAAGTGACCACTCAGATGCGGCAGGTTGTCTTCTTTCCAAAATGGTATGGTTTATCTACCTTTTCATCACTTCTGAAGGTGTTATAGCCATTTTTGTACAGGCAAGTCAGGTTTGAGAAAATGTTAGAAACATCAGAGGTTGTAGTAGGTGTAGTTTTCTACTTCTAGCACCCCCTAAGGTAGATCAACTCATACCAATTGGGTGTCATTTGACTCCTAAGAGCACTAGCTAACGAATGCAGTTGAAAATTCCATGGTTTTCACAGAGTTCCATACATTTGAAGGGGCAGAAATGCGTCACTTCCTGGAAGCATTTGTGCACACCAGCCTTTGGGTAAGAAGGCAAGTGACCCCTCATTAGATGTGGCAGGTTGTTTTCTTTCCAAAATGGCATTGTTTCTCTACCTTTCTTGCATATCTATTATGGTTATAACCATTTTAGTGCAAGCAGATAATTTCAAAAACAAATGGGCTACCATTTTTCTCATGTTGGTAGCAGATACTGAATACAGCAGGAAATGTTATGGTTTTCAAAGATTTTAGTATCTTTGAAGTGATGGAAATGTAAAAAACATATATTTATTCCCATAGCACCACCTTTTGGAAATATTTGTGCACCACAGCCCAGGGGGTAGAAAGGCAAGTGACCCCTTATTTGATGCGGCAGGTTTTCTTCTTTCCAAAATGGTATGGTTTGTGTAGCCTTTCTTCACTTCTTTAGTTGTGAGGTGTCATTTTTCTCCTAAGAGCACTAGCTAATGAATACAGTTGGAAATGCCATGGTTTTCACATTTCCATACAGTTGAAGGGGCAGAAATGCAAGAAAATGCCATTTTTTTTACTATAGTGCCATCTTCTGGAAGCATTTGGGCACAACAGGCTTGGGGTAAGAAGGCAATTCACCCCTCATTAGATGCGGCAGGTTGTCTTCTTTCCAAAATGGTAAGGTTTGTGTAGCCTTTCTTCACTTCTTTAGTGGTTATAACCATTTTTGTACAGACAAGTAATGTTTGAGAAAATATTAGAAAAATTAGAGGTTGCAATAGGTGTAGTTTGGTACTTGTAGCACCCCCTAAGGTAGGTGAACTCATACCAGAAAGACAGAAATGTATGGGAGATGCAATTAATGTTAAAATGTAATGCTATTTGTAATGGTTTGAATAAGGACAGTGTCACGGTTTGTTAAGACTCTCAGACGCAGAGTTAGGTAAAAACACAACTTTATTGAAAAGTTAATGCAGCCCCATAGGGTAATATACATGTACACACATATGTCTTTATTAGACAGGAATACAATGCAAATAAGAGTAATATTGGCACTACCGGCCCTGCCAATATACCGGGCAAGGCAGCCAGGGAATCGGAACTGGTGAGGTGAGGCTCTACCGGCAGGGCCGGATTTGTCAATAGGCAGACAAGGCACTTGCCTAGGGCGCCCAATTTTCAGGGGCGCCTGGCAATGGCCCTGTCACGCCCACCGGCCCGTCCACTTTATAATGTGATGGCCCCAGGCAGGATGTAAATAATAGTAGCGCTCGCTTTGTTGCAAATGTATAAAATTCCATTTGTTCCCGGCTTGCTTGTAGTTCCTAGCCGCCCCATGTGACCCTCTGCTGCGCCTGCGTGCCTACACTGCTCTCTTCTCATTGATCAATGCCCAGATGGAACCTCCTGCGACGTCACGCATGTGTAATCAAACTCAGCCGTGCACTACAGTGTAGCTTGCACGGCTGCGTAAAGACCACAGGAACCAGCTTATGCGCTTCGATTTGGCTGAGCGGGAGCGTGTTTGAGATGGAATGGAGGAGAGTAGACCATGGAGTTGGAGGTAGCAGGTAGTAAAGCAGGAGGAATATGGTGCACTATCATCAGGGCCGGCCCTACAAGTTGCATGCTGGCGATGGAAGTGAGAAACAGCGCTACGGGGCTTAGGTTTGATCTTAATGTGTGAGGCAAAATAAATATGGGATGCCCGATCTCCCTATGGCTTATTATCATACAACTTCCTGGCACGCGTGTGTTTGTATGTTTGTATGTATGTATGTATATATGTATAAAACGTTTGACGGAGCTGTTCTATTTGTAAACACGTTAGAAAAAGTTTGTGTTTGTTACTTTGCAGCTGATTGTACTAGAGCTTTATTGGACAGCTTGCTGTTTTTCCACTCTAACAAGGTACTCAGATCTCAAGCTCATTAGCTGAAGGCCTATTCATTATTTGCTTCTTTGGCAATAAAGTACTTATGTATAGGTGGTGCTGGTACTTTTCTGGTCCTAAGTGGGTTAATCACTTGTTTTCTTATCCTCGGCCTAAGACTGGAGTATAACCTGTTTCTCTTTAATTCTGGGTTAGGGGTGGGTAGGCTCTGCAGTTGCTGCCAGATTACAACTCCCCTCATCTATCTGCGGCTGCTGGCTTGTGGGGGATGATGGGAGTTTTAGTGTTGGCATCAGCTGTATAACCTCAATTTTCCCATGCCTGTTTAGTGTAGACCATCTGTGGTTATTAAAACTCACTCATGGGTGTAGGTACAGTATGACTACAGAATGTACTGGTCAGTCAGGGTAAAGGGGGGGGGTCAGACACTGTGACTACCAGTGGGCAAGGCTGGGGGACTAAATTATTGTGTATATCCCATTATTCTTCCTCATCCACTGACAGGCTATAATATTGCCCCGTTCAGTCAGTAAGTGTGGTTTGTGACAACCCTTTCAGCAGGTTCTGTGTGTGTCAGTCTATTTTGGGTGGTGTGTGTGTGTGTGTGTGTGTCAGTCTATTTTGGGTGGTGTGTATGTGTCAGTCTATTTTGGGGTGTATACTATGCTCTAGGAATGGGGATGAGGGAAAAGGGACATTTCCAGAGTTAATAAAATACATCTACCTCTGAAAAATTGCCACAGTACTGTGAAAAATAAATCTAAAAATGGGTTTGGCCACAAAGGGGGTGTGGTTAAGTGAAGGGTGGGGCTAAGTGAGGGGCGTGGTTAGGGGCCGTGCTAGGGCGCCAGAGGGTGTTATGCCTAGGGGTGCCTGAGATGTAAATCCGGCCCTGTCTACCGGCCTTGCCAATACCGGGTAAGGCAACCCAAGGCAACAGGACAGGTTCTACCGGCCTTACCATATACCGGGCAAGGCAGCCAAATGACAGGTGACTATACAGGCTCTACCGGCCTTGCCAATACCGGGTAAGGCAACCCAAGGAAACAGGACAGGTTCTACCGGCCTTACCATATACCGGGCGAGGCAGCCAATTTGATAGGTGACTACACAGGCTCTACCGGGTAAGGCAAACCACGGAAACAGGACAGGTTCTACCGGCCTTACCATATACCGGGCAAGGCAGCCTGTAGATAGGAGATAAGATCAACCACACACTAAAGTGACTGACTGGTGGAAAAACAGTCACTATGATGGTATAGAGGCTGAGTCAGTAAGTCGCCATCAGCAGAGATAAAGAAGGGTGTGGAGCTCAGTAATGCTCTTCACAGATAGAACGCCATATCACTATAGAGCAATCAGGTGTGCATGGAGCGAACCAGTACCCAGTACGTGGAACGCAATATATACTGAGGCAGCTGGGTGGCTTGAGGAGCGAACCAGTACCCTGTACGTGGAATGCTATAGCACTGAGACAGCCAGATGGCTTAAGGAGCAAATCAGTACCCGGTACGTGGGACGCTATAGCACAGAGACAGCTGGATGGCTTAAGGAGCGAACCAGTACCCTGTACGTGGGACGCTATGGCACAGAGACAGCCGGATGGCTTGAGGAGCGAACCAGTACCCTGTACGTGGAACGCTATAGCACTGAGGCAGCCGGATGGCTCAGGGAGCGAACCAGTACCCTGTATGTGGAACGCTATAACACTGAAGCAGCCGGGTGGCTCGGGGAGCGAACCAGTACCCTATACGTGGAACGCTATAGCACTGAGACAGCCGGATGGTTTAAGGAGCGAACCAGTACCCTGTACGTGGGACGCTATGGCACAGAGACAGCCGGATGGCTTGAGGAGCGAACCAGTACCCTGTACGTGGAATGCTATAGCACTGAGGCAGCTGGATGGCTTGGGGAGCGAACCAGTACCCTGTACGTGGAACGCTATAACACTGAGACAGCCGGATGGCTCAGGGAGCGAACCAGTACCCTGTATGTGGAACGCTATAACACTGAGGCAGCCGGGTGGCTCGGGGAGCGAACCAGTACCCTATACGTGGAACGCTATAGCACTGAGACAGCCGGATGGCTTGGGGAGCGAACCAGTACCCTGTACGTGGAATGCTATAGCATTGAGACAACCGGATGGCTTGGGGAGCGAACCAGTACCCTGTACGTGGAACGCTATAGCACTGAGACAGCCGGATGGCTTGGGGAGCGAACCAGTACCCTGTACGTGGAATGCTATAGCATTGAGACAACCGGATGGCTTGGGGAGCGAACCAGTACCCTGTACGTGGAACGCTATAGCACTGAGACAGCCGGATGGCTTGGGGAGCGAACCAGTACCCTGTACATGGAACGCTATAGCACTGAAACAGCCGGATGGCTTGGAGAGCGAACCAGTACCCTGTGTGTGGAACGCTATAGCACTGAAACAGCCGGATGGCTTGGGGAGCGAACCAGTACCCTGTACGTGGACCACTATAGCACTGAAACAGCCGGATGGCTTGAGGAGCGCACCAGTACCCTGTACGATAACCGGCAAGGTAACAATGTCACCAAGGCGACTCGGGAACGTCTGAGGACAGAAAATGCCTGGACAGGAGTCAGCGAATGGAAGCAGGAACAAGCAGGCAGACGGTCAACCGGAACATCGGAGGAGACTGGCAGCAGGAAGCGGAGATTCGACCGGATCAACGAAGGCAGGAACTCTGCAACTGGAAGCACTGGAACAGGTAGAATACAGGTCGCAGGAACACAGCAGAGGCCCAGGATACTCAGGAACAGGGTCATATACAACAGCATAGAGACAACACGAAAGGGCAACCAAAGGGTGCCCAGGCTAGGTTTAAATAGGCAATACAGGGCGGGCTGAAGGCAGCCAGCCAATGGAGAGCCCCCTACTGGTGATAGAGTTTTTGTCACATTATTACTTAGTGGGTTGACTTTTCCAACAGACCCAAGAGCATTATAAATACCTCTAAAGCCTCAGAGGAAGAGTGCAATTTACCACTGACTGATCAAAGTATCTGTATCTGGACTGAGTTTTCTTATATGATTTCCATGCTAAACAATGCAATGTGTACTTGTATTTAAGAGAGATGTTTTCATATTTATCTGTATAACATGCCTGAGGAAGAGACCTAAGGTCTTGAAAGCTTGCATTCTAAATCTGCTTAGTTAGCCAGTAAAAGGTATCAAAAACTGTATTTGCCTCCTGTATTTCTACGGCTAACACGGTACAAACTTTCATCTGTTATCAAGAGATACTGACTCAGAGTGCAGTCAGTAGCTAGGAGTCTGCTAGAGCCTCAGGTCAGTACTACGAAGGATGCCTGAATAACGGAACCAACAAACTGAGCGAACAGACAGAGCCTTCTAGTAAGCACCAGATAGGATAGTCAGATGAGCCAAAGTCATACACGGAGCGGGTAGTCAGCCAGACCCACAGGTTTGCACCAGAAAGGATATCCACTGAAGTGATGGAATGCTGGATGTGCAGTGGATGTCGCCTCAGGTCAACACCAGAGTGGGTAGTCAGACAAGCCTAGATCATACATGGAGCTTGTAGTCAGCTAGAGCCACAGGTTTGCACCAGATAGGATATCCACTGGAGCGTATGTATACTGGATGTGCAGTGGATAGAGCCCCAGGTCAACACCAAAGTGGGTAGTCAGACAAGCCTAGGTCATACACGGAGCGGGTAGTCAGCCAGAGCCACAGGTTTGCACCAGAAAGGATATCTGAGCAAAATCGGAACGCCAAGGAGAATAGTCAGATAGAGCTACAAGTCAACACCAGAATGGATCATACACAGGAATACTAGAAAATGAACTGCTCAGAACAACAACGTAAGGGTGACTGAGTCAGGACTCAGTCTGCCCTTTAAACCCCTCCACAGGAAGTAGTAGGTAGGGGGAGCAGCTAGAGGGAAGAAGTAGGTAGGAGGAGACTACAGTAAACAAATACACATAAAACAGAGGCCTGCAGCATGCTTGAAGCCTCTTGCCTGCAGATTACGCGTGGAAAGACGCCAAGTGTCGCTGAAGAGGCGTAGCTGGAGATAAGGTACTGTGACAGGGTTTAACAGAACTCCATACATTTGAAGGGGCAGAAATGTAAAAAAATGCTATTTTTTTCCTATATCGCCTCCTTCTGCAAACATTTATGCACACCAGTATTGGGGTAAGAAGGCAAGTGACCCCTCATTAGATGCGGCAGGTTGTCTTCTTTCCAAATGGTATGGTTTATCTACCTTTTCATTACTTCTGAAGGTGTTTATAGCCATTTTTGTACAGGCAAATCAGGTTTGAGAAAATGTTAGAAACATCAGAGGTTGTAGTAGGTGTAGTTTTCTACTTCTAGCACCCCCTAAGGTAGGTCAACTCATACCAATTGGGTGTCATTTGACTCCTAAGAGCACTAGTGTCACGGTTTTAGATGAACACTCAGACTGAACGGTAATGTTAAAATAACTTTATTAGAATAAAGTACATGCACTAATTTAGGCCCTAAGACCCACAATACAGAACAGGTAAATATATGCAGTGGGTACAGCGGTAGAGACCAGAATAGGTAATCAGGATGAACAGGTAACAATATATACAGCAGGATCTGGCAGAACCAGCGAGGTTGAGGGTACACAATCCCAGAATTGACAGCTGGACTCCAACACAGGAGGTCCACTAATAGAATAGGCACAACCCAGATGCCTGGGTACCGGAACCAGTATAGGCAATTGGAATGGACTGGGAACCAACTGACGGTGAAGGCCTCTGGCAGAACTGGCAAGGTAAAGGGTACACAGTCCAGGAGCTGACAACAGGACTACAGTGGCATGAGGTCCACTAGTGGAGGACTGGCACAACCCAGACACCTGGGTACTGAACCAACTGGAGTGAGGCAACACTGACCAAGGCCCTAGACTGCAGACAAGAGGCAACCATGTATAGGCAGACTAACCCAAGAAGGGTTACAGGAAACGTAGGCAACTGCTACTGGATAAACCCTAGAATGTTAGGGGTGGATCGTTATATGGTAAGTAATAGGAACGGAACCAGTGTCCCCTCAACCTGCGAGATGGTAGATGCAATACTGGCTCTTGAGCCCAAGGCTACTGCAGTAAGGAACGGTAGTGCTCTTACTTGGAAGTTCTGGTACTTACAGGGTTAATAGTCAATGCCCAGAGAGTAACTGCAACTCCCAGAGGGAGTGAGCCCAGCACTACTAGGGAGGCAGACACAGAGAGTGATTAGAGTATCTCAGTCAGTGTTAGAACACTGTGCCGGTACTTCGATTGTACACACCGCCGTATGCGGTTAATAGAGCAGCCCGAGCACGGGGCTCAGCCTTTGGTCGACAACAGCGCCACGAGGTGTACACCGAGAATCAAATGCAAGGCCCTGTAACCCGGTGACCACACGGGGTCGCCAAGTGGCACAGACATACACAGTTCTAACATGGAAAGGGATCCACGGTTGGCAACAGCCACAGAGCGGTAGACAGCCAAATACGGTCAGCAACGGAGAGGTACAATGGCCAGATGCAGACAGCAATGGAGCAGGTTCTTCAGCCAAACACAGTCAGCAACGGAGTGGTTTCTTCAGCCAGATACAGTCAGTAACGGAGCGGGTTCTCAGCCAGATACGGTTAGCAACGGATCGTGTTCTTCAGCCAGATACGGTCAACAACTGAGCGGGTTCTTCAGCCAGATACGGTCAGCAATGGAGCACGTTCTTCAACCAGATACAGTCAGCAATGGAGCGGGTTCTTCAGCCAGATACGGTCAGAAATTATGACCAGCCAATCAGAGAACAACAATGATAACAATGTTTCCGTCAGAACAGGAAGTACGGGCACCGTGATAGTACCCCCTTCTCAACGACCCCCTCCCCGCGGAGGAGGACCAGGCTTAGAGGGAAATTTGGCATGGAACTGATGCAACAATACTGGTGCATGAATATCAGCATGTTTGACCCATGAACGTTTCAGTGGGCCGTACCCCTTCCAATGAACCAGGTACTGGAGTTGCCCACGCACCCTGCGTGAGTCCACAATACTTTGAACCTCATACTCATGGTCTTGGATGCGTACTGGTGCCGGCACCACCGGAGCAGAAGTATAGCGGTTACAGACAAGAGGTTTAAGTAGGGATACATGAAAGACATTGTGAATACGCATGTTTGCGGGGAGGTCCAATGCATAGGAAACTGCATTGACCCGCCGGAGGACTTTGAATGGACTAATAAACCGTGGGGTGAACTTGAGACAAGGAGTTTGGAGATTCAAGTTTTTGGATGAAAGCCACACACGGTCCCCAACCTGAAACACTGGAGCCGGCAGTCTGTACTTGTGCCCATGTGAAACAAAGCTGTCTGAGGTGTTCATCAAGGGCTGGCATCTGTTGTGCCTGAAAGGCATCCGGTAGCAAGGATGGTTGGTACCCATAATTGACAAGAAATGGGGAGCTTCCAAATGAATTATTAATCGCACAGTTTCTCGCAAACTCTGCCCAAGGTAACAACTCAGCCCAATCATCATGATGGTTGGATACAAAGCAGCGGATAAATTGTTCGAGCCCCTGGTTAGAGTGTTCAGCAGCTCCATTAGTCTGTGGATGGTACACAGACGAATAAGACAATTAGATACCCATTTGGCGGCAGAATGCCCTCCAAAACCTGGAAATAAATTGACTGCCCGGTCTGATACCAACACTTGAGGTACTCCGTGGAGTCAGAATACCTCACGAGCGAACACAGTTGCCAACTCCTTAGCAGAAGGCAGACCAGGCAAGGGCACGAAATGGGCCATTTTCGAAAATCTGACTACCAACATCAAGATATATGTGTCACCCTTCGAGGCGGGTAATTCACCCAGAAAATCAAGAGACACATGTGACCATGGACGATCACCGTTAGGAACAGGCTGTCACAGTTTATTATGACTCTCAGACACAGAGTTGAGATAAAACACAACTTTATTAAAAAGTTTAATGGAAACCCATGTGGGTAGCATACACATATAATGTTTAATGACAATACATAGTAGCAAGAGTAGTAGTATACAGAATGCAACACGGGCTCTACTGGCCTTGCCAATACCAGGTAAGGCAACCTTAGTTGGCACAGATGGAAAAGGTTCTACCGGCCTTACCAATATACCGGGCAAGGCGGCCCTAGACTAGTAACAGAGAAAAGGAGGCTCTACCGGCCTTGCCAATATACCGGGCAAGGCAGCCAGGAGACTGGTACAACGAATAGTAATAGGCTCTACCGGCCCTGTCAATATACCGGGCAGGGCAGCCTGGAGACTGGTAACACGAATAGTAATAGGCTCTACCGGCCTTGCCAATACCGGGTAAGGCAACCTTAAGTTGGTACAATGAGGAATAGGTTCTACCAGCCTTACCAATATACCGGGCAAGGCAGCCTGGGCTGGAACACAATCTCTACGATGCTGAGGAATACGCAGCAAGCAACCGGTTAATCCGTGGAGCGAACCAGTACCCATGTACTGGAGGAACAACAAGTCTACTGGTGCTGTCTAGGACTGAACAGCAACCGGTTATGCATGGAGCGAACCAGTACCCGCGTACTGGAGGGACAAAGACTCAACCGGAGCTGTCTAGGGCTGAACAGCAACTGGCTATGCATGGAGCAAACTAGTACCCGTGTACTGGAGGAGGAAACTCTACCGGTGCAACAAGCAGTCGGCTGTAGATGGAGCGAACCAGTACCCACGTACTGGAGATACCCAACCACCACCGGTGCTGTCAGATGATAATAAGCAGCCGGTTATACATGGAGCGAACCAGTACCCGTGTACTGGAGAAACCTAGAACTCTACCGGCGCAAAAGCTGCCGGTTGTATGTGGAGCGAACCAGTACCCGTGTACTGGAGTAACCTAGAACACCACCGGTGCGTTCAGATGATAGTAAGCAGCCGGTTATACATAGAGCAAACCAGTACCCGCGTACTGGAGAAAACTAGAACTCTACCGGTGCAACAGCAGCCGGTTGTATGTGGAGCGAACCAGTACACGCGTACTGGAGATACCCAATCACCACCGGTGCTGACAGATGACAACGAGCAGCCGGTTATACATGGAGCGAACCAGTACCCGTGTACTGGAATAACCTAGAACTCTACCGGTGCCACAGCAGCCGGTTATACATGGAGCAAATCAGTACCCACGTACTGGAGTAAGCCTAGAACTCTACCAGTGCAACAGCAGCCGGTTGTATGTGGAGCGAACCAGTACCTGCGTACTGGAGAGTGGAACACAATAGAATGAAAATGTCACCAAGGCGACTGGAGGAGAGGGGCACGCTGCAGGTGATCCAGGAGCAGGAACACAGCCGTTGAAGGACAGGAAACAGATATACAGGCAGTCCACTGGATCAGGAACGGCAGCAGGAAACAGCAGCAGAGACAGCAACCCCAACCGGATCAGGAACGGATGCTGGAACCAGGGAAGCTGGTGAACAGGAACTCAGGCGATCACTGACGAGCAGGAACAGAGAAATGGCCCAGGAAGCTCAGGAATCCAATGCAGGTGCAGGTAGCATACACCCTGTTCCAAATTATTATGCAAATGATATTTAAGTGTCACAAAGATTAAATATTTTATTTTTCAGTTTAACTCCTGGATGGCATTGTGTCTCAGGGCTCTTTTGATCACTGAAAACAATCTCGGACACCTGTGATAATTAGATTGCCAGGTGAGCCCAATTTAAGGAAAAACTACTAAAGGTGGGAGTTCCACATTATTAAGCAGAGCACCATTTTCAAGCAATATGGGGAAGAAAAAGGATCTCTCTGCTGCCGAAAAGAGTGAAATAGTTCAATGCCTTGGACGAGGTATGAAAACATTAGATATTTCACGAAAACTTAAGCGTGATCATCGCACTATTAAGAGATTTGTGGCTGATTCAGAGCACAGACGGGTTTGTGCAGATAAAGGCACATTGTGGAAGATTTCTGCCAGATCCATGCATCGGATCAAGAGAGCAGCTGCTAAAATACCATTACATAGCAGCAAACAGATATTTGAAGCTGCTGGTGCCTCTGGAGTCCCACGGACATCAAGGTGTAGAGTCTTCCAGAGTCCCTGGTACAGCAAGAAGAACTATGCTTTCCGTAATAAAATCATCTTCATGCATGACAATGCACCATCTCATGCGTCATGCTGCAAAGAATACCTCTGCATCAATAGCTGCTATGGGGATAAAAGGAGAGAAAGTCGTGGTGTGGCCTCCATCCTCCCCTGACCTCAATCCTATTGAGAACCTTTGGAGCATCCTCAAGCAAAAGATCTATGAGGGTGGGATGCAATTTACATCCAAACAGCAGCTCTGGGAGGGTATTCTGACATCTTGTAAACAAATTCAAGCAGAAACTGTCCAAAAACTCACAAGTTCAATGGATGCAAGACTTGTGAAGCTGCTATCAAATAAGGGGTCCTATGTTGAAATGTAACGTGACCTGTTAAAATGTTTAAAAAGTTAAAATGTTGTTAAAAGTTTGATTGAAATAGCTTTTGATTTCAGTAAATATGCTGCAAACACAACAAATGACAATTTTCAGTTCTTTACAACTTATAAAGTGTTTTGAAACTTACTGTGCGTAATAAAAAACTTACAATGCACTGTTCCAAATTATGTGTAAAAAAAATACTGTTACCATTAGGAGGTTTGTTCAATAAAATTTGAATTGTACTCTTAATAGTTGAAAACATGAGAATTATGCTGACTGTTATTTACATCAATTATTTAGGTAAATGAGAAAAATATAATTTGCATAATAATTTGGAACAGGGTGTAGAGACAACACGAAAGGTCAACCAAAGGGTGCCCAAGCTCAATCTAAATAGGCAACACAGGGCGGGCTGAAGGCAGGCAGCCAATGGAGAGCCCCCTACAGGTGACTGACAAGGAAAGGCAGCAATCACGGGCACCGTGATAGATGCTTTGTGTCTAAGGGCTAATTTATTGGAGGCCTATCACTCTTCCAAGGCTGCAGGGCACTTTGGAAGAGACCAATTACTCTGGTCAGTAGCCCGACTATTTTGGTGGCCTAGTATGCGGACAGATGTTTCTGCTTTTGTAGCAGCCTGTCAGACTTGTGCGACACCTAGGCACCTTCCTGTGGGTCTCCTTCTTCCAGTGCCTTATGGGGAGTGTCCATGGTTGCATATTTCTGTAGATTTTATGGTAGAACTACCAGTATCCGAGGGCTGCACAGTCATCCTGATGATTGTAGATCTTTTCTCGAAATTGGCTCATTTTGTACCCCTTAAAGAGCTACCTACCGCTCATCAACTGGCTAAGGTCTTCACCAAGGAGGTCTTTTGGCTCCATGGGGTGCCCAAAGTAATTGTGTCAGACCGGGGAAGCCAGTTTGTGTCTCGATTTTGCAGAGCCTTTTGTGCACAATTGGGTATCCAGCTCTCTTTCTCCTCCGCCTATCACCCACAGTCCAATGGTGCAGCTGAGAGATCGAACCAAGCCTTGGAACAGTTCTTGAGCTGTTATACCTCGGACCATCACGATGACTGGGCGAGCTTGTTACTGTGGACTGAGTTTGCCCGGAATTGTGCCATGAACTCATCCACTCAGAATTCCCTGTTCATGATTAACTATCACTTCCAGCTTTCGGTTCTTCCTGAGTCCTTTGAGGCACAAAATATTCCAGCTCTGGAGGAACTGGAACTCTGCTCCACGTGGGTACGGGTTCAGAGAACCCTGGAACGGTCCACTCAGCAGAAAATTTGAACCTGCAAGTCCCTTGTAGAAAACTGGCTCCCTGGTTTGTGGGTCCTTTTCGTGTCCTGCATCCTGTCACTTATGCTCTGGAACTGCCAGCTAATATGCGCATTCATAATGTATTACAGGTTTCCTTCCTGAAACCCTTGGTCTGCAACCGGTATACCTCAGTCCCTGTACACCCGACTCCCATGAGAGTTGCAGATCACGAGGAGTATGAAGTACAGAGCATTCTTGATTCCCGTAGGGTACGAGGGCGATTATAATATTTTGTACACTGGAAGGGTTATGGACCCGACGAGCGTTCCTGGGTATTGTCCAATGATATGCATGCTCCCGCTCTCATACAAAGTTTTCATTCTTGTTTTCCTTCTAAGCCTCGGCCGCTCCTGCAGGGGAGAGAGCGTTGAGGGGGAGGTACTGCAAGCGTTCCTCTTACCTTTCTAAGGATGGCTGCGGTTACCCAGTGAGTGGCCGGTCCCTAGTGGCGTCCTCACTGGTTTGCCGCTCTCTGCATGATCAGGAGAACTAGTGCGCCCTGGTACACGTCTGGGCAACCTGTCTCCTTACTGCTCCCCCTGGTGGCTCCTGTAGCATCTGTGAGTCGGGCGTGCATCACAGGGATTCCCTGATGACGTCACGACCCAGCTTTCTTAAAGGCACAGTACATTATTGCTCCACCTCTCTGAGGGGGAGCAATCAGTATTTAAACCGGCCTGGACACCACTTCAGTTGCCCTTTCGTGGTGTTCCAGTGCAGTGTTGCTTGGGCTCTGTGTATTACCTGGCTTGTCTGACTAACCGATCTGGTGCTGACCTGTGGCTGTCTCTGACTACCCGCTCCGTGTATGACCCTAGGTTTGTCCGACAACCAATTTGGTTCAGACCTGTGGCTCTAGCTGACTATCCACTCCGTGTATTACCTGGCTTGTCTGACTACCCGATCTGGTGCTGACGTTTGGCTCTGTCTGACTACCCGCTCCATGTATGACCCTAGGCTTGTCTGACAACCAATCTGGTGTAGACCTGCAGCTCTGGCTGACTATTCACTCAGTGTATGACCGGGATTGTCCCTTGAGTAGCTCCTCTCCCGCAGACCCCCATCTGGATCAGACCTGGGGCTCTGCTAAACTATCATCTGTACGGACTGCAGGCATGAGTCAGTTATCCTTTCCTGATTGACTGCAGACGTGAGTCAGCTATCCTTTCCTGCTAGACTGACTGCAGGTGTGAGTCAGTACCTACTTGTGTTCCTGGTCGAAGTTAACCTGTTACAGAAGATCAACATTTGCTGATCCGGTTCCTGTTCCAGCAGAGACTACCAGTGGCTTCGGCCTAGTCTCAGCAGTGAGGTCTTTCCTAGGCGGCCTATTCCTGATAGTAGTGCTAGCTTATCTGTTGACCTACTGCCCATTCCAGTTTGTCCGCTGTTATACCTTATTCTGTGTCTTGAATAAAGGTTGTTTTATATTATACGTTCTGACTCCTGAGTTATCTGGGTTACTGTGACAGATATATACATACACACATAAACATACATACACACATACTAAAAAGTTATATACAGTTACATAGTATTTTTATATATAAAAAATCATGTATTTTGAAGGATTTTAGACTGGAAGAAGATCTGATTTTTTTCAGGCTTTTGTAGCCCATGAGTGGACCCGGAAACAAAATTTTGTATTTTTATCTGGTTTCAAATATAAGCATGCACCTCCCCCAAACAGGGAATAGCCCTCAATATTTAGGCTCAGTGGTGTGTATCATCCCACCATGTTTTATTTATACCAGTTATTTTAAAATGTTCATTAACTACCAGTAACTACACTTCTCCCATTTTACCTACCATACTTCCTTTTGCCAAAATGCAATTACAATTAATTTTGTTGTCATTATGTATTTTACCCACTACTTGCCTTTTTTCCATATCCTCCATATTAGATACATCTATCCCAACCTCTGTGATATTGTCAGATACTTTGTCCTGGTGGAGAGTAGAGGGTTAATTTTCAAAACCAAAAATTAACTGAAATTCTGTTTTAAGATGTGGATGAATTATCTCATGTTAAAACAATGGCCCATTGGTTCAAGGTAGGGGGAAAAATAACTGAGTGTCAGTTATGAAGATAAATGTTTAAACTAGAGACATAAAGTCTAAAGCAGAGAGAGAGTGTCTAAAAAGGTGACATCTTCATGTGACGTAGGGTCAAAGTTTACATGCCTAAATTGTGATAGAAGCCAGAGAAGTTATCATTTTAGGTGTGAATTTTAATGTAGAGTAAGAGTGCCCACTATAGTTTTGATAGCGTCATGACTGGGCTACTCACATTCCTTGTATAATTAGGGATAGGGGATAGGGGGATAGGCAGAGATTACGGATAAAGTAAAATTTGCCTAATAAAATGCTAAGGGGAAGGTAATTTCTCTCTCTTGGCTCCGTGGTTGAAATCCTGATAACATCTGGGCCCTGGCTATTCAAGTCTGCTCTGGTACCTAACTGAGAGATACAAAGAAACACACTTGGATTGGTAACTATATATTTTCTTCATGTAAATTCTGTGTAAGTCCAGATTCACATATTTCCTTCTATATTGAAAGAAGTTTAATTTGTCTTATAATTGTCTGACGTGGACTGGCCAACCATATGGGATCAGTTATAATAAGCTATATTAGCTCTAGAGTTCTGGAATTAAGCAGACTTTATCTATTCATTATTGGTAAATAATTATATTTTTGCCAGATAAGTGTAATATAGTTATATAGCGTGGTCTAGTTAATATAATTCTTGGTATTTATAGAATAATATTCTGGGAAGATTATAATAGCTAATATTTGATCTAGGGAATTCTTTGAATTCAGTTATTAACCCTTTAACCGCTATTTGTCTGTTATTAGTGGTGGTTTCTTTGGAATTCTGTGTGTACGTGCTAGGCCTAACTTTTGTAAATTGGAAGTTTTCACTTTCACTAGAGAAAAGAAACAGCCTTCTGGGTGTGGCACCCTATTTTAAATCAGTGGATTAACCCTTGAAGTGCCTATTGGTTTTACAATATATTGCTATAGTCAAATCTATGATATATGTTGCATGAAGTTGGTGTACTGTCTAGACGTATATTATTGAATTCATTCTAAGTATATTCATGGTATAATCTCTGATTGACTATATTAATTGCAATTTATATGTATTATTCAGAAGGTATGCAATAATTGAAATCAGTACATAATTAAATTATAGTGACTTAATCTGGGATTCTATTCAAGTTAGTATCACGGTGCCAGTGCTTCCTTGTTGTTGTTTAGCTGTCAGTTATCCTGTGTAATGCTCTCATTGGTTGCCCTGTGTTGAGCCCGCCCAGTATGGCCTTTATATACTGGACTCCTGCACCCACATGGTGCCCTTTTGTGGTGTTCCTGTACCAGTGCTGACTGCTGCTCAGAGTTCCCAGTGTACCGACTTGGCCTGCCTGACTACTCTTCAGTTACTGCTCCTGTGTACCGGCCCGGATTGCCTGACTACTCTTCAGTTCCAGCTCCTGTGTAGCGAACCGGATGGTCTGACTACTCTTCTGGATCTGCTCCTGTGTTTCGACCCGGCCTGGCTGACGTTCCTGCTCCTGTGTACTGACCCAGACCGGTAAAGTGCCATTGGCTTGTCCTCCGCTACTGCTCCGGCAGGTTGCCTAGTGTTGTCTCAGTTACTTCTCCGGCAGAGCGCCTCTGGCCGAGTCCTCCGTTACTGTCATACCGGTTGCAAGTGTTGCCTCCGTAATTGCTCTGGTACAGTGCCATTGGCTTGTCCTCCGCTACTGCTCCGGCAGGTTGCCAAGTGTTGTCTCAGTTACTGCTCCGGCAGAGCGCCTCCGGCTGAGTCCTCCATTACTGTCATACCAGTTGCAAGTGTGTGCCTCCGTGATTGCTCCAGTAGTGCTCATTCTACCTCAGTCTGTCTGGCAGTTAACGTATGTTTGGTAACCGTGGCTTGTTAAAGTATCTACCCAGTACCTTCACACATGGGACTGTTTATCATCATTGATGAACTTTAACTCCTGCAGTGCCAGAATCCTGGGAACTTACTTCTTGCCTGACCTGTGTCAGTATATACTGTCTATACATTCATGTTATGCTGGACCCGTGTGGGCATTGAATAAATTACCTGTCGTGTGTCTGTACTATACTGTTGTATACTACAGGACCTGTGAGGGTTCTTACTGTATTGTTTTATTCAATAAAACTGTGTTTTTATCCTAACCACTGTGTCTGTGAGTCATGGTACAAGGATAATTGTTAAAGGAATTGGCGTAAACATTTTTTTTAGATCAATTCAAATGACAATATACCTTAAACCATAATTAGCATGGTCTATACAGTTTATGGGGCAGAAGGTATTCATATACACTGCTGCCAACTGTATTTTATTAATTGTAAGGATCAATTAACCGTTTCTGCTGAGTGCAATTATTGTTATTTAATACCTCTGAATATACCTATGTGTGGTTAACCCTTTCATTAGTGGTAATCATCATGGTGATAATTGTGGTTTGGTTTACTATGTATCTATTGTAATTGCTGATCACTCATTTATTTAATTGTTGCTGATATATATATATATATATATATATATATATATATATATATATATATATATATAAAAAGTATATATATATATATATATATATATATAGTATATTGTATTTTAATAAATTATATATATATATATATATATATATATATATATATATATCATAAATTGTCCGACAATATACCATCTCCCTTTCCTAGTTTAAAAGTAGTCTATCCCCTAGCACCGCTGCGCCTTTACCATTTATTTGCAGTCCATCACTGCCATACAGATTGTATCCAAGAGCAAAGTCAGCCCAGTGCTCTAAAAAACCCTCCTCACAACACCAGTACTTAAGCTTCCTCTGCCTGCCTGCTATCACGGCACCCGTGATTCTAGCGACATTTTGACAAGCTTATTTCCTGGTGCCTTTTCATTGGCTGCGCTGTACAGCTCCTCCCAGTGACAGCCTTTATATACTCTGGGCTGTCACTTAAGGGTTGCCCTTTTGTGGTGTACCTGATGCCTAGCGCTTGTTCCGTTTGTTTGATACCAGTGTATGACCCGGACTGCTACTACGCTATTAGCTATTGTTCCTGCTCCTGTGTACCGATTCGGATTGGCTGACGTTCCTGCTTCCTGTTCTGACCCGGCCTGGCTGACGTTCCTGCTCCGTGTACCGACCCAGCGAGACCGACGACCCTGCTCCGTGTACCGACCCGGCTTGGCTGACGTTCCTGCTCCATGTACGAATTGGTTTGGCTGTAGTTCCTGCTTCCTCTGTGCCCGGCTGGGTGAAGATCCTGTTAGTGACTGTTGCTGTCATCTGTGCACTTCACTCATGTTATTGTGCACCACAGAGCTACGGTACTCCATTACCGTTTGTAGTCCAGTCCATGGGTTTGAGTCTCATAGTGCCATTAATCCTCCACACCGTTCACTTGATTGCTTGGTCTTCCGCTCTTGGGTTCAGTTGGGCACATCCGGTTGCCTTCCGTATTCTGACCATAGCGTTCATTAACCCCTCCGGGGGTGGTGCCTTGTGCCGCTACTTGTTTCACCACTGTCATCCTCATCACCGGTATAATTGTTCGCTTGGTCTTCTGCTCTTGGTTCAGTTGGGCGCTTCCGGTTGCCTTCCACATTAAGACCATAGCATTCATTAACCCCTTCGGGGGTGGCACGGGCACACGGTGGTGGATAGTCTCAGTTGGGCATACGTTCCTGGCACTGACTCACTCAGTTGTAGTCTCCGGTGGGCGTCCACCGTTGCAACCTCCCGCTCAGGTGATCTAGCCTGCTCTTTGCTGCCATCCTGTCACTGTCACAATCTCGGTCTATAGGCGACATTGGGCCTTCGTTTATCTGGGCAACGGAGTCAGTGGCTCCACTGGTATCTCTAGACTCTATTACACTGTATCAATCATATTTACCTGACCTGTGTCAGTATTGTATTCTGTTGTACATACTGGACCCGTGTGGGTTAAACTATCACGGTGCCCGTGCTTCCTTGTTTATGTTTTCCTGTCAGTTTTCTTGTGTTATGCTCTCATTGGTTGCCCTGTGTTGAGCCCGCCCAGTATGGCCTTTATATACTGGGCTCCTGCACCCATACGGTGCCCTTTCGTGGTGTTCCTGTACCAGTGCTAAATACTGCTCAGAAGTTCCCAGTGTACCGACTTGGCCTGCCTGACTACTCTACAGTTCCTGCTCCTGTGTACCGACCCGGATTGCCTGACTACTCTTCAGTATCTGCTCCTGTGTACCGACCCGGCCTGGCTGACATTCCTACTCCCGTGTACCGACCCGGACCAGCTGGCGTTCCTGCTCCTGTGTTCTGACCCGGCCTGGCTGACGTTCCTGTTCCTGTGCACCGACCCAGCTTGATCGACGTTCCTGTTTCCCTTGTCCTTGTCACCTCAACGACATTCTATCCAGTAGTCATTGGCTTGTTCTACACCTCTGCTCCGGCAGGTGGCCAAGTGTTGTCTCAGTTACTGCTCCTACAGAGGGCCTCTGGCCTAGTCCTCAGCTACTGTCACACCGGTTGCAAGTGTTGCCTCCGTGATTTCTCCAGTAAAGTGCCATTGGCTTGTCCTCCGCTACTGCCATACCGGTTGCAAGATTTGCCTCAGTTACTGCTCAGGTAAATCGCCATTGGCCTAGTCCTCCGCTACTGCCATACCGGTTGCAAGTGTTGACTCCGTGATTGCTCCGGTAAAGTGCCATTGGCTTGTCCTCCGCTATTGTCATACCGGTTGCAAGTGTTGCCTCAGTTACTGCTCCGGTAAATTGCCATTGGCTTAGTCCTCCGTTACTGCCATACCGGTTGCAAGTGTTGCCTCCGTGATTGCGCCGGTAATGTTCCATTGTCTTGTCCTTCGCTACTGCCAGACCGGTTGCATGCGTTGCCTCCGTGTTTGCTCCGGTACAGTGCCAGTGGCTTAGTCCTCCGTTACTGTAACACCGGTTGCAAGTGTGTGCCTCCGTGATTGCTCCTGTAAAGTGCCATTGGCTTGTCCTCCGATACTGCCATACCGGTTGCATGTGCTGTCTCCGTGATTGCTCCGGTAAAGCGCCTTTGATCTAGTCCTCCGTTACTTTCATACCGGTTGCAAGTGTGTGCCTCCGTGATTGCTGCGGTAGTGCTCTACTGTCTCAGTTGGACTGATAGCTCACGTTTGTTTGCTGACCTTGGCTTGTTAAAGTATCATTCCAGTACCTTCACATATGGGACTGTTTACCATCAGTGATGAACTTTAACTCCTGCAGTTCTGGAATCCTGGGAACCTACTTCTCTGCCGGACCTGTGTCAGTACATACTGTTTGTACTTCTATGATGTGCTGGACCTGTGTGGGCTTTGAATAAATTACCTGTCGTGTGTCTGTACTATACTGTTGTATGTTACAGGACCTGTGAGGGTATTACTGTATTCAATAAAACTGTGTCTGTGAGTCAAACAAACCGTTGCATAAACTTGCTAATGTAACCTGTCCTGTGTCACTGTAAAAAAGCACACAGAAGGAGGCGCTCCTAGTGTAATATGTAAAGATGTTTTAATAAGGAACACTTAATAGATGTATACTCACAAAAATAATGCTTGGAGTAACACTTATGTGTTCCCCAAGTATATAGGCGATAGGGATCTCAAGACCGTCCCAAATGGTCAACAGCAATACAGGATTGTTCTCAAGGGCCGCACCTCACCATCATCCAAAGGAAGCTCATGGAGAAAGAAAAAAAGAAAGAGAAAGAGGGCGCCCAATTGTGCCTGAGATCGTTCAATCGTAAAATCCAAAAGAGGATATACTCACAAAGATGAAGGCTGGAAATAGACATACATCTAAACCAGCTATATATGCATGAGAGGAATATCAACCTGTCCCCACTCAGGTATCTTCTTATTCTCTGAAGCTGTTATTCCAGTAAAAAATCCAGGGAAAAAGGATAGAGGCTGCTGAATGTTTTAATGTTTGGGTTAAAAAGGCTGTGTGAGGTGGGCTAACAGCAGCAGACAGCCAATGAGGAACTTCCAGCAAGTGATAAGACACAGGATAGCACGAATCACGGGCACCGTGATACCGTAACAGTACCAAAGGGCCATGACCTCAGACAATAATGGTGACGGTAATGCACAGAGTATCCATTGGAGGATGGATCTTCATGAACAGCGGTTGGATCAGTTGGCGTTGGCTGTTCAAACGATTCTTGAGTGCACGGCACACTTGGATAAACCAATACCTGCTCCGGTGGTCCCCCCGTTTCGACACCGGGAGCACAATCTTTGGCGCAAACTAACGCTAACAGAGGGCTGACGGCTACCACTCCACTACCTCTTAGGTACGATGGCGAGCATACCCTGTGTAGAGGGTTCATTAATCAGTTGGAAATCTTCCTAGAATTAACCCCTCATGCCTTTCCCAGTGATCGCAGTAAAGTGGGCTTCATGATTTCCTTGCTGACGGGCAGGGCCCTGGCATGGGCAAACCCTTTGTGGGAAGCCGCTAAACCATGCACGAGGAACTTCACTGAGTTCGTGAGGGCGTTTTGTAGAGTCTTTGAAGTTCCTGGGAGAGCCGCCTCTGCTTCAGAAAAACTTATGGAGATCCAACAAGGGTCTTGCACAGTTGCTGACTATGCCATCGAATTTCGTACTTTAGCAGCAGAGGTGGGCTGGAACAATGAAGCGCTGGTGGCAGCCTTTGCACAGGGACTTTGCGAACGTTTAAAGGATGAGACGGCAGCACGAGAACTGCCAACGGATCTTGATGAATTTATTGACTTCTCGATTTTGATGGATTCCCGTATTAGGGAACGTATGCCGGCCAAGGACCGGAAGCAGAGGTCCAGAGAAATGGGATCAGCAACATCAAGCTTCCCACCCATGCCTCCCTCTCCTCCCATGTCTCCAGTTAAGCTGGTGAGAGTGGTGAACCGATGCAATTGGGGTTCACTAGGTTGTCCAAAGAGGAGAGGGCGCATCGCCGCAGACAAGGCCTCTGCTTATATTGTGGTCAGGCTGGTCATTTGCTCCGTTCTTGCCCGACACGGCCGGGAAAAGAACACACCTAGGGTACCTTGGGGGACAGGTCCTAGGTGGCATTCAGCAGTCCCTGGACCCAACTAGTCAGAAGGTGTCACGGTTTGTTAAGACTCTCAGACGCAAGGTTAGGTAAAAACACAACTTTATTGAAAAGTTTAAGATAATCCCATAGGATTTTATACACATACATTCAATACATAGAAATGGCACATAGGTAGTGAAAATAGCGAATCAGGCTCTACCGGCCCTGCCAATATACCGGGCAAGGCAGCCTGGGCAAGTAATGAAAAGGTGGCTCTACCGACCCTGCCAATATACCGGGCAAAGCAGCCTAATAGACAGTCAGAAGAATACAGGCTCTAATGGCCTAACGGATCACCAGCTGATGCAGGCTCTACCGGCCCTGCCAATATACCGGACAAGGCAGTCTAACGGAATACCATAATAGTAGGCTCTACCGGCCTTGCCAATACCGGGTAAGGCAACCTCAGGATGGAATGATTGGAAGGTTCTACCGGCCTTACCAATATACCGGGCAAGGCAGCCTAAGGAGAAGGTGTCAACCACAGTGGCCTCAATAACTGTCAGATGACAATGACAGTATGGAGATGGTAGGTAGAGGCTACAAGGCCCAGTGGTAATACCAGGTAGTCTGCACACTCTAGTACCCGTGTACGGAGGGAATAACTAGCTGTCTAGGACTGGACGGCGCACTGGGAACCATCAGACTATATGAATCGTAAGCCGTGAGGCAGAGGAGTAAACCAGCGCCCTCACACTGGAAACCAACAGGCTGGATGTTAAGTAGACCTTAAGGTCATAGAGCGAACCAACTCCCACGTGTTGGGAACCAACACTCTAATACAAGTAAGCAGCAAGGCAGTGGAGCAAACCAGTGCCCGCACGCTGGGAACCAACAGACTGAGTAAATAGTAGGCCAGAAGGCAATGGAGTGAACCAGCGCCCGCGCGCTGGTAACTGACTAGATATATCGTAGGCTATAAAGCAGTGAAGCGAACCAGCGTCCGCACGCTGGGAACCAACAGATAGTTGTGTATTGAGCCGTAAGGCAAAGGAGCGAACCAGCGCCCGCGCGCTAGTAACCAACAGACTAGAGTATAGTAGCCGCAAGGCAGTGGAGCGAACCAGCATCCACACGCTGGGAACCAACAATGGACGTATAGTAGGCCGTGAGGTAGTGGAGTGAACCAGCGTCCGCACGCTGGGAACCTACAGATGGTTGTGTATTGAGCCGTAAGGCAAAGGAGAGAACCAGCGCCCGCGCGCTGGTAACCAACAGACTAGTAGTGTATTAGCCGCAAGGCAGTGGAGCGAACCAGCGTCCGCACGCTAGGAACCAACAGATAGTTGTGTATTGAGCCGTAATGCAAAGGAGCGAACCAGCGCCCGGGCGCTGGTAACCAACAGACTAATAGTGTAGTAGCCGCAAGGCAGTGGAGCGAATCAGCGTCCACACGCTGGGAACCAACAGATGAAAATGTCGTCGGAGCAACCAAGGATCAAGGTCACCACAGATGAAGGAACCGGAAGCAGGAGATGAACAGGAACCAGCACAACGATGGTCAACCGGATGAGGAACGGCAGCGAAGACTGGCAGCAGGAAACAGCAACCTCGGACGACTTCAACCGTAACAGGCATTGCAACAAGTACATCTGAACAGGAGTCTCAGGAACAGGACGACCTCAGGAAATCAGGAACACAGCAAAAAGGCCCATCAAGCTTCTGTAGCATAATGAAAGTGGATGCAGTCTGAGACACCACGAAAGAGCAACCAAAGGGTGCCCAAACTCCGTTTAAATAGGCAATGTGAGGCGGGCTAAAGGCAGACAGCCAATGGAAGCCCCCTACAGGTGATAGACACAGAAATGCAGCAATCATGGACACCATGATAGAAGGCTACTATATAGGTCATAGTCGCCTGGGCTGAACTCGCTGTGGAGGTCTTGGATTCTGGTGCTGCCGGATATTTTATGGACAAATCGTTTGCTGCCTCCCATAACATTCCTCTGGTGGTGAAAGAGTCTCCTTTGATGATTGAGGCCATTGATGGTAGGACATTGGTACCTGCCCAAATTACTATGGAGACAATTCCTTTATCTTTACGTATTGGGGCACTACATTCTGAGGTTCAACGGTTTCAGATTATCCGTTCCCCGCATCTTGCTCTCATATTGGGGTTTCCTTGGTTACATATGCACAACCCCAGGTTTGACTGCCAGACTTGCGAGATTACAGCCTGTACCTCTCCCTCAGTGATTGTTGATGCCCTGAAAAGGGATATTATCAGGAAGTCATCCTCGCCCGCGTGGGCAGGATTCTTTTTCGTAAAGAAGAAGAGTGGCGAACCACGACCCTGTATAGACTATCGTGGATTAAATAAACTGATTCCTAAGAATGCTTATCCTATACCACTCATCACCGAGCTGTTTGATCGATTGAAGGGTTCCTCTATCTTTACCAAACTTGATTTGCGGGCCTCCTATAATTTGATAAGGATAAGGGCCGGTGACGAGTGGAAAACGGCATTCAATACCAGATCAGGCCACTATGAATATCTGGTAATGCCGTTCGGGCTATGTAACGCACCAGCAGTGTTTCAAGAGTTTATTAATGATATCTTACGTGACATGCTGCAGTCTTGCGTAGTTGTATATCTTGATGATATTCTCATACATTCGTCAAGTTTGTCGCAACACATCAAGGATGTGCCAGCCGTGTTGCTTAAACTTCGTGAGAATAAACTCTTCTGCAGAATCAAGAAATGCGAATTCCACAAGCCCATGGTACCATTCCTGGGCTTCATTATCTCTTAGGATGGCATCGCAATGGACAAGGATAAGTTGGCAGCAGTCCTGCAGTGGCCACATCCTAAGGGGCTCAAGGCTATCCAACCCTTTCTCGGTTTTGCTAATTATTATAGGAAACTTTTCTGCTATTGTGAAACCTCTGTCTGACTTAACACTCAAGGGTGCGGATCCCTCCCAATGGTCTCAGGAAGCTGATAAGGCTTTCGTGACACTAAAGTCTGCATTTGCCTCTGCTCCTGTGCTGTCCCACCCCAATCCCTCCCTGCCATTTACCTTGGAGGTCGATGCCTCAGAATCTGGGGTAGGGGCCGTATTGTCACAGCGCCTGGACCATGGGAGTATGCCAAGGGCCTGTGCATTCTTTTCCAAAAAATTGTCTAGCATGCAAAGTCACTATGAGATTGGGGACAGGGAGCTGTTGGCAATTATTCTGGCCCTCAAGGAATGGCGGCACCTGCTTGTGGGTACCCGAACTCCAGTATTGATCTTGACTGATCACAAGAATTTAACGTACCTATCTGAGGCTAAGAGACTGTCCTCTCGTCAGGCTAGATGGGCCTTATTTCTGTCACGCTTTAACTTTATTGTATCCTATCTGCCTGGGTCCAAGAATATCAGGGCAGATGCCCTGTCAAGGCAGTTTAACTCTGACACCGAAAAGGAGGAGGTTCCGGTACCGATCATCCAGCCTGATCGCATTTTAACTACATTGCGAACCAGTATTACTTCACCCCTGGGGGAGGAGATTCTCACTAATCAGGCTAATGCTCCACCTGAGACTCCAGTGGGCAAATGTTTCGTAGCCGAGCCTTTCCGTACCCGTCTTCTTGAGACGTATCACGCTTCTAAGGCTGCTGGGCATGTTGGCAAGAATCAATTAATTTGGTCACTCTCGCAGTTATTCTGGTGGCCTTCCTTGCGTGCCGACTGCTCAGCATTTACTGCAGCTTGTTCTACCTGTGCCCGTGCAAAATCCCCTAGACACCTTCCGGTGGGCCTAATACAGCCGGTACCCAATGGAGAACGTCCTTGGTCTCATGTCTCCATTGACTTTATGGGGGAATTACCTGTGTCTAGGGGATATTCTTTTATTCTGATGATAGTCGATAGATTTTCCAAAATGGCACACTTTGTGCCTCTGCCTGGCCTTCCCTCTGCCCAGGAGTTGGCAAGGGTGTTTGCCAGGGAAGTTTTCCGGTTGCATGGCGTACCCAGAGTATTGGTGTCCGACCGGGGGAGCCAATTTGTGTCTAGATTCTGGAGGGCATTCTGTGCGCAGATGGGCATACAATTATCATTTTCCTCTGCATATCATCCCCAGACCAACGGAGCCGCCGAGCGTGCCAATCAGGGCTTGGAACAGTTTTTGCTCTGTTTTGTGTCTGACCATCATGATAATTGGGCCGACCTGTTGCCTTGGGTGGAGTTTGCCAGGAATTGTGCGGTTAATTCATCGTCCGGGAATTCCCCATTTCTCATCAATTTATGGGTTCTGACCTTGTCTGCTCCCGGACTCATTTCAGACGCAACAAATTCCAGCTTTGGATGAGCATATGGAACAACTCCGTTCCACTTGGGCACAGGTGCAGAGGACCCTCAGTACTTTGTTCCAGCATTATCAGTGCCAAGCTAATCGTAGACGGCTGCCGGCGGTCTCATTTCAGGTTGGGGACAGGGTATGGCTCTCCTTGAAGAATCTGAATCTACAGACCCCTTGCAATAAGATGGCTCCCCGGTTCATTGGTCCGTTCAAAGTTATCCGTAAAATTAACCCTGTGTCATATGCTCTGGACCTTCCAGCATCCATGCGTATCCATAATGTGTTCCACTTATTGTTAAAACCTCTGATTTGTAATCGGTACACTACTACTCCTGTGGCTCCTGGTCCCGTTCGAATACAAGGTCAAGAGGAGTATGAGGTACAAAATATTATTGACTCACGTAAATTCAGAGGGAAATTACAATATTTGGTCCATTGGAAAGGCTACAGTCCGGAGGAGCGTTCATGGGTTGATTCTAAGGACTTCCATGCCAAGTATCCCCTTAAGCCAGGTCCCTCTTCTCGGAGAGGGGTCTTTGAGAGGAGGGTACTATCACGGCACCCGTGATTCTAGCGACATTTTGACAAGCTTATTTCCTGGTGCCTTTTCATTGGCTGCTCTGCACAGCTCCTCCCAGTGACAGCCTTTATATACTCTGGGCTGTCACTTAGGGGCTGCCCTTTTGTGGCGTACCTGACGCCTAGCGCTTGTTCCGTTTGTTTGATACCAGTGTATGACCCGGACTGCCTGACTACGCTATTAGCTATTGTTCCTGCTCCTGTGTACCGAATCGGATTGGCTGAAGTTCCTGCTTCCTGTTCTGACCCGGCCTGGCTGACGTTCCTGCTCCGTGTACCGAATCGGTTTGGCTGTAGTTCCTGCTTCCTCTGTGCCCGGCTGGGTGAAGATCCTGTTAGTGACTGTTGCTGTCATCTGTGTGCTTCACTCACGTTATCGTGCACCACAGAGCTACGGTACTCAGTTACCGTTTGTAGTTGTCACTAACGGGGGGAGTAGGGACCCCCGCAGCCTAGGAACTGGTTGATGCTTGGGTATGTGGACAGCGTGCCAGGTACTCCCTTGCTGCAGCCGAAGCTGGATAAAGGTGCTAGTCACGAAACCAGATTGTTCCACCCCAGTTGAGCCGGGGTGCAACCAGGATGGGAGTAACTGGGAACCGTGTGAACCAGAACCAGGAGGTCAGCGGAGGGAGAAGCAGGCAGCAAGGGGTAGTAAGGACAGTGGTGGTCAGACAAGCCAGGTCAGGGTTCAAGAGATCAGCCAGGTCAGAATTCCAGAGGTCAACGGTGGTCAGACAAGCCAGGTCAGGGTTACAGAGGTCAACTGTGATCAGACAAGCCAGGTCAGGATTCCGGATATCAGCGGTGGTCAGACTAGCCAGGTCAGGGTTACAGAGGTCAACGGTGGTCAGACAAGCCAGGTCAGGATTCCGGATATCAGCGGTGGTCAGACTATCCAGGTCAGGGTTACAGAGGTCAGAAGTTTAAAGAATAGTACTGGATAAGCTCGTAGAACGGGCAAAGACAGAGGGGGCTGACCAATGTTAAATACACTAACCCTCCAATAGGAGGAGGGGGCAGATCAGAGTCCAGAATGGGCTACTTCCTAGCCCAATCAGGACTTATAACATGTCCAATGGGCAATAATACCTTCTACACTCTCATTGGGCTAAGACACTGTGCCCAATGGGAGAGTAGAAGTGGAGGCAGCTAGAGGCTGCTGAATATGTCAGCACACAGCGGATACTGGCACAGGCGTATGCGCATCGGCTGAGGAAGCCGGAAGGACACGCGCATGCGCTGAAGCAGGAGCTCGGCGGTGCCCAGAGACAGAGACCCGACCGCGGTGGCGGTAGGTGACACGACCCCCCTGAACGGGCGGCCTCCGGACAACCAGGCTTAGACGGGAAAGCACGATGAAAGGCACGCCGCAAAGCTGGGCCATGAACGTCCGAGGCTGGAACCCAAGACCGTTCTTCCAGACAGTAGCCCTGCCAGTCCACAAGGTACTGCAGAGAGCCACGGATGAGGCGAGAGTCCAAGATCTTGCGGACTATGTACTCCTGCCCGTCAACCAGCACCAGAGGAGAGACCGCTGTGGGGGCAGAGAAACGGGTACGGAGGACCTTTTTTAAGAAGAGACACATGGAAGGAATCGGGGATCTGCATAGAAGATGGGAGGTCTAGAGCATAGGTTACCGGGGTCAACTGGGAGCGGACCCAAAAGGGACCGACGAACAAGGGACCAAACTTCGCCGACGGCTGGCGTAATCGAAGGTTCTTGGTCGATAGCCACACTTCATCGCCCACAACAATAGACGGACCAGACGTACGACGACGGTCCGCCACCTTCTTGAATCGAGCAGCAGCAGAAACCAGACAGGAACGTACACGCAACCAATGTGTTTCCAGGTCCCCCAGATGAGTGTCAACGGCTGGAACTCCGGAGGAGGAGGAAATAGTTAAGGAGCGAGGATGGAAACCCCCAGCGGCAAAGAAGGGTGAACACTGAAGCGCCTCATGGTGACTGCTATTGAATGCAAATTCTGCCAAAGGGAGGAGCCTTGACCAGTCATTTTGTAAAGGTCCCCACAAAGAGACGCAGGAATTACTTGAGCGACTGGTTGGTCCGTTCTGTCTGTCCGTTGGACTGAGGATGGTAAGCCGATGACAGATGGACCGAGATTCCCAACCGGGCACAAAACGCCTTCCAGAACCGTGAAGTGAATTGACTACCCCGATCAGAAACTATCTGCAGGGGTAGTCCATGGAGTCGGAATATTTCCTTAAGAAAGACATCAGCGAGTTGTGAAGCTGAAGGTAGCTTGGGAAGAGGTATGAAATGGGCTTGTTGAAAAAAGCGATCAACCACCACTAGTATTACTGTGTTTCTCTCAGAAGGAGGAAGATCCACGATGAAATCCATGGCAATGTGTGTCCAAGGAATTGAAGGGATCGGAAGAGGCTGAAGGAGACCAGCTGGCTTGGAGTGCTGTCGTTTGTGTTGGGCGCAGTGCTGGCATCCACAGACTAAATCAACAACGTCTAACTGCATGGAAGGCCACCAGAATTGTCGTTGGACGAGATCTAAGGTTCGGGTTATGCCTGGATGACTGGAAGTAGGTGACTGATGAGCCCATAGCAACACCTCAGCCCGGTACAGGGTAGGAACGAAGAGTCGTCCTGAAGGACATGTGGAATCCGTCTGTTGTTGGGCTTCTTTTATTTTCCGTAATATTGTGGTAGAGATAGTAGATATAAACATGGTGCCAGGTAGAATGGGTTCAGGGATTTCTTCGGAAGCTGTAGTAGTAAATTGGCGAGACAAGGCATCAGCCTTTGTGTTCTTAGATCCAGGGAGGTAGGTGATCACGAACTGGAACCGGGTAAAGAACAAAGCCCAGCGGGCCTGTCACGGATTCAGCCGTTTCACTTTCTCTAGATATTGTAGGTTCTTGTGATCCGTGTAGATAGTGAAGGGTATCCCTGAACCTTCCAGCAGATGACTCCACTCCTCGAGGGCAAGTTTGACGGCAAGGAGTTCCCGGTTACCCACATCGTAATTCCTTTCTGCAGCGGACAACTGACGGGAGAAAAAAGAACAGGGATGGAGGACATTAGTGTCGGGATCCCGTAGAGACAGCACTGCTCCTACACCTTCTTCGGAGGCGTCTGCCTCTAGGATGAATGGTTTGGAAGTGTCCGGATAATGGAGGATGGGAGCGGATGCAAAGGCATTCTTGAGGGTGGCGAAAGCGGCTAAAGTCTCGGCTGGCCATTTCTTGGGGTCAGCCCCTTTTTTAGTCAAGGCGGTAATGGGACTAATGACCGAAGCATAGTTTTGAATAAAACGCCTATAATAATTGGCAAAACCTAAAAAGCGCTGTACCCCACGGAGAACGGTTGGCAGTGGCCACTGGGTGACTGCTGACACCTTGGCAGGATCCATCACCAATCCGGAGTGTGAAATGATATACCCCAAGAAGGGGAGACTGTTCTTCTCAAACTCGCGCTTCTCGAGTTTGACATATAGTCCATTCTCTCGGAGATGCTGGAGGATGGCTCTGACATGTTGTCTATGGAGAGACAGCGTGGGAGAATAAACCAGGATATCATCGAGATAAACAAGGACATGGGACATCTGCATGTCTCGGAATACATCGTTTACGAAGGTCTGGAAAACAGCCGGGGCGTTACAGAGTCCAAAGGGCTCACCAAGTACTCATAGTGCCCGAATCTAGTATTGAAGGCTGTTTTCCATTCGTCTCCTGCTCGGATCCGAACAAGATTATATGCTCCCCGGAGATCCAGCTTCGTGAACCAGGCTGCCCCCTGGAGCAGGTCGAAGAGTTCCGGGATAAGAGGCAATGGGTACTTGTTCTTCACAGTAGTCTGGTTAAGACCCCTATAGTCGATGCAAGGTCGGAGACCTCCATCCTTCTTGCCTACGAAGAAGAACCCGGCCCCAGCAGGAGACATCGAGGGACGGATGAAGCCTCTGGCGAGATTGTCTTGAATGTAGTCAGTCAGAGCTGTCATCTCAGGACGAGAGAGAAGATATGTGCGCCCTTTAGGGGGCATGGTGTTGGGAAGCAGGTCTATAGGACAATCGTAGGCTCTGTGTGGGGGTACAGTCTCAGCTCTCTTTTTGGAGAATACATTGCTGTAGTCGTGATAGACAAGCAGAAGGGCGGAGAGACAGGGCTCAGTAGTTGACGCCGAGCAGGCGGGTTTTACCAAGGATTGAGACAGACAGGGGTGAGCGCATGATGGGCTCCATCGAACAAGTTCACCGCTTTTCCAGGATATCCAGGGAGCATGGCGGCGTAGCCAAGGAAGACCTAAAATAACAGGCTCCAGTGGGGAGTACACAAGGTCAAATGCCACAGTTTCGATGTGAAGGACCCCAGTGGTGACCTGCAGGGGTACGGTCAGCTGCACGACTCTCCTGTCGCCAAGAGGTTTACCGTCAAGGGAGGAGACCAGTAGAGGCAGTTCTTTGGGGTGACTGGGTATGCCAAGAGACCTGGCCCAACCTAGATCCATGAATAGTCCCGCTGCGCCTGAATCAATGAAGGCTGAAACAAAGGTCGATCCGGGAGACCACTTGATGGTCAAAGGAACATGGATACGTGAAGGGGTACAGAGAGGCTGTGTCTTCGGGCTTAGCGAACTGCCTCTTTGGTTAGCTAAGCCATGGCATTTCCCGGTCGGGTGGGACACTGTCGCAGCATGTGTCCCTTAAGACCACAGTAGAGACATAGACCCTGCATGCGTCTTCTCCTTCTCTCTTCTTCGGACAAGCGTGACCCCTCCAACCTCCATGGGAGTCTCGTGTGGCGGTGACCCTTCTATGGGAGCGGACGACTGACTTCCACGTGGTCTTCTGCCCCGTTCTCGTTCTTGCTGCCTCTCGTGCATACGCCGATCCAGATCAAGGCACAACTTGATGAAGTCTTCCAGCCCTTCAGGTATGTCTCGGTAAGTCAGGGCATCTTTGAGACATTCGTTAAGACCCCGTCTAAAGGCTGCCTTCAAGGCCCCTTGGTCCCAGTTGGTCTCATAGGACAGGGTCCGGAACTCTACTGCATATTGGCTTACTGAACGTTGGCCCTGGCGTAGATCTAACAGCGCAGCTTTGGCGGAGGCGCTCCTCCCAGGGACGTCAAACAGTTTCCTTAGGGCATCCATGAAGTTGTCGGAATCATCAAGCAAGGGAGATCATTGCTCCACCAACGGCGAGGCCCACGCGAGCGTGTCACCCTTGAGGAGGGATATGATGAATGATACTCGAGCAGCGTGAGTACTGAAGGACTGCGGCAGGATTTGAAATTTTAGGGAACACTGGTTTAGGAATCCACGAAGGTCGGAGGGACGACCAGAAAATTTGTCCGGTAAGGAAATCCGGGGAGGTACATAATCGGGAGGAGGGTGTACCGAGACCCCGGATGCGGAAGCGGAGCTTGGCTCGGAGGCCGATATCTATTGTGTGACCGAGGCGTGCATCATCTCAAGCATGGCATCCATCTTTCTTTCCAGGCTCTGAAGCTGGGCAGCATGTGACTCCAGGATTTGCTCCTGATGTTCCTGCCTGGAGGCCAGAGGAGCCAGATCAGCAGGGTCCACGGGATCGTTGGCCCGTTCCAACTGTCACTAACTGGGATAGTAGGGACCCCCGCAGCCTAGGAACTGGTTGATGCTTGGGTTCGGCGCAAGAGTGCAATGCTTGGGTGAGTGGACGGCGTGCCAGGTACTCCCTTGCTGCAGCCGAAGCTGGATAAAGGTGCTTGTCGCGAAACCAGTTTGTTCCACCCCAGTTGAGCCGGGGTGCAACCAGGATGGGAGTAACTGGGAACCGTGTGAACCAGAACCAGGAGGTCAGCGGAGGGAGAAGCAGGCAGCAAGGGGTAGTAAGGACAGTGGTGGTCAGACAAGCCAGGTCAGGGTTCAAGAGATCAGCCAGGTCAGAATTCCAGAGGTCAAAGGTGGTCAGACAAGCCAGGTCAGGATTCCAGAGGTCAACGGTGGTCAGACAAGCCAGGTCAGGATTCCGGATATCAGCGGTGGTCAGACTAGCCATGTCAGGGTTACAGAGGTCAACTGTGGTCAGACAAGCCAGGTCAGGATTCCGGATATCAGCGGTGATCAGACTAGCCAGGTCAGGGTTACAGAGGTCAACGGTGGTCAGACAAGCCAGGTCAGGATTCCGGATATCAGCAGTGGTCAGACTAGCAAAGTCAGGGTTACAGAGGTCAGAAGTTTAAAGAATAGTACTGGATAAGCTCGTGGAACGGGCAAAGACAGAGGGGGCTGACCAATGTTAAATACACTAACCCTCCAATAGGAGGAGGGGGCAGATCAGAGTCCAGAATGGGCTACTTCCTAGCCCAATCAGGATAAGGAGGATCAAATGCCCAGCTGGACTTATAACATGTCCAATGGGCAATAATACCTTCTACACTCTCATTGGGCTAAGACACTGTGTCCAATGGGAGAGTAGAAGTGGAGGCAGCTAGAGGCTGCTGAATACGCCCGCACACAGCGGATACTGGCACGGGCACATGCACGTCGGCTGAGGAAGCCGGAAGGACACGCACATGCGCTGAAGCAGGAGCTCGGCGGTGCCCAGAGACAGAGCCTCGACCGCGGCGGCTGTAGGTGACAGTAGTCCAGTCCATGGGTTTGAGTCTCATAGTGCCATTATCCTCCACACCGTTCACTTGATCGATTGGTCTTCCGCTCTTGGGTTCAGTTGGACTTATCCGGTTGCCTTCCGTATTCTGACCATAGCGTTCATTAATCCCTCCGGGGGTGGTGCCTTGTGCCGCTACTTGTTTCACCACTGTCATCCTCATCACCGGTGTAATTGTTCACTTTGTCTTCCCCTCTTGGTTCAGTTGGGCGCTTCTGGTTGCCTTCCACATTAAGACCATAGTGTTCATTAACCCCTTTGGGGGTGGCACGGGCACACGGTGGTGGATAGTCTCAGTTGGGCATACGTTCCTGGCACTGACTCACTCAGTTGTATTCTCCGGTGGGCGTCCACTGTTGCAACTTCCCACTCAGGTGATCTAGCCTGCTCTTTGCTGCCATCCTGTCACTGTCGCTATCTCTGTCTATAGGCGACATTGGGCCTCCGCTTATCTGGGCAACGGAGTCAGTGGCTCCACTGGTATCTCTAGACTCTATTACACTGTATCAATCATATTTACCTGACCTGTGTCAGTATTGTATTCTGTTGCACATACTGGACCCGTGTGGGTTAAACTTGCTAATGTAACCTGTCCTGTGTCAGTTATTTATATGCTATCTGCTGGACCTGTGAGGGTTACTTTATTCCTTGTGTGCTTTAAATAAAATTGTGTTTTTACCAACATCTACCGTTTCTGAGTGTACTGAGCCGTAACACCTGCACTGGTGCATGGCACTGTTAGTATTTCAGAAAACACTACCCTGTAGGATCTTGCTTTGAGCTTGCATACTAAATCCCTGAAATCTTTTTTTAGGGACCTCCATCTTTCTCCAACTTTGTCATTGTACTAATATATACCAAGATAAATCTTTCCTGGCAAAAGATTACCCTATCCATCCAATAGATAGTAACTCAAGGGAAAAACAAATATACCATAGGGGACACATATAAATGCCAAATGAGTTGCCTTTTGAGAGTTGAGGAGATCATGACAGACTAAAGCATCTATATTTCAGGTCCATCTGCTGGCTGACAGCACCACTACTTCTTACCATAGGTTTATTTAGTTATTACCACCCTTTCTGTGCAATTTACAGTAATGATTTTTAAAGATTATGTTCTATGGTGTCATTTTACCCAGCAGAGTAGATGGGATTCAGTGATATGAAGGTGAAACACTTTAATGGCTGAGGACTCAAATACCCCTTCTTCAGGCATGATAAATAAAGCTGGAATAGCACTGCATTTATATTTACAGAGTATGGCATACATTTGAAACTAATTATATGAGTATGCAATAGGGGACAATGAACTTAATAAACATATAGTCTGCATAGATATGAAATGATATGCATAGGGTTATATCAAAATCCTGGGAACAAAGAAATGTTCATTAACACAGAGGTGTAAAGAGTCTCTTAGTCTGGGAGTTGGCAAGATCCATCTCTCTACAATCTCTATACCAAGATGTTCTATGAGTTATAATGAGACATGAGGACCATCCCCAGGTTTATGGTATAGAATAGAAAAAGAAAAAACAGAGGCGCTTCCTTGTGTGATACTGTAGATATTTCAAATCACCACACCTCCACCAGTGGAACCGTACTCACATATCACAATGGCTAGGCTAACACATATGTGTAAACCAGCAACCAGGCTCTGGGAACTTAAAGCCGTCCCTTTAAAGGCTTCTTTCTCTCAGATTTCTCTGTGAACTATCGGCAGCTCTTCCCCACAACTCCTCCCCACAGAGGGTTAAATCTTCAACAGACCAAAAAAAAAAAAAAACAGAAGGCGCCAATAGTGCCCTTATCACATATATATAAAGAGATTACAGTGCTAAAATTCAAACACTCACATTTAGCAATGGCTGTATAAATACTTAAGTGAAAATACAGCTAAATAAACTTTTCAGGGTAAACCGTCCCTGCACGGTATTGTGCTCACGTGTCCTCCTCTCAGTTCTCCAACTCGATCTCCTCTCACCAAAGGGAAGGAAAAAAGAAGAACGCCGCTCCACCAACGATCTCCACAAAAATGGTTTATTAAAAGATACAGTTATAAAACAATGAAACTCTGGATTCCCACACTGCTATGCGTTTCGTAACAAACAAACGTTACTTTCTCAAGACTTTGCAGGTCAATCCTAAGAGATACAGATAGAGGAGCGGCTATTTAAAACTTTCTATCTACCTCCCTATTGGTTGATGGATTCATCGTCAAAAGGTTTTTCGTAAAAAACTTTAACCGTTTCTTCTCACCGGAGCATTATTTATAATGCCCCTTCATCCATCACACACCACCAGGAACGTAGATTTACAGTGTCACAATTACACCAATAGAAACAACATTATATCTTTTCAATGAAAACATAGTTACAACTATCAACATTATATCTCAACCACCCGGGTGTCAAAGTCATCCCAATTAAACACCTTTTAATAACACAACCTCTGCAACCCCAGCATCTAAATGGTCAAAACCGACATCATAATCAATGATAATCCGCCATCCAGTTACCCGAATCGGCCCTGTAGCACTCCCCCACTCTTGCCAACCTGGCCAACCCGGCATCCAAACAGCTACGCTCAATGTTACAATATATATCATATATCACATATATCATAATGTCTCGCAATCAACCAGCCTGGTGCTGGAGTTGCTAAGGGGTACTCCACCCCATACCATAATCCCGACCGACTCCGCACCCGAATGGTTAAAATCTCTTTTAACCTACACGATCTTATCTATAGCTAATACAAATAGAGCAAAATAAATATATATTTGTATCAAAATACACCTGGCTATCCAACATCAAAAACTAATCCACTATAAATTACTTTGCCATCCGAGTGACAGAATCAGCTGGGAACGTGTCTCCCAAAAGCGCTATCCCCTCTAGTCTGGCTCTCAAATGGCAAAGATAACTCTAACATATTCAAATTCTCATACGTCTCAATTTACATAAAATATTGGACCCTACATCACTAACCCTCTCTACCCCACCTGCAATGAATCATGAACTAAACATGTGCACTTCCTATATTTCTATCAAAATTGAACAAATGCCATAAATTTTAAATGTCCCCTAAAAAACATCATCATATTATACATTATATTCCCTCATACCTATATATACCTCCACCCATGATATTGAACTACAAACCTTAATATATATGTGGAATATTGTATTCAGATAAAATATATCAAAATAATAATACCTCTAACTATCCTTTATACTTGTATAATGTGAAACTATATAAAAAACAAAAAAAAAAACTTTCTACTGTTTCATTCAAACCCTGAGGATAAAGGGACTGAATCCTAAATATCCAGAAGGCCTCCCTATTGGACAAAAATTAAATTAGATTTTTCCTCCCAACTGGTACATGTTCAATTGGTATCACCTGTAAACCTACTGGATCCCTATTATGACACTCCACAAAATGGCGAGATACACTGTGTAACATAAACCCTGAAGTAATATTACGTCTATGTTGTCCCTGACTTGTTCTCAGTTTCTGTGTCGTGCGGCCCACATACTGTAAGCCGCATGAACAAGTCATCAAATAGATCATGAAATCAGTCCCACAATTCATAAAAGATTTTATCTTAAATACTTCTTTTGTTATATATGACTTGAAAGAACTGACCCCGTGACCCATATACACACAAGTTTGAGACCTGGATCTTCCACATCTATAGGATCCCACTAACCCACCTATTTCATTTCCATCTTTGACTCCTAAAACTCCTTTTTCCAAGAGTTTATTCTGCCTCCTCGTAGGAGCTACCTTGTTTTTTAAAGTAGGAGCCCTACGGTATATAATTTTTGGATATTTTGGAATCATTGGAGCCAAAAGACTGTCCTTACATAGTAGTCTCCAATGTTTCTTCAAAATTTCACTGATCTCTCCACTTTTATCACTATACTGAGTTATAAACGATGGGAATGTATTTATTTATTCCTCATTTTGTCTAAATGATTTCCCCAAATTATATTTTTCCAATCTTGTTTCCTTCACCTCATTCTCCATGAATCTCCTTCTAGCTCTCTCACAAGTATCTGATACAAGTGTTTTTGGATAAGATGTTTTATAGATAAAAGTTATCAAGATTTTCGATTGTTCATTATAATCTTTCAATCTAGAGCAATTCCTTGCTATTCTACAAAACTGTCCATAGGGAACATTGCGTAGCCATTTCTTATGATGACAACTTCTATAACTCAAATAGCTATTCACATCTACTTCTTTAAAAAATGTTTTTGTTTGGACTGTCTTCCCATTCTCATCCCATAAAATTAAGTCCAAAAATTCAATTTCACAATCCCTCACCATACTGGTGAATTTCAAACCCCAAATATTTGCATTCAATTGTTCCACAAATTCCTCAATTTGATCCTTTGTTCCTTTCCAGATGATCAATATATCATCAATAAAACGTTTATACGACACCAAGTTCACGCCCAGCCACTTGGATCCCCACACCAAAGTGTTCTCCAAATATCCCGTAAAGAGATTGGCATAGCTGGTAACTGGATGGCGGATTATCATTGATTATGATGTCGGCTTTGACCATTTAGATGCTGGGGTTGCAGGGGTTGTGTTATTAAAAGGTGTTTAATTGGGTTGACTTTGACACCCGGGTGGTTGAGATATAATGTTGATAGCTGTAACTATGTTTTCATTGGTGTAATTGTGACACTGTAAATCTACGTCCCTGGTGGTATGTGATGGATGAACGGGGGTTATAAATAATGCTCCGGTGAGAAGAAACAGTTAAAGTTTTTTACGAAAAACCTTTTGACGATGAATCCATCAACCAATAGGGAGGTAGATAGAAAGTTTTAAATAGCCGCTCCTCTATCTGTATCTCTTAGGACTGACCTGCAAAGTCTTGAGAAAGTAACGTTTGTTTGTTTGTTTTTGTGGAGATCGTTGGTGGAGCGGCATTCTTCTTTTTTCCTTCCCTTTGGTGAGAGGAGATCAAGTTGGAGAACTGAGAGGAGGACACGTGAGCACAATATCGTGCAGGGACGGTTTACCCTGAAAAGTTTATTTAGCTGTATTTTTACTTAAGTATTTATACAGCCATTGCTAAATGTGAGTGTATGAATTTTAGCACTGTAATCTCTTTATATATCTGTGATAAGGGCACTATTGGCGCCTTCTGGTTTTTTTTTTTGTTTTTTTTTGTTTTTTGGTCTGTTGAGTCCCCTGGTTTAGGTCTGTATTAATGTGTCAAATATAACCATTTACTTAAATTCATAGATTTTTGTGTGCCAAAGTTCCCTTTAGGTATGGCAACCTTCATATTTTGTAGAATATGATTTGGACCACAAAAATGACATCTGACTGGTGTGTCAACCTTTTTTTTAACTCTGTGGCAAAGGAGGTTCATTCTTTTCCTCGCTGCCTGCCCTGTTTCCCCAGAGTTCAGGTTAATGGTTGGGTGGAATTGGTTAAATCTGGCCTTGAATTGTATAAAATCCTGTTCACAGGCAGTCCACATTAACAGGATGTAATCTAAGCAGCGAAAATATGCTAGTGGCTTAATGCTACAGGTGTATAGAAAATCTTGTTCAGGTTTCACTATGAACAAGTTAGCATACAGAGGTGCCATCTTTGTTCCTATGGCTGTTCACATTTTTGTAGATATCAGTCCTCCCCAAATGTGAAGTAATTGCGTGTGAGTATAAATTTTGTAAGTTCCAGAACGATCTCTGTGAGTTGATCGTGTTGGTCCAAAAAGTCCATGTATGATGCTAGGCCATACATTTGTAGCAAAAAACTCACAAGAGTGATATAACTAAGATTATGCTGTAATCCTTTCAATCCCATGTGCTTTAATTTTCAACCTAAACACCAAAGTGCAGTTATCAAAAATGTTTAACCATTTGAGTGCCAGAGGCGTGCGCATACTGAAAAACACACTCTGGCACACACAAGACCAGTATAGTAACATTAATAGAGACTCAAACACAATTTACACACTGACACTCATATGTAATCACATTAACAGATATAAGCATAGCTGTGTTCAAACTGACAAACACACACAGTCAGTCACAAACACACAGGCAAAGAATTAGCAAAAGTACATACTTATAAAACTGACACTACATGTGTGCCAGTTGATGCTGTGAATGGGTGAGTGAAGGAGTAGTCTCTTATGAAGCATCTTCCATTCCTCTGGAATCACCTGGTCTAAGGAGAGAAAATCATGGCCTCCTTTGTCACATATATATATATATATATATATATATATATATATATAAACAGAAATGATGGGAGGCAGCAATGGTGGTACTTTTTTAAAGAACTTTAATAAGTGAAAACAGCACAAAAAATGGTCAACGTTTTGGTCCAATATTAAGACCTTTATCAAGACAACGAATACAAAATGGAGGATGCATTATATACACCACTGTGAAGACTCCACGTGGCCCAAGTGTAGGTGGTGACGTCATTGATCCGCCACCTACAGAGAGGCAGCGGGAAATGATGTCATCGCACCACTGTGACCTTGAATGTACGTCAAAATACATAAATAACAAAAGCGTGAAATGTTAATAAAGTGTTCACATCTACATTGAGTTTTGGAATGATTTAATGATTGGCATAGTAAAAAAAAGGAAGAAATGAAAGGCTTGTATCTTCTACCGCGGACATCGCTGTGGCAAAAAAATACTTATCTTCCTGAAAGGGGTTAAAGCAGAATGTAACAAAGGAGAATACTTTCTTGTGTTGCATGTTGTAGGAAAAGAGACTAGGGTAAGGATAGAACTTACCATTGCCACTCCCTGAGACCCTGGAAAAAATTAGTTCCATGTACTTCCATTTCCTCTTCAAGCATAGAATGGTTTGGTGGCTCTCCAGCCATTGCGTTCAATCCACTCCGGCACTAGGAAAGTCCCGACGAGCATCCTTTATTTGAAGTAATGAAGGGTAGAAGAATAAGCCCCATTGCACCCATGGGAATCCACTTGGTGCAGCAGAATTAATAACTGTCTGTGCCCTATTCAATGTGGCCAGCACGAGTGCCTGTTTCTTAAAAACACCAATGACCCATAATGAAGACTAAGAAAAATTAAGGACATTTTAGGAAAGTCATGAAAGAGGCCACCTCCAGAGATGAGCAGTGTGGGGGAGTCTGAGGAAAGAAAGAGAGAAAGCCAGATTTTAAAGTCTAAGAGAAAAGAGGAAGGGTTGCTTGGTGGTCTACAGCTACCTAGAGAAGAAATGGAGGAAGAGTTGGACTGCATTAACTTTGAAAAAAAGTTAAAGAAGACATATGGTGGAAGAGACAGAGCATGAAGTGGCAGAGGTGGGAGAGAAGATGAACACCCCCATTCCCGCATCAGTTCAGGGTATGTGTGTGAAACATAAACCACCATAGGAGATACTATCTTCAAATGTGGGTTCAGAATGTGAGAGGCAAGTTTCTTTGATAGTGAATAAGGTAAGAGAGTTGGAGAGGAAGATTTCATGCTTTTTGACCAGTTTTCTATTTAGAGAGTGAGCATTCCATAATGTACATGACAAGGGTGGAGGGGAAGGAGGGTGACAGGGAATGGTCAGTAGATTGTTGGGGTCTGCTCCATGAGAAGAGAGGGTATTCAGCAGACTAGGATGGACGCAGGGGAGATATGGCTAGGACTAGGATTGGGAGTGATATCATTTGACTCTAGAAGGAGTGTTACAGCTATAAAAATCAGGTGTAAGGAGGATTTATACTTGTGAAAAGGTAGAGGGTGGATGGTCAAAATGAGTGCAGGTAACAAAACAGCTCGTGAACAAATCAATGGACAAAGAGATGGAAAGATATAAATGAGCAGGTGGGAAAACCTGAAGGACCCCATCTGAGTGGCAGGGTCATGGTGTGTGTTCCCTGTGACTTGCATGCAGATTTCTTCAGTTGTTCAAAGAGCACAAGACAGATTTTCTACCAGACCAAGTGATGATTAGTACAGCTGTAGTCAGTTCTGACAGTAAAGGCTATACAGATGAGATGGCAAGAAGAAAACATTGATGATCCTAGTTCTGGAGTTAATGAAGGGTACATTGTTGTTTCTTCTAATTAGATCCTTTGCCTGGGGTTGCAGACCAGCTACAGTTTGTTCACTAACATATCAAATAAAGTACTCACAACAGGGATCCTGAATCTGCAGAGTTAATTATTTGACTTCATTACAAGGATTCCAAGCTTTAGTGATGTTGAAGTATTAGATTCTCTGTGACAGATATGAACTGGTGTGTTCTCAGTCCAAACTCTGGCCAACTCTCTGGCTAACTCATGATAGACTTAGAAGCCAGACTTGAAGGACAGACACTGCAAGCAGTTTACACTGCTTGAAGGACTGTTTCATAGAGAGGCAAGGTCATGTGATCAAAGCAAGTCATCACAATCAGGCAATTTGCACATCAAGAAAGAAGCCATGTGTTGCAAATAAACACAACTTACAACTATTGTCTCTAGTTTCTCTAACCGCTAATTCTACAACACACACAATTATAAAAGTAGTGTAAATAGTGTAACCTTTATCTAAAAAGAATATAAAGGATTTTCATAATGTATGCATCCTGATACAAGTCTACACTAAAATTAAATGCTGCTATAATGTACAAAGAAAATGTTATGTACTATGTTAAACTACAGAACAAGCATATATAAAGCAAAAGAAAGTGTCCTCTAACACTTCTAGATGAAATTACTACTGAAGTATTTCTAAAACTGCACAGATCCCTCCTCAGCTGTCCTATATTGTATCACATAGTCAAACCCATGCTTTCCTGTCTCTCAAACTTCACTCTTCTCTATGACTGCCCTGCCTCTTCAATGCCACCTTCCTATCTAATTATGCACCAACTGCTAGCTCTACCCCTCATGTGCTTCTAATCCCACCCACATGCTGCTTAGGTCCACCCCACTCTTTCAGACTCGGCCCACCTTCTCTAACTTCACCCACCAATCTCATCTTTCCCTAATTCCATCCATCCAGCTCCTCCAATCTCTAACCATGCCCCTCCTCTAACGCCACCTCCCCTTTCCCCTCTATCTTCTCCCCCCTCTCTATCTTCTGACTCTGCCTCTCTCTAGCTCATTCGCTCCTGTCCTTCTAAACCCACTCTATTCATTCCTATTCCACTTACTCCACCCTCCTTCCCATGCCTGCCCCTTTGATTACTGTCTCTCTCTACCTCCACCCTCCTCCTGCTATATCTGTCCCTCCTCCATGACTGGATCTCCTGGCTCACTGGGGATGCCCTCACCTGTCCAGTTTTACACCCTCGGTTTTTCCTGGCTCTTTTACGCCGCCCCATCTTTCTCCAACTCCACCCCCTCCATCATCTATATTCCTCAGTCCATGTCTCGTGTCTTTCCAGATCATCCTTCTCTCCCCAGAACTATGTCTTCCTCCTCTCCTTCACCTGGCTCCACCCCTCCACCTCAAACCACCCTCTCCAACTCCTCCCCTTCCTTCTCTTACTGTATCAGTATCTCATTTTAATTATGGATTTGAGTTTATCAATTTTATTGGGATTTGAACCCATGACTTACTGTATGACAGCACTTGTTAGATTGCAAGGCGGCTGTCTTAACCACTAGGCCACAAGCTGGCTCATGTGAATTCCTTCTGTAGCATAGAGGTTAAAGCACATACCTTCCAGGCAGGTCTCCTGGGTTCGATTCCCATTGACTCTATTCCTGAGCTGGTGTTTCTGTTTTTAACTGCAAGCTGTCTTTCATTACACATATACTCCAGAGGTCTTGTGCAAGGGGTCTAAGCACCTGACTTGGTGGCACAGTTGTTAAGCATGCGTTCAGTGGTGTAGAGCTCCTGGGTTCAATTCCTGTGATTGCTAAGATGCTCTCCCTGCCTTGGGGTCTTAGCCAGTTCCATTTTTTTTTTGTTTTAATAATATTTGCATTCTTTAGTAGATGGGAAAGAAGATGGAGTGGATCGGGAACAGCGAAGCGCAGGAGGCAGAGCCTCGTAACAATTAACCACCAAAAATAAGTGGTCTCAGGCATAATTAATACGAGGGACACAGACACTAGAGATGTATTGGGTTGCAAACACGCAGATATATAGGAAAACAATATGAATAAGATGTTGATTCTAGTAGAAGAGATGTAGAAATAGAGGGATGCAGACTGCCATGTCAAGGATTATTCCCTTGAAGCCTGTTTTGGGCCAGATTCTCTGGTGGTGGAACCAGATGTAGTCACAAGCAAGTGTTAAGCAATTCATTTTTGGCACCCCTACCAGTCCTGCTTCATTCTGTCATTCTCATTTGTTAAGAAAAGGTACTGAGGGTAAATGAAAACAAACAAAATGTAATCTAAAGAGGTTGTCAGACAATATGTGTATTTAAGAAAAAATAATAATAATACCGATTGGATTCAAACATAGGGCGAGAAGCATCAAGGGAGCACACTACACCACTGGCTCTTTGCTGCTTAATGGAGCCATGTGTAATTTTCTGGCTGAACCAATCCTTTTTTATTGGATTAAAAGAAGCTCTTTGGACACTGGCGTCATGATTTAGCCCTCAATGAATACAACTCTGTCATCCTTCTAAACACGTGGGAGGTGGACTATCTCAGTAGATAAAGCGTTAATCCGGATGAAGGGGAGTTGAAATAGGAAAACTTTCTTCAAGACCTGGTGGCCTCCTGTCTCAACGCAAAACCACCAACTTTGTGCTTCTGGGTAAGGGACCCCAAGGCAGTGACAGCAGATGCCTTGACAGTTCCCTGGCAGTACAGTCTGGTGCCCGCCTCTCCTCCAGTTACCAGGGTTGCCATGGATCCAAAATCAGAAGCAATAGGTTTCAGAGTCGGCTCGTCGCTCCATTCTGGCCTAGTGGAACTTGGTTCCATCATCTGCTTGACATGTCAGTAGAAGAGCCTTGGAGGCTTCCTCTGATGCCGGACTATCTATCCAAAAGTCCCGTTCATTACCCAGGCGGGACCAATCTTGCCTTAACTTTTTAGAACTCGAGGCTGAAAGTTTGAAGCACAAGAAGCTGAGTGGCTCAGTAATCCAACTATGCTGCAACCCTGTCTCTGCCAAAATCTACCATCTGAACTGGGGCATCTAGTTTGCCTTTTGTCAACAAACATGTCACTGGTCCTTTCTGCTTCAAACCCCCATCTCCTTATGGACTTTTTGCAAGCTGGTCTTGAAAAAGGACTGAGAATCAGATCCAGTAAGGTTCAAGTTTCTCCTTTATCTGTGCTATCTCCAGACCCTCTTTCTCCATTCCCAAGCTCTGCTCCCTCTCTCTCCACTCTTCTATAAATCTGCCCTCCTCCTGCTCTTTTGTCACCTGTCTCTGTCCCTCCTCTACTTACACCCACAGTCTTGATATCCTGTCTCTAACTCTTCCGCACTCTTCTCTATTACTGCAATGCCTCTCTAACTTCACCCTTCTCTCTCACTGTGCCTCCACTACTGACCCTCCTCCCTATGTCTACCCCATCCTCTAACCTCACCCTCGCTCTACCTCCTCCCCCCTACTCTGTGACTCTGTCCCTCCCTAGATTGACCCAATGTCCCTTTAAATCAGGAACACGTATTAAAAAAATGCAGGGTTCCATGGATTCGTCCTCACTGTCCTATCTTATTTCACCCTCTTTCCCTACATCTACTCCCATCCCCTGTCTCCTCTCCTCCAGCTTCCCCCACACTCTCCTGTCTCTCAAACTTCACTCTTCTCTATGACTGCCCTGCCTCTTCAATGCCACCTTCCTATCTAATTATGCACCAACTGCTAGCTCTACCCCTCATGTGCTTCTAATCCCACCCACATGCTGCTTAGGTCCACCCCACTCTTTCAGACTCGGCCCACCTTCTCTAACTTCACCCACCAATCTCATCTTTCCCTAATTCCATCCATCCAGCTCCTCCAATCTCTAACCATGCCCCTCCTCTAACGCCACCTCCCCTTTCCCCTCTATCTTCTCCCCCCTCTCTATCTTCTGACTCTGCCTCTCTCTAGCTCATTCGCTCCTGTCCTTCTAAACCCACTCTATTCATTCCTATTCCACTTACTCCACCCTCCTTCCCATGCCTGCCCCTTTGATTACTGTCTCTCTCTACCTCCACCCTCCTCCTGCTATATCTGTCCCTCCTCCATGACTGGATCTCCTGGCTCACTGGGGATGCCCTCACCTGTCCAGTTTTACACCCTCGGTTTTTCCTGGCTCTTTTACGCCGCCCCATCTTTCTCCAACTCCACCCCCTCCATCATCTATATTCCTCAGTCCATGTCTCGTGTCTTTCCAGATCATCCTTCTCTCCCCAGAACTATGTCTTCCTCCTCTCCTTCACCTGGCTCCACCCCTCCACCTCAAACCACCCTCTCCAACTCCTCCCCTTCCTTCTCTTACTGTATCAGTATCTCATTTTAATTATGGATTTGAGTTTATCAATTTTATTGGGATTTGAACCCATGACTTACTGTATGACAGCACTTGTTAGATTGCAAGGCGGCTGTCTTAACCACTAGGCCACAAGCTGGCTCATGTGAATTCCTTCTGTAGCATAGAGGTTAAAGCACATACCTTCCAGGCAGCTCTCCTGGGTTCGATTCCCATTGACTCTATTCCTGAGCTGGTGTTTCTGTTTTTAACTGCAAGCTGTCTTTCATTACACATATACTCCAGAGGTCTTGTGCAAGGGGTCTAAGCACCTGACTTGGTGGCACAGTTGTTAAGCATGCGTTCAGTGGTGTAGAGCTCCTGGGTTCAATTCCTGTGATTGCTAAGATGCTCTCCCTGCCTTGGGGTCTTAGCCAGTTCCATTTATTTTTTGTTTTGTTTTTTTTTGTTTTAATAATATTTGCATTCTTTAGTAGATGGGAAAGAAGATGGAGTGGATCGGGAACAGCGAAGCGCAGGAGGCAGAGCCTCGTAACAATTAACCACCAAAAATAAGTGGTCTCAGGCATAATTAATACGAGGGACACAGACACTAGAGATGTATTGGGTTGCAAACACGCAGATATATAGGAAAACAATATGAATAAGATGTTGATTCTAGTAGAAGAGATGTAGAAATAGAGGGATGCAGACTGCCATGTCAAGGATTATTCCCTTGAAGCCTGTTTTGGGCCAGATTCTCTGGTGGTGGAACCAGATGTAGTCACAAGCAAGTGTTAAGCAATTCATTTTTGGCACCCCTACCAGTCCTGCTTCATTCTGTCATTCTCATTTGTTAAGAAAAGGTACTGAGGGTAAATGAAAACAAACAAAATGTAATCTAAAGAGGTTGTCAGACAATATGTGTATTTAAGAAAAAATAATAATAATACCGATTGGATTCAAACATAGGGCGAGAAGCATCAAGGGAGCACACTACACCACTGGCTCTTTGCTGCTTAATGGAGCCATGTGTAATTTTCTGGCTGAACCAATCCTTTTTTATTGGATTAAAAGAAGCTCTTTGGACACTGGCGTCATGATTTAGCCCTCAATGAATACAACTCTGTCATCCTTCTAAACACGTGGGAGGTGGACTATCTCAGTAGATAAAGCGTTAATCCGGATGAAGGGGAGTTGAAATAGGAAAACTTTCTTCAAGACCTGGTGGCCTCCTGTCTCAACGCAAAACCACCAACTTTGTGCTTCTGGGTAAGGGACCCCAAGGCAGTGACAGCAGATGCCTTGACAGTTCCCTGGCAGTACAGTCTGGTGCCCGCCTCTCCTCCAGTTACCAGGGTTGCCATGGATCCAAAATCAGAAGCAATAGGTTTCAGAGTCGGCTCGTCGCTCCATTCTGGCCTAGTGGAACTTGGTTCCATCATCTGCTTGACATGTCAGTAGAAGAGCCTTGGAGGCTTCCTCTGATGCCGGACTATCTATCCAAAAGTCCCGTTCATTACCCAGGCGGGACCAATCTTGCCTTAACTTTTTAGAACTCGAGGCTGAAAGTTTGAAGCACAAGAAGCTGAGTGGCTCAGTAATCCAACTATGCTGCAACCCTGTCTCTGCCAAAATCTACCATCTGAACTGGGGCATCTAGTTTGCCTTTTGTCAACAAACATGTCACTGGTCCTTTCTGCTTCAAACCCCCATCTCCTTATGGACTTTTTGCAAGCTGGTCTTGAAAAAGGACTGAGAATCAGATCCAGTAAGGTTCAAGTTTCTCCTTTATCTGTGCTATCTCCAGACCCTCTTTCTCCATTCCCAAGCTCTGCTCCCTCTCTCTCCACTCTTCTATAAATCTGCCCTCCTCCTGCTCTTTTGTCACCTGTCTCTGTCCCTCCTCTACTTACACCCACAGTCTTGATATCCTGTCTCTAACTCTTCCGCACTCTTCTCTATTACTGCAATGCCTCTCTAACTTCACCCTTCTCTCTCACTGTGCCTCCACTACTGACCCTCCTCCCTATGTCTACCCCATCCTCTAACCTCACCCTCGCTCTACCTCCTCCCCCCTACTCTGTGACTCTGTCCCTCCCTAGATTGACCCAATGTCCCTTTAAATCAGGAACACGTATTAAAAAAATGCAGGGTTCCATGGATTCGTCCTCACTGTCCTATCTTTCCCTACATCTACTCCCATCCCCTGTCTCCTCTCCTCCAGCTTCCCCCACACTCTCCTGTCTCTCAAACTTCACTCTTCTCTATGACTGCCCTGCCTCTTCAATGCCACCTTCCTATCTAATTATGCACCAACTGCTAGCTCTACCCCTCATGTGCTTCTAATCCCACCCACATGCTGCTTAGGTCCACCCCACTCTTTCAGACTCGGCCCACCTTCTCTAACTTCACCCACCAATCTCATCTTTCCCTAATTCCATCCATCCAGCTCCTCCAATCTCTAACCATGCCCCTCCTCTAACGCCACCTCCCCTTTCCCCTCTATCTTCTCCCCCCTCTCTATCTTCTGACTCTGCCTCTCTCTAGCTCATTCGCTCCTGTCCTTCTAAACCCACTCTATTCATTCCTATTCCACTTACTCCACCCTCCTTCCCATGCCTGCCCCTTTGATTACTGTCTCTCTCTACCTCCACCCTCCTCCTGCTATATCTGTCCCTCCTCCATGACTGGATCTCCTGGCTCACTGGGGATGCCCTCACCTGTCCAGTTTTACACCCTCGGTTTTTCCTGGCTCTTTTACGCCGCCCCATCTTTCTCCAACTCCACCCCCTCCATCATCTATATTCCTCAGTCCATGTCTCGTGTCTTTCCAGATCATCCTTCTCTCCCCAGAACTATGTCTTCCTCCTCTCCTTCACCTGGCTCCACCCCTCCACCTCAAACCACCCTCTCCAACTCCTCCCCTTCCTTCTCTTACTGTATCAGTATCTCATTTTAATTATGGATTTGAGTTTATCAATTTTATTGGGATTTGAACCCATGACTTACTGTATGACAGCACTTGTTAGATTGCAAGGCGGCTGTCTTAACCACTAGGCCACAAGCTGGCTCATGTGAATTCCTTCTGTAGCATAGAGGTTAAAGCACATACCTTCCAGGCAGCTCTCCTGGGTTCGATTCCCATTGACTCTATTCCTGAGCTGGTGTTTCTGTTTTTAACTGTAAGCTGTCTTTCATTACACATATACTCCAGAGGTCTTGTGCAAGGGGTCTAAGCACCTGACTTGGTGGCACAGTTGTTAAGCATGCGTTCAGTGGTGTAGAGCTCCTGGGTTCAATTCCTGTGATTGCTAAGATGCTCTCCCTGCCTTGGGGTCTTAGCCAGTTCCATTTTTTTTTTGTTTTGTTTTTTTTTTGTTTTAATAATATTTGCATTCTTTAGTAGATGGGAAAGAAGATGGAGTGGATCGGGAACAGCGAAGCGCAGGAGGCAGAGCCTCGTAACAATTAACCACCAAAAATAAGTGGTCTCAGGCATAATTAATACGAGGGACACAGACACTAGAGATGTATTGGGTTGCAAACACGCAGATATATAGGAAAACAATATGAATAAGATGTTGATTCTAGTAGAAGAGATGTAGAAATAGAGGGATGCAGACTGCCATGTCAAGGATTATTCCCTTGAAGCCTGTTTTGGGCCAGATTCTCTGGTGGTGGAACCAGATGTAGTCACAAGCAAGTGTTAAGCAATTCATTTTTGGCACCCCTACCAGTCCTGCTTCATTCTGTCATTCTCATTTGTTAAGAAAAGGTACTGAGGGTAAATGAAAACAAACAAAATGTAATCTAAAGAGGTTGTCAGACAATATGTGTATTTAAGAAAAAATAATAATAATACCGATTGGATTCAAACATAGGGCGAGAAGCATCAAGGGAGCACACTACACCACTGGCTCTTTGCTGCTTAATGGAGCCATGTGTAATTTTCTGGCTGAACCAATCCTTTTTTATTGGATTAAAAGAAGCTCTTTGGACACTGGCGTCATGATTTAGCCCTCAATGAATACAACTCTGTCATCCTTCTAAACACGTGGGAGGTGGACTATCTCAGTAGATAAAGCGTTAATCCGGATGAAGGGGAGTTGAAATAGGAAAACTTTCTTCAAGACCTGGTGGCCTCCTGTCTCAACGCAAAACCACCAACTTTGTGCTTCTGGGTAAGGGACCCCAAGGCAGTGACAGCAGATGCCTTGACAGTTCCCTGGCAGTACAGTCTGGTGCCCGCCTCTCCTCCAGTTACCAGGGTTGCCATGGATCCAAAATCAGAAGCAATAGGTTTCAGAGTCGGCTCGTCGCTCCATTCTGGCCTAGTGGAACTTGGTTCCATCATCTGCTTGACATGTCAGTAGAAGAGCCTTGGAGGCTTCCTCTGATGCCGGACTATCTATCCAAAAGTCCCGTTCATTACCCAGGCGGGACCAATCTTGCCTTAACTTTTTAGAACTCGAGGCTGAAAGTTTGAAGCACAAGAAGCTGAGTGGCTCAGTAATCCAACTATGCTGCAACCCTGTCTCTGCCAAAATCTACCATCTGAACTGGGGCATCTAGTTTGCCTTTTGTCAACAAACATGTCACTGGTCCTTTCTGCTTCAAACCCCCATCTCCTTATGGACTTTTTGCAAGCTGGTCTTGAAAAAGGACTGAGAATCAGATCCAGTAAGGTTCAAGTTTCTCCTTTATCTGTGCTATCTCCAGACCCTCTTTCTCCATTCCCAAGCTCTGCTCCCTCTCTCTCCACTCTTCTATAAATCTGCCCTCCTCCTGCTCTTTTGTCACCTGTCTCTGTCCCTCCTCTACTTACACCCACAGTCTTGATATCCTGTCTCTAACTCTTCCGCACTCTTCTCTATTACTGCAATGCCTCTCTAACTTCACCCTTCTCTCTCACTGTGCCTCCACTACTGACCCTCCTCCCTATGTCTACCCCATCCTCTAACCTCACCCTCGCTCTACCTCCTCCCCCCTACTCTGTGACTCTGTCCCTCCCTAGATTGACCCAATGTCCCTTTAAATCAGGAACACGTATTAAAAAAATGCAGGGTTCCATGGATTCGTCCTCACTGTCCTATCTTATTTCACCCTCTTTCCCTACATCTACTCCCATCCCCTGTCTCCTCTCCTCCAGCTTCCCCCACACTCTCCTGTCTCTCAAACTTCACTCTTCTCTATGACTGCCCTGCCTCTTCAATGCCACCTTCCTATCTAATTATGCACCAACTGCTAGCTCTACCCCTCATGTGCTTCTAATCCCACCCACATGCTGCTTAGGTCCACCCCACTCTTTCAGACTCGGCCCACCTTCTCTAACTTCACCCACCAATCTCATCTTTCCCTAATTCCATCCATCCAGCTCCTCCAATCTCTAACCATGCCCCTCCTCTAACGCCACCTCCCCTTTCCCCTCTATCTTCTCCCCCCTCTCTATCTTCTGACTCTGCCTCTCTCTAGCTCATTCGCTCCTGTCCTTCTAAACCCACTCTATTCATTCCTATTCCACTTACTCCACCCTCCTTCCCATGCCTGCCCCTTTGATTACTGTCTCTCTCTACCTCCACCCTCCTCCTGCTATATCTGTCCCTCCTCCATGACTGGATCTCCTGGCTCACTGGGGATGCCCTCACCTGTCCAGTTTTACACCCTCGGTTTTTCCTGGCTCTTTTACGCCGCCCCATCTTTCTCCAACTCCACCCCCTCCATCATCTATATTCCTCAGTCCATGTCTCGTGTCTTTCCAGATCATCCTTCTCTCCCCAGAACTATGTCTTCCTCCTCTCCTTCACCTGGCTCCACCCCTCCACCTCAAACCACCCTCTCCAACTCCTCCCCTTCCTTCTCTTACTGTATCAGTATCTCATTTTAATTATGGATTTGAGTTTATCAATTTTATTGGGATTTGAACCCATGACTTACTGTATGACAGCACTTGTTAGATTGCAAGGCGGCTGTCTTAACCACTAGGCCACAAGCTGGCTCATGTGAATTCCTTCTGTAGCATAGAGGTTAAAGCACATACCTTCCAGGCAGCTCTCCTGGGTTTGATTCCCATTGACTCTATTCCTGAGCTGGTGTTTCTGTTTTTAACTGCAAGCTGTCTTTCATTACACATATACTCCAGAGGTCTTGTGCACGGGGTCTCAGCACCTGACTTGGTGGCACAGTTGTTAAGCATGCGTTCAGTGGTGTAGAGCTCCTGGGTTCAATTCCTGTGATTGCTAAGATGCTCTCCCTGCCTTGGGGTCTTAGCCAGTTCCATTTTTTTTTTGTTTTGTTTTTTTTTTGTTTTAATAATATTTGCATTCTTTAGTAGATGGGAAAGAAGATGGAGTGGATCGGGAACAGCGAAGCGCAGGAGGCAGAGCCTCGTAACAATTAACCACCAAAAATAAGTGGTCTCAGGCATGCATAATTAATACGAGGGACACAGACACTAGAGATGTATTGGGTTGCAAACACGCAGATATATAGGAAAACAATATGAATAAGATGTTGATTCTAGTAGAAGAGATGTAGAAATAGAGGGATGCAGACTGCCATGTCAAGGATTATTCCCTTGAAGCCTGTTTTGGGCCAGATTCTCTGGTGGTGGAACCAGATGTAGTCACAAGCAAGTGTTAAGCAATTCATTTTTGGCACCCCTACCAGTCCTGCTTCATTCTGTCATTCTCATTTGTTAAGAAAAGGTACTGAGGGTAAATGAAAACAAACAAAATGTAATCTAAAGAGGTTGTCAGACAATATGTGTATTTAAGAAAAAATAATAATAATACCGATTGGATTCAAACATAGGGCGAGAAGCATCAAGGGAGCACACTACACCACTGGCTCTTTGCTGCTTAATGGAGCCATGTGTAATTTTCTGGCTGAACCAATCCTTTTTTATTGGATTAAAAGAAGCTCTTTGGACACTGGCGTCATGATTTAGCCCTCAATGAATACAACTCTGTCATCCTTCTAAACACGTGGGAGGTGGACTATCTCAGTAGATAAAGCGTTAATCCGGATGAAGGGGAGTTGAAATAGGAAAACTTTCTTCAAGACCTGGTGGCCTCCTGTCTCAACGCAAAACCACCAACTTTGTGCTTCTGGGTAAGGGACCCCAAGGCAGTGACAGCAGATGCCTTGACAGTTCCCTGGCAGTACAGTCTGGTGCCCGCCTCTCCTCCAGTTACCAGGGTTGCCATGGATCCAAAATCAGAAGCAATAGGTTTCAGAGTCGGCTCGTCGCTCCATTCTGGCCTAGTGGAACTTGGTTCCATCATCTGCTTGACATGTCAGTAGAAGAGCCTTGGAGGCTTCCTCTGATGCCGGACTATCTATCCAAAAGTCCCGTTCATTACCCAGGCGGGACCAATCTTGCCTTAACTTTTTAGAACTCGAGGCTGAAAGTTTGAAGCACAAGAAGCTGAGTGGCTCAGTAATCCAACTATGCTGCAACCCTGTCTCTGCCAAAATCTACCATCTGAACTGGGGCATCTAGTTTGCCTTTTGTCAACAAACATGTCACTGGTCCTTTCTGCTTCAAACCCCCATCTCCTTATGGACTTTTTGCAAGCTGGTCTTGAAAAAGGACTGAGAATCAGATCCAGTAAGGTTCAAGTTTCTCCTTTATCTGTGCTATCTCCAGACCCTCTTTCTCCATTCCCAAGCTCTGCTCCCTCTCTCTCCACTCTTCTATAAATCTGCCCTCCTCCTGCTCTTTTGTCACCTGTCTCTGTCCCTCCTCTACTTACACCCACAGTCTTGATATCCTGTCTCTAACTCTTCCGCACTCTTCTCTATTACTGCAATGCCTCTCTAACTTCACCCTTCTCTCTCACTGTGCCTCCACTACTGACCCTCCTCCCTATGTCTACCCCATCCTCTAACCTCACCCTCGCTCTACCTCCTCCCCCCTACTCTGTGACTCTGTCCCTCCCTAGATTGACCCAATGTCCCTTTAAATCAGGAACACGTATTAAAAAAATGCAGGGTTCCATGGATTCGTCCTCACTGTCCTATCTTATTTCACCCTCTTTCCCTACATCTACTCCCATCCCCTGTCTCCTCTCCTCCAGCTTCCCCCACACTCTCCTGTCTCTCAAACTTCACTCTTCTCTATGACTGCCCTGCCTCTTCAATGCCACCTTCCTATCTAATTATGCACCAACTGCTAGCTCTACCCCTCATGTGCTTCTAATCCCACCCACATGCTGCTTAGGTCCACCCCACTCTTTCAGACTCGGCCCACCTTCTCTAACTTCACCCACCAATCTCATCTTTCCCTAATTCCATCCATCCAGCTCCTCCGATCTCTAACCATGCCCCTCCTCTAACGCCACCTCCCCTTTCCCCTCTATCTTCTCCCCCCTCTCTATCTTCTGACTCTGCCTCTCTCTAGCTCATTCGCTCCTGTCCTTCTAAACCCACTCTATTCATTCCTATTCCACTTACTCCACCCTCCTTCCCATGCCTGCCCCTTTGATTACTGTCTCTCTCTACCTCCACCCTCCTCCTGCTATATCTGTCCCTCCTCCATGACTGGATCTCCTGGCTCACTGGGGATGCCCTCACCTGTCCAGTTTTACACCCTCGGTTTTTCCTGGCTCTTTTACGCCGCCCCATCTTTCTCCAACTCCACCCCCTCCATCATCTATATTCCTCAGTCCATGTCTCGTGTCTTTCCAGATCATCCTTCTCTCCCCAGAACTATGTCTTCCTCCTCTCCTTCACCTGGCTCCACCCCTCCACCTCAAACCACCCTCTCCAACTCCTCCCCTTCCTTCTCTTACTGTATCAGTATCTCATTTTAATTATGGATTTGAGTTTATCAATTTTATTGGGATTTGAACCCATGACTTACTGTATGACAGCACTTGTTAGATTGCAAGGCGGCTGTCTTAACCACTAGGCCACAAGCTGGCTCATGTGAATTCCTTCTGTAGCATAGAGGTTAAAGCACATACCTTCCAGGCAGCTCTCCTGGGTTCGATTCCCATTGACTCTATTCCTGAGCTGGTGTTTCTGTTTTTAACTGCAAGCTGTCTTTCATTACACATATACTCCAGAGGTCTTGTGCAAGGGGTCTAAGCACCTGACTTGGTGGCACAGTTGTTAAGCATGCGTTCAGTGGTGTAGAGCTCCTGGGTTCAATTCCTGTGATTGCTAAGATGCTCTCCCTGCCTTGGGGTCTTAGCCAGTTCCATTTTTTTTTTGTTTTGTTTTTTTCTGTTTTAATAATATTTGCATTCTTTAGTAGATGGGAAAGAAGATGGAGTGGATCGGGAACAGCGAAGCGCAGGAGGCAGAGCCTCGTAACAATTAACCACCAAAAATAAGTGGTCTCAGGCATAATTAATACGAGGGACACAGACACTAGAGATGTATTGGGTTTCAAACACGCAGATATATAGGAAAACAATATGAATAAGATGTTGATTCTAGTAGAAGAGATGTAGAAATAGAGGGATGCAGACTGCCATGTCAAGGATTATTCCCTTGAAGCCTGTTTTGGGCCAGATTCTCTGGTGGTGGAACCAGATGTAGTCACAAGCAAGTGTTAAGCAATTCATTTTTGGCACCCCTACCAGTCCTGCTTCATTCTGTCATTCTCATTTGTTAAGAAAAGGTACTGAGGGTAAATGAAAACAAACAAAATGTAATCTAAAGAGGTTGTCAGACAATATGTGTATTTAAGAAAAAATAATAATAATACCGATTGGATTCAAACATAGGGCGAGAAGCATCAAGGGAGCACACTACACCACTGGCTCTTTGCTGCTTAATGGAGCCATGTGTAATTTTCTGGCTGAACCAATCCTTTTTTATTGGATTAAAAGAAGCTCTTTGGACACTGGCGTCATGATTTAGCCCTCAATGAATACAACTCTGTCATCCTTCTAAACACGTGGGAGGTGGACTATCTCAGTAGATAAAGCGTTAATCCGGATGAAGGGGAGTTGAAATAGGAAAACTTTCTTCAAGACCTGGTGGCCTCCTGTCTCAACGCAAAACCACCAACTTTGTGCTTCTGGGTAAGGGACCCCAAGGCAGTGACAGCAGATGCCTTGACAGTTCCCTGGCAGTACAGTCTGGTGCCCGCCTCTCCTCCAGTTACCAGGGTTGCCATGGATCCAAAATCAGAAGCAATAGGTTTCAGAGTCGGCTCGTCGCTCCATTCTGGCCTAGTGGAACTTGGTTCCATCATCTGCTTGACATGTCAGTAGAAGAGCCTTGGAGGCTTCCTCTGATGCCGGACTATCTATCCAAAAGTCCCGTTCATTACCCAGGCGGGACCAATCTTGCCTTAACTTTTTAGAACTCGAGGCTGAAAGTTTGAAGCACAAGAAGCTGAGTGGCTCAGTAATCCAACTATGCTGCAACCCTGTCTCTGCCAAAATCTACCATCTGAACTGGGGCATCTAGTTTGCCTTTTGTCAACAAACATGTCACTGGTCCTTTCTGCTTCAAACCCCCATCTCCTTATGGACTTTTTGCAAGCTGGTCTTGAAAAAGGACTGAGAATCAGATCCAGTAAGGTTCAAGTTTCTCCTTTATCTGTGCTATCTCCAGACCCTCTTTCTCCATTCCCAAGCTCTGCTCCCTCTCTCTCCACTCTTCTATAAATCTGCCCTCCTCCTGCTCTTTTGTCACCTGTCTCTGTCCCTCCTCTACTTACACCCACAGTCTTGATATCCTGTCTCTAACTCTTCCGCACTCTTCTCTATTACTGCAATGCCTCTCTAACTTCACCCTTCTCTCTCACTGTGCCTCCACTACTGACCCTCCTCCCTATGTCTACCCCATCCTCTAACCTCACCCTCGCTCTACCTCCTCCCCCTACTCTGTGACTCTGTCCCTCCCTAGATTGACCCAATGTCCCTTTAAATCAGGAACACGTATTAAAAAAATGCAGGGTTCCATGGATTCGTCCTCACTGTCCTATCTTATTTCACCCTCTTTCCCTACATCTACTCCCATCCCCTGTCTCCTCTCCTCCAGCTTCCCCCACACTCTCCTGTCTCTCAAACTTCACTCTTCTCTATGACTGCCCTGCCTCTTCAATGCCACCTTCCTATCTAATTATGCACCAACTGCTAGCTCTACCCCTCATGTGCTTCTAATCCCACCCACATGCTGCTTAGGTCCACCCCACTCTTTCAGACTCGGCCCACCTTCTCTAACTTCACCCACCAATCTCATCTTTCCCTAATTCCATCCATCCAGCTCCTCCAATCTCTAACCATGCCCCTCCTCTAACGCCACCTCCCCTTTCCCCTCTATCTTCTCCCCCCTCTCTATCTTCTGACTCTGCCTCTCTCTAGCTCATTCGCTCCTGTCCTTCTAAACCCACTCTATTCATTCCTATTCCACTTACTCCACCCTCCTTCCCATGCCTGCCCCTTTGATTACTGTCTCTCTCTACCTCCACCCTCCTCCTGCTATATCTGTCCCTCCTCCATGACTGGATCTCCTGGCTCACTGGGGATGCCCTCACCTGTCCAGTTTTACACCCTCGGTTTTTCCTGGCTCTTTTACGCCGCCCCATCTTTCTCCAACTCCACCCCCTCCATCATCTATATTCCTCAGTCCATGTCTCGTGTCTTTCCAGATCATCCTTCTCTCCCCAGAACTATGTCTTCCTCCTCTCCTTCACCTGGCTCCACCCCTCCACCTCAAACCACCCTCTCCAACTCCTCCCCTTCCTTCTCTTACTGTATCAGTATCTCATTTTAATTATGGATTTGAGTTTATCAATTTTATTGGGATTTGAACCCATGACTTACTGTATGACAGCACTTGTTAGATTGCAAGGCGGCTGTCTTAACCACTAGGCCACAAGCTGGCTCATGTGAATTCCTTCTGTAGCATAGAGGTTAAAGCACATACCTTCCAGGCAGCTCTCCTGGGTTCGATTCCCATTGACTCTATTCCTGAGCTGGTGTTTCTGTTTTTAACTGCAAGCTGTCTTTCATTACACATATACTCCAGAGGTCTTGTGCAAGGGGTCTAAGCACCTGACTTGGTGGCACAGTTGTTAAGCATGCGTTCAGTGGTGTAGAGCTCCTGGGTTCAATTCCTGTGATTGCTAAGATGCTCTCCCTGCCTTGGGGTCTTAGCCAGTTCCATTTTTTTTTTGTTTTGTTTTTTTTTGTTTTAATAATATTTGCATTCTTTAGTAGATGGGAAAGAAGATGGAGTGGATCGGGAACAGCGAAGCGCAGGAGGCAGAGCCTCGTAACAATTAACCACCAAAAATAAGTGGTCTCAGGCATAATTAATACGAGGGACACAGACACTAGAGATGTATTGGGTTGCAAACACGCAGATATATAGGAAAACAATATGAATAAGATGTTGATTCTAGTAGAAGAGATGTAGAAATAGAGGGATGCAGACTGCCATGTCAAGGATTATTCCCTTGAAGCCTGTTTTGGGCCAGATTCTCTGGTGGTGGAACCAGATGTAGTCACAAGCAAGTGTTAAGCAATTCATTTTTGGCACCCCTACCAGTCCTGCTTCATTCTGTCATTCTCATTTGTTAAGAAAAGGTACTGAGGGTAAATGAAAACAAACAAAATGTAATCTAAAGAGGTTGTCAGACAATATGTGTATTTAAGAAAAAATAATAATAATACCGATTGGATTCAAACATAGGGCGAGAAGCATCAAGGGAGCACACTACACCACTGGCTCTTTGCTGCTTAATGGAGCCATGTGTAATTTTCTGGCTGAACCAATCCTTTTTTATTGGATTAAAAGAAGCTCTTTGGACACTGGCGTCATGATTTAGCCCTCAATGAATACAACTCTGTCATCCTTCTAAACACGTGGGAGGTGGACTATCTCAGTAGATAAAGCGTTAATCCGGATGAAGGGGAGTTGAAATAGGAAAACTTTCTTCAAGACCTGGTGGCCTCCTGTCTCAACGCAAAACCACCAACTTTGTGCTTCTGGGTAAGGGACCCCAAGGCAGTGACAGCAGATGCCTTGACAGTTCCCTGGCAGTACAGTCTGGTGCCCGCCTCTCCTCCAGTTACCAGGGTTGCCATGGATCCAAAATCAGAAGCAATAGGTTTCAGAGTCGGCTCGTCGCTCCATTCTGGCCTAGTGGAACTTGGTTCCATCATCTGCTTGACATGTCAGTAGAAGAGCCTTGGAGGCTTCCTCTGATGCCGGACTATCTATCCAAAAGTCCCGTTCATTACCCAGGCGGGACCAATCTTGCCTTAACTTTTTAGAACTCGAGGCTGAAAGTTTGAAGCACAAGAAGCTGAGTGGCTCAGTAATCCAACTATGCTGCAACCCTGTCTCTGCCAAAATCTACCATCTGAACTGGGGCATCTAGTTTGCCTTTTGTCAACAAACATGTCACTGGTCCTTTCTGCTTCAAACCCCCATCTCCTTATGGACTTTTTGCAAGCTGGTCTTGAAAAAGGACTGAGAATCAGATCCAGTAAGGTTCAAGTTTCTCCTTTATCTGTGCTATCTCCAGACCCTCTTTCTCCATTCCCAAGCTCTGCTCCCTCTCTCTCCACTCTTCTATAAATCTGCCCTCCTCCTGCTCTTTTGTCACCTGTCTCTGTCCCTCCTCTACTTACACCCACAGTCTTGATATCCTGTCTCTAACTCTTCCGCACTCTTCTCTATTACTGCAATGCCTCTCTAACTTCACCCTTCTCTCTCACTGTGCCTCCACTACTGACCCTCCTCCCTATGTCTACCCCATCCTCTAACCTCACCCTCGCTCTACCTCCTCCCCCCTACTCTGTGACTCTGTCCCTCCCTAGATTGACCCAATGTCCCTTTAAATCAGGAACACGTATTAAAAAAATGCAGGGTTCCATGGATTCGTCCTCACTGTCCTATCTTATTTCACCCTCTTTCCCTACATCTACTCCCATCCCCTGTCTCCTCTCCTCCAGCTTCCCCCACACTCTCCTGTCTCTCAAACTTCACTCTTCTCTATAACTGCCCTGCCTCTTCAATGCCACCTTCCTATCTAATTATGCACCAACTGCTAGCTCTACCCCTCATGTGCTTCTAATCCCACCCACATGCTGCTTAGGTCCACCCCACTCTTTCAGACTCGGCCCACCTTCTCTAACTTCACCCACCAATCTCATCTTTCCCTAATTCCATCCATCCAGCTCCTCCAATCTCTAACCATGCCCCTCCTCTAACGCCACCTCCCCTTTCCCCTCTATCTTCTCCCCCCTCTCTATCTTCTGACTCTGCCTCTCTCTAGCTCATTCGCTCCTGTCCTTCTAAACCCACTCTATTCATTCCTATTCCACTTACTCCACCCTCCTTCCATGCCTGCCCCTTTGATTACTGTCTCTCTCTACCTCCACCCTCCTCCTGCTATATCTGTCCCTCCTCCATGACTGGATCTCCTGGCTCACTGGGGATGCCCTCACCTGTCCAGTTTTACACCCTCGGTTTTTCCTGGCTCTTTTACGCCGCCCCATCTTTCTCCAACTCCACCCCCTCCATCATCTATATTCCTCAGTCCATGTCTCGTGTCTTTCCAGATCATCCTTCTCTCCCCAGAACTATGTCTTCCTCCTCTCCTTCACCTGGCTCCACCCCTCCACCTCAAACCACCCTCTCCAACTCCTCCCCTTCCTTCTCTTACTGTATCAGTATCTCATTTTAATTATGGATTTGAGTTTATCAATTTTATTGGGATTTGAACCCATGACTTACTGTATGACAGCACTTGTTAGATTGCAAGGCGGCTGTCTTAACCACTAGGCCACAAGCTGGCTCATGTGAATTCCTTCTGTAGCATAGAGGTTAAAGCACATACCTTCCAGGCAGCTCTCCTGGGTTCGATTCCCATTGACTCTATTCCTGAGCTGGTGTTTCTGTTTTTAACTGCAAGCTGTCTTTCATTACACATATACTCCAGAGGTCTTGTGCAAGGGGTCTAAGCACCTGACTTGGTGGCACAGTTGTTAAGCATGCGTTCAGTGGTGTAGAGCTCCTGGGTTCAATTCCTGTGATTGCTAAGATGCTCTCCCTGCCTTGGGGTCTTAGCCAGTTCCATTTTTTTTTTGTTTTGTTTTAATAATATTTGCATTCTTTAGTAGATGGGAAAGAAGATGGAGTGGATCGGGAACAGCGAAGCGCAGGAGGCAGAGCCTCGTAACAATTAACCACCAAAAATAAGTGGTCTCAGGCATAATTAATACGAGGGACACAGACACTAGAGATGTATTGGGTTGCAAACACGCAGATATATAGGAAAACAATATGAATAAGATGTTGATTCTAGTAGAAGAGATGTAGAAATAGAGGGATGCAGACTGCCATGTCAAGGATTATTCCCTTGAAGCCTGTTTTGGGCCAGATTCTCTGGTGGTGGAACCAGATGTAGTCACAAGCAAGTGTTAAGCAATTCATTTTTGGCACCCCTACCAGTCCTGCTTCATTCTGTCATTCTCATTTGTTAAGAAAAGGTACTGAGGGTAAATGAAAACAAACAAAATGTAATCTAAAGAGGTTGTCAGACAATATGTGTATTTAAGAAAAAATAATAATAATACCGATTGGATTCAAACATAGGGCGAGAAGCATCAAGGGAGCACACTACACCACTGGCTCTTTGCTGCTTAATGGAGCCATGTGTAATTTTCTGGCTGAACCAATCCTTTTTTATTGGATTAAAAGAAGCTCTTTGGACACTGGCGTCATGATTTAGCCCTCAATGAATACAACTCTGTCATCCTTCTAAACACGTGGGAGGTGGACTATCTCAGTAGATAAAGCGTTAATCCGGATGAAGGGGAGTTGAAATAGGCAAACTTTCTTCAAGACCTGGTGGCCTCCTGTCTCAACGCAAAACCACCAACTTTGTGCTTCTGGGTAAGGGACCCCAAGGCAGTGACAGCAGATGCCTTGACAGTTCCCTGGCAGTACAGTCTGGTGCCCGCCTCTCCTCCAGTTACCAGGGTTGCCATGGATCCAAAATCAGAAGCAATAGGTTTCAGAGTCGGCTCGTCGCTCCATTCTGGCCTAGTGGAACTTGGTTCCATCATCTGCTTGACATGTCAGTAGAAGAGCCTTGGAGGCTTCCTCTGATGCCGGACTATCTATCCAAAAGTCCCGTTCATTACCCAGGCGGGACCAATCTTGCCTTAACTTTTTAGAACTCGAGGCTGAAAGTTTGAAGCACAAGAAGCTGAGTGGCTCAGTAATCCAACTATGCTGCAACCCTGTCTCTGCCAAAATCTACCATCTGAACTGGGGCATCTAGTTTGCCTTTTGTCAACAAACATGTCACTGGTCCTTTCTGCTTCAAACCCCCATCTCCTTATGGACTTTTTGCAAGCTGGTCTTGAAAAAGGACTGAGAATCAGATCCAGTAAGGTTCAAGTTTCTCCTTTATCTGTGCTATCTCCAGACCCTCTTTCTCCATTCCCAAGCTCTGCTCCCTCTCTCTCCACTCTTCTATAAATCTGCCCTCCTCCTGCTCTTTTGTCACCTGTCTCTGTCCCTCCTCTACTTACACCCACAGTCTTGATATCCTGTCTCTAACTCTTCCGCACTCTTCTCTATTACTGCAATGCCTCTCTAACTTCACCCTTCTCTCTCACTGTGCCTCCACTACTGACCCTCCTCCCTATGTCTACCCCATCCTCTAACCTCACCCTCGCTCTACCTCCTCCCCCCTACTCTGTGACTCTGTCCCTCCCTAGATTGACCCAATGTCCCTTTAAATCAGGAACACGTATTAAAAAAATGCAGGGTTCCATGGATTCGTCCTCACTGTCCTATCTTATTTCACCCTCTTTCCCTACATCTACTCCCATCCCCTGTCTCCTCTCCTCCAGCTTCCCCCACACTCTCCTGTCTCTCAAACTTCACTCTTCTCTATGACTGCCCTGCCTCTTCAATGCCACCTTCCTATCTAATTATGCACCAACTGCTAGCTCTACCCCTCATGTGCTTCTAATCCCACCCACATGCTGCTTAGGTCCACCCCACTCTTTCAGACTCGGCCCACCTTCTCTAACTTCACCCACCAATCTCATCTTTCCCTAATTCCATCCATCCAGCTCCTCCAATCTCTAACCATGCCCCTCCTCTAACGCCACCTCCCCTTTCCCCTCTATCTTCTCCCCCCTCTCTATCTTCTGACTCTGCCTCTCTCTAGCTCATTCGCTCCTGTCCTTCTAAACCCACTCTATTCATTCCTATTCCACTTACTCCACCCTCCTTCCCATGCCTGCCCCTTTGATTACTGTCTCTCTCTACCTCCACCCTCCTCCTGCTATATCTGTCCCTCCTCCATGACTGGATCTCCTGGCTCACTGGGGATGCCCTCACCTGTCCAGTTTTACACCCTCGGTTTTTCCTGGCTCTTTTACGCCGCCCCATCTTTCTCCAACTCCACCCCCTCCATCATCTATATTCCTCAGTCCATGTCTCGTGTCTTTCCAGATCATCCTTCTCTCCCCAGAACTATGTCTTCCTCCTCTCCTTCACCTGGCTCCACCCCTCCACCTCAAACCACCCTCTCCAACTCCTCCCCTTCCTTCTCTTACTGTATCAGTATCTCATTTTAATTATGGATTTGAGTTTATCAATTTTATTGGGATTTGAACCCATGACTTACTGTATGACAGCACTTGTTAGATTGCAAGGCGGCTGTCTTAACCACTAGGCCACAAGCTGGCTCATGTGAATTCCTTCTGTAGCATAGAGGTTAAAGCACATACCTTCCAGGCAGCTCTCCTGGGTTTGATTCCCATTGACTCTATTCCTGAGCTGGTGTTTCTGTTTTTAACTGCAAGCTGTCTTTCATTACACATATACTCCAGAGGTCTTGTGCAAGGGGTCTAAGCACCTGACTTGGTGACACAGTTGTTAAGCATGCGTTCAGTGGTGTAGAGCTCCTGGGTTCAATTCCTGTGATTGCTAAGATGCTCTCCCTGCCTTGGGGTCTTAGCCAGTTCCATTTTTTTTTTGTTTTGTTTTAATAATATTTGCATTCTTTAGTAGATGGGAAAGAAGATGGAGTGGATCGGGAACAGCGAAGCGCAGGAGGCAGAGCCTCGTAACAATTAACCACCAAAAATAAGTGGTCTCAGGCATAATTAATACGAGGGACACAGACACTAGAGATGTATTGGGTTGCAAACACGCAGATATATAGGAAAACAATATGAATAAGATGTTGATTCTAGTAGAAGAGATGTAGAAATAGAGGGATGCAGACTGCCATGTCAAGGATTATTCCCTTGAAGCCTGTTTTGGGCCAGATTCTCTGGTGGTGGAACCAGATGTAGTCACAAGCAAGTGTTAAGCAATTCATTTTTGGCACCCCTACCAGTCCTGCTTCATTCTGTCATTCTCATTTGTTAAGAAAAGGTACTGAGGGTAAATGAAAACAAACAAAATGTAATCTAAAGAGGTTGTCAGACAATATGTGTATTTAAGAAAAAATAATAATAATACCGATTGGATTCAAACATAGGGCGAGAAGCATCAAGGGAGCACACTACACCACTGGCTCTTTGCTGCTTAATGGAGCCATGTGTAATTTTCTGGCTGAACCAATCCTTTTTTATTGGATTAAAAGAAGCTCTTTGGACACTGGCGTCATGATTTAGCCCTCAATGAATACAACTCTGTCATCCTTCTAAACACGTGGGAGGTGGACTATCTCAGTAGATAAAGCGTTAATCCGGATGAAGGGGAGTTGAAATAGGAAAACTTTCTTCAAGACCTGGTGGCCTCCTGTCTCAACGCAAAACCACCAACTTTGTGCTTCTGGGTAAGGGACCCCAAGGCAGTGACAGCAGATGCCTTGACAGTTCCCTGGCAGTACAGTCTGGTGCCCGCCTCTCCTCCAGTTACCAGGGTTGCCATGGATCCAAAATCAGAAGCAATAGGTTTCAGAGTCGGCTCGTCGCTCCATTCTGGCCTAGTGGAACTTGGTTCCATCATCTGCTTGACATGTCAGTAGAAGAGCCTTGGAGGCTTCCTCTGATGCCGGACTATCTATCCAAAAGTCCCGTTCATTACCCAGGCGGGACCAATCTTGCCTTAACTTTTTAGAACTCGAGGCTGAAAGTTTGAAGCACAAGAAGCTGAGTGGCTCAGTAATCCAACTATGCTGCAACCCTGTCTCTGCCAAAATCTACCATCTGAACTGGGGCATCTAGTTTGCCTTTTGTCAACAAACATGTCACTGGTCCTTTCTGCTTCAAACCCCCATCTCCTTATGGACTTTTTGCAAGCTGGTCTTGAAAAAGGACTGAGAATCAGATCCAGTAAGGTTCAAGTTTCTCCTTTATCTGTGCTATCTCCAGACCCTCTTTCTCCATTCCCAAGCTCTGCTCCCTCTCTCTCCACTCTTCTATAAATCTGCCCTCCTCCTGCTCTTTTGTCACCTGTCTCTGTCCCTCCTCTACTTACACCCACAGTCTTGATATCCTGTCTCTAACTCTTCCGCACTCTTCTCTATTACTGCAATGCCTCTCTAACTTCACCCTTCTCTCTCACTGTGCCTCCACTACTGACCCTCCTCCCTATGTCTACCCCATCCTCTAACCTCACCCTCGCTCTACCTCCTCCCCCCTACTCTGTGACTCTGTCCCTCCCTAGATTGACTCAATGTCCCTTTAAATCAGGAACACGTATTAAAAAAATGCAGGGTTCCATGGATTCGTCCTCACTGTCCTATCTTATTTCACCCTCTTTCCCTACATCTACTCCCATCCCCTGTCTCCTCTCCTCCAGCTTCCCCCACACTCTCCTGTCTCTCAAACTTCACTCTTCTCTATGACTGCCCTGCCTCTTCAATGCCACCTTCCTATCTAATTATGCACCAACTGCTAGCTCTACCCCTCATGTGCTTCTAATCCCACCCACATGCTGCTTAGGTCCACCCCACTCTTTCAGACTCGGCCCACCTTCTCTAACTTCACCCACCAATCTCATCTTTCCCTAATTCCATCCATCCAGCTCCTCCAATCTCTAACCATGCCCCTCCTCTAACGCCACCTCCCCTTTCCCCTCTATCTTCTCCCCCCTCTCTATCTTCTGACTCTGCCTCTCTCTAGCTCATTCGCTCCTGTCCTTCTAAACCCACTCTATTCATTCCTATTCCACTTACTCCACCCTCCTTCCCATGCCTGCCCCTTTGATTACTGTCTCTCTCTACCTCCACCCTCCTCCTGCTATATCTGTCCCTCCTCCATGACTGGATCTCCTGGCTCACTGGGGATGCCCTCACCTGTCCAGTTTTACACCCTCGGTTTTTCCTGGCTCTTTTACGCCGCCCCATCTTTCTCCAACTCCACCCCCTCCATCATCTATATTCCTCAGTCCATGTCTCGTGTCTTTCCAGATCATCCTTCTCTCCCCAGAACTATGTCTTCCTCCTCTCCTTCACCTGGCTCCACCCCTCCACCTCAAACCACCCTCTCCAACTCCTCCCCTTCCTTCTCTTACTGTATCAGTATCTCATTTTAATTATGGATTTGAGTTTATCAATTTTATTGGGATTTGAACCCATGACTTACTGTATGACAGCACTTGTTAGATTGCAAGGCGGCTGTCTTAACCACTAGGCCACAAGCTGGCTCATGTGAATTCCTTCTGTAGCATAGAGGTTAAAGCACATACCTTCCAGGCAGCTCTCCTGGGTTTGATTCCCATTGACTCTATTCCTGAGCTGGTGTTTCTGTTTTTAACTGCAAGCTGTCTTTCATTACACATATACTCCAGAGGTCTTGTGCAAGGGGTCTAAGCACCTGACTTGGTGGCACAGTTGTTAAGCATGCGTTCAGTGGTGTAGAGCTCCTGGGTTCAATTCCTGTGATTGCTAAGATGCTCTCCCTGCCTTGGGGTCTTAGCCAGTTCCATTTTTTTTTTGTTTTGTTTTAATAATATTTGCATTCTTTAGTAGATGGGAAAGAAGATGGAGTGGATCGGGAACAGCGAAGCGCAGGAGGCAGAGCCTCGTAACAATTAACCACCAAAAATAAGTGGTCTCAGGCATAATTAATACGAGGGACACAGACACTAGAGATGTATTGGGTTGCAAACACGCAGATATATAGGAAAACAATATGAATAAGATGTTGATTCTAGTAGAAGAGATGTAGAAATAGAGGGATGCAGACTGCCATGTCAAGGATTATTCCCTTGAAGCCTGTTTTGGGCCAGATTCTCTGGTGGTGGAACCAGATGTAGTCACAAGCAAGTGTTAAGCAATTCATTTTTGGCACCCCTACCAGTCCTGCTTCATTCTGTCATTCTCATTTGTTAAGAAAAGGTACTGAGGGTAAATGAAAACAAACAAAATGTAATCTAAAGAGGTTGTCAGACAATATGTGTATTTAAGAAAAAATAATAATAATACCGATTGGATTCAAACATAGGGCGAGAAGCATCAAGGGAGCACACTACACCACTGGCTCTTTGCTGCTTAATGGAGCCATGTGTAATTTTCTGGCTGAACCAATCCTTTTTTATTGGATTAAAAGAAGCTCTTTGGACACTGGCGTCATGATTTAGCCCTCAATGAATACAACTCTGTCATCCTTCTAAACACGTGGGAGGTGGACTATCTCAGTAGATAAAGCGTTAATCCGGATGAAGGGGAGTTGAAATAGGAAAACTTTCTTCAAGACCTGGTGGCCTCCTGTCTCAACGCAAAACCACCAACTTTGTGCTTCTGGGTAAGGGACCCCAAGGCAGTGACAGCAGATGCCTTGACAGTTCCCTGGCAGTACAGTCTGGTGCCCGCCTCTCCTCCAGTTACCAGGGTTGCCATGGATCCAAAATCAGAAGCAATAGGTTTCAGAGTCGGCTCGTCGCTCCATTCTGGCCTAGTGGAACTTGGTTCCATCATCTGCTTGACATGTCAGTAGAAGAGCCTTGGAGGCTTCCTCTGATGCCGGACTATCTATCCAAAAGTCCCGTTCATTACCCAGGCGGGACCAATCTTGCCTTAACTTTTTAGAACTCGAGGCTGAAAGTTTGAAGCACAAGAAGCTGAGTGGCTCAGTAATCCAACTATGCTGCAACCCTGTCTCTGCCAAAATCTACCATCTGAACTGGGGCATCTAGTTTGCCTTTTGTCAACAAACATGTCACTGGTCCTTTCTGCTTCAAACCCCCATCTCCTTATGGACTTTTTGCAAGCTGGTCTTGAAAAAGGACTGAGAATCAGATCCAGTAAGGTTCAAGTTTCTCCTTTATCTGTGCTATCTCCAGACCCTCTTTCTCCATTCCCAAGCTCTGCTCCCTGTCTCTCCACTCTTCTATAAATCTGCCCTCCTCCTGCTCTTTTGTCACCTGTCTCTGTCCCTCCTCTACTTACACCCACAGTCTTGATATCCTGTCTCTAACTCTTCCGCACTCTTCTCTATTACTGCAATGCCTCTCTAACTTCACCCTTCTCTCTCACTGTGCCTCCACTACTGACCCTCCTCCCTATGTCTACCCCATCCTCTAACCTCACCCTCGCTCTACCTCCTCCCCCCTACTCTGTGACTCTGTCCCTCCCTAGATTGACCCAATGTCCCTTTAAATCAGGAACACGTATTAAAAAAATGCAGGGTTCCATGGATTCGTCCTCACTGTCCTATCTTATTTCACCCTCTTTCCCTACATCTACTCCCATCCCCTGTCTCCTCTCCTCCAGCTTCCCCCACACTCTCCTGTCTCTCAAACTTCACTCTTCTCTATGACTGCCCTGCCTCTTCAATGCCACCTTCCTATCTAATTATGCACCAACTGCTAGCTCTACCCCTCATGTGCTTCTAATCCCACCCACATGCTGCTTAGGTCCACCCCACTCTTTCAGACTCGGCCCACCTTCTCTAACTTCACCCACCAATCTCATCTTTCCCTAATTCCATCCATCCAGCTCCTCCAATCTCTAACCATGCCCCTCCTCTAACGCCACCTCCCCTTTCCCCTCTATCTTCTCCCCCCTCTCTATCTTCTGACTCTGCCTCTCTCTAGCTCATTCGCTCCTGTCCTTCTAAACCCACTCTATTCATTCCTATTCCACTTACTCCACCCTCCTTCCCATGCCTGCCCCTTTGATTACTGTCTCTCTCTACCTCCACCCTCCTCCTGCTATATCTGTCCCTCCTCCATGACTGGATCTCCTGGCTCACTGGGGATGCCCTCACCTGTCCAGTTTTACACCCTCGGTTTTTCCTGGCTCTTTTACGCCGCCCCATCTTTCTCCAACTCCACCCCCTCCATCATCTATATTCCTCAGTCCATGTCTCGTGTCTTTCCAGATCATCCTTCTCTCCCCAGAACTATGTCTTCCTCCTCTCCTTCACCTGGCTCCACCCCTCCACCTCAAACCACCCTCTCCAACTCCTCCCCTTCCTTCTCTTACTGTATCAGTATCTCATTTTAATTATGGATTTGAGTTTATCAATTTTATTGGGATTTGAACCCATGACTTACTGTATGACAGCACTTGTTAGATTGCAAGGCGGCTGTCTTAACCACTAGGCCACAAGCTGGCTCATGTGAATTCCTTCTGTAGCATAGAGGTTAAAGCACATACCTTCCAGGCAGCTCTCCTGGGTTCGATTCCCATTGACTCTATTCCTGAGCTGGTGTTTCTGTTTTTAACTGCAAGCTGTCTTTCATTACACATATACTCCAGAGGTCTTGTTCAAGGGGTCTAAGCACCTGACTTGGTGGCACAGTTGTTAAGCATGCGTTCAGTGGTGTAGAGCTCCTGGGTTCAATTCCTGTGATTGCTAAGATGCTCTCCCTGCCTTGGGGTCTTAGCCAGTTCCATTTTTTTTTTGTTTTGTTTTAATAATATTTGCATTCTTTAGTAGATGGGAAAGAAGATGGAGTGGATCGGGAACAGCGAAGCGCAGGAGGCAGAGCCTCGTAACAATTAACCACCAAAAATAAGTGGTCTCAGGCATAATTAATACGAGGGACACAGACACTAGAGATGTATTGGGTTGCAAACACGCAGATATATAGGAAAACAATATGAATAAGATGTTGATTCTAGTAGAAGAGATGTAGAAATAGAGGGATGCAGACTGCCATGTCAAGGATTATTCCCTTGAAGCCTGTTTTGGGCCAGATTCTCTGGTGGTGGAACCAGATGTAGTCACAAGCAAGTGTTAAGCAATTCATTTTTGGCACCCCTACCAGTCCTGCTTCATTCTGTCATTCTCATTTGTTAAGAAAAGGTACTGAGGGTAAATGAAAACAAACAAAATGTAATCTAAAGAGGTTGTCAGACAATATGTGTATTTAAGAAAAAATAATAATAATACCGATTGGATTCAAACATAGGGCGAGAAGCATCAAGGGAGCACACTACACCACTGGCTCTTTGCTGCTTAATGGAGCCATGTGTAATTTTCTGGCTGAACCAATCCTTTTTTATTGGATTAAAAGAAGCTCTTTGGACACTGGCGTCATGATTTAGCCCTCAATGAATACAACTCTGTCATCCTTCTAAACACGTGGGAGGTGGACTATCTCAGTAGATAAAGCGTTAATCCGGATGAAGGGGAGTTGAAATAGGAAAACTTTCTTCAAGACCTGGTGGCCTCCTGTCTCAACGCAAAACCACCAACTTTGTGCTTCTGGGTAAGGGACCCCAAGGCAGTGACAGCAGATGCCTTGACAGTTCCCTGGCAGTACAGTCTGGTGCCCGCCTCTCCTCCAGTTACCAGGGTTGCCATGGATCCAAAATCAGAAGCAATAGGTTTCAGAGTCGGCTCGTCGCTCCATTCTGGCCTAGTGGAACTTGGTTCCATCATCTGCTTGACATGTCAGTAGAAGAGCCTTGGAGGCTTCCTCTGATGCCGGACTATCTATCCAAAAGTCCCGTTCATTACCCAGGCGGGACCAATCTTGCCTTAACTTTTTAGAACTCGAGGCTGAAAGTTTGAAGCACAAGAAGCTGAGTGGCTCAGTAATCCAACTATGCTGCAACCCTGTCTCTGCCAAAATCTACCATCTGAACTGGGGCATCTAGTTTGCCTTTTGTCAACAAACATGTCACTGGTCCTTTCTGCTTCAAACCCCCATCTCCTTATGGACTTTTTGCAAGCTGGTCTTGAAAAAGGACTGAGAATCAGATCCAGTAAGGTTCAAGTTTCTCCTTTATCTGTGCTATCTCCAGACCCTCTTTCTCCATTCCCAAGCTCTGCTCCCTCTCTCTCCACTCTTCTATAAATCTGCCCTCCTCCTGCTCTTTTGTCACCTGTCTCTGTCCCTCCTCTACTTACACCCACAGTCTTGATATCCTGTCTCTAACTCTTCCGCACTCTTCTCTATTACTGCAATGCCTCTCTAACTTCACCCTTCTCTCTCACTGTGCCTCCACTACTGACCCTCCTCCCTATGTCTACCCCATCCTCTAACCTCACCCTCGCTCTACCTCCTCCCCCCTACTCTGTGACTCTGTCCCTCCCTAGATTGACCCAATGTCCCTTTAAATCAGGAACACGTATTAAAAAAATGCAGGGTTCCATGGATTCGTCCTCACTGTCCTATCTTATTTCACCCTCTTTCCCTACATCTACTCCCATCCCCTGTCTCCTCTCCTCCAGCTTCCCCCACACTCTCCTGTCTCTCAAACTTCACTCTTCTCTATGACTGCCCTGTCTCTTCAATGCCACCTTCCTATCTAATTATGCACCAACTGCTAGCTCTACCCCTCATGTGCTTCTAATCCCACCCACATGCTGCTTAGGTCCACCCCACTCTTTCAGACTCGGCCCACCTTCTCTAACTTCACCCACCAATCTCATCTTTCCCTAATTCCATCCATCCAGCTCCTCCAATCTCTAACCATGCCCCTCCTCTAACGCCACCTCCCCTTTCTCCTCTATCTTCTCCCCCCTCTCTATCTTCTGACTCTGCCTCTCTCTAGCTCATTCGCTCCTGTCCTTCTAAACCCACTCTGTTCATTCCTATTCCACTTACTCCACCCTCCTTCCCATGCCTGCCCCTTTGATTACTGTCTCTCTCTACCTCCACCCTCCTCCTGCTATATCTGTCCCTCCTCCATGACTGGATCTCCTGGCTCACTGGGGATGCCCTCACCTGTCCAGTTTTACACCCTCGGTTTTTCCTGGCTCTTTTACGCCGCCCCATCTTTCTCCAACTCCACCCCCTCCATCATCTATATTCCTCAGTCCATGCCTCGTGTCTTTCCAGATCATCCTTCTCTCCCCAGAACTATGTCTTCCTCCTCTCCTTCACCTGGCTCCACCCCTCCACCTCAAACCACCCTCTCCAACTCCTCCCCTTCCTTCTCTTACTGTATCAGTATCTCATTTTAATTATGGATTTGAGTTTATCAATTTTATTGGGATTTGAACCCATGACTTACTGTATGACAGCACTTGTTAGATTGCAAGGCGGCTGTCTTAACCACTAGGCCACAAGCTGGCTCATGTGAATTCCTTCTGTAGCATAGAGGTTAAAGCACATACCTTCCAGGCAGCTCTCCTGGGTTCGATTCCCATTGACTCTATTCCTGAGCTGGTGTTTCTGTTTTTAACTGCAAGCTGTCTTTCATTACACATATACTCCAGAGGTCTTGTGCAAGGGGTCTAAGCACCTGACTTGGTGGCACAGTTGTTAAGCATGCGTTCAGTGGTGTAGAGCTCCTGGGTTCAATTCCTGTGATTGCTAAGATGCTCTCCCTGCCTTGGGGTCTTAGCCAGTTGCATTTTTTTTTTGTTTTGTTTTAATAATATTTGCATTCTTTAGTAGATGGGAAAGAAGATGGAGTGGATCGGGAACAGCGAAGCGCAGGAGGCAGAGCCTCGTAACAATTAACCACCAAAAATAAGTGGTCTCAGGCATAATTAATACGAGGGACACAGACACTAGAGATGTATTGGGTTGCAAACACGCAGATATATAGGAAAACAATATGAATAAGATGTTGATTCTAGTAGAAGAGATGTAGAAATAGAGGGATGCAGACTGCCATGTCAAGGATTATTCCCTTGAAGCCTGTTTTGGGCCAGATTCTCTGGTGGTGGAACCAGATGTAGTCACAAGCAAGTGTTAAGCAATTCATTTTTGGCACCCCTACCAGTCCTGCTTCATTCTGTCATTCTCATTTGTTAAGAAAAGGTACTGAGGGTAAATGAAAACAAACAAAATGTAATCTAAAGAGGTTGTCAGACAATATGTGTATTTAAGAAAAAATAATAATAATACCGATTGGATTCAAACATAGGGCGAGAAGCATCAAGGGAGCACACTACACCACTGGCTCTTTGCTGCTTAATGGAGCCATGTGTAATTTTCTGGCTGAACCAATCCTTTTTTATTGGATTAAAAGAAGCTCTTTGGACACTGGCGTCATGATTTAGCCCTCAATGAATACAACTCTGTCATCCTTCTAAACACGTGGGAGGTGGACTATCTCAGTAGATAAAGCGTTAATCCGGATGAAGGGGAGTTGAAATAGGAAAACTTTCTTCAAGACCTGGTGGCCTCCTGTCTCAACGCAAAACCACCAACTTTGTGCTTCTGGGTAAGGGACCCCAAGGCAGTGACAGCAGATGCCTTGACAGTTCCCTGGCAGTACAGTCTGGTGCCCGCCTCTCCTCCAGTTACCAGGGTTGCCATGGATCCAAAATCAGAAGCAATAGGTTTCAGAGTCGGCTCGTCGCTCCATTCTGGCCTAGTGGAACTTGGTTCCATCATCTGCTTGACATGTCAGTAGAAGAGCCTTGGAGGCTTCCTCTGATGCCGGACTATCTATCCAAAAGTCCCGTTCATTACCCAGGCGGGACCAATCTTGCCTTAACTTTTTAGAACTCGAGGCTGAAAGTTTGAAGCACAAGAAGCTGAGTGGCTCAGTAATCCAACTATGCTGCAACCCTGTCTCTGCCAAAATCTACCATCTGAACTGGGGCATCTAGTTTGCCTTTTGTCAACAAACATGTCACTGGTCCTTTCTGCTTCAAACCCCCATCTCCTTATGGACTTTTTGCAAGCTGGTCTTGAAAAAGGACTGAGAATCAGATCCAGTAAGGTTCAAGTTTCTCCTTTATCTGTGCTATCTCCAGACCCTCTTTCTCCATTCCCAAGCTCTGCTCCCTCTCTCTCCACTCTTCTATAAATCTGCCCTCCTCCTGCTCTTTTGTCACCTGTCTCTGTCCCTCCTCTACTTACACCCACAGTCTTGATATCCTGTCTCTAACTCTTCCGCACTCTTCTCTATTACTGCAATGCCTCTCTAACTTCACCCTTCTCTCTCACTGTGCCTCCACTACTGACCCTCCTCCCTATGTCTACCCCATCCTCTAACCTCACCCTCGCTCTACCTCCTCCCCCCTACTCTGTGACTCTGTCCCTCCCTAGATTGACCCAATGTCCCTTTAAATCAGGAACACGTATTAAAAAAATGCAGGGTTCCATGGATTCGTCCTCACTGTCCTATCTTATTTCACCCTCTTTCCCTACATCTACTCCCATCCCCTGTCTCCTCTCCTCCAGCTTCCCCCACACTCTCCTGTCTCTCAAACTTCACTCTTCTCTATGACTGCCCTGCCTCTTCAATGCCACCTTCCTATCTAATTATGCACCAACTGCTAGCTCTACCCCTCATGTGCTTCTAATCCCACCCACATGCTGCTTAGGTCCACCCCACTCTTTCAGACTCGGCCCACCTTCTCTAACTTCACCCACCAATCTCATCTTTCCCTAATTCCATCCATCCAGCTCCTCCAATCTCTAACCATGCCCCTCCTCTAACGCCACCTCCCCTTTCCCCTCTATCTTCTCCCCCCTCTCTATCTTCTGACTCTGCCTCTCTCTAGCTCATTCGCTCCTGTCCTTCTAAACCCACTCTATTCATTCCTATTCCACTTACTCCACCCTCCTTCCCATGCCTGCCCCTTTGATTACTGTCTCTCTCTACCTCCACCCTCCTCCTGCTATATCTGTCCCTCCTCCATGACTGGATCTCCTGGCTCACTGGGGATGCCCTCACCTGTCCAGTTTTACACCCTCGGTTTTTCCTGGCTCTTTTACGCCGCCCCATCTTTCTCCAACTCCACCCCCTCCATCATCTATATTCCTCAGTCCATGTCTCGTGTCTTTCCAGATCATCCTTCTCTCCCCAGAACTATGTCTTCCTCCTCTCCTTCACCTGGCTCCACCCCTCCACCTCAAACCACCCTCTCCAACTCCTCCCCTTCCTTCTCTTACTGTATCAGTATCTCATTTTAATTATGGATTTGAGTTTATCAATTTTATTGGGATTTGAACCCATGACTTACTGTATGACAGCACTTGTTAGATTGCAAGGCGGCTGTCTTAACCACTAGGCCACAAGCTGGCTCATGTGAATTCCTTCTGTAGCATAGAGGTTAAAGCACATACCTTCCAGGCAGCTCTCCTGGGTTCGATTCCCATTGACTCTATTCCTGAGCTGGTGTTTCTGTTTTTAACTGCAAGCTGTCTTTCATTACACATATACTCCAGAGGTCTTGTGCAAGGGGTCTAAGCACCTGACTTGGTGGCACAGTTGTTAAGCATGCGTTCAGTGGTGTAGAGCTCCTGGGTTCAATTCCTGTGATTGCTAAGATGCTCTCCCTGCCTTGGGGTCTTAGCCAGTTCCATTTTTTTTTGTTTTGTTTTTTTTGTTTTAATAATATTTGCATTCTTTAGTAGATGGGAAAGAAGATGGAGTGGATCGGGAACAGCGAAGCGCAGGAGGCAGAGCCTCGTAACAATTAACCACCAAAAATAAGTGGTCTCAGGCATAATTAATACGAGGGACACAGACACTAGAGATGTATTGGGTTGCAAACACACAGATATATAGGAAAACAATATGAATAAGATGTTGATTCTAGTAGAAGAGATGTAGAAATAGAGGGATGCAGACTGCCATGTCAAGGATTATTCCCTTGAAGCCTGTTTTGGGCCAGATTCTCTGGTGGTGGAACCAGATGTAGTCACAAGCAAGTGTTAAGCAATTCATTTTTGGCACCCCTACCAGTCCTGCTTCATTCTGTCATTCTCATTTGTTAAGAAAAGGTACTGAGGGTAAATGAAAACAAACAAAATGTAATCTAAAGAGGTTGTCAGACAATATGTGTATTTAAGAAAAAATAATAATAATACCGATTGGATTCAAACATAGGGCGAGAAGCATCAAGGGAGCACACTACACCACTGGCTCTTTGCTGCTTAATGGAGCCATGTGTAATTTTCTGGCTGAACCAATCCTTTTTTATTGGATTAAAAGAAGCTCTTTGGACACTGGCGTCATGATTTAGCCCTCAATGAATACAACTCTGTCATCCTTCTAAACACGTGGGAGGTGGACTATCTCAGTAGATAAAGCGTTAATCCGGATGAAGGGGAGTTGAAATAGGAAAACTTTCTTCAAGACCTGGTGGCCTCCTGTCTCAACGCAAAACCACCAACTTTGTGCTTCTGGGTAAGGGACCCCAAGGCAGTGACAGCAGATGCCTTGACAGTTCCCTGGCAGTACAGTCTGGTGCCCGCCTCTCCTCCAGTTACCAGGGTTGCCATGGATCCAAAATCAGAAGCAATAGGTTTCAGAGTCGGCTCGTCGCTCCATTCTGGCCTAGTGGAACTTGGTTCCATCATCTGCTTGACATGTCAGTAGAAGAGCCTTGGAGGCTTCCTCTGATGCCGGACTATCTATCCAAAAGTCCCGTTCATTACCCAGGCGGGACCAATCTTGCCTTAACTTTTAGAACTCGAGGCTGAAAGTTTGAAGCACAAGAAGCTGAGTGGCTCAGTAATCCAACTATGCTGCAACCCTGTCTCTGCCAAAATCTACCATCTGAACTGGGGCATCTAGTTTGCCTTTTGTCAACAAACATGTCACTGGTCCTTTCTGCTTCAAACCCCCATCTCCTTATGGACTTTTTGCAAGCTGGTCTTGAAAAAGGACTGAGAATCAGATCCAGTAAGGTTCAAGTTTCTCCTTTATCTGTGCTATCTCCAGACCCTCTTTCTCCATTCCCAAGCTCTGCTCCCTCTCTCTCCACTCTTCTATAAATCTGCCCTCCTCCTGCTCTTTTGTCACCTGTCTCTGTCCCTCCTCACTTAGAGGACCAGACAGTCTTGATATCCTGTCTCTAACTCTTCCGCACTCTTCTCTATTACTGCAATGCCTCTCTAACTTCACCCTTCTCTCTCACTGTGCCTCCACTACTGACCTCCTCCCTATGTCTACCCCATCCTCTAACCTCACCCTCGCTCTACCTCCTCCCCCCTACTCTGTGACTCTGTCCCTCCCTAGATTGACCCAATGTCCCTTTAAATCAGGAACACGTATTAAAAAAATGCAGGGTTCCATGGATTCGTCCTCACTGTCCTATCTTATTTCACCCTCTTTCCCTACATCTACTCCCATCCCCTGTCTCCTCTCCTCCAGCTTCCCCACACTCTCCTGTCTCTCAAACTTCACTCTTCTCTATGACTGCCCTGCCTCTTCAATGCCACCTTCCTATCTAATTATGCACCAACTGCTAGCTCTACCCTCATGTGCTTCTAATCCCACCCACATGCTGCTTAGGTCCACCCCACTCTTTCAGACTCGGCCCACCTTCTCTAACTTCACCCACCAATCTCATCTTTCCCTAATTCCATCCATCCAGCTCCTCCAATCTCTAACCATGCCCCTCCTCTAACGCCACCTCCCCTTTCTCCTCTGTCTTCTCCCCCCTCTCTATCTTCTGACTCTGCCTCTCTCTAGCTCATTCGCTCCTGTCCTTCTAAACCCACTCTATTCATTCCTATTCCACTTACTCCACCCTCCTTCCCATGCCTGCCCCTTTGATTACTGTCTCTCTCTACCTCCACCCTCCTCCTGCTATATCTGTCCCTCCTCCATGACTGGATCTCCTGGCTCACTGGGGATGCCCTCACCTGTCCAGTTTTACACCCTCGGTTTTTTCCTGGCTCTTTTACGCCGCCCCATCTTTCTCCAACTCCACCCCCTCCATCATCTATATTCCTCAGTCCATGCCTCGTGTCTTTCCAGATCATCCTTCTCTCCCCAGAACTATGTCTTCCTCCTCTCCTTCACCTGGCTCCACCCCTCCACCTCAAACCACCCTCTCCAACTCCTCCCCTTCCTTCTCTTACTGTATCAGTATCTCATTTTAATTATGGATTTGAGTTTATCAATTTTATTGGGATTTGAACCCATGACTTACTGTATGACAGCACTTGTTAGATTGCAAGGCGGCTGTCTTAACCACTAGGCCACAAGCTGGCTCATGTGAATTCCTTCTGTAGCATAGAGGTTAAAGCACATACCTTCCAGGCAGCTCTCCTGGGTTCGATTCCATTGACTCTATTCCTGAGCTGGTGTTTCTGTTTTTAACTGCAAGCTGTCTTTCATTACACATATACTCCAGAGGTCTTGTGCAAGGGGTCTAAGCACCTGACTTGGTGGCACAGTTGTTAAGCATGCGTTCAGTGGTGTAGAGCTCCTGGGTTCAATTCCTGTGATTGCTAAGATGCTTTCCCTGCCTTGGGGTCTTAGCCAGTTCCATTTTTTTTTTGTTTTGTTTTAATAATATTTGCATTCTTTAGTAGATGGGAAGAAGATGGAGTGGATCGGGAACAGCGAAGCGCAGGAGCAGAGCCTCGTAACAATTAACCACCAAAAATAAGTGGTCTCAGGCATAATTAATACGAGGGACACAGACACTAGAGATGTATTGGGTTGCAAACACGCAGATATATAGGAAAACAATATGAATAAGATGTTGATTCTAGTAGAAGAGATGTAGAAATAGAGGGATGCAGACTGCCATGTCAAGGATTATTCCTTGAAGCCTGTTTTGGGCCAGATTCTCTGGTGGTGGAACCAGATGTAGTCACAAGCAAGTGTTAAGCAATTCATTTTTGGCACCCCTACCAGTCTGCTTCATTCTGTCATTCTCATTTGTTAAGAAAAGGTACTGAGGGTAAATGAAAACAAACAAAATGTAATCTAAAGAGGTTGTCAGACAATATGTGTATTTAAGAAAAAATAATAATAATACCGATTGGATTCAAACATAGGGCGAGAAGCATCAAGGGAGCACACTACACCACTGGCTCTTTGCTGCTTAATGGAGCCATGTGTAATTTTCTGGCTGAACCAATCCTTTTTTATTGGATTAAAAGAAGCTCTTTGGACACTGGCGTCATGATTTAGCCCTCAATGAATACAACTCTGTCATCCTTCTAAACACGTGGGAGGTGGACTATCTCAGTAGATAAAGCGTTAATCCGGATGAAGGGGAGTTGAAATAGGAAAACTTTCTTCAAGACCTGGTGGCCTCCTGTCTCAACGCAAAACACCAACTTTGTGCTTCTGGGTAAGGGACCCCAAGGCAGTGACAGCAGATGCCTTGACAGTTCCCTGGCAGTACAGTCTGGTGCCCGCCTCTCCTCCAGTTACCAGGGTTGCCATGGATCCAAAATCAGAAGCAATAGGTTTCAGAGTCGGCTCGTCGCTCCATTCTGGCCTAGTGGAACTTGGTTCCATCATCTGCTTGACATGTCAGTAGAAGAGCCTTGGAGGCTTCCTCTGATGCCGGACTATCTATCCAAAAGTCCCGTTCATTACCCAGGCGGGACCAATCTTGCCTTAACTTTTTAGAACTCGAGGCTGAAAGTTTGAAGCACAAGAAGCTGAGTGGCTCAGTAATCCAACTATGCTGCAACCCTGTCTCTGCCAAAATCTACCATCTGAACTGGGGCATCTAGTTTGCCTTTTGTCAACAAACATGTCACTGGTCCTTTCTGCTTCAAACCCCCATCTCCTTATGGACTTTTTGCAAGCTGGTCTTGAAAAAGGACTGAGAATCAGATCCAGTAAGGTTCAAGTTTCTCCTTTATCTGTGCTATCTCCAGACCCTCTTTCTCCATTCCCAAGCTCTGCTCCCTCTCTCTCCACTCTTCTATAAATCTGCCCTCCTCCTGCTCTTTTGTCACCTGTCTCTGTCCCTCCTCTACTTACACCCACAGTCTTGATATCCTGTCTCTAACTCTTCGCACTCTTCTCTATTACTGCAATGCCTCTCTAACTTCACCCTTCTCTCTCACTGTGCCTCCACTACTGACCCTCCTCCCTATGTCGACCCCATCCTCTAACCTCACCCTCGCTCTACCTCCTCCCCCCTACTCTGTGACTCTGTCCCTCCCTAGATTGACCCAATGTCCCTTTAAATCAGGAACACGTATTAAAAAAATGCAGGGTTCCATGGATTCGTCCTCACTGTCCTATCTTATTTCACCCTCTTTCCCTACATCTACTCCCATCCCCTGTCTCCTCTCCTCCAGCTTCCCCCACACTCTCCTGTCTCTCAAACTTCACTCTTCTCTATGACTGCCCTGCCTCTTCAATGCCACCTTCCTATCTAATTATGCACCAACTGCTAGCTCTACCCCTCATGTGCTTTCTAATCCCACCCACATGCTGCTTAGGTCCACCCCACTCTTTCAGACTCGGCCCACCTTCTCTAACTTCACCCACCAATCTCATCTTTCCCTAATTCCATCCATCCAGCTCCTCCAATCTCTAACCATGCCCCTCCTCTAACGCCACCTCCCCTTTCCCCTCTATCTTCTCCCCCTCTCTATCTTCTGACTCTGCTCTCTCTAGCTCATTCGCTCCTGTCCTTCTAAACCCACTCTATTCATTCCTATTCCACTTACTCCACCCTCCTTCCCATGCCTGCCCCTTTGATTACTGTCTCTCTCTACCTCCACCCTCCTCCTGCTATATCTGTCCCTCCTCCATGACTGGATCTCCTGGCTCACTGGGGATGCCCTCACCTGTCAGTTTTACACCCTCGGTTTTTCCTGGCTCTTTTACGCCGCCCCATCTTTCTCCAACTCCACCCCCTCCATCATCTATATTCCTCAGTCCATGTCTCGTGTCTTTCCAGATCATCCTTCTCTCCCCAGAACTATGTCTTCCTCCTCTCCTTCACCTGGCTCCACCCCTCCACCTCAAACCACCCTCTCCAACTCCTCCCCTTCCTTCTCTTACTGTATCAGTATCTCATTTTAATTATGGATTTGAGTTTATCAATTTTATTGGGATTTGAACCCATGACTTACTGTATGACAGCACTTGTTAGATTGCAAGGCGGCTGTCTTAACCACTAGGCCACAAGCTGGCTCATGTGAATTCCTTCTGTTAAAGCACATACCTTCCAGGCAGCTCTCCTGGGTTCGATTCCCATTGACTCTATTCCTGAGCTGGTGTTTCTGTTTTTAACTGCAAGCTGTCTTTCATTACACATATACTCCAGAGGTCTTGTGCAAGGGGTCTAAGCACCTGACTTGGTGGCACAGTTGTTAAGCATGCGTTCAGTGGTGTAGAGCTCCTGGGTTCAATTCCTGTGATTGCTGAGATGCTCTCCCTGCCTTGGGGTCTTAGCCAGTTCCATTTTTTTTTTGTTTTGTTTTTTTTTGTTTTAATAATATTTGCATTCTTTAGTAGATGGGAAAGAAGATGGAGTGGATCGGGAACAGCGAAGCGCAGGAGGCAGAGCCTCGTAACAATTAACCACCAAAAATAAGTGGTCTCAGGCATAATTAATACGAGGGACACAGACACTAGAGATTGTATTGGGTTGCAAACACGCAGATATATAGGAAAACAGTATGAATAAGATGTTGATTCCTAGTAGAAGAGATGTAGAAATAGAGGGATGCAGACTGCCATGTCAAGGATTATTCCCTTGAAGCCTGTTTTGGCCAGATTCTCTGGTGGTGGAACCAGATGTAGTCACAAGCAAGTGTTAAGCAATTCATTTTTGGCACCCCTACCAGTCCTGCTTCATTCTGTCATTCTCATTTGTTAAGAAAAGGTACTGAGGGTAAATGAAAACAAACAAAATGTAATCTAAAGAGGTTGTCAGACAATATGTGTATTTAAGAAAAAATAATAATAATACCGATTGGATTCAAACATAGGGCGAGAAGCATCAAGGGAGCACACTACACCACTGGCTCTTTGCTGCTTAATGGAGCCATGTGTAATTTTCTGGCTGAACCAATCCTTTTTTATTGGATTAAAAGAAGCTCTTTGGACACTGGCGTCATGATTTAGCCCTCAATGAATACAACTCTGTCATCCTTCTAAACACGTGGGAGGTGGACTATCTCAGTAGATAAAGCGTTAATCCGGATGAAGGGGAGTTGAAATAGGAAAACTTTCTTCAAGACCTGGTGGCCTCCTGTCTCAACGCAAAACCACCAACTTTGTGCTTCTGGGTAAGGGACCCCAAGGCAGTGACAGCAGATGCCTTGACAGTTCCCTGGCAGTACAGTCTGGTGCCCGCCTCTCCTCCAGTTACCAGGGTTGCCATGGATCCAAAATCAGAAGCAATAGGTTTCAGAGTCGGCTCGTCGCTCCATCTGGCCTAGTGGAACTTGGTTCCATCATCTGCTTGACATGTCAGTAGAAGAGCCTTGGAGGCTTCCTCTGATGCCGGACTATCTATCCAAAAGTCCCGTTCATTACCCAGGCGGGACCAATCTTGCCTTAACTTTTTAGAACTCGAGGCTGAAAGTTTGAAGCACAAGAAGCTGAGTGGCTCAGTAATCCAACTATGCTGCAACCCTGTCTCTGCCAAAATCTACCATCTGAACTGGGGCATCTAGTTTGCCTTTTGTCAACAAACATGTCACTGGTCCTTTCTGCTTCAAACCCCCATCTCCTTATGGACTTTTTGCAAGCTGGTCTTGAAAAAGGACTGAGAATCAGATCCAGTAAGGTTCAAGTTTCTCCTTTATCTGTGCTATCTCCAGACCCTCTTTCTCCATTCCCAAGCTCTGCTCCCTCTCTCTCCACTCTTCTATAAATCTGCCCTCCTCCTGCTCTTTTGTCACCTGTCTCTGTCCCTCCCTCTACTTACACCCACAGTCTTGATATCCTGTCTCTAACTCTTCCGCACTCTTCTCTATTACTGCAATGCCTCTCTAACTTCACCCTTCTCTCTCACTGTGCCTCCACTACTGACCCTCCTCCCTATGTCTACCCCATCCTCTAACCTCACCCTCGCTCTACCTCCTCCCCCCTACTCTGTGACTCTGTCCCTCCCTAGATTGACCCAATGTCCCTTTAAATCAGGACACGTATTAAAAAAATGCAGGGTTCCATGGATTCGTCCTCACTGTCCTATCTTATTTCACCCTCTTTCCCTACATCTACTCCCATCCCCTGTCTCCTCTCCTCCAGCTTCCCCCACACTCTCCTGTCTCTCAAACTTCACTCTTCTCTATGACTGCCCTGCCTCTTCAATGCCACCTTCCTATCTAATTATGCACCAACTGCTAGCTCTACCCCTCATGTGCTTCTAATCCCACCCACATGCTGCTTAGGTCCACCCCACTCTTTCAGACTCGGCCCACCTTCTCTAACTTCACCCACCAATCTCATCTTTCCCTAATTCCATCCATCCAGCTCCTCCAATCTCTAACCATGCCCCTCCTCTAACGCCACCTCCCCTTTCCCCTCTATCTTCTCCCCCCTCTCTATCTTCTGACTCTGCCTCTCTCTAGCTCATTCGCTCCTGTCCTTCTAAACCCACTCTATTCATTCCTATTCCACTTACTCCACCCTCCTTCCCATGCCTGCCCCATTTGATTACTGTCTCTCTCTACCTCCACCCTCCTCCTGCTATATCTGTCCCTCCTCCATGACTGGATCTCCTGGCTCACTGGGGATGCCCTCACCTGTCCAGTTTTACACCCTCGGTTTTTCCTGGCTCTTTTACCGCCGCCCCATCTTTCTCCAACTCCACCCCCTCCATCATCTATATTCCTCAGTCCATGTCTCGTGTCTTTCCAGATCATCCTTCTCTCCCCAGAACTATGTCTTCCTCCTCTCCTTCACCTGGCTCCACCCCTCCACCTCAAACCACCCTCTCCAACTCCTCCCCTTCCTTCTCTTACTGTATCAGTATCTCATTTTAATTATGGATTTGAGTTTATCAATTTTATTGGGATTTGAACCCATGACTTACTGTATGACAGCACTTGTTAGATTGCAAGGCGGCTGTCTTAACCACTAGGCCACAAGCTGGCTCATGTGAATTCCTTCTGTAGCATAGAGGTTAAAGCACATACCTTCCAGGCAGCTCTCCTGGGTTTGATTCCCATTGACTCTATTCCTGAGCTGGTGTTTCTGTTTTTAACTGCAAGCTGTCTTTCATTACACATATACTCCAGAGGTCTTGTGCAAGGGGTCTAAGCACCTGACTTGGTGGCACAGTTGTTAAGCATGCGTTCAGTGGTGTAGAGCTCCTGGGTTCAATTCCTGTGATTGCTAAGATGCTCTCCCTGCCTTGGGGTCTTAGCCAGTTCCATTTTTTTTTTGTTTTGTTTCTTTTTTGTTTTAATAATATTTGCATTCTTTAGTAGATGGGAAAGAAGATGGAGTGGATCGGGAACAGCGAAGCGCAGGAGGCAGAGCCTCGTAACAATTAACCACCAAAAATAAGTGGTCTCAGGCATAATTAATACGAGGGACACAGACACTAGAGATGTATTGGGTTGCAAACACGCAGATATATAGGAAAACAATATGAATAAGATGTTGATTCTAGTAGAAGAGATGTAGAAATAGAGGGATGCAGACTGCCATGTCAAGGATTATTCCCTTGAAGCCTGTTTTGGGCCAGATTCTCTGGTGGTGGAACCAGATGTAGTCACAAGCAAGTGTTAAGCAATTCATTTTTGGCACCCCTACCAGTCCTGCTTCATTCTGTCATTCTCATTTGTTAAGAAAAGGTACTGAGGGTAAATGAAAACAAACAAAATGTAATCTAAAGAGGTTGTCAGACAATATGTGTATTTAAGAAAAAATAATAATAATACCGATTGGATTCAAACATAGGGCGAGAAGCATCAAGGGAGCACACTACACCACTGGCTCTTTGCTGCTTAATGGAGCCATGTGTAATTTTCTGGCTGAACCAATCCTTTTTTATTGGATTAAAAGAAGCTCTTTGGACACTGGCGTCATGATTTAGCCCTCAATGAATACAACTCTGTCATCCTTCTAAACACGTGGGAGGTGGACTATCTCAGTAGATAAAGCGTTAATCCGGATGAAGGGGAGTTGAAATAGGAAAACTTTCTTCAAGACCTGGTGGCCTCCTGTCTCAACGCAAAACCACCAACTTTGTGCTTCTGGGTAAGGGACCCCAAGGCAGTGACAGCAGATGCCTTGACAGTTCCCTGGCAGTACAGTCTGGTGCCCGCCTCTCCTCCAGTTACCAGGGTTGCCATGGATCCAAAATCAGAAGCAATAGGTTTCAGAGTCGGCTCGTCGCTCCATTCTGGCCTAGTGGAACTTGGTTCCATCATCTGCTTGACATGTCAGTAGAAGAGCCTTGGAGGCTTCCTCTGATGCCGGACTATCTATCCAAAAGTCCCGTTCATTACCCAGGCGGGACCAATCTTGCCTTAACTTTTTAGAACTCGAGGCTGAAAGTTTGAAGCACAAGAAGCTGAGTGGCTCAGTAATCCAACTATGCTGCAACCCTGTCTCTGCCAAAATCTACCATCTGAACTGGGGCATCTAGTTTGCCTTTTGTCAACAAACATGTCACTGGTCCTTTCTGCTTCAAACCCCCATCTCCTTATGGACTTTTTGCAAGCTGGTCTTGAAAAAGGACTGAGAATCAGATCCAGTAAGGTTCAAGTTTCTCCTTTATCTGTGCTATCTCCAGACCCTCTTTCTCCATTCCCAAGCTCTGCTCCCTCTCTCTCCACTCTTCTATAAATCTGCCCTCCTCCTGCTCTTTTGTCACCTGTCTCTGTCCCTCCTCTACTTACACCCACAGTCTTGATATCCTGTCTCTAACTCTTCCGCACTCTTCTCTATTACTGCAATGCCTCTCTAACTTCACCCTTCTCTCTCACTGTGCCTCCACTACTGACCCTCCTCCCTATGTCTACCCCATCCTCTAACCTCACCCTCGCTCTACCTCCTCCCCCCTACTCTGTGACTCTGTCCCTCCCTAGATTGACCCAATGTCCCTTTAAATCAGGAACACGTATTAAAAAAATGCAGGGTTCCATGGATTCGTCCTCACTGTCCTATCTTATTTCACCCTCTTTCCCTACATCTACTCCCATCCCCTGTCTCCTCTCCTCCAGCTTCCCCCACACTCTCCTGTCTCTCAAACTTCACTCTTCTCTATGACTGCCCTGCCTCTTCAATGCCACCTTCCTATCTAATTATGCACCAACTGCTAGCTCTACCCCTCATGTGCTTCTAATCCCACCCACATGCTGCTTAGGTCCACCCCACTCTTTCAGACTCGGCCCACCTTCTCTAACTTCACCCACCAATCTCATCTTTCCCTAATTCCATCCATCCAGCTCCTCCAATCTCTAACCATGCCCCTCCTCTAACGCCACCTCCCCTTTCCCCTCTATCTTCTCCCCCCTCTCTATCTTCTGACTCTGCCTCTCTCTAGCTCATTCGCTCCTGTCCTTCTAAACCCACTCTATTCATTCCTATTCCACTTACTCCACCCTCCTTCCCATGCCTGCCCCTTTGATTACTGTCTCTCTCTACCTCCACCCTCCTCCTGCTATATCTGTCCCTCCTCCATGACTGGATCTCCTGGCTCACTGGGGATGCCCTCACCTGTCCAGTTTTACACCCTCGGTTTTTCCTGGCTCTTTTACGCCGCCCCATCTTTCTCCAACTCCACCCCCTCCATCATCTATATTCCTCAGTCCATGTCTCGTGTCTTTCCAGATCATCCTTCTCTCCCCAGAACTATGTCTTCCTCCTCTCCTTCACCTGGCTCCACCCCTCCACCTCAAACCACCCTCTCCAACTCCTCCCCTTCCTTCTCTTACTGTATCAGTATCTCATTTTAATTATGGATTTGAGTTTATCAATTTTATTGGGATTTGAACCCATGACTTACTGTATGACAGCACTTGTTAGATTGCAAGGCGGCTGTCTTAACCACTAGGCCACAAGCTGGCTCATGTGAATTCCTTCTGTAGCATAGAGGTTAAAGCACATACCTTCCAGGCAGCTCTCCTGGGTTCGATTCCCATTGACTCTATTCCTGAGCTGGTGTTTCTGTTTTTAACTGCAAGCTGTCTTTCATTACACATATACTCCAGAGGTCTTGTGCAAGGGGTCTAAGCACCTGACTTGGTGGCACAGTTGTTAAGCATGCGTTCAGTGGTGTAGAGCTCCTGGGTTCAATTCCTGTGATTGCTAAGATGCTCTCCCTGCCTTGGGGTCTTAGCCAGTTCCATTTTTTTTTTGTTTTGTTTTTTTTTGTTTTAATAATATTTGCATTCTTTAGTAGATGGGAAAGAAGATGGAGTGGATCGGGAACAGCGAAGCGCAGGAGGCAGAGCCTCGTAACAATTAACCACCAAAAATAAGTGGTCTCAGGCATAATTAATACGAGGGACACAGACACTAGAGATGTATTGGGTTGCAAACACGCAGATATATAGGAAAACAATATGAATAAGATGTTGATTCTAGTAGAAGAGATGTAGAAATAGAGGGATGCAGACTGCCATGTCAAGGATTATTCCCTTGAAGCCTGTTTTGGGCCAGATTCTCTGGTGGTGGAACCAGATGTAGTCACAAGCAAGTGTTAAGCAATTCATTTTTGGCACCCCTACCAGTCCTGCTTCATTCTGTCATTCTCATTTGTTAAGAAAAGGTACTGAGGGTAAATGAAAACAAACAAAATGTAATCTAAAGAGGTTGTCAGACAATATGTGTATTTAAGAAAAAATAATAATAATACCGATTGGATTCAAACATAGGGCGAGAAGCATCAAGGGAGCACACTACACCACTGGCTCTTTGCTGCTTAATGGAGCCATGTGTAATTTTCTGGCTGAACCAATCCTTTTTTATTGGATTAAAAGAAGCTCTTTGGACACTGGCGTCATGATTTAGCCCTCAATGAATACAACTCTGTCATCCTTCTAAACACGTGGGAGGTGGACTATCTCAGTAGATAAAGCGTTAATCCGGATGAAGGGGAGTTGAAATAGGAAAACTTTCTTCAAGACCTGGTGGCCTCCTGTCTCAACGCAAAACCACCAACTTTGTGCTTCTGGGTAAGGGACCCCAAGGCAGTGACAGCAGATGCCTTGACAGTTCCCTGGCAGTACAGTCTGGTGCCCCGCCTCTCCTCCAGTTACCAGGGTTGCCATGGATCCAAAATCAGAAGCAATAGGTTTCAGAGTCGGCTCGTCGCTCCATTCTGGCCTAGTGGAACTTGGTTCCATCATCTGCTTGACATGTCAGTAGAAGAGCCTTGGAGGCTTCCTCTGATGCCGGACTATCTATCCAAAAGAGTCCCGTTCATTACCCAGGCGGGACCAATCTTGCCTTAACTTTTTAGAACTCGAGGCTGAAAGTTTGAAGCACAAGAAGCTGAGTGGCTCAGTAATCCAACTATGCTGCAACCCTGTCTCTGCCAAAATCTACCATCTGAACTGGGGCATCTAGTTTGCCTTTTGTCAACAAACATGTCACTGGTCCTTTCTGCTTCAAACCCCATCTCTTATGGACTTTTTGCAAGCTGGTCTTGAAAAAGGACTGAGAATCAGATCCAGTAAGGTTCAAGTTTCTCCTTTATCTGTGCTATCTCCAGACCCTCTTTCTCCATTCCCAAGCTCTGCTCCCTCTCTCTCCACTCTTCTATAAATCTGCCCTCCTCCTGCTCTTTTGTCACCTGTCTCTGTCCCTCCTCTACTTACACCCACAGTCTTGATATCCTGTCTCTAACTCTTCCGCACTCTTCTCTATTACTGCAATGCCTCTCTAACTTCACCCTTCTCTCTCACTGTGCCTCCACTACTGACCCTCCTCCCTATGTCTACCCCATCCTCTAACCTCACCCTCGCTCTACCTCCTCCCCCCTACTCTGTGACTCTGTCCCTCCCTAGATTGACCCAATGTCCCTTTAAATCAGGAACACGTATTAAAAAAATGCAGGGTTCCATGGATTCGTCCTCACTGTCCTATCTTATTTCACCCTCTTTCCCTACATCTACTCCCATCCCCTGTCCTCCTCTCCTCCAGCTTCCCCACACTCTCCTGTCTCTCAAACTTCACTCTTCTCTATGACTGCCCTGCCTCTTCAATGCCACCTTCCTATCTAATTATGCACCAACTGCTAGCTCTACCCCTCATGTGCTTCTAATCCCACCCACATGCTGCTTAGGTCCACCCCACTCTTCAGACTCGGCCCACCTTCTCTAACTTCACCCACCAATCTCATCTTTCCCTAATTCCATCCATCCAGCTCCTCCAATCTCTAACCATGCCCCTCCTCTAACGCCACCTCCCTTTCCCCTCTATCTTCTCCCCCCTCTCTATCTTCTGACTCTGCCTCTCTCTAGCTCATTCGCTCCTGTCCTTCTAAACCCACTCTATTCATTCCTATTCCACTTACTCCACCCTCCTTCCATGCCTGCCCCTTTGATTACTGTCTCTCTCTACCTCCACCCTCCTCCTGCTATATCTGTCCTCCTCCATGACTGGATCTCCTGGCTCACTGGGGATGCCCTCACCTGTCCAGTTTTACACCCTCGGTTTTTCCTGGCTCTTTTACGCCGCCCCATCTTTCTCCAACTCCACCCCCTCCATCATCTATATTCCTCAGTCCATGTCTCGTGTCTTTCCAGATCATCCTTCTCTCCCCAGAACTATGTCTTCCTCCTCTCCTTCACCTGGCTCCACCCCTCCACCTCAAACCACCCTCTCCAACTCCTCCCCTTCCTTCTCTTACTGTATCAGTATCTCATTTTAATTATGGATTTGAGTTTATCAATTTTATTGGGATTTGAACCCATGACTTACTGTATGACAGCACTTGTTAGATTGCAAGGCGGCTGTCTTAACCACTAGGCCACAAGCTGGCTCATGTGATTCCTTCTGTAGCATAGAGGTTAAAGCACATACCTTCCAGGCAGCTCTCCTGGGTTTGATTCCCATTGACTCTATTCCTGAGCTGGTGTTTCTGTTTTTAACTGCAAGCTGTCTTTCATTACACATATACTCCAGAGGTCTTGTGCAAGGGGTCTAAGCACCTGACTTGGTGGCACAGTTGTTAAGCATGCGTTCAGTGGTGTAGAGCTCCTGGTCAATTCCTGTGATTGCTAAGTTGCTCTCCCTGCCTTGGGGTCTTAGCCAGTTCCATTTTTTTTTTGTTTTGTTTTTTTTTGTTTTAATAATATTTGCATTCTTTAGTAGATGGGAAAGAAGATGGAGTGGATCGGGAACAGCGAAGCGCAGGAGGCAGAGCCTCGTAACAATTAACCACCAAAAATAAGTGGTCTCAGGCATAATTAATACGAGGGACACAGACACTAGAGATGTATTGGGTTGCAAACACGCAGATATATAGAAAACAATATGAATAAGATGTTGATTCTAGTAGAAGAGATGTAGAAATAGAGGGATGCAGACTGCCATGTCAAGGATTATTCCCTTGAAGCCTGTTTTGGGCCAGATTCTCTGGTGGTGGAACCAGATGTAGTCACAAGCAAGTGTTAAGCAATTCATTTTTGGCACCCCTACCAGTCCTGCTTCATTCTGTCATTCTCATTTGTTAAGAAAAGGTACTGAGGGTAAATGAAAACAAACAAAATGTAATCTAAAGAGGTTGTCAGACAATATGTGTATTTAAGAAAAAATAATAATAATACCGATTGGATTCAAACATAGGGCGAGAAGCATCAAGGGAGCACACTACACCACTGGCTCTTTGCTGCTTAATGGAGCCATGTGTAATTTTCTGGCTGAACCAATCCTTTTTTATTGGATTAAAAGAAGCTCTTTGGACACTGGCGTCATGATTTAGCCCTCAATGAATACAACTCTGTCATCCTTCTAAACACGTGGGAGGTGGACTATCTCAGTAGATAAAGCGTTAATCCGGATGAAGGGGAGTTGAAATAGGAAAACTTTCTTCAAGACCTGGTGGCCTCCTGTCTCAACGCAAAACCACCAACTTTGTGCTTCTGGGTAAGGGACCCCAAGGCAGTGACAGCAGATGCCTTGACAGTTCCCTGGCAGTACAGTCTGGTGCCCGCCTCTCCTCCAGTTACCAGGGTTGCCATGGATCCAAAATCAGAAGCAATAGGTTTCAGAGTCGGCTCGTCGCTCCATTCTGGCCTAGTGGAACTTGGTTCCATCATCTGCTTGACATGTCAGTAGAAGAGCCTTGGAGGCTTCCTCTGATGCCGGACTATCTATCCAAAAGTCCCGTTCATTACCCAGGCGGGACCAATCTTGCCTTAACTTTTTAGAACTCGAGGCTGAAAGTTTGAAGCACAAGAAGCTGAGTGGCTCAGTAATCCAACTATGCTGCAACCCTGTCTCTGCCAAAATCTACCATCTGAACTGGGGCATCTAGTTTGCCTTTTGTCAACAAACATGTCACTGGTCCTTTCTGCTTCAAACCCCCATCTCCTTATGGACTTTTTGCAAGCTGGTCTTGAAAAAGGACTGAGAATCAGATCCAGTAAGGTTCAAGTTTCTCCTTTATCTGTGCTATCTCCAGACCCTCTTTCTCCATTCCCAAGCTCTGCTCCCTCTCTCTCCACTCTTCTATAAATCTGCCCTCCTCCTGCTCTTTTGTCACCTGTCTCTGTCCCTCCTCTACTTACACCCACAGTCTTGATATCCTGTCTCTAACTCTTCCGCACTCTTCTCTATTACTGCAATGCCTCTCTAACTTCACCCTTCTCTCTCACTGTGCCTCCACTACTGACCCTCCTCCCTATGTCTACCCCATCCTCTAACCTCACCCTCGCTCTACCTCCTCCCCCCTACTCTGTGACTCTGTCCCTCCCTAGATTGACCCAATGTCCCTTTAAATCAGGAACACGTATTAAAAAAATGCAGGGTTCCATGGATTCGTCCTCACTGTCCTATCTTATTTCACCCTCTTTCCCTACATCTACTCCCATCCCCTGTCTCCTCTCCTCCAGCTTCCCCCACACTCTCCTGTCTCTCAAACTTCACTCTTCTCTATGACTGCCCTGCCTCTTCAATGCCACCTTCCTATCTAATTATGCACCAACTGCTAGCTCTACCCCTCATGTGCTTCTAATCCCACCCACATGCTGCTTAGGTCCACCCCACTCTTTCAGACTCGGCCCACCTTCTCTAACTTCACCCACCAATCTCATCTTTCCCTAATTCCATCCATCCAGCTCCTCCAATCTCTAACCATGCCCCTCCTCTAACGCCACCTCCCCTTTCCCCTCTATCTTCTCCCCCCTCTCTATCTTCTGACTCTGCCTCTCTCTAGCTCATTCGCTCCTGTCCTTCTAAACCCACTCTATTCATTCCTATTCCACTTACTCCACCCTCCTTCCCATGCCTGCCCCTTTGATTACTGTCTCTCTCTACCTCCACCCTCCTCCTGCTATATCTGTCCCTCCTCCATGACTGGATCTCCTGGCTCACTGGGGATGCCCTCACCTGTCCAGTTTTACACCCTCGGTTTTTCCTGGCTCTTTTACGCCGCCCCATCTTTCTCCAACTCCACCCCCTCCATCATCTATATTCCTCAGTCCATGTCTCGTGTCTTTCCAGATCATCCTTCTCTCCCCAGAACTATGTCTTCCTCCTCTCCTTCACCTGGCTCCACCCCTCCACCTCAAACCACCCTCTCCAACTCCTCCCCTTCCTTCTCTTACTGTATCAGTATCTCATTTTAATTATGGATTTGAGTTTATCAATTTTATTGGGATTTGAACCCATGACTTACTGTATGACAGCACTTGTTAGATTGCAAGGCGGCTGTCTTAACCACTAGGCCACAAGCTGGCTCATGTGAATTCCTTCTGTAGCATAGAGGTTAAAGCACATACCTTCCAGGCAGCTCTCCTGGGTTCGATTCCCATTGACTCTATTCCTGAGCTGGTGTTTCTGTTTTTAACTGCAAGCTGTCTTTCATTACACATATACTCCAGAGGTCTTGTGCAAGGGGTCTAAGCACCTGACTTGGTGGCACAGTTGTTAAGCATGCGTTCAGTGGTGTAGAGCTCCTGGGTTCAATTCCTGTGATTGCTAAGATGCTCTCCCTGCCTTGGGGTCTTAGCCAGTTCCATTTTTTTTTTGTTTTGTTTTTTTTGTTTTAATAATATTTGCATTCTTTAGTAGATGGGAAAGAAGATGGAGTGGATCGGGAACAGCGAAGCGCAGGAGGCAGAGCCTCGTAACAATTAACCACCAAAAATAAGTGGTCTCAGGCATAATTAATACGAGGGACACAGACACTAGAGATGTATTGGGTTGCAAACACGCAGATATATAGGAAAACAATATGAATAAGATGTTGATTCTAGTAGAAGAGATGTAGAAATAGAGGGATGCAGACTGCCATGTCAAGGATTATTCCCTTGAAGCCTGTTTTGGGCCAGATTCTCTGGTGGTGGAACCAGATGTAGTCACAAGCAAGTGTTAAGCAATTCATTTTTGGCACCCCTACCAGTCCTGCTTCATTCTGTCATTCTCATTTGTTAAGAAAAGGTACTGAGGGTAAATGAAAACAAACAAAATGTAATCTAAAGAGGTTGTCAGACAATATGTGTATTTAAGAAAAAATAATAATAATACCGATTGGATTCAAACATAGGGCGAGAAGCATCAAGGGAGCACACTACACCACTGGCTCTTTGCTGCTTAATGGAGCCATGTGTAATTTTCTGGCTGAACCAATCCTTTTTTATTGGATTAAAAGAAGCTCTTTGGACACTGGCGTCATGATTTAGCCCTCAATGAATACAACTCTGTCATCCTTCTAAACACGTGGGAGGTGGACTATCTCAGTAGATAAAGCGTTAATCCGGATGAAGGGGAGTTGAAATAGGAAAACTTTCTTCAAGACCTGGTGGCCTCCTGTCTCAACGCAAAACCACCAACTTTGTGCTTCTGGGTAAGGGACCCCAAGGCAGTGACAGCAGATGCCTTGACAGTTCCCTGGCAGTACAGTCTGGTGCCCGCCTCTCCTCCAGTTACCAGGGTTGCCATGGATCCAAAATCAGAAGCAATAGGTTTCAGAGTCGGCTCGTCGCTCCATTCTGGCCTAGTGGAACTTGGTTCCATCATCTGCTTGACATGTCAGTAGAAGAGCCTTGGAGGCTTCCTCTGATGCCGGACTATCTATCCAAAAGTCCCGTTCATTACCCAGGCGGGACCAATCTTGCCTTAACTTTTTAGAACTCGAGGCTGAAAGTTTGAAGCACAAGAAGCTGAGTGGCTCAGTAATCCAACTATGCTGCAACCCTGTCTCTGCCAAAATCTACCATCTGAACTGGGGCATCTAGTTTGCCTTTTGTCAACAAACATGTCACTGGTCCTTTCTGCTTCAAACCCCCATCTCCTTATGGACTTTTTGCAAGCTGGTCTTGAAAAAGGACTGAGAATCAGATCCAGTAAGGTTCAAGTTTCTCCTTTATCTGTGCTATCTCCAGACCCTCTTTCTCCATTCCCAAGCTCTGCTCCCTCTCTCTCCACTCTTCTATAAATCTGCCCTCCTCCTGCTCTTTTGTCACCTGTCTCTGTCCCTCCTCTACTTACACCCACAGTCTTGATATCCTGTCTCTAACTCTTCCGCACTCTTCTCTATTACTGCAATGCCTCTCTAACTTCACCCTTCTCTCTCACTGTGCCTCCACTACTGACCCTCCTCCCTATGTCTACCCCATCCTCTAACCTCACCCTCGCTCTACCTCCTCCCCCCTACTCTGTGACTCTGTCCCTCCCTAGATTGACCCAATGTCCCTTTAAATCAGGAACACGTATTAAAAAAATGCAGGGTTCCATGGATTCGTCCTCACTGTCCTATCTTATTTCACCCTCTT